>CM070059.1:23469555-24725312 GCA_036320875.1 Cotoneaster glaucophyllus | reverse complement strand
TGTGTATCAAGTAAAAATGCGTGTGTGGATAGCACACCCCATTGAAAAAGCTTGCCGACCAATAAGCAATGTTCTAAAAAACGGCCTAGGCAACCACCTAGGCGCTAGGCTGTGGTGACCCGAGGCGTTTTCTTGCAAATCGGCTGGAAAAATTGGATGGGCCCTAGGAGCTAGGTGGGGTAGGTGGGGCTAGGCGAGGTAGGTGGGGCTAGGTGGGGCTAGGCGGTTTTTTTTTTCTTTTTTTTTAAATTAAAAAATAAAAAAAATCCTATCTACATTACTATACTTCCTTATTTTCCTCCTATTTTAAATTTTATGTGGTTTTAAATTGTGAACTTATTGTACATGTGTCATCCTACAATACTCCTCACTATGATTATATGACATATGTGCTTAATGTGTTTTTAAATTTTGGACTTGTTGGATACTCTTTTTGCATTTTATCATTCTTTTATTATCTTATCTATGGATTTCATACAAGTATAATTTTTTGTAAGTGTCAATATGCACTTTTACAAGAAATTTACCTAAATCCACCTAGGCCGCCTAGACACATGCCTAGACCCCGCCTAGGCGCCTAGGCGCTAGGCGCCAGCCCGCTGCCTGACTAGCGCCTAGCGTTTTTTTAGAACCTTGCCAATAAGGCATATTTTGGGAGGCAATTTGTGTCTATCATCGGAGACGCTTACTAGATCAAATGAGAGAACTAAACTATGGTCATGAGTTTGTGGTAAATTTTTAGTCGCTAGAGTAATAGGTAATGCATGACTAGTTCAATTAGTCTTGCATATTAAAAGTCTGGAATATTTTTTTTGATACAAGTAATATTGAGGGAAGAGAAAATCAAAGTTAAGACTTCAGTTGCAAGGCTAAATACTCTTTACAAATTGAAGTACAAGTCATTTACAAATGTATGATAATATGATATATCAAAGTGTTGGTAAGTTGTCATAGTAGTTAAGGTCCATTTCAAGTCCAAATCCTCATCTCCTCTTAATATCTACTATATAACTTATATCCTTTGTAACAAAAGAACAAGGGTTGGTAAGAAAACGTTTTCCTAATTCCAACACCTAATCGCACTTTATGTGGGGATTAATCCTACTTGAACACGCCAAATCGCTGGTGACTTTGAGGACCTTTCAACAAAGATGACCCAAATTTTGGGTTTTGGAATCCAAAAAGGAAGGGAAACAACAAATTTGGTGATCCACCAAGCCAAAGCCTTAGTGGGAAAAGAGTTAGCACTACCAAGAAGGCAAGAACACAAAGATTCTGCCAATGAAAAAGAAATACTCTTAACTCTATTATTTTTTACTGATTGTTTTTCATTTTCTGGAACATCTACTTGTTAAATAAACACATGAATATACAACAAATGGGAAACTACACTTTTTTGCTCTCTTTATTTACACTCTTGTTTATTTGTAACTTTCAGATCGAAAAGAGTAAAAGAAATTTAAATACAGAAACAGGAGTGTACAAAACGAGAAAAATGATGGTCGAAAAATATTTCTAAACAAATATCGGTGAAGGGCTGTAAGTCACAAATATCTATATAGATCTCAATGAACATAGATTGGTCTTAACGTGAAAATTCCACTTTGGTGGCCCTCACCAGGTTCCCATTAAAAAATTAACAGGTTGACCTACTGCAAATTAGAGCAACAAAAAGTGGGTTACATAACTAGAACCAAATTTTTGAAAAGAAACTTTTAGCTAAATGAGATACGTTTCATACAAAATGACCAAAAATAGCACGTTTTCTACAATATCACGAAGCACTGAGTATCTAAAATAAACGACCAGATTTAAACATTGAGATCTAAATCTAAATGTTAAAAATAATTGAAATTTAAAAATTAAAAAAAATTAAAAAAAAAAGACCACCGAGACAAAGTTCAAAGTCGATGATCATTCTCAAATTGGTGGTTGGGTGCTTTTGGGTTATGGCTTGGAACTATTTCTTTTCACCTAAGAAGCGAGAGAGGAGAGGGGGGGGGGGGGGGGGGGGGGGGGGGGGGGGGGGGTGGTCACCGCTCACATCAACTGTGAGTTTAAGCTATATCGTAGCGGTGGTTCGGGACGGGATCCCGAAGCAAAAATCACAAACCGAATTCCAAACTGAACTTTTTCAGGACAAGATTATGAATACTGAAACTGAACTGAAATTTCGATATTCCCGATTTTCGAGATTTCCGAAAAAAAAATTTGGTATTTTGGTAAGTTTTGGGATCCTAAATCAAAGCAAAACAAAGACAAATCCTCAAATTTCCAATTTGTAAATCCGTAATTCGAGCACTAATTCAAAAACAAGATACCCAAGCTTGCTCCAAACTTTTTCAGGACAAGATTATGAATACCGAAACTGAACTGAAATTTCGGTATTCCCGATTTTCGGGATTTCCGAAAAAAAAATTGGTATTTTGGTACGTTTCGGGATCCTAAATCAAAGCAAAACAAAGACAAATCCTCAAATTTTCAATTTGTAAATCCATAATTCGAGCGCTAATTCAAAAACAAGATACCCAAACTTGCTCCAAATCCCCAATTTTGTAGTAGTTGCACCACGAATTCCAACTCTTTAAGGGAATAGAATATGATTTACTTTTTAAATTGGTAGAACAATTTGGAAGGCATGATAGAACCTGCACAAAGCAATACCATATGGCTGAAAGGAGAAGAGAGAGAGGTGGTGAGTCGAGTGAAAGGAGAGGAGAGAAAGGTGGTGAGTCAAGTGTTGGTGGCGGAACCACCGAGAGAAAGAGAGAGTTTGAGAGAGAAGA
The DNA here is from genome assembly GCA_036320875.1 of Cotoneaster glaucophyllus. Classification (NCBI taxonomy): domain Eukaryota; kingdom Viridiplantae; phylum Streptophyta; class Magnoliopsida; order Rosales; family Rosaceae; genus Cotoneaster; species Cotoneaster glaucophyllus. Next base: position 24,722,526 of record CM070059.1, on the reverse strand, counting down.
TGCAACTCTGAAAATTGAAATCAAGAGGAGAGAGATGAAATTGCATAAATGGAAAATGGTAGCGGCTAGGGTTAATGAAAATGTTAAGTATGAGTAACTAATAGCTATCAAGCATATAAATATATTTTATGTATTAAAAAATTAGCAATCGAGACTTGGCTTAGTGGTGAAGTTCCTTGATTCTTCAAGGGGAGATCAGGGGTTTGAATCCTTGTGGCCTCATTTTTGAGGTAATTTTTGATGTGGTCACCGCTCACTTCAACTGTGAGTTTAAGCTACATCGTAGCGGTGGTTCGGGACGGGATCCCGAAGCAAAAATCACAAACCGAATTCCAAACTGAACTTTTTCAGGACAAGATTATGAATACCGAAACTGAACTGAAATTTCGATATTCCCGATTTTCGAGATTTCCGAAAAAAAAATTTGGTATTTTGGTAAGTTTCGGGATCCTAAATCAAAGCAAAACAAAGACAAATCCTCAAATTTCCAATTTGTAAATCCGTAATTCGAGCACTAATTCAAAAACAAGATACCCAAGCTTGCTCCAAACTTTTTCAGGACAAGATTATGAATACCGAAACTGAACTGAAATTTCGGTATTCCCGATTTTCGGGATTTCCGAAAAAAAAATTGGTATTTTGGTACGTTTCGGGATCCTAAATCAAAGCAAAACAAAGACAAATCCTCAAATTTTCAATTTGTAAATCCGTAATTCGAGCGCTAATTCAAAAACAAGATACCCAAGCTTGCTCCAAATCCCCAATTTTGTAGTAGTTGCACCACGAATTCCAACTCTTTAAGGGAATAGAATATGATTTACTTTTTAAATTGGTAGAACAATTTGGAAGGCATGATAGAACCTGCACAAAGCAATACCATATGGCTGAAAGGAGAAGAGAGAGAGGTGGTGAGTCGAGTGAAAGGAGAGGAGAGAAAGGTGGTGAGTCAAGTGTTGGTGGCGGAGCCACCGAGAGAAAGAGAGAGTTTGAGAGAGAAGGTGCAACTCTGAAAATTGAAATCAAGAGGAGAGAGATGCAATTGCATAAATGGAAAATGGTAGCGGCTAGGGTTAATGAAAATGTTAAGTATGAGTAACTAATAGCTATCAAGCATATAAATATATTTTATGTATTAAAATATTAGCAATCGAGAGTTGGCTTAGTGGTCAAGTTCCTTGATTCTTCAAGGGGAGATCAGGGGTTTGAATCCTTGTGGCCTCATTTTTGAGGTAATTATCTAAAGTAGGTTCAGTTTGGGTAAAACCTAAATCCACAAATGCTAGACCGAATACCAATCCGAACTGGGCGGTTCGGGATAATAACCGAATTGAAAATGTTCAAAAACTGAAAATTTCGAGTTAATTTCGGTTCGAGTTCAGTTGGAATCGAGATTTTCGAGAATTTTTTCCAGCCCTACTACTCCCCATAAGAATGAATGAGAATTGACACTTGTTGGAATTAAAATAGCGCACTGCCGTGAGTGGTGGAGATGTACAAATTCATGTAACTTGTAAAAGAACAAATAATCATGAGCAAGCCTTAAACCGGGTGGGGGATGTGTGCCAGCCAAAGGGCTCTCCCACGGTTAAGTTAGTAAGCAAGTATAAGACTCAAGTATGGGGAATTAGAGTGCAAAGGCTGCGTTACCCTAGATAGGTGTATTTATACCAACTGAGAGAGAGACTTTTTTAGGATAGAATTCTTATTCAAAGTTGGGAGAATCCTAGAGGATATCTAGATGTAGATATTTCACCCTCTTAGGAGTTATGATTAATTGTGGCGCACGCCAATCCTTAGATTGTAGGAAGTCAAAAACTTATTGAGATTTGGCTGATTCCATACTAGATCAGATCCCGTGTCTTGCAGAACAAGTATGGTCATTCCAACGAAGTTGCTTTAACTTCAACTATTGCTCTGGAACATAGTGATGGTGGCACCACTGCTCCATTTGATCCAAATTGTGCTCGGAGCTAGTGAGTCCATGACCAGACTTCTAAGATAATGATATTCGGATCAACCTTACTCCGGCCTTAGAAAATCATGGTCCCACAATTATCCCTAACTATGTATCCGAAAGACATTTGTTCTCCTTGAAGATGGATAGTTATCCAAAGACCATGCTTTTCAGAGTAAGCTAGCATATGTACTGTTTGTTTGGTCTGCTGGCTTCATATGGTGACTCGACTCCTTACAGAGCAGTGAAGGCAATTTGTATTCAACCGTGTAGACTAGAGTAGAGTGCCTTGCCATAGAGTTTGTAATGATGAAACTTCGTGTTTGTTTCGTGTGCACGGAAAATAAGTAATTACCTCTTATACTCTTCACCTATTTTAAACGTCAGATTTGTCAATCCCAAGAGAAGTTGGTTTGTATTCAGCGACTAGATTATTTGAAATGTCTTTTTTAAATATCTTTCGAACTTCGTCTTTTTCTCTTTGCCAAATTCTTAATTTTGGTATCCACCAAGAAACATATTTTTCCTCTGTCAAATTACTTCATCCCTTCAGAGAATATGGCCGCCATTTTGTCTATTCATTCTGTACCTTATGCTGATTTAGTACTTTTTTCCAGTCTCGTTCTAACCTCAAGTGGTCTGCTAATAATACCTACTTGCCTTGTCAGGACAAAGACTAGTACAAAAACATCATTCTCGTTGATGGGAACTGGGAAGAAGATCTGCAGAGCTAAAGTCCCTAACAAGCCCGTTGACAATCTTAACTGTAACAACAAGGTCATGAGTCTTGGTCAGTACCACCCTCAACTCATTGATAAGGCCTTTCGGATTATTCCGGCTGCACATCGGAGTCGGAAATTGATTATAGCTCATGAGAGAAAAAGAGAGCATGGAAGGGATGTTATTGTACCTTGCTCCAGTCATCCCATCCTAGACCAAAATAGGTTGAAGCCAAAGTCGCCAGGGTACCTTTAACTACGTAAGCTACAAGAGATGTTCCACAAGATGAGAAAAATAAGAGAAAGAAACTTGAAGATGTTGTACCAGAAGAAACCCATGTCAAAGTCTATGAGAAAAAATCTAAATCAGCGAGTAGCTTTGGCGGTCGTTAGGAAAAGGTCTTGGAAATTGTTGATCTTAATTCCTTGGTTGAGAATGACCTTCAGCAGTCTACAACGGTTGACAGCGAGGAAGGAAGTGAACTCCTTTTCTAGAAGAATAAGAATTCTGTTGCAGTCCTTCAGGGGCAGGCATCCTCGAATGCCACATGCAGACAGCCACAGTCAAAACAATAACAACAACTGTAATAACAGCGTTTTCCGATTCAGGCTTCCACTTCGTTGATCAATGATTCAATCTTGGTAAGTGAGAAAAGAGTCAACGATCCCCCAGAAGCACCAGCTGCCATGTTAGTCTCTTCTGAAGTGACTCCAAGTAGAGCACAATGTTTGGTGATCAGGCATGTTCATGGTTCAGAGTTGCTTCTCATCAACGTTAGTGGCCTTCGTAACGCCAAGCATGCTCAAACATTAGTTCGTTCAACTTTCTATTTTTCTGATTTTAGGAGGTGACCGCCAATGCTGATTATTTGGAAAAATGTTACCATAATAGATATGGGGTTAGCTTTTTCTCTTTTTGATTTTAATGCCATTTTCCCATATTTCATGGTCTTCAGGACTGTTCTCCTTTTTAGGCGAACACTTGGACGAAAGCTTTGCTTCAGGGTCAAGCAAATAATATCTCAAAGATTGAGGCAGCCTATAAAAGTGAACTAGGCAACATGATTAAGTTTGAAATGAGTTTGTTTGAGAAGAATTCTAAGCTGGAGGTGCTTCTGGATGCCGAACGATATTGGAATGCCGAGAGGGGTGCGCTGGTACATCGTTTGCACGATGCTGAGACAACATCAGCCATGCGCTAAAATTAAAGAGGAAACGTGCGAGTGTTGGGTTCAGACCAAAGCTGGTGGAACGCTAACCAAGCCATTCTTCAATCAGCCTTAGATACGGCTCATAAGGAAGCGGATCAAAGTAAAAAGTTCCATATGAAAATCCTTCAACAGAATAAAGTGGACTTGGCTGAGGCCAAGAAGTTGTTTAAAGAGTCGATGAAGCATGAGTACAACCAGGGCTATCTCGCTGGTTATGCGAACCAAGACCATCGTGGTGGATGTGATTCGAGTCGTTTGCTGGCGGAAATTAGAGAGGTTGGTTTACCTTTGCTCTCTTCTCTTACGACTGAAGCGACTAAGCTCGTGATATCTGAAGAAAGCGAGTCATCTTCTAAATCTGAGGGGCCATCGAAAGAGGTTATCCGACTGATCCGGATGTTACATATGTTAACCCTTCTTCAACAGGTCCAGGGGGTGCTGTGGATGTGGCTGCTAATAACGAACCACAGTCATTAAGTTTATTTTTTGCATCTTATTATTTAGCTAGGATGAGAACATGTCTTATCCCTATCTTGAATTTCTTTGCTCAATCATGGGTGGGCATTTTTCTTCTTTTGCCAAACTTTTCCTTATGAATGCACAATGTTTTGAATGATGTTATAACCTTTTGAGTAATTCTTGCTTGAGCGATTAAGGCTCAAAGCTTTCCATCTTTTGCTTCTACATTGTAGAATATAGTTTAATCCGTCAATCTATTCAAAGTAAGCTAACTTCGAAGTAATGAGTGACAGAGCGGAACACGAGTAAGTTTGTGGGCCCATGACGTAGCTTGAAGCCCCCGACGCAGATGTTGATTCAGAAGAACATTACCTTTTATCGGATCGGAAATACTTTTGGAATCTTTTTGTCGGACACTATGCGTCGGACCTGAGCGTTTTTTGTCAGACTAGTTTAACTAACTTGGCCGGAGTATTTCTGGGTATCAAAGCTCCTTTGGGGTAAAATTTCTCTTGAGGATTACCTAGTCTGGATGCCCCATTCAGACCTGCTGAACACATGGTGTCTCACAACATACTTGACTTAGTATGTTTGTCTGGAAAAGAAGTAGTTGTATCGTAATCGTGCTTATTATGGCTCAAGTCTCCCAAGCTGCTAACCAATTAATATAGAATTGGCTAAAAGAGACTCCTTTAATGGCGCTACTTTAATTTTTAGACTTGTAATCCTGTAAAGCTCTCAAAGTCTATGTTTTTGCTTGAATGGTGGGGGTATTCCCTACATCACCAAAAAATAAAAAGAACGGAACAATCATTGAACATAAGGTAAACAAATTTCATGGTTGTTTATAATATAAGATTGTATTAAGGATCATCTTTGTTGATAAGCCTATGGCGAGGCATTAGGAGATGAGTTTTCCATGAACTTGTCTTCGCGCAAATGGCGGTGTTGTGATTGAGTCCGGAATGGACGGCCTACATATCTTGGGAAGGGAATCAAATCGCGTGTAGTTAGGGTGGTTTTTTTTATAATTGATTTAAAGGCGCCGGCGAGCGGTACTTCTTAAGGTGATGGGGATTGGCTTCCTTTCAGTCTGTTTGCCCATTTTCTTACATTTTGGGGCCTAGTTTTCTCCATAGATGCAATTATGTTAATTGTGGGCTTTTTTGCCAGGCAACGATCTTCATCGTTAGTATGCTTGTTGGACTTATCCCTATGTTTTGGTTCAGTTAATCCTTCTTTTCTTGCCATGTCGCTAACAAACTCCTAGTAATGTCCTTGGTCAAAAAGCTTTTTGATGTGATCTCTTAGTGTGTGGCAACTTCTGGTCATGTGGTTGATACTCTTGTGGGTGGAATAAGCAATAGTCATTCAAGATTTTTTTTTTTTGGTCAGATGTTCAGGGAGAGGTTTTGGAGCCTAAGGTATGGTTTGTCCTTTATCTTTGGAGGGGCTTGCCTGTCTCAATGGCCTCTTCTATCCACCTAGTGTGGAGAAGGATGAGGGGTTTCCCGGTCATTTTTCCTTCTACCAGCATTCTTGGCATAGTCCGCATCGGCAACCGTCCTTCTTGTCTTATCATTCCAGTCAGCGAGGTCATCCGCGATGTCGAAACACTCAGTCAAAGTGGCGCAGTCATACTTCCTTTTGTTTAGTTTTTGGGAGAGAGAAAAGTGAACATAAAAACCTTGTTCGAATGCCATAGTGGCCAATCTGTGGTTTGACTTTTCTACTTCTGCCAGTTTCGCGCGAAAACGCTTCATGTAGGTGTTTGTAAAAAGATCAACTAGGCTTTCAAAGCAGTCGATGGACCTAGCCGACAATTCTGAGAACCACCATCGAGGGTCATTTCAAGGTGGATGGGAACATTTTGCACAACCAAGCGTTGTTGTACCTATACAGTGCCATGGTGTTACGGTAGTGAATGATGCAATTATCCAGATTAGAGTCTCTGCGGAACGACTTGAATATTGGCTAAGATAACTTCCTTGATGGTGGCATGAACTCCATTGCTGGAGAAAGTGGGCTGGTGACCAGAACCTTTTCCCTGATGGGGATACGAGGGTGATCTTCTTTGGTCGCGGCCCTAGGGTTCTCAAGGGGCATCGTCGCTCTTGCTCTTCAAAAGATTCAAACTCATCAAACCTCTGGCGGGGTTCTGCTTTTGGTGTTGTTGGCGTGTTCAAGGAAGAGAAAGATGTGTGCTTATTTTTACTTATTTTTTTAATTTTTTAAATAAAATATTAAATGAAGTGAAGTAATCGTTAATCATTAAATATTTTTATTAATTGTTTGGTCATGTGACATAAGTTTGACAGTCATGTTAACACAAATGTGGAATTTACTGTTACTACGTCATCATTAAATGATTAACTTAAAAAATTTCTAACAGATGTATAAAATTAAAATGAAATAAAGAACAAATGTATGAAATTGAAATTGAAATCGACCAAAACATGAGGGAGTTAAAGTGTGATTTTAAATAGATTTTCAATGACCGAGTGAACTATCCTAGAAGAAATAAAGAAAGAAAGAAAGAAGATGAAAAAAAAAAAAAAAAAAAAGCCCGAGTTAACATTCCGGAGGCACGGAAGGGTAGATAAAAAATGCGACGCCACGAAAGAGACTTCTCAAAACCCTTCAAACCTGGCCGTGCTTTCTCTCCCACAATAGAATCTTCTCTTGTTCTTCCTCACGCCCTTCCATTTTCCATTTTTCATCAATCACTATATATGTATAACATCATCTCCTATGTAAATAGATCCTCACTATTTCTGGTTCTTTGTTTTCACCTTTCTGGTTAATTCACACAAAAGATAGAGATATTACAGCAGAAACCAATTATCTGGAAAAAAGAAAGAAGGAAAGGTTCTAAATCTCCAAAAATTGAAATGTCTTCGGTTCCTCCAGAACTGAGTTTGGATTTTAGACCCACGTTTTTACCCAAAACGATCAGTGATTTTCTCAAGGAGGTTTCAATGATCGGAAATGTGTCTGAGAGGCTGTCCAAGCTTGACGATTTTGTCAACAGATTGGAGGACGAGATGAGGAAGATCGACGCCTTCAAGCGCGAGCTTCCTCTCTGCATGTTCCTTTTGAACGATGGTTCGTTATACACATTTTCCAGTTCTTTCACAGCTTTTTATAAATTTGGGATATGGGTTTTGGATTCCTGATGATTTCGATAGATGGGTATCCAGAAATAATTCATTTAGTTCGATTTCAGAAATGGGTTTTTGTTTCTGTTGATTTTGGATGATGGGTTTTGAGTTTGGAAGATATTGATCGATGGGTTCTTATTTTTGAACTTTTCTTTTGCTGGGTTTGTTTTTGTTCATATTGTTTGCAGCGATTCGAGCTCTGAAGGAAGAAGCAATGCAATGTACGGCTCCAGATATTCAACCAGTGCTGGAAGAATTCATACCAATGAAGAATGATTGTGATAAAAACAAGGGAGAAAGTAGCAATAACAATAAGAAAGAAAAAGACTCTAGGGATAAGAAGAATTGGATGAGCTCTGTTCAGCTTTGGAACACTGATAATTATCAACAACATCCCTCTAGTGATTTCCCATATGATCGAAAGCGAGTTTCCGAAATTGATTCTAAGGTAAACGAATGAGACATCAAAACTACATAAAAGCATTGAAATTTATCTTCTAAACAAAACTACATAAAATTATTGAAATTTATCTTCTAACTGAGATAATCTGATAAAATTATGGCAGAGAAATGAAGCAGGAAACGGGGTAGCAAATGAGGATCCATTCCAGACATGTAGAAATAGGACTGGAGGAAAAGCATTTATGCCATTTAAGGGGTACCCTGCTTTTTCTGTGACGCCGGTAAGGCTAGAAGAGAAGGAGGAATTGCCAGTTCGTGGGCTGTCTCTGCTCACTCCTGGGATTAAGAATCCAAAGGAGGAAACGACTTCCAGTGGTTCAAGATCCACTTGTGGCAGGTCAACCTCCTTCTCTACTGCCAATGCTCAATCCAATATGCGCACTCTGCCACAGCAGCCAACTAGCCGGAAACAGAGAAGGTGCTGGTCTCCGGAGTTGCATCGGAGATTCGTCAATACCTTGCAGCAACTTGGAGGTTCACAAGGTTAGATATTGAAACTTTTGTTTTCGTCAACAGTTAGATATTGAATCTGAAAATGCAAGTCCTAATGTAAAGTAAGATATTGGAACTTTTGTTTTTGTCAACAGTTAGATATTGAGTCTAGATTCTTGGTACTTAATTTGGAGTTAGTTCCCGACTTTGTCTGATTTGCATATTTGTTTAGTTTCCATAGACTGGATTCATTAGATTTCACATTGGAACTGTGGATTGTCGAATGTTTGGACTTTGAATTTGCAAAAGATGCAAGTATTGGCATTTCCTTCTTTGGCTACTTTACTTTTCAAAAGGTTGAACTGTAGTGTGCAGTGTGCTACAAATGTTTATGTGCCATCAATCAACGTATGTAATCTTGTGCAAGGATATTCTCATGAATGTGTAGAGAGACCAAATATCCGTTGCATAACTGATATTCATGGATTTGGTAGCCCAAAAGATGGATTGATTGTTTTGTGGTGGATTACTACACTCTATTTCCCCCCACCATATGCAGTGTCTTACTTGAGATTTTATGATCTTGCAGTGGCCACACCAAAGCAAATTAGGGAACTTATGCAGGTTGATGGCTTGACGAATGACGAAGTGAAGAGCCATTTGCAGGTCGGTTTTGAGTTCCCCCCTTCTTCTTTGCTTCTCTTTGATTGTGTTCAAATTTTTCAAAGTTACAAAAGGAGAAGGTCTTGGCTTCTTGAGGAAGCCCCTCAAGAATGTTCATCTGTTGAAAGAATAAAATTGAACGTCAAGGACTTTTATTACTTTTGACACTGAATGTTGATGTTGAAATTGGAGCAATTTTTCTTTTGTCAATGCAGAAATACCGACTTCACACAAGAAGAGTTCCAGGCGCTGCAACAGCTGCCCCGAAAAATCAAGCTCTTGTTTTGGGGAGTTTGTGGACGTCCCATGATCAATACACAGACTCTTCAAAGGCTAGTAGTTCCCAGTCTGGCTCACCCCAAGGTCCCCTCCAATTGACCGGAACTGGTGGAGATGACGAAGATGATGAAGATGCAAAATCCGAAAGTCATAGCTGGAAAGGTCACATTCACAAACCCGGAAAAGATGATGTATAGAGATATTTATACATTGGAAGAGCTAATGAATACAAAGATAGAAAATACTTGCATTATACATAAAAGGAGAAGGATCTTGAGAGGGAGAGAGACATCGATAGCGGCTATGAAATTTTGCAGGACTAGTTTCCCTTCTCCCTTTATGTCTTGAATATGAGTTTTATTGTTTCGAAATCGGTATAAGATTTATTTCTGGTTAGATCCTCGTGTCCATGAAAGAAACAATGCCATTTTTCCATGGAAGTATCAATTTTTTTATATTTGAAGTGTTTTGGATGGGGACTATTGAGCTGTTCAGCTGCAACATTTCGATCATGATCTCAAGTTATCTGTTTTTGTTTCAATCTATTGAAAACTAAACCTGCAAAACTTGATCACTTTTTATTGTTTAGACTTTCTAAAGTTCCATTGTTTAATTTTCTTCGAATAAATAATGAAATGGTGATGTTATTGGTACTTCAAAAATGTCTTTAGGTGTTCATCTTTATATTAATTTTCATCATGTTTAATAAACTTGGAGTACATGGTGATATTTTTTAAATGCCAATAACAACTCCGTGGATGAAAATATAGGTTGAATTCTGAAGAGCAAAACCACGCTTCATCCCAGATGCAGATAAGAGGAACAAAATGTTTGAAATCCATCAGCTAGCTTCAGAGCATTTGAACCAAAAAAATTGAAAATAATCTCCAATGTCATCTGACATCAAAAAATTTTATTGGGAAATTTGGTTGAATATCTGTCATCAAAAGTCTCCAAATGCAAATCACGAAAAATTTTTCTTTGTGACGGGAATACGGATGATACACCACATGTTTTTATGTAAGTGGTGGGAAATTTTTAGTTTTTAAGTTATTAACTTTTTAACACACATCCACCATTTGTATAGTGACATGTGGTATACCATCTCGTCTGCCAATCACACTGAAAAATCTCTCGCAAATCATGAACGCTTGTCCAGACTGGTGTGCGCCTTTTTTGTTCTTCTTTTCATCACATAAGCTTTTGTCAGAATAATGATGTATATCTAGGCATAGAAATGCGAGACTCTCTCAAAAGTGAGACTATCCACCACCTCATTTTTTGGCATAATTTTCGTGTCAATATTATGAAATGTTGTGCAAAAAATATGAGGTGTGGGAGAGTCTATTGGAAAGTTTCACTATGAAAGAGTCTCCTCAGCATTTCTCATCTAGGTATGCATTCCCAGGTAGATAACAACTTCTATTTTCAATATCTCATTTTTGGTCTATAACTGCTAAAGTGGCTCTCAAAAGTGAAACTCTACATGAATTCTCTGCTACCTCATGTTTTTAGCACAATTTATATGCAACATTATAAAACATTATGCCAAAAACATGAAGTGTCCATAGAGAGTCCCACTTTGAGAGAGTTTCCTTAGCATTTCTCTAACTTTAAAACTGAAAACATTTGGCCTTACATGTATGAAATCGTTCAATATAGAAATTTACATTTTGACAAGTGTGAATAAATTTTAATTTTAGAACTGTTATTGACACTCTAAAATTTAATTAACTTTTTATATATAGGACTACAAAAGTATTCTTAAGAAGGAGTGCACAATTAAATGTTTGGAGTGCCAATAATAGTTCCCTTGTTGTAAAAGTTGTGGGAGTGAATGCCCACATGTTTTAGCCAAAATGAAAAGTGAGGAAGACTTAAGAATAGTAGCATTGTTGTTGTATGGTGTTTTCCAAAATGCACTCATTTCCCTTTTATGATTCTTTATGGATATGGCTCTATATAAAGAGCACTCCATGTATGATCACAACACGTAGAAAAGAAAAGAAGTGAAAGCAATAATATCAATATCCCTTCCTTCCTCTCTTTACCTGCAATCTTTTTGTGTTATAGTTATGAAAATAAACTATGTGTTATATTGCACCTGCTTTACTCATGTCCCTAGCAAAGGTTAACTCTCTAACTTTTGCCTATTTATAACACGTTATAACACAACTCTCTAACCCTAACCAGTTCTCATTTCCCTTCGTCGAAAAATGATTCCTCCAAGGATCTTACTGTTCTTCTTCCTTATCTGCCTCACCTGCTTGATGTACCCTCGCCAAGATCTGCTAGCACCATGCCTTCTCCTAGTTCTCGATACAACAATTACTTATATTTTTGATTTCTTGTTTGGTGTAGCTCCTGATTACTAACCCAGTGTTTATTTATATTAATTTTACTGCAATTTTAGATGGTACGGTACAATCGCCCATCTTGAACTGCAGGTTTAATTTTGCTGCAATTTTAGGTGGTGCAGTATAATCGCCCATCATACGCTATATTGTTTCAATGAGAATGGTGTGGTACAATCGCCATCCTCATTAATTTTGTAAATCTCGAGCATGAAGTTTTGAGTGCTTATCATTTTGGCTTGAAGATCAAAATGAAAAATTTGTAAGAACCAAAGGTTCTAACACTACATTCCTCTAGAATACATATTATTGCAAGTTCTTACACATCTCATTTTTCTTTCAGAAAAAGAAAATGGCGAACTTGGCAAAGCTTGATTTTGTTGCCCTTGATATTACTGGGAAAAACTACTTTACTTGGGTAGTGGATGCCAAGATCCATCTGGAGGCAGGAAACCTTGGAGACACCATCAAGGAGGGAAACAATGCATCTTCTCAAGATCGGGGGAAAGCCATGGTCTTTATCCGTCGCCACATTGATGAAGGATTGAAGAGCGAGTACCTAACGGTTGAAAATCCATTAGCCCTTTGGAAGACATTGAGAAATAGATACGATCACCAGAAAATGGTGATTCTCCCAAGGTCTCATTATGAGTGGACACCCTTGAAAATCCAAGATTTCAAGACAGTTGCCGAGTATAACTCTGCAATGTTCATAATTAGCTCCTAGATGAAACTTTGTGGGGAGAATATCACTGAGGAAGATATGTTGGAAAAGACTGCCAGCATCTTTCATGCATCCAACGTGCTCATGCAACAGTAGTATAGAGATTAGAAAGCGAGGCTTTACTGGTATAACCAGCTGATATTAATGCTCCTTGTGGCTGAACAAAACAATGAGCTCCTGATGAAAAATCATCAGTCCTAACCTACTAGATCGGCGCTATTCCCAAAAGTGAATGATGCTTCCATTGAAGTGAACACCACATCCTCTCGTGGCAATAATTACAAACAAGGACGTGGCCACAGGCGAGGCCGGTGGAATGGGAAAGGTAAGAATCATGGTGTCCAGTTTTACAACCATGGTCCAAGGTATAATTCACGAGCGAGCTTCAAAAATGTAAATCGCCACAAGGGTACAGCTCATATGAATATAACTCTTAGAAATTATGAAGGAGTATGCCATAGGTGTAGTGGTAATGGGCACTGGGCGCGTACCTGCCGTACCCCAAAATATCTGGTGGACTTGTATCAAGCTTCCCTCAAGGAGATTGAACACAACCCAATGGATATACCAATTTCATTGACTAGGCTAAACCAATGGATATACTTGATCCATTATTTAATTTATCAAGGCAATTGAACACAACCCACCTGGATGTTTCAGACTTCATTGTGGAAAAAAGGAATGAAGTATATCGGTCCGATTGAATCATTTTTATGTTTGATGTACTCTTATTATCTGAACTTGCAGTTTAAAGCTTGTATTTCAATTCAATAAAAGTGGCATTTCAATTCCCTTTTATTATGAATACATTGCTTTTAACTATGATTCCCTTACTCAGAGAGCATGGATAAAAACTATGGTTATTCTCAAAACAAGAGCAATGGAGGAGATATTTGTCTTGCAGACAGCACAACCATACATACAATACTTCGAGATTGATAATATTTCTCAAGCTTGATGTTTACAAAAGTAAAGGTAATAACAATATTAGGCAAATCAGATGTAATTGAAGGCTCAAGAAAAGCCCAGATCATGTTACCAAATGAAACAATATAGTCCATATAAATGTGTTGTACGCTACTCGATGTGCTCAAAATTTGTATATGCTACTTGATCAACTCAAAATTTGTTGAAACAGAAAGTGCAGAAAATGTGGAATATATATGCATTACCTCCAATGATACCCATAAGCGTACATTTGAGAAGTTGCATGGTTTATCAAGTGGATTGTATTATACATACATAAAGACAATTGAAGCACATACTGTCATGAACCAGAAATTCATTGATCCAAAAATTGACATGTTTTGGCATGACCGTTTAGGTCATCCAGGATCTACCGTGATGCGTAGAATCTTACCAACTCTATTGGACATCCATTATTGAGCAGACACATTGTTATATCAAATGATAACCCTTACAATGCTTGTTCTCAAGGGAAGTTGGTAATTAGACCATCACAGTTAAAGATTGATGCTGAATCCCCATCATTTTTGCAAAAAATTTAAGGAGATATTTGTGGGCCTATTCAACCACCTTGTGGACTATTCGATATTTTATGGTTTTGATTGATGCATCTACCCGATGGTTACATGTTTGCCTCTTATCTACTTGAAATGTAGGTTTTGCTAGACTTTTTGCTCAGATAATTAAATTACGAGCACAGTTCCCAGATTACCCTATTAAGTCAATCCGACTTGATACAATGATAAATTTACGTCTCAAACCTTTGATGATTACTACATGACACTAGGCATTGATGTTGAACACCCTGTTTCTCATATCCATACTCAAAATGGTTTAGTGGAAGCATTTATGAAGCAGCTTCAATTAATAGTTCGCGCTCTGCTCATGAAAACAAAATTGCCAGTTTCTACATGGAGACATGCCATCTTACATACTGCATCATTAGTTCGGTTGAGACATATAGCCAACCATCAATACTCCTCAGTATAACTCGTATTTGGGCCTCAGCCAAACATTTAACATTTACGAATTTTTGGTTGTGCTGTTTATGTGCCTATTACATCACCACAACGTACTAAAATGGGACCTCAGCGCAGACTGAGGATTTATATGGGTTTTGATTCACTATCTATCATTAGATATTTAAAGCCCTTGACAGGTGATATTTTTACAACTTGTTTTGCAAATTGTCACTTTGATGAGATAGTTTTCCCGTCGTTAGAGGGAGAGAAGATCGTTCCAGAAGAACAACAAGAACTGACATGGGTTGTAACCACCTTATCTCATTTTGATCCACGAAGCCCTCAATGTCAAAATGAAGTGAAAATGATCATTCATCTTCAAAGTATTGGTAATCAAATACCAGATGCATTTAATAATGCTACGAAAGTGACAAAATCACATATACCATATGCAAATGCGCCTGCAAGAATTGATGTCCCTATTGGACAAAATAAATGGCAGCGAATGATTCATCTGTTGCACGCCTGAAGCATGGTAGACCCCCAAGTTCCAAAGATTTAACCCCTCAAAAGAGGAAGATGAGGGCACAGCTGGTTCAAATGAAATCATTCAGGAAAAGAAGATGAATGACGAATCATGATTTATGATTCTGTACTTCCAGAAAAAGAAAATGTCCTTGATGAGACACATGTTTTTGAAGAGACAGAAGTACATGAAAGTAAAGAAATCTCCATAAATTATGCATGTAATAATGAATTGTGGGATCGAAATGAAATAATCATTGACGACATATTCACATTCGCAGTAGTCATTAAATTCATATTAAGCAATGATATTGAGCCCCGCTCTGTTGATGAATGCAAACAGACACAAGATTGGCCTAAATGGAAAGATGCAATCCAGGCATAATTAAACCCCCTGGAAAGATGAAGTGTTTTTGGACCAATAGTCTAAACCCTACCTAGAGTAAACCCCATGGGTTGCAAATAGGTATTCACAAGAAAGCACAATAAGAAAAAATGAGATTGCAAGATATAAAGCACGACTTGTTGCATGATAGGAGCATATTTATGCGACTTAGTTAGCTTGTTTCTTGCATTTACTTAGTTGATTTACATTAATTATAGTGTTTTAAGCTATTTTCGTGTGTTTGTAGGTTCAAATGGCAAAAGTAGCAAGAAAGTGCATTTTGGAGTGTTTTAGAGCATTTTTTGGCTTGGAATGGATAGCTTACTTATGGAGCAAGGTGGATGGACGAAATTGAAGTTCAAGAAAGGCTAGGAATCAGCTAAAGAGATGGAGAAAATAAAGTCAAGATAAGAAGATAAGAAGTCAGCAAGAAACATGGAGCATTATCTAGAACATTATCCAAAACCTTATCTTATCCAAACTACCTTATCTTATCCTAACCTTATCCTAATTCTATTCTACCTAGTTTCCAGCTGCAAGGAGGACCTCGAATTACATTAGGACACCTTAAAATCAGGTTTCTAGAAGCCACATCCTATTCCTACAGAGGTGTCGCACCTATCATCTTCTAGAAGCCCAAATACCTGCTGTAAGACCCATTTCTTATCCCTCCTGGAATCTGCTCGAATTTAACCTTTTTCCCTGTGGATTTGGAGTCCCAATCCTCTTCCAAAACAACGTTTGAGCCGTGCCTAGTGCCCTATAAATACAAGCCTTTCCACAGATTTTCATTCAGAGAGCTTCAGAGAGATTTTTAGAGAGAAAAACCCAATCTGCCGCAACACAAGGAAGGAGAAGCTTGGAGTGTTTCTAGGTGTATTCTATCCTTAGTTTTTAGTTCAATGTTTGTTTTAATTTGGTTTTCAGTTATGTGGAACTAAATTTATTTTAGCTAGGGGCGATTTCAAAGCCATGAACATATATGTGACATGAATTGATTACCTTCAGTTATTATTTCATAAATCGTGCATGCAATTTGCTTAACTGTTTGATTCATAACTTATTCTTGTATGTTGATTAAGGATGGATACTTAGTTTGCATGCATGAATTTGATGCTAGAATATAAGGGAATTTCACCTAATCGTTATGAACTTATATTCACAAGTAGTGGAGGTTGCTAGTCACGATCGTGTTAAGTAAAATACCTGGCAGGAGTATCATGCAGTTCATAGTTACGAATGCTTTGTCAATGCTTATGATTTTCATAGAACTTAATGATCCTTGATAGTATTTCTATTATGCAATTCATGTAGAGAACTTGATAAGAATAATTTGGTTGTCGGTGCAGAGTCCAATTCAATGAACTTAGGAAAATCTGAAGGTTAATTAGTGCAGTTCACGGTTAATCTGGGGTATTGAGATTCATGATTTAGAGAAATAATAACTGAAAATTGGTTTGTGTTGCATATGTGTCATGTGTGGAGAAGGACCCTATAGCTAGCCAAATACCCATTCATTCACCCAATTTTGTTCAAACTTTGTTTAGTGCTTTTAATCTATTTGTTTTAGTTTAATTTCGTCCAAAACCAATCCCCCTTTACTTTGTCATATCATATTAGTTAGAATCTGTCCCAATTTGGTTAGAATCTGTCCCAATTTGGTTCTTTTGAGTGTTTTGAGTCTTGTTAGTCTTAAATTCGTCCAAATTACTCCTTAGAGTCAGTTTCGTGTCTATTTGTTAGTTTTATGCTGTTTTGAGTCTGTTTAGCCTGTTTTGAGTTATAAGTGTCTAGTTTTGTGTTTTTGAGTCATATTTGTGTAGATTAGCATCCCTAGTTAATCCCCGGCCTAGAACGACCCCTACTTTCTTATACTACAGCTATCTTAATAGGGTTTAATTTGTGTGCTAAGTTTTTATGACATCAAATTTTGGCGCCGTTGCCTGGGATTAGCAAAATTGCTAATCCCGCTTTGTTTCTTTTCGTGTCTTTTATTTTTAGTTTCTGATTTTGGGTTGTTTTGTTTATTTTACTTTTGATATTTGATTTAGTTTTCTTTCTTTAATTTCAGGTACTAGAGAAGCAAGACATGGCAATTGCTAATCTTCAAGCTCAAATAGCGAATCTTACTTCTCTTGTGTCGCAGCATCTCGAAATGACCACAATGCAAAGAGCCCCTACATTTGATGCGTCCTATAGGCAAGGATATCAAGCTAATCAAAGAGGTTGGGAGAGTGTCAATACCTGGGGTTATCAAGGCTATAATCAATTAAGGAACAACTTGTTTTCCAACATGTACAATTTAGATTGGAGTGATCATTCAAATTCTATGTGGTGGGAACCTCAACAAGTTCAACACAAAGGATATTGGCAGCCACCACAGTCTCCCCCGCAACAATTCCAACCAAATTCAGGTTCGACAATGGATTATGATCAAATTCTTGATGTACTAACTTCTTTGACGCAGGGCTCACAAAATCAAGCTAAGGAGGCTCAACAAGAACGATATTGGCAGCCATATGAGGAGTTCTTTTCAAGACCTATGCAGCCACCACAGCCTCCCCTGCAACAATTCCAATCGAATTCATGTTCATCAATGGATTGTGATCAAACTCTTGATGCACTAACCTCTTTAACACAGGAAGTACAAAATCAAGCCAAAGTGATGAGCGAATTGAAAAATCAAGCCAAGGAGATTGGCGAATTGAAAAATCAATTTGGAGAGATCGCAGAATTCATGGGGCAAATGCAAGAACAAAGTGAACTCTCCAATTCGAATTCAAAGGGAGATTTTGAAATCGATGAAGATATCACCTTGGGAAGTGGTATAGAGGCTGGAACAAGCCCAAAAACGTCCAAACCAAGCCAAGAGGAGGACGAACAGTTGCTGCGTGAAGAAGAGGGGGATAATCAGGCCACGGCAAGCTTGGAAGAAGCTTTGCCGCAGCCTACCCTTGCTCCACCACCTTTGCCGCAGCCCCCCAAGGACCCTACACCACTCAAGTAAGGTTGTTCCAAATTCAATTCTTTCTAACCTTAGTCCACCAAATGTTCCTATTCCTTGCATGTTCTTGTAATCCAAGAAAGGAGAGAGTAAGAAAGATATCTTGGAAGCCTTTCCAAAGGTGCAAGTTGATATCCCGAGTCTTGAATTAATCAAAGAGGATGTACTTGAGACAACAATTCCCAATGAAGTTGGATTTTATGACACGGGACAAGTCACAACCCTCAAAACACCAAATCTGGCCAAATTTTCTAGTCCTAAAACTTTCGAAGTGGTGTTTGTCCTTGAGTTCTTGTCGGAGCACACAGGTAAGGCACCTCCCCGAATTTCAAATTCGTTTTACACTAACATGTTAATGATTCAGGCACCCACTCTTGAGTTTAAACCATTATCGGATCATTTCAAGTACCACCTTCCATTCAAAGATCTCTTCCACGCCGAGGGCCCTAATCAAGTTTAAAAAGAGGTGTTGTCCGGCTGGAAGACGTTAAAGCAAGCGCTTCTTGGGAGGCAACCCATGAATTCAAATAGAGAAGACCTAGGAATCTCCGGCTCCAAAACCAGATTTGCGTTCCTTAACCCTACTCTTTATTGCTTTTACTTTGCCATATTTGTCATGTTTGCTCGTTGTTTGTTGTTTGCTTGCTTGCGTGTGAGTATATGTTTGAAACATTGAGGACAATGTTTGGTTTAAGCGTGGAGGGGTAAATTAAGTGTTTTTGCATGATTTTCGTGGGATTTTATCAGCTATCACTTCTAAATTTGTTTCTCACTGTTTTTAAGTGTTTTTAGTGTGTTTTGAAGTGTTTTAATGTGTTTTAAGTTGTTTTTGTTTGATTGTTTGTGTCTTAGGGTACCTTCCAACACAATAATGAGGATTTGATTTTTAATTGCATAACTGTTAAAAAAAGTTACAAACATGGATGGAAGTTTGATATACTCTTTGGTTTATGGTTAGTTGTAGTTGTAATTTACGAATTCACATTTAATCACAAAGGAAAAAAATCAGTTTTTGTAACATGCTTGAAGGAAGGAACTCAAACTAACGCTACAACCCTGAGAGACTTGAGCCTACACTTTGTTTGGAGAGTTATTAATCTGTGATTTCTTGGTTTCTAAAGTCGTTGCATGATCTCATTATTCTTTGCTTGGTTGCTACTTAGACGGCGTTTCATCATTTTAGTTCCAAATACTAGAACTCATGCCCGTTTCATTCAAAGCATAAAATTGATTAGCATAACATATAATAAGATGAAGTTGTTAGTTAAAACTAGAGCCAAAAAGCTTTACCCTTTGCATTATGTTTTGTAGGTTTAACCCCGTTGAGCCTTGTTTAGCCTATTTTTGTTGTTAGCCTACATTTTCCCTACCTAGCCTAGTATAGGACTACCCATACCCTTGTTCTTAAAGAATAGTAAGTATAACTTAGAAGGAATTCCTTTTGAACGACATTATGCAGAAAAACAAGTGTGGGGGAAAGTTTTCGGTGGAAATCTATGAATTCGTATGATTTGTGTGCCAAAGAAGAGAGTTCGAAAAAGAAAAAAAAAAGAAAAAGAAAAAAAAGAAAGAAAAATTCGTGCAAAAAGAAAAAAAGAAAAGAAAAGTGTGTAGAAAAGAAAGAAAAAGAGTTGAAAAGAAGTAAAAATGAGCTCTAAGTGTTGATTGTTGAAGAAAGGGTCCAAATATGTGAAATCCGGCCCTAATTGTTGCATGAATCTTCCCCTTGTGTTTAAAGTTAGTTTCTGCCATCAAGAGTGAATTCTAAGTGTCAATTTCATTACTTGCTTACTATCGCTTTAAGAACGTTTGTTTATCCTTACCTTTCTTTGTTAGCCAATACCCCTAGCCCCGTTACAACTCTATACTTCTATCTTGAGTGTTATGTGTTTCAATATGTGGAGGTTGGAATTAGTACGAGCATATGGTATCCCTGGTTCTCGCATCTAAGTAGTGGCATTCCATTCATGAGATCATATACATGTTAGATTAATAATTCCAGAAAGTGCCTTCTTTGATTATAAACATATGTGAGTGCTAGTCTACATGTTTACATCAATCTTCTCACATATACCTAGTATAGGGAGTGTAGTCATAAAATCTGTGTGAAAATAGAGAGTATATCCGGTGAGGAATTGAGTGAGTTCTCTAAGGCATGTTACTACATTCAAAACATTGTTTTAATTGATTAAATGTGAGCTAGTGAGTGGCGACTGTGATTAAGTATAAGCTCGAGAGTTAGGATAGCTAAAATCTGTGGGAGTGGTGATCTTTAATATGTTATGTACCATTGGAAATCCCTGAGGCGAACGTTGGAAGGTTTAGGCTATGTTTTGTTTATTTTGATTTTGCTCGAGGACTAGCAAAAGCTAAGTGTGGGGGAATTTGATAGGAGCATATTTATGCGACTTAGTTAGCTTGTTTTCTTGCATTTACTTAGTTGATTTACATTAATTATAGTGTTTTAAGCTATTTTCGTGTGTTTGTAGGTTCAAATGGAAAAAGTAGCAAGAAAGTGCATTTTGGAGTGTTTTAAGCATTTTTGGGCTTGGAATGGATAGCTTACTTATGGAGCAAGGTGGATGGACGAAATTGAAGTTCAAGAAAGGCTAGGAATCAGCTAAAGAGATGGAGAAAATAAAGTCAAGATAATAAGATCAAAAGTCAGCAAGAAATATGGAGCATTATCTAGAACATTATCCAAAACCTTATCTTATCCAAACTACCTTATCTTATCCTAACCTTATCCTAATCCTATTCTACCTAGTTTCCAGCTGCAAAGAGGACCTCTAATTACATTAGGACACCTTAAAATCAGGCTTCTAGAAGCCACATCCTATTCCTACAGAGGTGCCGCACTTATCATCTTCTAGAAGCCCAAATACCTGCTGTAAGACCCATTCCTTATCCCTCCTGGAATCTGCTTGAATTTAACCCTTTTCCTTGTGGATTTGGAGTCCTAATCCTCTTCCAAAACAACCTTTGAACCGTGCCTTGTGCCCTATAAATACAAGCCTTGCCATAGATTTTCATTCAGAGAGCTTCAAAGACAGATTTTTAGAGAGAAAAATCCAATCTACCGCAGCTCAAGGAAGGAGAAGCTTGGAGTGTTTCTAGGTGTATTCTATCCTAGTTTTTAGTTCAATGTTTGTTTTAATTTGGTTTTCAGTTATGTGGAACTAAATTTATTTTAGCTAGGGGCGATTTCAAAGCCATGAACATATATGTGACATGAATTGATTACCTTCAGTTATTATTTCATAAATCGTGAATGCAATTTGCTTAACTGTTTGATTCATAACTTATTCTTGTATGTTGATTAAGGATGCATACTTAGTTTGCATGCATGAATTTGATGCTAGAATATAAGGGAATTTCACCTAATCGTTAAGAACTTATATTCACAAGTAGTGGAGGTTGCTAGTCACGATCGCGTTAAGTAAACTTCCTGGCAGGAGTATCATGCAGTTCATAGTTACGAATGCTTTGTCAATGCTTATGATTTTCATAGAACTTAATGATCTTTGACAGTATTTCTATTATGCAGTTCATGTAGAGAACTTGATAAGAATAATTTGGTTATCGGCGCAGAGTCCAATTCAATGAACTTAGGAAATTCTGAAGGTTAATTAGTGCAGTTCACGGTTAATCTGGGGTATTGAGATTCATGATTTAGAGAAATAATAACTGGAAATTGGTTTGTGTTGCATATGTGTCATGTGTGGAGAAGGACCCTCTAGCTAGCCAAATACCCATTCATTCACCCAATTTTGTTCAAACTTTGTTTAGTGCTTTTAATCTATTTGTTTTAGTTTAATTTCGTCCAAAACCAATCCCCCTTTACTTTGTCATATCATATTAGTTAGAATCTGTCCCAATTTGGTTCTTTTGAGTGTTTTGAGTCTTGTTAGTCTTAAATTCGTCCAAATTACTTTTTAGAGTCAGTTTTGTGTCTATTTGTTAGTTTTATGCTGTTTTGAGTCTGTTTAGCCTGTTTTGAGTTATAAGTGTCTAGTTTTCTGTTTTTGAGTCATATTTGTGTAGATTAGCATCCCTAGTTAATCCCGGGCCTAGAACGATCCCTACTTTCTTGTACTACAGCTATCTTAATAGGGTTTATTGCACAAGGCATTTCACAAAGACCTGGAATTGATTATGAGGAGACATACTTTCCTGTAATGGACATAATTACGTTCCGTTACTTAATAAGTTTGGTGGTTTCAGAAAAACTTGACATGCGACTTGTGGATATCATCACCGCGTATCTATATGGAGAATTAGATAATGACATATATATGAAGGTCCCAGAAAGACTTAAGTTACCTGAAATGACTAACAAACCACTAGGTATGCTTTCAATTAAATTAAGGCGATCATTATATAGGCTGAAACAATCTGGACGAATGTGGTATAATCGTCTCAGTGAGTATTTGATCAAAGAAAGATATACCAACATTGTCATTTGCCCTTGTGTGTTCATTACGAAATCAAATTCTGGATTTGCTATAGTGGCAGTATATGTGGATGACATGAACTTAGTTAGAACCCCTGAAGAGCTCAATAAAACTGCTGAATAACTGAAAAGCGAATTTGAAATGAAAGACCTTGGGAAAACAAAATATTGTCTCGGCCTGCAGATCGAGCATTATGCTAATGGAATTTTGGTCCATCAATTAGCTTACATTGAAAAAATCCTAAAACGATTTGGCATGGACAAGGCTTATCCACTAAGTACGCCAATAGTTGTTTGTTCACTGGACATTAAGAAAGATTCATTTCGTCCAAAAGAAGATAATGAAATGGTCTTTGGTCCAGAAGTACCATATATGAGTGCAATAGGTGCTTTATTATATTTAGCACAATGTACTAGACCAGATATAGCTTTTTCAATCAACTTATGAGTAAAGTATAAGACCAAACATTTGTTCCCTCCGAGGAAAGCTTTGCTCCAACAATTCGTCATTAGAAATGAGTCAAAGATGTTATACGATACCTTTGTGGCACAACAGACATGGGTCTCTTCTACTTCGAGAAATCCACAGATGATCATAACCTTGTTGGATATCTTTCTGATCCGCATAAAGCCTGCTTACAAACTGGATATGTGTTCAATTATGAAAATACAGCAATTCATGACGCTCAACGAAGCAAACATTAGTTGCTACATCTTTCAATCACTCAAAAATGAAGCCAGTCGTGAAGCCAGTCGTGAATGTTCTTGGTTAAGATCAATGATCAACCACATCCAAAATTCATGTGATCTACCTTCAAAGACAGACACTCCAACTATCATTCATGAAGATAATGTAGCGTTTGTTGCCCAAATGAATGAAGGATTCATCAAGGGCAATAAGACTAAACACATCTCCAAAAGTTTTTCAGTGCACATGAACTTCAGAAGGCTAAAGTTATTGAAGTCAGACAAATCCATTCAAATGAAAATTTGGCAGACCTATCCACCAAATCTCTACCAAAGTGCATGTTTCAGAATCTAGTGCATGGTATCAGATTATGTCGGCTTATCAATCAGTTAAATTTAAAGAATGCGGAATCATGGGAGATACATATTAGGGGGAGCATCCATGATACATGCATGTTATACTCTTTTTCCTTCGACTAGGATTTTTCGCACTGGGTTTTTCCTATCAAGGTTTTAACGGGGCAACATAAGCATACTTAATACTATATCAACAATCCAAGCAAAGTTGTACTCTTTTTCCTTCGCTACGGTCTTTTTTTCCCATTGGGTTTTTCCGAGCAAGGTTTTAACGAGGCAATTGATGTTGATATGTGGGCATCCAAGGATGAGTGTTGTAAAAGTTGTGGGAGTGAATGCCCACATGTTTTAGCCAAAGATGAAAAGTGAGGAAAACTTAAGAATAGTAGCACTGTTGTTGTATGATGTTTTTCAAAAGGCACTAATTTCACTTTTATGATTCTTCACGGATATGATTCTATATAAGGAGCACTCCTTGTATGATCACAACACACAGAAAAGAAAACAAGTGAAAGCAATAGTATCAAAATCCCTTCCTTCCTCGCTTTACCTGCAATCCTTTTGTGTTATAGTTACAAAAATAAACTGTGTGTTACATTTCACCTGCTTCACTCATGTCCCTAGCAAAGGTTATCTCTCTAACTTTTGCCTATTTATAACATCCCTTTAATTTTTGTGATTTGATGTGTTAGTTTTGTTTGTAGCAAAACATGGTTTACGTGTAATTAAAGAGCTAAATTCAATTAACATGTATACCGATAGCATATAATATTTGTGTTGTGATCGATAGGTAACATAATTAACTCAGTATGTAACTTAGTACAATCCCTCATTTTCTTTAAGAAGAATACTGTTGTATTAAAAAAAATAAAAATAAAAACCAAATAGTGTTCTTTTAAGACTAATGTCGCATGTCTTTAACCATTTGAGATCGTTTTCGTCTTATAAAAATGTTCACTACAATTGAAACCTACTGTTTAGTATTGCATCTAGAGTGAGTTTAATTTATAGGACAGACTACGGTACATGCATTTACTCAATACATCTAGTATTTAATGGCTAGATATGACCAGGTAAGATATTCTCTCTTTTACTGCATATTATGAACGTTGAATGGTGAATGCATTAAATAAATGTATTTACTAGTCCCAAGGTTCTACAAGATCATGGGTGCTAGTAGGGCGGTAGGTTGGGGCCTAGCGCCTAGGGGGCTAGGCAGTGTTTAGGTGGAGGCCTATGCGGACTAGGCCAATTTGAGTAAAGTTATTATATATTAGATAAATAAGTATTTATTTATACTTAAAAACACATAATTGTATTGGGATACATAAATTGCAAAATAAAATGACATATAGATTATAAAGTATTAGAACATATTGAAAACATGGGGAACAAGCATATAATAATTGGTCATCTAAGTATTCAACAAGTCTCTTACATTTTATTGACAAAATAAAATGCACAATGAAAGTTATCGATTTTCTATCTAAGGGAGAGTCGCAACTTAGGCGGGTTTAGGCAGGCTAGGCGGACTCCGAAGTGGGTCTAAGTGTACTTTCTTAATTTTCAAACGTCTAGTGCCTAAGCAGGGCCTAGGCGGCGCTAGGTGGGGATTTTTAAAATAGCGATTAGTCCCAAGTTAGGTGGACATGATTTTGTGAATTATTCTCTAGCACAAAGCCATCATTCCAAATACTAGGGTTTGCTGGAAAGAGCAATGATTAATTTTCAATGTTTTGGCTAACAATTAAAATCAAATGTCAATGTTGAGATTAGGGGTGAGTTTGGTATAGTAACCGCACTAAAATTTCCTTATCAATGATATAGCAAAATTTAGTACCATTATCATGTACAATATATCAATTTTCAATATGTCATAAAATTCGGTTGGCATGATATGGTAATAGTATTATACCAATTTGGTATTGGGATAATTTTTTGGCCCATAACTTTTTTTGCTTCAATTTTTTGTTAAGAAAATATGTAAGATCCCACATCGCCCAGGGGAGTGATCCTTATATGTATATTCCCATCCCTACCTAGCACGAGGCCTTTTGGGAGCTCACTGACTTCGGGTTCCGTAGGAACTCCGAAGTTAAGCGAGTAGCGCGCGAGAGCACTCCCATGATGGGTGACCCACTGAGAAGTTCTCGTGTGAGTTCCCAGAAACAAAACCGTGAGGGCGTAGTCGGGGCCCAAAGCGGACAATATCGTGCTACGGTGGTGAAGCGGGCTCGGGATGTGGTGGACCCCGGGTCGGGATATGACAAAATAACCCACATATTAAGATGAAACACAATTAGACCTGACAATTTCTTACACGACACATAAAAGACATGAAAATAACAAGTTTCGGGTGAACATGATAACTAATCGGGTCGTTATCGGGTCACACGATAAGAACCCGTTAATAACGGGTCCTTAATAGGTTTACACGAAAGTGACACGCGAGTAACCCGTTTTGACACGTTAAGAAAAAAGTTATTTTGATTTTTTTAATTTTTTATACTAAAAAACTTATTGTAAAATACAATAGCCATAGATTATATGTACATATTGTATATTAAATATGTATTATTATTCTATATAAATTTAAAAAATCTAAGTTTTATTTATTTTTTTAGTATACTACAGGCAAACAGAGATTAAAAAATTATAAAGCACATTAAAACCTAATAAAAACATCGTCAATATAACTCTTGAAGATAATTATATCAAGCCAAATTCTAATATCATTTCCCTTGGTGATTGATAAAATTGAAGGGTTTAATTGTAAAAAAAAAAGTGCAAGGTTCCTCAACCTTGAAACACAACTGTCTTTATTTTGCATATCCTTGAACATTTGATATTTTGTAGTAATGTACTAATGTTTTTTCATTAGGCTCTTATTTTGGGGTATGTAATACTAAAAAGACAAATATTTTTTTTTTTGAATTGATGTAATATTTATGTGACCATGTAGTATGTGTAAGATCTCACATCGCTTAGGGGTGTAGATGCTGTAAGCCTTATATGTATATTCTCATCTCTACCTAGCACGAGGCTTTTTGGAAGCTCACTGGCTTCGGATTCCGTAGGAACTCCGAAGTTAAGCGAGTATGGGGCCAGAGCATTCCCAAGATGGGTGACCCAATGGGAAGTTTTGCTCGCGTGAGTTCCCAGAAACAAAACCATGAGGGCGTGGTCAGGGTCCAAAGCGGACAATATCGTGCTACGGTGGAGTCGAGCCCGGGATGTGGTGGGGGCTCGAGCCGGGATGTGACAATTTGGTATCATAGCCAATCCATGGCCGGAAGTGTGCCGACAAGGATGTCGGGCCCCTAAGGGGGTGGATAGTAAGATCCCACATCGCTCAGGGGTGTGGATCCTGTAAGCCTTATATGTATATTCCCATCTCTACCTAGCACGAGGTCTTTTGGGAGGTCACTGGCTTCGGATTTCGTAGGAACTTCAAAGTTAAGCGAGTACGGGGCCAGAGCATTCACATGATGGGTGACCCACTGTGAAGTTCTGCTCACGTGAGTTCCCAGAAACAAAATCGTTAGGGCGTGGTCGGGGCCCAAAGCGGACAATATCGTACTACGGCGAAGTCGAGCCCGGGATGTGGGTATGCATATACTAATTTAGTATTATGTTTTCCATTTTTCTTGTGTCAAATTATGTTTTTCATTTTCATTATTTCTTGATTTAAAATATATTTTCTTTAACGGGTAACGAGTCGATTTTGGGTTGGGTCATATTACCCGTTTACTTTAACGGGTATTACATGACACAACCCATTAAGATATTGGGTATGTCACGAAAATGACACGAACACAAAAAACACGACACGAATACCAGGTCTAAACACAATATCATCTTTAATTTTTGAAATAATCTAATATACTTATAACCTACAACCAAGGTTCATCATTCATCATTATTTCACACATTTAGTAAATCAAACCATGCATCAAGGATTAAAGATAAAAGCAATGTTTAAAATATCGGTATCGGTGGAAATATTAATACGCAAATTTGTGGAAATATCAATGAATATATCGTATATCGATATCGCCTTCGATGGAAATGATGGAAATTTACTCAAAAACATGGAAATTTAAAATTATTATTTAGGAAATGTCATATGAAGCGACAACACACGTATGAATCAAGAATTAATTATCAGATACTATGTAAACAATAAGTATGTGATATGTGAGAATAAAAATTTCCTTATAATGACAAGTAATAAAATAAAGCATTTCACTAGAAAGAATAAATTATACATAACTTAATTGAAATTTTCGTCATGAAAGCAGCACAAGTTTTATTGAAGTAAACTAATACCATAAAGAAAGAAATTAAAAAAAATAAAGAATGCAAAGGCTATTTACATCGTGACCCGGGCTCCACCACACCCCGGGCTCGACTCCGCCGTAGCACGATATTGTCCGCTTTGGGCCCCGACCACACCCTCATGGTTTTGTTTCTAGGAATTCACGCGAGCAGGAATTCCCAGTGGGTCACCCATCATGGGAATGCCTTGGCCCATTCTCGCTTAACTTCGGAGTTCCTACGGAACCCGAAGCCAGTGAGCTCCCAAAAGGCCTCGTTCTAGGTAGAGATGAGAATATACATATAAGGCTTACAGGATCTATACCCCTCCCGGCCCGAGCCCCCACTACATCCCGGGCTCGACTCCGTCGTAGCACGATATTGTCCGCTTTGTGCCCCGACCACGCCCTCACGGTTTTGTTTCTGGGAACTCATGCGAGCAGAACTTCCCGGTGGATCACCCATTCTAGGAATGCTCTGGCTCATTCTCGCTTAACATCGGAGTTCCTACGGAACCCGAAGCCAGTGAGCTCCCAAAAGGTCTCGTGCTAGGTAGAGATGGGAATATACATATAAGGCTTACAGGATCCACACCCCTAGGCGATGTGGGATCTTACAAAGGCTCATGGATATTTCTTGCAAACTTTTTGCAAATTGTTTGCAAACACTGGATATTTCCTGAAAATATCAAGGAAATTGACTGATTTCTGGAAACATCGTGGATAGGGTGAAGTCTAAATAAACTTCACTCCCTCTTTCCATATCGTTTCCTGAATTTTTGGATATTTTCATGGAAATATCAAACATATCCATGATATTTCAAATATTGGATAAAAGTTAGAGTTACAAACCAAATAAAAACAATTAGCATTCTCTCCTTTTCGGTGAGAGTCATTCTCTCTTACTGAGAGTGCTTCTCATCTTTTGTGTGAGTGACCAGAGTTCCTGATTTCGATTAGCCGCCGGCCCTAGCAGGGTCTGGGTTGGTGGCAGCGCCTTCTTTTTCTTCCTTCTCTGTTTTCTTTTTTTCCCTTTTCCTCTGCTTCCGCTTATTTCCGGCTGCTCTTTCTCCTTCCTCTTGCATTAGATCTAACGACACCTTGGCCTCCGATGGAAAGTTCTCAATTCATACCTTCTTTTTTCTCTTCCCCCGCTGCCTTCCAACATCCATGATTCTTTTCACCCCAACTTCTACCTACCACCGTGCTTTCTGGCCTCTCTCTATCCCACTATTTCTCAGATCTGCAACCGTGTTTCCTAACCACGTTTCACGGCTCTTCCGGAAGGTGCGTAGAGCGTCTGCTCGGGTGGTCACACCACCACCTTCCATTTGTGTGCCTTTGTTGGCACGATTACTTATGGGATGTTTCTCCCATGAGTTTCATTTACATGATGGCTGCGGATTTGGATCTTGTGGAACATTGGATGAGGGTGGAATCTTCTTGATTTTCGGTTTGGAGGCTTCGTTTGTTTGGATTTTGGTGATTGCAAGAGGCGGTCATGGTTCGTGGTCGGCGGTGTTCACGGCGGCTCTGTGCTTAGGGTTCCTGTTTTGTTGCTCAATCTTTGGGTTGGGCCTTTTGTTTTGGGATTTGTTTTGTAGTTTTGGGCTTTATCTGTAATTGAATCCCTGTTTGTAAATGTGTTGCTGTGTTGGTAATGAAATTTTACCGTTGTCAAAAAAAAAAAAAAAAACCAAATGAAATAGAAATTAACGACTTCAAGTTGCAAATTAAATGATATGTGTATAATTACATATAACATATATATTTGATACGGTACGATAATACCGTTGGTATTGATTTTAGGTACCAATATCATAAAAGTTCTTCGGTTCGATACAATTACCGTACCATTACTAGCTAATACCAAATTAATATGGTAATAGTATTGTACGGTAGAATGACAAAAAAAATTTGCCAGATTGGGAGTGTTTCAGTTGCTTTCCATAAAATGAAAGGACAAGAGATCCGGACCTTTTTTTTTTTCATGAAAAATGAAATTATTTATACTAAAAGGTGGGGTAATGAGTTAAGTCTCACAATGAGTAAGCCATAATAATGTGGTTCAAATTCGTCTTTGACGAGAATCGAACGTAAGCCCTCTTATTTACAAATGAAGAGCGATATCATTAGACAGTAATACCCAGTGCAGTCAGGACTTATCTTAAAGAGGATAAATTAGTTGTTTATCTTTTTGTCCTTATATTCGAATTTTCTAGACTGATGGGTTTATTCTTTTTAATAAAAAAAAGTAGACAAGGAATAATAAATTGACATTATTCTCCCAAATCCAGGCAAACCCAAAACCCAAAAGTACCCAGTCAGGGTTGTTAATTAGTGATTTTTAACTGTTTATAGGGTAAAGCAATAGTGTAGCTAAAACAGATTAGGCCATTTGGCCTGATTGCTGACCCAAAAATGGCAAATTCAGAAATGTTGAAGGGCATATCTGCAGGAGGACATGTCATGGGCCAACCTAGCCTTCCTTTATTCAGTAATTTTGTTCCAGCTCATTTTCTCCTTGGAATGATAGAGGCCAATGATCCTCAATATCTTTCTCTTATTTAATGTGAGAACGGTCTCACTGAATTTATTATTATTATTATTATTTTTAGTTCAGGACACAAAAACGTGACTATTTTTTGGGAGAGATAGCGGATGCAAGAAGGTGGAAATTGAATCGAATGCCCAGCCTATGCTACTATGGAAGGTTTTCTCTTTGATATTGAATCGTTCGCTACGCAAATAGGAGACGTAAAGTTTGAGTTTGTGCTGCAGGGTAGCAATCTTCCTGCCCACGTGGTCGCCTAGTTTGCTGCCTTGCATGGTGGTTCATTCGTTCGGCATGAGATAGGCCCAGACTTTTTCTTTAATATTTTTGTTGCAGATGTAAACAATGCAATTAGATTATAATAAAGTTTATCTTTTCAACAAAAAATAATAATAATAATCTGATGAATGATTGATGAGTTAAACAAAACTTAAAAAAAATAGTAAGATACGAATACCATGTCAAATTTTATTGATGCGGTGATGTGTAAACAGCCTCTTTAATTAGTAGAATTATTTCAAATTATGCTGATTTTATCTTTTTACCTAAACCAGTCTTATCCCCACTTAAGAAAACACAGCCAGTTGGTATGTTTATCTAGCAGGACAAACGGTCACTCTATCAAGAAAATAATAGAGAGAAACTCATAGACATGATATAATGAAGGAAGCCCATATTGATGGCCCCATTTTTATGGATGGTGTAAATTGTTCGTTTGGTGACAGAAGTGAATGAAAATGATGGAACTTCTCATTAACTTCTCTTACTAAAAATGGGGGTTAGAGACTTTTCTTTTGGGTTTGAGTAAGCTCATCGAGTTTCACAGTGCTCCCAAGTATTAAATAGATACTAGAAATTAGGCCCGCGCGTTGCTACGGGAACCAGCTGTTTCAAGCATAATCGGATGAATAAAACACATTTAAGTTGAATAAATTCAACACAATTATGAACAAACGAAGGGATACATGAATGAACGAGGTCGATAAGATAAGCAGTTTTGCTTTTATATCCATTCAAGTGAGTTGGCATATAAACACATTGTACAATGAGTGGGAAGAAACTGAACGTCCCAAAACTCCTTTCGGATATGCATTAGATCGATCAGCCAATTGAATAATGACACCATCATTTTTAAGCTTTCCTAGATTCATAGATGCATAAACGGAATATGGCATGACATTAATGGAAGCACCTAAATCTAGCATAGCATGTTCAAACCTTGTATTACCAATAACACAAGGGATAGTGAAACTACCTGGATCTTTGCATTTCGGTGGCAGCTTTCTTTGCAAAACTGCAGAGACATTTTCACTTACATGTACCACCTCCTTCTCTGGAATTTGTTTTCTTGCTGTACAAAGCTTCTTCAAAAACTTAGCGTACTTCGGAACTTGCTTTATGGCATCAAGAAGCGGGATATTAACTTGTACCTTTCTGAAGGTTTCTAAGATATCTTTTTCACTCTTTTCCTTCTTTGATTGCATAAACCTGCTAGGAAATGGTACATTTGGTGGAATAGGGTTAGAAAGAATTGAATTTGGAACAACCTTACTTGAATTGGGTGGCATAGGGGATTTAGAAGGCCGCAAGGTTTGTTCTTTCCTTATTGTGGCCTTGTCTTCCTCCTCTTCTTCAAGCAGCAACTGTTCGTCCTCTTTTTGGCTTTGTTTGGACGTTTTTGGATTGGTTCCAATCTCTTTACCACTTCTCAAGGTAATAGGCTTAGCAGTTTCAAAACCTCCCTTTGGATTGACAATGGTTGAACTAGGAAGTTTGCCTTGTTCTCTAAATTGTCCCATGAATTCTACCATCTGCCCAATTTGATTCTTCACTTCGCCTATCTCTTTGACATGATTTTGTAAACCTTGAGTCAAAGAAGTTAATGCTTGAAGAATTTTATCATAATCCATTGACGAACCTGAATTTGGTTGGGATTGTTGTGGGGGAGGCTGTGGTGGCTGCATAGGTCTTGAATAGAACTCCTCAGATGGCTGCCAATATCCTTCTTGTTGAACTTGTTGAGGTTCCCTCCATATAGAATTTGAATGATCTCTCCCACCTGGATTGTAAGTGTTGGAAAACAAGTCGTACCTTGATTGGTTATGACCTTGATAACCCCAAGCATTGATACCATCCCAACCTCCATTCTCAATTAATTGAGGATGTTGATTAGTCAGATATCTTTGCCTAGAGGACACACCAAATGTAGCCACACTTTGCATTGTGGTCTTTTCGATATACTGCGACATAAGAGAAGTAAGATTCGCCGTTTGAGCTTGAAGATTAGCAATTGGCATGTCTTGCTTCTCTAGTTCCTGAAATCAAAGAAATAAAACTAAATCAAATATCAAAAGTAAATTAAAAAAAAAAGAGTGATTAGCAATTTTACTAATCCCCGGCAACGGCGCGAAAATTTGATGTGGTAGAAATTAACACACAAATTAAACCCTATAAATTATGCAATCATAGTATGAGTAAGTAGGGATCGTTCTATATCGGGGATTAGAAGGGATGCTAATCAACACAAGTTAAACTAACAACAAAACAATGACTGGGGGGATTTTGGATGAATTTGACTAAAACAAAATTAAATGGCAGCAAGTAAATTAAGTTGTGAATAAAATATGGGTGAAAGGATAGCTAAAGGATTCTTCTCCACACATAAAACATATGCATACAAATCGATTTTCAGTTATTCTTTCTATAAACCACGAATGACAATGCCCCAAATTAATTGTGAACAACACTAATTAACTCTCAGATTTTTCTAAGTTCATTGAATTGGACTTAGCGACGCAACCAAATTATTCCATAATCACTTAATTAGGATTTCCTTGCTCGCTGAACTGAGCAATTTATACTTCTAACCACTTAATTTTTTCCATAATCAATCCTTAATATGAGCAAAGCTCACCGAACGATTACTACCTAGAATAATTGGCAAACCTAAGTAACGGTCTTGAATGTCCACACGATTTACCCCCAAGAAAGCCTCAAACTCATCCTGAATTTCGCGTCGAATGTTCGAGCTGAAGGAGACAACACTCTTTTAGAGATTAATGCACTACCCCGAAGCCCGTTCATAGGAATAAAGTATTTCCTTGATGGGAACAAAAAGAATTTATTGGGATGGATTAATAGTGAAATTGATTGGTTTAGGCCTTGCACACAGAGCAAATGAAACATTACAGTTTGATTCAATCACTTGAGCAAATATAATACAATAAATTGAACAAAAATGAAAAATTACTTTACCGATGAACATGAAAAAATTTTGAGAAAGAAAATGTCACCAAGTTAAGATTTAATATGTTAAATTGCATACACACTATGTAAAAAATTTAGAAATTTTATGGTAGAAATTGAGGAGAGAAATGTGGGTTAATTGGTTTTATTGATTTTGTTTTTCATTTTTGAGGGAGAGACAAGACAAGAGAGAGAGAGAGAGAGAGAGAGAGAGAGAGAGAGGTGGGATGCTTTGGTCAGGGCCTTGAACAGGTTTTTGTGCACAATTTTAAAAGGTGTTTTTCCCGTGATAGACCTCCCTCGGGAGCTGACCTAAGTAACTTAGCGAATATCATTCAACCTTGTATTTTGAATCATCGTAATGGAAGCTTGTTGTCTTTAGTTACAGATGAGAAATTTGGGATGCTGTGAGTAGTATTGGAGCTCTTAAAGCCCCGTGTCCTGATAGTTTGTGTGCGGCCTTTTTTCATGGTTGCTAGGACCAAATGAAGGACTATGTTTCCTGTTTGGTCAAAGATTTTTTCCTAAATGAATCCAGCTTAAGGCTTATAAATCATACTAACATTGCTTTAGTTCCTAAAATAGATAATCCGGAAACTGTTAGTAACTATAGGCCTATTAGTTTGTGTAATGAGAGTTATAAAATTATCACAAAGATCATGATTAAGCAATTAAAACCGTTGTTAGATCTTTGCATTTCTCCAATCAGGGTGCTTTTGCTATGGGAAGAGCCATTCAAGATAATATTCTTATAACTCACGAAATGTTTGCAAGTTTTAGTAGGATGAAAGGAAAAACGGGAGTTGTAGATGTCAAGCTAGATCTGGAAAAGGCATATGATTACTTAAGCTAGGATTACATTCAGTATGCTCTTCTTAGATTTGGTTTTGCTAGTCGTTGGGTTATGTTGATTATGGAATGTATTACTTCTCCTTCCTTCTCTGTGCTTATAAATGGGCGATCTCATGGTTACTTTTATCCAAAGCGGGGAATTAGACAAGGGGATCCTTTGTCCCCATTTATTTTTATCACTGGTATGGAACCTTTAATTAGAAACCTCAATACCTTAACAAATAATCCGAAGTCACATATTGTATTTTGTCCTCCCCTAGAGGTTTTAAAATCTCAAATCTATTTCACTCTTCTGTTTGTTAAGGCCACGCCCAGGGGTGCGAGGAATATTCTTCAAATACTTGATATGTTTTCTAAAGCCGTGGGTCAACAAATAAATTTTCATAAGTCGTCCTTGTATTTTTCCAGGAATACTTCTCCAATTAGAATTAATATTGTTAATATTTTGCAAATTCAACATAAAACTACTATAGGTAAGTATCTAGGTATCCATAATATTGTTCTCTGGAAAGACCAAGTTAATGGAAATGAGTTACTTAAGAGGTTCAAGCAAAAAATTAGCCAGTTGGAAAGTAAGCACTCTTTCGAGAGCGGGGAGGCTTACTCTAATTAACTCTAATCTAACGAGTATGCCTAATCATGTTATGTCTTGCTTTAAGTGTCTTGACATGATTGTCAATAAGCTCAATAAAGAATGTAGGGATTTTTTCTGGGGTAAGGACATGAAGATTTTCCAGTGGCTTGGGATTCAATTTGTGCAAAGAAAGTGGGTGGTCTAGATGTTCGAAAACTATATCATTTTAATAATGTTTGTCTTGCTAAATTGGGTTGGAAGTTGTTGACTGAGGATGATAATTGATAGGTGAAGTTGGTCAAGAGTAAGTATCTTAGAAAGGAAAATTTTCTATATAATAAAATTAGACAAAATCATTCTTTTGCTTGGAAAGGTATCTTGAAAAGTAAGGATGTTATTCTTAAGGGTATGCGATGGAGAGTGGTAATGGTAAGGATATTTTGTTCTGATCCTACAATTGGGTTTTCCTTACCCTTTGTTCCATCTCATACCCAATATTGACAATCAAATAATTAATTGGGAGTTGAAAGTTAGTGACTTTAATAATAATTTTTGTTGGGATAGGAGAAAGCTTCGCAAGTGGTTAGTAATGAAATTGTTAGGAAAATTTGTAATATTACAATTCCTTTACAGGTTTCCAAAAATGTGCTAGTTTGGGGTTCAAATACAAATGGTAAGTTCTCTGTTAAATCGGCTACTTGGATTCAGAAAGGGATGTTGACTCAATCTACAAATCATAAGTTAATTAATAAGATGTGAAAATTTAATATTCCCCTTAAAGTTAAGATGTTTGCATGGTTGTTCATTTGTGATAGACTTCAAACCAAAAAAAGATCAAGTCATATTGTGATTAATAGTGATAAGATGTGTCCTTTTTGTAATTCTGAAGAGGAGGATCAAATGCATTTTTTCTTTAATTGCAGTGTCACTAAATTGATTTGGGACCTTTGTTCAATTAAACTAGGCAATTTCACTAATGCTAACTTCCCTACAATCGTAAACTGGCTTAATTCTTTAAAGCATGTTGATAAAGAAGTTTCTAGTGAATTAATCTTGTGTTTGCTCCTTTGTTGGCAAATTTGGAATGATCGTAATAATATGGTGTTCATAAATGTGTGGCTATATATATGGGTGAGCGATATCTTAAAGCCAATTATAAAGGTTTAAGGAGAAATACTGATGATATTTTCGAGATCATTAAATGGCACCCTCCAGACCAGAGTTATGTTAAGCTAAATTTTGAAGGCTTAGTTGTTGGGGACAAGGCGGTGGCAGGATTTGTCTTAAGAAATCATAATGGGCAACTCATTGGCGGTGGAGCTTTAAATCTTGATAGCGCCACTATTTCTAAAGTGGAGGCTAGGGCTCTCAGAGAGAGCCTTCTTTTTGCTCAGAGGAAGGGCTATACAAAGATTATGGTAAAAGGAGACTCCAGGTTGATCATTCAGTGAGTGTTGGACTGGGGTGCGATGCTGTGAAATCTAGTTCCTATTATTGAAGATATCAAATGGACGGCGACCAAATTTGCTTTCATCGATTGGAAACATATTTTTAGAGATGCTAACTTTGTGGCAAATGCCTTCACTCGACAAGGCCTTCTTATTACTGATTGTCATATTTGAGATCATTGTATTCCTTCATTTGCTCTTCATGCTCTTCAGTTTGATTCTGTAGAGAATGGTTGTTCTGGGAGTTTTTCCTTTATTTTTTTGCTTAAAATAAAATAAAATAAAGGAAAATACTATTTTACCCTTCCAGGCATGATTGAAAAAAAAAATCAAAAGTAATTTTATGGGCATTAAAGAAATTTCGCACAAAAGATTTGCTGTTTTTTTCATTCTCTCACCCCACATGTAACCATAGTTTTACTCTTCCACTTTCTCTCCTCTCCCCCACTCCCTAGTTTTCCCTTTTTTATTTTAGTTTTCATTCAATTCAAACTCATTTTAAGGCCAATTTCTTTTTAAAATTGCCATATACATTTTGAAGTAGAAACTACCATATATTTAAACACACATTAGGTGTACCATTTATCTGGTATCTATTAATCAAAGACTTGTTATCGATATTCGATGATGGTAAGGCTGACCGATAACCTAATGGTGAATCAACTTGCAGCTTTATGATTGTTTTTGCCTGGTTTTAAAAGATACAAACCAAATCAGAGAGGCAAAAAGTGTAATTTTTATTAGTATACAATGATTACGTATCGAATTCGTCATTTATGTGAATTAAACTTGATATATCTTTTTTACAAATTTATAGAAAATATTATTAGACAATAGTGTAATTGGGTTTAACTAGTGTTTTTATCCTATATTTTTTTCTTTGTTTCCCCATCTCAAGTAGAAAATGAAGGCTTTCTACTTTAGATGTTGCCCATGGAACATCATATTGGGCTAATAGGCTGGCCCTCCATTGTTTGTGTAGGCAACTTCTTTCTTGCTACCATTACATTGGGCTTCGATTAATGTACCAATCTATATATGCTTCCGCCCAAACTGCCATTTTGAACTTTATTGGACCAATCTCAAGTGTGTGAAGGAAAAAAAATAAAGGGCATAGGGATTGGTTAGGACTTGGACTCATATTCTTCAAGTATAAATCTACCGAGTTCCAATTTTTATTTTCTTTCTCCCAAATTTCGAGTGTATCATTTTCAAACATAAGAGAAATTTGAACTTCGGACCTATTATAGTGATTGGCTGACGATTGTATAAAAATATGCAAGTGTTGCAGACAAATTGTCTATTATAATTATAATGAATTTAACAATGTTATCTCTTTTAAACAGTTATTATTTTTCTAAACAATATGGACTCCATTAACTGAAAAGAAATTTAAAGTACTAAGGCTTGCGGGAAGGCCTCACTGAAAACCTTGTTTGGAGAAAACTCAATAGGAAAAATTCCGAAAAAAATTGGTCTTGATAAATAAGAGCAACTTACATAGCAAATGTCTCGATTCACCCAACTCAGTACTACGATTTGATGGTATTCCTTTTCATTTGTAAGTGAGATGTCTTAAATTCGAATCTCGTGGATAGTGAATTCAATACCAAATTAGGTTGTCCATTGTGTGGCTTAGCCAAACTTCCCCTCCCTTTAATATAAAATATATCGTTAAAAAAAAAACACCACATTGGTAGTGAACCAATTCTACAAAAGTCATTCTTCTTGATAATAGTTTTACTTACACATTCACGATAGAAAAACATAATTTCTTCAATTAAATTTTTTTATGACGTCTCCTCTCATCTATGAATTGTTCATTTAATGGTGTATTCATTTAAATAACTTTCAAATTTTTTTTTTTCAAAACTGAAAAAGTTACAAAAGCACTATTACTAATAGTCAATTTAATACTGACGGTTGAGTTTGTTAATTTATAAGTGATAGGTCTTAAGTTCGATTCTCGTTAAAAATGAAATTAAACCACATTATTGCTAGCCAATAAGGCTTAACCCACTCTTCTACCCCCTAATGTAGATAATATTTTTTATTAAAAAAAATTATCAATTTAAAGTTTTTTCTTTGAGTTTTATGTTCAAAATATTCTTCTTTATGTCGCCATGCAAGAATTATCTTTGTTTTTTTTGTTTTTTTTTTTTTGAACAAATGATAGTATTTACGCCAAGGAGGTGGGGGAGTGGGTTAAGCCTTACAATAGGCTTGCCAAAATAACGTGGTTAACTTCATTTTTGACGAGAATCGAACCTAGGATCTCTCACTTACCATTAGATCGTAGTACTAAGTAGCATATTTGCTTTTTGTTAGAAGAATAAAAACACAAAGATCGTAGTTATCACTTATAATGCACTCTTTCTATATGTCAAAATGATCACATAAATTTTGTGTAGAAACCTACACAATATGAGAGAAAACTTTATTAAATTAAAATCTACAATATGAGGAACGTAATTTTGATCCCATTTGATGTTCGACACTATCTTTTAAAAGGACCTCCTAAATAAAATAGACACGATCATAAACATAAAATTGTAGGACCAAATTTGTAGGACTTGTACAGAGAGAAAAGAGGACACATGGGCAAATGGAAACCTCAAAATAACCAGTCAAACCTACAAATCCCCACATCGAAATACGGATACCCCAATACTTTGGCGCCAAACAAGGCTTCAATATCAAATTACAGTTACAAAACCTTAACACAATAATCCCCGAGAGAGAGAGAAAAACACACAGAAGCTAAATCCACACACTAAAAAAAACCCAGAGGAGAGAGAGTGCGTGTGGCATCTAGAGAGAGAGAATTGAGGAACATCAAGGGGAAAAAAATGGCACAAGCACAACCACCTGGGGAAAAGCCCCAAGAGGTCCCAGAAATGGAGGTGAAAGAAAACACAAGAAGTCCATCCTTCACATTCAATGCACAGGCACCTGAATTTGTGCCAAGGTCACATGCCCAGATGCCCATTTCTGGTTATTTCTATCCCTGCTTTCACTTTCTTGGTGACAGTACTGCTTCCCCTGATTGGTTTTACATTGGGGACCAAGAATTGCCTCCTTACTTGATCTCCAATAATCCCAATATCAATCCGCTTTCCAATCGGTCCAAGAACGCGCTCCCAGATGATCTTCAACAGAAGATCATTAAGCAGGTAATGTGTCTTCGAATGTTCATTCTTTTTATCCGTATTCTATTGTATGTCAAGGAAAATGTGGTTTTATCAAACTGTGAATCTTGATCATTGATCAGGTTGATTTTTGTCTGAATGTGTACCAGCATTCAATCTGACAAAAGAACGTTACCCTAAGTGTTTAAGGTTTGAAATTATGTACCATATATCTGGTTTTTTTATGACCTTCATTTGTTCCCTCCCACCATGGCTTTTGCAAGTAGATTACACAGAGATTTAGATTCAACTATGTGTGACACGTGAAATTTGGAAAACTTAATTGTCAGCCAATTTTTGTAATCGTTCAAGTTTTAGAGGTCTAGGGCTTATCTATTATGATACCAGCACCAATTGCCATAGGGTGGGTTCAAAACCTCCGATTGCCATTGTCCAATTTAAGATGAGAAAGCATTACCAGGTTTTTCAGGCAGGGAATTTACCTCAGAGGCTATTGAAAGTGTTCGTCCAATTTTGTTAATGTTCCACAAGGAAATCTGTATCAAAAAATAGTTGGAGATCTCTCTAGAAATTAGAAGACCTCATTACTCTTTCAAATTTTGCGATGCATGAGATGTTAAATCATTTAACATATTGATTTGTTGTCACCCTTAATGATGCCTATAGTCATTAAACAATTAGGACTGGACTATGACAGCACCTTCTGAACCTAAGGACTATTTTTTTGCATAAAACAGGTGGAGTACCAGTTCAATGACATGAGTCTGCTGGCAAATGAATCCTTAGCGAAACACATAAGTAAAGATCCCGAAGGATTTGGTAAACATTTTCAACTAATTTATGCAGATTAAGTTAAAAAAAAAATCTGCGATTCGATTCATGCATGCTTTTGTATTTTATATCAGTTCCAATATCTGTTGTTGCCTCCACCAAGAAAATGAAGTCACTTATTAGTAACAACCATATGCTAGCGCAAGCACTGCGGTCTTCTTTAAAGCTTGTAAGTTGTCTGATTAAATTACTGATCAGGTTTTGTTGTCATTCTTTTCGTTCGTGTATAGTATTACTCATTTGATCTTCAAGCTTTCATCCTGATTCTTCAATAAATTTATTGAAGGTTGTAAGTGAGGATGGCAAGAAGGTTAGACGTAAGCATCCTTTTACTGAAAAGGACAAAGAGGAATTGCAGGTAAAAGCCGATGCTTACTAAACAACATGGATTTAAGCGGCTTCATGAATCATTTATATGGTGTGTTTGTTCTTTTATCCGTTCTTGCAGTCTCGCACGGTTGTGGCAGAGAATTTGCCTGAAGATCACTCTCATCAAAACCTAGAGAAGATATTCAGTGTGGTTGGAAGGTTGGATTTTTCGCACCAAGTTTTTCCATGGTCTTTCCTTTCGTATTGTGTTATCATATATTTTGATAGAATCATCACAGCATATTTACACTTTCTTTCAAGAACAGTGTGAAAACTATCCGAATATGCCATCCCCACGAATCCAATTCTTCCCGCTCCAAAGGCGACTTCATTATCAGCAACAAGGTACAAGATTAAATTAACCAGTTTTGTCCTATTAGCCATATAATTCACAAGAACTCTTGTAGAAATTTTCTTATGATAATACATTTCTTCTCTAATTATGCAGCTGCATGCACTTTTGGAGTATGAGACAACGGAAATAGCAGAGAGAGCGGTATGTTTAATGCTGTTATAACTTCAGATTTCATCCTTTGTTCTCTCTTAATATTTTTCATACATCAGGTTGACAAGTTGAGCGATGAAAGGAACTGGAGAAAAGGGCTCCGAGTAAGGATGCTGATCAGATGCTCGGTATGTCTTTATAAACATCAGAGAATGTGGTTGCTTGTAAGTTCAGTATATGCATATATAGACCACTTATTTAACAAGGCCTCGTTGCTTCTAAAACACCGTGATTTTCAGCCAAAGTCTGTTTTGAAGAGCAGAAAGTCTGATTTCGATGGCATTTTAGAGGATGAAGAACCACCGTATGATTGCGCAGTAGAAACTTCTCACCCAAGCAACCCTGAATTGGTCATTGATAGTCCTAATGTAAGTCCTTTCTTGCATTAAAAAAAATCATGTTAACATGCCATTACATTGTCTTTTACATCATGTACTGTATTTTCTGATCACGTTTTCATCGACATCTTAAGAGGCAAAATCCACTTATGCAAGTGGATCACACTTTTATCAAAGATATGAGATAAAATGTGATTAGTAAATGTGGTACATATAATTTTATGTATTTCAAATAATGCCTTGATCTCACATGAATACGTTTTTGGGTAGGTTGAAGAAAACTCGGCATTGTCCAAGAAAGGATTGGCCTGGGGGCGTGGTAAGGGACGAGGACGTGGGCAGAGCCAGAGCGGCCGTGGCCTGATTGCCCCGTCTCCGCTATCAAGCAGCACCATCCAGTGTGAAGCATCTGCAAAACTGAATTCCAAGGGACCAAGAATGCCGGATGGGACTCGAGGCTTCACCATGGGAAGAGGCAAGCCAGTAAGCGCCATGAATTCGCCGTAGGAGAGTGAGTCATTTTGACGTTACTAGAAGAATATACATATGGCTCTCTGCCTTCCCTAATTAAGGAGTCTTGAGAAGAAGGGGGATTTTGGTTAAGCAGCCATTAATATGTGAAATGGGT
The DNA here is from genome assembly GCA_036320875.1 of Cotoneaster glaucophyllus. Taxonomy (NCBI): domain Eukaryota; kingdom Viridiplantae; phylum Streptophyta; class Magnoliopsida; order Rosales; family Rosaceae; genus Cotoneaster; species Cotoneaster glaucophyllus. The sequence continues at coordinate 24,679,959 of CM070059.1, read as the reverse complement.
GATTTGTTTATTGATTTTAATTGAGATGTATATTATGGTAAACAAATTTTGGGATGCCATTAGCTCTTGGCTGTTATCTAGACCCCATAGTGATCACCTTTTTTGTTTGGAATGTTGTTTTTTTATTGAGGTACTTTGCGTTTGGGATGGAATTTCAATTCTCTTTTGTACAATTCTATTTGAATAATGAAGTGGATGGATGAACTCTCTCTCTCTCAAAACTATATTTACATAGTAATTTATAATATTAACGGTTCTGATCACAAGAACAAAATATTGTAAATCAAATACAAAATGTTTTGTGGAGGACATTTTTGATAGTCAAGTATTTTTCTAACCAAATGTGCAGATCAGGACACTGAAAGGGTATATACTTCAAGGCAATTTGATAATTATTTTATTTTTGGTTTTTCTTTTAGTGTTAGTGATGGAGGAGAAATACATGGGAAAAGGAGAGCTAAGTGGAACAAATATGTTTAAGAAATGCACACAAAATAAAAACTAGAAACCAAAAACTATTATGTGTTGTTTTTCACTTTCAAGATTTTATTTCATGCATTCTTCCTTATTGTTCCTATTTTTCCTATTACTCTTCTTCTTACCTCTTTCACCAAACACTTTTTTTTAAGAGAAAAAGAATAATACTTATGCATTATGGTGTGTATTCAATCCCAACCAATTCTTTTTACATTTTTTTTGTCTAACGATTAATTTATTAGATTAGATGTTAGATTAGAAAAAACTGAATTTGAAGAAGTGGGGATGCAACACGAGGACTGCTCAAGAGATCACCCATTCTAGTGCTATTCTTGCCATAAACTTTCTTCAAATCTCAAGCACAATAGTAAAAATAAAAAACTAGAAACGAATGATTATTAACAAGTCCTTAGCTTGTAGATTAATTATTGTTTTTCTTAATTTATGAGAATTAATAAACACTTGAGGTAATTTTAGTAGGAGGGCCTCGGGTCATTCGTCAGAATTGTTTTTCTTAATTTACGAGAATTAATAAACACTTGATGTAAGTTCAGTAGGAGGGCCTTGGGTCATTCGTCAGAAATCCTTTCAATCTTCTTGCAAAAGAAGATGAACACACTAAAAACAAAAACAAAAAAACAAAAAAAAAAGAAAGACAAAAAGAAAAGAGAAGTAAAAAAAAAGGTGAAAACGTTAAGAAGTGGCCCATGCAGGTCTCGAACCTGCGACCTTCGCGTTATTAGCAGGACGCTCTAACCAGCTGAGCTAATAGGCCACATTGATCAAATTGTGACAATATCTAAAATAACATTACAACCTGTACCATGACGAAATGACTAAAACTAAGAGTATCCCATGCATCCCGCTGTTTTGTTATATGGTTTATAGTTGATTAAAACATCGAACTACTTTGCTATAAGCGATAATGGTGGGAGGGGAAATCAAATTCAAGGTCTCGATCGGGTCGCTTGCAGTAATCTCTTAATTTTACTATTAAGCAGGGAAAAAAAATAGTAGCATGAGATCTGTTTTAAAGTTGTCCACACAAATTATGTTTATCATAACAACTTGATTTTGTGATGAGATTTTGGCACAAGTTTTCTCTAATCTAATGACACATTGCGTAAGATTATGTCAGCTAAACATTTGTAAATTCTCAAATGAATACATAATCATCAGACAACCTTGTTAGAACAAAGGCATAGAAAAACCATTGTTTGTGCTCAACTCCTTGAGCACCAAACGTCATATTGTGCCCTATGATCAAGGGGTAAGCCCATAGTGGGCACATGTATTATTTTAATTGCTGCATTGTTGCTATTAATAATGGACACATATTGTGGAGCCAAAAATAATCACAAGGCGCCACGTGGACTTTCGGATTAAGAAGACAAGAATGCCCTTGAGGGGCATCCGAAATCCTACGCGCGAGCAGCCGGTAATTATCGTCGGTCAAGTCAAAAGCGCCCATAAAAGGTAAACAAATCCGAATTATTTCATACATCCACATTTAAGGCAATTATCTCATAAATCCACCAATTATCCCACATAAATTGAGATAATTGGCAAATTAATGAGATTATTCCTCATTAATTGGCCAATTAACTTAGCCTTAAAATCCAAAAAACACCTTAAATGGCCGGTCCTCCCTTCTCCAAAGGGGGCCGGCCACTTCCCTTTTATTCCCCATATTTTCCTCCTTTTTTAGCCAACAATTCAATTACTCCTTATTATCTTTCTTCATAAATATAAATCCTTTCCCTATTTGATTAATTAGCCAATAAATAGGCTAATTAAACCTAGATCTCACACCCAAAAATCCCTCTAAGGGCCGGCCACCTTCTCTCCAAAGGGGACCGGCCATCTCCTATAAATACGACCCCCTTTTCTCACAAAACCCAATTCCAATCCTTTGGCAAAAACGCTCTAAACACTTTTTCTCTCTAATTCTAACTTTGGCATCGGAGGTTCTTCGGCCAAAGCCCCCCCCATTCATCATGGGCGCGTGAGGCTTTTGGCCTTAACCTAAGGTGTTTATTATTTTGTAGGTGCAAAATCGTCCAAGACCGAAGAGGAGAAAATTTGCATCCACAAATTGGTGCTTTCATTGAGAGAAGAAGTTTACGCTCGAAAAAGACTCTCGCACACAAAGGTTTTTTCTTCAATTTCTAGTCCGTTTGTATTCTTTTGTACGTTTTTATTATTAGAATTTTTTACTCGTAAAAAGTTCTTTGGTAAAGCGTATAAAAAAAAAAAGAAAAATACATAATGGTTAGAGATCTAGAAAATTCGATGAGCAACAATTCAAACATTCAAGACGTGTGACCGCGGCGATCTACGAGATTGAATATGGCTTTAGGGGAGATGGCGCCACTAGCACGAGGCTCCACCATGGGAACCACCGCGGTGACCACCCGCGGCGAGGTCCATGGTACCACCGTTGCAGTCCAAGGCCCGCATTCGCGCGCACCTCATGTTGAGCAGCCTGCTCCTGCCCACGCAGCCAAGCCTGCCCACGCAGCCCAGCCTGCTCCCGCAGCCAATCCTGCTCCTGTAGAGCAGCCTGCCCACGCAGCGCAGCCTGCCCACGCGGCCAAGCCTGCTCCTGCAGCCAAGCCTGCCCACGCAGCCAAGCCTGCCCACGCAGCCCAGCCTGCTCCTGCAGCCCAGCCTGCCTCGGTGGTGTCCCAAGCAGTCAATCAATCAAGCCGAGCAGTCGAGCGGTGTGCAATCTCGACTGGGCCCCCGAGATAGCGGGGACTCCCGTCTTAGCGCGAGGAAGAGCGTGCATTCCCGGTTAGGCCCACGAGCGAGCATACAATCAAGGCTAGGCCCACGTTTTGAAGAACCACATGAGCAGCCTTCCAGGCAGAGCATTCATTCGCGCTTAGGCCCTCAATGAGCATTTTCCATGTCGCTCCGGGGAATGCAGCGCGAGCCCACGAAGAGATCCTTCGCCAGCTAAGAAGACCAGGACTCCACCGCCCCAACGAAGACAAATTCGTGTCAAGCCTAGTCCTCAAGTTCGCGATCTCTTGGCGAGCGGTCTCAAGTTGCAGAGAAGTGGGAGCAGAGACGTTAGACCTCTTCAAAGCAGCAAGTTCAGACTCCAAACTTTTAACTTTCTCAACCAAGGAGTAAGCTTCAGCAGCCATAGACCTCGCCACCCCCTGGGTAGCCGTGGTATTCTCTTGATCAAAGACCATGGACTCGGCAGCCAAAACCGCCGTTTTTGCATCATGGTCAGCGGAGCAGCCCTTCTGTACTCAGGCGTATGCTTCACGAAGGAGCCTGGACCAATAATCCCTTTGACGCCGTCAACAAACTCAGCGCAGGCGTCCATATCCTCAAGAAGGTCCGGCTTCAAGAGCGCACAAATCTCAGCAGCTTACTTGGAGTTAGACTTGGCAGATTTATCAGGACCACTAGCGCAAGCAGTCCCTCTCTTCTCAGAAGACGACTTGGCCTCAGCAGCGGAAATGACAAGTTTTGGCGCCACTTTAGAAGACGAGGATGTCTTGCCATTCTTCATGGTAGCAAGCCTTTCCGAAAGAGAATCCTAAGTGGAGCGACACCGCCACCACGAGTTTCCACCGCGGGAACCACCACGGTGGCTACCACGGTAGCCCACCGCGGCGAGGTCCGTGGCGCCATCACCACGGCCCGAGACGTGCCATCCAAGGTCCCGGCCCAAGCCATGTTATTCCAAGCCCAACGCGAGCCCGATACGTTGCCTAGCCGAGCCCAAGCCTCGCACCCACGTGTGCCACACGCTAAGCAGTCCACTCCCGCAGAGTAGCCTACTTCCGTGGTCCATCATGTTCCTGCCGTCGAGCAGCCCACTCTCGTGGTCCAACCTGCTCCCGCTGAGCAGCCCACTCCCGTGATCCATCATGTTCCTGCCGAGCAGCCCACTCCCGTGGCCTAGCCTGCTCTCGTGGCCCGTCATGCCCTAATGATCTGTTAAGCAGCCCAAGCCTGCAACACCATGGGAACCACCGCGGTGACCACCCGCGGCGAGGTCCATAGCACAGCTACCACGGCCCAAGTCGGCCCAAGACCATCTCAGCCTTCCTAACTCAAATCTCGCGCCCGGAGTCTACCACTCTTCCATTACTCAAGGAGGCACATTCCTTACAAGCTCTTCCAATCCAAATGGCGAACAACACTTGTCTCGACAAGTCATGGAGTTGACGAGCGCCCTAGCACAACGGACGACCTTGGTAAACCAGCTCTTGCAGCGCACCAAGATGAAACGTGTCCCAAACAACGTGTCTCGAAGAAGGACAAGGGCAGATGAAGAACCTCTCCAGCAGCGTCCTGACAAGCAGCCACTCGACCAGCCCCTAACCAGGCGTTTGGGCAGAGCACGCTCCCAATTGGGCCCCCGAGATAGCGTATACTCCCGTCTTAGCGAGCGGAGGAGCGTGCACTCTCGACTAGGCCCACGGATGAGCGTACACTCACGGTTGGGGTCACACTCCGATAATCAACATGAGCAATCTTCCAAGCGAAGTGTTCATTTGCGGCTAAGCCTGCAAGGAGCATCCTCCACATCACATCGGAGTAGGCAGCATGACGGACGGAGAGAAGCAGTCACTCAATCCGGCTCAAGTTCAACCAGCAGCTTGCGAAATCCCTCGCCTGCTAAGAATCCACCACATGCACCGCTACCGCGGCATATACGAGCCGAGCACATAGAAGAGCAGCCTAGACCAACAGGTCGAAACTGGGGGCAGCCGAGAGCTCCACTACCCCAACAAAGGCAAATTCAGGAAGGAGTAGAGAGAATCTTGACTAAGCGATTGAGCTATTTCCAACGCAACGAGGTCACCGACGAGGCACCACGGAGGGAGATGACCAACATAAGCCGATCACCCTTCACAGATGAGATCGAAGGCAGAGCCTCCACGCAAGTTTAGCATGCCACATTTCACATCCTTCAAAGGAGATGGAGACCCGGAAAGACACTTAAAGCACTACCGAAGCACGATGATCCTCTATCGAAACAATGACGATCTCATGTGCAAGATATTCGCGACTACTCTACAAGGCGAGAAGCAAGATTGGTTCTACACCCTGCCGCCACAATCCATCCGGAGCTTTGACGATCTTTCCTTGATCTTCACCAAAGAATACTCATCTTACCGCTCGATCAAGAAAAATCCGATCACCTGTTCAAAAACCCGAAGGAATCACTCCGCGACTACGAAGATCGTTGGATGCGTCGACTCAATAGCCAGCAATATTTGGTAGCTTGAAACACGGCTCATTCTTCACGTCGTGGAGAATTTGATGGATCGGAATTGAAAACTTCGAGTAATTCCTGGTCGTGGAGCCTTCTTTGGTCATGGGCTTGTCCCTCCGCTTGGCCTTCTGTCTGCTTTTGCTGGGCCGCTTTTCATCTTCCTTTCTTTGAGCCACCACCGATTCTTTTTTAGGCTGCTCGGGCGCCTTTTCTGCTAGTCGGGCTTCGTCCCAAAGTGCATGCTTATCTGCTAGGGTGAAGGAATCTGCTAGAGTCAAGTCTTCTTTCATGATCATCTCTCCAAATAGGGGTGATCTGCGGGGAGGCCCTTTTGAAAGGCTGCACTTAGAGGAATTATCTGGAAAAGCTCGTGAAGGAAGGCAAAGTCGACAAGTGTTCGGACAAGCCGGCAGCGCAGCCAAGAATGAATACTGAAAATGAAGTTCCAGCAGGCCCCATTGATCCCTCAAGTCTAGGCAGCCGACGCACTACCAGGGCCTATCATCGGCTTCACACGAGAGACAACTTTGATCTGATACCATGATCGAGAAGATGGCGCTCAAGCAGATCCAAGAAATTCTGGAAATGAAGTCTCCCACAACCTTGAAAGGGATCCAAAGCTTGACTGGACGAGCAGCCGCCCTCAACCGTTTCCTCTAGCGGTCTACTGATAGATGCAAGCCTTTCTTCAAAGCCATCAGGAGGGCGCAACGTGATGAGTGGGATGGAGAATGCGAAGAAGCCTTCCAAGACCTGAAGAAGTATCTCACATCGCCTCCATTGCTATCCAAACCGGAAGCAACGGAGGACCTATTCGCATGTTTGACTGTATCTAAGGCAACAATAAGCTCTACCATCATACGAGAAGAGCTGGGGGCCCGACTACCTGTATTCCACAGTTCAAAAGGTTCAAAAGCTCTCCTCGATGCTACCAGAAATTCAAAAAACGAACTTTGGCGATAGTTGTTGCAACCTGGAAGCTCAAAGACGCACGCAGTCATCTTCATGACGCGCTATTCCGCCCAATCTAGACGTGCGACGATAAAGGCGCAGACACTGGCAATGCAAAGTTTCCTGACGAACGTAACAACTCAGCCCAAAAGGTGTGCCAAGGGCAGACGAACACTAGAAGGACGCACTCAGAATCAAGCTTTGTCCTCGTCGCCCAAAAAGATTCTACATAAGAGCATCATGTACCAGCAGTTGAGCACTACCTCCTGCTATGTGTCACACGGCCCCAACCGACCTTTGTTCCATAATTCAACTCTAGAGTGGCCCAATACCAGCAGTTGAGTACTACCTCCTGCTATGTGTCACACGGCCCCAGCCGACCTTTGTTCCATAATTCAATTCTAGAGTGGCCCAATACCGGCAGTTGAGCACTTCCTGCTACGTGTAACATGGCACCAGCTCTACAGCTCCCTACCGTGCCTTCATGCCTAGCCTAGGCAGCGCAACAGAGCGGTCCAACGACGCCCCGGAAGCAGCCGAGCACACCTTAGCCGCACCTGCTCCCTCAATGGAGATTTCCAGCATTTGCATGTTGACGACACATCCAACTACAAAGGTCCGGGAGCAGACATGGTCCTTGCCACCTTAGACGGTTCAACGCTCGAGCAGACGATCACTCTAGGCTTCAAGGCATCTAACAGTGAAGCAGAGTATGAGGCCCTACTGGCAGGCCTCCGCGTGGCGAAAGACTTAGCAGTGAAGAAGCTGGCGATTCATTCTGATTCTCAGCTGATTACTAGCCAAACCGCAAGGGAATACATGGCGAAGCATCCAAGGATGGCGCAATATCTAAAGAAGGTACGCAAGCAGCTGGAGACATTTCAGACTTACACGCTCACTCGAGTTCCACGGACGAAAAATGCCCATGCGCTAGCCGGCCTGGGCTCTGCCCTCGATCACCAGCTCAAGCGTTCAATTCCGGTGGAGTACCTAGATAAGCCGAGCATAGAGTCCGAGCCAGTAGCCGAGGTGACACAGGTTAGTGCAACTCCGAATTGGCAAAGCCCTATCATAGATTACTTCGTCAATAGCACGCTCTCCACAGAAAGATTGGAGTCAAGGAAACTTCAAACCCGAGCAGCGCGCTACTACATGAGGAGGGACATTTTAGTTCGAAGATCCTACACCGGACCGCACCTCCGATGTTTGGCACTTCCCGATGATTTAAAGGTCCTAAGTTCAACCCATGAAAGCGTTTGTGGGAACCATTCTGGAAGACGATCTTTGGCGTAAAAGGCTCTCAACGCAGGCTACTGGGCAACTATGCATCAAGATGCCCGGGAGTTAGTTCAAAAATGCGACCGCTGCCAATGTTACAGGCCTGTACTGGCCCTGCCTGCCGTCGAGTTACATCCACAAGCAAGTCCCTGGCCATTCATGCAGTGGGCAATCGACCTAGTAGGACCTATGCCGCCTACTACTGGGGGCAGAGGCATGATGATCGTGGCAACCGACTACTTCACCAAATGGGTAGAAGCATAGCCCACGACGACCACGACTCAGACGGACATAGAATGCTTCGTATGGAGGAACATCATTTGCTGATTGTCATCCCTCAGTTCATCGTCACCAACGACGGCCCGTAATTCGCGGACGAAGATTTGACGAAGTTCTTCCAAAAGTAAAACATCAAGCAGCACATGTCCATGCCAAGACATCCTCAAAGCAACGGGCAGGTCGAAGCATCCAACAAGACGATCCTCGACTGCCTCAAGAAATCCCTCGCCAACAAGAAGGGAAAATGGCCAAAAGAACTCCCCGGATGTCTATAAGCATATCACACCACCAAGAGGCGAGCAACCGGAGAAACCCTTTTCTCTTTGGCATTTGGCCCAGAAACAATCATTCCTCCCAACATCATCGTGCCAAGCATCACCACCCTACTACCAGATGTCAAGCAGAACAGTGAAGAGATGGCCACGAACCTAGACCTAGCGGAGGAAAGGTGCGAGCATACCATAGCCCGCATCGCATCCAACCAGCAGCAGCTCCTCTCTAGTTACAACAAAAGGTCCAAAATCCGGCAGTTTCAACCCGAAGATCTAGTTCCGAGGAAGGCTTTCATCACTGCTCAAAGGGAGAGATCGAAGAAGATGGACCCTATTTAGGAAGTACCACGCGTGATCTCCAACTACGCCCAAAGGCTCAAGCAGCTCAGACGGGCACAACCCTCGCAAGCCGAGGACTACGCCCGAAGGCTCAAGCAGCTCAGACGGGCACAACCCTCGCAAACCGAGGACTACCAGTTGTTCCGCAATCTTTACAATTAAGTTATTTGCTCACTTGTTTTTTTTAACAAGGAACGCTTCAACTTGATTCCATTGCGGCAACTGACAACTCCTGCGCTTCAAAGAAGCTCGCGCCCTTCCTAGGGACTAATTGCAGGAACAACGGCTCCCGATGGGCCACTCTACTCTCCAACGCGGGAGGATAAACTCTTGACTCCGAATATCCAGACGTGGATGAGCCTGGTTGCCCTAGTGTAACTAGCTGCACGATGGCTTGCGCCGGAATTCCCAAGTAGCCACGATGGTCTTTTTCACGGCTTAGCTAACTGAAGGATTTTGGGTCTCTTGGCCTAATCCGCGGGAACCGGGCCCTAGAAACGGGGGGGGCACACTACCCCGGGAAACCCTAAAGCTGCTACCGGACATGCTAAGGTAGCCTACGGATCCCGGCAGACTGCCTACGGCTCGCCCTAGCAGTAAAGCCATGCTAGACTTATACAACCGCACATTCTTGTGAAAGGTTAAGCAAGCTAGCAGGCATATGTGAAGTTTTATCCACTACCGACATGCTATGTAGTCGATGAGCTTCACTTAAACCAAATCCTAAAGTGTTGTGGTACTAGCTGCGCAGCCTACGGAATTGGGAAGAACCAGAGTTGACAGCCTAGTGGTTACGCGGATTAGCCTGCTTCTGTAAGTAAGGCGTCCGGCTGCCAACCCTATGGCTGGCAACTTTGCAAGGTAACAGCATAAGGATCGCGCGGAATGCGGCTGCTACAGTGAGTAAAGCATCCGGTTGTCGATCCCGCAGCTAACAACTTTGCGGCAACTTGCGCCAAGTTCTAAAGTGTTGTGACAATTGCTGCGCAACCTACGGAATTGGAGAAAGCCAAGGTTAATGGCCTAGTGGTTACGCGGATCCGCCTGCTTCTGTAAGTAAGGCGTCCGGCTGCCAACCCTACGGTTAGCAACTTTGCAAGGAAAAGTTCTACACCAACACCGACGACTATGTAGGCTACACGGCCCGTCTGCTTATAAAAAAGTGGCGCGCCTGCTACTGGCCTATAAAGTCTAAAGGTTAAGGCATGAACAAAGGAAGCGAAGATGGAGAAAAGCGAAGGAGACAAGTTTATTAAATTTTCTAGCAAAATTGATAAGCAACTGACAAAGACTGGAGGAGTTCAAGCAAAGCAAAAGCAATAAGGAGAAACAAATCCTAAAGGCTATCTAGAAGACTACTCTTCGGCAGCTTGGCCACCCGACGACTGCTCCATTGTCACACCTTCGGCAGCCACGACAACCCTAGCAGTGGTACCATTCGGCGCTTCACTCCCGGCTGCCCCGTCGTGGACACTCCCATCTCCAACTATTTCACCGATGGAAGACTCGAAAGTAAAGGCGAGGAAATCTTCTGGAGAAATAAAGAAGGTCTGGTCTTAAGAGCACACAGATCTTATCAGCCTCCCCAGAAGCAGGCTTAGTGGAACTCTCGCAGCTGCCCACGCGGACCCTCACAAGCAGTGGATAAAGTCTTCAATTTTGCCCAACCGGCATCTCTTGAGCAGCCTACCTTTCTCCCTACAAAGAAGACTAGGCAGCTAACACCATTCATGGTACCCGGCAGAGAAGCTCAACCCAACATTCTAGCAGGCATGAGGCCTACACGCCCAACACTCCAGCAGCCTATGAAGCCCGCAACCTTCTCTCTCGATCGCCAGCTTGGCCCGCGTCAGGTCCTAAAGGATGTGAGCCGCGCGACTACCCTAGCACTGCGCCCCAGCGCCTCAGTTCGCGGTCCCAGCTACTCAAGTTGCCCTGGGCTTTAGGCAAGCCGAGCTGCCCAAGCTGTGGTCCTTGCCACGACATCTCCTCGGCCCTTGCCGGGCCAACTCCTGGCCCCTGCCAGCCGACGTGCCGCACCACCCCGACGGCTGCCCCGTAATAGCACTATCCAAGAAAAAGGCAAGAAAAATTAAATTTTTCTTACATCAGTGCGGCACGGAGAAGACGAAGAAATCAACGAAAGACGGTTCTTTTCACGGGCAAGATGTAGAAGATTGCTAGAGGAGGGGGAACAAATATCCTCTAGTTTTCTCTCTCTTGTAGGGTAGAATAAATTGCTCTCCAAAGTTGATTTAATAACCCACTTAAGGTGGACTTAAATAGGCTTTGAGAGAAGTTTATTTCCCTCTCCTAGAAGGACCTAATTTCCAATTAAAGAGAGGATCAACATCAAGATAGGAAGCAATCATATGGTTCCTGAAGCAAGAAGATCTCTACACCTGCTGCCCTTTCCTGCGAGCAGCCCAACAGGTGTGGGGGCATTTGTGGAGCCAAAAATAATCACAAGGCGCCACGTGGACTTTTGGATTAAGAAGACAAGAATGCCCTTGAGGGGCATCCGAAATCCTACGCGCGAGTAGCCGGTAATTATCGTCGGTCAAGTCAAAAGTGCCCATAAAAGGTAAACAAATCCGAATTATTTCATACATCCACATTTAAGGCAATTATCTCATAAATCCACCAATTATCCCACATAAATTGAGATAATTGGCAAATTAATGAGATTATTCCTCATTAATTGGCCAATTAACTTAGCCTTAAAATCCAAAAAACACCTTAAATGGCCGGTCCTCCCTTCTATTCCCCATATTTTCCTTCTTTTTTAGCCAACAATTCAATTACTCCTTATTATCTTTCTTCATAAATATAAATCCTTTCCCTATTTGATTAATTAGCCAATAAATAGGCTAATTAAACCTAGATCTCACACCCAAAAATCCCTCTAAGGGCCGGCCACCTTCTCTCCAAAGGGGACCGGCCATCTCCTATAAATACGACCCCCTTTTCTCACAAAACCCAATTCCAATCCTTTGGCAAAAACGCTCTAAACACTTTTTCTCTCTAATTCTAACTTTGGCATCGGAGGTTCTTCGGCCAAAGCCCCCCCCCATTCATCGTGGGCGCGTGAGGCTTTTGGCCTTAACCTAAGGTGTTTATTATTTTGTAGGTGCAAAATCGTCCAAGACCGAAGAGGAGAAAATTTGCATCCACACATATATTGGTGTCCTTAGGTTTCAATAGGCACAATTAACTTTTTGTGTGTAGTGACCATTTTTCTTGTAGCATAAACGAGAAATTTGTTTATTGGGGTATTTACACAAAAGCTAGCATTTATCGCTCAAGTGCACATGTAGTTTTGAGATGAAGCTCACTCACAACTATTACTAGTTATCAGTCACTCAAGTTCACGTAGACGACTACTTTAGTAAGTAACCAGTGAGTAGTGACTAGCCAGTGGGGATGGTGATAATGTGAACAAAAAACCTGATACCATCACAAGAAACATCACTTGTTTTTACATTGGTTTCTTTCTGTCCATGTTCAAAATGGATTGGCTTTTAGGGAGAGAGAAGAGTTAGCTCTAAACTAAACTAATAATGCACATAGTTTTGAGAGGAAAAAAAAAAGTCCACCGACAAAGAGTGCTTGGATTAAAAAAAAAAAAAAAAAAAACTAATGAAAAAGGTTTGAAAACTTTGACTTTTAACGATAAGGACAAAATAAACGGTAAAGTGAATAGTACCAAGATTGACTTTTTGGTGTAAAAATTTGATTTTTCGTTAAAATGAACAATACTGAAATCTTTTCGTTATAGTTCCCTAATTAAAAAAAAAGAACAAAAAGAAAAGCTGGTAGATGCCTGAGCTATGTTTGTAAACATTGTACGACCTCATTGAGATCTTTGTCCTCGTCTCCCAAAACGCTACTTTTTATTATTTCTCCTTCTCCAAACACTACGAGTATCCAGTACCATCTTTTTATATAAATTGGATATGCCAAAAAAAATAATGTAGTATGATGAACTTTCTTAATCATCATCAGCAGAAGCAACAACACAAGCTCAGAGACATATTCTCTGCTTAATTTCAGACCACATTCTATATATCTTGTGCATTGGTCTGTGCGACCATCTATCTCTTCCTTTGACACTTATTAGTCATCTACAGTTTAATGAGACTTCAAAGTTTTACACCTGGATTTGAGTCTGTATAGACTGAACGAGTAAGTTCTATAAAATCACACATATTTTCAACATTAGAGTTGAGTCGACCAATATTTTGTGTTTTAGAGGAGATTTTAGCAAATGATATTGATATTATTAGGAGCGTTCAAGCGCTAACATATTAATAACTTAATATGACATTGACACTAACTATGTGTTTGAGCCCACTTTACTATATTTTTTTACGAAGATCATCAAAAAACATCATACAAAGAACATTCTTATAAAAATTCGTCCAATCGTATATCATTTAGTAAGTTGATTATTATCGTGAACAATTTATTGTGTTTTTCACAACATTCTCTCTATAAATTTTTAGGAAAACAAATGAAAAGGGCTTGAAAACTTTGAGTTTTAACGATAAGGACAAAATAAAGGGTAAAATGAATAGTAACAGGTTTGACTTTTTAGTGTAAAAATGTGGTTTTTCTTTAAAGTGAACAGTACCACGGGCTTTTCGTTAAAACTCCCTAAATTTTTCTGTCACAATAAGATATTGAAACACTTTCTGATTTGTATAAATTTTTGTAAGGATGATATATGATTGGAAATCTAAAAAAAGAAGGGTTTTTATCACAAATGATTCCTGAAATTGACCCTCACCATCAAGATGGTCTCTAAAATTGAAAATCAATTAATGTAGTCCCTGAAAATAGGTGTTGCAAATCAACGTGGTCATTCCGTCACAATTCTGTTAAAAATTCTGTTAAATGCTGATGTGGCACATAAATGGGTCCCATAAGTCTTTTTTTTCACAAATGGTCCTTGAAATTGACTTGCGACATCAAAATGGTCCCTAAAATTGACTTGCGACATCAAAATGGTCACTGAAATTGAAAATCAATCAATGTAGCCCCACAAGTAAGTGTCTCAAATCAATGTAGTTCTTCCGTCACGATTCTGTCAAAAGTTCTGCTATGTGCTAATGTGACACATAAATGGAATACACAAGTCTAATTAAATTAAAAAAAATTACAAATGGGTTTAATAATTTAATAGTTAATAAAAAGTTGTGAACCCAAAAACTCAGTCCTGCAATCACTTTCGATCTCAGTCCACATTCATCTACCTCCTTCGCTGTCTATTCACTAAAAAAATATCAATACTCCAATCTTTACACAGTTTGACACCCTTCACCAAATTGAACTTGGATCGAGATCACTCTTGGTGATAGGTTGGCTGATTGGCAACGACTTCTGGGACACCACTGTTAATATTTAGGTGATCATCAACCTCACAATCAATTACGTTGTGATCTACCTGGCTTCAATGGTTGACCAATCAATCCTTTTCTTTTTCACAAAGCAATTTTCTAATAACTTAATGCATGAAATTCAATATATACTAAAATTCAAAAACCGTTGTAAAAGCTATGGGAATTGAATGCCCACATGGTTTAGTCAAAAGTGACAGGTTGGCTGATTGGCAATGACTTCTGGGACACCACTGTTAATATTTAGGTGATCAACATCCTCACAATCAGTTACGTTGTGATCTACCTGGCTTCAATGGTTGGCCAATCAATCTTTTTTTTTTTTTCACAAAGCAATTTTCTAATAACTTAATGCATGAAATTCAATATATACTAAAATTCAAAAATCGTTGTAAAAGCTATGGGAATTGAATGCCCACATGGTTTAGTCAAAAGTGACAGGTTGGCTGATTGGCAACGACTTATGCGACAACACTGTTAATATTTAGGTGATCAACATCTTCACAATCAGTTACGTTGTGATCTACCTGGCTTCAATGGTTGGCCAATCAATCCTTTTCTTTTTCACAAAGCAATTTTCTAATAACTTAATGCATGAAATTCAATATATACTAAAATTCAAAAACTGTTGTAAAAGCTATGAGAATTGAATGCCCACATGGTTTAGTCAAAAGTGAAAAGTACGAAGGACTAAAAATAGTTGTATTGTCAGATTTTGTTGTTATTGTATGACATGTTTTTCAATATGCATTAATTTCCCTTGTATAATCAAACAATACAACAAGATCAAGAGTGAAAACTATAATATCAATATCCCTCCCTCTCTTTACTTACATCCTTTGTGTGATACAGTTACGAAAATAAACAGTGTGATACATTGCACTCTTTCCACTTTTATGTCTAGCAAAGGTTATCTTTCTCTCTTTCTCTCTCTCTCTCTCTCACGTTTGTCAAATTTTAACACGTTATTAGCATGATTCTCTAACCCTAATTAGTTTTCATTTCCTTCGCCAAAAAAATGTTTCCCATAAGGGTATTATTGTTCCTCTTCCTTCTCTGCCTCACTTGCTTTGTGTTTTCTCGCCAAGAGCTGCTAGCACCATGCTTTCTTCTAGTACTCAATTTAATAATTACTTATATTTGTGATTTCTTATTTTGGTTTAGCTCCTAATTACTAACTTTGCATTGTAATTTTAGATGGTGTTGTACAATCGCCCATCTTGAACTGCATATTTAATTTTCCTACAATTTTTTGTGGTGCGGTATAATCACCCATCCTAAACTGCATATTTAACTTTTTGCTACTTGAATCATGCAGCATTATCTCTCATTCTACATTATATTATTTTAATGAGAGTGGTGTGGTACAATCGCCTTCCTCATTAATTTTCTTTCTTTATGGCAGTAATACTCTATATTTATGGCAGTGCTTGTGTAGTGAGTATTACTATCTACCTAATAATTTTTTTTAATTAATGTCTAAATTATTTACATCTGGAGCCTGAAGTTTCGAGTGCATATCATTTTGGCCTAAAGTTCAAAATGAAAAAATTGTAAGAACCATAAGTTATAATTGTCACATCCCGGCCCAAGCCCCCACCACATCCCGGGCTCGACTCCGCCATAGCACGATATTGTCCGCTTTGGACCCCGACCACGCCCTCACGGTTTTGTTTCTGGGAACTCACACGACCCAGTGGGTCACCCATCATGAGATTGCTTTCGCGCGAACTCGGTTAACTTCGGAGTTCCTATGGAACCCGAAGCTAGTGAGTCTGAAAATGCCTCGTGCTATTTGGAGGTGGGCATGTACATATAAGGCATAGAGGATCCACTCCCCTGAGCGATGTGGGATCTAACAATAACACTACATCCTGCTAGAATCCATATTATTGCAAGTTCTTACACATCTCATTTTTCTTTCAGAAAAAAAAATGGCGAACTTGGCAAAACTTGATTTTGCTGCCTTTGATATCACCGGGAAAAACTATCTTACCTGGGTTATGGATGCCAAGATATATCTGGAGGTAGGAAATCTTGGAGACGCCATCAAAGAGGGAAACACTGTATCTTCTCAAGATTGGGCGAAAGCTATGATTTTTATTCGTCACCACCTCGATGAAGAATTGAAGAGCAAGTACCTAGCGGTTAAAGATCCACTAACTCTCTAGAATGCATTGAAGGATAAATATAATCACCAGAAAATGGTGATTCTCCCAATAGCTCCTTATGAGTGGACACACCTGAGAATCCAGGATTTTATAAATCTGCAATGTTCATAATTAGCTCCCAAATGAAACTTTGTGAAGAGACTATCACTGATGAATATATGCTAGAAAAGACTTTCAGTATTTTTCATGTCTTCAATGTGCTCCTACAGCAGTATAGAGAGCGAGTACATAGTACAATCAGCTGATATTAGTGCTTCTTGTGGCTGAACAGAGCAATGAACTTCTAATGAAAACTCATCAGCCCCAACCAACTAGGTTGATGTCATTCCCATAAGTGAATGATGCCTCTCATGAAGCAAACAACATATTCTCTTGTGGGAAGGGAAAGAACCATGGTGTTCAGTTTTAAAATCAGGGTCTAAGGCATAATTCAAACTCGAACTTCAAAAATTTAAACGGCCACAAAGGTAAAGCTCATATGAAAACACTCCTAGAAATCCTGAATGAGGTTGTCATACATGTGGTGGCAATGGACATTGGGCGGCTACCTGTCGTACCACAAAACATCTTGTGGATGTGTATCAAGCCTCCCCCAAAGAAAGAAGTGTCGAAACCAATTTCATCGACCAGGCTAACCTAATGGATATATTTGATCCATTATTCGATTTATCAGGCCAAATGAACACAGCCTATCTGGATGGTTTTAGACTTTGTTGCGGAAAAGGGGAATGAAGTATATTGGTCCAATTAAATCATTTTCATGTTTAATATACTCCTACTTCATTATTTGAAATTGTCGTTTAAAGCTTGTATTTCAATTCAATAAAAAGTGGCATTGCAATTTTCTTTTATTATGAATAAATTGTTATTAACTATGGTTGTCTTACTCAGAAAGTACGGATAAAAACCATGGTTGTTCTCAAAACAAGAACAATGGCGAAGATAATTGTCTTGCAGACAACGCAACTATGCATACAATACTTTGAGATCAAAAAAATTTCTCAAGCTTAATGCTTACAAAAGTAAAGGTAACAACAATATCAAGCTAATCAAATATAATTGAAGGATCAAGAAAAGCCCAGGTCATGCTACCAAATGGAAGAATATTGTCCATGCAAAATGCATTGTACGCTACTCGATCTACAAGAAATTTGAGTTTTAAAGATATACGCTTGAATGGATACCATATTGAAATGAAAAGTGTAGATGATATGGAATATCTCTATGCATTACCTCCAATAATACGGGTGGTTTATTAATACATACATAAAAATAATTGAAGCACATACTGTCATGAACCAGAAATTCATTGATCCAAAAGTTTACATGCTTTAGCATGACCGTCTGAGTCATCTAGGATCCACCATGATGTGTAGGATCATTACCAACTCTGATGGGCATTCATTATTAAGTAAACATATTGTTATATCGAATGATGACCATTTCAATGCTTATTTTCAAGAGAAATTGGTAATTAGACCATAACAATCAAAGATTGATGTTGAGTCCCCATCATTTTTGCAAAGAATTCAAGGGGATATTTGTGAGCCTATTCAACCACCTTGTGGACCATTTTAATAGTTTATGGTTTTGATTGATGCATCTACCTGATGGTCGCATGTTTGCCTCTTGTCTACTCGAAATGTAGCTTTTGCAAGACTTCTTGCTCAGATAATAAATTACGAGCACAGTTTCCAGATCATCCTATTAAGTCAATTTGACTTGATAACGCTGGTGAATTTACGTCTCGAACTTTTGATGATTGTTGCATGACACTAAGCATTGATGTTGAACGCCATGTTCCTCATGTTCATACTCAAAATGGTGTAGCCGAAGCATTTATCAAGTGGCTTCAATTAATAGCTCACGCTCTGCTTATGAAAACAAAATTGCCAGTTTCTACATGGGGACATGTCATCCTACATGTTGCATCATTAGTTCACTTGAGGTCTATTGCCAACCATCAATACTCCTCAGTAAACCTTGTGTTTGGGCATCAGCCAAATATTTCACATTTACGAGTTTTTGGTGGTACAGTTTATGTACCTATTGCACCGCCACAACGTTCTAAAATGGGAACTCAACGTATACTAGGAATTTATGCGGGTTTTGATTCACCATCTATCATTAGATATTTGGAACCCTTGAAGGGTGATATTTTTACTGCTCGTTTTGCCGATTGTCACTTTGATGAGACAGTTTTCCAAACATTAGGGCAAAAAAAGACCATGCCAGAAGAATGACGAGAATTAATATGGGATGTATTCACATTGTCTCATTTCAATCCACAAAGCACTCAATGTGAAAGTGAAGTGAAAATAATCATTCATCTTCAAAGTATTGCTGATCAAATGCTAGATGCATTTAATGATGAACGAAAGTGCCAAAATCACATATAACAGTTGCAAACGCGCTTGCAAGAATTGACGTCCTTGTTGGACAAAACAAAGCAGTAGCAAATGATTCATTCAGTGCACACCTAAAGAGTGGTAGACCCCCAGGTTCATAAGATTCAACTCCTCGAAAGAGGAAGATGAAGGCACACCTGACTGTAAATGAAATCATTCATGAAAAAAAATTGAATGACGAGTCCACAATTTATGATTATGTACTTTCTGAAAAAGAAAATGCCTTTAATGAGACATATGTCCCTGAAGAGACAGAAGTACATGAAAGCAAACAGAAATCATACTAAGCGATGATAACGAGCCTTGCTATGTTGATGAATGCAAATAGAGACAAGATTGGCCTAAGTTGAAAGATGCAATCCATGCAGAATTAATTCCTTGGAAAAGCGAAGTGTGCTTGGACCAGTAATCCAAAACCCGCCTGGCGTGAACCTCGTAGGTTACAAATGGGTATTCACAAGAAAGCACAATGAGAAAATCAAGATTGCAGAAGATAAAGCACCACTTGTTGCAAAAGGTTTTTCACAAAGGTCTGGAATTGATTGCAAGGAGACATACTCTTCTGTAATGCATGCAATTACGTTCTGTTACTGAATAAGTTTGGTGGTTTCACAAAAACTTGATATGGAACCAAGGGCGGAGCCAGAATTATTTTCTTGGGTAGGCTACCTGAAATTAGTACCATAAAATCATATGTTTAAGAAAAAAAATTATAATCAATAAAAAAACAACAATAGAATATAAATAGTTCTTGAAATCATAACCCTAACTGCCAACTTCAATGACCATATAAATAATTAACGTACTAAATAAATCAAGAATAAGTAAATAAAGTGATTAAGAACGTACCAAGGTTACATTCAATGGAAAATCGCAACGAAAAGTAAGGAATTGCAGAGATAGGGATTTAATTGTAAACTAAAATAAAATTATTTTTTCTTTTCTTGGGTAAGAAGTACAGAGGCTAAATCGCATAGGATAAATGGTATTTATCTTTAAAGAATAGGATAGAAGGGGAAGGGAGATAGAACTAATTTATTATTTTTAGCATAAAAAGTATTATTTATTACCCATCCTCTACTAAATATACACAAAATATTAACCTGTATTGGAATTGAGTGGACTATATAGGCTACATTCATTAACATAAGCCATTAAAGTACACGTTTAAAAAAGAATAGTGTTATTCACACCTTTATTAATTTTTTAACATTGATCTTCGTCATTTCATTCGATATGAAGGCCAAAAATTGAAATGGATATGTGAGAAATAAAAATGGGTGTGGAGATAGCACTACACTTACAAAAAAACCTCATTGAGCCACATCCCACCTTAGCCTTGTGGGTGGCTCCGCCCGTGTATGGGACATATGGATGTCATCACCGTATATGTATATGGAGAATTAGATATTGATATCTATATGATAGTCCTAGAAGGACTTAGGTTGCATGAAACGACTAACAAACCATGAGGTATGCTCTCAATCAAATTAAGGCGATTATTATATAGGCTGAAACAATCTAGACGAATGAGGTATGATCGTCTCAGTGAGTATTTGATCAAGGAAGGATATACCAAAAATGTCATTTGCCCTTGTGTGTTTATTAAAAAATCAAACCCTAGATTTGCTATAGTGGTAGTATATGTCGATGACATGAACTTAGTTAAAGCTTCTGAAGAGCTCAACAAGACTGCTGAATATTTGAAAAATGAACTTGAAACGAAAGATCTAAGGAAAAAAAATAATGTCTCTGCAGATCGAGCATTGTGCTAGTAGAATTTTGGTTCATCAATTAGCTTACATTGAAAAAGTCCTAAATTGATTTAGCATGGACAAGGCTTATCTACTCAGCATGCCAATGGTCGTTCAATCTCTTGACATTAAGAAAGATCTATGTCGCCTAAAAGAAGATGATGAGATGGTCCTTGGTCTAGAAGTACCAATTATGAGTGCAATTGGTGTTTTATTGTATTTAGCACAATGTACTATACTAGATATAGTTTTTTTTTCAATATATTTGTTAGCAATATATAGCTCTACTCCAACAATTCGACATTAGAAAGGAGTCAAAGATGTTTTGCGATACCTTCGTGGGACAACAGACATGGGCCTCCTCTACTCCGAGAAATCCAAAAATTACTAGAATCTTGTTGGATATGCAGATGGTGGTTTTCTTTCAAATCCGCATAAAGCCCACTCACAAACTGGATATGTGTTCATGTTTAGAGGTACAACAATTTCATGGTGCTCAATAAAGCAAACATTAGTTGCTACATCTTCCAATCACTTAGAAATACTTACTCCATATGAAGCCAATTGTGAATGTTCTTGGTTAAGATCAATGATCTATCACATCCAGAATTCATGTGGTCTACCTTCAAAGACATACACTCTAAGTATCATTCATAAAGATAAGACTAAACACATATCTCCAAATGAATGAAGGGTTCATCAAGGACGATAAGACTAAACACATATCTCCAAAAAAAATTCAGTGCACATAAGCTTAGAAGGCTAAGGTGATTGAAGTCAGACAAATCCGTTCCAATGAAAATCCGGTAGACCTATTCACCAAATCTTTACCATAATGTACGTTTCAGAAGCTAGTGCATGGTATTAGATTATGCCGGCTTATCAATCAGTGAAATTGAAGACTGCGGAATTAGGGGAAGATATACATCAAGGGGAGCATCCATAATGCATGCATGCTGTACCCTTTTTTCTTCGACTAGGATTTTTTCCACTGGGTTTTTCTGTCAAGGTTTTAACGAGGTAACATAAGCATACTTATCACTATATCAATAATCCAAGCAAAGCTATACTCTTTTTCCTTCACTATGAATTTTCCCCATTGGGTTTTTCCTAGAAAGGTTTTAACGAGGCAACTAATGTTGATATGTGGGCATCCAAGGGGGAGTGTTGTAAAAATTGTGGGAATTGAATGCCCACATGGTTTAGTCAAAAGTGAAAAGTAAGAAGGACTAAAAATAGTAGTATTCTCATATTTTGTTGTTGTACGGCATGGTTTTCAACATGCATTAATTTTCCTTATAGACTTCTGCACGTAAATGTCTCTATATAAAGAGCATGCGGTGCATGATCAAACAACACAACAAGATAAAGAGTGAAATCAATAATACCAATATCTCTCCCCTCTCTTTACCTACATCCTTCGTGTGATACAGTTACGAAAATAAATAGTGTGATATATTGCATTCGTTCCACTTCTATCTCTAGCAAGGTTATCTCTCTCTCACTTTTGCTTATTCATAACAAAAACAACTTAAACACTTTTATAAGCACAGTTTGATTATTTCTTTGCGCTTACTAAGTTTGTGTTATTACATGTCTGCCATCGTTTTACAAACTATATATACTTTTTTTTCTTTTCTTCCTTTTCCCTTGTTTCTCTTCCCTTTATGCGACTTGGCGACGATGGAGAGCTGTTTTCGTGCTCCAAGTCTGACAAGCTTTTCCCATCCAAAAGTTTGTGAATCAGACCTCCCTTCATCTTAGGAACCAAAAACACACATTTCCTGCCTCGATTCGTTATGATTTCAACAAGGGTTTTCAAACTTTATCCCTAATGGTGTTTTCTCTCTCTCTGCACTTTCGAAAGGTTTCAATTTTTCATATTCTGAAGCCTATGTCTCTAAAAGAACATTAATTTTGTGTTTACTTTGGGTTTTGTGTTTTGAACTTTGAATTTGTAGCGTAATTATGTTGTAATTAACGTTAATTTCGTCTGTTAAAGTTGGGTTTGAGTAAAACTAGAATCCACGCTGCCATTCCCACCATCAAGTACTTGATCGGCCATGGCGTCAAACTTATCCTTACTACTCACTTGGTAATCTAGGGCTACGAATCTATTCTTTTTCTTTTTTTTTTGCTTATTGTAGAATCTGAGTTCTGTTTTTTTTTTTCTTTTTTGGGTGATTTTTTATTAGTTAATTGGTTTTGTTGTAGATTAGAGTGGCTGGGCTTTGGAAAATAATGGCAGCACTAGGAATGGTGATGTCACGCCTCGATGCCGACATACGTCTAGGATCGTTACGTGACACAGAAAAGTAAGAGATATGATAACATACGTACAAGATACACAATGTATATACTAGAACTAATATCTCAAAATAAACATTATAGTGGGCTCTCTCCCACAAAATATACACAAGTCTGTACACTCAAGATAACAACCCTCACTAAGGCTAAGACATGCTCATAGGCTCTCAAAATATAAGCCCCAAAAATAGTACAAGGAAGGTAAAAGGGGTAACCTAGTTGCTTAAAAACAATCCATCGATCACAGTTTATAAATATTAAATTTAAATTCATACTTTATGAAATCATAATCAAACTCCACTCGGACATCCTTTATTAATTTATGTATCATGCTCGTGTCCCATCTTGTGATTGCTGGAGCCATGTTTTCTCGTCATTCTATTGTCTTCACAAGTTTTGTGTCAATATTCAGTACTGTATGAATTAAGGTAGTGAAGTTAATTGTGTGAAATTTGTTAGCAACAATTCATGTTTTTTTTCTTCTCATACTACTATTTTGATTACTTACCAAAACAGGATGGTGCATCCAGTTGTTGTCGGTTCTTCTCCTCCCTTCTTCTTTTTTGTCTGTGCTTTGTCAAGCATCTTGAAGAGATAGTTTCTTACTCATTTTGCCCAGTTGTACTTGTTTATCTCCTCCAAGTTCCCACAGATTTTTAGAAAACTCCATGGGATGTAAGTTCTAGAGTTTGTAAACAGGAGTGACTGAATGCAGTGTGTACATATGAGTTCAGCGGTATCTTTTGCACCCTCAAGTGTTTGGTCTTGGAGTGATTTCTCGTATGCTTATGTAAAATGCTTCTTCTTAACGATCTTTGTATCTGTGAAATATTTGGTGATGAAGGTGTCATCTTTGCTGAATTTGGTGGATTTGTCAATATTTGGTAGACCAATTCCTTCGTTGTTTAATCTAAAGATTTGAACAACATCATCGTTAGAAATCCCCTTTGCTTCATGACGTCCAAACTTGAACTTTTGATTTTTGGCATTGTAGCATTGAATGATTTTGTTCAAGTCCTTGTCTGACTTCTTTTTCCTTTCTGACGTAATTAATGTCTTGTCCATGTATGTGTTCAGTAGACTGCAAAACGGTGTCTTTGCTAGTTCGTCACGAACGTATTGACAGTGTTGTAGCATAGGCTTGTATACTTCCATTGCATCTACAGACCCGGTCATGTTGCATCTATACTAGAGGTATTCCTTTTTCTTTTTAACTTCTTTTTCCTTAGTTTTACTCTTCTATGCAAGTGTTTTTGTTTGTTCCATCTACAACAATGAAAATTGTTAGGACACTATTTGTTGAACTATAACAAAATAACGCATGTTATTTTTGGAACTACGTTAAATAAACTCACATTATTTATGAAATGAACCAAAATAAACCATATTGTGCCTGAAAGGTAAGAAAAGAAACTCTATTTATGGACTTACATCAAACTAACTAACAATGAAAAACTTAGAGTATTTATGAAAGGGAACAAAATCAATCCACACTATTTATGAAATATCTCACACTATTTACAAGGAAAGGGAGTAACACCAAACCAAAACAACCCACATTGTTTATGAAAGGGAGCAAAATCAACATTAGTCTGTGAACTACAACAAAATATTTCACACTATTTATCATCATGAATTAACATAACACACAATATTTCTTGAACTAGAACAAAAAACCAATAGTGTTCATGGAATTACATCATAATAACCTGTATTATTCTGTGAAATTGATCAAAATAACCCCCAATATTTATGAGATGTAACAAACTAAACACTGTTTCTAGATCTAGACCAATATAGCCCACACTGTTTATGAAATATCCCACACTATTTAGATGGAAAGGGAGCAAAACAAAGCAGTATTTCTGGAATTAAAGCAAATAACATTTACTAGTGAAATTGATTAAAAAAAAAATATAACCCCCAAGATTTATGAGATATAACAAACTAAACACTGTTTATTGATCTAGAACAATATAACTGACAATAATTATGGATTTGAACAAAAAATAACACACAATATTGGTTGAACTATGCCAAAGTTATACATGAAATTGAAGAAAAGTAGGAAACACACAGAATTTCAGTTTTGGAAAAAATTGAGTAGTTATCAAACTGTAGTATGAAGAAAATTAATCATTTTGTAGTGTTTTCTAAGTAAGAATTGATAGGTCTATAGAATCACGAACATACAAACATAGATATTACTGTATTCTCGAAGTGAGAATTTACACAAGCATTTGAGTTTAGTACCTCTTGTTCATCTAGAATTCGTTGTTCTTCTAAGGTTTTGATTGCAGATTATTCTACCATTGATGTGTAGATTCTTGTTGAAATTTGGAATTGAAGTTGAAATTGGATTTTACGGAATGGATTTTTGTTTATGGAATTCAAATTTGGTTCCATTTCTACTTTGTAGGAGTGGTTGGTTTATCATTAATGATGGTGGAGGTGCTGATTGAATGTTTTAACCGTCTTTTTTGTAACGGTTGTACGATAGGCTCCATTAGGGGCAATTTTGGAATAACATTTTTTATGTGGGTTGGGCTTTTAATTGAGCTCGTGTTTTCGGTTTTTGTATGGTCTGATGCATTGATAATTTGTCCTTATGGTTAAAACTTAAGCCCTTTTTATTAAATAATAGTTTAGGATGATTTTTGTTTGCTCCCGGTAATTGTGGCCTCTCGGGCGTCACATTTTATTCGATCTTGAGTACCAGAGTTGTTCTAGAATGACTTGACTCACTCACAAAAAATTCTATATTTAGTGATGAGGTGAGGACCGTTGCCTGTTGAGGACTTCCGGCTTGGATTACCAGTTTCTCATTCACCTGCGAACAACTAAGGACAGATAGAGGTGGGATACCTGAGAGAGATTGTACTTTTCAAAGTTTATCTTTCAGCTTTCACCACTCGAACACTTCCTTAAGAAATATTGGGATGATTTCTAATTAGGGAAGTCGCTACGCACTGGGGATAGCTAACAATGTGTAATGACTGTACGACTCTCTTTGACTCACATCGGGCACTCCACTATCATGATTTAAGGAAGCAGGCTGGCTAGTGCTATATATATATAGATTGAGTCCTGTAAGCTTTTAAGTAATTAATTGCCGCATCCCTTTTCATAAGACGGTTGAGTCTCTCCGTCTTTTGTTCTGTTCTCAAGTCCCTGAACTTATGAAATCTCATTTCTGTAGTATACCAATTCGTTAACATACCACCGAGCCATTTTTTATTAACATAATGACACCGAGCCTATATTACAGCCTGTGCTATTGAATCAGCTGCTTTATTTTTGGTACCAACAATTAAGAATTGTTTTCCCCTACTTGCTACATCAAAAACTAAATCACAAGCTTTTGATAAAAACCGAGCAGTTCTAGAAAGATTTATAATATGAATGTCTTTACGCTTTGCAGAGATATAAGGTGCCATTCTAGGATTCCATTTTCGAGTACCATGACCAAAATGAACTCATGCTTCCATCATCTCGTCCAAATTGATGTTCCAATATCTTCTTGTCATTTCTCCCCACACTTCTTTTCTTCTCATATTTTTTTAACTAAATAGTAAAGGAGCAATAACAAACCTCTTGATATAACAAGCAATTTTTTATTACTCCTTTACTTTCAAGAACTCATATATACTAAGACCAAAGTCTTATCCATTTATAGATGGAACTTCAACAACAGCTAGGTCTAGAGGGAAATTATGAGCATTACGTTCATGTATAAATGTAACAAGATGAAAATAGAAAGAAAACAAAATGGACAATCTTTTTTTTTTTTTTTTTTTTGTATTATATGTTTTTATTTTATCATGGTTAAATGAAAGTTAGCTCAATCCCTTTTCATTAACGGACCCTATAAAAACCAAGATACTTATTTTGTGTATTATACCATATGAATATCTTAATTCCCAACCTTTGCTATGTATGTAACATATTCTACCAACACCTATCTTTTATTTTTACTGAACAAAAGAATCTCATAGGTTTTAATATAGATGTAAATATATATTAGGCTTAATCTCAGTTTACTACTTTAAAGTTTCTTAGTTTTTCAACATTTGTTACATAAATTTTTTTTCATTCCAGTTTAGTACCTAAAGTCATAATTCTGGGACACTTACATACATCCGTTAAGTTTTCTGTCAGAACCTCCGTTAACTGATGACGTGGCACCCACGTGAATAGTGATTGAGCGCCATGTGTCATTTTGGGCCCACGTAAATATTAAAAAAAATAAATTAAAAAAATTTTATCCTCTCTTCTAACCATAACTATTTGGCCACGTGTCATTTTCCCTCATTCTTGTATACTCGAAATCTCTTCTTAGGGATTGAAGCTTTACTTTTCTTACTTTGGTGTCTCCTCTGTATTCTTGTTGTCAAACCTCCCAAGCACCCTTTGCAGTTTCTTCATTTTCTATTCTTGGAAAGATGGTGTTGGAGACAGCTCATTGAATGATTCCAAGAGCTTTAGCATCATCCATTTGATTCTGCTTCAACATTGCAATATGTTTCTCTGTGAAGTCCTCATCTAGAGCATCAACCTCCATCTCAGGTAGCTCATACTTGTACTGAACCATATCCCAGAGGTCATAAGACTTGAAGATAGTGGTCATCCTTATCCTTCATAAAAAATAGGAGCTTTTAGCTCACTGCTATTGGATCCCTTCATTTGCAGGCTTAAAGCCTGAATCTTGGGGTTGTAGACACTATCTGAGTGCTCACAAAGATACCAAAATGCACAGAAAACGCCCAGAAAATAGAAAGATCAGCAACCAGGCTCTAATGCCATGAAAAAGTTTGTTTCTTGGTGTGTTTTGTTTCACTGTTTTTGGTAATTTTCTTAGGGATTTGAAATGACAAAATGGAATAAGGAATGTTGCAGGTTTTGACGGCTACTAGGCTGTGCAATTACATCAGCCATATTTTCACTTATATAGGGAATGTTTGTAGGGTTTTGGTACATTGCCAACTCACAAACTTCTCTCTAAATTGTGTTAGGGGACAAACATGTACTATGAATTTCACCTACTCTACTCCAGATTTAATCATAGTCCTTCGTTGGGGTTTTAAGTGATCTAATCTGGAGTGTACACTTGTCACTCACTTACACACACAAAATCTTTAAATAAAAAAATAAAAAAATAAAAAAAACTAGCCGTTAGGTTCTAAACCCTTGTTTTCTTCTTCTTTCTTCGACTCAGCAACACTCATCCGTTGGAGCTCCATTTACTGCCTTCAAACCCTGAAACCAGAAGCAATTTAGGTTTCAACACTCCCCTCTAATTGAACCTTTCCTTCGGAAGAGCTTTTGTGAAAATGTTTGCGATTTGATCTTTTGTCTTGCAATAGTGTAACTTCATTGTGTTTTCTTGCAATGCTTCTCTGATGAAATGATATCTCCTCTTTATGTGCTTTGTTCTCTAATGAAAAACTGGGTTTTTGGTCATTGCAATTGGAGAGATGTTGTCACACAGAAGTGGTGTGGCATCAACCTACAATTCTCCAAAGTCCTTAAGTATGAATCTCGGCCAGATGGCTTGATCTGTTGCCTTTGAGGCACTTACATACTCTGCCTTAGCTATGGACAGTGCAACACTTTGTTGTTTCACTGATGCCCAAGAGAAAACTCCTGAACAAAAGTGAATGCATACCCTGATGTGCTTCTGCAATCATCTTCACTGCCACCCCAGTCACTATCACAAAATCCAAACGGGATAGTTAACTTTCCCTTTTCATACTTGATTCTATAGTCAAGTGTCCCTTGCACATATCTCAGCACTCTCTTAGGAGTCCACATGTGTGTCTTAGTAGGATTCTGCACAAATCTTCAAAGTAGACTTGCTAGAAACATTAGATCAGGCCTTGTTGCAGTTTGGTACAATATACTACCAACAATGGTTTTGTAGAGACTTGAATCCACAGCTTTACTCCCATCATCTTTTTAGAGCTTCTCATTAGGAATTAGAGGTGTAGAGATAGGTTTTCAACTTTTCATACCAAACTTCTTCTGGTGAATGAAGATGCAATTTGCTTCTTGAATTACCCTACTCCTAAGGAAGTGATGTAAGAGGCCTAGGTCTATGATCTCATACCTCTTCATCATTTCTTCCTTGAATTCTGCAATCATAGCTTCATCATCTTGAACATCATCCACATAGATTGATACAATGAGTGTCTTATTGTTTTCTATCTTGGTGTAGAAGGTAGCTTCACCAGGGTTCTTCTGAAACGCTTTCTCAATGAAATATGAGTAATCTCACTATACCAAGCCCTTGGATCTTGCTTTAGGCCATAGAGTGCCTTCCTTAGCTAATACACTTTATCTGAGAATTCATCACTTATGAACCCTTGAGGCTGTTCCACAAACACTTCCTCTTCTAGCACTCCATTTAGAAATGCCGATTTCACATCCAGTCGCTTTTAGCTGCTTGGGCAATTAATGTCCTTAAATTGTCTAATCTTGCTATTGGAGCAAAGGTTTCATTGAAGTTTACACCTTGTTTCTGTGAGTAGCCTTTAGCTATTAATTTGGACTTGTTCTTTTACACAGAACCATCTAGGTTTAGCTTGGTTTTATACACCCATTTCAATCTAATCACATGCTTGTCACTTGGTCTATTCATTAGTTCTCAAGTGTCATTCTTTTCTATCATCTGTAGCTTTTCTTTCATTGCCTTCTGCCAAGACTTGTCCTTCTCAGCTTTCTCATAAGTCTTTGTTTCCACTACACAAAAGTTGCTAGTGTCATATATCTCTTCTAGGCTCCTCAATCTCACTGGAGTTGAGCTTGGTGTTGTAGTCTCTGAATGACTTAGTTGTGGACTCATGCTTGCTTGTTGTGGAGCCCTATATGTCTCACTATTCTCCGTGACTTCTTCTTGAATTGAGGTCTCAATAGGCTGCCTTGTTTCCCTACTGTTGAGATCAAGTTGTAGAGAGACACTATCTTTCTCTTCTACACTTGTTTCCCAATTCCATGTTGAGTCCTCATCAAAGATAACATCTCTAGATAGATTTATCTTCTGAGTTGATAGATTGAAGACCCTGTACCCTTTTTCACTGGTACCATAGCCCATAAAAACACATTTGTTGCTTGATTTCTCCAGTTTCTGTCTCATTTGCTATGGTATGTGAGCATAGCACATTGAGCCAAATACCCTTAGATGCTTCACATATGGTTTTCTTCCACTGAAAACTTCAAATGGTGTTTTCTTGTCTAGAGCTTTGGTAGGGCACCTATTCATCAAGTACACTGTAGTTTTCACTGCTTCACCCTAGAAGGAATAAGGTATATTCTTTTCATGCATCATTGACTTAGCCATTTCGACTATAATCATGTTCTTCCTTTCTGCAATGCCATTCTGCTGTGGTGAGTATGCCATAGTGAGTTGCTTCTCCAATCCCATATCTTCACAGAATGCATTGAACTCCAGAAAGGTATACTCTCCTCCCCTATCACTTCTTAGCCTTTTTATCTGGTGTCCACTTTGTAACTCCACCATTGCTTTGAATTTCTTGAAAATGGTGAACACTTCTGATTTAAACCTCATGAAATACACCCAACACATCCTTGAGTAGTCATCAATGAAGGTTAGAAAGTATTTGTTTCCAATAATTGTAGCAGTTTGCATAGGGCCACACACATCAGTGTGAATCAATTCAAGTGGCATAGTTGCTCTCCAAGCCTTGCCAACTTCAAATGGATCTCTATGATACTTTCCAAACACACACCCTTCACAGGTTTCACTGCAGTGATCCAATTCTAGTATACCTTCCACCATTTCATATTTCTACATATTTTGAAGACTTGTCATATTTAAGTGACCAAGTTTCTTGTGCCATAGCTTCATTGAACCTGTCTCACTTGCTTTCCTTGCCAATTCTCCAAGATACCTCAAGATGAGTGGAAAGCTTCTGTTTTTCACTTCCACTCTAGTTACCACATTTGAGAGAGTCATGTCATCAAATATATCAACCACAGTTCCTCCAAAAAGTAGGAAATAGCCATGCTCCATCATTTGACCGACACTAAGTAAGTTTTCATCCAATCCAGGCACTAGCATAACTTCCCTTATGTATCTTCTCCACCTTTTCGTTTCAATAACTAGAGTTCCTCTCCCAGTGGCTTTAACAATGTTCCCATCTCCCATTTTTACTTTTCCTATGAAACTAGTGTCAATGTCAATGAGTAGTGACTCATCTACAATCATATGGTTGCTGCAACCATTATCAATGTACCAAACTTCAGTGGTTTTCTCAACTTTGGCACTGAAAGCACAAAACACATTTGCTTCTTCTTCAACTTGATTTGCACAGTTCACATGTTGCACATTTCTTGATCTGCAATCCTTCATGAGATGCCCAAACTTGTTGCATCTGTGGCATTTAGGCTTGCCCTTGAACTAGCACTCCCCAAAATGGGATTTGTCACAGTGCTTACACAACTATTTGGCTTAGAGACCCTCATTGGTGTTGCTGCTATGTTAGGTCTAGGTTTTTTGTGCCCATTTCCTTCCCATCTTTTGGACTTGCCCTTCCACTGTGATTTTTGTTTGTTTGTACCAGCTTGACTACTAGAACCAATATTGAGAGATTGAAAAGCTCTCTAAGTGGAAGAATCAGCATGCCTCTCGAGTCTTTGGTAAAAGCTCTTAAGGATGCCATCACATCTTGCACACTAAGAGTCTCTGTGTCTTTAGTTTCTTCAATAACACTCACTATTGAATCATAGGGTTTACTCAAACTAATCAACAACTTTTGGACAACTCTTTCATTTGGCAGTTCTTCACCAGAGGTTTTCATTTGGTTCACAACATTAAATAGCCTAGAGAAGTAGTCTTTTAGCAGTTCATTTTCCATCATTCTTGTATACTCGAAATCTCTTCTAAGGGATTGAAGCTTTATCTTTCTTCCTTTGTAGTTTCTTCATTTGTTATCCTTAGAAAGATGGTGTCAGAGACAACTCCTTGAATGATTCCAAAAGTTCTAGCATCATCCATTCGACTATGCTTCAGCATTGCAATCTGTTTCTTTATGAAGTCTTCCTCTAGAGCATCAACCTCCATCTCAAGTGGCTCATACCTGTACTGAACCATATCCCAGAGGTCATAAGACTTGAAGATAGTGGTCATCCTTATCCTCCAAAAATTGTAGTTTTCCCCATCAAAGACAGGAGCTTTTAGCTCACTGCTACTGGATCCCTTCATTTGCAGGCTTAAAGCTTGAATCTTGGGGTTGTAGACACTATCTGAGTGCTCCCAAAGATACCAAAATGCACAGAAAACCCCCATAAAATAGAAAGATCCGCAACCACGCTCTGATGCCATTAAAAAGTTTGTTTCTTGGTGTGTTGTGTTTCACTATTTTTGGTAGTTTTCTTAGGGATTTGAAATGACAAAATGGAATAAGGAATGTTGCAGGTTTTGATGGCTACTAGGCTGTGCAATTGCATCAGCCATATTTTCATTTATATAGGGAATGTTTGTAGGGTTTTGGTACATTGCCAACTCACAAACTTCTCTCTAAATTGTGCTAGGGGACAAACATGTACTATGAATTTCACCTACTTTACTCCAGATTTAATCCTAGCCCTTCATTGGGGTTTTAAGTGATCTAATCTAGAGTCTACACTTGTGACTCACTTACACACACAGAAGCTTTAAATAAAAAAATAAAAAAATTAGGTGTTAGGTTCTAAACCCTTGTTTTCTTCTACTTTCTTCGACTCAGCAGCACTCATCCGTTGGAGCTCCATTCAATGCATTCGAACTCTGGAACCAGAAGCAATTTAGGTTCCAACACTGCATTGGGATATGTCCTTCTTGGATAAAGACCAATTGGAACCTGGGTGTGCAATTTTGGGGATGATGGTTTTTGCAAAATGTTGCGTTGAAGAAGGTGGAGGAGAGAGAAGGGAGGGGAGGTGAAAAGGGTTGAGGTGGGTTAGGTATAGAAGATTGGGTGGGCGCAGAGGAGGGAAGGGAGGGAGGGGTTCGTGGGGGTGAGGAGCAGCCCAGAAAAAAAAAAGAAAAAAAAATTGTTTTGGGGCCAGATAGCTAGGGCTAGAAGAGGGGATTAGAAAAATTTAATTTTTAATTTTTTAATCTTTTAATATTTACGTGGGCCCATAAAGACACGTGACACCCAATTATTGTCAACGTGGGTGCCACATCATCAACTAACAGAGGTTTTGACGGAAAACTTAACGGATGTATAAAAATGTCCCATAATTAAAACTTTAGGTACCAAATTAGAACGAAAAAAGCTTCATAACTAAATGTTGAAAATCAAGAAACTTCAGAGTAATAAACTGATATTAACCTTATACATTAATATATTTCAAATGTGTTAATTAAAATTTCCAACATCGCACGAGCTGATTTGCTGGTTCCCTTAACTAAAGAAGTTTAGGTTTTTTTTTTTTTTTTTTTTTTTGGTAACTAAAGAAGTTTAGGCTTTTGTTTCTTCATTTCCCTTCTGAAATAATTGGAGGGAGGTGGGAAAGCAGAGAAAATAAGAGACTTTTGGTGCAATTGGCCTAAAGGACACAATCTTTAACTTCTTTTTCAGAAAACACGTAACTTTTTGACTTTTTTTCTATACAGAAATGTTAAACTTTTTGACTATCAAGAAAAGCAACCTTGTTTCGACGTCCACAAATTTTAAGCGACATCCAATGTAATGACATGATGTGAATCATGAATTCTTATATCTATGGAGTGACTGGGATTATTTAGTTGATATAAATCCGAACCGATTCAAACTATGCTTGTTCTTGAGCTAAATGAAAATAGTTCAAAATAAAAATAGTCACCCAAAATAGAGTGCTCAAGGCTTGAAAAAGAGAAATTATGTGGTCCGACAACCAAACCACAGTGTCACTGCAGACCAAGACTCAAACAAACCTCATACCAATTTCCTTTGATTTTGAGACCCATATTTACATCACTCTGGTAAGTCTAATCCCACTTGTTTGGGTTAATACTCGAACATTAGGCTGCAAGTGTAAGAAAGCCTAGAGATGCCAATTAAACGAAGATTTGCCCGAAGCCCAACACCAGGTCCAGAGACAAATTGGAGCTTCCCCATTAATGCATAGACCATGTGCATATGATTTAAATATCAAGCGATGGAAACTAACTCACAATCAGCCAAAAAGCACTTTCTAGTGGCATTACAAGTAAAAAGGCTGATGACTCACTACCCTTCAGATGCTTTCGGGCAAGAGCAAAGTCACAACAGTCGGGCTAATTGGCCTATAAAAGGAAGAAGAGGCCCCAGAGACAAAGACACTCAACCAATCAGACAAACAAACATACAAACTCTTCTCTCAAGCCAAATTTGCATTCAAAAGCTGAAACCAGCCTAGATCTCAGATCTTTTTAACGACAAGCTATCTCTCGTTTAGATTTCCTTAGAAAGCCTATCTTTCTCTAGTTTAAAGCTCTGCTACCTTCTGGCATCGTAGTATCGATTCCCTCGTGTAAACATGTTTACCATCCATCCTTTTTTAGCATATAAACCCCTGTAATCACAAAGAGAAGTGACTGCAAGAACTTCAACCTTGACAGACTAGGTGAAATTTTGCCCGAAACTCTTTCTTTGTTTTCTGAATTTGTAGATCTATTACTTAATGCATTCTTCAGTATGTATTCAAGTCATATCGATCAGTTTTCCTACTTTAAGAGTCTCATTTGCATCTAGATCTGGTTAGTTTAATGGATATGTTATCATGAAAATCAATCAAGAACCAAGCAAACGGTTAAATGACTTAAAGGGGATTTGG
Source organism: Cotoneaster glaucophyllus (assembly GCA_036320875.1). Classification (NCBI taxonomy): domain Eukaryota; kingdom Viridiplantae; phylum Streptophyta; class Magnoliopsida; order Rosales; family Rosaceae; genus Cotoneaster; species Cotoneaster glaucophyllus. Next base: position 24,645,277 of record CM070059.1, on the reverse strand, counting down.
ACTCCCCTCATTCAAACATACAAGATTATGAACTAAAAGTCCTTGTTTACAAGGCAAGAAAAAGAACTTAATGTGGACTTAACCCATCCATGACAATCCTTTGATAACAAGAAGTCTGAGTAACTTGGGGCTCAAGTAATCGACTAAAACACACTTGTTCTACATCTGCTATACTGAGATAGCAGTGGCACGCCTAGCACTTAGTTAGTTTTGATTGTGAGCCTCAAGGCCTACACCTAAGGCCCCACAAAGGCACCTTTCAAAACTAATTTTGTCCTCTTCTTGTAGCACATCAACAAGCAAGAGGCCGACTACACATCCACAATGCCAATCCCTTGGAGAGCTGTGCTGAGGTCCGAGGATCCTTCTTCAGAGAAATCTTGGGCCGAACACCTCCCTTTCTTTGACACTTATCCCAATCAAATTTCCTAACACAAATCTCTCATTGAAACGCATAGTACCTTTGCACATCAAGTCCCTCGGGCGTTTCTATTGAGAAAAAGCATCACCTAAAAGCGGTTTCGAATTTTCTTACATTCCCCTCTAATTTGAAAAGGGTTTATCTTGTGTTTTGGCCCCCTAAACATTCCCATACATTCCTCCCTCCTTTTACCAAATCTCTTTTTTTCATCTCTCACAAACCAATCAATCCCCCCCCCCCCCCCCCCCAAAAAAAAACAATCTTTTTCCGGGAAAAAAAAATCCAGCTGACAAAAAACAAAACAAAACAAAAAATGGAACTTTTTTTACTAGTCTCTTCTAAACCCTAAAAGTCTTTTCATCTCTTGGCTTCAGAAAACTTGACACAAACTGCAGTTTTCACCCATGGAGCAGCTGCAACCACCACCCATGGCAGTGACGCAGCAAGCCTACACTACCCATTCGGGTCACGGGTCGGTGGGACCCGTTATTGCAGTGGTTGCAGTGATCACCATTCTCGGAGTCATTGCGGTCATGATTGGTAGGCTGTGCTCCGGTCATCGGATCATGGGTCATGGGCGACACTACAACTTCGAATCATGGGTGGAGACAAAATGTTCTTCGTGTCTTGACGGCAGAATCGACCCTTCTCCACCGCCTGCACCACCGGTCACTGTCTCCGGCGAGGATGTCGCCCTGGCAGAGAGGGCAGATGCATCGCAAGAAATAAGGGAAGAAGAACCCCAACATCAGCAGCAGCAACATCAACAACAACATCCACCGCAGCAGGAACAACATCGACGACAACATCAGCAGCGGCAACAACATCAACAGCAACAGCAACAGCAACAGCAACAGCAACAGCAACAACACAATTCCCAAGCAGCAAGTAGCAGTGAGTCTTAATTATTGACAAAAAACAAATGAATTAGGAAGGAGCTGCTTAATTTATTCTTGAGTTGGGATGCGTTAAAATTTTTATTTGGTAGTGAATTTTCTTTATGCAAGGTCTAATTATATGTTTAGTTGGGCTTTTTTCCTTTCAAATTTTTATTATATTTCTTACCTTTACCGGATTTTGGTGGGATGTATTCCATGATGGTTCATGACCCATGATAACATGATGCAATCAAATTGAAATTGGTGGGGCATTTATTTTATTTTTTATGTATGGATCTTTAATTCTGTTAAATATATATCTTTGACAAGTAGTGGATTACTCTGGGATTAAAGCATTCCCGTTTAAATCTCTTGCGTTCCGATTTTAAACCTTCTCTCACCCCTTAAAGTCATTTAGAATAAAAATATTGTTGTAGGCATAATTTACTGAACAATTATGGAGGCCAAGAGAGAGAGGGTGCGGCATATATAGAGAAGAAGAGAGATGTGTAATTGTGGGTGTGTGTTATCTCACCCCATTGTGCCTTTATTTATAGTAGTAGAAAGGGTAAATACCTTTTCCTTTAGGATTACAACATTTAATAGGTAATCTACTCCTAATAGGAATATAAGATACTTTCTCATATTCTCTAGGATTTACACAATCACATTCCTATTTCAATAGGACTGCAACACTCCCCTTGAGTGTGTAAATACTCAAGTAAATGACGCATCAAGTCTTCAGTGATGAAGCAAGTACAGTTGATGAAGTCATCGGCACAATGGGTGATCACGAGTCTCAAATTTACTTTGAAGTATGCATGTGTAAAAACTCTCAAAAACCTCGCTATGGTAAAACCCAAGATATGGGGAAAACCCATAGACTAAGGGAAAAGTAAGAAAATATGCATAATGTCTAAAACAAACGTCAAATTGGACAAGTGTAGTGAGCTCAACGGAGTATGATCATCCCAGGATGGGTGCCTCATGAAAACCTCGTTAGGTAGCAAAAACCCAGTGGGAAAAATGCTCCTAATCGTAGGAAAAAGAGTACATTAAGATCATGTGAGTATGCTTCTGGATACTCCCCCTGAGTTAGACATAACTTCTAAATAAGAGAACTACAAGCGATTCAATTCAGATAATTTGCGCATACCGATTCCTTGGACAAGTTTCTGGAAGGTTGACTTCTGCAGTGACATCATGTAGAGGTCGGCAAGGTTGTCTGGGATCAGCTTGCATGACTTCAAATCTCCTGATGCTTTGCTGATGTAGATGTAGAGGCAATATGTCTTGGCGTTGGCTTCGTTGATGTATCATGGCTTGGTCGGGTTGATACATGCGGCATAGTCTTCATGGATCGTCGTTGGGACTCAACGATGGATGAAAACACAGCAAGTACTTCAAATATGCTCAACAAGAACTCCTAACCATGTCTCACTTGTGGCGTAGTGAAGTGAGGTGAGTCTTGGAACGATTCGAAGATTTCGCAACTAAGGTCATATCGTGGACCTCCAAGATATTGTGATATCCCTAACGGTAAAAACATAACCATTTGGGGATTTTGCCTTGTGCGGGGTTTGATAAGTAACCTGCGTCAGCATAACAAACAAGGCAAGCATCATTCCGAGGATCAGGGGAGTTGGATCCGCTCGAGATGCGTCAGGATTTGATTTGCCCAAATTCTTAGTACCTTCAGGGAACGTCTTTAATACCAATTCAGTGGTTGCGTGTAGGCACGGTGCTGCATCTTTACCAAGTTCAACAGCGAAGGAGATGTCCTGTCTAAATACAATGAGCTAAGTACAACGAAGCGCAAAGTTGAACTTTAGATATGGAATTTCAGATTCCATAACCTCTTCAAGGGTCTCATTTGTATACTCAAAGGTAACACATTCGGGGTGTAGTTCGACTGGTATACCAAAATACCGTCAGAACAGTGCTTTAACTTCAAGTCAAGGCATAAACGAGTTTTCCTAAGATCCTTCATCTCAAATTCCGTCTTCAGGTGCGAGGCAGTTTTCTCAAGCTCTTCCGGAGTCTTAGTCAGATTCGTATTAACGACAAAAACTGTAACTCTAGCAATTCGGAATAAGACTTCATAGTTTAACACTCAAGGGCATTCATTTATATCCCTGACTGATCAAATAATCACGTAGACGGGTATACCACATCCGTCGGATTTTTCAATCCATAAGTGAACGCCTCAAAACGAGTTAAGGGGGTGTTCCGTGGTTGTGGAACTATTTGAACCAGTCCATGTAATTCTTCGGGAACTTACATGTCAATCTCCGTATCTATATCCCCATGGAGAAATACTAACCACATTTCATAATGCTGCTATCAATTACATGACGTTTAAGCGAAACCTTGCACCGTAAGGCGTGCATCATATCGCACTATTTCATTCATCTCATAACGCTTCATTTCCCACTTGTAACACAAACGGGTTACCTTGGCCAGTGTAGGAACTATTGGTCCAAACACACTTTGGTAAGGAATTTGACCTGGATTGTAACTGTAGTTGTCTAATCAGTTCTACGTTGTCACTTAATCAACGGAACACGGTTTGATATCGTCTTTTCATTTATGTCGATAGATACCATATAAGTGAAAACATCATCGATGATAATCTCATTTCAATTCCATTTAGCTCACCCAAACTAGTATACTGGACCAAGAACTTCAAGTCTCGGGAGCAATCCGGAATAATCTCATGAGATGGAAATGATTTGAGACAGCGATCGAGTTCAGATTCATTGTTGTGCCGTGTCTTCCTCTTCTAAGGAAGTGAATCCTACGAACCGAATGATCTATCGTGCTCCAGGCCAAGACAGATTGATTGGCTATCCGCCGGTGTACCAGATCGTCCAACAAGGGCGTCCAAACCGTCCAACATGGGCGGCACACCTTCTAGGAATGTTGACTCGACGTCCTTTAAGTACGTCTATCCTTGCAGGCATGTTTGCAGCTAGTATATGATCTCGTCACTTTGGCTAGATCAGAGGAATGCGTCTGGAACAACATTTTGAAATCTAGAATTCATTGCACTTGCTTATCACACTTGTGTGGTATGGGGATCGTGATGAGACATAGTGGGCAACGTCCATGCAAATTCGCGCCGTTTTACAGGAACGTTGACGTTCTTATCTCCCTCTAACGGCGGGAAGACTGTTTTATTAAAGTGACAACCCGCAAAAGAGCGGTAAAGAGATCGCGTGCAAGGGCTCGAAGAGAGCTAGTGTGAAGGAGAATCATGATCGAGAAAAGATACACATCCTTATTTGAGAACCCATGGTGGTACGTTGCAGCAGCGCAACTTGGCACATGGAATGCACACCCAAAATGCGTAAATACGAAAATCGTCAGGTTCGTACCCAGTAACCAACTGTAACGTCATATAGATTGGGTGGCAATGGGCCTCAAGGCGGACCAACATTACTGCGTACAAGGATTGCATAGCCCTAGGCAGAAACCGAAAACTTGGTACGTTTACCAAAATTCGATTGATCATTTAATTGCGCTTTATGATCGCTAGGCGAGGCTATTTGGGGTGAACATGGGAATTCGATGTTCAATTATAAACCCAAAATGACATGCAATACTTTATCGAAAACCGTCGATATAAACTCTTTGGATTATCCAGTCTCCCAGACCTTAAGGGATAAGAAGGGTGGTGAGCCCTTAATCGGCCAGAAGGTTTAGCAGCAATGTGTGTGGACAAACATGTGACCAGTTTGTCGATTCATCAACCAAAACCATAAGTCTTTATATGGTCCGCATTTTGGCTGGATTAGTCCACATATATTCCCTTGAATCCACTATGAAAAGAGAGTCGTTTCGTATCTTTACAAGGGATGATTTAGAAAATCAAATTTCACAAATGAGCGGACTTTGGCAAGTGTGCTTGTAGGCACAAGATCCTTACTTCAGGGTAAGGAGATGCGTCGTAACATCGTTGGTCGACCTAAGTGTCCCAAAGGTCATGCCAAAGCAAGTAAACTGCTCAATCACCTAGCTCCAGGCCGGCCACATATGGCATGTTCCCCAATTGGGGGACAACCCATTGGCCCCAAATCAAAGTTTCAGGCTCATTTTTGAAGGTGGTGCTAAGATATTTCACTCTATTTTCTTCAGTGGTTTCATTTATGATCATTGTCATCTCGAATATCCTTAAAAACTCAACGTCAGGGAGAATTTAAGGTCCCTTAAATGGTGATGCAGTACCATTCATACAACGAGGAGCGTGCCAATGCTCTTAATCAGGGTGGATAGACCTGAAGTCGTTGTTGGAGATGTGATTTAGGTGTAAAGTTAGTGTGCGTAGTACGCATTCATCCAGACAACTAACTTTCCCACATTCCTAGCTAATCATGTGTTTAATTGAATCGGTCACATGTACTAAGAAACATGATTCAATTAACTCATATTCGAGGACAATATCAATAGATTATCCATAAGTAAAACATACACCAAATTTGAATCAAGAACATGGAAAAATGTTCACAAAGTAAGCAAAGTTACTAGGTGGATTCGGCCAACAAGGTCATTCATGTCAAAATTATGCTTTTCCAACTATGTTTGGTGGAGCAAAATCAGTCTCACGTATTGACTACGAGAATGGTACTCCTCAACAACATTGGTATAGGCACGAACAGGTGCATAACCAACGATCTATTCCATTGAGACAGAAGTAGATTCTGCAGGTTTGAGGTTTGGGAATACTATCCCTTATTCTTGAAGTTTTAGGTCTTAGGTACCAAGGATCATGCTTCGGGCATGATGCCACACCTTGGCAGGCTCTGATTCTACCATATATTGTAAAAACAAACTCGAAATTGGATTGTGAGAAAGTATGCCATTCGGTGTATCCTTACCGAAGCAGTGTATCACCATTTGGTAGGCTTTGACTGAACTGGGTCCATACCTTTCTCTCATGTTTGTGGTAGTAATCAGATCCGAGAATTTGGAAAACTTCTGCTTTCTACACTGCTATTTCAAGAGCGAGTGAGAAACATGGAAGGACGAGAAAAGTATTCTCTAGTCAAAACTCAATCGGATTTATAAACTTCAGAATTGTACTTATTCATGGACGTAATCATGGTGTGCTTCAGGCGATATCTTTCATGATTAAACTGTCCATAGAATCGAGCCAAAGAGCCATGGAATCCTCGTTCAGGAGGTATTTCCGTTTGTAATGCTTCGGGCATAAGTCTTCGAATGAAGATCATGGCGGAGGCTTTATTCAGCTCTTCCATGACATTGTTGGCTTCAATGGTTTCTCAGCTACTTAATAGTCAATGGGAGATTCATGTCTGGTACCCCACATAAAGTGGTTTCTAATAGAAACGTCCAAATCAGGAAAATCAAACTTGTGACGGTTCGATAATCCACTGAATTGGAGGGAACAAGATTGTGATTTGGTGCTATGAGAATGAATCATCCATAAGAATACAAGTTAGAACATTCGAGTTCTAAGACATGGTTTTCATGAAAAACATCAGGTTTTCAAGGGTGTATTGTTTTATGAAAATTTCGGGTTTCAAAGGCACTAAATTTGAAACTACAGGTTCAATTTAGTTTATGAACATTCAGTTCATAAAAGAGAGGTTTCTGCAAGAAACACAGAATGCAATATACTAACTAAGTGTAGTGGATTTGGGGTTCTTCGAGAACTCAAGTGTGAGAGCTTCGTTACTACGAAAGTATGTGATGGTTCAAAGTAGAAAGATAAATTATTGAATCGTTAATGTCCAAAAGTGATCTTCAGGCCAATAATTTTGGATTCATTATCAGATTAATAGACTGCAGGTCACTTTTAATTAATTCAATATATCGGGACCATTCGGGGTCGATCGTAGAAGCAAAATAATGACTTCAGGTCATATTTACTTTAGATGGCTTCGGGCCAAATAATTAAGAAAATATAGCCTAATATGGCTTCTTTTTTTTTAAAAAAAAAACGTCCAAAAATATTTTGGTATGTTTAAGAAGCGGGGGATGCCAAAATATGGCATTGGATCGAAAAAATGATGCAACCTGGCACTTGTGGGTTGGCTGCAACACAAGGCCCTGCAAAAAAAATTGCAGGCCATTGGGCTTGAGGGGTACGGGCAGGTCCAGCGAGATGCTGGCCTTAGGTCGCGTGGGAAATAAAACCCAGTCAACTGGGCTGGTTTAATATGTTGCGGGCCAGAGCAAAAAAAACAAAGCCCAGCAAGCGTATAGCCTTGCTGGAGAGTCAGGCCGAATTGTAGGTGGGCTTCGGGGCTTCAGGCCCGTTGAAACTAACCCCAGGCCGAAGCCTAGTTGTTGCGTGCAGGAGCAGGAAGCCCAAAGGACTACTGCGATGATCCATGCAGCTGGACTTCAGGCCAGTGATTATGCATGGGTGGCTAACGGTGGTGATGCCGTATCATGCCCAATTTCCCTTTTTTTTTTATTTTTTATTTTTTTTTATTTTTATTTTTTATTTTTTCAAATCCCTTAAGGTTTAGGAAAACCCTAATTTGCTTCTAATTTATTTTTGTACTTTGACTCAGAAATTCCACATAACAATTTAATTGTGCGATGCATGAAACAAATATATATATTGATAAATATATTAACGTATACAATATATATATCGGAAGGAAAATATAAACATAGGGGGTTCATGCATCATGGGGAATGTTTTCATGCTTCAGAGTCGTTTCAATTATCTTACTTTATTTTAAGTATACCTGATTAGCAGAAAACAACAAAAACCTTTGAATTTGTAGAAGTTCCTTCGCAGAAAGCCGGAATAGCATCTCCAATGCGTTGTATCACGTTCAACACAGAAAAATTAAATTGAATCAATAGCATGTAGATCAATTCAAAATAATAATAAATTAATCATAAGAAGAATGATTAAAACGTAATACTCCCCTAATTGAAGATCAAGCTCTCTTTAGCGCAGCGTCAAGAGCGTGCTGATAACGTGTTGTAGGCATAATTTACTGAACAATTATGGAGGCCAAGAGAGAGAGAGGGTGCGGCATAGATAGAGAAGAAGAGAGATGTGTAATTGTGGGTGTGTGTTATCTCACCCCATTGTGCCTTTATTTATAGTAGTAGAAAGGGTAAATACCTTTCCTGTCACATCCCGGCCCGAGCCGACACCACATCACGGGCCCGCTCCACCACCGTAGCATGATATTGTCCGCTTTGGGCCCCGACTACGCCCTCACCGTTTTATTTCTGGGAACTCACACAAGAACTTCCCAGTGGGTCACCCATCATGGGAGTGCTCTCGCGCGAACTCGCTTAACTTCGGAGTTCCCATGGAACCCGAAGCCAATGAGCTCCCAAAAGGCCTCGCGCTAGGTAGGGATGGGAATATACATATAAGGATCACTCCCCTGGGCGATGTGGGATCTCACATTTCCCTTTAGGATTACAACATTTAATAGGTAATCTACTCCCAATAGGACTATAATATACTTTCCCATATTCTCTAGGATTTATAGAATCACATTCCTATTTCAATAGGACTGCAACAAATATCACTTTTATTAAAAAATTATATAGTTTTATTTAGTTTTCCCCATAATGGAATAGTGATGAAAAAATAGAAAAAATTATAAATCTGAATTATGGATAAGCTTTAAATAGTTTGAGCTTTGATTGATCATTCTATATTTGGATATCTTTTTTTTTTTTTTAATACATTGGATATCATCTACACTAAATGATGAGGAGTGGCAAGTAGCCCTCTATCACAATGGTGGAAAAGGAATGTTCCCTTGCAATATGGCATGTGTTGGAACTTCGTCGGTTTCTTAATCTAACAAATCTATCGTTTGAAAAAAAAAAAAAAAAAAAAAAAAGAAAGATTAGGAGTGGGCTAAACTACAAATTGAGCTAGGCGTAATAATTTGGTTCGAATTCATTTTTGACGAGAATCGAACCTAAGACCTCTCATAGCATCACCAAAAGAGTAAAAAAGTTTACATCAGCAATAACAGGTAAAAAAAATGGACAATATTAATATTTTCGAACTGAAATATCAATTCCTATATGGCACGATTGACAGCAACTTAAAGTCTATTTTTAGTAATTATTAAATGCTTTTCGTCATTTTTATTAATATTTCTTGTTTTAAAAATACTTATCTCTACTAATAAATAAAACGCTCATTGTCAACCAAAACCTATGAAATTACCAGTTTAACTGTAAGATCCCACATCGCCCAGGAGTGTGGATCTTGTAAGCTTTATATGTATATTCTCATCTCTACCTATCACGAGGCCTTTTGGGAACTCACTGGCTTCGGGTTTCGTAGGAACTAGGAAGTTAAGCGAGAATGGGCCAGAGCATTCCCAGGATGGGTGACCCACTGGGAAGTTCTGCTCGCGTGAGTTCCTAGAAACAAAACCATGAGGGCGTGGCCGGGGCCCAAAGCGGACAATATCGTGCTAAGGTGGAGTCGAGCCCGAGATGTGGTGGTGGCCCGGGTCGGGATGTCACAATTTGGTATCAGAGCCAATCCCTGGTCGGAAATGTGCCGACGAGGACATCGGGCCCCTAAGGGGGGTGGATTGTAAGATCCTACATCGCCCAAGGGTGTGGATCATGTAAGCCTTATATGTATATTCCCATCTCTACCTAGCACGAGGCCTTTTGGGAACTCACTGGCTTCGGGTTTCGTAGGAACTCCGAAGGTAAGCGAGAATGGGCCAGAGCATTCCTGAGGGCATGGCCGGGGCCCAAAGCGGAGAACTGACACACCCCGACTTAAAATAAAGGCGTCTTGGCCGTCACGTGAGGGTGACCTAACCATGTGCGCAGTGCGGAAAGGAAAATAGTATAAAAATGTGAGTAAATAAAAACTAAATTACTAATTTAGTGTAGGTGAACACATAAGTGTAAGTGTCGAGATTTGAGAATGATAACACAATCAGAGCATAGGTAGCCTAAGTACAGTCAAACTGGACAATACTAAATATACAATACCAGTGAAGTAGTCCTACAATAACGATAGTCTGTCAGAACCACCTGTACTTTCCTCGTGAGCCACCAGCAAGCACTCCTACCTAGAACCTGGAGGGGCGCAAAACAGAAAGCGTGAGTGGGCGAAAACAAAGCTTTAAAAAAAAACATTTCCTTTTTCTCAAAAGTTATAACCCCTCGCCATAAAACTTGTATAATTCCCTAGAAAATATAAGATACATATATATAACTCAGAGGTCATTTCCATAATCCAAAAATCTCAATTGAATGGAATGCAAGATATCACAAGACTAATCAATCCAACCAGATGAAATAAAACGATGAATAATAATGTATCAACCGGATCCACCTAGGGTGGCCTATACGACTGAACCTACAGCTCGTCAAGTATGCCTGCACACAAGTCGGAACCACCTAATGTGGTCTGTACGACAGGGCTAGGTGTAATAAGTACGCTCAAGTGCTACGATCACGTCAAGGCTGTGCGATAAATCGCGGGTCACCTACGAGTCGGAACCACCTATAATGGTCTTTACGACAGGACTATGCACCTAACTTGGATCCAAGGTGAGTGTATGGTGCAGAAGGTGAACATCTCGTGAAAGACTGTGCCCTTGGCCACTGGTGGGAGCACTAACACCGGGTGCAAGTTTATGAGCTCCAAATATCTCTATGTATAACCATAACCAAGCAACTTACCATTAACCACATATAACCTTACCTGAAACTTAGCTGTGCGTCCGCAAGCACCAATAATAATATATGAAAATAATAAATGCATGTTCTAAAGTAATAAACATATAGTATGACATTTCAATGTATAAAACCATTTAAATATGTTTTCTGGGAAAACACCAGGCATATATACATATATAGAAAACCAAAATGCCCACTCACTGATATGTGGAGGGATCGTAGCCCCCGAGCCTTGCTTGACTGCGGTCGTCCTCAGGAAAAGTCTCACGCATATGCGAAACAACTATTTTAGCGTTATTTATAAGCACATAACCAAACCTAGATAATAACTTCTTAAACGTTGCTCCATTGTGGTGTTTAATTATACCAATGTGACCTACTCAATCCCACGAACATCCCCATATTTTTAGAAAAAATTTCTAGGGTCCCACGCGCCGCCTACGGGCAGGCAAGTGTCTTGCACACGGACAAAATAGTTAACGCCGTTAGGGACTATTCCGTTAGATAATAGAATATTTCGTTAAAGTTACCTGATGTCGTTGGTCGCCGTTAGGAATATTCCGTCAAAGTTGACGGAATATTCGCCTTCTTCTCCGGCGAGTCGCGAACTCCGTCGCTGGTCGTCGACTGTGTCGCCGGTTTCTGGAAAATTTTCAAAACTTGATAACCTACTCATTTTTCAACCAAAATCTATGAAACTTGTACCAAAATGAAGCTAGAGACGAGAAGAATACAACCTTACCACTTTTAGGCCCTAAAACCAACGAAAATTGGCTGGAAAACCTTCGACATCTCCGGTCATTTCTGCAACTCTAAGAACAGACCTAACCCTACGTTAAAACTTGTCCAAAATTGTTCTAAAACACTAGAAAGATCGAATAAGTACCTTCTCGAGCTTTAAAACCCCTTGAAAAACTCACGATCACGACGAAGCAACTATACCCTCGTCGGAGCTCCCGGTTTCCGCATTTTGGAAGGTTTCACGTCCAACAAATGGTACCACAATGCTCATGAGCTTACAGGGAACCTGATTGTGGTCTCTAAAAGTTTGATCCGTCGTTAGAAATGAGGGTTTGGGAATTGTCCGTACTACCTGTACGGAAAGAGAGAGTTCGAGAAGAGAGATGGTGAAGGTGATGATGGTCTGTGTGTATGCATGTGTGGGTGTGTGTGTGCTTTTTCCCGGATTGGGCACCCTAAAATAAAATAAAAAATTTCTAATTGGGCTAGAATAAACAAGACAACCCTAAATTCTAATTCGTTCCCAATAAATGAGAAATAGGATAATTGGCCCAATTTTTTGTAGGAAACATTATGATTGGGTCATTTTCCTTAGCCCAAAACACAAATACAACCCAACGCTCAAGGGCAAAAATGTCATTTCCACGCCATCGAATATAACCTATAATTAATTTCGGTATGGACTGTCACAACCTACCTCCCTTAAGAAAATTTCGTCCCCGAAATTTCATACAATAATACAACAACTGCTAATAACCATAAAATTAGCGTGGATACATTTCTCTCATACGATCCTATGTCTCCCACGTGGCTTCCTCCATTGAGTGATTTCTCACAAAACTTTCACCAAGCGCACAGTTTTGTTTCTTAGAACCTTATCTTTCCAATCTAAAATCGTCACTGGCTCCTCCTCTTAAGTCAAATCCGAATTAATTTCCAACGGTTGAGGAGGTATAAAATGTGATGGATCTGAGACATAATGGCGAAGCATAGAGACATAAAAATATCGTGCACCTTAGATAATTCTGGAGGCAACTCTAGCCTGTAAACAACTTCACCGACTCGTTCGGTGATCTGGTACTATCCAATATATCTAGGGCCCAGCTTACCTTTCTTCCTGAACCTTACTACACATTTCCATGGTGATAGCTTCAAAAACACCCAGTCAACCACATTATACACTCTGTCAGTGGCATGTCTATCTGCTAGACTCTTTTGTCGATCCTGGGCTGCTTTCAGGTTAGACTTAATTACCTGAATATTCTGAGTAGTTTCTTCTACAATCTCAGGGCCCACCAAAACTCTTTCCCCAACCTTTGACCAGCATAAAGGAAAGCGACAAGACTTACCATAGAGTGCCTCAAAATGTGACATACCAATACTCGAATGGTAGTTATTATTGTAGGCAAACTCCATGAAATCCAAGCGCCTATGTCAAGCGTCACCAAACTGCAATACAGAAGCTCTTAGCATATCCTCCAGAGTCTGAATAGTCCTATCAGATTGACCATCTGTCTGAAGATGATATGCCATACTATAAAGTAATCTCTAACCAAGAGCCTCTTGAAATGCCACCCAGAACTTAGAAGTAAATCTAGGATCCCGATCTGAGATGATACTAACCGGAACCCCATGATACTTAACAATCTTTGATATGAATAACTCAGCTAATCGGCTTAAAGAATACTTATCCCGTACTGGAATAAAGTACGCTGATTTAGTAAGCCGATCTACTATCACACAAATGCCATCATGACCATTTTGCGTACGTGGAAGCTTGTACACAAAATCCATGGTGATATCTTCCCATTTCCACTGTGGAACGGGAAGTGGCTGCATCAACCCAAATGGCTTTTTCCTCTCCGCTTTGACTTGCTGGCAAATGGCACATCTACTTACATATTCTGCAATTTCTCTTTTCATACCAGGCCAATAATAAAATGGTCTAATGGTATGATACATTTTAGTACTCCCGGGACGCATCGCATAAGCCGATACGTGCGCTTCATCAAGAATTTCTTTCTTTAACTCTACATTATTCGACACGTACATTCTGTTCTCTTGCATAAGCATACCATCCGACTCCCAAATTCTGAGATCTTTCTTTTTCCCTTTATTTCTTGCCCGAATTAACACCTGAATTTCCTCATCATTCCTCTGAGCCTCGAGCACACGATCAATCAAAATAGGTCTAACCTAGAAACTGGCAAGTAAAGCTTCTTCTTTATCTTCCACCCCCAACTTCACTCTAGTGGCTCTCAAATTTGTAATAAGAGTAATACGGCTAGTTATAAGCATTAATTTGGCCTTGAGATTTTCTACTAAGTGCATCTGCCACCACATTTGCACGACCAGGGTGATACTCAATCGTGCAATCCTAGTCACTCAGCAATTCTATCCACCTTCGTTGTCAAAGATTAAGATCTCTATGGGTGAAAAGATACTGGAGACTTTTATGATCTGTGAAATCTTACATTTTTCTCCATAGAGATAATGCCTCCAAATCTTCAAAGAAAAAATAATAGCTGCTAACTCAAGATTATGTGTAGGGTAATTCATCTCATGAGGCTTTAACTGTCTCGAAGCATAAGCAATCACCCTACCATGCTGCATAAGCAATCACTATAAATCTCAAAATTACCACTATCGTCTGGAAGTGCCAAAACAGGTGCATGAGTGAGACAATACTTAAGCTGCCGGAAACTCTGCTCACAATTATCATCCCATTCAAATTTAACATTCTTCCTCGTCAACCTCATTAGTGGTAATGCTATAACTGAAAAATTCTTAACAAACCGTCTATAATAACCAGCTAGGCCAAGAAAACTTCGTACCTCAATGACGGTTCGTGGTTGCTCCCAGTTCTCAACTGCTGCTACCTTCTGAGGGTCCACCTGAATACCTTGGGCTGATATAACATGTCCTAAAAATGCCACTTGATCTAACCAAAACTGGCATTTGCTAAACTTAGCATATAATTGGTGTTCCCTCAATTTTTTCAACACCAAAGTGAGATGTCGAACATGCTCTGCTTTAGACTTAGAGTACACCAGAATATCATCAATAAAGACAATGACAAACCTGTCTAGATATGGCTGGAATACTCGATTCATTAAGTCCATAAAAGCAACTGGCGCATTAGTTAACCCGAATGGCATCACAAGAAACTCATAATAACCATATCGAGTCCTAAAAATTGTCTTAGGAACATCTTCATTTTTAATCTTCAACTGATAATAACCAGACCTCAAATCAATCTTAGAAAATACGCAAGTACCTCGAAGCTGATCAAATAGATCATCTATTATCGTTACCCGATTTAACTGTCGATAGTCAATACATAGCCTCAAGGTCCCGTCTTTCTTCCGTACAAATAAAATTGGAGCTCCCCGGGATGAAGTACTAGGCTGAATAAAACCTTTATCAACCAATTCTTGTAACTGAATTTTTAATTCCCTTAATTCAGTTGGAGCCATTCGATAAAGAGTTAAAGATATATGATTTGTACCTGGAAGCAAATCAATAGTGAACTCTACATCTCGGTTTGGCAGTAGTCCAGGTAAATCATCAGGGAAAACGTCAGGAAAATGACTAACTACTTGTACATCCTCCACACTGCTAGGAGCATTATCATTCAGCACCACATGAGCCAAATATCCCTGACAGCCTTTACTTAACAACCTTTTAGCCCTCACGACAGAGATAACGCCGTGCCTCACTCCACTACGCTCTCCCACGAATGTAACCTTAGGTAACCCTGGACGATGGAATGTAACCATCTTCTCATAGCAATGTATATTGGCATGATTATAATGCAACCAATCAGCTCCCAGAATAACATCAAAATCAACAATATCTAGCGAAACGAGGTTAGCTGGCATAACTACATCCTCCACTAACACGGGACATCCGGGATACATCCAGCTAACACAACATGTATCCCCTCTAGGCATCGAAAACTCTAACTCATACCCAAGAGGTGTCAGATGAAGTTGTATCGTCTGAGCAAACGTATGAGAAATAACAGAATGTGTAGCACGACAATCAATTAATACTCTAGCATAATGACCAAGAATATTTAACGTACCCATGATCAAGTCAGGATTATTCTGAGTATCCTGCTGTCTTCCACCACGACCTCTACTAGCCAGATTTCCACATCCCTGCATACCTCGACTGGCTGGTTAGGCTGTCTATATGATCCTGCGCTACTAGAAGCATCCTCTAAATTCTGGGACTGTCCTCCCGAATACCACTGAGATCCACCAGCCGAATATGGTTGATAAGGTGCATAACCACTCTGCTGATACGAGCCATGTGGATACTGATACTGTCCTCTAGAATATGGAGCTATATCACCCTGATAGTGATAAGCACCTCCACAACCCATCTGAGTATAACCACTAGGTCCTAGAACCTGCTGAATCGGAACTGGAGGTGGTAGAGAAGGTGGATGAGGCCTCTACTGATTCTAAGGGCACTGAATAGCTCTATGCCTCATCAGACCACAAGAGCATCCACTGCTACCTCGCCTACACTCCCCAAAATGCCGATTTTTACACCTACGACATAGGGGAACGCACGTGCTGCCAGAATCCCTCTGTCTTGGAAACCGAGGACCTCCAGAAAATCTTCCACCTCTCCTCTATCCAGTAGCACTATAACCCCCACTCGAAGAACTAGAACGGGTACCACTCTTTTTGAAACTCTGGGTCTTGCGAGGTCCCTATGAAGACTGGCCGTTATCTCTATTATTCTTCCTCTGATTACCATCTTTTTCTTCTTCCTCCTCGCTATCACTGGGCATATTCTCAGAATCCTCGACTCGCAGCAGAATCTCATAAACTCCTGGTAAGTAGCACAAGGAGTCGTGGTCGCCATAGAACGCCACTTCTTTCTAGTACCCAGTCTAAAACGGCGAAGCATCTCCACAGGATTAGCAGCAATCTTAGGGCAATAATGAGACAAATCAGTAAACCTACTGTCTACTCATTAGCCGACATCTTCCCCTGTTTCAAATGCATGAATTCCTGCTTCTTTCGATCTATGTACTCTGGAGGAATGAATCTTTTCTGAAAAAACTGCTTAAAAACTTCCCAATTAGCAGCTTCCTCAGGTGACAACTGATAGGACTCTTGTCTCCACCAAGATGCTGGCTCCTCACCTAAAAACCAAGTGGTAGTCTCAACCCACCCATCCTCAGGGAGATTTCCCTGTCTCTGCATCAATCGGAAAGTTTTCTCAAGATGATTGAGCCAATGCTTAGCCCCCTCGTGTCCTTCATTACCCACAAAATTATTCAACTTCAGATTATACACAGTCTCCAGATGAGTCCTCTGAGGAGGGCGAAGCGAAGACTGAATGGCATTAGCAATAGCTTCCCCTAATTGAGCTATATCAGGGAAACTAGACTCAGTTGAAGTTCGTGGCTTTCTACGAGATGACATGGTTCTGACAGAAGGCACCAAAATAGTTAGAATACTCACAAAATATGCAGGACTGCCGAACCTAGGCTCTGATACCAAACTGACACACCCCGACCTAAAATCCAAGTATGCTAGCCGTCATGTGAGGGTGACGTAGCCATGTGCGCAGTGCGGAAATGAAAATAGTATAAAAATGTAGTAAATAAAAACCAAATTACAAATTTAGTCTAGGTGAATACATAAGTGTAAGTGTCAAGATTTGAAAGTGATAACACAATCAGAGCATAGGTAGCCTAAGTGCAGTCCAACAGGACAATACTAAATATACAATACCAGAGAAGTAGTCCTACAATAACGATGGTCTGTCAGAACCGCCGTACTTCCTTGTGAGCCACCAGCAAGCACTCCTACCTAGAACCTGGGGGGCGCAAAACAGAAAGTGTGAGTGGGTGAAAACAAAGCTTTTTTTAAAAATAAAAAAAACATTTCCTTTTTCTCAAAAGTTATAACCCCTCGCCGTAAAACCTGTATAATTCCCTGAAAATATAAGATACATAAATATAACTCAGAAGTCATTTCCATAATCCAAAAATCCCAAATGAATGGCATGCAAGATATCACAAGACTAATCAATCCAACCAGACGAATTAAAACGATGAATAATAATGTATCAGCCGGATCCACCTAGGGTGGCCTGTACGGCTGAACCTATAACTCGTCAAGTATGCCTGCACACAAGTCGGAACCACCTAATGTGGTCTGTACAGACAGGGCTAGGTGTAATAAGTACGCTCAAGTGCTACGATCACGTCAAGGCTGTGCGATAAATAGCGGGTCACCTACGAGTCAGAACCACCTATAGTGGTCTGCACGACAGGACTATGCACCTAACTTGGATCCAAGGTGAGCATATGGTGCGGAAGGTGAACATTACGTGAAAGACTGTGCCCTGGCCATGGGCGGGAGCACTAACACCGAGTGCAGGTTTATGAGCTCTAAATATCTCTAAGTATAACCATAACCAAGCAACTTACCATTAACCACATATAACCTTACCTGAAACTTAGCTGTGCGTCCGCAACACCAACAATAATATATGAAAATAATAAATGCATGTTCTAAAGTAATAAACATATAGTATGACATTTCAATGTATGAAACCATTTAAATATGTTTTCTGGGAAAACACCAGGCATATATACATATGTAGAAAACCAAAATGCCCACTCATTGATATGTGGAGGGATCGTAGCCCCCGAGCCTTGCTTGACTGTGCTCGTCCTCAGGAAACGTCTCACCTATATGCGAAACAACTATTTTAACGTTATTTATAAGCACATAACCAAACCTAGGTAATAACTTATCATACGTTGCTCAATTGCGGTGTTTGAATATACCAACGTGACCTACTCAATCCCACGAACATCCCCATATTTTTAGAAAAAATTTCTAGGGTCCAACGCGCCAGCCAAGGCACGGCCACACGGCACGCACAGGCACATGCCTGGCACACGGACGGAATAGTTAACGCCGTTAGGGTATATTCCGTTAAATAATAGAATATTCTGTTAAGGTTACCTGACGTCGTTAGTCGTTGTTAGGAATATTCCATCAAAGTTGACAGAATATTTGCCTTCTTCTCCGACGAGTCGCCGACTCCGTCGTCTGCCGTTAACTGTGTCGCCTGTTTCCAGAAAAATTTCAAAACTTGATAACTCACTCATTTTTCAACCAAAATCTATGAAACTTGTACCAAAATGAAGCTAGAGATGAGAAGAATAAAATCTTACCACTTTTAGGCCCTAAAACCAACGGAAACTCGCCGGAAAATGTTCGACATCTCCGGTCATTTCTGCAACTCTAAGAACAGACCTAACCCTACGTTAAAACTAGTCCAAAATTGTTCTAAAACACTAGAAAGATCGAATAAGTACCTTCTCGAGCTTTATAACCCCGTGAAAAACTCACGATCACGACGGAGCAACTATACCCTCGTCGGAGCTCCATGGTTTCCGCGTTTTCGAAGGTTTCACGTCCAACAAATGGTACCACAGTGCTCAGGAGCTTACAGGGAACCTGATTGTGGTCTCTAAAAGCTCGATCCGTGGTTAGAAATGAGGGTTTGGGAATTGTCCGTACAACATGTACGAACAGAGATAGTTCGAGAAGAGAGAGGGTGAAGGTGATGATGGTCTGTGTGTATGCACGTGTGGGTGTGTGTGTGCTTTTGCCCGGATTGGGCACCGTAAAATAAATAAATAAACTAATTTCTAATTGGGCTAGACTAAACAAGACAACCCTAAATTCTGATTGGTTCCCAATAAATGGGAAATAGGATAATTGGCCCAATTTTTTGTAGGAAACATTATGATTGGGTCATTTTCCTTAGCCCAAAACACAAATACAACCCAACGCTCAAGGGAAAAAATGTCATATCCACGCCATCGAATATAACCTATAATTAATTTCGGGACGGACTGTCACATTAACCCTCTAATTAAAATAGAACATGAATAAGAAATATAGGGTAGAAATGTAATTTCACACAACCAAATTTTGCTGTTTTTTTAAAGCCTCACCTACATGTGATCCTAACATATCTCTAATTATTAAAATAAAATTAAAAAATAATAATAAAAAAATAAAAAAAAAACTTCCCACTCCCACATTCTCTATCACTCCCTTCCTGTCTCCTTCTATGTCAAAAACAAAAATAAAAAATTTCTCACACTTTGTGTGTGCCCATATGCTAGTTACAATCAAGGTTCTAAAAGACGCTAGGCGCTAGTCGGGCGGCGGGCTGGGGCCTAGCGCCTAGGCAGCTAGGCGGGGTCTAGGCGGGCGCCTAGGCGGACTAGGCGGATTTAAGTAAATCCATTATATTTCTCGTAAATAAGTGTCTGTTTATACTTAAAATATATATAATTTCATCATAAACTACAAAATAGAATGACATATGTATTATGAAGTATTGGAACATAATGAAAACATGGGGAACAAGCATATAGTATGGGCTCATTTAAGTATTCAACAAGTCTCTTACAATTTATTAAAAAAATTAAATGCAAATTGAAAGTTATCTATTTTCTGTCTAAGTGAGTCGCAACCTAGGCGGGTTTGGGCGGGCTAGGTGGGTGCCTAGGCGGTCTAGGCGGGCGCCTCAGCTGGTCTAGGCGCTCTTTCTTAATTTTCAAACGCCTAGGCATTAATCGGGGCGGTGACCAGCCGCCTAGCGCCTAGGCGGGGCCTAGGCGGTGCTAGGCGGGGATTTTTAGAACAGTGGTTACAATTATGAAAAGTAATGTAAAAAATAATAGTTTAAATTTGACGTATTAGTTGGAGAACAAAATAAAGAAAATCAAAAATCAAAATGCAACATAAGCCTTCAAATTTAATTTTTAAGTTTAAAATTTGACATGTTATTGAGGGATAATCTCAGGCTCTCATCCTGATTCGTGGCTTCTAGTGATGTGGTCCATGACTCTGCATTATGGGTTCATTTCAAAACCCATTTCATTTTTAGATTTCATATTTTTGAAAACTTAAAAAAAAAAAAATTGAAAAACCGTTTAGTAAACACTTTTAGTTTTTCGTATAAAAAATAAAAATTGAAAACCAAGGTTCTAAAAGACGTGAGCCGCTAGTCGGGCGGCGAGCTAGGGCCTAGCACCTAGGGGACTAGACGAATTTAAGTAAATTTATTGTATTTCGTGTAAATAAGTGTTTGTTTATACTTAAAAAAATATATAAATTATCATAAACTACAAAATAGAATGACGTATATATTAGGAAGTATTGGAACATAATGAAAACATGGGGAACAAGCATATAATGTGTGTTCATTTAGTATTCAACAAGTCTCTTACAATTTATTGTAAAACAATAAAATGCAAAATGGAAGTTATCTATTTTCTGTCTAAATGAGTCGCAACCTAGGAGGGTCTGGGCAGATGCCTAGGTGGTCTAGGCGGGCGCCTTATCGGGTCTAGGCGCCCTTTCTCAATTTTCAAATTTTAATTTTCCCTAGAATAGTGTTGAAAACTCATAGCCAAATTTTATAAACTAAAAAAAAGTAGTTTTCACTTTTTAGTTTTCAGATTTATTTCTCCTTTTTTAAAAAAAAATTAAAAATTGAAAGTAGTTACCAACAAATTTTCAGTTTTTAATGCAAGTAAAAATTAATAACAGATGTTTATCAGAATACTCTTAAAATAATTAACATTTTTTTAATCATATAGCACAACTAGGATTTGGGGTTTATGCCAGTTTTGGTCTGTCAGCCCAAGGGTTTGATCTATCAGCCTTTCTGTCCCTTCATAAGTTTCTGCTCTCACTGATGGCCACCACATGACCTGGTGGTTGCCACCCAAGTAGGCCTGCCCCTTAGAACTTCGTGCTCTAAAGTTTTTAGTAATGCCAACTTGCTGTCAGCGTCAGGAAGTACTTTATGGGGAAGTGCTCGATTTTACTACTAGCAAGCAAACTAGATCGTTGAGTGGCCGTCCATAACGCTAGGGATTGTCCTTCCCAGTTCTATTGGGCATTGTCTTCTCTCCTTTGGGCCTTTATCTTTCTTTCTCATTTGAGCCTTTGTCTTCCTTTCTCCTTTGGGCTTTTATCTTCCTTCTAGCATGTACTATTTTAGGGACTGAAAAGGACCCTATGTTAACAAAGAGAAATAATGAATTAAACAAACAAGTTTTGGTCTTCTATTGTGATTGATAAACAAACAAATGTTACAGTGGTATACAAATGAGAGATAATCTTTGCTAGAGCTTAAAGTGGAGCTGGGAGATGGCTCTCTTTGTTTATTTTCTATGTCAGAGTAGGGTAGGAAATGAGGGACAATAACTTTGAAGAAAGTTGTGATATTATTAGATTATATATATATATATATATATATATCGAGGTTCTAAAAAACGCTAGGCGTTAGTCGGGCAGCAGACAGGGGCCTAGCACCTAGGAGGCTAGGCAGGGGCCTTGGTGGCCTAGGCGGATTTATGTAAATTTATTATATATCTTGTAAATAAATGTCTATTTACACCTAAAAAAATTATACTTCTATAGATAATAAAAGAATGATAAAATGCAAAAATAAAAGTAAAAAATAAAAGTAATTTTCTTTATTTTTTTTATTCTTTAAATCATTTATGATTCTGACACCCAAACCCAAGTCCCATCCCTTCTCTTCACTTCTCCCTACCCAAACCCAATTACTCTCATCTTCTTTTTCTTTATGCCGTCAATTCCAAAGTCCCATCCCTTCTCTTCACTTCTCCCTACCCAAACCCAATTACTCTCATCTTCTTTTTCTTTATGTCGTCAATTCCAAAGTCTTCATCCATTCTCTTCGTTTCTCACTTGGTTTAAGCAAGCCTCCTATCATCGACCAAACAAGCCTTCATCTTCATCAAACAGCAGATCCCGACCAACCCAACCCAAAAATCAACTGACTTGTGTAAGTTAGTGTAGTGGTGATCCCCGACGGCGATGGTTTCAAGAAGTTCCAGACAACTCTCTCTCTTTTCTTTCAACAACAAAATTGCAGATCTCTCTTTCCTTCCTCAACATATCACTCTCATGTCGTCAGTACAAAGAGTTTTTTTTTTTGTTACAAAACCAAGAAGCCACCTAGCCCGTGTTGCCCACCCAACGACCGCCTAGCCCGCCCAGCGATCGCCTAGATACCGATTAATAGTGCTTCCGATTTGTTGAACGATTTCATAATAATCGCGGCGGAGGCTCGCCGTCTAGCGCCTAGGCAGCCGCATAGCCCACGTTTTAGAACACTGATATATATATATATATATATATATATATATATATATATATATATATATATATATATATATATATATTGTTTTTACACTTCTTACTATTTTATTCACCTTCTTTGCTATGTTGGTTATCCATATTATTAGATTTGACAATCGTGTTGTGTTTGTTGTATCCGTGTCATTCTCTTGACATACCCGATATCTTAGCAGATCGTGTTCGTGTCAACCCCGTTAAAGTGAACAGGTAATATGACTCGATCTGAACTCGACCTGTTAAAAATAAATGCAAAACATCATACTAATTTAGTATCTACACGTTGTCACTAAATTAGTGTCTACATACCTGAAACACTAAACCCTAACCCTAAATCCTAAACCTAAACCATAAAAATTCAAACAACGATGTAACCATCATCATAGTGTAAAGGATGCAATCACAACTATCGCCAGAATTTGTTCACATTTTTTGCTCTTGTAAATTAATTATTATGAATTATCACACAATTTCAACACCTCCTAAAAAACATTGTTCACAAGGGTTTGGAGGGATTTAAAATCTAAACGGTGATGAACTCATTGTCAAAGTGTAGAGGATGTGATCACAAGCGTTTGCATATTTGTTTTATTTTTTTCACACTTGTAAATTAATTATTATAAATTTAATATAATTTGTTTTTCTTTTTATTAATTTACAAGTGTTAAAGATATGAAAAAAAAGGCAAATGCTCATGATCGAATTCTCTACATTAATAAATAAAAATTCATAAAATTAATATACAAGTGTGACAAAAAGTGAAAAAATATATACAAACACTCGTGATTGTATACTTTACACTTGGAATATAGTTACATTGTCGTATGGATTTTTGAAACCCTCGAAACCCTTATGAATAATGTTTTTTGTTTGAGTGAAAAATTCATAATAATTAATGTTGACACTAGGGGTGGGCGCGGTGCGGTTTGGTGCGGTTTTGAGTGAAACGACAACCAAAACCGAAACATTTTGCGGTGCGGTGCGGTGCGGTTTGGAAGCCAAAACCACAATGAAACCAAACCGTTTGGTTCGGTTCGATGCGGTTTCAAACGGTTTCGGTTTGGTTTTTGAGAAAAAAATGTACAATTTAAAATATACACATATTTATGCATTAGACGGTCTTATTTTCCTTGTATATTAATTAATGAATATGCAACAAAATTGCACCAAAAACAGCAACAACAATGCAGTAAAACTGCAGCAAAAAATAGAGGCAAAACTGCCCAAAAAATGCAGCCAAACTGCATAAAAAACAGCAGTAAAACAACACTGAAACTGCAGCAAGAAACTGCAGCAAAAAACTGCATTGAAACTGCACAAAAAACTGCATTGAAACTGCACAAAAAACTGCAGCTAAACTGCATCAAAACTGCAGCAAAAAATGCACCAAAACTGCAGCAAAACTGCACAACCAAAAAACTGCACAAAACTGCACAAACACAAAATTGCACAAAACTGCACCAAAAAACTGGATCACAGATTCACATCTACTAAAATTCAACTTGATCACCAATCACAATACTTTACTACAACCCAATTGAAAAGTTAAGTTTGCCATAATACAACTAAAGTTCAAACTTCAAAGTTTCAAACAAAGTTCAATGTCAAATGCCTTATGGCATTTATACAACCAAAAAAATAAATGGTTCATGGAATTCAACAAAGTCTTGGTTTTCAACATACTTTGCATCGTTCAAGTTTCAAACCTTTGCCTTTCCTTTTCCTTTTGGACACTTATTCTTTGAAAGTTTAGGAGGCCTTTGAGCTTGTGAAGACCTTGCACCTTGTAAACGCATAAGGGGAGGCTCTTGTGAATTAGAACCTTGAGATTGCTTTGGAGCTTCTTGTGGTTGTTGATCAAGAGTAAGAGAGGCAATGCTTGAAGTCTATTTGGCCAACTCTACACAATACAAAACATACAAAATATAATTGATGTTTAGTTGAAAAAAGAAAACGAAGAAAGTTCTTTTACTTCAAATTATATACTTACCCGATTCAATACTTTCATAGAACTCAATGTGGTCAATTGAAGGTGCATCATCCTCCAAAGTAATAATAGTATCACCCCTCAACCAATTTTGCATGCATATCAAGGCCTCCACCGATTTAGAAGTTAAAGAACTCCTAAAATCTGAAATCACTCGACCACCGGTGGTAAAAGCACTCTCCGATGCCACGGTCGAAACTTGAATTGCAAGAATATCTTTTGCAATTGCGGCCAAGATAGGATACTTGTTACCATTCACCTTCCACCATAGGAG
Source organism: Cotoneaster glaucophyllus (assembly GCA_036320875.1). Lineage (NCBI taxonomy): Eukaryota > Viridiplantae > Streptophyta > Magnoliopsida > Rosales > Rosaceae > Cotoneaster > Cotoneaster glaucophyllus. Next base: position 24,620,070 of record CM070059.1, on the reverse strand, counting down.
AATGTTAAAATACTTTGTGGACTCCTCTTTTGTAATTTGTACCAAGGGATCAAACAAATAAGAATCCACCTCATCTCCCACCACTTTCTCATCACTATCTTCAACAAAATGCATCCATTCATCAATTAGATCATCTTCCGTCTTAGCCACATTAGATGAGGTAGAAGAAGGTTGTGATTGTAAATTTTCCGATTTCTTCATGTATTTTCCACCTTCAACATTAGGAACATATTCATCATAAAGGGCACGCAATATTTTTTATTTCTTCAGTTTTCAAATGTGCCTCAATGTCGGAAAGTTTCTTTCTAAAGAGTTGTGTGACATGCCTCAACTTGAACCTCGGATCTAAAACAAGTCCAATCACAATAAGAGGGTTCAATTTCTCGTATGAGTCAATATTTTTCATATTTTGATCTCATATCGGATGCCATTGCCTTCAATAATTGCTCCGACGGTAAACCCACTTGCATGTTGGCTCGGGATTCCAAGTTATTGATGGCGGTCTCCACTTTTATGACATCATGGAGGCTGGTATGAACCGTGGGATGTGTAGAAGCACTCACCCTCAAAGTCACATCATAAAACACCTGTAAAAACTTGACAAAAACCTCCGCCTTGGACCAATCTTCTTCCGTTGGTGGTCCAACCCTTTTCCTCCCCTTGGTTTGGCAAACAATAATCACACCAAAGCAACTTTATTTGCAGAAGCATTGTCCGCTGTGATTGTCATAACTTTGTCTATCCCCCATTCCAACAAGCAACTTTCAATTAACTTTGCAATTGTGGTTCCATAGTGGTTAGGAATAACACAAAAGTTTATGATCCTCTTATGCATATTCCATTCATGATCAATAAAATGTGTAGTAAGAACCATATAATTGGTGTTTTATGTGCTTGTCCAAGTGTCGGTAGTGAGACAAATTCTATGGGCACTTGAGGTTTTCTTCAAATAAGCTTTCGATTCATGAGACATGTTGAGAAAAGTTCTCACAAGAGTTCTTCTAGAAGGCACTTTAAACAATGGAATACCAACAGCACAAAAAAACTGAAACCCCATCTTATCAACTGTACTAAATGGCATCTGATCTATGACTACCATCTTGACACATGCTTCTAACACTCTCTCTTGTGAAAATCCAACAGCAACCAGATTGTTACCTTTACTTTTATCCCCAACCAAAACTTTTTGCTTTTTACTTTTATTCCCTTGGTAAAATTTACAATATCATTCAATGTGGTGTCTCATGCTTGTGGTACCATTAACTCTCGGTTCAGCTGCATAGTCACCTACACTGCTCTGTTTTGGGCAATAATTACACTTAGCTCTCCTAAGTTTTACTTCGGCCAAATATTTCTCCCCCTTTTCATTGATTTTCGACTGTTTTTTTGTCACATAATATGTTGTAAAATGATCCCAAACCCAGCTACGTTTTCTTGAATCAGAGTTACTTACTTTTTCATCTTCGCCCTCATATTCTTCGCCGTCATTTTCAGGGTCACCTTCAACGTCTCTTTCATTTTCCGAGTCAATTTCTATTGCCTCGTCCTCCGGCTTCTCAAGGGAGTCCCCCATAGAAGAGTAACCAATCCCACTATGCTTGCTGGATTCTTCATATCTTGACTAAAATAAAATACGAAATGCTCATTATCTTACATGAATGGAATGCACAAAATCTACAACACACAACACAAGCCTACAAGAAATAGAAAAAGAATGACAAAAGAAAGAAAGAAGAAAATCTACAACTATTCATAAGAAGCCGCATTTGTATATATGGGTTATACACAAATATATATATATGTAAATATATATTGGAAATTGAACCAAATCAGAATGTATGCATACAATCCAGAGGCTTATGCCAGTCATCATCCATTGGGATAGAGTTAAGAGCACTATCAACCATCAAAGGCAAGCTACGGAGTCCTTTATATGGGAAATGGACAGTGCAAGAAACAACTTCAAACAAAGCTTAATGTACCAATTGAATACAAAAGATCGACAGAGTCCTTTATCCATCTTAACCGAGCATGCTACTCAGCAAAAGAATGATGCTAACATACAGTGACTACGTATCTTAACTGAATATCTAGTTTGTTCGGTATCATTCAAAATTGCATGTACATGAGAACACATCAAACATGTACATGGTACGGAATACCTTTTTATTGTAGGACACCATCTCTGACCATAACTCTAAAGGTCATTTCACCTCCCACAACCATTTACTCTTGCGACCTAAACACGCTAGCTAACTAGTAACTCTTATACTAAAATCTTGGTTAGAAGCTAAGATACCAGCAGGTATATAGCTCAAACCCAAGAAAAAGTTTAGTTACACAATGAATAATGTAAACAACTCAAAACTATTAAGCGCACTACACATACATAACACGGAATCTAAATAATTGGGTTTTATCTCAAGACTCAAGAGCTCAAGTCCAGAAAGAAAGAAAAAAAACATTTAAATCAACATAAAAAATCAAGGAACTGAAGATCCCCTTGTTGGCCATATCAATTACGGGAAAAGCTTTTACTTCTCTGAAAATCCTTTCTTTTCACCAGTTGACTAATACCAGTCTTTTTACTTTTAAAAGCCCTTCATTTCCTAAATCTGATCCAAATTATAACGTCTAAGTTCTAACCAGCACACTGAATTGAAGATTTTATTTCGAAAATGGAAGCAATAAATTCAGAAACACAGCAAACACAGCAAACCATAAAGGAGATTATGCAAATGTAATACTAAATACAACGCCCTCAGCTAAACAGTTGCTTAATCTAATACCTCAAAACTAGCTATATATATAGATCAACATAAAAACAAATTAAATTGATGAATGATACAAGTTCTAAGTTCTAACTAATACAAGTTCTTACCATATTTGGAGAGATTAGGGCTTGCAGATCTAGGGGATCTGGGGATGCATGCAAGCAGGCAGTCGCAGTCGCAGTTGCAGTCGCAGTCGTAGTCGCAGTCGCAGAGGCAGAGGCAGAGGCAGCAGCCAGGTCGCAGAGGCAGAGGCAGCAGCAAGGTCGCAGAGGCAGAGGCAGAGGCAGAGGCAGAGATGCAAATTGCAATGCAAGCAGAGAAGCAGCCAGATGAGGTGAGGTCGCAAAGGCAGGGGCAGAGATGCAAGAGAAGCAGTCGGTCAGGAGTCAGGAGTCAGAGTGCAAAGTGCAAAGTGCAAACAGCCAAAACAGCAAAACCAAACTTAACCTAGTTGAACTAATTAAAACTTTAAACTTTAAAATATAACATTTATTTATTATATGGTGCGGTTTCAGTTTCGGTTTCGGTGCGGTTTCGAAAACCCAAAAAAGAAACCAAACCATTTTCTTTGCCGCGGTTCGGTTTCGAAACCGAAACCGCTTCAAAATCGCAAATCCAAACCGTTCGATGCGGTTCGATTCGATTCGTGTTTCAGTTTCGGTTTTCGGTTCCAAGTGCCCACCCCTAGTTGACACACCCCGACCCCCAGAATGTCAACTAGGACTCTGAATTGAGCTGTGCTAGCTGACACTTGGAAGGTGACGAAGCCATAAAGTGTAGTGATGTGGAAAATGTGAATAAATTTAAACCTAAAAGTGCCTAAATACCAGAGTGCGCTATGAGCGGGAATGAACCCAATTCACACATGATGACAGAGCTTAAGTACATTACAGTAAAATAGGGTTAGAATTATACCATCGATGGTAATCGTCTACACCAAGATTTGCCAATAATCCTCGTCGGTACGAAAACACTGCTACTAAAACCTGAAGGGGCGAAAAATAAGGGTGAGTGGGCTTGAAAATAAAGTTTTAAGGGTAAATCTCAGTTTTGCTATCTTCATGTGTCGTGGTTTTCAACATTTAGTACATCAAGTTTTTTCGTCTCAGAGTCATACCTAAAGTGTTCATTTTGTGGCGCTTATGTGAACAATGACTGTGCGCCACGTGTCATTAAGGGGTCCACGTGGATTTTTTTTTTTTTTGAGAACGGGTTCAATAAAAAATAAAAAATAAAAAAAACCGGTCTTCTACCTCTCGCACCCTCTCCCTCCCTTCTCTCTTCTACAACCCGCACCCCTTCCCTCCCTTCTCTCTTCTACAACCTGGATCACCCTCCCTTCTCTCCTCCTTCCTCCCTTATCCTTCCATTCTCTCCTCTGCACCAACCCACCAAAGCCTCATGTCCTCTCCTCTCGACGGCGATTTTCCAACGGAGGCCACGTTGTCCACAGTGAAGCCAATAACGGCAGGTCTCCTCGCCGCCTCCAAATCCCTCAACCTCCGACTGGAAAAGAGGATCTTTCTCAGTCAACGCCTTCCGAGTCTAAAATTGGTTAAATTAATTTAATTACCTCGAAGTCTAGGATTGACTGCAAATTTGCCTCCATCTATTACTCTCCCACAATGAACAATTAACTCTTTTGGAGGTTCTCTTGAATGCCTCCAAATCATTTTTCACAAACATAGCTGTGTTCCTCCACAAAATTGTATCCAGTTCTTCTAAATTATCCCCAAAAACCAAAATATATTCTTCTGGGGATATTGAGCGTGAATGATAGACTAAATCACCACAATGTCATCACACAAAATTAACTGTAAATCGCTAAATTAGCCACCTGAAATAGGAGAGAATGGAGGGATAAGGGAGGAAGAGGGAGAGAAGGGAGGGTGGTGCAGGTTAGAGAAGGGAGGGAAGGGGTGCGGGTTGCAAAAAAGAGAAGGGGGGGAGAGGGTGCGGGGGGTTGGGTGAGGTAGAAGACGAGTTTTTTTTTTAACCCCTTCTCAAAAAAAAAATCCATGTGGACCCTTTAATGACATGTGACGCCCAGTCATTGTCCACATAGGCACCACATCATCAGTTAAAGGCTGACTTAACAGTTTGACTAACGGATGTATAAGACTGTCCCAAAATTAACACTTTAGGTATGACTCTGAGACGAAAAAAACTTGATGTACTAAATGTTGAAAACCACGAAACATGAGAGTAGTAGACTGAGATATACCCAAGTTTTAATAAAAAAAACTTTTGAAAACGTTATAACCTCTCGCCGTAAAACCTGTATAGTATCCAGAAAATAATACTACGTAGGTATAAAAAATGAATGCACAGGTGTAGTAAAACAGAAGCATGCCATGCCCCAATATCTCAGCAATAATAAATGTAAGCCAGGTGTGAGATCAGTCTAAACTAACATGCCAGTCGAAGTCACCTAATGTGACATGTATGACTGGACCTATTGCTCATCAATCTATGCTTGCACACGAGTCAGATTCACCTAGTGTGACCTGTACGACAGGCTGAGTATAAATATGTACACTCAAGTGTTATGATCACGTGAAGGCTGTGCGATAAATCGCCGGTCACTTACTAGTCGGAACCACCTATTGTGTCTGTACGACAGGCTGGCACCTGACTTGGATCCAAGGTGAGCGTGCGGTGCGGGAGGTGAGAAATCACGTGAAGGCTGGCCCAGGCTGGCCCTGGCCCGAGCAACAGCACTAACACCGGGGCGCAGCAATGATGAGCTCTAAATGAATATAAGCATGCTCATATAATGCAACCATTTCAATCACATAATAACTCACCTGAACTTACCCGCGCCTCCGTAGGATCATTTAACACAAACATATTTCATAACAATGCAACATTTAAAAATAATGCATTTTCTAGACTTGGCATGAAATGCAATACTCAATTTAAAACATTTCTGAAAACTGTAAAGTTTTATATATATATATATATATAGACACACACACACTATGAAAAGGGAAAAAGACCGACTCACCTGAGGTCCGCACTACAACTCCTTAGTATGATTATCAAGGCGTCACGAACGATCGTCGCCTATTAAAAGCTCTGTTGTGGTCCGTGCTGACCGGGGAATTGGTCTGAAAGTGGTCGGATGAGCACGATTTCTAATTTTCCAGAAACCTGGAAAATCATCCTCTTCATCCAATCTACAATAATCGTGGTTAAGTTTTACGAGTTCACCAGAAAACATGGCACTAGTGTTCATTCTAGTCTTCAAGGAAGAATTCGCAAGGTATGTTGGTGATCTGAGATCGAGAGAGAGACGATGACTCCGCCGCGCCAGCATCCTCACAGATCACGGAGATGAGGGAACTAGGGAAAAGTGAGAGAACCAGATCCTCTCGTTTTTGAGTTTTGGGAAGGGTGATGGAGTTGCAGTGTTTAAATGGCGGTTCAATGAGGCTCACCGGAGAAGGTGGAGTGATGACTGATGTTGATGGTTCTTAGCATGGGTTGAACATAGAGCACAAAGAGAGAGTTTGGAATGAGAAGTGATGGATGAGAGATCAGAGAGTTCTCGAGAGAAAGACCAAGGGAGAGGAAAGACAAAGGGCACCAAAAATTGGGTGCCACGTGTCAGTCATGTAGTGGTCCAAAGTGAAGAAATATCTTCATTGTGAATTTACCAAAATACCCTTACCTTTCGAATTCCGTAAAACCCCTGTTTTTTCTCCAAGTTCAGATCCGCTTAAGCCCACGCATTCGTATCATCGAGTACTACACAAATACGCTAAAAGAATGAGTCTTATGTCTCCCTAACTAATGGTCAACGAAAGTAAAAAAAATCAAGTTTTTAAAATTTAATAAAACATATAATTAGAGACGGGTTATCACAATCTACCCACCTTAAAAAAATTTCGTCCCCGAAATTTAAAATAATTTGTTATGCAAGAATAGTGAAAAGACTGTAGGAAAACAGTTACGTAAAGATGATATCAAGTTAGAGCGGTTGCATAAAAGAGAATACATTCCGTCGCGATCGGAGTGCAGTGATTCCTCTTTCATGCCCCCAAACTCGTACTTTCCTTCTCCTTTAGCACAATACTACAGTATAAAATCCTTTATGAAAACATCATGCTAAAAAAAATAGATATACAATAACATATCGTCAAATATGTATATAATAAAGTAGTGTGGAAACAGTTGTTCTAAAATCAACCGTACATAGAAAATTTTTCACTTACGCACTCGATGCGTCACATACTCCGAAGGTAAGTGTGTAATATCATTGGGTTAAGCCCAACAATAAATAATAAAATACTAACGTAGACGGTTCTAGATGTCTACTCGCTTAACGAGTTCAACAATTAAGTTCTCAATAGTACGATCTGCAGCACGTAATACCGACAACTCGCTGTGGTCTCGATAAACAAGTGACAATTCCTGAGGGTGCAATATTACCATCTTACCTCTCATTGCGAAATACACATACATCGTCAATATTATAAAATTTTCTATATTGCAAACTCACTCATTCAAATACCTACTTGCAGTACTCAACTGCCAATTATGTATTGTATAAAGTCTCCGTACAACGTCTCAAACAGTGTCATACTCAAAACCAAAATTGTAACTGTAGTTACATGCAACTAAAATAAGGATAATTGTATGTTGCAACCTTGCTAATTGTAGGACATATAAAATGCAACATGTCCACTAAAGTTTGAGTAGTTTGTTTGAGATTAATCATTAGTCTAAGGATGAACTGTGGTACTAGACAAAAACTCAGTACTCATAACCTTCAAATAGGCTTCCAAAGACTTGGAAATAAAACGCGTATCACAGAGAGATGCAATCGTGATATGCCCACCAAATGGTCAGACAATGAAGTTCACGATGTCTTAGAATGCTAAAAGAACACTCAAGAATTTGAAGGCCAAAACAAGTCCATCAAATTTAAAGTTCAAGATATCTAGGTTGATTGCCTGCCATCACACTGCAAAAACAACTTCCGGAATATTCAATCACCAACGGTAACGATCCATTCGACGGAGTATGTGCCCATCGTCAAAGCGTAGAGGAGATCACGAGCTTTTGCTTATTTGTTTAAAAAAATTCATACTTGTAAATTAATTATTATGAATATTTATATTTTCTTACAAAGAACCAAAGCAAATTAAAAAATTATTATTATTTAATAATTAATTTAGAAGTATGAAAATTTTGAAAAAAAAAATATGTAAATGTTCGTGATTACGTTCTTTGCTCTTTGAGACAATATTACAACAGTCATAAATATATTTACTTTTTGTTTAGGTCGAAATACAGAAATGTTTACTAGTATTTGTAACTTATTTGGTTGGATTGGACTATATATGGTGAGTCATATCAGTGTCGAGGGTGATGCACATTCGTTTATATGCCCTGATAGCCCTTATTATTGCCAATGATAAGTCGGATACCGAGACACCTAGACCTCTGGCTAGCTGAGCTCTTCAACATATATATAGAGGCTAGAGAATCAGCAAGCAAACCTTGGTCCTCCTGTATATGGTAATGACTGATGCTGATATGTTATATATGTACGTATTATTTTCTTTTGCGGAAACAAAAAGCAAATAATAGAGGAAAATCGTACAAAATTGGACATATGGAAATTCCACCTTCATATATTTATCCGACGACATCATCACATGGTGGCCTAAAGAGGTTGATGGATGGGTGACTCTTGTTGCTGTGTGTATTGGTTTATGAAAATTCCATGTGATGCGAGCAGCTTTTGTCCCAGCTTCCATGCCAACCAGCCACCACCAGTCCACTACTGTCCACACCAACACCATTTTAGAATGTAGGACGTACGCAATATATGACATCTACTGCTCTTTGTGCTGATCTTCTGTGTCCACCATATCTAGTTGAGTTGAAACTTGAAGGTGACAGCAAAATATATGGTTTTTTTTTTATCACAAATAGTTCTTAAAATTGACTCACACCATTAAAATAGACGAGTGTGGGTTGGAAACCGAGGTTATTTTTAAGTTAATTAGACTTGTGGGACCCATTTACGTGTCACATCAACACATAACAAAATTTTTGAAAGAATTGTCACGGAAGTACCACATTGATTTGAGACACCTATTCTAGGACTACATTGATCGATTTTCAATCCTAGAGACTATCTTGATGGTGTGGGTCAATTTCAAGGACTATTTGTGATAAAAACGACTTGTGGGACCCATTTATGTGTCACATCAACAAATAACATAATTTTTTTTTATAGAAATATGATAGAAAGACCACATTGATTAGCGACAATTATTTTCAAGGACTACATTGATCGAATTTCAATTTAAGGGACCGTTTTGATGGTGTGGGTCAATTTCAGAGACCATTTGTGTACTGCAATATATATATATATATATATATATATATATAATTCTTGAAATGTAGGATCCCACATCGCCCAGGGTGTGGATTCTGTAAGCCTTATATGTATATTCTCATCTCTACCTAGCACGAAGCCTTTTGGAAGCTAACTGGCTTCGGATTTCGTAGGAACTCCGAAGTTAAGCGAGTTCGCGCGAGAGCAATCCCATGATGGGTGACCCACTGGAAGTTCTCGTGTGAGTTCCCAGAAACAAAACCGTGAGGGCGTGGCCAAGGCTCAAAACAGACAATATTGTGTTACGGAGGAGTCGAGCCGGGATGTGGTAGGGGCCCGGGCTGGGATGTGACAATTTGGTATCAGAGCCAATTCCTAGTTGGAAGTGTGCCGATGTCGGGCCCCTAAGGGGGGTGGATTGTAAGATCCCACATCGCCCAGGGGTTTGGATCATGTAAACCTTATATGTATATTCTCATCTTTACCTAGCACGACGCCTTTTGGGAGCTCACTGGCTTCAGATTTCGTAGGAACTCCGAAGTTAAGCGAGTTCGTGCAAGAGCAATCCCATGATGGGTGACCCACTAGAAGTGGCGTGGCCAGGGTGGGCCCAAAGCGGACAATATCATGCTACGGCGGAGTCGAGCCCGAGATGTGGTGGTTAGATCCCATATTGCCCAGGGGAGTGGATCCTCTATGCCTTATATGTACATACCCACCTCCAATTAGCACGAGGTCTTTTGGGAGTTCACTGGCTTCGGGTTCCGTAGGAACTCCGAAATTAAGCGAGTACGGGGCCAGAGCATTCCCAGGATGGGTGACCAACTGAGAAGTTCTGCTCGCTTGAGTTTCTAGAAACAAAACCGTGAGGGTGTGGTTGGAGTCCAAAGCGGACAATATAGTGCTACGATGGAGTTGAGCTGGGGTTGTAGTGGAGCAGGGGTCGGGATGTGACATGAAACCAGCATTATCTAACTTCCTCATTCTTTTCTCAAGTGTGGTTTGGACCGAACTAGATTCTCTGTTCATGGTCGATGGTGTATTAGCTTTTATTTTTAATATATAGAAGGGTATCTCATCACACATTGATGAAAAACTAATCATCCTTTCTATACAGTCTTAATATCACATGAGGCGATAGTGTACCTTTCGCTCAAGTCAAACGGTTGTCTGCGACTAGAAGCTCCCAAAATTAATTCGAACACTTGTCATGAATGTGAACTCTTAATGAAAACACATTGTTAGAGCCGTTTTCCAACCGTCAGATAAGGAACCTGCGTAGACCAAAAACAAGCAGATACCGGGAGTCCAAGCGGCCGGGGGTGTTTCCCGACATCGAGGCTCTGATGCTTAAGTCGGCAAGGTAGAGGAGAAAATGGGTGTAGTATGTTTCTGGGGTTCTGAGTGTCTAACCTTTCTTGAGGAGTCACCAAGCGTATTTATAGGCCTTGTAAAGTCAATCCACATCATCTAACATTCCCCTGAGTCGTCGGGGACATTGAAGGGGGGACTAGTATGCCACGTCAAGGAAGGAAAATTTGTCTCTTCCACATCGTGGGCGGAAGGCGTAGCCACACCAGTAAGCATAGTCTGACACTTCATGTGGGCGAGATGGTACTACGCAGTCTAAGTAGCCACGCCAGGAGTGCTTCAAGCACGGATATGAGATTGATTACTTTTGTTCACACCGAGAACCACCTAATTAGATCATTCCCCCATGGGGCAGTACTTGGCCTTCTCTTCCCGCCGGGTCTAGTCCTACAGAGTGAGCATGCACTATTATCACTATCGGGAGGTGGTATTTTGGTTCTTACAAATGTCATCGCGGTTGATCACTAGTGGTCAACGCTCTAGCTTAGCTTCTGGTCAGAATGACCCGGTGACAGAAATGCCCAGCAACACCCAAGCAACCACTCCCAAATCGGCTGCCGACCCAGTACATCTGATGCATCGGGGCGGGTGCTCCAATCTGCCAAGTGTCTTCACAGCTGGGGACAGCACGAGCCTATGTCAACCCCAACCTCTTCTGTTGCCGCTGCGTAGACCGATGCCGATTCGGCAGCAGTGTACATGGAGGGGGATGAGAACTCCCAACTGGAAAGAAGACCAAAGTGCCAATGACCTGTAGAAGGCCTCCAACCAGATCACATGCTCATCGTAAAACCAGATCGTGATAGATTACAACCCACTCCATCAGTACGCGAGCCAAAATTTCAACAGCTTATTGACTCACGACATGGGTGCTATCCTCCGCACCAATTGCCCCATGTTCACCCCTTCATGGAAAAAGCTCTCCCCCAAGTGCGTAACGATATGATGAGTGAGATTTCGATAAGTGTAGAATTCTTATTGCTTTTCTAACTTTGTTGGACTGTAGTTTCGCGAAAAACAAAACAAAACTATGTTGGACTGTAAATTATTTATGATGATTTATTTTAGATATATACGTGTGTGCAAGCCTGGCAAACGGGTTGTGTATGTTGTGTTCGTGTCGTTTTTTCGTATAACATCTGTTATCTTAACAGGTCGTGTCGTGTCACGCTCATTATCTTAACGGGTTCTTAATGGGTCAGGTCATTTTAATCAATAAGTAAAATGACCAACCCGTTATGGTATTGAGAAAAATATTACCACATTGCCACATAAATATTACTACAAAATATCTTAACAAGATTCGCTCGATCCAGAGAGAATCGAAAACAAAAGTAACAGATTAACTGGTGGTGGGTTATTGGGTCATATGTGGTAGCAGTGGTGTGGTGGAAGGAGACTAGAGTGGGTGGTCGTGGAGTCGTGGTGCACCGGAGTTGAGATTCAAGACTGAGATTTGAGAGTTCAGTTCGAGAGAGAGCGGCTACTTCGATTCAAACCTTAGAGAATGATAGAAAGAGTCTGATTATGGCTAAGAAAAACATTAATCTCAACCGATCCAACGGTTATCAATTTTTTTAATTTAATTTAAATATATCTATATATTTATATTTTAACTTTCAATTCAGTTTGGAATGAAATCCTACTTCTGGTAATTATAGTTTTTTTTTTAGTGGTATAAAGTTATTAAATTAATATTTTTCTTATCTTATAACGGATTACCCACGTATATAACTAGAACGACCCATTATCTTAACAGATGTTTATCGAATTACCCTATAATGACTTGATTCATTATCTATCGACCCAAAAGCCTGTTAATTTCGTGTCGAGATAACGGGTCGTGTCAGAAATTGCCAAGCGTATGTAGTGTGTATATATAATTATTAATTGATAGTTCATTACTTTAATCACAAGCCTAAGAGCATAAACTACAACATGAAAAGGAAGAACGGAATTTCAGAAAAATAAAGATTCCGGACTGTTGTACCATCTTCAGCAACAGGGCCAATTAAAAGGCTGTAACAACATACTGTCACAAAAGATACATTAAAGTACCGCTCATGCAAATGCTAAAGCAAACAGGGAAGATCATCTAAGCATGCGAAATTGTGATTCAAGAAACAGGATTATACGCACTTTGAAAGTTTACATGTTGTAGTCGTCAAGTCCCAGATCCCTCAATGCATCGGTCGCGGCTTCCTTACAACTTACATGGTTTTGCTTGGCCATCCTTATGTGTTTCTCGATACCGCTATTGAACAGAATAGTTCTGTGAAGTGAAAAAATTGACATCACAAGAGTTGGGTATTATGGAAAAACCACAGCAAAAAACGATGCCATGCATGATATGAGAAAAAAGATGTGACACTGAAAACGAAAAGACGGGAAGAGAAAGTGTAACAGGGAGTGAGATGGATTTATAACAAAAAGACTTGCCTGTTGGCTGTGTTTCTTGAGACAAGATTCCGAATCATGAGACAGGAGTTCCTCTGCATTTGCTGTGCCGCAGGGAACTTCTGCATAGCTTGGAGGGCAAGTTCTCCAGCCCCAGCTTCAATGGCAATGGCTGCATTGTCTGGGGACCTTAAGGAGAGTACAGAAATAACAGCCATAATCTGAACCATAACGGAAAGAATCAATGCGAAGATTGAGCAAAAGAACAAATGTCTGTATCAACTGCAAATCACAGTTAGAATTAGCGGTTTGGGAAACCATTTCAACATTATGCTTTCGCAAGGATCTCATCCCTGAAAATATTTTGTTCAGCATTCTTCCATATTAAAATTCAAACAAAGACACATCATTTTCTTGCTAACGAGAATGTTAACTCTGCCATATCATTAAAGTCATCCAATCAACTTACAGTGACACTATAAAAACCTAAAATGCAACAGTTGAAAGATTCAGATGAATACAGAATGCAACAGTTGAAGCATTCAGAAAAATACAGCTAACATCTAGCGATACTAGCACATAAACTGAGAATTTCCCTTGAACGGAAACCTCAGCCCCATAATGTGTTCAAAAGTATGCAAATTCAATGTGAAAGAATTGTGGTTCCTTACCTCTTGAAGGACAGAAGGGTCATCAAAAAATCTAGATGACAGTTTCATTAGCCTATCCATACCCCTCTTCTCAACAATGGCATTCTTATTTGCGTCACTTCCTGCCAACTAAAACACAATAATGCATAAGAGGCACTAAAATGCTTCACCAGAAAGTAACACCAATAATTTTCTAAGTAGCACGAGTAAATGATAACGAATGTATGAATTGTGGTCCAAGAGTTCTATATAAAACCTTAGAAGATAGAGTTGAAATTTAAAACATTCAATTTTGGATTCAAAAGCTAAATAGTAAGCCAATTCAAATGATAAGTGTGATTTAGACCTTGCAGAGCAAAGAACAGCAAACTTTAGCAACAGTTTTGTTGCCTTGTTCACTACTGTCATCAATACATAAGAGAACTGCATCAATTCCACCATTTTCAGCAATGGATGTACATATTTCATCCTGTGGAAAATTGAAGACCAATAAATAACAGAATTAGAACAAGAAAATATCCAGCGTACAAAATACTACATTAGTTGTTAGTAAATTTCCATATCATTGAGACACATTTTCCAGTCATAAGTCGTACCGATAAAAGAACAAAAAGGACATATAGGGTGAAAATAATGAATCAATTAACTGATCTTATAACAAAGTCTAACACACAAGTCAGAATGTTTCACACTGACTGAACATTAAAACTATGAAGGCCAAACAGTCATTATTAAAACATCAACTCTTAATTTGTATCCCATCAGATTACAATAGTCGTACATTGACAGCGACAGCCTTTAAAGCAATGCTTGCTGAAACAAGACTAGATGAGCTAAGCCCCGCACGTACTGATTCAACCAGAGCTCCAGCAATTCCAATTTTGGCAAAGTTCCGCGCATAACCATAAACCTGAATTTTGCATTCACAGCAGTATTCATCAAGGAACATGTTATAAACACTTGAATGAAAAGGTTCCATAAAGAAGCTTCTGGATATCTAATCATGAACTATCGCTCAATTCATTTATGTTTATTACAGTTCTACATTTGAGACAAAAAAAAATTGCTGGAATTTTGCAATAAACCTCAACTTACTTGTGAAGCCAAAACACGATTATCATCAGGTGTTAAGAGAACCCGTATAGCATCATACAAACTCTCAATGCTGACTTCCCTTTTTACACTCAATACTCGCAGAATAAGCTCATCAATCTTCAACTCCATGAATAACTCCTTTATGACCTCATTACTCGTTGCAGCCGCAGCAACGACAGAAAAACCACTACTCACTATGTCAATATTCTCAAATCCATCGGTTAGAATACCCACCAAAATCTTTGGTCCACCACTTGCCCTAAATGCTTCTCTACTTTGCAAATCTACAAATCAACAAAAATCCATAAAATTACACACAACTCATGCAACGTGTTAGAAAGACTTCATGAGAAACCAAAGAAGCAAGATAGACTGTCCATCATACCATGTAGCAATGAAGCCAATGCCCTCAACGCCAAAAAAACAGCGCGTTCGCACCCGATCTCATTCTTAGAACATATAGAACAAACCATTTCAACCCCTCCATTTCTAGAAGCTATTGCTGCATTCCCAGAACCTTCGGCTTTACAGAGCTCGGTAAGTTTATCAAGTAAATCCACAATTTCATCGCCAATTTGACTGTTTGGACTAGAATTCAACTGGCTCAATCTATCCAAGCACTGTAACACAGGATTGTCTTTCACACTACCCTCTCCGGGGACACAGGTCACGATCCCTGCCAAACAAAAGACCTAAAATTTACATAACAAAACGAAACAAATGCTGCATTCATCAAATGGATTCTGTTTGGTTTCCAAGAAAATGCGGGAATAGAAATTGCAGCAATCTCTCTGTTTTCTCTTACTGTTTCTACAAAACGAATCGTATTAGGGGATTTGCGGGTGTAAGAGAGAAGAGTACCGGAGAGATCGACGCCCTGGAGAGTTAGGGTTTGGATGGCGTCTTCGAGGGCCTCGGTGGGGTCCATGCCGAGATCTTCCATGTTCTCCTTCACCACCTCGTCGAAGGCCTCCTGAGAGATCGTACGGGCTGCATTCTTCGGTGGGCCCATCTCTGCAGTTTCCGGCACCGTCCGATCGCACTGGGTTGTGGTGGTGCCTGGGATGGATGATGGTAGTAGAGTTCTGGAGAGTTGAGAGTCGAGAGAGTGGGTGGCAAAAGGCAGCGCGCCGATTTGAAAACGAGGATGGTCTGAGGTTTGATTTGAGGGTTACTCGTCTGTCATCAAGCTCTGCACACAGCCAATTATGTCATCCCACCTGTCACTAAAATTATTGGGTGTTTAAATAAATATAATTTTTACGTTCTCATTTTCTTCGAGTAAATTGTAGCAATAGTCTATCAACTTTAATCAAATTGAAGCAATGGTTCATCAACTAAAAATTCATTACCATTGGTCCCTCAACTTATCAAAATCTGTAGCTATAGTCATTTTCATCAATTTTGTGAAAATAAGTTATGTTGGAATAACCATTTATATAATTAGAGTCATCAACTCATCAAAGTGTGTAATTATGATCCTTTTTGTCAACTACATCAAAATTTTTATCAAAACGAGTTATGTTGGAATGACCATTGCTACAATTGGGTTAAAGTTAAGGGACCATTTCTCCAGTTGAATTAAAGGTGAGGGACCAATGGTAATGGATTTTTAGTTGAGGGACCATTGCTCCAATTGAGTTAAAGTTCAGGGACCATAGCTACAATTTACTCTATTTTCTTCTCATTCATTTTTTTCTCTAGCCTTGTAAGTTGTAATTTTATTTTTGTCAAACAATAGATAAATACACACAAAATAATTTGATTGGGACACCAAAAAAAATGATTAATAAGGTAATGGATATGAGTAGGCTGGAGATTGGGCAATCAAATGTTACATTCTGCTTTTAGTTTAATTGTAAATTCATCATTGCAGATGACGTTTTACTACAATAGCATAAAACAATCATATCTATACACTCTGGTATTAATGACAAAATTAAGAGATTATCCCTGTCAAATTGAGTTTGGACGAAGTAAAATTGAGTGAGTTTTTAGGTGGGTGGTTGCTGGAAGCTTAATGCAGGTTACTTAAACATGGATTTGTTAATATAGGGGGATTTTGTGTTAACCGAAGAAAATATTGGAAATTTTTAAAGTAACAAGAATACAATGATTATTTTAGTAGTATGGTTTGAATTGGTTTGTTGGGGCTTCAAAAGACGAAGGATATGTATTTTGGCCCTGGAACCAAACTGTAAGTTGTCTAAATCATTTAGTCACGAAAAAGATCTGGATTGTGACTGAAAACCTCATAACTAATTGATTTAATCACAAGAAAACACATTGACTGACAAAATCTAAAATATCCATAATATCCCGATATTTCCATCGAAATTTCCGTGTTTTTGGACTATCGATATTTCCGATATCATCGATATTTTAGACCTTGCTAAGTCACTCATGTATCTTACCATGCAATGTATAAAGTGTAAAATATTGTACTAATTCATTATATATAAATGATTATGGTGTGTTTAAACTTCTTTCATTAATTACTACATATTTTTCTACACTCACAATGTTTGCCAGCTCGCTATATAATCAACTTAAATCAGTTAAATCTATCATGCAATGCATTTCCTTCCAATTTTTTGTGATAAACTAATAGATAATTGACTAAATAAACATCCTGCAAAGTTTCAATAAAAATTTCCAAGTTTTTCTTACAATTTCCGTGGTTTTTATTCAATTTTTATCGATATCGATAATATCCCGATATTTCCATCGAAATTTCCGTGTTTTTGGACTACCGATATTTCCGATATCATCGATATTTTAGACCTTAGTCACAACATTCCTTGTTACTCGAAAATTAAACCAAATTCTAACTTTCAGTCATAACATTCTTTTAGTTATAACATAGTAATCATGTGTCATCCCTTATAAGGACTAATAAGCATTTAATCAAAACCACTCTTCATGATTAAAAAATCTTAATGATAACGACTATAACTAAAACCCTATTAGTAACAACTAGCGACTTTTACTAAAGTCTATTGATCACAACTTGTAGGAGTAGTGTTTAATCGAGAGCCGGGGTTCGCAACTATCTAAAGTAAGAAACATGCCACAACAAGCAGAAGTAGTAAAGTGATAAAAATTCCATCACATATACAATTAATTGAATAGCCATGGCATTAAAATCAATCGTTCACCTTGTAATTTATAAGAACAAGCACATTCAGTAAAACAAAGATAACAAATATTAGCTACTTGGTACTACGGTTTAGTAGTATTCTTCTTCACTTCTAAGTGAGAGGTCTCAGGTTCAATTCTAGTCAAAGACGAATTTGAACTATATTATTATTAGCCAATTGTGAGGCTAAGCTCACCCCCTCTCCTTAATGTAAATAATATCATTTATTCAAAAAAAAAAAGTTAACAAATACTAATTTAATTTAACAAAACATCAATGTTATAAGGTTTTTATCACAAATGGTCTCTGAAATTGAAAATCAATCAATTTAGTCCCTGAAAATAGGTGGCGCAAATCAATTTGGTCATTCCATCACAACTTCGTTAAAATTCTGTTAAGTGCTAATGTGGCACATAAATGGGCCTCATAAGTCTTTTTTTTTTCTTACTGATGGTCCTTGAAATTGACCCGGGACATCAAAATGGTTCCTGAAATTGACCCACAACATTAAAATGGTCCCCTGAAGTTGAAAATTGATCAATGTAGTCCCGCAAGTGTCTCAAATCAATGTAGTCATTCCGTCACAATTTTGTCAAAAAATTTGTATGTGTTGTTGTGAGATCCCACATCGTCCAGGGGAGTGATCCTTATATGTATATTCTCATCCCTACCTAGCGCGAGGCCTTTTGGGAGCTCACTGGCTTCGGGTTCCATGGGAACTTCGAAGTTAAGCGAGTAGCGCGCGAGAGCACTCCCATGATGGGTGACCCACTGGGAAGTTCTCGTGTGTGTTCCCAGAAACAAAACCGTGAGGGCGTAGCCGGGGTCCAAAGCGGACAATATCGTGCTATGGTGGTTGAGCGGGCCCGGGATGTGGTGGACCCTGGGTCGGGATGTGACAGTTGATGTGACACATAAACGAGTCATACAAGTCTAATTAAATTTAAAAAATTACAAATATGCTTAATAATTAATGGTCAATAAAAAAGTTGTCAACCTAAAAACCCAGTCCTGCAATCACCTCCGATCTCAATCCCCATTTCTCTACCTCCTTCGTTCTCTATTTTCTAAAAAAATCTCAATATACCCTTCTTTACACACTTCGACACATTTCACCGAATTGAACCTAGATCGAGGTCACCTTTAGTGACGACTTGACCGATTGGCAACGACTTCTGGGACATCACCGTTAACATTTAGATGATCAACATCCTCACAACCTTAATGTTGGAGAGCTTGTTCGGCGCTTCCTTGGTGGTTTGGTGATGCAAAGAACAACGGGGTCTGCCTTGAGATAATGAGGTTATACCCGAGGTGTGTCTATTGTTAGTTGAAAACTATTTCCACACTCTCTCTTACCTTTGAGAATTTATGGAAGGGATCTCTGTTCGGAGTAGGCCCTACAATAAGAAAAAAAAATTCCATTGTGCAAAAAGGTATTTAGACAACTATTTTAATTAATTATTAAACCCACATTAGCACATAACAAATTTTTTTACAGAATTGTGCGGAAAGATCATATTGATTTGCGCAATCTATTTTCAAGGACTACATTGATCAATTTTCAGTTTTAGGGACCATCTTGATAGTTTGGCCCAATTTTAGGGACCATCTTGATAGTGTGGCTCAATTTTAGGGACCATCTTGATGTGTGGGTCAATTTCAGGGACCATTTGTGATAAAAACCTGTAAATCTTGTGGGGCCCATTTTATGTGTCACATTAGCAGTTAACTGAATTTTTAACATAATTGTGACGGAAGAACCATATTGATTTGCGACACCTATTTTCAGGAACTACATTAATTGATTTTTAATTTCAGGGACCATCTTGATGATGAGGGTCAATTTCAGGAACCATTTGTGATAAAAACCCATGTTATAATGCACACATGATAAAACAAGTTGATGTCTGCTATCCTTTTTTTGGCCTTTTGAAGGTCAATTTGACTAGACAAGTAATGTTCAAAATTCTGATGCAACTTGTAGTTTCGTTGGTTGTTTTTAGACCGGGCATTCGTGTCGTGTTTCTCATGTTCGTGTCGTTTTCGTGTCATATCCGATAGCTTAATCGGTTGCGTCATGTAACACTCATTAAAGTAAAGGGGTTCGACCTGAAATCGATCCGTTAATATTATCAGGTAATATGACCTGACTCGTTACCCGTTAAGAAAAATATATTTTAAATCAATAAATAATGAAAATGAAAAACATAATTTGACCCAAAAAAATGTAAAACATTATATTACATTAGTATATACATACTAAATTTCGGAGTTGACCCTTTCACGAAAGTTGTAAAGTTTGTCATTACGAGTGATTATACATATATATTTTACATTTTTCACGCTTCTACAATAATTATTATTAATTTTATTAATTTTGCACTCAAATAAAAAATACTATTCATGAGATTTTGAGGGTTTTAAAAATCTAAACAACCATGTAGCTATCGTCTAAGAGTAGAGGATGCAATTACGAGCGTTTGTATATGCTTTCACATATTTTAGACTTATACATTAATGATTATGAATTTTATTTATTCTGAACTCCCTTAAAAATACTATTCATGAGGGTTTGTATGGTTTTAAAATCAAACAATAATGTATCCAACCTCAAAGCGTAGATGATGCGATTACGAGCGTTTGCATATTTTTTTCGTATTTTTTGCACTTGTAAATTAATTATTATAATTTTTTAATGTGTTTGGTATTTTTGAATTACTTGATCATTTTATTTTTAATATTTTTTATAATTTTTAAATATCACTCTTTGCCCATAGTATACTATAAAAATAAATAAATAAAACTTAAATTTTTTAAATTTATGTAGAATAATAATACAATAATAATTAATAATCAATACATACATATCCATTATTGTTGGAAGTATGCCCACAAAGCCACTCATTTGATGTAATAGCTTTTTGGAATACTTATTGTGTTAAACTATTATATGTTTAATGAAGGGCAAAACTTATTGTTAATCACTATTTATTGTATTATGTGTTTAAGCAATAAGGGAATCCAAGGAATGTATTTATCCTAAGAGAGAAGTGATCTAAGTAAGTTAGATTAACGAGACCTTTCTCATATGTTCGTTCCGAAAACGTTCCGAAAACGTTCCTAGCCATAGGATTGCCAATTGGGCATTGACAATCCGCTAAGGTTAGTATGTGTTATGTTAACTCAAGCGTGAGTATGACTAGTCTCAAGTCATTTAGTGTTGGACACTGAGACAAACACATAGGTGCTCAAAAGGTAATCGAGTACACTGAACCACGATCAAAAGAGAGTTCGAATATACATGTCATGTAAGAACTCGTAAGTTGCAATATGCAAAGTAGTCATTTGACCTGAGGCATCATAGATGTCTAATGGTTAGGTCCTTGATCTTTGATCATGTCAAAGGCATTCCATCGAGAGTGTCCACGACATTATTGGGGTCAAGCTATCTAGTCATGTAGGCATATGAATGCACAACATGGGATCTCTAACCTTCCATGGTGGAGGGAGAATACTCTAAGATATGATTCGGGAGTCTTTGGCCAAAGCAAACAAATATGACTTAGGAAGTTTGTTCCAAATCATATTCAATTGAATCATATAGAGAAGTATCACATTGGATAGTAGACATGAAACAAACTATCACTCAAACAATGTGATTAAGATTGTATTAAAGAAGGACTGTATCACATTGTAATTGTAACTGGATAGGTTCTCCAACGACTTCTACTTAGCTTGGGTAGCCATGACATGCTGCTAGGTGTCACTCATGGTTTGTGGAAGCCCTGAAGATTAACAATCACTAATCTTCATCAAAGGGAGAATTGAATTCATCACAATAGATCGTTAAGAGTAATAATCGCCCACTACCTCGCTAAATGGAACCTAATGGATCGTACACTGAGTAAAGATGAATGTGAAGATATAAATGAGATGGATAAGCAATTAAATAGTTTAATTGAGAATGGTCAATAGTAATTAATTAGTTAATTAATCTTACGAAAGGTTTGTAGTGGGCTTTTAAGTTGGTTTTGGGTTTCAGGGCCCAAAAGGGTTTTTGGTCCACAAGGCCCATTGAGTTTAGGTTGTGTGACAACTAAAACTAAATGGAAATTAACCCAAAAACAAAGTCAAAACCGGCCTAGGGTGAGTGGTAGCCAACTTGGGTTAATTGCAAGTGTGCCACTCACATGTGAGGTGGTATAAAGGCAACTTTATAGCGATTCTCTCACTATGGTTTTCTTGAGGCAAAGAAGAGAAACTTTTTCTCTATAGAGGCCGGCCACTTAGGGAAAGGATAGCTAGCAATCTTTCTTCCTCTAAGTCATCAATTTCATCTTCACACCTCATCCTTGGTGTGGAGACTTAGAGACACCAAACCTTTGGTGTTCTTGGAGATCCTTTCCTCACATCCTCAAGGAGATAAGGAGATTCAAAAGGAAGAAAATCACAAGGAAGATTCAAGGAGCTAGGAGGTGACTTGAAGGCCCTACACTTGGGTGAATCCCTTGTGTAAACAAGGATGCGCTTCAAGGGTAATGAATCTCAAAATCCTTCATTCTCTTTAATGTTGTTAAAGAGTATTGCGGCTCACCATTCACTAGGCTTTGAAAGTCATGGGTTTTAGAGTTGTTTTTAATGCATGCCTACTTTAAAGTGTTATTAGTTTGCATATGTGTTCAAATGTTCTCACATGTTCTTAGCTAGGACAAATTTTTTCCTTCAAGTGGTATCAGAGCTTAGGTTTAGTGTATGGTGAATCCTTTTGGGTTTTGTGTTTTTCATGGTTTGTGATTTAAATGTTGTAAATGTTACAAGCTTTGTTCTTGCTTTTTGAATATAAATTTTTCTTGAAAATTTAGCATCTCAAATGTTGTAGATGTAGTTCATTTAAGCATGAATTTTGGAACTAAAATTTGGTGCCATGTTTGTGGGGAAATTTGGCCAAATCCAAAGGGTGGATTTTTGGGTTCATGTTTGTCTTGTTAAAAGTGTTTTAAAGTGACTTTTGGAACCCCTAAGTACCCTAGGATGTTAACCCTCTTTTGAGTAGTGAAAATTTTGAGTTTTATTGAGTGAGAACATTCATGGAGCTCTTATGAGTTTTCATGCGTGTTCTTCAATGTTCTTGATGTTCTTACCAAGAACAAAAAGGTTTGGTGTTTTGATTCAAAGTGTTTGGTGTTTTTCATAAAGTTTTGGTTTATTATTGATTGGTGATGGATGATTTGTGTCTTTATTGTTTGTCAAACCTAAATCTTACAACTCATACCAATCAAACTTTTCAACCACGCCAATCAACTATTCAACCCATACCTTTCACTTTTTCAACACAATTATGAAATTTTGAATTTTCAACAAAACCCACCCATCCTTCAACTACCAAAACCGGGCCACCCCATAATGGGGGGGGGGGGGGGGGGGTACTTTTAGGGTTTTTATGCAATTACATAAAGTTTTGATACTTTTGTGTATTTGCACTTTGACCCAAAAATTTACATATTTACGTTTTTACGTAAAGGCCCAAAATCACTAAAGGACAAATTGTTTTGCTCTTTTAATGAAGTTTTTGTTATTGTTGAAATTTTTGGGTTCTAGTTGTAATTACATGAAATTGTGGACTGTTGTGTTTTTACAAAGTGACCCCAAAAGTTTATGTTTTAGCATTGTGGCCCAATAGTTATGGTCATTGCTTTTTAGTCATTTTACCTGAGGCATCATAGATGTCTAATGGTTAGGTCCTTGATCTTTGATCATGTCAAAGGCATTCCATCGAGAGTGTCCACGACATTGTTAGGGTCAAGCTATCTAGTCATGTAGCCATATGAATGCACAACAAGGGATCTCTAACCTTCCATGGTGGAGGCGGAATACTCTGAGATATGATTCGGGAGTCTTTGGCCAAAGCAAACGAATATGACTTAGGAAGTTTGTTCCAAATCATATTCAATTGAATCATATAGAGAAGTATCACATTGGATAGTAGACATGAAACAAACTATCACTCAAACAATGTGATTAAGAGTATTGTACTAGAGAAGGACCATATCGCATTGTAGTTGTAACTGGATAGGTTCTCCAACGACTTCTACTTAGCTTGGGTAGCCATGACATGCTGCTAGGTGTCACTCATGGTTTGTGGAAGCCCTGAAGATTAACAATCACTAATCTTTATCAAAGGGAGAATTGAAATGTTGTTTCAATTCACAATCGATCGTTAAGAGTAACAATCGCCCACTGCCTCGTTAAATGGAACCTACTCGATCGTACACCGAGTAAGGATGAATGTGAAGATATAAAGGAGATGTATAAGCAATTAAATAGTTTAATTGAGAATGGTCAATATTAATTAATTAGTTAATTAATCTTACAAAAGGTTCGTAGTGGGCCTTTTAAGTTGGTTTTGGGTTTCGGGGCCCAAAAGGGTTTTTGGTCCACAAGGCCCATTGAGTTTAGGTTGTGTGACAACTAAAACTAAATGGAAATTAACCCAAAAACAAAGTCAAAACCGGCCTAGGGTGAGTGGTAGCCAACTTGGGTTAATTGCAAGTGTGTCACTCATATGTGAGGTGGTATAAAGGCAACTTTATAGCCATTCTCTCACAAGGGTTTTCTTGAGGCAAAGAAGAGAAACTTTTTCTCTCCTTTTCTCTATAGACGCCGGCCACTTAGGGGAGGGATAGCTAGCAATCTTTCTTCCTCTAAGTCATCCATTTCATCTTCACACCTCATCGTTGGTGTGGAGACTTAGAGACACCAAACCTTTGGTGTTCTTGGAGATCCTTTCCTCACATCCTCAAGGAGCAAAGGAGATTCAAAAGGACGAAAATCACAAGGAAGATTCAAGGAGCTAGGAGGTGACTTGAAGGCCCTACACTTGGGTGAATCCCTTGTGTAAACAAGGATGAGCTTCAAGGGTAATGAATCTCAAAATCCTTCATTCTCTTTAATGTTGTTAAAGAGTCTTGTGGTTCACCATTCACTAGGCTTTGAAAGTCATGGATTCTAGAATTGTTTTATAATGCATGCTACTTTAAAGTGTTATTAGTTTGCATATGTGTTCAAATGTTCTCACATGTTCTTATCTAGAACAAAATTTTTCCTTCAATTATATCTATTGTATTTTATAGTAAGTTTTTTTAGTAGTTTAAAAAATTAAAATCATCAAAATAAATTTTTCCTTATCATGTCGGAACAGGCTATCCATGTGTCACTCTCGTGTAAATCTGTTAAGGACCCGTTATTAACGGGTTCTGATCATGTGACCCGATAACGACCCCGATTAGTTATCGGGTGGACCCGAAATCTGTAATTAAAAAAAGGAAAGCCCAAGGATGCCAATTAAAAGAAGATTTGCTCAAAGCCCAACATCAAACCCAGAAGCAAATTGAGGCCTTCTCAGCCAAGAGACGTAAGCCACGTGTCTATAACTGAAGTGACAAGTGATAGAGACTAACCTAATATCAGCCAAAGAACACTTTCCAGTGGCATTACAAGTAAAAACTTGATTACTCACTACCCTCAAAGTGTTTTCGGGCAAGAGCAAAGTTACAGCAATCGGGTCAGATCGCCTATAAAAGGAAGAAGAGACAACGGAGATACAGACACTCAACCAATCAAACTTTGCTCTCAAGCCATATTTGCATCCAAAAGCTGAAATCAACCCATATTCAATCATTCTAGCAATAATTTCTTAGGAAAGCTATCTTTTGTCTTGTATAAAAGCTCTGCTATCTCCCTCAGTGGTATAGTATTGATTCCCTCGTGTAAACTTATTTACCATCCACCCTTTTTTTTGCATATAACCCTAGTAAATTCAAAGAGAAATGACTGCAAGAAGTTCAACATGTATTCAAGTCATTTCCATCTGTTTTTCTATTTTAAGAGTTCCATTTGCATCTGGATCTGGTTAGCATAATGGATATGTTTTCATTAAGAGAAATCTAGGATCAAACAAATGACCTAAGGGGATTTAGACTCCCTACATTCGAACATACAAGACCATGAGCTAAAAGTCCTTGCTTACAAGGCAAGAAAAAGAACTTAATGTGGATTTACTTAATGTGAACTTAACCCATCCGTGACAATCCTTTGATAACAAGAAGTTTGAGTAACTTAGGGCGCTAGTAACCGACTTAAAACACACTTGTTCTGCATCTATTATATTGAGATAGTAGTGGCACACCTAACACTTAGTTAGTTTTGATTGCGTGCCTCAAGGCCTACACCTAAAGCCCTACAAAGGCATCTTTCATAACTATCTTTGTCCTCTTCTTGTAGCACATAAACAGGTAAGAGTCCGACTACACATCCAAAGTGTCAATCCCTTGGGGAGTTGTGATGAGGTCCGAGGAGCATTCTCCAGAGAAATCTTTGCCCGAACATAGTTTTGGCACACCCAGTGGGATTCATTTAGTCTTGTATGCCAAGAAGGAAGAGAAATGAGCAAACCTTCAAGTGGAACATAGAATACGACAAATCATCTAGAAGATTTCCCCTCCCTACGAGGACCAGCTATTCTAGAGAGCCTGACTTCATCTGAGAAGTCAGGAGGAAAAGTGACCAATGAAGACTTACAAGCCACCATGGTACAAGTGTTGAAAAGTATGGAGAATATCATTCTAGAAACTAGAGGGGAAGTGAGTAGACTCTATTCCTTAACAGGGAGTCTACAAAGAAGATTATATCTGGAGTACTCTGCTAAAATAAATGGTTATGTCAGGGAAATGATGAGAGCAAAGAACTAGTTATTCCTCTATTTCCTTTGCTTGACGAGAAGAAAGATAAAGGGAAAAACAAGGAGGGATCTGGAGCTAGTCAGCCAGTATTTGAGGATATCCTGGAAGTAGAGTTGCCCGACCCCCTATTATTCTCACTAGATAGTAAGGGGCAGGTCGGGCAAGAAAGAAAGAAGTATGGGATGCTCCAATTAATTGGAGAATCTAGCGGGAAAGGTGAGCTCACAACTGTGGACAAACTTCCCTCTTATAAGCTACCACCATTGGCTAATAAAGGATGAGGGAGCAGATGGAGGAAGACCAAACTAAAAAAAGACATTGGGGGCAATGATCGTAGCCAGAAGTGGGAACCTCCTCACACCTCACCTGATAATACAGCCAATCAACAACTCAGAGAAGAGTTAGTCAAACTAAGAAGAATGGTGGTCCAGAATGCTCAACCTCAGGCTCGCTCATTGTTTAGGATCATATACCAGAAACTATATCCCGAGTATATTGATGAACATAATCCTTTTCCACTCAACTTCAAGATGCCCGCATTCCCCACTTTTAGTGGAGAAGATGACAGTGTGTCTTCTAGAGATCACATCTTCAAGTTCTCCAACCATTGCGTGGCATTTGAGGATAATCCTAATTATAAATTAAGATTGTTTGGGAACTCGTTGGTTAGCCTAGCATCTTGATGGTGTTCTGTGTTGCTCACCAATTCTATTGCTAACTAGGGGCAAATGAATATGACTTTCCATAAGCAGTTCTACAAGATGGAGCTCGAGATGTCTATCAATGACCTAATGGAGGTGAAGCAATATAAGCATGAGTCTACATAATACTTCATGATGAGGTTTAGAAAGATAAGAATGAGGTGCCAATTCCCTATCAATCATGCCCAACTTATATCCATTGCTCATAAGGCTTTAAGGTTGCCTTTAAGAAAGAAGTTTTATGATGTACAGTTCAATGAGTTGTAAGAGCTAGTAATTGCTGCCACAGAGTATGAGAAGTTGTTGCTTGAAGAACAACAAGTGAAACACTCATCCAAGGTCCCTCATTTATACAAAAATAAAGCTGCAATTCACCAAGTAGAGTTTGAGGGAGCAGAGTCAGAAGAAAGTGATGGCCATGGAAGAGAAGGGGTGGACATGTGTGCAACAGAGATGACTACACCCTTCAAACCTTTAATAGTGAAAGGGATAGTCCAACTAGTCAAGGATCAAAAAGTGGTGATGAATGATGGTGGATTTTTCCCTATGAAGGCCCCTAAATACCAGAGTTATTCTTTTGATTTAACCAAGGCCTCAGAGATCTATGAAGAGTTGGTGCGGGCAAGAGTGATTGTGCCCAACAACACCAAGAAGATGCCTAAACCGGAAGAATTAAAAGGAAAAAAGTATTACAAGCTGCACTATACTTTCAACCACTCCATAACCAACTGTGTCTAGTTCAGGGATTGGATACATGACCTCATAGTGAAGGGAAAGTTGTTGTTGGAGAAACTACTGGCCAATATGATGATGGCACAAATCCCTTCCCATAAAGCCCCAATAAACATGATCAACCTGACTTGGGCTGAGAAGGGAAGGGAAAAGTTACCTAGAAAGTGAAAGCAGAAAACAGGCAAGTTGACAAACCGACAAAATGAACAATCAAGTTGCCCCTAGAAACCCAAAGCAACTATAATTAAAGGGCTGGTTTTGTGTAGCAAGTGCCAGTGTGAATGTGAGATAGAGGTGCCAACATTAGGAGCCATTATTGATCAAGAATTAATTAGAAGAAGGGAGAAATAAGAACAATAAGCCCGCAGAAGCATCACGCGGGCAGCTGAGAAAGAGACCTCCAAGAATGTTTTCCAAAGGTTGGGAGGGGATTCTCAACCAAAAGGGCTTGTCAAATGTGTTCAGAAATTATGAAGCCCTATGAAGAAGTGGAAGACAAATAAGCCAAAATGCCAAAATGGGTGGATGTAAAGCCTCCCCAACTAAGTTATAATGATGTCAGAATAAAGGAAATAACAAAGAGCATAGTATCCACATTCACCAAGAAGGATTCTGCCTGACTTAGGCGAAAATGGTACGTAGTTGGAAATGATGGAAGACCTGTCAAGGAAATGAGAGCTTCTATGATTAGGAGAGTCCAGAGGCAGCACAAAGCTCACATGAACTCATTAAAAGTCCCTGTTAAATCAGAGTCATCTTAAAATGTGAAGTTTGAGAGAGCACCTCATGGGGGAAGAAATCAACTTCATTGGAGAAGCAAAAATGAGGTAGAGAAGGTGAATAACAAGACTGAGGGGGGGGGGAGATCATATGCCACAAAGCCTTTATCTAAGAAAGTACAAAATCTTGAGGAGAGCTCAAGAGGATATAATAATGATGCCAACTCCAAGATGGAGCCCAGAACCCATGTGTTTTGGGATTATCTCGCCTGAAAGGAGAATGTCCTCACCTTTGTTAGTTGATACTCTTTGCGAAGTTCCAGGACAAATGCCAAACTTTGGCATAACTCGAGAGGAATGATTGCCCGAGCTAATGTTGCCAAAAGAAGCACAGGCCTGGTTAGATGAATTTATGGACCACATTGAGAACACGAAGGAAGATTCACCTGAACCTAGCAACTTCCACGTAAACATGACATGTTTCATCTGCCATGTTTTACGCCGAGCCTGATCAACCTGCCACAATGGAGGGCGATTACTTGGCAACAGAACCCATGATGGCACATGTTAGTGTTGAAGAAGCAGGAAACTAAGAATCCAGCCAGACAGGTTTACCCAAACAATTAAGGAAAGAGCCCAAGCAAGTGTATTCTGACAGAATGATCTTCAGTCGCCCGAGTATGTCATTAGGAAACCATCTCAAGCCCATATATGTAACTGCTCATTTGGAGGGAGTACCTTTCAAGAGGGTTTTGATTGATGAAGGAGTTGCTGTCAATGTAATACCATTGAAGCAGATGAAGAAGTTAGGGAGAGGTGAAGAAGATCTTATTCCTATGGATTTAACAGTCTCTAGCTTCTCTGAAGAAAATCATGCTAGCCTTCTTTGTAGTGGATAGTAGTTCCACTTATGGAGCTTTGCTTGGTAAGGATTAGATTCAACAGAATCTATATGTGCCATCTACACTATACTAACAGATTGCGGTTTACCATGAAGCCAAGACTAGAGAACCAGAGTTTTGGGAGATGGTGGATGCCGAGTCACAGCTATTCCTTCCTACAACCAATATTGCAGAAGCCAACTTTTACAATCCTAATATTGGGATTATCCAGTGCTTAGAGCTGATAAGAACGGCCGCCCACTAAGGTAATGGCCCAAAAGCTTCTGGAACAAAGATTGTTTCCCACTAGGGAAGAATGGGACAGACCCCATATCATCCCCACTCCTCAACACCAGTAATGTCAAAACAAAGGAGAAGGGACCAATTAGTTGCAGTCGGGCCCTTAATCAAAAGATTATTGGTGTATGGGAGAGAGAGAAAGCAAAAAAGGGAATGCTCAGCCAAAGAACAAGATGAATGGAAGGAAGAAGCTTCTAATAGCCAGAACAAGGGTAAAGAAGAGTTTTTTTGGAAAGGAGTTGGAAGCAGCCATACAAATGGCTTAATGTTTATATGACTTGGATTGGCCAGAAGATATGCTCGAGAGTCCGGAGTTAGTTGAATTTTTGTGTGCAGAACCTGATAAGCCAACACCAGAAATAAAAGACCCCTTAGAAACCATTGACTTGGGGACTAAGGAGGATCTAAGGCCTATATAGGTCAGTGGCCTGTTGGAAGTGGAAGATCGGGCAAAAATAGTTAGTCTTCTGTACGAGTTTAAAGATTTTTTGCTTGGCATTACGCTAAGATGCTAGATTTAGATTCAACCTTAGTAGAACACATAATGCCTATTAAGGAGGGATATAAACCTGTGAAGCAAGCATCACGAAGAATGTCAAAAGAGATCAAAGAAAAAGTCAAATAAGAGATTGAAAGGCTGGTAAAGGCTGGATTTATTAGGCCTGGCAAATATGTTGAGTGGTTGGCCAACATTGTACCTGTATTAAAAGCTATAACTAATGCAGTTCGATGTTGTATTGACTATAGAAACATTAATGAAGCGACGCCTTAAGATAAGTATCCCATGCACATGGCTGGCATATCCATAAATGCAGTTGCAAAACACAAAGTCCTATCCTTCATGGATGGGAATGCTGGTTATAATTAAATAAAAATGGTTAAAGAAGATATACATAAAACAACTTTTAGGTGCCCAGGCCATGTTGGAGCATATGAATACTATGTAATGCCATTCGAGCTCAAAAATACTGGTGCAACCTTTCAAAGAGCAATGAATGCCATTTTTCATGACTTGATTGGCCATAACATGGAAGTATACATTAATGACATTGTGGTGAAATCAAGAACTGAAGAACAACACCTAGTAGACCTCAGGCAAGCCTTAACGAGAATGAGGACCCATAAGTTAAAAATGAATCCTAAGAAATGTGCTTTTGGGGTAAGGTCGGGCAACTTTTTGGGATTCCTTGTTCATCAAAGATGAGTGGAAGTCGAAAAAAATAAAGCTCAGACAATAATGGAATCACCTCATCTCACCAATAAAGTACAATTGCAAAGGCTGCTGGGGAAAATCAACTTCTTGAGGAGATTCATTGCTAACTTGGCGGGCAAAATTCAACTGCTAATCCCTTTGTTAAGATTAAAAGACAAAGAAGAGTTCGAGTGGGGCCCACCATACCAAGAAGCCTTTGACAGAATAAAGGCTTACTTGGCCTCTCCACCAATGCTAATGCCACCTCAGCGGGGGAAGCCTTTAAAGCTTTATATTTCTACCTCTGAAAAGTTAATGGGAAGTCTGTTGGCTCAAAACAATGAAAGGGGGAAAGAACAAGCAATTTACTACCTCAGTAGAATCCTTACTGAGGTAGAAACAAGATATACACCAGTAGAAAGGTTGTGTTTAGCTTTATACTTCACTGCTTGCAAGTTAAGGCATTAGATGTTGCCTTTCCACATCCATATTATTGCCAAGACTGATGTGATCAAGTACATGTTGTCAAAACCAATGTTAACTAAAAGGATTGAAAAATGGATTCTAACACTATCAGAGTTCAACTTTCAATATGTGCCTCAAAAAGCGATCAAGGCCCAAGCAATTGCAGACTTCTTGGCTGAGCACCAAGAGTCTTAGGATGAGATTATCAACATCCCAGGAACTCTGGAAGTGGCCAGTATATGGATCCCACCAAGCAAAGCCTTCTTGGGCAAAGAAGAATAGATCCAGTAAGAGATAAAGATGATAGCTAGTCTCTGGATCACTCATTAAAGACTGTATTTTGATGGTTCTTGCACTCAAAATGTTGTTGGAGCCGGGATTGCCATCATTGATCTCAAGGGTGTTCACCACTATTATTCATTTCTCCTGGATTATCAAGAGACTACCAACAATCGGGCAGAGTATGAGGCACTGATAATTGGCCTAGAAATCTTGATAGAGTTGGGGGGTAATTTAAGTAAAGGTCTTTGGTGATTCAGAGTTGGTGATCAAGCAGTTAAATTGGGAGTACAAGTGCAGACACATCACCATGGTTGGTTATTACTTGGCAGCCACTCAAATGTTGGGTTATTGGGGTACTGAAATATCAGTCAGCCATCTTCCCAGAGAATCAAATGCAATGGCCAATCAAATGGCCCAGTTGGCTTCTGGAGCACAGATCCAATAAAGAAGATTCGAGGTAGAAGTGGAAGTGCAAAGGAGGAATCTCCCTTCTATCTTTGATAAAAGATTCAACTTGGATATAATGACTAAGAAGCCAAAGACTGAAGATTGGAGATCACCTATTACTCAATACTTGAAAGATCCTTTTTTCGCCACAGGTAAGAAAGATAGGCAACAAGCAACTAAGTATGTTTTGTAAGAGGAAAATCTACTAAAAAAGTCCCCATATGGATTGTTGTTAAAATGCTTAGGCCAAGAAAAATCAATGAGAGTAATGGCTGAAGTGCATGAAGGAATCTGTGGAGCACATCAAGCTAGAACTCAGATGAGGTGGTTGCTCAGAAGATATGGTTACTTTTGGCTTGATATGGAGAAAGACTGCCAGGCCTATGCCGGAGGGTGTGAAGAATGTCAAATACATGGACCTCTCTAACATATGCCCTCAATACCTTTGAACCTTGTGGTCAAGCCTTGGCCCTTCAGAGGATGAGCAATGGACTTCATCGGGAAAATCTACCCAGCTTCTAGCAAGGGACACACATTCATAATTGTAGCAACAGATTACTTTACCAAGTGGGTAGAAGCTTCAGCTGTGAAGACTATCACTTCAACTACTGTCAAGAAGTTCATTGAAACCAAGATTTTATACAGATATAGGGTGCCCAAGATAATTGTTATTGACCGCAGGCCATCTTTTATTTCAAAAGAAGTAAAGGAATTTGCAAGTAAATTCAAGATAAAGATGATCCAATCTAGTCCTTACTACCCCCAATCAAACGGTCAAGTAGAAGCTAGCAACAAGGTCTTGGTGGATATCATAAAGAGAATGGTGGTGGATAGTCCAAAGAAATGGCATAAGAAGTTGGGAGACACTTTGTGGGCTTACAGAACCTCCAAAAAGCCAGCAACTGGAACTACTCATTATGCCCTAACCTTCGGGCAAAACGCTGTACTCCCTATATAGATTAATGTGAGTTCTGTTAAGATTTAAAACCAGTTTGGGCTGCACAGTGAAGAATACATTCAAGCGATGTGTCAAGGATTTGAAGATCTAGATGTAGCCCGAATTGAAGCTTTAAATAAAATTCAAGATGGGAAGAGAGCTGTTGCCCGAGCATACAACAAGAAAGTGAGATTGAAGACCTTCAAGGAATGAGAATTAATGTGGAAGGCAATTTTACTGTTAGGAACTCAAGTTAGAGGTTTTGGGAAGTGGAGCCCTACTTGGGAGGGTCCTTTCATTATTCACCAAGCATTGGATAAAGAAGGATATTACTTGGCAAATTTGGAAGGAAACTTGCAAAGACGTCCAGTTAATGCTAAGTTTTTAAAGAAATATCATCCAACTCTGTGGGATGTCAGAGATTGTTATATTGAAGAGACTTAGTTATTTGAAAAGAATAAAATCCATGTGGTGCGGTGAAAACTTTAAACTAGGGCAAGAAGTAAGATAAGAAAAGGTAAAAAAAGGATTCATTTTCATTTCATAAGAAAATAGTACATTGGTCGTAGCCTAACAAATTTACATTTTCACCCAAAGTAATTATTCGGGAATGGTAAGTTTGCATAATTTTAAAAATTCTGGTAGGCTCGGCCAAGACAATGCTACTATTGGCAAGTTGAGATTCAACATTCTCTATCTCTAGATTTGCTTTCTTCACTTCCTCAATTTCTTGATGAAGTTTACGGAGTAGAGTAGTTTGTTCAGCTTTCAACACAGCAAATTGCTCCTCTAACTTCTGGATCTCAGATGTCACCATCTTGATCCTCTCTTCTGTAGATGAACCTTCATCCACCAACTGCTAAATATGAGCTAAAGTACTAGTTTATTTCACCTTGAAGCACCTTACTTGATTGGCTTGCTTCTCAGCCAGCTGATGCTGATCCCTCAGTGCCCTCAAGTTCTCAAAATAAGAGAGGAATAACTCATATTGAACTTTGGATAGTTGATCAGCCTTGAATAAATCAGTAATGGCCTTTTCTATGTCGTGGAGAGCCTTGAGGCTAAAGGAGGCTGAGAAGTCCCTTCTTGACCACTCTTGGAAAATCCAACGTTGATCGTGAAAACCTTGGGCCCAGAGGGATGCCTTGAAGATCTTAGCCTTGTCTTGAGTTGCCCGAACTCTTTAAAAAGCTCGGGCAAAGATGTTTTTGTGGAGATAGGTGCAGGGGAAGAGGATAGTGTTCCAGCTCCTTCAGAAGGTGCAGTAGTGGGAGTAGTCTAACCAAATAGAGAAGCCCGAGAGGAAGGAGCAGCGGTGGTTTTAGTCTTCTTCTTAGGCCTAGGGATAGAGATCCCTGTGACCTCATAAGCTAGAGAAGGTCGGGGAAGTTCTGTTTTGCACACCAGGTGCGGTGGATATTTGCCCGAGTCCTCTCCAAGGCCCTAACCTAAAGCCTTAGAAGGAGGTGGAGGAGGAGTTGTGTCTTTTAATGGCTGAGGAGGATCATTCTCACTTATTTGAGGATGATGAATGATGCCCGAACCAAAGGCCTATAAATATCAAGGATACAGGGCAAATGTCAGTAACTAATTTATGGGGAAAAGAAAATAGAGGTAGAATAACGTCTATACCGGAGCAAGATCTTGAATGAGAGGAGGAAGCTCATATGTAGTTACTGTTGTTTAAGGAGAAGCCCGCATGCTAGTTACCTTTAAGACCACATGGATCTCAGGGACTATAAGCTCCCCAAATACAGATGCTGCTGGTAAATGAGACTCTTGTGCTAGGGAAGACTGGAAAAAAGTAAGAGAAAATGAGTATAGAAGGGGGGACTCCGAGCATAAAAATGTTAAAAGAAAAATGCTCACCGAGTTACTATTTACCTCCACAAAATGTAACATTTCCTCAGTTGTCGGGTCAAACTGGGATGTAGGAGCCACCACCAAGGGAGGAGAAGTTGAAGGAATAGAAGTAGAGCTTTGCCCGACCATGGGTGTAGCTGCTCCAACCTTAGCCTGCAAAAAGTGACAGTCAGGTATTAAAACTCTAAAAGTGATGAAAATACAAGTATAAAGAGCGAAAAAAGAGATATACCTTTGAAGGTTAGCCCGAGAAGGAGAAGCATGCGTTGGTCGGGCAACAGGAGAAGAAACCACGAGTTGGATGAACCTTTCACCTCTAATGTCCTATTTAAAAAATACAAGTGAGGAGTTAGTGCAAATATTGAGAGAGATAAACATAAAGAGAAATGTGGTACTTAAAAGAAATCAAGCCTGTACCTCTAATTCCTTAAGGGTGGCGTCAAGAACGGGCTTGTCTTTCTGATACATCTCTGCCTTCAATGGCTCATCCCTTGAAATAAAGGTTAGTTTTTTGGTTCCTTGAGGCTCTAGTTGCAGAAAAATGGTCAGTTCATATTCCAAAGTAAAGTGAAGCCAACAAAGGGAAATAGAAGATTGCTTACTAGATGACTTCTGCTTATTTCTGCCCGCTTCAATTGGAGGAGCAACGGAGGACTTGGAAGATTTGGATGCTTTGGAAGTTTAAGCTCTAGTCTTCTTGTTGGCGGGGTTTGCCCGCGGACCAGGTATGGAGAGTTGAGCTCGAGGTCGCTCTTCGGGCTCGGACTTTGAAGATTTTACTACTGTTGCCCTTGTTCGCCGAGTTACCTAAGTCTCCACAACGGGCTCAACCTCGCCCTCCGAGTTTCTAAGTAATTCAGAGATGTCACCACCCTCTCCAACGCCTTGCCTCGTCGCTTTAGCTTCAGATTCTTGAAGGACAAATGCGTCCCCAACTTCTTCATCTAGCCTGACGTCCACCTCTTCGGTGTTGCCTTAGGCTACAAATGTAAAGAAACCAAAGAAAGGATTAGAAGAAAGCAGATTCATAAAATATCATAAAATAAAAGTCAAGAAGATAAAAATACCTATTAGAAGAAGCTGGTTCTTTTGGTGAATCATTTCCTTCCAATTCTTGAGCTTGCCCAAGTTGGGGTAGGACTTAATTGAAAGATGCTTGAAGATGCGATCATGAGCTTCACGCAAATCCCCTCCATACTTCTTGGTCCACTTTGCTTCCCACCAAGAAGAGAAGGATGAGGTGCATTCAAAGTTTAAAGCCATGGGCTTTCAGGCAATCCTGCTCATGACCTCCAAACTGCATCGGGCAGCCAAAAAAGTGGTTTCTGTTGGAGAACGAAGAAGATATGAGGTGTCGCAATGAACAGAGTCAAAGAGGGGTACGTGAATGGCTTGCCTAAAGTCCAACTGTCTAGCGCAGAAGTTGGGGTGGTAAACCTCCAGCCCGCACTCGTAACGATCACTGCGGACTCCCCATGCCAGATCCTTTGACTAGATGCAGCTGATAAATTTTTCTTTGCAAAAGGGGTTGGCGTCTTCTCCAAATGCATCTTGAAAAGCTTGGTCAGAGAACTAAAGATATCTCCTAAGCACTGAAGCTCCTCACTCCAGGTCTGCCTGAGTCTTGCAGACTCTGAAAAAGTAAAGGCAGGAAAATGTAGAATGGTATGTAGGAGAAGCCTCGACCAAGATTCGGGCAGGAGCGATACCCTCAGAAAATTCTAGGTTGGGTGCTCGAAGCTCGGGAAAATACCATTAGAGCCATAGTTGAATCATCCAAGTGGGCCTATTAAGGTTGGTCTCGAAGGGAATGTCGCGGTTTATCTCATCAAGGACATGATAAAGATGAGTGAGGAGGAAGGGACCCATGACCACATCATCGAAGTTATGAAGAGCTTCCACCAAAGGAATCCACTCAACCTTCATTCCTTTGGATTTATTAGGGAAGACATGCTTGTTGAGCTAGTACAACATAACGTACATGTGCTTTTGGTCTTTGTTGGCATTGGAAAATGAGGGGCCAAATTCCTTCTTGGCAAACGGGATAAAACCCGTGAAGGAAGTCCCATAACTCTTGAAAGTAGCAGAGTTGTACTCTAACTGGGTTATGGGACCTGAGGTGCCCAAGCTCTCAGCAATTGGGTAAGAGGGGGAAGACCAGTCATGGGTGATGTCCACGACTCTGCTCAAGGGCCTTAGCCCGAAAACCTGCGCCATGTCAAGAATGGTCGGGGACATAGGGCACATCCTGAAGTTGAAAGTGTTGGTGCCCAAATTCCAGAATAGAAGAGTTGTGGTTAGCAGTTCAGGCTTGGGAATCACAATAGTCTTGGACAACATAATTAGCTCGTATATGCCGTTGTTCATCCACTTCTGCTTGAAGGTAGGCTCGAGCTCATTTATCCACTGTGTCTAGCCTTCATCCTTCATCAAAGGAAAACTGTGACGATGGTTCGACCACTTGGATGCAGAAATGCTAGCCTCGGCCAAAAATAGGTTCGGGGTGAACCAATTCACCTTGGGCATGTTGCTTTCCACGGTAACGGGGACATGAGAGGTCCATGCTGAGAGGTCCATGCAGGCTCCAAGAAGTAGACTCATCCCTCTTCAAAGAAAAGTGAGGTCTGAAGGCCAGCCCAAGGGCGATGAAGGTCGTTAAGCAAACAACGCATGGTGGCAATACCCTCACCAGATTCATAAGAAGATCGAGTTTGAGTAGTTTTGGGGGCCATTGAATGGGTTTGGAAGAAAAAAGAGAAGCAGATTGGAAATAAGGGGCAAAGAATTGAGAACAAGAAAGTTCTAAGGGTTTTAAGAAATCTGGAAGTTCTGGAAATTCGAAGGTTTAAGATTGCTAAGGTACTTGACTGAGGGGTTTAAGTGAGGATTATATAGTAAGTGGTTAGTTAACGTTGGAAATCGTGGGTTAGTCCAAAGGATTTGTTAAACAACGGCTGTCTTAAAATAGCGCAAGTCCAGAGTGAAGGCATGTGACGACTGTTTAACCATTATTAACACCTCGATTTGCAAACTCAACAATGATTAAAGGGGGCACTATTTGGGTTAATATTTGAACATTGGGCTTGAATAAAGGAAATCCCAAGGATGCTAATTAAAAGAAGATTTGCCCAAAGCCCAGCATCAAACCCATAAGCAAATTGAGGCCTTCTCAACCAAAAGACATAAGCCACGTGTCTATAACTGAAGTGACAAGTGATAGAGACTAACCTACTATCAGGCAAAGAACACTTTCCAGTGACATTACAAGTAAAAAATGATTACTCACTACCCTCCAAGTGCTTTTGGGCAAGAGCACAGTTACAGTAGTTGGGCCAGATCGCCTATAAAAGGAAGAAAGACAACGGAGACAAAGACACACAATCAATCAAACAAACAAACATACAAACTCTGCTCTCAAGCCAGATTTGCATTCAAAAGATGAAATCAACCCATATTCAGCCCTTTTAGCAATAGTTTCCTTAGGAAAGCTATCTTTTGTCTAGTATAAAAGCTCTGCTATCTCCCTTAGTGGTATAGTATCGATTCCCTCGTATAAACTTGTTTACTATCCACCCATTTTTAGCATATAACCCTTGTAAATTCAAAGAGAAGTGACTGCAAGAAGTTCAACCTTACTAGACAAGGTGAAATCTTGCCCGAAGCTCTTTGTCTGTTTTCTGAATTAGTAGATCTATTACTTAATGCATTCTCCAGCATGTAATCATGTCATTTCCATCTGTTTTTCTATTTTAAGAGTTCCATTTGCATCTGGATCTAGTTAACATAATGGATATGTTTTCATTAAGAGCAATCTAGGATCAAACAGATGACCTAAGGGGATCTGGACTCCCTTCATTCGAACATACCGCGACAATCCTTTGATAACAAGAAGTTTAAGTAACTTGGGGGCACAAGTAACCGACTTAAAACACACTTGTTCTACACCTGCTATATTGAGATAGCAGCCCGACTACACATCCAAAGTGCCAATCCCTTGCCCGAACAGAAGTAATTGAATTTTTGGTTGATGGGGTTGAAGTTCTTATGGCTTTGGTAGCTATTAAATGGGCAAAATTGACCTGGTCTTTTCTTTGTTTTTTTTTTTTTGTTTTTTTTGTTTTTTGTTTTGGAGTCCTTTTTGTATGAAAGGCCCTTAAATTTAATCGAAAATGCTCCTTTGAAGTTTGTACATTTTATTAAGATGTTAATGTAACTGCTATTGTTTCGCCTCAAAACTTCACCTCAGCATGTAAAGGGATGGTTCCTTGTATGTAGAAAGGTTCCTCCTAGTTATGCTATGATTTTGTATATAATTTGTGGATGTCATCAGTATGTCAACACACGTATGATATAACCATGATGAAAGTTTCCACAACTTTTAGGCGGCAATTCTTACTAGTTTCCCCCACTCGAGTAGTTCGGTTAAAATCGCAATGACCCAAAATTTGCATTGACAATTTGACATTGATTTTTCTATTTCAAACAACTTTCAAATTCAAAAGAAAATGGTTGACCCTGTTTTCGGTTGAGAGGAAAGTATCCGTCCAAACTGAATCGACCCATTGACTCCTTTATCAATCTTTTTGGAAAGGTATCGATCTTTTTTGCTTCATTTTTTTGGGAGGAATTAATGTTTATGAATTTGTGTTCGCTTCCGTAGTGTTAATTCATAAGTTCATTAGGAAACTAGAGAAGCCAGCCACTTAACGAATCACACTTTATATTTTTGGCTTTTTATCATAAATGGACTTTGAAATTGACCCACATCGTTAAAATTGTCACTGAAATTGAAAAATAATCAACGTATTCCCTGAAAATAGGTGTTACAAATTAATGTGGTTATTCTGTCACAATTCTATCAAAAGTTCTGTTATGTATTGGTGTAGCACATAAATACCTTGAAATTGAAAATCGATTAATATAGTCCCTGAAAATTGTGTCGCAAATCAATTTAGTCATTCTGTTACAATTATGTCGAAAATAATATTATGTGCTGATGTGAGTAATAATTAATTTAAAAATTGTCCAAATACCTTTTTTGCACAGTGAGATTATCTCAAAGTAGAGTTTGTCGTTCTCCACGTCACCAAGATCACCGGAGGAGCGCCAGGTTTTGAGACTATTGATTGCCTAAATGTTGACGGTGGTGTCACAAAAGTCGTAGCCAATCCAAGCCGTCACCGAAGGTCGTCTTGATCCTGGTGCAATTCGATGAAAGGTGTAAAGATAGGTGTCTTGAGAAATTTATTTTTTCAGAAAAAAGAAGGTGAAGGCTACCATAGATGGAGGTAGATGAGTGTGAGTTGAGAACGGAGGTGATAACTTTTTTAATTAATTATTAAATTATTAAATCTATTTCTAATTTATTTTAAATTTAATTAAACTTGCGGGACCCATTTAATTAAACTTGCGGGACCCATTTTTGTGCCACACAGCACATAATAAATTTTTTTACTGAATTGCAAAGGAAGGACCATTCTGATGTGAGACACCTATTTTTAGGACTACATTGATCGATTTTCAATTTCAGAAATCATCGTGATGGTGTAGATCAATTTTAGGGGGCATTTATGATAATGAATTTTTATTATAATATATAGAAACCAAAGAAAAATAACTAACCGCCCACTAGGTGGATTTTGAGATCGATTTGAAACGTGTTGAAAAATTACTATTTTATTCTTATTATATTTAATTGTTTTGTTTTGAAACTCTAATTGGAAGAAGAGTATGTCTTGATACTGTGAAGCTGTTAGGGTGTTTAACTTAATATATAGTGAAGCTTTTAGGGTGTTAACTTAATATATAGAAATTCAATTTCATATTTTGCATTCACTTTCTGTTTTTCTTAGTTTTCTCACTTATTCGACCATTTACTGACTAGTGCTGTTATTTCCACTCCAGTATCTTATTTCCCCACCCACTTTTTAATGAAAATTTTAATTACAAGTTTACTCATTTGTAAAATGACCAATAAAGACCTTAAAAGATAGCCCTCTGTTCACAATCGTTCCGGTTCTACACATTTTCTACATTTTTGCAAATTAATTCTCCTAAAAATCTTGAAGACGAAGATGAACCCAAAAACCAGGTAACCATAATTTGATTCTTCTCTACTTTCTCCGGCCACTGTGCGATTCAAATTTAATATTTTTGTTGTGGTTGGATGTTTCAACAATGGATATCAGCATGAATTGATATGTAATGTGGACTTGCTGCATATGTATAGATGCAAATATTTCTATACACAAGTGTGGAAGAAGAACTGAGGAAGGGTAGTCTTCTGTAAAGTGTATTGAGTTTGATTAGTAAAAAAATGGTGCAAAGTCTATCACTGAGCGCTCTAAAACTATTTCTCCACTGGTGCAATAATTCTAGAGACAAGCTCAAAGTGGAGAGAGAGAGTGCTAATGAGAATATTTTAAGAATAAAAGTGGGGGAGAAAATAGTATTTTAATTTTGTAACTTTTTATGGTGGGTGAGATTATAATATGAGTGGAGAAATAGAACAATGGAATGGGTCTAGTAGCTCTCTTAATAACTTCCTCCTAAGTACATGCATAGAGGAGTGGAGGTTGCTTGTAATACCACCGATACCGATACGCTTGATATAGACAGCTTTAGGTCCCTTAAATAGAGAGACAAAATC
The DNA here is from genome assembly GCA_036320875.1 of Cotoneaster glaucophyllus. Taxonomy (NCBI): domain Eukaryota; kingdom Viridiplantae; phylum Streptophyta; class Magnoliopsida; order Rosales; family Rosaceae; genus Cotoneaster; species Cotoneaster glaucophyllus. Next base: position 24,578,380 of record CM070059.1, on the reverse strand, counting down.
AGAAGGAAGCACATCGCATACGAGTCCTTGCTAGACTCTACAATTTGTTACTATATTTTTGTTAAAACTGGAGGCTAAACTTATGTTTAGCCTAGTTAGTTAAGAGTAGTGTGATCTCCCTTTTACACCCAAATTCGAATTCTTTTTCCGTAGTTCAGACAAAATTAATTCAAATACCACTCAAATCAATAAGAAAAACAATATGGATATTTCTAATCCACATCACAATTAATTTGATTCTTTAACTCTGGTGATTAGGAAACACAAATCTCATTCTTGACATAGCAAAGACATTAAGCATGAAGATTGAGACCATAGAGGGAGAAATTAAGATACATAAGTGGAAGAGTGACTCTTAGGGGGAGACTTAAAACTTAATTAGGACTTATTTTCTTCATCTTACCCACCAGTGTTGAAAGGTGTTATAAATTCGGTCATTTTGCATTACTTAATTGGCATACAAAAGCACCAACTTACTCATTCTAAATTCACCACAATCTCATTCTTAAGTTTCATCCTCCTCTAGCTTCTAAATTTCACCCTATCTTCCTCCAGTTGTTGCATTTGATAGAGAACAATGGGTTCCAATTTTGCTCAAATTACACTAGCAATGGTGCTAATTGCTTCAATGCTGGCAGTTAGCACATCCAACAAGGATTGGCAATATGGTAATTACAGCGGTTGGGGCTTCAGCCATGGCTCATATCACCTCAATAAGACCCAAGGACCAAACAAGATCGTTGTTGGTGGCTCAGAAAACTGGCATTTCGGATTCAACTACACAGAATGGGCTTTGAAGAATGGACCATTTTACATCAAGGACACTCTCGGTGAGTATCCATTTTTCTGTGCATTTTTGGCTTTACTTATTGTTGTTTGCAAAGATCTTACTTGTTTAGCTCCCCGTATTCAATTCTTGCTGCAAATTTTATCGAAAACTTTGAAACATAACATGTCAAGCGGTCAACCTAAAATCGAAAAATATTGCCCGCTTAAATTCTAATGTAACTAGAATGTTTTCTCTGCACAATTTGTTCACCATGAGAAACGCTTTTTCTCTTGTTCATAGAATTGAACAGCTATAGTTACATGATAAATGGTGTTTTGCAGTTTTCAAGTATGATCCACCGAATAACACCACACGACCTCACAGCGTCTACTTGTTCCAAGACTTTTGGAGCTTCTTGAACTGTGACTTGAGTCGAGCAAGAATGGCAGGAAATCAAACTCAAGGAGGCAGAGATGGCTTTGAGTTTGTTCTCAAGAGGTGGCAGCCTTACTACTTCGCTTGCGGCGAGCATGATGGTTTACATTGTAAGGACGGATTGATGAGGTTCCCTGTCTTCCCAATGTTTCGTGGCTACTGACCGATCGATGTTGAAACACAGTATTAAGGCAATGCACAAAACACACATTGCATTCGTAATTAACCTTTTGAGCAAATAATAAAGAGACTTGGTATGCAAGTTTTTGAGAGAGTATAGTTGATAAGTTCAATGACATAGGTATTGAACATGTCTACTATTTAATTATTATTGTTCTTTAGTGATGTTTTACCATGTAACTAAAAATTTGAAATAGTTTTTGGAAATTTGAAATTGAATGTTAATGGTAATGTTGTACTAATTAAACCTCTTATATTTCCTTTTCAGAAATAATATTACATTGAGGTAGTGCGTTCTCATTTTATTATTAAAAAAAATTATAAAAAAAGAAGAAGAAGATTATCCTTGTGATTAGTGTCTTTTTCTTCAACTCATTGCGTCTTGATTTCAAACCCTGCCTCCTTAGGGTAGATTAGGGTAGAAGCTTTTGCACAGCTGGTTCTTGCTAACATGCAATATTAGCAAACAACCACTCAACTTTTACAAATTCTTACTAAAGGGCAACAAATTCTCCAGCAAGGGGGGCCAAGCAAATAATCGAGCAATAGCAAATTTGGAAAATTAGCAAGTTGGTCAAATTGCAGCGATATTAATTGGTTGAAAGAGACCAAGTAGTTTTTCCAAGTGAACCCGAAGCTAGTCCAAGTGAGCAAAGTGCGTGCCATACAATTGAAAAATTCGAGAGTAGGGAAAAGATGTACAACTCGATGAACTAGCTAAAGAGGAAGCAGAGAAGAACAGACGATGTCACCCCACTTTTTAAAAATCCTACTTATGAACAGTGACGAAGCCACGTGAGGGCGAGGAGTGGCGGCCGCCACTCCCCTCGTCGGGAAACACTAATGGAGAGCTGGGTTTGCCACTCCCCTCGCGCCTCGCCGGAAAAAATGGTTCATCTTCTCCTCTGTTTTTGCTGGGCAGTCTGTTCTGCTGCTCGCAGCAGCAACAGATTGCTGTTTTTTTTTCTTTTCAAAATCTAGGCCAAAATGAAAAAAATTTAAAAGTTTATAACAAAACGGCGCCGTTTTGTATATCTGAATTAAAAAAAAAATTATAAAGGGGACCGCATCCGCGTGTCGGCCCTTCGTTTTGTCTGTCCCCCCCCCCCCCTTTCCCCTTTACTCCCGTGCCGTTCACCAATCAACACACAGAGAGAGCAAAGCTGCTCCCCAACCAACGCCAGCCAACCGTTCCCTTTAATTTCTGCCGCTCTCCAGCTTGAGTCGTCGGCTTCCACCATTTAAAGGTAAATTTTTTAATTCCTAAATGTATAATCCCTAAACCTAATTAATTATTTAATACAAATTTTGTTTAATTAGTATAGAATCATATTGTAATGCACTAATATGGTTATTGGTTATTGATTATTGATGTGAATCATATGCTTATGATTATTGATATGAAATTATGAAATTATTTTTTAGGGTGAAAATTAAAATTTGAAATCTTGAATCTTGATGATTAGTTGAATTGATTAGTTGTATTCATATGAATATGATTAGTTGAATTGAATTTTTATTTATTGAATAATTTGTATGCTTATTCGTATTGGTTAATTGAATTGTTGGTTGGTTGGATTAGTTATTATGCATACTATAGTATAGTCTACTTTAGGATTAAGAGAGCTTTTTCTGCTATGAAGATTGTGAAAACACCATTGCGTAACAAAATGAGAGATCAATGGTTGAGTGATAGCATGCTTATTTACATTGAGAAAGATGTATTTACTTTTATTGATAATGAGCCTATCATGCGACGTTTTCATGACATGAAACCTCGCCGGCAACAATTGTAATTTGTTTGAATTGATTAATTATGGAAGACATTACTATATAAAAAGATTCAGTTGTTGGCAGTTTTATTTAACCTTGCAATCTTTTAAGTTCGCCCCTACCCCCGAGAAATCAGAAATCATGGCTTCGCCACTGCTTATGAAGACGAGTTGCCCTTTCTGCAATGCTTCATAAATCCAAATAAGGAGGAGCCAAACAAAGAGTTACGAAGCCAAAAGGAGGAAGACATACAACAGAGAAAGAGACAAGGGATGTGACAAGTCGTTGGATTTTCAATTGTTTGATTGGCCCAAAGCCTGAAGATTCTTTCATTCTAAATTCTTCCAAGAACCCGCTTGAAGTCCACTGCTCAAATTATGGAAGAGAATTTGGAATTGAACCAAAAGTTGAAGATGTGAATGATAAATTCGAGTTCACACCAATGGCCAACATATGGTGACAACGAAAAAAAATGAAGAAGAGAAAGAAGTCTCGAGCTTTGAGATTGAAGAAAAGTAAAAATATGCAGCGTCTAATTGTTCCCCTTATGATCACCATTTGAGATTGAAGAAAAGTAAAAATCCACACCAAATTTCAAAGCTACAAGGTGGAAGAAAGGGATTAAGAAGAAGATTCATGGAGTTGTTCCCCATATGATCACCATCCTCCACTTAATTCCGGCTTGCTCATGACTATAAAGAAACACTTCTTGAGAGGCAACCCAAGCTTTCTTAAAATTCCCTTCACTTTTGCATTGAGTTTTGTGCTTCTTGTTTGCATTAACATTGGTTATCCAAAATTCAAGTTTGGGGAGTTCGCTACAAGCATGTCGCATGAACCTTCAACGATGTTCATTCATGCTTCAACATGAAAAATTTGGTCTTAATTTTCCATGTTTTCGTTATTCTAAAAATTGAGGACAATATTTGATTTTAAGTCTAGGGGTGAGAATTGAAGTTTTAAAAGATCAAAAGCATGAAAAATTTGCGCGAGTTGCAATTTTTAATCCAGACTAATTTTGTCCCATCATGTGCATGGAATTTGTTGTGTTATTGGGTCCATTTTTTTAGTTAGTAAATTAAGTTGTTTTGTCCTTTTTCTATTTTTATGTTCGTTAATTATTCTGTTATCTTTGTCTTGTTAGTTTGTGTCATAGTTCTTCATAAAAAAAAAATCCATAAAAATTAAAAAAAAAATAGCTAAGATTTCTTTTTCTTGAGTCGTTTTCTTTTAATTAGTTAGACATTCCATATGTCAATGATAATACTTTGCTTTTCTTTCGGGTCATAGGCTTATTTGAATTAGTGCTTTTTATGTGGAACTTCAGTTATTTTATATCGTTAATCAGATTCCTACAAGATTATTCTCAGGTTCATTTTATATAGACAGTTAGTTTGACTAGCTCTTAACTTCGAGAATTATATGTGAATTTTAAGTGAAAACTTATTGAACGTTTGTGAGATTTTGAGCCTCTTGCATATTCTTTCTTGTGAGTTTTATGATAACACTATCATTCACTAGAACTTGCTTCAATATCTCTCGAGGAGAAATCCTAAATCATGCAACATTGGGGAGATGATTTTGGCCATCCTTGGGTCATTTGAGCCTTTCTAGCTAATCTATTATGTTATATATCCCTAGTTATCCTTTTGAAGCCAAACACTTAGCATTTTCTTTCATCACCCACATTCCTTATGCATTTAACCTATATTAGCCATACCCTGTAGTTTGAGAGATCCCAAAGTGATGCCGAGGGCGATAAAGCTTGGGTTCTACACAAAGAAGTCGCGTGCACCGAGGTACCACGTGTCATATTATCTTATTTTTTATTTTCTTTCAATCATCTTTTCTAAAGAAAAGAAAAAGAAAATGATAGTATCAAAGAAATTAGGAAAATGGTAGTTTGAAATTGTTCCATTCCTACAATATGAGTCTGGACGCCAAAAATTGAAGATCAAGTTTCAAAAAAGGGCCGGCCAAATTTCATGATGAAGATATCTTGGTATTTCCTAAGTTATAGTTTTTCCTTATCCTTTCTTTCATAGCCCATAACCTAGTCTAACATTACAACCCTTGTAAAGACCTTTGGTCTTTGATGTTGCATTAATTTAAATAGTGGAGAGATGATATGAAGAGCAAGCTTATGGGGGTTTTATATTGCTTACAATGTTTTGAGTTGCACTTTACCCTTTAATGTATGGCTTCTTTGTGAGTGATATTCATAGTGGAGGATTTGAAGTGGAAGCTTTGGTTTACGTATACCTGTTCAGGTTTAGGGTTTGGTTATTTCACTCACTACACTTGAGAATCTTGTGTAAGGTTTGGATAATTCTATTTGGAAAAGTGTTTAATTCTCTTAAGTTTGGTGACCCTTTTACATTGCACTGAGGCAAAATTATGGAAGATCTATTTATTTCTTGTTGTCTTTTACTTTTGTTTTGCTCGAGAACTAGCAAAAGTTAAGTTTGGAGCTATTTGATAATTGCATTATTTCTCATATTTTCAGATCAATATCCTTAAGTTTTGCTAAAGAATTTATTTCAAAAGAGCTTTATTAGTTTATTTTCCTTAATTTCAGCCAACATACGCATTCATAACATTTTTGGTGATAAATCAACTTTCTGGAGGAGTTTTGATGCAAGCTGGAGAAGAATGTTAAGAGGCTGAATATAATTGCATTTAAATTTCATAATTTTTCATAGAGCCAAACGTTCCAGTGAAAACTGCACATCTGTGGGAGAATGAAGATTCGGAGCCTTTCCTTGTTGTTCCTAGTGGCGTGCGATATATTCCTAAAAAGCTAAGACACAGAGCTATAATGGTTCCTATTTCTCTAGAATTTTCCAGAAGCTAAATCAACCTCAAAACTAGCATGCAAGATAGATAACGTTTTTCCTAGGCCATGAAGGATTCTTTCCTAGTTTGTGTCATTAATTGTTTAGGAGTTTGTTTTGTTTTAGGAGACTTTCTATAAGACATTTTAGGGTTTTTCTAGTATTAATAAGGCGTCTCAAGCTCTCTCTACACATCACCACCACACCATAATACCAATATCACCATCTACGCAATTCGCAAAGAAGAGTTTAGTGACGTGCCTTGCCATGGATTCCGGGTTCTATCTTTCTTTTATTTTTATTTCTATGTGTAACTAAGTTATTTTTTAAGGTTTGTGATGAAGTCATGACATGAATATTTGAGAAGTACTTTGTTAATTGCTATTTGATTCTGAGCCATGTTATATTCTTAATCTTTGTACACAATTTATTCTAGATTTGAATTTCTAATGATTGGTGACTTTTAGGAATTTTACATCTAGTTACCAAAATAAATCTATGAGAATGACCAATCAATTAGGTTTACTGGATTTAAGATTAAGTAGACTAGATAAACTAGTGAGGATGAACAATATCAAGCTAGTCTTACTTGGTTGACATAATTCTTGTATGCTTAATGGGCTTTTGTGTATGCCTAACTAATAAGATATAGTTATCATGTAGAGATACACGAGTTGATGTCTCATCACAGATTAATTCATACATTAGAAAGAACAACCTTTAACATTGGCTTGGTAATTGGATAGTAGTTGGTTCTAGGAAAAATATATAAGATTGTTGTTGGTGGATTCATAACATTAGGCTTCACTCTTTTTGAAATTCTTCTTGACTTGTGTTTATATTATTTACTTGTCGTTTTAATTTTATTGTTAGTTTTAGTCTTAATTCATTATTCATTTAACTTATTTTTTGTTTAATTAAGTCTAGTGTGATTAATTGGTTAAATTGGTGTTAAAGTAATTCGTTTGAGTTCAACTTCATATTTGTATATCTTACTACAATTGATCGTGTGCTTGCAAGTTTAATTTGGTTCATATCATTTAACTTAGTTTAAAAATACTTCAACAGGAAAGATGAAAATGAAACCTAACACTAGATAGGCCCTAGCTAGCAGCTAGCTATAACCATGACCTACTTTTCATGTAAAAGTCCAGTGATCAAGCGCCAAAATCTGTCTAAATCTTTTGGTAGGCTGGAAGTTGGGAGAACTTTCATTCATGGACCATTTTGTGATAAATGAAGGCATTGAAGAGGTTTTATGTACCTCACATTTTGTTGTTAGCTTCTCCGTGTACCAAATTATATATCTTCAAGTTAATTTGGAGCTAGGGTTTGTTTTTTGAGCAAATGACATTATCTACACTAAGGAGGCGGAATGGTGGGCTAAGCTTCACAATAGGCTAGCAATTATGTGGTTCAAATTCACCTTTGGCGAGAATCGAACACAAGACCTCTCACTTACAAGTGAAGATGAATGTCACTAGACCGTAGTACTAAGTGGCTTCAAGTTAATTAAGTTTCCAAATTTCCAATTGATATTGTTTTCAGTTTCCGTAGGCAGCCTAGAGCCTAGACGAGATCTAGGCTGACTATACAAATTTAAGTAAGTTCATTTGTCACATCCCGACCCGGGGTCCACCACATCCCGGCCCCGCTCCACCACCGTAGCACGATATTATCCGCTCTGGGCCCCTACCACGCCCTCACGGTTTTGTTTTTGGGAACTCACACGAGAATTTCCCAGTGGGTCACCCATCATGGGATTGCTCTCGTGCGCTACTCGCTTAACTTCGGAGTTCCCATGGAACCCGAAGCCAGTGAGCTCCCAAAAGGCCTCGCGCTAGGTATGGATGAGAATATACATATAAGGATCACTCCCCTGGGCGATGTGGGATCTCACAATCCACCCCCCTTAGGGGCCCGACGTCCTCGTCGGCACACCACGGCCAGGGTTAGGCTCTGATACCAAATTGTCACATCCCGACCCAGGGTCCACCACATCCCGGGCCCGCTCCACCACCGTAGCACGATATTGTTCGCTTTGGGCCCCTACCACGCCCTCACGGTTTTGTTTTTGGGAACTCACACGAGAACTTCCCAGTGGGTCACCCATCATGGGATTGCTCTCGTGCGCTACTCGCTTAACTTCGGAGTTCCCATGGAACCCGAAGCCAGTGAGCTCCCAAAAGGCCTCGCGCTCGGTAAGGGATGGGAATATACATATAAGGATCACTCCCCTGGATGTGGGATCTCACATCATTTATATTGTATAAATAAGTGATTATTTATACTAAAAATTACATAATTGTATTGACATCCATAAATTGTAAATTAAAATGACATATAAATTGCAATATTATAACATATTAAAAATATGGAGAACACGCATATAATGAGTATTCATTCAAGTATTCAACAAGTTTCTCACAATTTACTGAACAAAAATAAAATGTAAAATGAAAGCTATCGTTTTTCTATTTAAGTGAGAGTCGCAACTTAAAAGGGTGTCCAAGCGAGTCTAGATCGGTTAGGCGAATGCCTAAAAATGGGTAGATGACTTTTCTTAATTTTTAAACTCGTATGCATTAACCGGGATAATAGACAGCCTCCTAACGCTTAAATGGGAATTGTTAAGACCGTGGTTATATGTGGATGAAAAATATTAATGGAAATTACGTCTAGTGTCAGTGTCACATCCCGGCCCGGGCCCCCACCACATCCCGGGCTCAACTCCGCCGTAGCACGATATTGTCCCCTTTGGGCCCCGGCCATGCCCTCACGGTTTTGTTTCTGGGAACTCACACAAGAACTTCCCAGTGGGTCACCCATCATGGGATTGCTCTCGCGCGAACTCGCTTAACTTCGGAGTTCCTATGGAACCCGAAGCCAGTGAGCTCCCAAAAGGCCTCGTGCTAGGTAGAGATGGGAATATACATATAACGCTTACAGGATCCACTCCCCTGGGCGATGTGGGATCTCACAATCCACCTCCCTTAGGGGCCCGACGTCCTCGTCGACACACTTCCGGCCAGGGATTGGCTCTGATACCAAATTGTCACATCCCGCCCTGGGCCCCCACCACATCCAGGGCTCAACTCCGCCGTAGCACGATATTGTCCGCTTTGGGCCCCGGCCACGCCCTCACGGTTTTGTTTCTGGGAACTCACACGAGAACTTCCCAGTGGGTCACCCATCATGGGATTGCTCTCGCGCGAACTCTCTTAACTTCAGAGTTCCTATGGAACCCGAAGCCAGTGAGCTCCCAAAAGGCCTCGTGCTAGGTAGATATGGGAATATACATATAAGGCTTACAGGATCCACTCCCCTGGGTGATGTGGGATCTCACAGTCAGCCTTTGTCATTACTTGTAAGACCATCTCCAATGGTGGGCTAAAAGCCAAATTACCCCCCAAACTCACTCCAACCCAAGGGGAAAATTTGGGTTAAATGCTAAATGTTAAACCAAGGCCAAATTCCCCCCAGAATTTAGCCAGAAATCTGTGTGGGCTCCACCAAACCGAGTGAAAATATTTATCAAAATTTAAATTTTTTTAGATTAAAATGTTCATAAAATTAATTTACGATAATCTACATATATTTTTTTTAAATTAATTTAATAAAAAAATAGCCTAAGTTTATTCTTTAATAATCCCGGGCTAAAATTTTAGGCTAGAACGGTTGGAGCAGAAAAACTGTTTCTGAGCTTAAAGCTACATTTTCCGGGCTAAAATGTTTGGCTTTTAGCCCAACCATTGGAGATGGTCTAAATAAATAAGTTATTATCAAGTGTTTTACTTTGCACTTGAATTGTAATTTGTTCCACTCAGGCCCGGCCCAGGCCTAGTGCTGGCAGGGCGATCGTCCGGGGCCCAAAACAATTCGGGGCACCAAAATTATTACGGTAGTATATTTATATATGTTTTCATAAGAGTATAAATTTATAAAATTTGCCTAGATTACAAAGAAATTGAGCTAGAAGTGGTGGTTTCTTCTTTTGAAAATAATGAAGAGGTCTTGGGTTCAAAACACTACATGTGCTTATTTACTTTCCAATTTTTACAAATTTTTTTCATAAGAGTATAAATTTATAAAATTTGGTTAAATGATCAAAAAGTTTAAATAGAAGCAATGGTTTTTCTTGTTTAAAATTAACAAGATTTCCTAAGTTCGAAATGCTATATGCGTGTTTATTCTTTTCAATTTTTACGAATATTTGTTTGGTTGTTAATTTATTTTTAGTTACTAGCTAGTAGTTATGTGGGTTGCTATTTTTAAATATTCGTTTGAATTCAAGTCTAATCTTCTACAAAGAGTAATATGTAGACCAAATTTTTAGAGCAAATTTGCAAATCATATGACGTGTCATCAAAATGTTTAATTTAGTGCCCATTCATTACTTATACATATTAATTAAAGACTCAAACATCATTATTTTTTGAGTCTCATATTGACAAGGTTAGTAAATAAGAAAAAAAAACACCTCACGATTTATACAAAAACACTTTAAAAGTTCATATGGAAAGCAAAACTCATCATCTATCTACATGGAAGCTCTGAGTTTTTTGGTTTCCTTCTCTGGATACAAATAAATTAGTCTTTCTGTGTTTCTAAATTATTGAGTTTGAACTGTTTTTCTAAGTATAATTTTATCGATGTCTTACGTGAGAAAATAAATAATTTTCTTATATAAAGTTAGGGTACATTTTTTGGTATCGCCCCGGGCCTCAAAAATCTCTAGACCGGCCCTGGTTCCAGTTTACCCCCGAATTCGATTATTTAATTCGAGTAGCAATTCCCCTTGAATTGCATAGGCTTTGTTTTCCTTCGTCCTTTAAACTTTCAATTTAGTTTTGATCTCATTCATGTAAATGTCCCCAGTCCTCAATTCTATTAAATTGGTCTATTTGAGGATTATTTTCGTCCACTTACAGTACGCCTTCGCATATTTTGTAGATGAGTTGAGTTTCAATTCCTCTTAAATTTTTCTCCTTACTCAATGAATAGAATTCTGAGTCTGACAAAAATAATAATAGAAGTCTAAGTATTTACTAATTTTACACTAACAGAAAAAAAAAATTAAAAAATAGCTTTCCCAACGACTGCTGACAAATTTTTACGCAAAAGAGTTCAATTTTCGCCGATAGAATTTTGCCGGATTAAAAATCTTTTTCCGACAAATACCAAGTTCACTAAGAGAAGTTTTGCTGCGAAAGCAACTTGTTTTTTTATAGTGTTATTGCGTGTGTAGCATCATATTTTTTAGGCATTGTGATGAGTCTATATTATACCATATATTTTAAGGAAAATTAATGAAAAGGGCTTGAAAAGTTTTAGTTTTAATAAAAAACCATGTTATAAGTTTTGTTTAATAAAAAATCATGTTATAAGTTTTAGTTTTAATAAAAAACCATGTTATAAGTTTTGTTTAATAAAAAACCATGTTATAAGTTAAGTCACTGTTTCTGGAATTTAAGTCACTGTTTCTGGATTTTAAGTAACACTGTTTCTGGAATCTAAGTCACTGTTTCTGGAATTTAAGTCACTGCACTGTTAGTTTATTTCCAGCGACAGTGTTAGTGTTCCAGCGACAGTGTTATTTTTCCAGCGACAGTGTTATTTTTTTTTTCCAGCGACAGTGTTATTTTTCCAGCGACAGTGTTAGTTTTTCCAGCGACAGTGTTATTTTTCCAGCGACAGTGTTAATTTTTTTTCCAGCGACAGTGTTAGTTTTTCCAGCGACAGTGTTATTTTTCCAGCGACAGTGTTAGTTTTTTGCAGAGACAGTGTTATGTTTTTCCAGCGACAGTGTTAATGTTCATTTTCTTTCCAGATACAGAGTTTGTTTGTGCACGACCCAAAGGGCTTGGTGTGGTTGCTGCTCGCCGGAGCTAAACGGAAGGGAAGGCCGGATTTCGGCCGGAAAGTTGGACAAACTTTAAACGCTCATAACTTTGTCAATACTCAACAGAATCAAGTGATTCAAAAACGAAAATCGTAGTTCTCGAAGAGACGAAGAGAATGGTACCTTGCACGATAGCTAACTCGTTGTGGTTTGGCCGGAAAACGCCTCGAAAGCCTCGGAGGTCGGCTGAAACTGGGTTGGACAAACTTTAAACGCTCATAACTTTGTCAATACTCAACGAAATCGAGTGATTCAAAAACGAAAATCGTAGTTCTCGAAGAGACGAAGAGAATGGTGCCTTGTACAATGGCTAACTCGTTGTGGTTTGGCCGGAAAATGCCTCGAAAGCCTAGGAGGTCGCCGGAAACTAGGTAAGATTCAAATGGATATAACTTCTTCAATACTCAACGAAATAGGGTGATTCAAAAAGGAAAGTTGTAGTACTCAGCGAGACGAAGAGGATGATGAGGGCCAAAGGAGAGCCCATGAGTGACTGGCTGGTGGTCGAGCTGTCTGTTGTTTTGGCGGGTTTTACCTTGTTCTGTGATGGTTTTTGGTTAAAAAAAGTTATAGGATGGTTTTTGGTTAAAATAAACTTAGTTCAAGCCCTTTTTATTAAAGCTCCCTATATTTTACCCTAATCTTAGTATTAATTTATTAGTTATTTTGATAGAACTTTGATATTTTGTTATGTATTTTCAATGTAGGACATTCGACTTCCTCTGGAGGAAAAAGTGATCAAACAAATGAATTTTGGAGTGATTCCAATTGGAGATGTTATTGAGTGTTTCAAGATAATTGTATCAACGTTTTAGATTTTTCTACCAAGCCGTTTGACCGTGGCGAAGAAGAGAAGACTCAGCGCGCAGCTTTCTCAGATTAACGTTTCTGGACGTTTGGGCATTTTGGAGGTCAAGATGACATATTTTGAGGAAGATTCCTTCTGAGACCTTTTGGGATCAAATCAGAGTTGATTTGGTCGGTTAAAAGACTAAAGGGGGTTGTATTCAATTGAGATTTTGAGGGATTTTAATTCTTTTAATGAATCTAGGGTATTCAATCAGGATAAGTGATTCTCTGAAATTCAATGTGTATTCAATCAGGATTCTAAGGCAGTTTATTAAAATCCTTAGAAATTTGGGTATATTCAATTAGGATTTTATAGAAGTTTATAACATTTTAAGTGTATTCAATTGGAATTTGATTTTAAAGAATTTCAAAAAGTTGAGGAATTAGAGGGAATTAGAGAGATTTTGTAGTGTATTTTAAGCATCCACAAATCTCACCTCTCCACATGAGATTTCGAGGGAATTGAATCAAAATTTTACATGGAATCTCTACAAGTCAATTAAACTCTATAAAAATTCATGGATTGATAAATTCATTAAAAACTCTCAAATTCTCAATTGAATACACCCCCAATTTCTTAGAAGTCTGAATTTTAGTTCAAATAGGAGACCTTTTATTTTTTGTTTTATTATTTTATTATGTTTCCTAGTTTTATTCTAAGACCTTCTAGGGTTTTATTTTGTAGTAGTATAAATAAAGATATTTAGCTAGGGAGAAAGAGAAGGAGAGAACACACGCACTACTTTGGAAGATTCAAGTTTATTTTCAAGGTGTTTTCTATCCATGTTTTTAATAATATTTTATTTTATGATTGTTAGTAACTAATTTCCGTTCGCTAGGACGAGGCCACGAGCCTTAGCAAGAATATGTAGTTTCTTTTCAATTTGCTTATGATATTATACATGCAAGTTTTGAATTATTAATCACAAGTTTAAACTATCTAATTGTTTTGATGATTGGCCACCATTAGGATATTCAGAAAAGTAATTTGATGCAATTTTGGCGGAGAGCTGTCCCTAAAATTGGCTTTGGCTTCTTGTGGTTAATATGTGTAACTTCTTAGGATGGATGACATGTAGGGTTATATGGTTTTTCAAAAGGTTTTCACAAAACTTAATGAGTCTTGCATGTTCACTGTTAGATCTCACATCGCCCAAGGGAGTGGATCCTCTATGCCTTATATGTACATGCTCACCTCCAAATAGCACGAGGCCTTTTGGGAGCTCACTGGTTTAGGTTTCCGTAGGAACTCCAAAGTTAAGCGAGAATGGGCCAGAGGATCCCCAGGATGGGTGATCCACTGGGAAGTTCTGCTCGCGTGAGTTCCCATAAACAAAACCGTGAGGGCGTGGTCGGGGCCCAAAGCGGACAATATCGTGCTACAATGGAGTCGAGCCCGGGTTGTGGTAGAGCCCGGGTCGGGATGTAACATTCACATTCAATCTGGACGCCACGGACGGGTTGCATGTTAGATATACGTTCTATGTTGGAGGTTCCAAGTAGGATATATATTAGGAAAACCTAACCTTCAAAAAATGCATGGGTAATTCATAAGTAATTGGAAGAACTATGTATGATTGTTAAGGTGACATCGGAACCCTAGTGCTTAAATTTATTTTCTTTTGTTTTATTTACTTTCCCAATTTGTTTAATTATTTTTAATTAAATTCGTTTTTAATATTTTAGGTCATTAAATCAACCTCTTCCAAACTTTGTTTTCAAATAATTAATTAAGATTTGGTTTTGCGATAAATTATTCATTCAATTCCTTGCGGAAACGACCTTACTTGAGCTGCTATACTAGGACAACCTTGTACTCTTGCAAGTATTTTTAAGTGTTTTTATCCTTACTTTTGCAGGTGGTAAAATCTCTATCACATTTCATGTGATGAAATTAACAGAAAATTGTAACGATTGATGGTTGAGGAGAAGTGGGCACGAATTGAAAATTTAGGGATCAAAACAAACTAAAAGTTTAGCAGGGTTCAGAACCATAGTGAAAGTTTGGAAGTAAAAGTAGAACAATGACCTAAATTCAAGGAAGATTGCTTTAAGTTTTTGGTAAAATCTAAGTTCAAAATGTTCTGCCACTAAAGGAGATATGAGTTAAGTAAAGGTTAGTGAATTTTGTAGGTGAATTTGGGTATGATTTCAGAAGGAATTCGATATAGTTTCAGAAGGAATTGACCATGGTTTCAGGAGGAGTTAGAATCGAGGATTATGAACTCAAAGCTTAAGTTATTCGTGCATGGCGGTGGACTCAGTGGTAGTGGTGGTTTTCAGAAGGGGTTTATGATTTCCTGGCTCACCATCAACTTTAATGTTCATCATTTTCATCAGTTGGGCAGCAGTCTTTAATTAACCTGATGGGGTAACGCTGCGGGCGGTCAGTAGGCCAGCAGTCTAAAATCAACATCAATGAGGTTGGTTATGACTCTGGAAAAACAGTGCACTTCAAGACACTTTATTTCAGAATTTAAAAGTAAAAATATTAATCTAGATGTTTTTGGCCCTTCTGTCTTCCAATATTGTTTGTAAAATAAGTCTCAAAAAATTTCACAGGAGGGATTCTGGAAAACAAAAAAATGAATCCAATATACTCACAACCCATTATGAAGAAACAAAATGTGTTCTTCTCCAAATTGTTAAAAAATTATTGCTCGAATAAGTAAAAAGACATTTTTATATAGAATTGTCTTTTACTTATTTGAATATGATTCATGTGGAGTAAAAAATAATTCTAAAAATTCTAGAGAGCACACGTGGACTTTTTTCCGAATAAGACAAGAATTCCCTCATTAAATGGAGAGGGCCACAAAAATTCACATGCGCAGTCCAACATCTTGGAGGCTAGAGCAGTTGACTACGCCATCATCAAGCTCCTTTGCTCATGGTAAGGGGGAAAAGTCTAAGACATTAAAAATATGATTAGTTACTACATCTTATCTTTAATATTCTCTTGATTGAAGATCAACTTAAACAAACATGGATTTCCAATCATATCCAATCAAAGATATTTCCAAGATAATCCCAAGACATTATTTAACAATTAATATTTTTAAGATTATTCTTTTGTCCTCCATTCTATGGATGACTCACCTTGGCCAATCAGATGCCGCCACGAGTAGGAAAAAACATTTGGCCGGCCACCTCCATATAAATACTCCATCTCCACTAGTTTTTGGTAACCTTTTGCTACACACTTAAGCTCTAAACTCTCTCTCTCTCTCTCTCTCTCTCTCTCTCTCTCTCTCTCTCTCTCTCTCTTCAGAGAAACAAATTTAGGCATCCGAGATCCATTGGCCAAAACTCCTCCCCCCTCCTCCAACCTCATGGGCGCATGAGGCTTTGGCCTTTATAATAGGTGTTCATTTGTTTTGTACGTACAATTTTGTCAAAACTGAAGATGGCGGAATTTTGCTACCACAATTCATATTAAGTACAAATAATTTTTGTCTTATTGTTTATACTTAGTTAAAGTAGGTCTCAAGTTTGAGTAATATAAAAGACGAGGATTGTGGATGCAAATTTCCGCCTTCTTCTTCTTGACGAAAATGCACCTGCAAAACAATTAACACCTTAGGTCAAGGCCAAGAGCCTCATGCACCCACGATGAATGGGGGGGGGGGCTTTGGTCGAAGAACCTTCGATGCCAAAGTTAGAATTTGAGGGAAAATTGTTTAGAGAATTTTGGAGAATTTTAGAAGAAAATTGGACTCAGGTTTTTGGGAGAAATGAGGGCTATTTATAGGGGTGTGGCTAGCCCTTATTTGGAGAAAAGGGGTCCGGCCACATATGGTGGTGTTTGGCTCTAATTGCAAGATATTATGTCAAAATAATATCTTGCAATCAATTAGGTAGTTAATTAGAAAATTAACCAATTAATTTTGGTAATTAATCCTAATTTGAAAAGAATAAATAGGGGTTACCTTGTGGGGAGGATTTGATGAGGATTGATGAAATAGGTTTTGAATAAATACCTATTTTGTTCATCTTTACCTTGATTGAGCCATTATTATCTACTTCTTGTGCATGGGAGTTCCCGTGTGCCTCGAGGGTAATTTTGTCTTTTTAACCCCAATAATCCACGTGTCGCCTCCATATTTTTTTTGATTATTTTTGGCTCCACAAATGCCCCCACGCCTGTTGGCCTGCTCTAAAAAAAAGGGGCAACAGGTGTAGAGATCTTCTTGCTTTAGGAAACATAGGATTGTTTCATATTTTGATATAGATTCCCTCTTTAATTGGAAATTAAATCCTTCTAGGAAAGGGAAATAAATTACTTCTAAAGTCTATTTAAGTCTACCTTAAGTAGATTATTAAATCAACTTTAGAGAGCAATTTATTTTACCTTACAAGAGAGAGAGAGCTAAAGGATATTTATTCCCTCTCCCCTAGCAATCTTCTACGCTTGCCCGTGCAAAGGGCGGTCTTTTGTTGCTTTCTTCGTCTTCACGCCGCATCAAGGTAAGAAAAAATTAATTTTTCCTTGTCTTTGTAATTTTTGGGAGCCTCGGGGCTTGAAATTTTGTTCGACGGGGGTCGAGGATGTGTGAAAAAATGGTTGGAGTAGACCACGGCATGGTTGCTGCCATGGGACTGCTTGGCGCAGCGGTGGTTGGGCTAGAAGCAACTCGGCTTGGGCCGAGCTGATGGGCGCTGGGCCTGAAGAGGCTTAGGCCTTTTTTTCTTTTTCTTTTCTTTTTTTTTTTGCTGGGCTCGAGCCCATGCTAGAATTGGAGGAAGTGAGGCACGAACCTCCTTCCTGGGTTGAATGACTAGGCTTCGGCCCACATGAAAAATGGACGCCTCCACGCTAGCCCTCCCTCTGTGGTATTGGGCCGTGATGCCTGCAGGCCGAGAGAGAATGAGCCAGGCTGTGGGGCTTGGCACGGCTACTGGGTTCCTGTGGCTTGGATCTTCAATTTTTTTTTTTTTTAGGGAGCCGTCTAATGAATTTTTTCTTGCGCCTTTGTAGAATTTCTTCAAGCATGTCTTCTTCAAGCCACAAGGGTGATGATGGAGTTCCGCCATTGTATCGTCAAGGCGGGTCTTTGAGTAAGGTGGGCTACTTCAAGGCTGCTCACTTCAAAATTAGCTTCAATGATTCATTTAGAGACTTTCTCGAGGCGTATAGGCATGCCATTCTGCTGGGGGTGTGTGTGAAGGGCGTCAAGGAAGGTGGCAGCCGTGAGCCATGTGGTGGGGTTTAGAGAGCCATCAAGTTCCATCCTTATTACTTTGTGTTGGAATTTACTCTTCCCATGCAACATTTCTTCCAAGAGCTGCTCAATGAAGTGCGCCCCTGCCAAATGTTCTCCTAATGCGATTCGCGTGATGGTGGGATTTCACAATCTAAGCCAATTCTTTGACTTGGATTTGACTGTCAACGAATTTTGGTATTTCTTCGACATTGGCCACATTGAAAGAGTTGGGCAACTACAATCTCACCATAGGCGTATTGACCACTCGAGCAAGGAAAACCATGACTGGGCCAAGGAGACTTTGGAGATAAGCGGAGAATAGGAGTCTAATTCTTCCCCTGAGCTACGTGTTCCAACGGTTTTCATCTCTGGTAAGTAGACTGTTTAGTCCTTTGGTTGCTTAGCACTTTTGCTAGGCTGCTTTCCGATTTACTAACCGTCTTTCTTCATTCTCGCAGATTCGAAATTTGGCTCGACCCCTAAAACTTCTCCAAATATGAGGAAGGTACATATTGCCCTTGGCATCCCTTCTGAGTACCGTGAGTGGCGTTAGCTCCTTAGTCTTCTTCGTCGGGAGAAAAGTGGGCTACCCCCGAGAGAGGAGATAATGCGAATCAAGGCTGAGGTGTTGGCTCGTCTGGTCACTGTAGTTGAGCCTGTAGCGCATGAAGGTGGAAAGAATAAATCTCCCCCGCCTACTTAGTAG
Organism: Cotoneaster glaucophyllus; assembly: GCA_036320875.1. Taxonomy (NCBI): domain Eukaryota; kingdom Viridiplantae; phylum Streptophyta; class Magnoliopsida; order Rosales; family Rosaceae; genus Cotoneaster; species Cotoneaster glaucophyllus. The sequence goes on along the minus strand of CM070059.1, from coordinate 24,559,728 downwards.
ATGTCGGCTGAGAAAAAACCAAAGACTTCTTCCGCTCCTCGCGAAGGTTCTCCAGCTACTCCCAAGCTCGTGATTAACTTGACTTCCCCTAAGGGTGAGAAAGATGAGGCTACTAGATCTGTGTCAGTGGTGCATGCCATTCCAAAGGTGGCTAGATCGATTTCTAACAAGATTGCTCAGTGTAGGAGTTTCGTCGTGCTCCTAGTATCGAAATTTATGCCCAAGCATCTGTCGGAGGCTAAGTCTGGTTCACCTTTGGAGAGACTTGCTACTATGAAGAGCAATATGGTGGACTCAGCTGCTAAAGTGGCGCCAAAACGCATTCCCTAGGCTGCTGAGATTGATTCGTCTGTTGAGAAGAATGAGATTGCTCGTATGGGCAGCCGTGAACAATCCACCAAACTTGTTTCCAGGGAAGCTGCTGAGATTTGTGCGCTTTTGAGACTAGATTTGCTCAAGGACATGGATGTGTGTGCCAAGTTTGTTGATGGTGTTAAATGGGTTATTGGCCCAAGTTCCTTTGTGAAGCATACGACCGAGTACAGGAGAACTGCTATGCTGGCTATGATGTAAAAAATGACGATTTTAACAGCCAAGTCTATGCTCCTTGATCAAGAAGACACCAAGGCTGCCAAGGAGGTGGCAAGAAATGTGGCAGCCGAAGCTTACTCCTCGGCCAAGAAAGTCAAGAGGTTGTAATCTGAGTTTGCTACTTTGAAGGGGTCTAATATCTCTACCCCTACTTCTCTGTAGCTTGAGACCGCTCGCTGGGAGATCGTGGATTTGAAGACTAGGCTTGACGCGATCCAAGTTAAGTATAAAAGTGCAGAGAATGAGATTGGGTGTTACATACCTCAGATTCAAGACCTTGAGCGTGCCGTCTTTGAGCTTCACTCCACTGCTTACGCAAAGGATGAAAAACTGATTGCTGCTTATAACCAAGTGATCCACTTCAAGAAGGTCATTGATAAGCTTGAACCTTAAGTGTTGGAACTCCAGGGTGCTTTGAAGATCAACGACAGTCTGAAGAAGGAAGTGGAGGAGCTGTCGAGGATCGTCTTGTTGGATGCTTTAGCCTACCCATTGCCTTGAGGATATCTCAGCGTAAACATGTACTGCTTGATGCCATACTTTTGGAAGAACTTCGCCAAATCTTGCCCATAAATTACAGGCCGTTATCAGTGACGATGGATTGAGGGATGCCAAATTAGCAAATAATGTTCCTCCATATAAAGCGCTCTGTGTCTGTCTGAGTCATGGTTGTCATGGGCTCTGCTTCTACCAATTTGGTGAAGTTAGTTGTCTGTCTGCAAAACTTGAGTGAGAGTGTAAGTTTAAAATTCCTCAAGTTGCTTACATACCTTCTCTAGGTATTGCACCATCCTTGGATGTCATGCCGTGTACTCCCCAGTAGTTTGGCTGGTGATTAGCTGGGAATTGGAATGAACTGTGAGCTTTTTCACCACCAAATCTTCGTCATTTGAAGGCATGCTAGCATGGCCTCATACTCTACTTCGTTGTTGGATGCTTTGAAGCCTAGAGTGATCGCCTACTCAAGCATTGAACCGTATGGGGTGACAAGGACCATGTCTGCTCCCGAACCTTTGCAGTTTGATGCACCGTCGATAAGCAAATGCCAGAAATCAACATCGAGTGGAGCAGGCACGGCTAAGGTGTACTCGGCTGCCTCCGGGGCATCGTTGGGCTGTTTTGTTGCGTTACCTAGGCTAAGCGTGAATTCTGCTATGAAGTTCGCCAAGGCTTAGGCCTTTATCGCCGTGCGGGGTCAGAAAACTAAACCGTATTAGCCAAGTTCCAACGCCTATTTCATCACTCGTTGAGAAGCATCTGGACCATGTAAGATTGATCGTAAAGGATACTGAGTCATGACAATGACTGTGTGAGCTTGAAAGTACGGTCTGAGCTTCCGAGCCATAGCAACTAGCACCAAAAATAATTTCTTGATCTTTGGATATCTAGTTTCTGTATCTAGAATTGCTTTAGAAGTGTAGAATACCGGCAGTTGGGCCCCTAGCTCTTCTCGTATGAGAGCAAAGCTCACAGCTACTTCTAAGACCACCAGATAGATGGATAAGTCCTCTGTTGCTTTCAGCTTGGATAGTAAGGGAGGTGATGTGAGGTCTTTTTTTTCATGTCTTGGAAAGCTCTTTCGCACTCATCATCCCATTTGTCTCGTTGTGCCCTCTTGATAGCCTTGAAAAAAGGCTTGCATCGATCAGTGAACCGCGAGAGAACGCCTGAGGGCAGCTGCTCGTCCTGGTTAAGCTTTGGATCTCCTTCAAGGTGGTTCAAGATTTCATCTCTAGGATCGCTCATATTTTCTTGGGATGTGCTTCGATTCCTTGTTGGGTTACTAGGTACCCTAAGAATCTGCCTGAAGATACTTCAAATGTGCATTTGGCAGGATTGAGCTTCATCTTGTACTTTCTAAGGATGTTGAAAGTTTCCGCCAGGTTGCAGATGTGGTCCGACCGCTGCTGATCCTTCACCATGATGTCGTCGATGTAGACCTTCATGGTTACTCCAATTTGCTTCTTGAACATCATGTTTACTAACCTTTGGTAAGTGGCTCTCGTGTTCTTGAGGCTAAAGGGCATGATCTTGTAATAGTTGGTGCCTCGCTCGACCACAATTGCAGTTTTCTCCTTGTCAGGCTCGTACATGGCTATTTGGTTGTAGCCGGAGTATACGTCCAAGAAACTGAGCAGCTGGTTCCCATAAGTTGAATCTACTAATAGATCGATTCGGGGAAGTGGATATGGATCCTTTGGGCATGCTTTGTTAAGGTCGGTGTAGTCTACGTAAACCCTCCATTTTCCCTTCTCTTTCTTCTTTACTAGCGCGATGTTGGCAAGCCATGCTGATTGTGTTACCTCTTCTATGAATCCGGCCTCCAGTAGCTTGTCAATTTCCGCTTCGATGATCGTCACTCGTTTGGGTGCAAAATGCCTTCTTTTTTAGATCATCGGTTTGGCAGCGGGGTCGACGTACAGCTTGTGGCAATCTATCTTAGGGTTGATGCCATGCATGTCGGAAGGTGACCGCGAAGATGTCACGATTTTCCCTAAGAAAAATCGTGAGTTTTTCCTTTTCCTCCGAGCGCAGACGTGAGCCGATATTAGCAGTCTTCTCCGGCTGCTAGGGATCAAGAACAATGTGTTTGGCGTCATTTTCAAGTTTCCATCCTATCTCGTCTGCTAGTGCGTTGGTTTGGACACCATCTTCTTGATTCTCTTGCTGTAATTGTTATTTGGTATCTTCATCGTCCATTTGGACATCGGTAGTCTCTACGGGGGTAAAGGTCTTCTTCTTTGATTTCTTCAATACTTGAACAGTGTATCATCGAGATACGGCCTGGTTAGACTTGATTTCTCCGACTCATCCTCCCGGGATGCGGAATCGGATTTTTTTATACTTGACGGAAGTGACGATATCCAGCTTTATTAGCCAAGGTCTCCATAGAATCCCATTGTAGGGAGACGGGTCGCTTACAATTGTGAACGTCTGCTTTGAGACAACTAGTGGGGTTTTCACGTCAAGTGTGATGTGGCAGATGGCAGTCAAGGTATGTCCGTTGAATCCGGTGAGTACCTCCGCTTTGCATATGATCGTACTTTTCAGACCCATCTTCTAAGTTACTGTGAGTTGAAGTATGTTGATTTCACTTCCGTTGCCAACCATCATTATATTGACTATGGCATGGGCTAGTTGGACAGATACCACCAGTGCGCCGTTATGTGAGAAATCGACGCCTTCGGCATCCTACTCGGTGAAGCCAATGATGGGTCCAGGTTAGGTGTCAACTGCTTGGACTTATGAGACTAGTAGAGCCTGCTGGATCTTCCTCTTCTTTGAATTGTTGGTGGCGCCCAAGTGCTTATATTCGGCGAAGATGCCATTAATCTGAATCATCTTGTTGGGTGGTTCTTCGTCGGCATCCGCGTTCCTTCTAGGCTCCGTAGCCGGCTTGTCCAAGTATTTATCGATCTTGACTTCCTTCACGAGCTTCTCTAGGTAATTCTTCCAAGTGTAGCAGTCGTCGGTTGTGTGACCGAGACCTCGGTGGAACGTGCAGTACTTAGTGTGGTCCAACTTGGAAGTATCTCCTTTGATTGCTTCGGCAGCTTGAACCATGGTTCGCTCTTGATGTAGCGGAGGATTTGGTGAATTAGGATCGAGAACTTATAGTAGTTCTTAGATGCTAAGTCTTCCTTAGTCGTGGGTTGATCCCTACGCTTGGCCTCCTGCCTGTTTTTGTTGTACTGTTTCGTGTTCTCTTTATTTTGAACCATTACTGACTCTTTTCGAGGCTACTCGGGTGCCTTGTTTGCTCGTCGAGCCTCATCCCAAAGTGAATGTTTCTCTGTCAGAGCAAAAGAGCCTGCCATGGTTAGGTATTCTTTCATGATCAATTCTCCAAATAGTGGGTGGTCTGCTGGGACCCCTTTTTGGAAGGTTGCGCTTATTATCAAGTCATCGCATCACACTATCTTCGCCTTCTCTGCTTTAAACCTTTTCACATAGTCGTGAAGCGACTTCTTTGGGTTTTTCTTCATGTTGAACGAGTAGTCGAACTTCTTCTTAATCGAGCGGTATAATAAATATTTTTTGGTGAAAACCAAAGAAAAATCATTGAAGCTCTGAATGGACCATGGCGATAAGGTGTGAAACCAATCTTGTGCCTCGCCTTGTAAAGTAGTGGCGAATATCTTGCACATAAGGGCATTGTTGCTCCGATAAAGAAACATCGTGTTTCTGTTGTGCTTTAAGTGTCTTTCCGGATCTCCATCTCCTTTGAAAAATGTGAAATGTGGCATGCTAAACTTGCGTGGAGGCTCTACCTGCTCGATCTCATCTGTGAAGGGTGACCTGCTCATATTGGTCATGTCCCGTCGTAGCGCTTCATCGGTGACTTCATTGCGTTAAAAATCATGCCACCGCTCATTCAAGAGCCTCTCCACTTCTTCCTGAATTTGCCTTTGTTGGGGTAGCGGAGCTCTCGGCTGCCCCTGGTCTTGACCTGCTAGTCTAAGCTGATATTCCATATGTTCGGATCGTCTATGCCGCAGCTGCGGTGTATGTGGTATGTTCTTGGAAAGCGAGCGATTTTCTTGTAGGCTATCGGTTGAACTTGAGCCGGATTGAGTGACTGCTTCTCTCCGTCCGTCATGCTGCCTGCTTCAATGTAAAGTGGAGGATGCTCTATGCGGGCTTAGCCGCGAATAACACTTCGCCTGGAAGGTTGGTTATGTTGATTGTCGGAGTATGGTCTCAATCGTGAATGTATGCTCATTGGTTGGCCTAATCTAGAGTGCACACTCATCTGCGCGCTAAGATGGGAGTATACGTTATCTTGAGGGCCTAGTCGGGAGTGTACACTATCGGAACGCTCGGTTCGTGGGTGGTTGAGTGGCTGCTCGTTTCTGGAGAGGTTCTTTGTCTTCCCTTGTCCTACTTCGAGACACCTCGTCAAGGGCACGTTGCATCTCAATACGTTGCAAAAGCTGATTCACTAAGGTCGTTTATTGTGCAAGGGCGTTCGTCAACTCTATGACTTGTCGAGACAAGTGTTGTTCTCCATTTGGGTTGGAAGAGCTTGGTTAAAATGTGTCTCCTTCAGTAGTGGAAGTGTGGTAGACTCTGGGCGTGAGATTTGAGTTAGGAAATATCAAATCCGCGGAGAAATGGGGCGAGAATACCCCCGGGTCAATTATAGGTCCAAAAATTTGGAGCCAGGACGATTAAACCGGTCTTGGACTGGCTTGGGCTGATTGGGGCACCACAGGAGTGGGTTGGGCCATGGGAGTAGGTCGCGAAGCACGTTGGCTAAGGCTCAGCTCGGTGGATCCTGGGCTTGGGCCCGTGGAGTTTGGAATGGCGCTGGGTGCTGGGTTGGCGCGGCTTGGGCAGTACGTTGTGCACGAAATTGGGCTGCTGGGGCAGCAACTTGGGCTGCTGAGGCATCAACTTGGGTTGCCCTTAGCGCCTGGGTTTGCTGCTTCCCGTGAGTTGTGGGCCCTCCAAAGGTGGCCACGGTGGTTGCTGTCATGGTGGCTGCTGCGGTGGTACCACTCCACTCGTTGCATTGAGCCTCGTAGATCGCCACGGCCCCAATTCTTGAACGTTGGAATTTTCGTTCGTCGTGGTTTCCAAATCTCTTGTCATTGTACTTTTCTTTTACGTTGATTCAAAGAATTTTTATAAAAAAATCTAAGAATGAAAATATACGAAAAATCTACAAATGAACAAGAAAACGAAAAACCTTGAATGCGAAAGTCTTTTTTCGAGCGTTTGATCAAGACTCTCAATGAAAACACCAATTTATGGATGCAAATTTCCGCCTTCTTCTTCTTGGATGAAAATGAACTTGCAAAACAATTAACACCTTAGGTCAAGACCAAGAGCCTCACGCGCCCACAATGAATGGGGGGGGCTTTGGCCAAAGAACCTCCGATGCCAAAGTTAGAATTTGAGGGAAAAAGTGTTTAGAGAAATTTGGAGAATTTTAGAAGAAAATTTGACTTAGGTTTTTGGGAGAAATGAGAGCTATTTATAGGGGTGTGGCCGGCCCCTATTTGGAGAAAAGGGGTCCAGCCACTTATGGTGGTTTTTGGCTCTAATTGCAAGATATTATGTCAAAATAATATCTTGCAATCAATTAGGAAGTTAATTAGAAAATTAACCAATTAATTATAAAATTAACCAATTAATTATAAAATTAATTAATTAATTTTGGTAATTAATCCTAATTTGAAAAGAATAAATATAGGTTACCTTGTGGGGAGGATTTGATGAGGATTGATTAAATATGTTTTGAATAAATACCTATTTTGTTCATCTTTGACCTTGATTGAGTCGTTATTGTCTACTTCTTGCGCGTGGGAGTTCCGATGTGCCTCGAGGGTAATTTTGTCTTTTTCACCCAAGAATCAATGTGTCGCCTCCATATTTTTCTTGATTATTTTTTGCTCTACAAGGATTGTACATGTTTGCGGTGAATTCGATGTCTAAATCGTGACTGGGCCACTAGGATGAAGGAATTTCTTGTGCCAGTGTTGGTGCTTTGTAAATATCCTATCGCTTGCCACCATATAAAAAATACAAATCATTAGTTATAATAAAATGGAATAAATAATAATGATTAAACCTAAAGTAATTTTGTATTAAATTTAATCCCTAGATTTTTATTAGGGAATTAAACTTATACTTTTGAAGTAACTATCATATGGTTGAGTTGGAGAGACTTATATATACACATTTTGATATTTCATCTTAACGTCTCACACACGATATCGTATTATTGACTCAAAATGCCACAAGACGTCCTTTAAGAGTGTTTATAAGTCCTTCCCCAAACTTGAGCAAATAAATGAAGAAAGACTTCCCCATGGGGTTTGATTGCAATGGATTCCAAACTTTTCCAAAGGACCAATCCCCCTGGCCATTGGTTAGTATGCTTCATAAATATTGCATAATACTTGGATTATGACTAATACCATATGCTTATTATTTTCTGTCCTCCAATATTGTTTGTAAAGTAATAGGTCTCAGAAATTTCAGATGAGAGATTTTGGAAAACAAAAAATGAATCTAACATACTCAGAATCCCATTATAATTTGTTCATTTTTTCCAATTGTTAAACAATTATTTGTATTTAAAATGAGTCATTATTCGAATAAGTAAAAGACAATAGAAATGTCTTTTACTTATTCGAATAATGATTTATGTGGAGTCAAAAATAATTTCAAAAATCCTAGATGTAAGATCCCACATCGCCCAGGGGTATGGATCTTGTAAGCCTTATATGTATATTCCCATCTCTACCTAACACGAGGCCTTTTGGGAGCTTAATGGCTTCGGGTTCTGTAGGAACTCCGAAGTTAAGCGGGAATGGGCCAGAGCATTCCCAGGATGGGTGACCCATTGGGAAGTTCTGCTCGCGTGAGTTCCCAGAAACAAAACCGTGAGGGCGTGGCCAAGGCCCAAAGCGGACAATATCGTGCTACGGTGGAGTCGAGCCCGGGATGTGGTGGGGGCCCGAGCAGGGATGTGACAATTTGGTATCAGAGCCAATCCCTGGCCGGAAGTGTGCCGACGAGGACGTCGGGCCCCTAAAGGGGGTGGATTGTAAGATCCCACGTCGCCCAGGTGTATGGATCATGCAAGCCTTGTATGTATATTCCCATCTCTACCTAGCACGAGGCCTTTTGGGAGCTCACTGGCTTCGGGTTCCGTAGGAACTCCAAAGTTAAACGAGAATGGGCCAAAGCATTCCCAAGATGGGTGATCCATTGGGAAGCAAAACCGTGAGGGTGTGGTGGTGGCCCAAAGCAGACAATATCGTGTTACGGCGGAGTTGAGCCCAGAATGTGGTGGGGGCACGGGCCGGGATGTGACACTAGAGACGACAAATGTATTTTTTTTCGAAGAAGACAATAATGTCCTCATTAAATGAACAGAGCCCATAAAGATGCTCACGTAGTCCAACATCCATGTAGGCTAAAGAAGACTACGACATTACCAAGCTCTGTGCTCATCACAAGGAGGAAAAGTCAAAGACATTGAACATAGGATTAATTACTAAATCTTATTTTTAATATTCTCCTAATTGAAGATCAACTCAAACAAGCAAGGATTCCCAATCATTTCCAATCAAGGATATTTCCAAGATAATCCCAAGATATTATTTAACAATCCATATGGATGACTCACCTTGACCAATCGAATGCCGCTACGTAGGAAAAAATTTTACGCTCATGGCCGACCATCTCCCTAAATACTTCATATCCACTAGTTTATGTAAGCTTTTGCTACACACTTAAGCCTCAAACCCTCTCTCTTTTTAGAGAAACTAACTTAGGCATCGGAGATCCATTGGCAAAACACCCCCTCCCCCAAACCTCGTGGGTGTGTGAGGGCTTTGGCCTTGAAAAAATGTGTTCATTTTTTTGTAGGTACAATTTTGTCAAGATTGAAGACAGAGAATTTTGTTACCACAATTCATAATAAGTACAAATAACTTCTTTTGTTTATACTTAGTTAAAGTATGTCTCAAGTTTGAGTAATAAGAAAGACAAGGATTGTATATATTTGTGTTGAATTCGATATCTGATCGTGACTGGCCCACTATGATGGAGGAATTCTGTTGTGCCGGTGTTGGTGCTTTGTAAATATCCTATTTCTTGCCACCATATAGAAAATGCAAATCATTAGTTATGATAAAATGGGATGAATAATAATGATTAATCCTAAAATAATTTTGTATTAAATTTAATCCCTAATTTTTATTAGGGAAACCAAACTTATACTTTTGAAGTAACTATCATATGGTTTGGTTGAGTTGGAGAGACTTATATACATTTTGATATGCCACTTATCGGCTCTCACACGACATCGTATTATTGACTCAAGATGCCACAAGACTTCATTAAGAATGTTTATCAGTCCTTCCCCAAATTTGGAGGAAATAAATGAAGAAAGACTTCCCCATGGTGTTTGATTGCAATGGATTCCATGCTTTTCCAGCGGACCAATCTCCCCAGGCATTGGTTAAAGAGATGCTTCATAAATATTGGACAATACTTGGATTATGACTAAGTAATATTGGACAATACTTGGATTATGACCAAGTCAAAAAACCATATGCTTATTATTTTCAATCCCTAAAAAATGGAATATCAACACCATATATATATAACCTATTCCTCATAATTTCCCCAACCTCCACACCTTCATCTCTTACTTAAACATAAGTACCTTGAATCTTATGATTTACCCACTCCAATCTAATCCTAGACAACAAACGAGCCATTATTACTTGAAAATATTATCCTGTTACTTGCTCACATAAAGTGGAGAATGAGGTAGTCATGTCTCTTCAGTCATCATCTTTTTCACCTAAAGCGACTATATGAAGGAAGCACGTACGCGATTGATGCTTTAGCGGGAAGCAATTTGAGGTGGATATAATACAAGAAGCCTTTACATATTCTATGATTCTACCTAAAGTATATAACATGCTTCGTGCACAAGTACTCCCAAACATGTATTTACAAATACAGAAGGATGATGATTAAATCGAGTTGTTAATCCATAACTGTTTCTATCTGCAGGTAGGTAACCTCCATTCGTTTAATTAAGTGGCATTGATTAAGCGCGAAAATGTTAGTTTAAGGGAGGTCAAATGTGTGTCCCATGTTAAAATCATGTTGATGGGGAAAGAGAGATTTGTAATTTGATTATTCCCTAAAAATGTGAAGTAGCGGGGAACCCACTCATTGAAGGAGTACCACAAATGGGATAATGGTGGAAGAAATTTCAAAGTCGATTGGACTCGGAATGAATAATTTTGAGGACCCTTCCCTTTAAGAAACAACAATGTTTTATGGAGGAGAAGGAGAAAAGAAAAAGGAAACAAAAGGCATAAAGGAAAGTGGCAAGTTCCATGAGATATTGGGAAGCACTTTTCCACTACTGTCAAAGAATATATAGATGCAATCTAATCTAGCCTCTGGATTGAACTCACTTAGAACCATTATGCTTTGGACTTTAGCTTTTTTACTTTTGGATGGACTGTTCAATTAATCACTCGGTGGGAAAATGTCATGAGAATACATAGGTTGTGGTAAAAAAAATCTTGGAGATTGTTGTCCCTCTAGATAATATGAATGCGTTTACATACATGTTATATTGTCAAAATATTAATTTGATTCATCTGTTAGATGACTAACTATATTGTAAATCTTGTAACTTTGATCATTGTAGATGTGGTAGTTTACGTTGCCCTACCTTTCTAGAAACCCTAACCCTAGCCCTAGGCTCTCCTTCTTCCTCAGCCACCCTTCCTCTCTCTCCCATGGCGTCTACATATTATTATTAGTGTTTTTCATTTTTGATAACCCCAAATGGATTGAACTCAATACTTTTTCTAATTTTTTTTAGATTTGGAGTTAAAATGGTCATTGTAGAACAAAAGAAAGAAAAGTCTATTAGATTAGATGATAACTGAAAGGGAACTGACAATAGGGCAAAACATATAAGGTAGGTTTCAAAAAAAAAAACATATAAGGTATGGCCCTTTGGGGCTGCTCACTTAAATTAAGCATATATACGTAAGCAAGCAAATGACGTGAGCAAATAAAAGACCTTTTTTTTTTTCAACAAACAATATTATCTACACTAAAAGGGAGAGGGTGAGCTTAACCTCACAATGGTCTAGCAATAATGTGGTTCAAATTCGCTTTTGGCGAGAATCGAACATAAAACCTCTCACTTACAAGTGAAGAAGAATAACAATAGATCGTAGTACTAAGTGGCAAATAAAAGACTTAAATAGATTATATTTAATAACAGAGTAATACTTTTAAGGGAACTTTAACGAAAAGCTTCTACTACTGTTCACTTTAACGAAAAACCATATTTTTACACTAAAAAGTCAATCCTGGTACTATTCACTTTACCCTTTATTTTGTCCTTATCGTTAAAACTCAAAGTTTTCAAATCTTTTTCATTAGTTTTCCTTATTTTTAATCTAAATCTGAGAGGGTTTCTTTTCGTCACTTAAAGTCTTAAATCAAGATTTGAGTCGAACTATATTCTATCACTTATCTTTGTCAATGTTATGGAGAGAGGATCCTGGGAATCCTCTAATCACATTCGTTCATCGTGCATCGTGCGATCAGTTTTTATCAAGTACTGTTTATATTCAATTTTAAATAAAAAAAGTTACAATAATTTTTTGCCGCACAATGTACGATAAACGGATGTGATTTGAGAATTCGACGAGGATCCTCACTAATTATAATGCTACTTCAATCACTATTCATGCATATTCCCATGTTATGCTTCTCTTTATGAATGAGGATCCTCTTCAGATCCTCTTTGTGAGGATTCCGAGAATCCTCCAATCACATCCTTTCATCGTAAATCGTGCGACCAATTTTCTTGAGGTATTATTTATATTTAATTTTAAATAAAAAAATTTACAATGATTTCTGGCCAAACGATGTACGATGAATGGATGTGATTGGAGGATTCCCGGAATTGGCCAGAAAATCATTTCACTCTGCCCAGACCGCTGCCTAGACAACCGCTTAGACCACCCAGCCCGCCTAAAAGCGCCTAGGCAGGTGCCTAACAGCTCCCTGATTTTTCTTAACGATTCACACCTAATCGCATCGACACCACTACGGCCAGCGCCTAGGCGCCGCCTAAGCGGCCGCCTAGGCCGATTTTTAGAACACTGGTTTATAGGGGTTAGAGACAAGATTTGTATGGGGGCATGAACGTGTAGGGGTTATGTGCAACCGGTGAACCCATGTTGACTCTGCTAATAGATTCTAATGATATAATGTTATGAGTAAGTTTATTCTTTTATAATATTTGTTATTGACACAAAACACGGATAAGGATCCTCTCTGGATCCTCACATCTTAATTGTTAATTATACATCGTGCGGCCAGTTTTCGTCAGGTGCTATTTGTGTTTAATTTTAAATAAAGAAAGTCAAATGATTTGTGACCGCGCGATATATGATGAATGACTAAGATATGAGGATTTTTAGGATCCCCACAATTTGAATCTGGATGAGATCCAAATCGACAAAACACCACTAAAACGGTGTACATGTGTCACTGATAGAGTTGCTTTCCACGATTAGCTAGTAGTATTCGCCATAAAACCAACATGACGCGACTTAATTAATTGCTCTCTCTAATTATATGACATGTACATGGTTGAACCAATACCAATTATAGTTCAGTTCATTTCAATTGACTATAAGAACCACCTGCTAAACACGAGATTGCATGCAAGTTGATCAGTGGCTGCTACTATATATCCACATTTGATAAATAAGTGCATGACAAATAAGGCCACTGAAAAGAGTGTGGTTGATATAAAACATGGGGTAATGCTAGAAAGATCAAATTTGGAGACTAAATTTGCAAACTAAATTATGTGTCACCAATAGGAATGAGCACGTTTATCAACGCTTAAGTAATAAACCAATCATCAACTTCCATGTCCTTTAGTTTCCAAAATTTAATCTACAAATTTAATCTCCCTAACATTACCCTAAAACATGACTAATTAGACAACTATCTAACAAGACATGTCAAACGTGGTTTTTAAAGCAGACCATGAAGTCACACATGTTAAAATTTTAAAAAAGAAAATCACAATTTTGACAATTAGAAATTCATTAGTAATAGAACACAATATTCTTCAGTCAAGGAAGACTCAAATCTACAGCGAACATGAAAGATAATAATGAAGAGTACCAAACCATGCAAATTGAAAAACTACCGTAAAGGTACCACGAGGAAAATACCACACCAAGCTCTGATGATTTTGCAATCGTTGGTAAAGAAGCCTTGATATGAGTCACTTCTAACAAACATCAAGCTTCTTTCTCATAGTCCTTTACCTCTAGTGGTAGGTTTTTTCTTCATTGTAGAAAATAAATTAAATTTGTTGAAATCATTGTGTTTTTTCACAGATGTTATTGTGGTTGATCAGCAGTGGCCCATGCCTCCGCATTGAATCAGAGTGATCCGGCAAGAGGAATACCTAGCCCACCCAAGCGGCCACTGATGAGTTGACGACCAGCCTAAATACTTCTGATGTATTAGGGCTGGTGACCTAATCTGCCAGCGTCTTCACAGCCGGAGACAACATGACCATGTGACAGCCCTAGCCCACCCTGCTTATATTGTGGAGGCTGATTCGGCGGCCATGCACCCAGTGGGAGACAAACAACTCCCAACCAGAAAGAGAAACAAGAAAGTCTAGAGGATTTGTACTAGCTTGGCCTACAATCGAATCACCCCGATTCTCGCAATCTTGGATTCTCATCGATTACAGTCCACTCTATCGGCGAGCGAACCCGAATTGTTGACTCACGACATGGCTGCCTTCATTTGCACCAAATGCCCCATGATCGCCGACTCGTGGAGGAAACTTCCTCCCAAGATGCATGCCGAGATGATGAGACAGATGATAGGAGCATATTTAGGCTACTTAGTTGGCTTGTTCTTGTGCATTTACGTTGTTATTTCTTAGTTATTTTAGACTTTGAAGCCATTTTCGTGTGTTTTCAGGTTCTAAGGACAAAATATGCAAGAAGATGCATTTTGGAGCCTTTTGGAGCAAAATTGAGCTTGGATTGAATATCACATGTTTGGAGCAAAAGGAATGGACGAAATTGAAGATTTGAAGGAAGGTTTCCTAGTTGAAGAAGGATTCCTAGTTGAAGAAGGATTCCTAGTTGAAATAGGAGTCCTACTTGAAATGGGATTCCTAGAAGATTGAAGATTCCTACTCAAACAAGGTTTCCTACTTGAAGTAGGAAAGTTAAACCCCAAATGGTTTCATGTTTCAGCAACAAAGATGAAATCCAAGTCCAAGAAGGAAAAGGAATCCAAGAAGAAGAAGGATTGATCAAGTCAAGCTTTCCTAGTCCTAATGCACAAAGGTTCCAGCTGCAAAGAGGAGTCCTAAACACTTTAGGACACCTTAGCCTTATTCTAGAAGGATGCCGCACCAAATTCAGCAAGGAAGCCTTGTTCCTTGCCTTGCAAGGCATTCTAGAAGCCCTATCTTCTTTAAACCCTAATCTGCCGTACCCTTGGGCCTTTTTCCCATTCTAATTCTGATTATTTTTAGCCTTTTCCTGATGGGTTTGGATTCTAAAAGGCCTAATCTGATTTGCTAGGGTTTTGGGCGCCTATATATATTTGTTTTAAACCCTTGCCGCAGGGTGAGACCCCCCATATTCAGAAATCTCGCCAGAAATCATTCCCCCTCTCTCAGCCGCACCCATCCTTCACCATTCTCCATATTTTCTGACCCCTAAACACATCCAGCCGCACCACCCATCCACCCTAAACACCACCACACCATCTTCCACCATTCTACACCATTCATAACCCCCTAAACCTGTCCACAAGTCTTGTGCCGCAGCAAAGAGGAAGGAGGATGTCCATAGGCGTGCTTGCTGTTCAAGATTGGATCGCCTGAGCGTCTAGGTGTCTTCTTTCTTTTGTTCTCAATGTCTAAAGTTGTTTATCTTTGTTCTGTGAGTATGAGAACTTAAACCCCCCTTGGCTAGGGGGGGATTCGAAACCATGTTTATGCTTGCTATATGATCTGATTACATTTAATTGTGTTTCATAAGTTGTGAATTCAATTTACTTATCTTCATGAATTGAAACTGATTTGTGTATGTTGGTTGAGAGTGCACGCTTAATTGTCATGCATAAATTGAATGCTAGGATATAAGGGAGTTTCACCTAATCGTTACGAACTTATATTCACAGGTAGTAAAGGTTGTTGATCACAATCGCGTTAAGTAAATTCTTGGCATAAGTTTCATGCAATTCATAGTAAATTCTTGGCATAAGTTTCATGCAATTCATAAGGCAGTTTTGAGTGTTTGTGTGCTGTTTTGAGTCTTTTGGTTTGTTTTAGTGTTTTAAACTTTAATTGTGCATTCTTGAGTCTAGTTTAGTGTCTTTAACTTTGTTTTTACGTTTTTGAGTCAGTTTCCAAGTGATTTCGCAATCCCTCCTAATCCCCGGCCTAGAACGATCCCTACTTATATTCCTTACTACAATTGATCAAAAGAGGGTTTAATTTGTGTGTTAGTAAATATCATATCAACAGACGTTGGTAAGTATAGACTTTTCTTAATTTTTTTTTACTTGTACTTATTTAATGTTTTTTTTAACTAATACATTTGTTTTTGTCTATTTCAGGCTAACTTCAAGATAGACATGAACCCGGGGGAATGTCGAGTGCTGAGTACATAAATCAGGTGTGGAAGGACTGGTACAAAGAGTGAAATTATGAGTTGTACCGATACTACAAGACTTGTGTGTTGCTTGATGCAGCTCCTATCAATCCACCCCAGGAGTTTCGGGAAAGAATTGGCGAGTAGCAATGGATGTGCACTCATTTTCAGACTCAAAATTTTTTGTAAGTTTTTTTTATTTAATTTTAATTGTATTTTTCTTTTTTTATTTAATTTTTTTTTTTTTTTTTTTTTTTTATTTATAGCTTAAGTCGGCGGCAAATAAGGGTAACCAGGAAGCAAAGCTGTAACTTCACCACTCCAATTCTCAACCCCTATCTTACTGGGTCGAGGAATGGTGGGCGAATGGTTCGCATTTCTCGGAAGTGGAGGCTTGGAGGGATATACATGCCAATTATGACAACCAGGTCACTGACAACATTTATGTAAGTAGTCCCTTCTACATTTTAAATTCAAATTTCGTTACAATAAAAAATAGTTAAATTATAATTGATAATCTTAATTGGTTTTTTTTAGGCTTCTATGTCGCAGAAAAATGACGAGTACCTCGCCAACCTCTCCCAGCAACAACCAAACACACAAACAGAGGAGTTGACACTTGATCGAGAGGTGTCTCTACAATTGCTGATGGACGGGGTTGGCCGACAGAATGGCAAAGAATTCTACAGCCTAGGAGCTTGTTGAGTTCGTGACCTCAAGGGGTAGGGGGCTTCTTCTTCATCTAGCTCTCATCTTCCAACTGGGATGTCTTCCAGACTGCAGTACTTAGAGATAGAGCTAGCACGCTAAAGAGAAGAAGATGAGCACCAAAGAGAAGAAGTTGTGAGCCAAAGAGAAGAAGTTGCTCGCGAACGAGAAGCTATGTGTGCCAGTACATTGCTGAGATAGCCCAAGCAATGGCAACTTCAAACATTCGCATTCCTAAGCCTCTAAGCGACCTTCAGCCACCTTGCCAGACAGTTAAGTAGTTGTATTTCATTAGTTTAGTTTTTGTTAGATAAAATTGTACGAATATTTTATTGTTAATATAACTAATTTTTTTTTTAAGTTGTGATTTATTTAGCTTTTTAGATTAATATAATTAGAATTAAATAAATTATTTAAATTAAGTATTGTGTGAATTTCGAATTTAAAAAAAAATTTAAAGGCTTTACCTGATGAACATTTTCATTGAGCAAACATTATTGCATATCTAGGCGGGCTAGGTAGGTGCATAAGCAGTCTAGGCAGGCACCTAGGTGGCCTGGGCGGGCGCCTAAGCAGGTCTAGTCACTCTTTCATACTTTTCAAATGCTTAAAAGATTAATCAGAGCAGTGGCCAACTGCCTAGCGCTTAGACTTTAGCAGTTTCTTTATGGGCGCCCTGTTGGAAGTATGCCCACAAAGTCACCCATTTGATGTAATAGCTTTTGGAATACATATTGTGTAAAACTATTATATGTTTAATGAAGGGCAAAACTTATTGTTAATCACTATTTATTGTATTATGTGTTTAAGCAATAAGGGAATCCAAGGAATGTATTTAATCTAAGAGAGAAGTGATCTAAGTAAGTTAGATTAACGAGACCTTTCTCTTATGTTCATTCCTAAAACGTTCCTAGCCATAAAATTTCTAATTGGGCATTGACAATCCGCTAAGGTTAGTATGTGTTATGTTAACTCAAGCATGAGTATGACTAGTCTCAAGTCATTTAGTGTTGGATGCTGAGACAAACACATAGGTGCTCAAAAGGTAATCGAATACACTGAACAACGATCAAAAGAGAGTTTGAACATACATGTCATGTAAGAACTCGTAAGTTGCAATATGTAAAGTAGTCCTTTGACCTGAGGCATCATAGATGTCTAATGGTTAGGTCCTTGATCTTTGATCATGTCAAAGGCATTCCATCGAGAGTGTCCACGATATTGTTGGGGTCAAGCTATCTAGTCATGTAGGCATATGAATGCACAACAAGGGATCTATAACCTTCCATGGTGGATGGAGAATACTCTGAGATATGATTTGGGAGTCTTTGGCCAAAGCATACGAATATGACTTAGGAAGTTTGTTCCAAATCATATTTAATTGAATCATATAGAGAAGTATCACATTGGATAGTAGACATGAAACAAACTATCACTCAAACAATGTGATTAAGAGTATTGTATTAGAGAAGGACCGTATTGCATTGTAATTGTAACTGGATAGGTTCTCTAACCACTTCTACTTAGCTTGGGTAGCCATTACATACTTCTAGGTGTCACTCATCGTTTGTGGAAGCCCTGAAGATTAGCAAACACTAATCTTCATCAAAGGGAGAATTGAAATGTTGTTTCAATTCACAATCGATCGTTAAGAGTAACAATCGCCAACTGCCTCACTAAATGGAACCTAATGGATCGTACACCGAGTAAGGATAAATGTGAAGATATAAAAGAGATGGATAAGCAATTAAATGGTTTAATTGAGAATGATCAAGATTAATTAATTAGTTAATTAATTATATGAAAGTTCGTGTTGGGCTTTTAAGTTAGTTTCGGGTTTCGGGGCCCAAAAGAGTTTTTAGTCCATAAGGCCCATTGAGTTTATGTTGTGTGACAACTAAAACTAAATGGAAAAATAGCCCAAAAACAAAGCTAAAACCGGCCACTTAGGGAGAGTGAGTTGATTGACTTATTACAAGTTTGCCACTCACTTGTGAGGTGGTATAAAGGTAACGTTGTAGCCATTCCCTCACCAGGGTTTTCTTGAGGCAAAGAAGAGAAACCTTTTCTCTCTTTTTCTCTATAGAGGCCAGCCACTTAAGGGAAGGATAGCTAGCAATCTTTCTTCCTCTAAGTCATCCATTTTATCTTCACACCTCATCCTTGGTGTGGAGACTTAGAGACACCAGACCTTTGGTGTTGTTGGAGATCCTTTCCTCACATCCTAAAGGAGAAAAGGAGTATCAAAAGGAAGAAAATCACAAGGAAGATCTAAAGAGCTAGGAGGAGACTTGAAGGCCCTCCACTTGGGTGAATCCCTTGTGTAAACAAGGATGAGCTTCAAGGGTAATGAATCTCAAAAACCTTCATTCTCTTTAATGTTGTTAAAGAGTCTTGTGGTTCACCATTCACTAGGCTTTGAAAGTCATGGGTTTTAGAATTGTTTTTGAATGCATGCCTACTTTAAAGTGTTATTAGTTTGCTTATGTGTTCAAATGTTCTCACATGTTCTTAGTTAGGACAAAAATTTTCCTTCACGCCCTTCGTACTCATAGGTTAAACAAATAAGAAACTTGTTAAATTCTATAAAATTAGATTTCATCATTGAGGTAATTAGCAAAACATAGAAAACAAATACAATAACCCTATGTTTGGATGAAGAAATTTAAGATTACTAAGGAATTTTAAAATGACAGAAATTGAAATGACGAGAATTTATTTTCTAGAATTTGTGAATTTTCTTGTTTGGCTAACCTAAAAGAGCAATGGAATTGAATACGGAATTTGTTATTTTTAAACTCTCAACCATAGAAATTGGGAAATGATACATATTTACATGGCATTTAAACTTGGAAATTGGAGGTCCCAAATTCCAAATTTTTTTCCACACAAAATTCTAAATTTCTATGTTTATGAATCCAAACAAGGGAATTGGTTCATGTCAATTTATAAATTCTGAATTTTACCCAAATTCCAAGTTTATTTCCCTTATCTGAAAATAGTGTAAAAGAAATTTTGATAAATGAATCAAGCAAATTACAGTGTACGGTCTGTACATCTTTTGATTATTTCTACTTTTGCAATTTCAAATATGGGTTAATCTCAGTTTGCTACCCTAAAGTTTCTTGGGTCTGTACATCTTTTGATTATTTCTACTTTTGCAATTTCAAATATGGGTTAATCTCAGTTTGCTACCCTGAAGTTTCTTGGTTTTCAATATTTGGTACATGAATTTTTTTTCATCCCAGAGTCATACTTCAAGTCTTAATTTTTTGGACAGTTTCATACATTCGTTAAGTTTTTTTGTTAGAACTTATGTTAACTGATGATGTAGCGCCCACGTGGACAATAACTGAGCGCCACATGTCAATATAAGCCCACATAAATATTAAGAAAATTTAAAAAAAAAAAAAAAAAAAAAAATTGTTTTAGGGCTCTCTCTCTCCCTAAACATCCCTTCTCTCCTATGCACACCCTCTCCCCAAACATCCTCACCATGTACGAGCTCCACTTCGTCGTGCCCATGTCTGGCGCTATCCTCAACAACATCAACACCCGCCTGGACACCCGCACCGTCTCCATACTCATGCGCCACAGCGAAGCCATCTCTCTTCCCACCGAACACCCCATCTCCTCGACTCGTCCTCATCGCCGACGATTCGAGCGCGCCGTCAAGCGCAGCACCACTCAAGCGCATAGGACCTCGTGGACAGAGGCGAGGGTGGAAAAAACAAAAAAAAAACCCAGAACCCATTGTGGTCCTCCAGAATTTACACCATTATGGTCCTCCAAGGGGTAAAAAGATTTCAATACAACTGGAGGCAGGTGGGGACCTTTAATTCCTCCACCAGCAATGCCATTTTTCACATTTCCCCCAAATTTCACCAAACTCGAAGCCTTAATTTCACTCTTGAGCTGCCTAACCCTAGCTTCAGACTTCTTCTCCGAAACGTCAATGTTTTCTCTGTCTCGCAACTAAGGATGATGATGATTCTGCGATTGGGATGGCGAAGTCTTCAGGGCCGGAAATGCCAAGGCTGAGGCAGATGAGGTCAAATTCGCCGTTAATGCCTCTGACGCGGAAGTTGGTTTGGCCGGAGAGAGGGGACTGACGGTCGTGCGAGGAGGAGTATAAAGGAGAATAAGAGGAAGGGGAAGAGGTAAAGGCGAGGGAGAATAAGAGGAAGAGGAAGAGGTAAAGACGTTGTAGTCGATGTTCTTGATGGCGTTTCGACGCTCGAGTTTGGGTAGGCAAGGGGTGGGTGATGGGGGATGGGAGAAAGGGGTGCTCGGGTGGAGGGGATGGAGGGGTGGAAGGGGTGGAAGGGATGGAGGGGATGAGGTGTCGGGTGGAGAAGAAGAAGTGGGTTCTGGGCTTTTTTTTTTTTTAAATACTTTTCTTAATTAATTATTTTAATATTTTTAATTTTTATGACATGTGGCGCTCAATCTTTGTCCACATGGGCTCCACATCATCAGTTAACGGGAGACTTAACCGCCAGACTAACGGATGTATGAGACTGTCCCAAAATTAACACTTTAGGTATGACTCTGGGACGAAAAAAAATTCATGTATGAAGGTAGTAAACTGAGATTTACCATTCAAATATTGTTTCTCCAGTAGGTTGGTTTTGTTTGTTTTACCAGAATTAATTTTTTCTGACAAAAACAAATAAACAAATAAATGTGCACTGCTCTAAGAAATTGAATTACGACTAATCTTAATTATCTGTGCTTCCCTGTTTCCCGTATTTCTCAATAATTGTGCTATCATTTTAAAATAAAATCATTGATTTGCATTTAATTAAGATGTAATTTTTGGTTGAAAAATCCATGCTTTAATTAGCAAATAATGTCAGCATTTGGATATGATAAAGTGCCAATGGAATCATAGTTTATAACTGCTTTCCCTGCCATTATACCAAATATTGAATGGAATCGGGTAGCTTTCTTTGCGGTCTGTACCAGTGGCGGAGCCAGGATTTTAGATGAGGAGGGGCTTCACATAAATGCTAAAAAATTAAATAATACGTGCTTGGAGTTGTGAACTAATTATTTTTTAGGCTCTAAATGTTTTTTCTATGTCGAAGTTAACCTTCCATTCTCAAGTCAATATAGAAAGTAATTAATCAAAAATTAAAGAGGATTAAGAGAAATTAACCTTTCAATATCAAGTCAATGAAAAATGCTAGGGATACTATGTTTTTAGACCATATTTTAGAGACCACATAATGTGACCCCATTGATGATTGGATTCCTTCTTTGGTTATTTAAAGAAGTAGTCCACCCATTAACTGCTATATAATCATGTGGTCACAAAATATGGCTCAAGTAGAAGCTATCTCTAGCATCACTCCAAGTCAATATAGAATAGATTGGGAATTTCCGAACAAAAAATGAGAATTATGGATTGGGAATTTGGTGAACAAAATATATGAAATTTTAAAAACTTTAGTAAAAAGTTAAAGAGAACAAAGATAGAATATATAAAATTTCAAGAAGAGGAGAAGGAAAAACTCAAAGTTTATTATTCTTCAGTTGGCAATGTAAAAGAATATTTTTTTTGATAAAACTAAACTAGACTTTAGATTTTAATTTTAAGAGCTATTGATTTGTTTATAAAATAAGTTGTAAAATTATTTTTAGGACGAGTGTTGTTGGGATTGAAAAGAAAAAGAGACTTCTTATTTTAGCTATTAGTGAATAGCAATTAAGAGTTTTATGTAAACTAAAAGAAGTATAATATTAAGTTTATCCAAATATAATACATAATTATTTATAAAGGTTAGTTGGGGGATCCTTAGTGAGGGTAGGCCAAGGCCTATGGTGGCCTTAGAGTGCCTCCGCCCCTGGTCTGTACTTTCCTGGAAAAATAAAAAATAACAATCTTCAAACGTTATTAATGTGGCTCCCCAATAAACAAAAAATATATAAGGTCCTAGATTCGATACTCTGAGTTAGTGAGTCTGCTTGATTGTGGTCACAGACATGATGAAATTCTCTATATCCTCTCTAGACCCAAACGGGATGGATAATCATAGTTTACCACCGGTTGTCCACTTTAAAAAAAAAAAAAAAAGTTATTAATATTGAGTTGAATCGGGTAGCTGTTTTGTGGTTTGCACTTTATTGGAAAAATCTTCAAAAATAACAATCTCCAAACGTTGGTGTTGGCTGCCATGCGGGGAAGTGGGGAAGATCACTCTATCCTCGGTCCTATTATTAATGATCTCCAGTGTCTTCGCATGAAGTGGGTGGAGTCAGTGCTTAGCCATACTCAGCGGGAAGGGAACTCGGCAACTCATCGAGTTGCTCGGATGGGCCTTAGTAGTGCACAGGAGACTGTGTGGTTTGAGGAACCCCCAGATTTAATCCAAGACATCCTGCTACAAGAGAGTGTGTAATTGTTTTCAATTGTTCATTTGAGGATAGGTCTCTTTGTGCGGGACACTCTTTTCCTTCGACCGGGTTGAAATCCCCGGCAAGGTTTTTATCGAGGCCCATTATGCACGTTGTCCTCAGTTTGTACGAATTCGGCCTTAATTAATGAATATCGTACTTCTCTCAAAAAAAAAAAAACAATCTCCAAACGTTATTAATATTGAGTTGAATCGGGTAGCTCTCTTTGCAGTTTGCACTTTCCTGGAAAAATCTTCAAAAATAACAAATCTCCAAACGTTATTCTTTAAATGCTAATTGCATTTTGTGAGAGGGGAGTAGGAGCTGGTTCCTATACATTTACCTTTGAATCTACCAAAAAAATAACATTTACCTTTGAAGAATTTTTATTATTATATTCATTGTTCAAGTAGAAAAGAGTACATGCGGCAACATTAAAATTGTTGGGACTTTTAACCTCATCCAAACCAAAAGAGTATCACAAGAGGCCTTTTATCACAATGATGAAGAGAAGTGTTGTCTTTGCATCACGGCTTGAGTTCTCGAACCCCATCGACTCCCTAATCTGTATCACAAACAAATACTTTAGAAAATTTTAATGAGCTCCTTATATGAGCTTTTAAGTTTTTATTTATTTATTTTATTTATTTTTTGATAGGATATGAGCTTCTAAGTTAAATTTTAGGGAGAATATGTCTTTTTAGCCAAAATGGTCTCTAAGATTTGCATAACTCATCAGTTTGGTCTCTGAGATTTGAAATCAATAGAAGTGGTCCCTGAGTTTGTCCATGATCACTCATTTTGGTTATTCCATGAAAAATTATATCAAATAAGGACCAAAATGACAAAAATACTCTCCATTTAATAAACAATGGGACAAATGATTTGACAAAAATTGAGGGGTTTTTTTTTTGTCATTTTAGCCTTATTTAATGGAGATTTTTCATGGAATGACCAAGATAATTGATGGTGGACAAACTCATGGACTACTTTTATTGATTTCCAATCTCAAGGGACCAAAGTGAGGAGTTATGCAAATCTCATGAACCATTTTGACTAAAAAGCTGGAAGAATATAGAAAAAATCAACTCCAATTATTCTCCATTTTCAACTCTAATTAGTAGAGACACCTTTACACAAACAATTTAATGCATATTCATACACAATTCAATGCAAAATGCACATGAAATATAGGTTAGATGAACATGAAGTAACGATTGAGTTAAGAACTTGTTTATTTATTCTAAGGTAATTTTACACTGCTTGTTGTGCTCATGGCTGATTGACACTTGTTTCTCAAGATACAACGACTATATTCTTCCTCTATAGCACTCCAAATCATAAGAGATCTAAAATTTGAGGAGATAGAAAGTGGCTCATATTACTTAGTATTACGGTATAGTGCTAATCTTGTTTAATTCTAAACGCAAGACCTTAGGTTCGAATCTATTTAATGACAAATTCAATACAAATTATTTACCTTATTCCCTTAGTCTAATATATCATTGTATATTTAATAAAAAAAATGACACCTTAATATATCATTAGAACTTTCTGTTTTAATGACGGTTTAGTGATTGCTTCTCTACTTGTAAGTGAGATAACACAAGACAACGATTCTATCTTATCGCCGGACGTGCTTCTACATACGACACTCACTTAAACAACAATTCTGGTTCAATACCAAGTACTAATCATTGTTCTAAAAATTCCCGCCTAGGCCTCGCCTAGGCCCCGCCTAGGCGCTAGACGGTTGGCCACCGCCCCGATTAATGCCTAGGCGTTTGAAAATTAAGAAAGGGCGCCTAGACCTGCTGAGGCGCCCGCCTAGACCACCTAGGCACCCACCTAGCCCACCCAGACCCGACTAGGTGGCGACTCACTTAAACAGAAAATAGATAAATTTCATTTTGCATTTTATTTTTTCCAATCAATTGTAAGAGATTTGTTGAATACTTAAATGAATACACATTATATGCATGTTCTCCATGTTTTCATTATGTTCCAATACCTTCTAATATATATGTCATTCTATTTTGTAGTTTATAATGATATTATATATATTTTAAGTATAAATAGACATTTATTTACACGAAATATAATATATTTACTTCAATCCGCCTAGTCCGCCTAGGCGCCCGCCTAGCCACCTAGGCGCTAGGCCCCAGCTCGCCGCCCGACTAGCGCCTAGCATCTTTTAGAACCTTGGTACTAATCCACTTTGTATTCTTTCATCAAAAGTAGATGTCAAGACTTTGAGTTATTTGGGCAAACACTTCATGTGGAATGACAGATTGTACGGTTCTCCTGATGAAATCTAGATGCTCAACTAGAATAAAAAGTTCCATTCCTATTTGTAGGAGTGGATTCGATGTCATTCGGTTCTGTTTTTTGCCAAAATCGAAACTTCGGTTTGGTTTGATTTTTTTTCGGTTCGATTTCGATTTTTTTATTTTATAAAACTTGATTTTTTAATATGGACTTTAGAAAAAAGACTTACATTGGTAGACTAATAATAACAAAATGGGGAAAGTGGGAAGATAGTTGTACATATACAAGATCATATAAACCGATTATATTCTATCAACAACCTCAATTGTAAAGAAAAATGATCACTGTGTCCATTCCAAAAGCAAACAAATAGAGAAGCTCCCTCAAGTTCCAAAGTCTTTCAAAACTTTCTTCTATAACCAATAGAATATTGTGACAACCCGTCCCGGAAATTGTACTTTTATTACTCTCGAAATGTGAAAGTATGAGATTACCCTTGAGCGTTGGGTTGAAATCTCATTTTGGACTAAGTTTAAAGGCCCAAAGATTATTGGTTTTGGACCAATGACATTGTTTCCTAGTTTGTGGGAACTAACTAGGGTTTAGTTGGCTTGTAGTAAACTTAGTCTAAACTAATTAGAATTTGGTTTTGTGGTTGTTTTAGTGTGTTAATTGGATGTGTGAGGACCACACACACACACCTCAATCTGAAAACACCTTTTCTCTCTCTCCCGTGCTCTTTCTCTCTCTCTCTCTCTGCAAACTGTACGGACTCAGTCCGTTGACCTCCAAATACCAGCAGATCGAAAGTTCTAAGGCTACCATTGGATCACTGGTGAACTCCTGAACCAGTTCGTACCAGTCGTTGGATGTGAGGTGGTCGGAAACACGAAAAACAGAGATCTCCGATGAGGGTACAATGACCCCGTGGTGATCGTGTTCTATTCACAGCATTTTGAAGCTTCAAGAGGTAACTAAACTTCTTCTCTAAGGTTTTTAAGTTGTTTTCGATAAAGTTACACGTAAGAAAACCCGAGAACTGGACTTCCCGAAGTTGGCACTATTCACCAACTTTTTAATGGAGGTTTTTCTTTGATTTTCAGGCTCATAGCAAGCTTTAGGAGGTCCTCACGAACCTCGGAGTGGTTCGTTGGTGGAATTTGGACGTCGGGAAGCCCAGATACGAGGAGTTGCAGAGGTCGCCGGAATTTCGAGTTTGCTCCGACGTGATTTCTTGGGATTCAAGGTTTAAAACAGGTATAACGTGATTCTCTGGACCCTAAGCTTCATTTTGGTAGTAAATTCGAAGAAAATGGTTGAATATCGAGTGAGAATAGAGGTTTAGAAGTTTTACCCAGTTTCCGGCAACGGCGACGGTCACCGGAGTTCTGAGGAAGAAGACGAGCGAATATTCCGTCAAGTCTGACGGAATATTCTAACGCTGTTAGTTAACTTTGACAGTTTTGTTTAGTTTTAACAGAATATTCCTTACGGCATCACAGTTTCTGTCTGTGTGCCAGGCACGTGGCTGCGCGTGGGTAGCGCGTCTGGCCGTGCCTTGGCCGGCACGTGAGGGCGCATGGGACCTCCAAAATTTATTTTAAAAATTTGGGGATGATCCTGAGGTTGTGTAGATCATTTTGGTATATTCACAGACCTCGATTGAGCAATGTATGAGAAGTTATTTCTTAGTTTCGTTTATGTGCTTTAAAATAACGTTAAAATAGTTGTTTCTCACATAGGCGAGACCTATCCGGAGGACGAGCGTAGCCAAGCTAGGCACGGGGGCTACGATCCATCTACATATCAGTGAGTGGGCTTTTGTTTTCCGTATATACCTATATACTATGTATTTTTCTCAGAATATGCATTTTAAATGCTTTTAGCAAAGAATTGCCATGCCAATATATTTCATACTATTGAATATGCATTATGAATTGTATGCGCATGATTGTTGGTGTTGTGGGCGCTCAGGTAAGTTTCAGGTAAGCTTATGTGTGGTTATTAAGAAGTTGAGTTATGAAAAGTATGATGAGATGCATCGAGAGCTCATTAACCTGCACCCTGGTGTTAGTGCTCCCGCCCAGAGTTAGGGGCATAGTCTTTCATGTGATGTTCACCTCCCGCACCACATGCTCATCTTGGATCCAAGTTAGGTGCACAGTCCTGTCGTATAGACCACTTTTAGTGGGTTCGACTCGTAGGTGACCCGCGATCATTCGCACAGTCTTCACGTGATTGTAGCACTAGAGCGTATTGTTTACACCCAGTCCTGTCGTATTGACCACTATAAGTGGGTTCGACTCGTGTGCAGACATGATTTATGAGCTAGAATTCAGCTGACGAGCAGTTGCAATTATTATTGCACTTGAATTGCTTACCTGATGATTAAGTTGGCATGGCATGGCATATTCATGATTTCTTTGCATATATTTGATGATGATGGTTCAGTTGAGATTTAGTATATGTATATACTATTTTCTGGGAAAGTATACAGGTTTTACGGCGAGGGGATATAAAGCTTGTTTTTGAAATGGTTTTCGAAAGACTTTGTTTTTGCCCACTCACGCTTTTGTTTTGCGCCCCTCCAGGTTTTAGGTAGCTGTTGTTGGTGGCTCACGAGGATACATCGGACGTTTTGACAGATCATCACCTAAGTAGGACCACCTTCGGGTGTTGTTTAATTAAGTACTTCTTATGCATTGACTGCACCTAGACTCTGTGCTCTGATTGTGTATTCACACTTAATTCTGTTCTAGCACTCTTCGAAATTTGTTTTTATTCATTCGTATTTCTTCCTATAATATTGCTTCCGCACTGTGCACATGGCTACGTCACCCTCACGTGACGGCCAGCACGCCTCAATATCGGTCGGGGTGTGTCAATATCCTCCCTAATTGAACTAAGTATGCTCCTTGAAAAAGCCGTAGGCTTAGTTTCAAATTTGGAAACAAAGTTTCACAAAAGAAACATCATGACATACATTCATAAAGTGTAAAGGGATTCGGTTGAGTTTGGTTCAGTTAAGTTTCTGAACCTCCAAAATCGAAACTAAACCAATAAAATTTTGTTCAGTTCAGTTTTTTCATTTTTCAATGTAGTTATTTTGCGGTTTCGATTCGGTGTTCGGTCCCCTTTGTTTTCGGCTTTCGATTTTTTGAACTCACCCCTACCTATTTGTTTCGATTCAGTTTTCGGTTTTTGTATTTTTTAGGTTTTTGGTTATTATTATTATTATTTTTTTACTTTCTTAAATGACTTAACAACAGTGGAGCAACAGTCCCCGCATTTTAACTTAATTGTTGAGCTTTGGTCCCTTACTCCATATTTTTATCAACGCCTTAATTACTCTGTTGCACCCTAAACGTTGCATTGACCTAAAATGCCCCCTAAATCATGTTTTCGTGTCCCACTTTACCGTATACTGTTAATTTCATTAAGTATTCCATTCAAATATGTTGACGTGTACAAAATAGGTCCCACTTAACAAAATTTCTATTTAATTTTTAGTTTAAGTATATAAAATTATAATTTGAAAGTAATAAGATATAGAATTAAGTACCTAAAACCGCCCAATCTTTTAGTATCGTTACGAATTGGTCTTAATTTTTTTCAACATTCCAAACAAGTACCCAACCTATTAAAAATGTCACATCTGTTAAGCCCAATTAAATTTTTTTGTTAACAAGTAACGGCCACTATCCCCTTCAGACCATCACTTCAAAACAAACTCCACCCCACAACTCAAGCCACCAACATCAAGAAGAAGGTATGGGAAGTTGCTGAAATGGTATGAACTGCTATGACGCTGTCACCACCATCTTCACTGCCCACAAAGAAGAACTGGAAGCTTTACTAACCGAAAATCGACGAATGAGGAAATCACGAGCATAAACAAGCTCCGTGAAATGCTATATGAATTCCTAAACATATTCTTTGTTAAGAGATTTTCCGATCTTAATTTTTATTTTCTATTTTATTCGTGAATTTGTTTATTTATTATTATTTTTCATTTTCATGTCTTTTTTGAAGTTTTTTTTATTATTATTATAGTGTCCAAGTAAACAAATAAATGAAATCTATTGTTGCCACATGTACATATAATGGAAAAATTAATTGGAACTTAACGAATGTGACATATTCAATAGATTGAGTATTTATTTGAAATGTTTAAAAATATTGAGATAAATTTAAAATGACACTAAAAGGTCGAGAGTTTTTTATACTTAGGCATAAGATATATGATAGAACTCTCGCTCAATCACTCATCCATAGCCACCTTCACGGCTTCACCACCCTTCCCATTGCAAACGCCAACCTTCCCCACCCTAGCTGCTATACTACACAAGTCATTCGATCATCTCCAAAACACCGCATTTGCACTTCGAAAATTTCAAATAATCAAGAGTAGTGATTATCAAGAACCTCGCCGACAAATAACCGGATTCTTCTCACCCAGCGGCAAGGAGGTCGGAGACTTGAACTGTTTTGCAGATCCCGGTTCGAATTGTGGATCTGGGTGAGGGAGTGGAAAATGGAGGTCGGGGACAGGGGATCTGGGTTTTGGGCGTCGCGGGGGCATGGCCAGCTGAGTTGTGTAACTGCGGCAAGGAGTGAGGACTGGGTTTTGGGCGTCGCGGGGGCATGGCCAGCCCAGGTCAAGTGCGGGCTGGGCAACGTCTGGGGTCCAAAAAAATTATTAGGATCTCCTGGGCACTTAAATTATTAGGGCGGTATATTCATATATATTTTCATAAAAGTATAAATTTTTACAAGTTGATTGAGTAACAAAGAAATTTAAGTAGAGCTAGTGGTTTTTGTTGTTTGAAATTAATGAGAGGTCTTAGCTTCAAAACACTATGTATATTTATTTACTTTTCAATTTTTACTAATTTCTTTTAATAAGAATACAAATATATAGAATTTGAACAAATGATAAAAAAGTTGACCATAAGTGGTGGTTTATGTTGTTTAAAATTATCAAGGAGGTCCTGGGTTCAAAACAGTATGTGTCTTTTTTTTTACTTTCCAACTTTTACGAATTTATTTTCATAAGATTTTTTTTTTGGAAACTTTCATAAGAGTTAAATTTATAAAATTTGTCTAAACAATCAAGAGGTTTAATCAGAAGCAATATTTTTGTTATTTAAAATTAACAAGAGATCTTGAGTTCAAAATTCTATGTGCATATTTATTCTTTTCATTTTTACGAATTTCTGTTTGGTTGTTAATTTCTTTTTAATTACTAGCTAGTAGTTATGTGCGTTGCAATGTTTAAACATTCGTTCTAATATAAGTCTAACCTTCATGAAAAAAAATGCGTAGACAAATTTTTTAGATCAAATTTGCAAATCATATGACGTGTCACCAATAGGCTTAATTTAGTGCTCATTCATTGCTTATACATATCAATTAAAGACTAGAAAACATCATTATTTTTTTAGTCCCATATTGACAAGGTTAATATATAAGAAAAAACACATCATGATTTATATAAAAATACTTTAAAAGTTTAGATAGATGAAAAACAAAACTCATGATCTATCTACTTGTAAGCCCGGATTTTTTGGTTCATTTTCTCATTGCAAAATAAATTAGTCTTTCAGTGTGTTCTAAATTATTGAGTTTGAAGTGTTTTTCTAAGTATAATTTTATGAAGTCTTATGTGTAAAACAAAGAATTTTTTTATATGAAGTTATGGCACATATTTTAGTGTTGCCCCAAGCCTCAAAAATCTCATGACTGGCCCTGCGAGGGGGTGGGTGCTTGGTGGAACCGCGAAAGAGTTGGGGAAATATTTTGAGAAGAATTAACCTTTCGTTATTTTAATCTCAAAGATGCTATTTTTACAATCTATTTATAATATCATTTGTACCATTTATCTAATAGAGATGAGACCCACATGCATTGGCATACTTCTATTAGAGAGATAGTACAAGTGATGATACAACTAGATGGTAAATGTAGTAGTTTGTTTAAAATGTTTCAAAGACAATATCTTTTGCACATGTGGCACCCACTTGGCATACGAACAAGCAAATAACGGACCCATTTGTGCTACACCAATATAGAAAACTTAGATGAGGACCTTTTCTGGATCTTCACATCTTATTCGTTCATCGTGCAACTAGTTTTTGTTAGGTACTGTTTATGTTTAATTTTAAATAAAAAAATTAAAAATGATTTCTAACCGCATGATAAGATGTGAAAATCCACAAGATCCTCACAAAGAGATCTGAATGGGATCCAAATCCAGAAAACTTAACAACAAAACCGCATATGGCAAAGTGGGACACAAAACATGATATAGGAGGTCGGTCAGGATAGAGAATTAAATTTATGGATAAAATTTTCAAACTATATGATGTGTCACTAATAAGAATGAACACGTTTAATAATCCAATCATCAACTCTTATGTCATTTAGTTTGCAAAATGAGACTCACAAACATTTTTAGGGGGCAATAGGGTAATTAAGCCTTATATAAATTTTGTGTACCTTTAATTCAATTGAGTTTTAACTCAACTGTAGCAATAGTCTCTGAACTTTATCTAGCGGATGTAACATGAAATGAACAATACTCTATATTTTATCAAATTCAAGATCACATCTAATAAAGTTCTGGTTCAAGAACCAAGAACCAAAACTATAATTGAGTTACAATTCAAAAACTATTACTCCAATTTCCTTGTAAAAATAGTAGCTACTCATATGTTAATGTCGAGTAGTTTATTTTGATGGATGCCAACGTTGGTCCCCCTGTTTATTAGACAAGTAAATGGACTATCCAAATCATTTCTGGGCAACTGAAATCTAATATGGAAAGTATATTTCAACATCTAAGCAAAGTATAATGGACTCTTATCACTTTTCTTTTTCTTGCTTTTGCCAATGGCAATGGCAATTCCCAATTTTTGCGACTTTCATTGTCCTTGCGTCATGTTTAAGAATGGACGAAAAATAATGCTACATTTATCATCTATTTGTACTATTTTTCTAATAGAGGTAGGTCGGCCAACACATGTAGATCATGTCTCTATTAAAGAGATGATATAAATAAGTGATAAAAGTAGTATTTTTAATGGACGAAAGACCACCCAAAGTGCCAAAATACTCAATCTCAAGTTTCCCCAACCCCCAATTTCTAATTTCGCCAAGAGACGATAAACATATCGTTTTTAACCTCTGAAACATCATTGTTTAATTTTGTGTGTTATTTTTGTTTGACGTATTTAATTCGATGGTCAAAATTCCAAATTGTCATGTGCTTGCCACGTGCCCAGTGAGATCACACAAGACTACAATCTGCAGCTCACTTCCACAATTTCATCTCCTTCGGTCATCATCCCCTGGTCCTCGTCCCCAATAAATCCCCACTCTCTCTCTCTCTCTCTACACATTTACACCTTTTCCTGCCTTTTATTATTAACTCCAACAGCTCCACCATCCCCTGCTCTCTCTCTCTCTCTCTAGACGACACAAGAAAAGTGGAGCAACAGCAGCACCTACAAGCATTCACAAACAAAAATCCTATAGCTAGAGCTAGAGCTAGAACTACACTCCCACACAGTTCACAATGCCACAACCATAACCATTGAATTAAGCAGCTTTTCTGCTTTTGCTGCCCAATTAAGCAACCTTAAATCTTCAATCTTTCACCCATTTTCTCTCACTCCTCTTCTCAAACCACAGAAACCGCCATGGGAGTCTGCACTTCGAAACCTCCAAAGCAGAATCCATATTCCCCAAGGGACGTAAATGACCCAAACCACCCTTCCCAAACCCCCAAATCCCTCCCATCCCACACCCCTCACCACCAGAGAGACGACGTCGCTTCACGCCAGTCCCAGTCCCAGTCCCCCTTCTACTCCTTCTACAGTCCCAGCCCTGCCCATTACCTCAAGAAGTCGTCCCCGTCGCGGAGCAAGAGCGCCACTTCCACCCCCAGCCGGTTTTTCCGCCGACCCTTTCCGCCTCCGTCGCCGGCGAAGCACATCAAGGCCGTGCTCGCCCGGCGGCTGGGCAAAAAGGCATCGGCTTCAGTGGCGATACCGGAGGACGGAGAGGAGGAGGATGGGGTTGAGCTGGACAAGAGGTTTGGGTTCTCCAAGGAGGTAACGAGTCGATTGGAGGTTGGGGACGAACTGGGTCGAGGGCATTTTGGATATACTTGCTCTGCTAGGTACAAAAAGGGGGAGTTTAAGGGTCAGCAGGTCGCTGTGAAGGTCATCCCTAAAACAAAGGTTTGGCCTAATGCTCTTATTTGCATGTATGATTTTTGGTTAATCTATAATTTGTTTGTAAAGATTGGATTTTCTTGCTCTCATTTGCTTATTCTTGGTTGATAAAATCTGGGTTTTTTATTTTATTTTTTTATTTTATGTTTTATTCATTCTTCAAGGTAAACCTGAGATTTTAGAGCAATGTTGAATCGTTGTTATTGTTATTGTTGTTTTTGGTGTTGTGGGCTTCGGTCTACTCCTCGAGCTGATCGACGGACCGGCTTGTGATCCGCTTCCCTCCCGACAATTTCAAGCACTCTTTGACTCTCTTTTCAAAGTCCTTTTCATCTTTACATCTTTACCTCGCGGGAGCAGGGAGTGGTGGTTTACAGTGTGATTGTGTTCTTTTGTAGCTAAGTAAGGTCGAAGATCCTTCGAGGTTGCATGTGGCGCAGGGAAGATCTTGCAAGATCTCGTCATGTGTTCATATCAATTGACTGTTGTTTAGTTCTTCTAGATAGGGAATATTAGGCATTTAACAAAAAAAAAAGATTTAATAAAAATACAACT
Source organism: Cotoneaster glaucophyllus (assembly GCA_036320875.1). Taxonomy (NCBI): domain Eukaryota; kingdom Viridiplantae; phylum Streptophyta; class Magnoliopsida; order Rosales; family Rosaceae; genus Cotoneaster; species Cotoneaster glaucophyllus. The sequence continues at coordinate 24,525,746 of CM070059.1, read as the reverse complement.
CTACATCTTGGAACTTTGAGTGAAAGGGGTGTAAAGTGACCAAGTTGTTTGTTTATTGCTTTTCTTTGGTCAATAATAGGTATTGATCTCTTGGCTTACTTGATCCACCTCAATGAAAGTACATTGTTTTCTTTAAAAAAAATGTGTATCTTTGGTGACTGATTGAATTCCATGTAGTGGGTATAGGAATAATACAACCTTTTTTCTTTTTTTTTTTTTTATAATTTTTTGTTTAATGGCTTCTCAGCCATATAACACTTCGTCGGTTCCTAAGATGTGACAGTTCATTCTACATGATGAACAAAGAATACAGTCCAATGGTTGTGAGTGGACTGTGGACCTACTCATTAACGAAAGTCATGGTCCAAATTGTGGTCTTGACCTTCCCACAGATATATAATTGAACTAAATCATATAGCACCGTTCGGATAATGGCCAGTAACAACCCAATGCTTACAGCCATCTGGAACTGCCGAAAACTTTTGGTGGGTCACATTTCACAATCTTGGCCCGGTACATGGTTAACGATCAGAAGTCTCAACAGATTGTATGACGCTTATTGCGAGAGGGAAGGAACATTGTACTTAATCTTGTATTGTTTTGTTTTTGATGATCATGTAGCATGAGGTGGTTCACCAGTAATTGGAGGTATATGATTGACAGTATATTCTTTTGGACGAAGTTACAAAGATGTATGTCCAACCAATACTAAAGGTTTAAGGGACTCAACCAATATCCATGGAGGTTGACTCAATCTATCCACTCCCTCATCAAAGAATAAAAAGATGATGACGCCCTGGACTTTGCTTTCCTTCCCTAGAAGTCCCCTGTAAAAGAAAGAGGGGTAAAAAGTGTAAAAAAAAAAAAAAAAAAAAAAAAAAATTAGCGATAGGAGTTGGCAACTTTGTAGTTTTTAATAAACTGCAAGTATGACTCATATGCTGGGAATTATCTTTGTAAAGAATAGTGTGTGAATTAATTCATGTAAAGTAGATTGGGTATTATGAGCATTGAACAATGTAAATTGGATGAGGTAAATATTCCAGTTGCCTTGAAAATAAGTCCAAGATCATGAGTAGTGATGGAATACTGGTATACAATCGACTTTCCTGTCTCCCGAGTAAGTTTGGAGGGGAAACATAAGATATGATTGCTGTGAGATGTTGTTTTACGTGAGGTGGCTTTGGTAGTTGATTTTACTTTTAATACATGCATTTTCTGTATTTTATTTTGTTATGGTTTCTTCTAATGACAATGTATATTGTTTGTTGTTAGATGACAACTGCTATTGCAATCGAGGATGTGAGAAGGGAGGTCAAGATATTGCGAGCCTTGACTGGACATAGCAATCTAGTTAAGTTCTATGATGCATTTGAAGACAGTGATAATGTCTACATAGTAATGGAGTAAGTTAAAAATTTGAATTCCTGTTTAAGACTACATCTGGTTATGTTTTTTCACAAGTAACAGTGATTGACTGGGTAAAAATTTATAAAGCTAAGCTTGTGCCTCTTTCAAGCACAAGCTTAGCGTTATAAATTAAACATCTTCAGTTGTTTTTTCTCTTATGTAATTTACAGGAAGATTGTTTACTTCCCTCAAGTTTGACGTCTCTATGGCATTCATTTTTTTTTTCCTGACATTTCAGGTTGTGTGAAGGTGGAGAGCTTTTAGATAGAATACTTTCAAGGTATATAAGTTAAACATCTTCCATAGGGACTTTCAGATGATGATTTTTTTTTCTTTCTACTAACTTGATATTCTGTTTCTTCTGAAGGGGCGGGAAATACTCAGAAGATGATGCGAAGACGGTCATGGTGCAAATACTGAATGTTGTCGCGTTTTGTCATCTCCAGGGTGTGGTACACAGGGATCTTAAGCCAGAGGTGGAATAAATCTCTCTAATTTTCTTTTTATCTAATTAGCAGATGAGATGCGTGCTTGTAATGAAGATCCAGGTGTAGGCAATGTGGACAAAGGTATCCCTATGAGAGATAGTTGAAGTGACTAAATGAAGGGGTTGTCCACCTCGCCAACCCCCAAGACTGTATGCAACTGAGAGATTGAACAACACGACAAATGGTTACTTTTATACAACTGAGAGATTGCAATAGAAACCCCTTCTGTTTCAATTGACTGTACCTGTAGTTTCCCAATCTGGCCCTGAATTATCCAACTGTTTAACATCATCCTGTAGCAGGACAAAAACCTATTTGTCTTCTGGAAAAAATCTTTTTACTTTAGTAGTTGGTACTATTAGGCGCCTCCAGTCTCGTACAATCTGTCAATAGATTGTTGCTGGGTGTCATAATTACTCAGTTCACACCTTAGGTTCCCAGATTCCCAGATTTTGTGGTTATTTTTGACAGGGGAAAGAAAGCTTGACACAAATAATGGTTATATAAATCTGATAAATTTTAGTTTAATCATATAGGTGGCATTATGTTCTGTCTGGCTTGGAGGGGAAATATTTCAGTGACAGTTGAAATAGTAAATCCACAGCGGCTGTTACTACAGCATCTGGTTTTGAACAATTGGAGAAATAACCTGAGGCCTGACCTACATTTTCTTGTTCAATATTTTAACTTACGTGCTTGTTGAAAAGACATTTATGTGGGAACTGTAGGGTTTCCAAAAATTCAAACTAGTTAATCGGGCTTATATTCCACTCATATTGCTCTGTCAGATACCTTGATATATGTATCATCATGAAAGCTAGAAGTTCTTGGCAGTTTTTTATTATCTTATACTTGATATATTTGTTATTGTCGGTTGTGCTTTCTAAATCTAATTCTCTTTATGTTAAGCTAATGCTATTTTTTTTTTCATTTTTGTTATCAGAACTTTTTGTATACCGCCAAAGATGAGAATTCCCAGTTGAAAGCCATTGACTTTGGCTTGTCAGATTTTGCCAGACCAGGTTTGTCCTTTCTTCAATATTTTAGCTTGTTTTGTTATCGATCTCTCAGTCTTTTGATTTTGTATAGGGTTTTAATATTATTTCTGTCTTACAGATGAGAGGCTTAATGATATTGTTGGAAGTGCATACTATGTCGCACCCGAAGTTCTACATAGATCTTATAGTACAGAGGCTGATGTATGGAGTATTGGTGTAATAGCATATATTCTCTTATGTGGTAGCCGTCCATTTTGGTCCCGGACTGAGTCTGGAATTTTTCGGGCGGTCTTGAAAGCTGATCCAAGTTTTGATGAAGCACCTTGGCCCACTTTATCTCTTGAAGCAAAGGACTTTGTCAAACGCTTATTGAACAAGGACCCTCGGAAACGAGTGACAGCAGCTCAGGCTCTAAGTGAGTTTTCCATGTCTGTATGATCGGAAAAGTTTCTGCTACCATTTTCCTGAGTCACTGGCTATAACTTTTTATTTTTTGGCAGGTCATCCTTGGATCCGGAATTATAGTGACATAAAAGTGCCACTTGATATTTTAGTATTTAGACTCATGAAGGCTTATATGCGATCATCATCCCTTCGGAAGGCTGCTTTAAGGGTGTGTATATGTTTTCACTGATGAAAAGTGAGAACTTTTTCTCGAATTTTGCATGCTGAATCAGATTCTTGGTCTTAAGAACTTTGTATATCAAGTCAAATGATTGGGTTAGTTTTCTTGATGAATGGGATTTTTGTGTGTGCCTCTTAAAAAAATATAGAATTGGAAAGTAATTCTTAGTATTCCATTAACTAATAATGACGACTCGGTAAAACCGATAATTATCCATTCTCATTTTTTGTCTATAAGTGTATAATTACTGGAAATAAGAGAGGTTTCTGAGATGTTATCGGTTAATGCTTGATGATTGCTTCATCCAAATTACTCTTCTATGTGTTTGTGTAGTTGTGTTTTTAATTATTTATTTTTGTTTATTTAGTGTATCTTTTTATACTTTATATTTTGAGATGTATTTAATCACTCTCTTAACGTTTCATTTCTGTAAATTGACGTGACAGGCCTTGTCTAAGACATTGACTGTGGATGAACTATTTTATCTGAAGGAGCAGTTTGCTCTATTGGAGCCAAACAAAAATGGCACTATAACTCTTGACAATATTAGAATGGTTGGTATCTCTCTCTCTCTCTCTCTCTCTCTAAAACACACACACACACACAGATAAGTTGATAGTTAAAGTATTCTTTTTTATTTTTCCTGGATAGGTCCTCACAAAAAATGCTACAGACGCAATGAAGGAGTCCCGCATTCCTGATCTCATTTCATCGGTAATAACTTGGTTGCTTCTGTGAATATTTCTATGGTATTAGGCTCAATAGGTTATAAAAGTACTGACTGGTTAGTACTTCTCCCATGACAGCTAAATGCACTTCAATACAGAAGAATGGATTTTGATGAGTTCTGTGCAGCTGCATTAAGTGTTCATCAGCTCGAGGCACTTGATCGTTGGGAACAACATGCTCGATGTGCATATGAACTTTTTGAGAAGGATGGAAACAGGGCAATTGTCATTGAAGAACTTGCTTCGGTAAGTTGAAATTTTAATGCCACATTTGCAGTCTGCTATATGTTAAGTTGAAAGCTTAGTAATCACGAGGTCGATTTCTGAGTATAATAGTATGTTACTTAAGAATTGGACTTGCTGACATATCTAGAAGCTTCTGTTTTACTCGTTACATTTCTTAAGTAACGTACTTTTGGTTAAAAGAACGGTGTAGGGAGGGAGAAGTAGAGTTCTGGATAAACTATATTTTTGGTGCTTAGATTTTGATTAAAATTTCAGTTTGGTCTTTTCATTATTTCGAATTTAAGCAATCCGGTCAGCTCAACTGCATATGTTCTATGACCGACTTTTGTCATCAATGCAGCAGTTAGTGCATTATGTCAGTAAACCATGGACCACAATAACTAGTGAAAACAAAAGCATGATTTTGGTGCACAAAAGACTACATCGCTTCACTTAAAAATTTGAAAGATCGAACTGAAACAATAGAAAAAGGACCAAACTGAAGATGAGCTGAAATTGAATGCTCATGCTCCCATAGCATATTTTCGCCTAGAGTTTTTAGTTTCTAAGATATTAGCACATCCCATGCATCTGCGTTGTGGTAGCATCTGCCCTTCGTGTCAAGATTTTGATGTTGATTTGGTTTTTAATTTGGGCCCTCTGGAACGAAAGATTTATAAGGCTCTGTTCAATCTGTAATGTACCGGACTGAGACTACTGTTATTCATACTCTCTCCAAATTGTGATTCAGGAACTTGGGCTTGGTCCTTCCATCCCACTTCATGTGGTTCTCCATGACTGGATTAGGCACACTGATGGGAAGCTAAGCTTCCTTGGGTTTGTGAAATTGTTGCATGGTGTGTCCAGCCGGGCGTTTGTAAAAGCATAGTGAAGATACAAAGCATTATTTACGTACGCTTTTTATCCAGATGAGATTTGGATGTTCAAAAAAGGGCGTTTGACAATCCGCTTTGGCATACATGTTAAATGACCCTTCCGGCCAATTCGTGAGGACGGGTTCAAACTTGCCGGACACTGCAGGTGCAAAAGCTTGGTTACCAGTTCGAATGCTGTGTTGATATTCGAGTGTAAAGCTGTAGTTAGTTTGCCGAAATGGGCGATTACAATATTCTTCAACTCCTTGGATGCATTGTACACATTAAATTATCTTGTCTCCAACATCTGTTTAGTTGCTTTGAAACATGCTTGATTTGCCTCAGTGTTGTAAAACTTCTCCATGGCTGCAATTGAAAACCAAGCTTTACGATTTGGCGTATTGCGTTTTCTCATGATACGTGCACTCGTAAGTTTTTATTTAAACAGCGTGCACAAAAGGAGGAGATTGCGGAAATCATTTCCCAATTTTTATTTAACGAGTTCAGCGTGACCCATCAAAAACTGAAAAGACAGGAAAAGTTGTTCTATGCATATGCAATGGCATAAAGAACCGATCGTCAATTGATTTTTTATTTTTTTGTTTCTGATCCACTTAATCAGTCTTTATTTTTCATGCAATTGAAAGTTGACTATAATTTTTTAGGATCCAATGCGCAGCGTCGGAAACAGGGCTAATCAAGTATATAATATCACCACCATGATCAATTTTCACAACTGGATTAGTAAACAGATGTGATGCTAATCAAGTTGCCTTAACATAAGTACATCTTTTACCATAGATCCGCTCCTTAAGGAGGGTCTCACTCAACTATGCTGGAGCATGATCATATCGATAACAGATCAACAACTGTATAATCAAATACTATTGAAAATATATATTGAACGATATATCAATTGTTATTATATGTTGTTATGTTGTCTATATGGATTTCTCCTCCGGCTACAGCTGAGCAAGATTCCCACTTATCAAGTGTTTTCCTCTATACGCTAGATGTCTTTTTTTTTTTTTTCAATTTTACATTAGTGGGGCTACTATTACTTTCTTTCCAACTTTCCCACTATTATGATTTCTTAAGCAAACTAATAATAATTTAGTGGCTACTTAGTACTACGGTCTAGTAATATTTTTTTTTTATTTGAAAGAGAAAGATACTATGTTTTAATCTCATAATGGCGAATTCAATACTAAACATTATGGCAGACCCATTCTATAGGTGCAAACACAATTAGTTCCCTTCCTAAATAATATCATTGTACAAAAAATAATAATTTAGTAGGTGCAAACACAATTACAATTCAAACTTTTATGTCAATTCTCACTGCCACTTGCCCCTTTTATTTCCCACGCTTTTCTTTTTCCCATAGACTCGCCCTTTAAATCATAATTTTATGCCAATTGAAGAGAAATTCTCAAACCACTAAAATAATTCAAGTGTTTAGAGTGATGCAGTGGAGACTTCAATTAAGGTTAGGTATTTATTAGTTAAAATATATTAGGTTGGAATTGGTAGGTTTAGGTATTTCTTCGTCTCATTGAAAATTTATAATTAGTTGTGTCAAACTTAAGTTTTTGCTTTCTAGTATTAATACATTTTTTTTTGTTGGAAGACTATCTTAAGGTGAACTTCTTTATAAATTTCGCACAGGGCTTCGAAATATTAGAGACGTCCTTGAAAAACACTATATATATAAACAAGAGAGTCTTTGACATAAGTAGCATTAATGTCATCTCTTCCAATGAGCACTCAGTTAGGAGCCTCTTCTTCATATGATGTCTTCCTTAGTTATAGAGTTGCGGATACACACAACAATTTTACATACAATTTGCACAGGAGTTTGCTTCATAAGGGAATCAAAACCTACCTCTATAGAAGAGGAGAAGAACTTCCATTACCGATGCTTCTCAAAGTTATCGAAGAGTCGAGGATTTTGATCATTGTATTAACCGAAAATTATGCATCCTCGGATTGGTGCCTCATGGAACTGGTTAAGATCCTCCAATGTAGAGAATCAAAGCAACAAATCGTTTGGCCAGTATACTACGAGGTGGATCCTTTGGACATACGTAACCAGAAAGGTAGTTTTGGTGAGGCACTCGCTAACCATGAATGCAAGTTCAAGGATGACATTGGGAAGGTGTGGAGATGGAGGGCAGGTCTCACAGAAGCATCAAATTTGTCTGGGTGGTACTTTTTGAAGGGGTATATATTTCTGAACCCTCCAACGCAGTACTGGTTAGAAATAACTTATTTGTTTGGGGTGTCTTTACTAACCTATTTTCTTTAGAAGTTCTTGAGAAAACAACTTATAAGTTTAACTCACAATTCCTGTTTTGTTACACGTATAAAGTAAAAAGGAAGTGATCCGCACTCATTTTTCACGTTCTGCACTCTCCTTTTAATTTTGTCCCTTGATTTTTTATTTTATATTTATTCAATTTAATAGCTAGAAACTAGAGAGGAGAGCACAAAAGTGAAAAGGTAATGCATAATAAATTCCCTTAGTAGATTTTTTTTTTTTTTTTTTTTTGCCATTTTAGGATAATACTTGCATCTTGGAAACTGCAAATATCCCACCCCTTAGAATAACATATTTTGACCATATAAATTTCATAATCGGAGCATTTCAATTTCTTAATTTTCATTTGAAAATCATATCCTCAGAAAAACCATTCAAATTATAGATCACCCCTAAGCAATCTTCAATTCAAAAGATTTTTAGTAGGATAATCTTCAAATGAAAATTAAAAAATGGAACGATTAAAATTGTAAAACTTATGCGATGAAGATATGTTATTCACAAGAAGTGAGATATGTGCATTTCTTTACAGAGATCCAAGTATATTACCCAAATAGATATATAAAAAATGTCAACTCATTAACTGTTTCACATGATTTTAATTGGGAGGAACCAATCTGATTTTATACGTAACATCGTCAATGAGATTTCAACACAATTATGCTGTACAAAAGTTTCTAACTTAGACATTAAAAAAACTCTCAGTAAGTTATAATGCATTAGAAGATCCGGGTGAAGGAAGCTTTCCTTGACATGGCATGTTTCTTAAATGGTAATAGTAAGAAGTACGTGATAAAGATGCTAGAAAGTTGTCACCTTAATGGGTAAAGAAATTGTTCGACGAGATTCTTTAACTGAGCCCAGCAAACATAGCAAATTGTGGTTTTTACAGGGATGTCGAGCTATGTTCCAATGGAAAACATGGTATGTACTTATTTTATAGTGTTTTCTCTTGTCAAGAAACATCTAATGTGCACCTGTGGACTAGAACTTATTACAATCGCGAACAACAACATATTTATTTGAAACACTTTTATTCGTTTAGTAAATTGGTTTGTTAATGCAAGTGCTTTTTCATACTTGGAAATAGGGCTGGTCGTTGGTGGAGAACTACGCAAAGATCAAGACTCACAAGCTTTTGCTCGTAGAATAAGGGCAATTTTGGCCAAAATCTTTTGTTTACTTTTCCAAGACATAGTTTTAAGTTTAGGGATACTTTTGAAACTTTGTTAAATATTATTTGTTTTATTTTCTATTTGAAAGTACAAATACGCTTTCTTGGTGTAAGGATTGTTATCTTTTGCTTATTATCAATCAAACGTGAGTTTACTCTCCCTTTTTTTCCTAATGAATTCTAGGGTTTGCTAATTATTTCTTAGTGAAGAATTATCGTTCGACTCTCCTTATTATACCCCGCTGCGTCAGTTCCATGCAAGTAGGAGATACATGCGATTAACAGTATGATAACTAAATGTGGTTTATTGTTATATTCATCTATGTCTAGGTACTTTATGGAAATGAACATCCAGTACATCAGAATTGGTACATGTCATTTGGCCTATGTGGTACAAATTAATTTATCCACCAAATATCTCCTTTACCGTCATTTTACCTGCTCATTTCATCTCCTCAAGCTTCTCTCATTCTCTATCCACCACCAACTTATAAAAAAGTATAATGTCCGAAACTAAACTAGCTAGTCCACCCCTGCATGCACCAAGTAATTAGTTGGAAACTACTTGGCAAATGTGATGCTAAGCAAATTGTCTAGTGTTTACGCGCTTCTTACGAGAGTATTATTTTCTGACAACAAATTTCTCCAACTTTTAACAACATACAAGTTGGCACCCAACGAGTATGCACCAAGTAATTAGTTGGAAACTGCTTGGCAAATGTAATGCTAAGCAAATTGTCTAGTGTTTACTTGCTTCTTACGAGAGTATTATTTTCTGACTACAAATTTCTCCAACTTTTAACAACATACAAGTTGGCACCCAACGAGTGTGTATATATATAGAGAGAGAGAGAGGAAGACTTAAAGGAAAGAGATTCTCATTTTTTTTTATAAAAGTGAGGAATAGTTGTTAGCAGTGGCGAAGTGATGTAATTATAGTTAAGCACACAAATTAAACCCTCTTTTTATCAATTGTAGTATATGTATAAGTAGGGATCGTTCTTGGCCGGGGATTAGGAGGGCTTGCTAATCTAATGCAAACTGACTCAAAAATACAAAAACAAACTTAAAAACACTTAATTAGACTCAAATAAACAAAACAAGACTCAAAAGACTCTAAATGAACTAGTATGACTCAAAACAGGTTCTAGACACTCAAAACAGCTTAAAACAACCTAAAAGATTCAAAACAGATACTAGGACTTAGTTTGGACGAAAATTGAATTGAACTTGACTCAAAACACACAAAAACACAAACTAGGACAGATTCTAACCTAATTGACTCAAATAAGTAAAGGGGGATTGGTTTTAGAGTGAAATTAAGCTAAAACAAACAGAAACTTAAAACTAGACAGATTTGCACGAAAATGGGTTTTGGAATGGATGATGGACTAGCTAGAGGTTTCCTTATCCACACATGATTTATATGCATATGAATCAACTTCCAGTTACGTTTTCATTGACTTACGAATGACAATGCCCCAGATTAACCGTGTCAATCACTAATTCACCCTCAGATTCTCCTAATTTCATCGAATTGGACGGACAACTCATCTACAACCAAATTATTCTCATCAATTTCCCTACATGACATCATAATAGAGACACAATCAGAGATCATTACGTTCAATGAGAATCATAAGCATTGACGAAGCATTCATAACTACGACATCATGTTACTCACGCCAAGAATTGAACTTAACACATTGAACCAGCAACCTTTACTACTTGTGAACATAAGTTTGTAACGATTATGTGAAACTCACTTATACCCTAGCATCAGATTTATGCATGCAAATTAAGTATGCATCCTCAATCAACAAACACAAATAAGTTCTAATTTAAACAGTTAAGCCAATTGCATTCATAATTCAAGAATCTGTAACTGAAATTTATCAACTCATAACGCACATAAAATAATGGTTTCAAAGTCTCCTCTAGCTAAAAAGAAATTAGCTCCTCATGTTCGCAACTAAACAAAGAAAACTTAAATTTAACATTGAGAACAAAGATAGATAACACCTAAAAACGCCCAGCAATTCAACTCGAATGGCAAGCACGTCCAAGGCTTCTCTTTCCTTTCCTTTGCTGCTGCACAAGGGGGTGAGTGATGAATTGGATGTGTATTGGGGTCAGGATGTGAATTGGGTGGTTTTTGGTTGATAGATGGTGCAGATGGAATGGATGGAATAGGTGAGCAGATGGGGATGGATGGGGAATGTTGTATGGTGAAGAATGGGTGGTGAATGAAGCTGTCGCAGGTTGTATTTATAGGGAGAGCAGAATGCACGGCCAAAGGCTGAAAAGGACTCCAAATTATCCTAGAAAAAGGTTAACTACAAGGCAGAAATCAGGAGGGATAAGCATGGTTCCTTGCGCCAGGTTTGTAGGTTTCTAGAAAGGCAGATGCGGCATGGGTTTAGGGAATCAGATTGGGACTATGTTAGCATGATCTTAGGCTTCTAGAACCCCCAAATTTAGGTGATAAAATCAGATATGAATCCCCTTTTGTGGCTGAAAATATGGAAAGATAAGATAAGGCAAGGATAAGATAAGATAAGGTGATAATGTTGGAGATAATGTTCCTTATTTCTTGTTCTTCTCTTATCTTCTAGAACTTGAACTTTATTTTCTCCATCTTCTTAGCAGATTCCTAGCCTTTTAATCTTCAAATTCGTCCATCCACCTTGCTTGAATCATAAGCTATCCATTCTTGGCCCAAAAATGCTCTAGAATGCTCCAAATTGCTTCTTTTTGCCTGCTTTGACACTAGGACCTGAAATTGCACGAAAATAACTTTAAACACTATAATTAACATAGTTTAGCTAAATAAATGCAAGAAAACAAGCTAACTAAGTCGCATAAATATGCTCCTATCAAATTCCCCCACACTTAGCTTTTGCTAGTCCTCGAGCAAAACGAAACAACAAAACAACAAAACACAAAACAATCTAAACCTTCCAACATTTTCCTCAGGGATTTCCAATGCACATAACATATTAAAGATCACCACAACCACAGATTTTAGTTATCCCCACCCTCGAGCACATTCTTAATCACAGTCACCATCCACTAGTTCGCATTTAACCATTTAAAACAATGTTTTGAACGTAGTAACATGCCTTAGAGAATTCACTCAATTCCTTACCGGATACTCTCTTATTTTCACACAGATTTTCTGACTACACACCCTATACTAGGTATATGTGAGAATATTGATGTAAACATGTAGACTAGCACTCACATATTTTTATAGCAAAGAAAGCAATTTTTGGAGATATTAAGCATGTATAGATATGATCTCATGAATGGAATGCCACTACTTAGACGCGAGAACCAATCCCAAACTCCACATTATTGATCACACAACACCCAAGATTGAAGTTAAAGGGTTGTAATGGGGCTTAAGGGTATTGGCTAACAAAGAAAGGATATGGAAAACAAACGTTCTTAAAGAGATAGTAAGTAAAAATGAATTTTGACACTTAGAATTCCTTTTATGGCAGAAATCAATTTTAAACACAAGGGGACAACTCATGCGCCATTTAGGGCCAGATTTCACATATTTGGACCCTTTCTTCAACAATCAACACATAGAGGTCATTTTCACTACTTTTCAACTCTTTTTATTTCTTTTAACACATCTTTCTTTTCTTTTTCTTTTCTCCACTAATTTTTCTTTTTTTTTTCTTTTCTTTGGTACACAATTCAAACTTTGAAAACCCTTCCCCCACACTCGTTTTGTGCACTATGGTGATCAAAAGGAATCCCTCTAAGTCTTGCTTACTATTCCTTAAGACCAAGGGTAAGGATTGTCTTATTCTAGGCTAGGTATGGTTAGTGTAGGCTAACAACAAAATAGGCTAAATTAGGCTCAACGGGGTTTAAACCTACAAAACATAATGCAAAGGGTTCGGCTATTTGGCTCTAGTTTTAACTACAACTTCATCTTGTTCATGTGTTATGCTAACCAATTTTATGCTTTGAATGAAACGGGTATGAGTTCTAGTATTTGGAACTATAGTGATGAAACGCCTTCTAAGTAGCAACCAAGCAAAGAATAATGAGATCATGCAACGACTTTAGAAAACAATAAAGCAAAGATTTAATAACTCTCCAAAGAACCTTTTTAGGCTCAAGTCTCTCAAGGTTGTAGCGTTAGTTTGAGTTTCTTTCTTCAAGCATGTTACAAAAACTGATTTTTTCTTTTTTGATTAAACATGAATTCATGAATTATAACCACAATCAAGCATAAACAGAGAGCAAATCAAACTTCCATCCATATTTGTAACTCTCTTTAACAGCCATGCAAGTAAAAACCAAATCCTCATCATTGTGTTGGAAGGTACCCTAAGACACAAACAAACAAACACAAAAACAACTCTTTTTGGGTTTTTCAAATTTTTATCAAACTTTCGGATTTTCTTTTCAAAACACACTAAAAACACTTAAAAACAGTGAAAAACAACATTCGAAGTGATAGGTGATAAAATCCCACGAAAATCATGCAAAAACAACTTGTTTACCCCCCCCCCCCCACACTTAAACCAAACATTGTCCTCAATGTTTCAAACAAAAAGCTCACACAAAGCAAACAGCAAATAACACACTAACAGATATGACACTACTATGGCAAGGTAAATGCAATAAAGAGTAGAGTTAGGAACGCGAATCTGGGTTTGAGCCGGTTGTTCCTAGGTGTTCTTTATTTGCATGGGTTGCCTCCCAAGAAGCGCTTGCTTTAACGTCTTCCAGCCGGACGATTCCTTCTCTTTCTTTGAATGGAAGATGATAGTTGAAATGAACCGGCAATGGTTTGAATTCAAGAGTGGGTGGCTGAATCATCAACAATATGTTAGTATAAAACAAAATTGAAATTCGAGGAGGTGGCTTACATGTATGGTCCGACGAAAACTCAAGGACAAACACCACTTCAAAAGTTCTAGGAATTGTACATTCAGCCAGATTGAATATTTTTAGGGCAGTGGCGTATCCCTTGTGATCCACTCCAATTCCTTCTTTGATGAACTTGAGACATTCCCCAGCCACTTCTTTATCTTGAATGTTTGGAAAGGTTTCAAAGATGCCTTTCTCACCCACTTCTTCCTTGGATTGCATGAACTTGCAAGGAATAGGGACATTTGGTGGAATGGGGTAAAAAAGAATTGAATTTGGAACTACCTTACCTGAATTGGATGGTGTAGGGGCCTTAGAGGGCTGCGGCAAGGGTGGTGGATCAAGGATAGGCTGTGGCAAGGCTTCTTCCAAGCTTGCCGTGGCCTTGTTATTCTCCTCTTCCTGGAGCAGCAACTGTTCATCCATGTGTAGGCTTATCTGGGACATCTTGGGTTCATCTCCAACCTCCATGCCACTTTCCAAGGTGATAGGTTCATCGATTTCAAAATATCCAGTTGAATTGGAGTTGGAGAGTTCACCTTGTTCTTGCATTTGCCCCATGAATTCTACCATCTCTCCAGGTTTGTTTTTCATTTCGCCAATCTTTTTGGCTTGATTTTGTAATCCCTGCGCCATAGAGGTTAGTACATCAAGAATTTGATCATAATCCATCGACGAACCTGAATTTGTTTGGGCTTTTTGCAGGGGAGGCTGTGGTGGCTGCATAGGCGTTGCATAAAACTCCTCATATGGCTACCAATATCCTTCGTGTTGAGCCTCCTTGGCTTGAGTTTGTGAGCCCTGCGTCAAAGAAATTAGTTCATCAATAATTTGATTACAATCTATTGACGAACCTGAGTTTGGGTGGGCATATTGATAGAACTCCTCATATGGCTGCCAATATCCTTCTTGTGGAACTTGTTGAGGTTCCCACCACATAGAACTTGAATGATCACTCCAATCTGAATTGTATGGGTTGGGAAACAAGTTGTTCCTTACTTGATTTTGGCCTTGATAACTCCAGGTATTGTCACTCTCCCAACCTCTTTGTTGATGTTGATTCGCTTGATATTCTTGCATTGTGGTCCTTTCGGCATATTGCGACAATTGAGAAGTAAGATTCGCCATTTGAGCTTGAAGGTTCGCAATTGCCATGTCTTACTTCTATAGTACCTGAAGTCCAAGAAAGAAAACTAAATCAAATATCAAAAGTAAACAAAGAAAACAAACAAAACGAAATCAGAAACCAAAAACAAAAGACACGAAAAGAAACACAAAGGGATTAGCAAAGTTGCTAATCCCCGGCAACGGCGCCAAAAATTTGATGTAATTATAGTTAAGCACACAAATTAAACCCTCTTTTTATCAATTGTAGTATATGTATAAGTAGGGATCGTTCTTGGCCGGGGATTAGGAGGGCTTGCTAATCTAATGCAAACTGACTCAAAAATACAAAAACAAACTTAAAAACACTTAATTAGACTCAAATAAACAAAACAAGACTCAAAAGACTCTAAATGAACTAGTATGACTCAAAACAGGTTCTAGACACTCAAAACAGCTTAAAACAACCTAAAAGATTCAAAACAGAAACTAGGACTTAGTTTGGACGAAAATTGAATTGAACTTGACTCAAAACACACAAAAACACAAACTAGGACATATTCTAACCTAATTGACTCAAATAAGTAAAGGGGGATTGGTTTTAGAGTGAAATTAAGCTAAAACAAACAGAAACTTAAAACTAGACAGATTTGCACGAAAATGGGTTTTTGGAATGGATGATGGACTAGCTAGAGGTTTCCTTATCCACACATGATTTATATGCATATGAATCAACTTCCAGTTACATTTTCATTGACTTACGAATGACAATGCCCCAGATTAACCGTGTCAATCACTAATTAACCCTCAGATTCTCCTAATTTCATCGAATTGGACGGACAAATCATCTACAACCAAATTATTCTCATCAATTTCCCTACATGACATTATAATAGACACACAATCAGAGATCATTACGTTCAATGAGAATCATAAGCATTGACGAAGCATTCATAACTACGACATCATGTTACTCACGCCAAGAATTGAACTTAACACGATTGAACCAGCAACCTTTACTACTTGTGAACATAAGTTTGTAACGATTATGTGAAACTCACTTATACCCTAGCATCAGATTTATGCATGCAAATTAAGTATGCATCCTCAATCAACAAACACAAATAAGTTCTAATTTAAACAGTTAAGCCAATTGCATTCATAATTCAAGAATCTGTACCTGAAATTTATCAACTCATAACGCACATAAAATAATGGTTTCAAAGTCTCCTCTAGCTAAAAAGAAATTAGCTCCTCATGTTCGCAACTAAACAAAGAAAACTTAAATTTAACATTGAGAACAAAGATAGATAACACCTAAAAACGCCCAGCAATTCAACTCGAATGGCAAGCACGTCCAAGGCTTCTCCTTCCTTTCCTTTACTGCTGCACAAGGGGGTGAGTGATGAATTGGATGTGTATTGGGGTCAGGATGTGAATTGGGTGGTTTTTGGTTGATAGATGGTGCGGATGGAATGGATGGAATAGGTGAGCAGATGGGGATGGATGGGGAATGTTGTATGGTGAAGAATGGGTGGTGAATGAAGCTGTCGCAGGTTGTATTTATAGGGAGAGCAGAATGCACGGCCAAAGGCTGAAAAGGACTCCAAATTATCCTAGAAAAAGGTTAACTACAAGGCAGAAATCAGGAGGGATAAGGATGGTTCCTTGCGCCAGGTTTGTAGGTTTCTAGAAAGGCAGATGCGGCATGGGTTTAGGGAATCAGATTGGGACTATGTTAGCATGATCTTAGGCTTCTAGAACCCCCAAATTTAGGTGTTAAAATCAGATATGAATCCCCTTTTGTGGCTGAAAATATGGAAAGATAAGATAAGGCAAGGATAAGATAAGATAAGGTGATAATGTTGGAGATAATGTTCCTTATTTCTTGTTCTTCTCTTATCTTCTAGAACTTGAACTTTATTTTCTCCATCTTCTTAGCATATTCCTAGCCTTTTAATCTTCAAATTCGTCCATCCACCTTGCTTGAATCATAAGCTATCCATTCTTGGCCCAAAAATGCTCTAGAATGCTCCAAATTGCTTCTTTTTGCCTACTTTGACATTAGGACCTGAAATTGCACGAAAATAACTTTAAACACTATAATTAACATAGTTTAGCTAAATAAATGCAAGAAAACAAGCTAACTAAGTTGCATAAATATGCTCCTATCACGAAGCCAGGATTTACCGAGGGGAGAGGCGAAATTCAAAAGAGTGCAAAGATCAATTAAAGCGATTGCTTTCACATTGGAGAGTGCAAAGTTTTAAGTCAATAGTCATAGCAGAAAATAGTCTCTCCACCAAAGCGGTTGTAAGCAATAATATCAAAGTCATGTAAGAAGCTTAAATTGGCTAGGATTAGATCCTAAAAAATATTAGGTGCTAGTCAAACATCGGATTGGGGCCTAGCAACTACGCGCATATGCGAGATCTAGTTTACACTAATAATATCACTTATAATAAAAATGAAAGTAAGATATTTACTAGAATAAAAAAAGTAAGTCAAAATTTATTAAAAAGCAATCTACAAAGACCATAAATAGTGGAAGTTATAGGTAAGATTAAGTCATTTAATTGGTAAATAGTAATTTAATATTGATTGAATTTTCACTTGTAATTGAGAAAATGAAATTTTAATAAACTATAGTGCCAGTGTCATGATAGGATTTAAGATTCTGGGTTACCAAGTCAGATGGATGACGAACAATTAAACTCGGTATTTACCTATTAAGATATGAGTCGTGTGAAGCCACGTGTACCCATTAAATGTTAAGAATAAGATGAGGACTGGTACCATAGTAAAAATTAAGCATTCTTGTGGCCCTCCTCAATCAAATTCGAAATTTGAGATTTGGGACATGATCAGATTCTCAAATGTGCGAGAACGTTTTGGTGCATTCCATCTTTGCAGTCACTTCTCCTTCAACGGGGTGATGTTTGGTTACCCTCATAAGGTTGGTTTTGTGGTGTTCTTCCCCGCATTATGAGAGGAAATGAGGTAAGCCAATTATAAGTTGCCACGCGAGAAAAGCTCCAGCTAATTTCCAGATAAAAAGACATCTTTACCCAACAAGTGAGATATTTTTGTCATTTCACAAGATATTTTTTAGTCATTTCACAACACTAACCTCAAATCTAATTGGCGCACCATCTTACAAATTAAAAAAAATATATAAAAATTCTTCCATTTTTGTGTATGAATTCCTTATAAATACAAACCCTCAGCTGATCGTTCAGATTCTCCCACCACTCCCTCCGCCTTCCTCCTCCTTCTCTCCCACCACTTCCTCCTCCACCATCCTCCTCCCTCTCCTCCTCTCCTCCTCTCCCACTCCTTTTTCTCACACAACAATTGCCATTTGCAGACTCTGTTTCTGTGTCAGACTTTGCAAAGATGATCTATGAATTGAAACTTACAAAATAGATGGTTTGATCATTGAAATTCCACATAGAGTGAGTCCTACAACTAATCTCCATTTTTACCCCAAAATGTAGATCCCTTTGGATAAAGGGCGTGTGTGTGTGCGTGTGTGTGGCGTGTCGAATAAATGAAAAACGTTTTTTTTTTTTATTCGACACGCCACATTAGGGGGGCTATTTTGATTTCTTTAGCAGTAATACAGTCTAACAATATTCATTATTATTTTTAAGTGAGAGATTCTAGGTTTTAATATCATGAATGACGAGTTCGGTACCAAATGTTATGGAAGACCCATTGTGCAGCTCATCCCCGTAGTGTAAAAATATATTTGTATAAAAACTAATAATTTAGTAGGGGCTGCAAATACAATTACAAATCAAACTTGTATGTCAATTGTCGCTTCCTCCCTTTATCTCCCACGATTCCTTTTTCCATAAACTCACTATTTAACCCTAATTCATAATTTCATGCCAATTGAAGAGAAATTCTCAAATCACTATAACAATTCAAAGTTTTAGAATAGTTCAAACTCCAATTAAAGTAAGTGTCCCGAAATTTCAAAGACAATCCTGAATATATATATATATATATATATATATATATATATATATATATATGTACATATATACAGATTGCTTAAGGAGAGGGATCCCCATTTTTTTCAACAAATGGGGATTAGGTATGGGGCCCACTCCACATCGAATTTCAACGATCCGAACCGTCTATTTTTCAAGTTACACCTCATAGATCATCCTTGCAAAAATTCAATTCAATCCGAAACCATTTGCCTATTTAATTATCAAGATAAAATTTCATTGTTTCTTATATAACAAAGTATTCGTTAATATTTTTGAACCCAATTAGATGTCTTAAATATTTCAGATGTCTTAAAAATTCAATTCGGATCGTTAAAATTCGATGTGGAATGGGCCCCACACCTAATCCCCATTTTTTGAAAAAAATGGGGATCCCTCTCTTTAAGCAATTCCTATATATATATATATATATATATACACTACTACGTTTTACTATTTGCGCGACGAACCAAAGTTGGTCGCGCAAAGTGTATTTCCGTCGCGCAAACTTTAGCGCGACAGAAACTTCGTCGCACAGAATCCGTCGCGCAAAGATCGTGAAGAAAGACTTTGCGTGACAAAAAAATCATTGGTCGCAAAAACACGGCGCGACGGTTTACCCTTTGTCGCACAAAATTTTTAGGAACGAATGTTTTCATCCCACAAAATACCAGGATACATACGTGGGACGACTATTATTCGTCTCTCTAAACTTTGCGTGATGAAACCTAGTTTGTCATTTTAGTTTTGCGAGACGAAGGTTTTCGTCACGCAAAAAATAAAAATATTTTTTTTTTAAATTTAATTTTACGTTCTGTTTTTTCTAATTTTGTAATAAAATAAATTGCATTTTTTTGGTAATAAAATTAAATTGCGATTAAAAAATGTAACAAAGAGAAACATAATATATTTAAATTAATATAAATGTATGTACTATGTACAAGAAAAATGTTTAAAAAATAAGGAAGTAAAAAACTAAGAAAATAATGCGGCGTAATCTACGTGGTCATCTTGTGAAGGCTGCTGGAAGGTCTCGAGGTTGTTGACAGGCTCAGACGTCGAAGGGGCAGAGGTGTGGCTATGCTCGGGTTGGAGGGGCTCGAAGGTCGACGGTGGACGAAGATCCGGGAGACGAATGCTGGACTGATTGAGGGCCCCTATACAATCTGTGACATTTTGCTCCTATACGAGGTGAGCTCAGTCCTAAGGTCGGCCACCTCTACTTTCAAAGTTGTCACCTAACTCTTTGACTGCGATAAAGAAGGGGCTCAAAGTTCCCGCCCCTGGGCATTCCTCATCCCCCTACAATATGTCCCCAGCCTCCGCCCGAGAGTTTGATCCAAGGTCTCTGTAGGGATCTGAAACCCCGCATCCTTTGGGGGATCCACAGACTAAAGCGGAGTCTCGAGAGGAAGCTGGGAGGCGGACTCCAAAAGAACCAATTGCCTCTTCTCCATCATTGTCGCCTGTGTAATATAACATCAAATATTAATTATAACATTCATATAATAACCATGAAACTTGAATGCGTAAGATAATAATTAAAATTGAAGAATACTAACACGAAGGGACTCGGCTAACTCATCCCCGAGTCGAACATAAACGTTGCTAAAGACATCGATCTCCGGGAATTTTGAACCCCCCTGAATAGAACAAAAGAAGAAAAATGTTAGTAAGAAAAAAAATAATAATATCAATGACATATTAAAAATTGAATATGAAAAACTTTATTATTACCCTCCACCGCACCTCCATCCTATATGAGAAGGGCCTCGAACCGGAATGGAGAAGAGTCTTCTTGTCCCTATTGCTCTTGTTGGCTTTCGCCTTCTTCACTTATACAAAAGATAAACGTATTAGTTCAAATATAAATGAAATATAAAAAAAATCAATAAACATTAGTAAGAAATGTATAATAATTTTAAACTTAATATAAAAAAAATACCAATAGCCGGGCTCCTGAAAATTTTTAAACTTAATATAAAAAAAATACCAATAGCCAGGCTTCTGAAAATGACTGCAGAGCCACGCCTAATTATCCTTCCGATCCTCAAACTCTTTTGGGAAACCCTCCTCAAGAGCGACCTGCAGATCATCAAATGTCTCAAAATATTGGTGCAGGTCGTTCTTCCACTGCTTGTACCGTTCAGAGAAAAGCCTGTTAACGTACGCCAACATATCGTCGTTGATGTCCTCGAAATTGTAGTTCGTCTGCAATGTAACAAATTAATTACATACATTAAGTAATATAAATATATAAAATTTGAAGGAAAAACAATTAAAAGGTAGGCTACTTACCGACAACTGTGCACCTTCATCCTCACCTTGTCTGGCATCACCTTCCAAGACTTCCATTGCATAGGGCAATAGGTCCAAACGACGTGACCAATGTCGTGGGCCAATGTGCTATGCTGCTCCGCCATTGGTGCAACCCGATGCCGCTCGTCGTATCTGATAGTGATACGTTCATTAGTCACCCGGGTGATCTTTGCCGTCTTCAACTGGCGATAAGGTCCCCGAGTGTTTTTCTTGGCTGCAAAGAAATATAAAATTAACGTTAACCCAAAACTAATAACAAATCATACTAAAATTTCGGCATAAACTCCCTATAATTAAAATATTTCCCAAAAACCTGAAAATAACATAAACAATATATGTATCCAATAGAATGATCACAACTGTTTCATAATAGGTTCAGAACGATGACAACAATAAACAATATTTATAATAACTGTTTAATCTTTAAATGACATAACTTAACAAATTGAACCTAAAATAACAAAACTAAGTTAACCAAATTCTTATCATATTTCATATTTGGGATTCCTTATAAGGTTTGTACTTTTGCCAACATTGTATGCACTATTACAAAATGTAAATACAATCCAACTCCGCGATTTGCATAAGTAAACAACAATTACTTTCAGTTCAAGGAAGCATATGCATTTGAAAAGCACAATGATACGTCCGCTTTACACATTCTCTTTCTACTTACCTAAATAACTAAAGATCAAACTTAGAGCAATTGGAGCTCAAATTTTTGAACAAACTTAACTAGTAAAACTCAAATTAAGTAGAAAAATTGAACAAATCTTTTTAGAGGCACGTTGTTCTCTACAAAGAAATAATGACCACCCTCCTAGCATCATTACGCAATCCAATATCACGTACAACATTCTATATGGAGAAATCACCAAGGCACTATAGGAAAAAAAACAGTTATCAACAAGCAGGGCGTTATTAAACTTTACCTTGTTGTGACCCTGAGGCATCAGTAGTGGATGTCGATGGTGTGTCGAGCGTTTGGGGGCAAGGGGGTGACCATGCCTGGGAGACCCCGAGACCAACTGGCAAGTGGTCCATTTGTGCAGGAGCAGTGGCAGCTGACGGATAAGTCGGGGGAGGCGAATGGGGTGCAGTCGTCACCGCCTTATGACTTCTAATGAGGTTTGTCATCTGCACAATTAGAAAAAAAAATTCAGTAAGTATACATAAATCTCATCACATGCCAAATTATGTGGCATATCACTCACACCAACCCCACGCATAACTAAATCAGGCATTTGAACCATATATATACCGTTAAACATAAAACAAACAATTAAGCCATAAAAGCATCTACACCTATATGCATTTCATTAAAGGAGGAACGAAAAACCAATCCACTTACCTATATGCATTTCGATCAAGGAGAAACCAAAAAGCAATCCACTTACCCATATGCATTTCATTAAAGGAGAAACAAAAAACCAATCCACTTACCTATATGCATTTCCCCATTCAATTAAACAACAAGAAAACAAAAATATATACAGTACTTAGAGCCAATTGACTTGGGCAACAGCTGCCTTATTTAGGCCCCGAAACATAAACACAAACATATCCTTCAACATGCCTAATTCTGTGGCATATCACTGACACCAACCCCATAAAAGCATCTTCACCTATATGCATTTCATTAAAGGAGAAACAAAAAACCAATCCACTTACCTATATGCATTTCCCCATTCAATTAAATTGACTCAATGTATAATCACGTTCTTATCCTATTTATCGTAGAAACGGAGCAAATGTCAAAGGATACATTTGCTGGGCTCTGTTTGATGACTTTAAATGGGGTACATGGTTGTCTCAGCAAGTTGGCCTCTATTACGTTGATTTCGATGACAACTACAAGCGTTACCCTAAGCAATCAGCTAAGTGGTTCCCTGATTTCAACCACAACAGTGCCTCAATTAGTAGATTGACTTAGTTACATAATCTCTCATTCCAGTTTTATGCAGTACGTACTTCATATTTTTCTATATTCAAGACTCTTGCATGTGTGACTTTAAACAATTTATGTATGCTATTAAGAATTTTCTATTCAATTTGTGGTATCCATCTGTTATATCATGGTAAGACTACTTGTGTAGGACAGTTTAGGTTAGGTTACACTTCATAAAATATATGAGCAACCATACCACACGACCCAATCTGAAAATGAATAAACAATACAAACCCTTGCATACGACAAAGTAAACATTACACAAAAGAAAGAAAGTTCATGATATAAACATCTAATACATTTCTGAACTCTGTCGCCTCCAACCGACCAAAAATATAAAAAATTATGACCAAAGCTTTCTGACCTTATACACATACTAGATGCTCACATAATGAATCCACAATATGATTATACGCATATATGTGTACCACTTTTCATCAGGAACCCTCATGGCAAGAACAGATTGTCACCCCATTAAAGTATAGATCCCACCACCAAATTCATCTTTTTCTCTCAGTAGAAAATAACCTCAGACCCTCATAACTCCAACCAACACTAGTACTCAACAAATCTCATACGCTAAAGTTACAATTCATAGAAAAAGGTTTTGAGTGATCAAAACAAACTGACATGAATGTTATCACTCTCACAGTGCCTTCCACGAAAACTTGAAGTTAGTGGACAAATTTTGCTCGTCCCACAAATGTATTGCACTCAAATCCTATAGCTCAAGCAGTTGGTCTGTTAAAGCCATAGATTCCCTAAATTGTTGGAAAAGTCGCTCATTTGTTCTTACAAAGCTACTTTTTACTTTTTATTCAGCCAAACACCCTAAAAATGTGATGTATCGGTTAAATTCGATATTTTTTCCCACTCTCAAAAGAACACAGTACAATTCAAGGCATTCAATCAGTAACCAACTTGAACCCAAGCCTCTCTTATCACACATTTCCCAGTCCTAAACAGTCCCAATTAACCAAACACCCACAATCACAACCAAGGCCCCAAACAATAGATTGGGAATATGACAAAAGGATCTTAAAATCAGCAAATTCCAACCATTCAGTCCCAAACCACGAACCATAAACCACCCAAAAGTAGATTAGAACCCTAAAGCAGATTAGAACCCTAGTTCTAGAACCCTAATTCAAAGCAATCATCAATTCAAAGTAATTATCAAATCAAAGCAATTATTCAAAACATTAGAACCCTAATTTCTAATTTGACTAGAGTTAAGTAAATTGAAATTTACCTCAGATGGAAAGGGCTATCGGTGAAGGAAGAGAGAGAGGGGTGCTGGAGGAGGAAAAAAGAGGGTTGTTGGTGGAGGAAGAGAGATGGGGGTGCTGGAGGAGGAAGAGAAAGTGCTACCAGAGGAGAAAGAGACAGTGCGAGGGAGAGCTAAGGGAGATGGCCATCAGAGGGAGAGTTTACAGAGATGAGAGGTGAGGGGAAAGTGGGAAGTGTTTGCTATTTCAGTTTAATCTCGAGGTTATTGCGCGACAAACAGAAGATATTCGTGGTGCAATAAATTCAAATTTTCACGAAATTATTTTCGTGCGCGCCCAATTTTCAGCTCATTGCACGACGAATAGTAATTAATTGTCACAACGAGCTGAAAATTTAATTTACCCGGGTAATTTTTTAAAATTTATATTTATTCAAATAAAACCAATTTATTTATGACATAAGATAATTAAATTACAAAAAAATTCATTTACTATGTTTTACATGGCAAGTCGCAAATAAATTGCATTATTCATCATCTGAACTATAATAATTTTCGCTATCGTTGCTATCATCACTTTTGGTCTCCTAGTCCTCCTTCTCCATAACTACGTCACCATCGTCGTTTGGACCCATTGCAACATCGTATCGCGGATGATCATCGAGGTCAATTGTAATTGACTGAATCGGTATTTCGATTGAAGACACTCCTTGTATCAGAAACGGTTATTGGATAAGATTTGTATCTAGAAGTGTTTCTGCATCATTTTCCATTAAAGATTCTAAACGTTGGTCAGCGACGTTGTCGATGTCGTGGTCAGTTGGGTCTGGTTCGGGTATAGCATAAATGTTCCTTTGATCCATCTTCTGAACAACTTTCCAACCTCTCCTGACTTTAGGGTCATCTAGATACACAATTTGTTTTGCCATGTTTGCCAAAATGTAAGGGTCGTCATTGTACCAAGTTCTATTAATGTTCACATATAGTAAGGCATGGTCGATTTTAACACTTTCCTGCCTATTTGGGTTTGTATCAAACCATCGACACTTAAACATGATCACTTGGTATCGGTCTTTGTAAAGCAATTGCGTGACAATTGTTAGTTTGCCATAGAAATCAATGTCCGTACTTTCACCTCCACCTGGGACATGGACAACGCTATTTTGCGTACACAACTTGTCATCTTATGTAGTCTCCAAAAACTTCACGTTGTTAACATGGCAACCCGAGAACAATTCAGCCGAATTGGGCCGAACGCCAAGTTATATAACTCCTTCACTGTAAGTGGGGAGATTCGATGCTTTCAATTTATTCACCTAATATTATACAAAAACATGCACATGTTAGTTTGAAAAAATTAAATACTACAATATATATGTCAAATACAAAACACTTATAACTTACATATTCGAGAAACCATTGTGGAAACAATTCTCGGTGTTTCTTGGCATACAAATGTGATGAATGTTCTCGCTTCATCATCTCTTTATGCTCATCTAAGTATGCCATTATCTCATCAAAATTGTTCAGTACAAACCACTGCGCTACCTCCATGTCATTTCCGGAAAACGACTCTCCTTGTACAGGATCTCCAAAGGGTCATGCGCTTTGGGCAAAAACAGAAAGTTTCTCCTTTCTCACACCCCCATCATTATTGCGCTGAGGATGATTGAAAGCCATCTCCACATCTTTTAAATACATTCCACAGAAAGTAAGTGACTCATATTGAACCCAAGCCTTTATAATTGATCTTTCGGGCTTCTCCCTATTCCGTACACTTTTTTTAGCTCTCTGAGAAGTCTGCCAAAATAAAACGATATGATATAATTTAGTCAGCGTGGGCTAATGATGCATAAACAAATGATGAGGATTATATACCTTTCTATTTGATACATCCAGCGATAGTTGACAGGACCAGCAAGCAATGCCTCTTCGGGCAAGTGAACCATCACGTGGATCATACTTGTGAAAAAAGCTGGAGGGAATATCATCTCAAACTTGTATAGGACTTGGACAATGTCATGGCGTAACTGATTAATGTCCGTCTTTCGCAACGTTCTTACCATCAGTTGAGAAAAAAATTTGGACAACAACATGAATGGCTTCACTACATCTTACGACAATAGGTGTCGAATACCTATAGGAAGTAGGCGCAGCATAAACACATGGTAATCATGCCTCTTTAGTCCAGCAAATTTACTTCCGTCAACATTCACGCAACGTGCGATATTAGAAGCATACCCATTGGGAAACTTTACAAACGATACAAATTTTAAAAACTCTTTTTTGTCATTCAGTTTCATGGGAAAAAAACGCAAAATCCCTTCTGGTTTTATCACTGTCCTTATTCATCCATAAACCCCTTCGTATGCCCATTCTTTCCAAATCAAGACGAGCTTTGATCGTGTCATTTGTCATGCCCTCGATAACTAGAATGGTGCCCACCAATGTGTCAAAGACATTTTTCTCAACATGCATAACGTCGAGGTTGTGTCTCAATTTTAGTTTTGACCAATACGGGAGCTCAAAAAACATAGGCTTTTGCGTCCAGTTCATATGTGTAGAAGGTCTGGTCTGACTCACTGTTTTCCCGAATGGAGAAAAATCCAAACGGTTAAGCTGTTCCAAAATTTGATCACTGGACAATTCTCTAGGTCTGAGGCGATGCTCTATGTTCCTGTTGAACTCTTTATCCTTTTCCTGCCATTCGTGGCCCTATGGCAACTATCTCCGATGACCAAGGTAACAAACTTTTCCCGTGTGCCAACTAGATGTTACATCATCCTTGCATACAGGGCATGCCGTATAACCCTTAGTGCTCTACCCAGGAACTATTGCATATGCGGGAAAATTATTCACAGTCCACATAACTGCTGCCCGCAAAGTGAACGTCTTCCCAGTGGACTTATCGTATGTGTGCACACCGTTTGTCTATAAATCTTTTAGCTCATCAACCAATGACCTTAAGTAAACATCGATTGACTTGCTAGGATCCTCAGTTATCAAAAGATTCATCATCATGTATTCTTTTTTCATGCATTTCCAAGGTGGCAAATAATATGGGAATACGAAAATTGGCCCAAGTGCTATGGTGTTGGTTTAGAACCCCGAACGAATTGAATTCGTCAGTGGCAAGTCCCAATCTAACATTACGGGGATCAGTAGCAAACTCGGGGAACGTTCGATCGAACTCTTTCCATGCCTCTTCATTTGCAGGATGCCTCATCACATCGTCGTCTACCCGTTTTTCCTTATGTCATCTCATGTCTGTGGCAGTATGCATCGACATATACAATCGCTGCAACCTAGGTTTTAGGGGTAGATAATGCATGACTTTTTGTGGGATCTTAGTCGTTCTATTCTGAGATGTCATTTTGGACCTCGACTCATTGCATACAGGGCATTTATCAAATGCTTTATTTTCTTTGTAGAATAAAATACAATTGTTTTTGTAAGCATGAATTTTTTTCATAAACCAATCTAAGACCATTCAACACCTTTTGCGCATGTCTATGGTCTTTCGGCAAACAATTGTCCTTTGGAAGCATTCTCTTGAAAACCCCTAAAAAGTAATCGAAACATTGGTTCGACATACGATACTTTATTTTTCCGTGCATTAGTTCCACAATGGCCGTGAGAATGGAAAAGCTCTCGCACCTTGGGTATAACTCTTGGTTGACATTTTTTACTAGTGTTTCATATTGTTTGAACTCTGCACTGTCCATTGGTGTAGGCACGTCATCTTCTCTTTCCTGATTGGTGCTTGTCGATGCAAATGAAAAAGCATCATTTATAATATCCATGACTTGTTCATTAGGATCCACAATAGGTTCAACATTGTCCACTCTTGTGGCGTTTGAAGACAAAGCATTCTCTAATTGTTCCCCATGATGGTTCCAAGTATTATATGTCTTAATCATTCCATTCCTTACTAAATGAAATCGAACATTTTCAATTGTCTCCCTTAATGTGGTGTTACACCTCCTACAAGGGCACCAGATTCTAGTTGCACCCGGGTTGTGTGTACGTGCAAAGTCAATAAAATCCTCGATTCCATCCAAGTATTCGTCCGCGCATCTATTCAGGTTCTATATCTACATCCTGTCTATAATTTCTGGAACCATGATAACAATGCAACAATCTCAACAACTTCATACAAAATGATAATGTCAACTTATGCCTTAGGTAAAGGCCCTATCTCATTCGGGAATGCATAGTCATGTCACGTAATTTACAGCTACATTAGATTAGATTTCGACGTGGATGAATTTCAGCAACATATCGATATTGTTCTTCAGGTGTATGACGTAGATATAAAATACCTATGTACCACCCAAAGAACGTACAGAGATGACACCGAAATCTCCACAACCGAAACCTAATCCTTCACCATAAACTACACGTCATAACTGTGCATTCCCAAACTGTCCAAATAATGGGACAATTCAAGAAGTAATTGGACCACAGTCATGCGCGAAATCCAACTAATCCTCGAACGGGAAACTAAGTTTTACTAAAAATAAAAAATAAGTACGAAGTTAATTTCAATTAACTCCGTACATCACAACACATATTTGTACGTCACGCACAAATTTAACAACATAATATAAATATGATTTCACAACACCATATAAACATAACAAACTAAGTTCAACATAATTTAATTAATTTTATATTTTTTTAAAATAAAACAAAGAATATACCTTTTTAATTGTTCTCCACCAATTGATAATCACACACAATATCCTTATAGACAACAAAATTAATGGCGTTAGTATGAATTTACATTAATACTTTTACGCTAACGACAAAAAATGCTTACCAGACACGCCAAGATAGCTTGATCAACCTAGAGAAGAAGATGGAGGGAGTGTTGGATGATGAAATTGAGAGAAAATGAAAATGGCGGATGCTAGATTGAGCAAAATCGAAGAGATGAGTGCAGAGGCACAATGTGCAATTTTTTTTTTGCAGTTTGCCTCTGCACATGGCTGAATCCAGATTAAAAAGTTTACTTTTGGATGAATGATATTGCGCGACGAACAAGGTCTTCATTGCGCAAATACCCTTTGAGCGACTAAGATGGTGTTCGTCGCGCAAATGTCATTTGCACGACAAAAAAAAGAAACATTCATCGTGCAAGTTTACCATTTTTTTATTTTATTTCCTTTACTTTACAATTCAGACATTAGAGGATATGTTGAGAGCTTCAGTGTTGCAGTTTGGTGATGCTTGGCATAGGCGGTTGGACTTGATGGAATTCACCTATAATAACAGTTACCATTCGAGCATTCGAATGGCACCTTTTGAGGCACTATATGGTAGAGCTTGCTGTACACCTTTTTGTTGGTCAGAGGTTGGTGAACGAGCATTGGTGGGCCCTAAGATAGTGGAGGAGACTACTTAGAATGTTTAGGTGATTAAAGCTAATTTGAAAGTGGCCTAGGATCTTCAGAAGAGCCTAGCTGATAGGCATGCTACGGATCGGGTATATAAGGTTGGTGATTGGGTGTTTTTGAAGCTATCACTATGGAAAGGTGTGGTAAGGTTCGGGAAAAAGGGTAAGCTGAGCCCTAGGTATATCAGGCCGTACCAGATCACATAGCGGATTGGTGAAGTAGCTTACAGGCTTGAGTTGCCTTCGGAGTTGGCTAGAGTGCATAATGTGTTCCATGTCTCTATGCTTCATCACTATGTTTCGGATCCTTCACATGTGTTGCCTCCTCAACCGCTAGAGATTAGTCCAGATTTGACTTATGAAGAGGAACCGGTGACGATATTGGATTGGAAAGATAAAGTGCTAAGGAACAAGACTATTCGTCTGGTAAAGGTTTTGTGGAGAAACCATACAGTGGAAGAAGCTACGTGGGAAACGGAAGACCGGATGAGAGATTTGTATCCATGTTTGTTTTATGGTTGTTAGCAATTGTTTTTGTAATTGTTGTTGTTGTTTGAAATTTCGAGGACGAAATTTTCTTAAGGGGGTAGATTGTGACAGCCCGTCCCGATTTATGCACATATGTTATCCTCGAAAATGTGAAAGTACGATTTTACCCTTGAGCGTTGGGTTGAATTCTCATTTTGGGCTAAGTTTAGAGGCCCAAAAGTATGGTTTTGGACCAATTGCATTACTTCCTAGTTTTTTGGGAACTTAGTAAAGTAATGTTAGTTAGTTAGGGTTTTTAGTAGTTAGTTTAGGGCCAATTAGGACTTAGCGTTTTGTTTGTTTTTGGGTGTGTGATTGGCTGTGTGAGGACCACACATATGCACACAAGCAGAAAACCTTCATCTTCTCTCTTCCCTCTCGAACTCATTCTCTCTCTCTCTGCAACTGTACGGACGAGACCAAACCAACCCATTCATTCACATATCGAGATTTCCAGGACCACCATTGTGATCCTTGCAGACTTCTGAGTACAACCATACCCTTGGTTGTATGAGAAACCTTCGAAAAATCCTAGAACCCGAGGACTCCGTCGAGGCACAGTAGCACCGATTCGATCGTCGAGGTTTCACGCCATTTTAAGGCTCAGAGAGTTATTCACTCTTCTTCCTTAGTGATTTGGGATGGTTTTGGTTAAGTTTGAACATGAGAAGACCCCGGAAAATCTAACCTCCGAATTGATCACTATTCACCAACTTTTAAACGGAGAGTTTTCTTTGATTTCTGTTACCATAGGAAGCTTAAGGACATTCTAACGATGCTCGGAGTGCAACGTTGAGAAGATTTGGACGTTGGGAGGCCTAGATACGAAACTTCACAGGTGTGGCCGGACTTTTGAGCTTGCTCCGGCGAGATCTTGTTGGTTTTAGGACTCAAAACAGGTATAACGCTGTTCCATTCTTCGAGAGCTTCATTGTGGTGTAAATTTCATGAAAAAGGGTGCAAAATGAAGAAGTTAGGAGGTTTGGAATGTTTTCCAGAAACCGGCGAACAGTCGCCGGTTTCTGGATTCAAGTTTGACGGAATATTCCTAACGGCAATGACGGCGTCAGTTAGATTAGATGGAATATTCCGTAATTTTAACGGAATATTCCCTAACTCTGTTAGGGTTTCCGTCCCCTGTGCCAGGCACATGTTGCGCGTGGGTGGAGCGTCTGGCCGTGCCTTGGCCGGCGCGTGGGTGGTCGAAAAATTATTCTAAAAATATGGGGTTGTTCCTGAGGTTGTGTAGATCACTTTGGTATATTCAAACACCCCATTTGAGCAATGTATGAGAAGTTATTACCTAATTTTTGTTAGGTGCTTTAAAAATAACATTTTTATAGTTGTTTCGCATATAGGTGAAACGTACGCGGAGGACGTGCGTAGCCAGGCAAGACTCGGGGGTTATGACCCTTCCACATACCAGTGAGTGGGCATTTATTTTGTATATATCTGTATATGCATAGTGTTTTTCCCAGAAAACCTATTTGAGTAGTTTATTCATTAAATTGCCATCATGCTTTATCATTATGTTAGAATGGCATTCTAAATTCAATTATGCTATTGTTGGTGTTGTGGACGCTTATGTAAGTTCCAGGTAAGGTTATGTGGTTAAGGTTTGGATGAACGGTTATGGTTTTGCTCAATGACATAATATGATCGTATAGACCACTAGAGATGGTTCCGACATACTCATTCTTGTCGTACAGACCATTAGCGATGGTTCTGTCATAATACAGTTGTACAGACCACTAGAGATGGTTCCGATATATCGTACAGACCATTAGCGATGGTTCCGATATATTCATTCTTGTCGTACAGACCATTAGCGATGGTTCCGACATAATATTGTCGTACAGACCACTAGAGGTGGTTCTGACTCGTATGCAGACATGTCAGATGAGCTATAGGTTCAACCGTACAGGCCACCTTGGGTGGATCCGGTTGACATATGCATTTTATTGTTAGTGCATTCTCTTTCATACGAGCATTCATTTATGAAATGTGATTATATTGTTGGCATCTTATATAGCATCGAACCTTGGCATTGAATTGAGACTTATTTTGAGTTATACATATATCGTTTTCTATGTTTTATATTCTGGGAAAAACTATACAGGTTTTACAGCGAGGGGTTAGAACTTTTGAGAAGTAAATGTTTTTGGAAAACCTTTGTTTTTTCCCACTCACGCTTTTGTTTTGCGCCCCTCCAGGTATTAGGTGAATTGGAAGTTGTGGTTCACGAGGTTTGGAAGGCGGTTCTGACAGACTTAGCTAACGTAAATTTGTTAGCCATCGAGGTTTAAACTTGTCATACTTTGCTGAACTACTCCGAGGCCATTTATGTTCTGATATTGTGTTGTGACACTTAATTCTTCACACTTGCACTTCCATGCTATTTCTTTAGTAAATTGCTAGGTTGGTTTTTAATTATTCATATTCTTATCTTCTTATCGCTTCCGCACTACTCACATGGCTACGTCACCCTCACGTGACGGCCAGCACGCCTAGATTTTGTTCAGGGTGTGTCACTATCCCAAATAGAAATTATAATTAATGTAAATATTAATACTCATCCACATAACATATATTTATTAATTAAATTAAATATAAAGTCCACAAAATCTTTTTTTTTTTTTTAAAAAAAAAAAAACAACCCTCATCAACTTCAATCCTCCCTCGCCCGCAACACATCAAGCTTCCACTGACGGAAACTCTGCTTGAAAAGCCCATCCACATAAATTCGTTGCTTCTCATCGGTTTGATCAACATCCCAATGAACCTACATTAATGCCAATAACAATAAATTAGTCATTTAAAAAATATTACGTTTTAACAAAAATAATTGTTCATTATTTATTTACTACAAACTTACTGATAACTCCCTTAACATGGACTTCTTCAACTCCTCAGGGACCTTTTCCCCAATGTCATACCTAAATTCGGCGTACGCCTCAGCCATATTTTTGCCTTCAAAGTACGACACTTGCTTCTGTCGATACCTCTCTAATCGCACTACAAGTTTCTTTTCGCCAGAACCTTCTCCAGAATCGACCATTCTTTTTGAAACAAAAAAATTTGAAAACTAGAGCTCTGAAACTATGTTTATATAGCACCAGGACACCTTTTCGCGAAGAACCCATTCGTCGAGCAAATCTCCATGTTCGTCGCGCAAAATGCGTAATAAATGGGAAGGTTTGAACGCAGTCTGACCGTGCTTTGCATGACAAACATATGATAGTCGTCGCGCAAAGCTGTCTTAAGTGACGAACGTAGCGTTGCTCAATATATTGCGCGACAAATAAAATAATTGTAATTATAAAGTTTACGTAAACATAGATATCTATGTTTACGTAAATTTATAATTACAAACAAATATTCATAAAATATTTAATACCTTAAATATTTATTCTAAAAATAATTAATACTTTAAATATTTATTCTATAAATAATTAATACCCGAAATATTATTCTGTATATAATTAATACCTTAAATATTTATTCTATAAATAATTAATGTGTAACATCCCACATCGCCCAGGGGAGTGATCCTTATATGTATATTCTCATCCCTACCTAGCACGAGGCCTTTTGGGAGCTCACTGGCTTTGGGTTCCGTAGGAACGCTGAAGTTAAGCGAGTAGCGCGCGAGAGCACTCCCATGATGGGTGACCCACTGGGAAGTTCTCGTGTCAGTTCCTAGAAACAAAATCGTGAGGGCGTAGTCGGGGCCCAAAGCGGACAATATCGTGCTACAGTGGTGGAGCGGGCCCGGGATGTGGTGGACCCCGGGTTAGGATGTGACAAATGCCTTAATCCATAAAATTATTTTCAGCATAAGTACGATATTCATTGAAGATTGAAAGCACATATAAATGGTGGATAGGGTGCTTACATTTGGTCTCAATAAAAAAAACCCAACATGAATTGAAACCTAAAATGGCTACAGCAATCGCATGCACAAACTCAAAATGGTCCCTCAAATCATGCGGGTTAGCATCGCGCACACTTTCATCCTTGTTTTTATCCGCCATCCAGTACGAAAGGAGAACAGAATTGTGACGAATAAGGATAGCAGAAGCGCATATTTATAAGAAGGTTAGGACCTTTGTGTGACAAAGGTTTTGTTGCACAAACATCTATATTAAATGTGGTATCGATTCCTTTGATTCACTTGCAGTAAATGGTCAAAACTGACAGGAACTTGCGCGACAAATCATTGGTAACGCAAATGCCCTATTTTTCGTTGTGCAAGTTTTTCGTGCGCAAACAAAATTACCCAGCGTTTTTTTGCTGACTTTACGTGACGCCAACAATTATTCGTTGCACAAATTTTTTTATTTTATTTCCCATATTTTCTATTTTGCGCGGCGAAGTTTTTTTTTTTTGGTCGCACAAGTAGGTCTTGTGCGACGAAAATATTTCGTCACGCAAACTGTTCTTTCTACTAGCGATAAACAATAGAGAGTCTTTGACATAAGTAGCATTGTCATCTCTTCCACTGAGAAATAAAAAAAAACTTCAACTTCGTTGCACCATAGCATTATTATCTGGTGTTATTGTTTTATTTAGGGTTTTTTATATATAGGCTCATACAACTCGTGATTTTTGTATAAGAATCCACCTATCTTTAAACATCCAATATAAACTCAAAATTCAAATATTTTGCCACGTTAGAAATTAGGGTAAATTACACAGAATTACCTCAACTATTGGGACATTAACAGTTTCATACCTCGTCTTTAAAAAGTTTCAATGTCATATCGTATCTTCGAATTTGTTGCAATGTCATACCTTCCTTCAGTTGTCTGTCAATTCTTCTGTTAAATGCTGACGTGGCTTGTGATGTGGCACACTTTACATTAAAAAACTAAAAAAAAAGTCATTTAATATTTTTTTTTTTTTTTTTTTTCATTTTTTTTCCTTCTTCTTCTTCTTCTTTCTTTCTAGGTTCCCGGGGGGGGGGGGGGGGGGGGGGGGGGACCAAACTGGGTTTTTTTTTTTTTTCTTTCTTCTTCTACTTCTTCTCCTTCTTCTTTCTTTCTGGGTTGCAAGGTTACGGGTTTTTAATTCTTTATTTTTTCCTTCTTCTTCTTCTTCTTCTCCTGCTCCTTCTTCTTCTTCTTCTTCTCCTTCTTCTTCTTCTTCTTTCTTTCTGGGTTGCAGTGTCCCGGGGGGGAGGGGGACCGAACTGAGTTTTTTTTTTCCTTCTTCTTCTTCTTCTTCTTAATCTTCTTCTTCTTCTTCTTCTTCTTCCTCCTCTTCTTCCTCCTCCTCCTCCTCATTTCTGGGTTGCAGGGGAGAAGGTGGGGAAGACGAATTCTTCTTCTTCTTGTTTTTTTTTTATAATTATTTATTATTTTAATATTTTAAAAATATTAAATAAATTTTTTTTTAGTTTTTAATAATATTTTATTAGTTTTTTAATATAAAGTGTGTCACGTCAGCATTTAACAGAGGAATTGACAGACAACTGACAGAAGGTATGACATTGCAACAAATTCGAAGATACGGTATGACATTGAAACTTTTTAAAGACGAGGTATGAAACTGTTAATGACCCAATAGTGGAGGTAGTTCTATGTAATTTACCCTAGAAAGGGGGGACTGAACTGGGTTTTTTTTTTTTTCTTTCTTCTTCTTCTTCTTCTTCTTCTTTCTTTCTGGGTTGTGCCGGGGGGGGGGGGACTTTAGGCACTCTAGCTATAAGCTTTTTTCTGGGGGGGGGGGGGGGAACGAACTAGGTTTTTTTTTTTCCCTTCTTCTTCTTCTTCCTCCTCCTCCTCCTCCTCCTCCTCCATTCTGGGTTGCAGGGGATAAGGTGGGGAAGACGAAATTTTTTTTTTAATTATTTATTATTTTAATATTTAAAAAATATTATATGACTTTTTTTTAGTTTTTAATAATATTTTATTAGTTTTTTAATATAAAGTGTGCCTCGTCAGCTTTTAACAGAGGAATTGACAAACAACTGATGGAAGGTATGACATTGCAACAAATTCAAAGATACAGTATGACATTGCAACAAATTCGAAGATACGATATGACATTGAAACTTTTTAAAGGCGAGTTATAAAACTGTTAATGACCCAATAGTTGAGGTAGTTCTATGTAATTTACCCTAGAAATTAAGTGACCTATTACTCCATATAATTACAACATATACCACCACCCTCTAACGTTTCCATACACGCAACCCTCCAATTTTGGCTTCAATCATGCCCACATAATATGGGCATTAAATTCTAATTACTCCAATTGACCTTTTTTTTTTTGAGCTACTTATGATATATATGTATTGAAATAAAGTAGGGTAAATTACATTTTGCCCCCTCAGGTTTGGGGTCGATTTCAATTACTTACAACATCTTTAAAACATTTCAATTTCATACCTCACCTACTATTTTATTTCAATATAGAACTTCTGTTACATTTTTCATCCATTGATCTGTTAAGAGTTCGTGGCTGCCACATTTATGCCACGTGGTCAAAAAAATAATTTTTTAATTTTTTTTTTAAAACACCTGAATCTTCTCAACAAAATAAAATACAATAAAATAAAATGAAAAACACAGAACCCACCCCACCTTCCCCACAACCCCTCCCTACCCCTCTTCTCCCTCTCAAGCCGAGCCTCCCAACCACCTCCCTCTTCTCCACTCTCTTCATCTAATCCCTCATTATCGTATCTACATCCCAACACGACTTTGTTAATCGAGCCCGAGAGCTGGCTGTAGGTGGAAGATCCGACCGGGTTGAAACCCGGGTCAGATTGCTGGTAGCAATCGGAGTAGGGGCCGCACTGAAGCCAGTTGATGTCGTTGCCGGTGTCGAGCACCATGTAGAACAACTTTGCCGGAGTCCCGACGCCGATCCTGGAGAAGTATGCGCTGCCATGGCTAACGCTGGAGACGACGTGGGTGGAGAGGTCCTAGGGTTGGATCTCCGCGTGCATGGGCTCGAGATCCCCTCTTTTTATCCCTTGGAGTGCCAGCTGGAGCTTGGTGTGGAGCGAGTTCACTCGGACCGAGTCGCGGCCGAGTCTGGTGAGGGTGAGGGATTTGTAGTCCTTGTGTTGGGAATTGAAGAGGGCGTCGCGAGTGTGAAGCCGGAGGGAGAAGACAAGGGAGTTGAGGGGTTGGGATTCTAGCGGTTGGAGGGCTCCAGGTCGAATGAGGGGTGGGGAGGGTTCTGCATTTTTTTTTTTTTTTGAGAAGATTCAAGTTTTTTTTTTTAAAGTAAAAAAATTATTTTTTTGGCCACGTGGCACAAATGTGGCAGCCACATCAGCTCTTAGCAGATCAATGGATGAAAAATGTAACGGAGGTACTATATTTAAATAAAATAGTAGGTGAGGTATGAAAGTGAAATGTTTTAAAGATGTTGTAAGGAATTGAAATCGACCCCAAACCTGAGGGGGTAAAATGTAATTTACTCAATAAAGTAATCTAAGCAGTAAATAGGTTGGCCAATTTATTACAAGGTTGATCCCTTGGATGCACGTGACCAAAAAGGAAGTTTTGGCGAGGCACTAGCTCATTTTGAATCCAAGTACAACAAGAACATGGAGAAGGTGTTGATGTGGAGAACAGCTCTTACAGAAGCTACAAAACTGCCTGGCTGGTATTTGTAAGAGGGGTATGATTCTAACCCTACCTTTTACTAAACTAGCTAGTTTCGATATATATACATGTTTGACATTCGATTTATCAAATTTTCTGTAAGCTTCCCTTTCTTGAACGAACGACAAACAATAACACTCAGTTTGATGGGAAAAATTGATAGATTATGTTGCGTGAGGCAATTTTAGGGAATAAGGAATGTAGAGTTATTTTGGGTATAAAGTTGTGTAATTGGTATCCTAGTAGATTTGGGATATTTGTTTCCTAGTTTGTAGAAGATTGTACAAGCCTATATATTCCTCTTTATGAGAAGAATAATATTAGAACAATACTCATTCAAAAACCTAGAATTTTATCTTGGTATCAGAGCAGGTTTCGACCTGTCTCTTCTCGAAGAAAAAAACATACACCCATGTATACTCTAGCCGTCGGAAAAAAAAAAAATTTCTGGTGTTCATCCAACCTTGAACCCAGAAATATCAAAGCTTTGTGGTCCTTGGAATCAACAAAGCCACGACAAAGATAAATCGCAACTTTGGTACAATGGCAAAACAAAAAGGTGGGACTATAATTTCCATGCAACCCGTGGTTGTCCAAGGCGAATCTACTAACATCAATGGCATTCCTTTTGGGTTTCGGTTGAGCGACACTAATTTCAAGGTTTGGTCAAAGATGATGGAGGTTCATGCTTCAGGTCTTGGTAAACAAGGATATCTAATGGGGAAAATCCCTACGGTAGATGAAGATGATCCAGGATATGTAAAGTGTCAACGGAAGATGCTATTGTGCGTGGGTGGTTGCTCAAAACCATGGAACCACATCTATTTGGCCTCTTAATAGACTTGCCCACAGCTAAAGATATCTGGGAGAGTGTCACACAGATGTTTTATGATGGTTCTGATGAGTCACAATACTATGAACTTCGGTGCAAAGCTACACGGACGAGACAAGACGGTCGTCCAATTAATCTATACTTCACGGAACTGAAGGGTGTGTGGCAGGATCTTGACAAAAGACGTCATCTCCGTATGGTGTGTGGAGCAGATTTGAAAACTCGTAAAGAAGAACTTGCAAAGGATAGGGTATATGATTTTCTTGGTGGATTAGATAGTGGTTTTGACCAAGTTCGGAGTGAGATTCTCAGGATGAAACTTATCCCTGGAATCGAAGAATGCTTCAATTTGGTACGATGTGAATCCCAAAGGCATGCCACTATGATGGGAACAAAGACTACAATGACAGTACCTCTTATGTCTATGGCAACTAAGGCACCTAGTTCTAGTCCACCATCTAATGGAAATTCTCGATCATTCCGTACCCAGGAGGAAATCGATAAAGACAAACTTCATTGCAATCATTGTAATGGAACGAGACACACTCAGGAGACCTGTTTTGAAATTCATGGGTACCCAGAATGGTACTGGGAAAGGAAAAATGAACTAAAGGCGAGAGGGAACAAACGGGATGGACAAGCCCGAGTGGCAGCTACTGGATGAGAAGCTGGAGCTAGTGACGTAGGGAGCCAATCTAGACCCAAAGCCCAACAGGAACGAGCTGATACGAGCAGGGGGTAGCTGCTGTTGCAGTGACTCAATCTGGGCCTAGCCCGTCAAGTCAAATCTCGGCAGCTAATTATGTGAGGCCGACTTCAGAGGCATGATCCACGGATGCTGAAACATGCCCACTTTTATCCTTAATCAATCAAATTTCAATGGGTGACAACTCGAAAAATTCAGGTAAAATATGTACTGTTTTAATAACATCCACCAAAAGAGATATTGGTTGGATAATTGATTCAGGAGCTACAGACCACATGACTTACGATGCATCATTGTTTTATCACATGACTTCACCATCTAAAGACGATGTTATTACTGCCAACGGTGATGTTGCTCCTGTAACGGGAGAATGTTCTATTTCCCTTACTCCATCTTTGTCTATTCACAACACACTTCTTGTTCCATCATTATCCAATCATCTACTTTCTGTTGGTCAAGGTACTGAGCAATTAGATTGTGTTGTGTTAATGTTTCCCATTTTTTGCCTACTTCAGGATATCTAGACTTGGGTGATAATTGGGCGTGGTACTAAGAGGAGAGGGTTATATTATGTGGATGATGTATCAGCAAGTCGAGTAAATCAAGTGAGCAGTGGCCACAAGAACAAGAATAAGACAATTTGGTTATGGCATCGTCGATTAGGGCATGCATCTTTTGGTTATTTGAAAATATTGCTTTCGTCTTTATTTCATGGCATTTCAGAATCTGAGTTCCAGTGTAATGATTGAATTCTTGCAAATAGTCATCGTACTTCTTATCAATTAAGTTTCAATAAAAGAACCGTTCCTTTTGAGTTAGTTCATTCTGATGTGTGAGGGTCTTCTCTAATAGCTACTAATCATGGGGTTTGCTGGTTTGTTATCTTTGTGGATGACTGCACCCGAATGACTTGGCTGTATACTATGAAACATAAAAGTGAGGTTGGAACGATTTTTCACCAGTTTTACTGCATGGTTAAAAATCAATACTCTTTTCTCCTTAAGGTTCTCAGGTCAAATAATGGTGGGGAATATCTCAACACTGAACTCTCTCAATTTTTTCAGGAGCACGACATTCTTCATGAGACTACTTGCCCACAAACCCCGCAACAAAATGGTGTCGCAGAGCGCAAAAATAGACA
Source organism: Cotoneaster glaucophyllus (assembly GCA_036320875.1). Classification (NCBI taxonomy): domain Eukaryota; kingdom Viridiplantae; phylum Streptophyta; class Magnoliopsida; order Rosales; family Rosaceae; genus Cotoneaster; species Cotoneaster glaucophyllus. Next base: position 24,485,183 of record CM070059.1, on the reverse strand, counting down.
TATTTTGGAAACCACTCATGCACTCCTCATTGGTGCTCATGCTCCTCACTCCTATTGGGCGGATTCCATTAGATACTCTGTTTATGTAATGAACCGAATGCCCTCCCGAGTGCATAATTTTCGCACTCCTATGGAAGTTTTTGCTGATCATGTGACCTTACCATCTTCTCTTCATTTATCTCCACGTATCTTTGGTTGTGTGGCCTATGTGCATCTTCACAAAAATCAACGCAGTAAGTTGGATCCATGTGCAATTCGTTGTATTTTTCTGGTATTTAATATTCAGCAAAAGGGGTATCGGTGTTATCACCTAGCAACCAAGCATATGTACGTCACCATGGATGTTACATTTTCTGAGCATGAGATGTTTTTTCTCACTGAACACACCTATTATAATCTTCAGGGGGAGATGAGCACAAATGAAGATTATAGTTGGATTGATTTGCCAACTGTGCAAGTGGATAACACTTGCCTTGGTCAAGCAGTGGGCCAGTGGGTCATGTGGGTCAAAATCAGGAGTCCAGCAGCTTGGGTGAGCCAAATCTGGGCTTGCCAAGTTTGGAAGATAGTATTGGCGGGCCTGAAGGCCTAAAAGCCGAAAGCCTGACAAGTGGGCCCGAGAACCTGATGATTGAAAGCTTTTCTGAAGGCAGCGCACAGATTGGGTCGTGCAGCAGGGCCGAAAGCCTTCCTGAAGAAAGTGTACAGATTGGGCCGTGCAGCAGCAGGCTGCAAACTTTAACTAATGTTGACAGCCCAAGCACTTTAAGAAATAACCCTCATCTAATTGTACCCGCCCGTGTCCCTGAGGATATCCATGAGGTAAATTCATCTCAATCTAGTGAAGCTTATAATTTGACAAACATTGAAAGTAATTATGTATTGCCCCCTAGACAAAGTCGTGGAAAACCTCCTGACAGGTATTCTCCGGATGGGAAAATTAGATATGATATTGCAAAGTATGTCTCTACGCACCGACTATTTTCCAAGTATCGAGCCTTGGTGAATACAATGGATGGAATCAAAATTTCAACAAAAGTGGAAGAAGCTTTGCGGGATCCTCGATGGACAGAAGCAATGGAGGTAGAAATGAAGGCCCTACAGAAAAATGGAACTTGGAGCATGGAGTCACTACCACAAGGAAAAAGACCAGTGGGATGCAAATGGTGTTGGAAGTATGCCCACAAAGCCACTCATTTGATGTAATAGCTTTTGGAATACTTATTGTATTAAACTTTTATATGTTTAATAAAGGGCAAAGCTTATTGTTAATCACTATTTATTGTATCATGTGTTTAAGCAATAAGGGAATCCAAGGAATGTATTTGATCTAAGAGATAAGTAATTTAAGTAAGTTAAATTAACGAGACCTTTCTCTTATGTTCATTCCTAAAACGTTCCTAGCCATAGGATTGCCAATTGGGCATTGACAGTCCGTTAAGGTTAGTATGTGTTATGTCTACTCAAGCGTGAGTATGACTAGTCTCAAGTCATTTGGTGTTAGACACTAAGACAAACACATAGGTGCTCGAAAGGTAATCGAGTACACTGAACAACGATCAAACGAGAGTTCGAACATACATGTCATGTAAGAACTCGTTAGTTACAATATGCAAAGTAGTCCTTTGACCTGAGGCATCATTGATGTCTAATGGTTAGGTCCTTGATCTTTGATCATGTCAAAGGCATTCCATTGTGAGTGTCCACGGCATTGTTGGGGTCAAGCTATCTAATCATGTAGACATGTGAATGCACAACAAGGGATCTCTAACCTTCCATGGTGGAAGGAGAATACTCTAAGATATGATTCGAGAGTCTTTGGCCAAAGCATATGAATATGACTAAGGAAGTTTGTTCCAAATCATATTCAAATTGAATCATATAGAAAAGTATCACATTGGATAGTAGACATGAAACAAACTATCACTCAAACAATGTGATAAAGAGTATTGTATTAGAGAAGGACCGTATTGCATTGTAGTTGTAACTGGATAGGTTCTCCAACCACTTCTACTTAGCTTGGGTAACCATGAAATGCTGCTAGGTGTCACTCATGGTTTGTGGAAGCCCTGAAGATTAGCAAACACTAATCAAAAGGGAGAATTGAAATGTTGTTTCAATTCACAATCGATCGTTAAGAGTAACAATCGCCCATTGCCTCGCTAATTGGAACCTAATGGATCGTACACCGAGTAAGGATGAAAGTGAAGAAATAAAATGAGATGGATATGCAATTAAAAGGTTTAATTGAATTATGGTCAAGATTAATTAATTATACGAAATGTTCGTATTGGGCTTTTAAGTTGGTTTTGGGTTTCAAGGCCCAAAAGTGTTTTGGTCCACAAGGTCCATTATGTTTAAGTTGTATGACAACTAAAACAAAATGGGCAATTAGCCCAATACCAAAAGGGGGCCGGCCATAAGGGTGAGGGGTAGTAGGTTATGCTTTATTGCAAGTTTGCCACTCACCTAAGAATGAAGTATAAAAGCAACTTTATAGCTTTATTTTCATTAAGGCTTTTCTAAGAGAAAAAGAAGAGAAACATTGTCTCCAATTTTCTCCATAGAGGCCGGCCAACTTAGGGGGTTTTACTAGCATCAAAAATCTCTCTAAGTCATCCATTTTCATCTTCACACTACATCTTTGGTGTGGAGACTTAGAGGTACTAAATCTTTGGTACTTTTGGAGATCCTTTCCTCACATCCTCAAGGAGCAAAGGAGCATACAAATCACAAGGTAGATCCAAGGAGTTAGGAGGTGACTTGAAGGCCCTCCACTTGGGTGAATCCCTTGTGTAATCAAGGATGAGCTTCAAGGGTAAAGAATCTCTAAATCCTTTCTTCTCTTTAAGTTTGTTAAAGAGACTATTGGTTCACCATATGCTAGGCTTTGAAAGTCATGGGTTTTATGAATTGTTTTTGAATGCATGCCTACTTTAAAGTGTTATTAGTTTGCATATGTATTCAAATGTTCTTACTTGTTCTTAGCTAGGACAATATTTCTCCTTCAAATGGGTGTTCACCTTCAAACACAAGGCCGATGGAACCATTGACAGATACAAGGCAAGGTTGGTAGCAAAGGGGTACACACAGACTTTTGGAGTAGATTATCAGGAAACATTTGCCTCGGTAGCAAAGATGAATACTATACGGGTTCTCTTGTCTTTAGTTGCTAACTTTGATTGGCCGTTGAAACAATTTGATGTGAAAAATGCTTTTCTATGTGAAGACTTGGAGGAAGAAGTATATATGGAGCTTCCACCTGGGTATGAAGTGAAGAATAAAGCAGGCAAAGTATGCAGACTACGAAAGGCTCTTTATGGACTCAAACAATCGTCAAAGGCCTGGTTTAGAAGATTTACTGATGCAATGAAGAAGTATGGGTACCGACAAGGGAATGCGGATCACACCTTGTTTATCAAACACAGGGGACGAAAGGTTACCTTGTTGATAATATATGTGGATGATATGGTAGTCACTGGTGATGATACAAAGGAAATGGAGAAATTACAGGAGTATCTTTCTTTTGAGTTTGAGATGAAAGATTTAGGAGGTTTGAAGTACTTCTTGGGAATTGAAGTTGCTCGTTCCCGTGACGGCATTTACTTATCTCAGCGAAAGTATGTTCTAGATCTTTTGTTTGATACTGGGATGTTGGCAAGCAAACCAGCAGAAACACCTATAAATCGAAATCAGCATTTGGTTATCTACCTGGACCAGGTTCTAGCAAACAGGGAAAGATACAAGAGGTTAGCAGGAAGATTGATTTACTTGTCTCTCACGAGACCAGACATTGCATATGTTGTTAGTGTAGTAAGTCAGTTTATGCACTCTCCTATTGAGGATCACATGGCTGCTGTTGTGCGGATATTGAGTTATTTCAAAGGTGCACCTGGAAAAGAGTTGATTTTCAGGAAACATGGGCATATGGAGGTAAAAGGGTACACTGATGCTGATTGGGCCTGAAACATTACCAATAGACGCTCGACATCAGGGTACTTTACATTTGTTGCAGGAAACCTTGTGACTTGGAGGAGCAAGAAATAGAATGTGGTGGCTAGGTCCACGGCGGAGGCTGTTTACCGTGGAATGGCGCATGTAATTTGTGAGTTATTATGGCTGAGGATTCTTCTTACAGAAATTGGGTTCAAGCCACATGGAGCGATGCTTTTATAATGTGATAATCAGGTTGCGCGAGAAATAGCTAATAATCCAGTTCAACATGATCGTACAAAACATGTTGAGGTGGATAGACATTTTATCAAAGAAAAGTTAGATGTTAAGTTAGTTGATATTCCATACGTAAGATCCGAAGATCAGCTGGCTAACGTGTTGACGCATGCAGTGGCGACAAAGGTCTTTCAGAACTCACTGGACAACTTGAGCCTAGGTGATATCTACGCACCAACTTGAGGGGGAAGTGTTGCGTGAGGCAATTTTAGGGAATAAGGAATGTAGAGTTATTTTGGGTATAAAGTTGTGTAATTGGTATCCTTGTAGAATTGGGATATTTTTCCTAGTTTGTAGAAGATTGTATAAGCCTATATATTCCTCTTTATGAGAAGAATAATATTAGAACAATACTCATTCAAAAACCTAGAATTTTATCTGATTAGAACGGTACTAGAGGGAAAAATGACATTTAAAAAAAAAGATGAGGCTCTTCAAAACCGAATTAAAAGTTCATGGAGCAGATCGGAGTTAACATAGGCATTGCTAAATTTTCTATTTAACTGAATGTTTCATATGTTTTTAACTTGCAGGCACAAATCTAAATTTATTCATAACTTTGTTGAAGATCAGTACAAGTGTTAAACCGTAAATATCTGAACGTAGCAAAATATCCAATTGGAATAGACGCTCATTTATGGGATATGAGTGAGCTTTTACGTATTGGGGTAAATGATATTCGCATGGTAGGTATATGGGGGACTGAGGGAATAGGAAAAACAACAGTTGCTAAAGCTTTTTATAATTCAATTGCCCATAATTTTGAAGGTAGCTGTTTTTTGGAAAATGTTATAGAAAAGTCGATGACAAGTCGGGGCCTCGTCCAACTACAAAATATTGTTCTTTCTGATGTACTAGGGGGGAAACAATTGGAGGTGACCAATGTTGATAAGGGAATCCATGTGAAAGAAAAAACTGAGCAACAAAAGGGTCCTTTTACTTCTTGATAGTGTCGATCAGCTAGACCAGTTAAATAAACTAGCCGGAAGGTCTGATTGGTTTGGTTTGGGTAGTAGAATTGTCATAACAACGAGAGACAAGCGTCTGCTAACCGCTCATCAAGTTGATCTAATATACAATGTCATGCGATTAGATTTTGATGAAGCTTTTGAGCTCTTCAGTTGGAATGCCTTTCAACAAATAAAATTCCAGACGATTATGCCAAACTAGCAAGCACAATAGTGGAATATGCTCTAGGGCTTCCATTGGCTCTCGTAGTTTTGGGTTCACTCTTATGTGGTAGAAGCGTCGATGAGTGGAGAACTGCATTAGATGGTATTGGAAAATTAGTTATTATTTTATTATTGTTTACGGTTTTCTAGTGGGCCAAGAATATTAGAATTTCTTGCCCGTCAAGGATTAGGGTTTTGCTTTAGTTTTCACTATATAAATAGTAGTGATTGTATTAGTTTATTTCATTAAGTTGGACACAATGTAGTCTCTTAGGTTATGTAGCCGTCATGGCAATCTTTCTTTAAGTTAATAAAATCATATTAGTTTATAGTGGTATCAGAGCAGGTTCGATCATTTGGGATTTAATCTACTTGCGTCTGGTATCGGTCAGTCCGTCACTGTGGAGCCAAAAATAATCACAAGGCGACACGTGGACTTTCGGATTAAGAAGACAAGAATGCCCTTGAGGGGTATCAGAAATCCTACGCGCGAGCAGCCGGCAATTATCGTCGGTCAAGTCAAAAGCGCCCATAAAAGGTAAACAAACCCGAATTATTTCATCCATCCGCATTTAAGGCAATTATCTCATAAATCCACCAATTATCCCACATAAATGGAGATAATTGGCAAATTAATGAGGATATTCCTCATTAATTGGCCAATTAACTTAGCCTTAAAAGCCAAAAACACCTTAAATGGCCGGTCCTCCCTTCTCCAAAGGGGGCCGGCCACTTCCCCTTTTATTGCCCACATTCCTTTCTTTTTTTCCTCCTTTTTTAGCCAACAATTCAATTACTCCTTATTATCTTTCTTCATAAATATAAATCCTTTCCCTATTTGATTAATTAGCCAATAAATAGGCTAATTAAACCTAGATCTCACACCCAAAAATCCCTCTAAGGGCCGGCCACCTTCTCTCCAAAGGGGACCGGCCATCTCCTATAAATACTACCTCATTTTCTCACAAAACCTAATTCCAATCCTTTGGCAAAAACACTCTAAACACTTTTTCTCTCTAATTCTAACTTTGGCATCGGAGGTTCTTCGGCCAAAGCCCCCCCATTCATCGTGGGCGCGTGAGGCTTTTGGCCTTAACCTAAGGTGTTTATTATTTTGTAGGTGCAAAATCGTCTAAGACCGAAGAGGAGAAAATTTGCATCCACAGTCACTCCTTTATCTCTTCCGCTTCTTCGTTGTCGGTTTGCTTTATTGTGGTGCCTGAGTTGTTCAGGATTTGTGTTTCTATTAAAAAAAAACAAAAAAAAAAAGAAGGTATGTAGAAGATGAGAAATTTGAAGCCTAGTCGTCGGAGTCGAGCTTCTAGAGCCGCGCTGCGCTGGAGACGACACGACCACCCTCGCTGTGACTCTCGTCCACCTGAACAGTACCCGTACACCCATATTTGCACCATACCTTCACCTTTCAGTAGTCTCGAATCCGCTGGACCCGCATCAATTCCACGCACCACCACCTGCCATCGAACCCAGATCGTCAAATCTGGTGACCTGTTGCCTCAGTTGGAACCTGTGCGCTACTGCACTCGCACTGTGAACCACGGTTGATGCTGCTTGAATCAACTCGTTGTTGAATCTGGTCATGTCCACACCGCGTCACCATCAGGTTAAATCCAGAAAGTTTGTTGAAGAAACTGTTGAGGATTTTGTGCCAACGCTGTTGCCATGGTTTGAAGAATGATTGTAGTTGCTGTATTTCAAAGTTGTTGGGAAAGAAGAAAATTACATGTTTGTTGGGCCACTTTTTTGAGGTCCATGTGGGTGATAAAGAATTGTTAGTCTGCTTGTAATGGAACTATGTTGATGTCCACCACATCAACGATTTCTCGAGTGCTTGGACTGGTGACCACTCAAGTGACGTTGTGTACCTGGTTATTAATTGGATCGTCTGCCGGAATCTGGTTGCTTGCCAAATGGTTGAATGATGGAATTGCTTGACTGCACGTCCGCTTCCTTGCTTGCTTGTTCGCTTGGATTGTTCGTTTGCTCGCTTAAATCGCTTGTCGTGTCCACCTAACGGAGCTTGCCTTGTCGTGTCCGCCTAACGGAGCTTGCATCTGCATCTGCTGGTTGGCAAACTCATAACGTGTACCGCCATGAGTTTGACGGGGGGTGTTGGAAAATTAGTTATTATTTTATTATTGTTTATGTGAGCCAAGGACATTAGAGTTTCTTGCCCGTCAAGGATTAGGGTTTTGCTTTAGTTTTCACTATATATAGTAGTGATTGTATTAGTTTATTTCATTAAGTTAGACGCAATGTAGTCTCTTGGGTTATGTAGCCGTTATGGCAATCTTTCTTTAAGTTAATAAAATCATATTAGTTTATAGTTACTTTGTCCGTTTGTTAGTTGCACACTCTGATATTCAACTTATATAAGAGTTCCAAACTTAGATATCCAAGAAATTCTCAAAATAAATTATAATGTGTTAGAAGATCAGGCGAAAGAAGTTTTTCTTGACATTGCATGTTTCTTAAATGGAAAATATAAGAACTATGTGATAAAAATGCTAGAAAGTTATCACCTCAATCCCGAGTATGTTGTTGAAGTACTTGTCCAAAAGGCCCTCATAAATATCAAAGACGATCACATTTGGGTGAATGAATCTCTACATGGGTAAAGGGATAGTTCGCCAAGATTCTTTAGTTGAGCCCGGAAAGCATAGCAGATTGTGGTTTTAACATGCTAGGGAACACTTGCACTTGTATTTGATAAATAACTTGCTTTGTTCATGCAACTATTTCTTTTATCATGCTAGGGAACATGTGAGGTTAAAGGCATGATCGGGAGATGAAATATTCTTAAGTGGTAAAAGCTTCTCAAAGGGGAAACATCTTCAACATTCATAACCATAATCAACCAGCATGTTCTTTTGCATAAATATTCTTTTAAGCTTTAAGAATGAACGTACTTGCAGACTTGGGCTTAGCCAAGTTGACTAGAGCAGTGTATTTCTCCCACTGCACCAAAGTTTGAATCCTCATCTCCGTAATCCAGATGAATTTAGCGTATAATATCACTTGCAACAGAAAAAAAATGTATGAATGTTTTTAATGATTATTTTTTTTATAGGTTGTTTCAACAAAGTGGACCTTTTTACTGATGACTAGCCTTTGCCTAGAGATTTTGTCACTTGCATTTGATCAGGCTTCATCACCCAAACAACCTCAGTATGCTTTGATTGGCATGCTATTGGCTTTTGCATCACTACTCACTTGCATCTGGGAACTTATTCACATGGGTAAGAAGGAAAAAGTTGAGATAAGGATGTTCGGAATGTTGCGGTGGCTTTTTAGTAGTCTTCCTCAATTTTATGCGCTAGTTGGTGGCATCGCTCACGGTTCAGTACGTTTGCTTCATTCGGCATGATCAGAATCCGATCAAAGTATATCTCTGGCCTGCCATCTTTCTTGTATGTTTGGCCGCTTCAAGATTGAGTTGGAATCGAATGCAGCAAAAGTCGGACTACTAAACAAAATGAGTTGTTGGATTAATCAAACGGCGTGGGCGTTTCAACTTATGTGCTTAGTTTCAGTGTCCAATTTTAGTTGTAAATTGTAGCTTATTATGTGGCTTAATCCAGTTGAACTAGTCGCACAGGGAGCATTGAGATTGTACAGAAACATGGGTGGTGTTGTAGTTTTAAGCCCTGGGATTGAAGTGACTTGAATTATGGCATCATTGTCCCTAATGAGGTTTTATCACAAATGATCCTTAAAATGAACCAAAATCCTCATGTTGGACTTCCAATTTCAAAATTAAGCAATGTCATCCTTAAAATTGACTACCGCACATCAATTTAGTCATTCAATTTGGATATCTTCGAGTGTTATGTTAGTTCGAACTAGACTAGCTTCAGGAACTAAGCTGGACTGGTTTAGAATATACTAGCCTGGACTAATTTAGTGAAGCGTTTGGTGCAGTGTTGGACTAAAAAGCAATAATTAACAAAAGGAAAAAAATAAGTTTTTTTTATTTGCTTGTGAATCAACATAGTTAACCAAGTGAGGGTAAATGAAAAATCAATTCATTTGCTTTTGCATAAACTTGCAAGTTTAACCAATTGTTTAATCCAAAATCTCTAAACACAAAATACCCAATTAATTGAGCAAACACCATGAATAACAAAAAAACACAGAGACTACTCCCACTGAAATATTCTTGTACCATTTTTTTTCTTCAGACTAATCCCACCAGACCTCAAATACCAAACTGATAATTCCAAAGGTAAAAGTCCATTTTTTTCTCTGCTACTTCGAGAAGCGGCAGACAAGAAGGAACAATAATTCAATTTAATATCCAGTAGATTTAGTATCCAATAATTAGGAGAGAAATCTCCACTAAATCTGCAGCAAATTGAAACTTTGAAATATTAAAACTGTTAAGAGTATAAACAATGAATGAAAAGGATTATGCCACTTGTCATTCATCAAGGAGATTAGTTACAGAATACTGTTATAATCGGTATAATGAAGTGTATAAGATAAGATTATAATAAAGTAGATAAAGCAGTCAAGCTAAGATCTTACAATATATAATGTAAGATTGTGTACTGTTGTAATTACAAAAAATCTAATACAAGATTCAGTAGCTTCTTTTCCAAGCTCTCTCTCTCTTCTCTCTCAACTCTTCTGTGTATCTCTCAATTCTTCTCTACATATCTCTCCATTGAAGCTTTGCAATATGGTTAACATGGTATCACTCGCCCGAACCGCTTACGTCTATTAAGTGTTTTTTATCCTTGGTTCTTTTTGATTCCGCTCATCAATCTTCTTTCTTCTCTTATTCATTCTTGTCTTTCAAGAATTTCTGGGCGATTCTTCTTCATTTCTTGGTTCTCCGCATCATATATTTTTCTTGCATACCAGGTGTTTGGTGTTTGTTCTCAAAGAAAGATTCAACAAGGTTACTGCAAATCAATTGCAAAATTTGCAATCACTGATTACTGGGTTGATTTCCTCAGTGCCAACGTTGGTAACGGTCGAGCTGGATGATACAAATTATCTTCAATGGCATCTTCAGATGAAGTTGATGCTTGAAGGTTATGGCATTATGGATTTTGTGGATGGCACAAATCCTTGTCCTTCACAGTTTCTTGACAATTCGGGAGTTACTCCTACCTGAATCCAGATTTGAGTCCGATGCTTACAAGGTCTGGAAGATGCATGATCGTGCTTTGATGCAACTCATCACTACCACTTTATCTTCTATAACAATTTTTTGTGCTATTGGCAGTTCTAGGGCCAGAGACTTGTGGGTTCGACTTCAGGAACAATTTTCAACTGTGAGCAAGACTTCCATTTTCCAATTGAAGTCTGATTTACAAACAATCAAGAAAAGGGACAGATTCTGTTACAATATATCTTCAACGAATCAAGGAAGCAAGAGATTATCTTGTTGCTGCTGGGGTTACTTTTGTTGATGAAGATATTGTGATTTTAGCATTAAATGGGTTACCTGCAAATTACAACACTTTTCGATGTGTCATTCGTGGTAGAGAAAATGTCATTTCTTTGAAGGAATTTCGTGCACAGTTACTAGCAGAGGAAGCAATTATTGAGAATATGTCTGCCACTCCATTCTTGTCTGCAATGGTAGTCAAGAATCAAGATATGGGATCTAAGGGTCCTTATTTCTCACAGAATGATATTAGAGCATCTTCTTCTGGATTTCAAGGCAACTTCAATTCTGGGTTTCATGGCAATAATGGATATCAAGGAAATTCTGAAAATTATCAAGGCAATTCTAGAGGAAACAGGTCTAAGTACAAAGGAAAAGGCAAAGCATCTAATAATCAGAGGTATTACAATAATCAAGGTCAAAAGTTCTATAACTCTAAACCAATTATGTATGATTATGCTTCTAGTATTCTTGGGAACCCTTCTCAATTCAGTAATGGTGGGCCTTCCTCTATTGTGATCTGTCAAATATGTTCTCAGCAAGGTCATTCTGCTGCAACATGTGTTTACAGGTCCACTGAAACTTCTGGTACCTTTGAAAAGTGTCAAATTTGTGGCAGAAATAATCATATTGCCAAGACATGCTTTTACATAAATAAAGGGAAGAATTCTAATTCACAGATGAGTGCTATGAATACTATTTTTTCTAGTATGCCTCCTCAATCCATGTATAATATGCCTTTCATGATGCCTACTATGCCTACTTCTATGATGAATATGTCTTCACATCCTGTGTCCAATCAAATGACTGCTGCTACTTCATATGGACTGCCATCTATGACTGCTTCCACATCTAATCAAGTTCCACAACAAGTTTGGTTGACTGGTTCCAGAGCAACAAACCATATGACACATGATCTTAATAATCTCTCTTTAGCTACTCCTTATCCACAACATGATACTGTCCAAACAACTAATGATGAAGGTTTGCCAATCACTCATATTGGGAACACTGTTCTTAGAACTCTTCATCAGTCCATCAATTTACATTATGTTTTATATGTTCCCAAGTTATCTTATAATCTGTTATCAGTACATAAAATTTTTTTGGACAACAACTGCTGACTAATCTTTGATGCATATTATTTTTGGATTCAGGACAACGTCACATGGAGAATCTTGTTTAAAGGTCATTGCAATAATGGACTTTACTCTATCCCTTCAATTGCTACTCTTCCTTCTTCATCGATACCAACAACATCTTCAGCTACTGCTTGTCTTAGGAAAATTGTTACCTCTACCCTATGGCATAGCCGGTTAGGTCATCCTCCAAACTTAATTGTATCTCTTATACTGAATAAGTCTAGAATACCAGTTGTTAAAAATGTATCCCTTGTGGTATGTCAGAGTTGTCTAGAAGGCAAATTTGCCAAACTTCCCCTTAGTCCAGCTGTTAGTAAGTCTGTAATCCCTTTTGAGGTTATTCACAGTGATTTATGGGGACCTGCACCATGTATTTCCGTTAATGGCTTTAGATACTATGTCATCTTTGTAAAGGAATGTACCAGATTTTGCTGGATGTTTCCATTGCTTAATAAATCAGATCTTTCTTCTGTCTTTGCATCATTTTTCCAATTTGTTCTTACTTAGTTCTCAGCAAGAATTAAATCTTGCAAAGTGATGGAGGGGGAGAATACATAGGCAAACCCTTACAAAAAATTTTGACTGCAAATGGCATTTTACATCAAAAATCATGCCCATATACACCTGAACATAATGGTTTAGCTAAGAGTAAACATAAATATCTTGTGGAAATTTCCATTACACTGCTTCAAAATGCCAACTTACCTTCTAAGTTTTGGACCTATGCATGTCAAACTGCCATTTACCTTATAAATAGGATGCCATCTTCTGTCATTCAAAACAAATCACCTTTTGAAAGTTCGTATTACAAAATTCCTGATATTCAACACCTGAGTGTTTGGATGTGCTTGTTACCCATTGTTAAAGCCTTATAATACCACCAAACTACAACCTAAGACTTTGAAGTGTGTATTTTTGGGGTATGCATCTAACTATAAGGGATACATCTGTTACAAGTTAAATAATAAGGTCTTTATATCCAGACATGTGATATTTGATGAATTAGACTTTCCATATGCCTCTTTTTGCACTAAGTCTCAGCCTAAGTCCAGTGTTCCTACACCTAGCCCTTCTTTGATTCCTAACCTTCAAAACATTTTCGTATCTCCTACTACTATAAATTCTCTCACACCACAGGTTTCATCCTCAACATCACCACCACAAACCTTACCTAATTCACACATATTTAGTACCTCACATTCCATTATTACACCAGATTCTTCTGTGACTGTGCAATCTGATTTTTATCCTGAAAGTTCGTAAGTGGTTCTCAGTTTACCACCTATGAACATTCATCCTATCAAACCAGATCCAAGGATGGCATCTTTAAGAAGAAAGTTTTGTGTGCTTCAGTTCATAATGATCAAGTGGTTGATTTAACACAGATTGAGCCTTCATCTTATAAGTCTGCTATGAAGATTCCAGTATGGTTTGAAGCTCTGAAGGAAGAACTTGAGGCTCTTTATTCTTAGAAAACATGGACTCTGGTTCCTTTACCTTCTCAGAAGAATTTAGTAGATTGTAAGTGGATTTTCAAGATTAAACGGAATGCTGATGGGACAATTGAAAGGCACAAGGCTAGGTTAGTAGCAAAGGGGTTTAGTTAGGAGCAAGGACTTGATTATGAAGGGACATTCAGCCCTGTAGTAAAACCAACAACGGTGAGGTTAATTCTGGCACTTGAGCACAGTTTAATTAGCCATTGAGGCAGCTAGATGTCAAGAATGCATTCTTACATGGCATACTACATGAAGAGGTGTACATGTCCCAACCACCAGGTTTTGCAAATGATCGATTTCCTTCCTTAGTATGCAAGTTACAAAAATCACTTTATGGTTTAAAACAAGCTCCCAGAGCTTTGAATGACAGGTTTACTCAGTTTTTGCCTAAATTGGGTTTCATCAACACATATTCTGATAGTTCTCTATTTGTGAAGCATGTTGGAAGCATAGTTGTTGTGTTGTTACTGTATGTTGATGATATTATCGTCACTGGGAGTGCTACAGATGCAATTCAACAAGTAATTTCAGACTTAAGAGCAGAAATTGACATTAAGGATCTGAGTCCGTTACATTTTTTCTTGGGAATTCAAATTACAAGAACAAAGGATGGACTATTCTTATCTCAATAAAAATATATACAAGATCTTTTAAAGAAGACAGAAATGTTGGACTCTAAACCTGCTTCAACTCCTTGTCTTCCTTACAATTGACTTCTCAAGGATGATGGGCAACCTTACAATAATCATGGCTTATACAGGAGCATTGTTGGAGCATTGCAGTACATTGTATTTACAAGACCTTACATTGCCTTTTCTGTTCATGAAGTTTGCCAATTTATGCAAACTCCAATAGTCTCTCATTTTACAGTTGTGAAAAGGATTTTACGATATCTCAGAGGCTCGATTTCTCATGGAATTACTTACACCAGAGGAGAATTGGTTTTAAAGTCCTTCAGTGATGCTGACTGGGCAGGTGATCCAAATGATCGAAAGTCCACTACTGGTTTGGTTGTATTCCTAGGAAATAATCTTATTTCTTGGTCCTCTAAGAAACAACAAACAGTGTCACGTTCTTCAACGGAGGCTGAATATAGAGCCCTTTCATCTACTGCTGCAGAATTGGATTGGATCCAACAGTTGCTCACATTCTTACATATTCAACCTCAATATATTCCAGTACTCTTTTGTGATAATCTATCAGCAATTGCCCTATCTTTTAATCCAGTTCAGCACCAACGGACTAAACACATTGAAGTGGATGTTCATTTTGTTCGAGAAAGAGTTGCTGCTAAGAAATTGCTTGTTCAGTTTCTCTCATCTTCTGAGTAATTTGCTGATATCCTAACAAAAGGCTTGAGTTCTCCTTTGTTTAACACTCACTGCTGCAATCTCATGCTTGGCTCATCCAAACATGGGATTGAGGGGGATGTTAGAATATAAAAAATGAATGAAGATGATTATGTCACTTGTCATTCATCAAGGAGATTAGTTACACAATACTGTTATAGTCAGTATAATGAAGTGTATAAGATAAGATTGTAATAAAGTAGATAAGGCAATTAGGCTAAGATCTTACAATATATAATGTAAGATTGTGTATTGTTGTAATTACAAAAAATCTAATACAATATTCAATAGCTTCTTTTCCAAGCTCTCTCTCTCTCTCTCTCTCTCTCTCTCTCTCTCTCTCTCTCTCTCTCTCTCTCTCTCTCTCAATTCTTCTCTGCATATCTTTCCATTGAAGCTCTGCAATATGGTTAACAAGAACTTCAAAGTAACGAGACTGCGAATAATTCAATTTTCCTCAACCCGTAAATTGTTGCAGATTCTCAGCCCGCAATTTGAAACTTTGAATTTGTTTTTAATCAGGAAAAGAAGAGGAGGAGGAGGAGGAGAAGAGTACCTTGAGTCATTACCTGTGAGAGGAAGACAGGCTGGACTGCAGAAAGAGAGAAGCATGAGTCGCTGCAGTCGATCGATTCCTCTAAAACAACCCATCAACCCTCTACGTCACCTCCACATAAAGACGAGATCGATTTGATGACGTAGTCGTCGATTTGCTACTGCTGCTGCTGTTGATGTGCGAATGACAAGATCTATGGGTTTGAAAGCATAAAGGGTGAGATCGACGAAGCTCACAAAGGATTAGAGGGGCGAACGAAGCTGGTCTTAGCAGTTCGGCTCTTTCTAGAAGGTCTCGCTAAGACCCTCTAGTGAAGGCTTTAGTGGAGGCGAGTCCCTCCTAGTCCCACTAATGCTAATCCCTGCTGCTAACAAACATAGAATTAGACTAGTTGTTAGTCCAGCCCAGTAAGGGCTAAGAACGGCAAACAAACAAGCCCTCAACGTGCTGGCTAAGCATACGTGTAGTGTAAGGCATATAAGTCTAATAATATGTTGTCACATGGATTATACAAAAGTGTATTTTTTTTCCAAATATAGAAAGTTTGGAGTGTAGAATGAGATTTTTGGAGTACAAATAACAATTCCCATTTTTTAAAAGTGTTTTAAAGGTTTAAAAATAATTGAAAGGAGGGTTAACTAGTTTTTATACCCTCCATGTTTAGGGTGATTTTCAAAATGGGCTACGAAGTTTCAATTATCTCATATTGCACCCAAAGATATTGAAATTGTTATCTTTGTGCTTCAATTTGATTGATTGTATGATAATTCATTAAACTGACGACGTAATAAGCTTGAGATTATTATATGGTTAACATGTAAGCCATAGTTGCTTCACATTGACAAAACACTTATCAATTTAATGGATGATTTGACGTTCAAAGAGACAAGGTGTAAATCAATCCAATTTCAAAAGCTTAGGGTGCAAAGTGAGAAAATTAGAATTTTTTTCCTTTTTATTTTGTTGTTATAGATTTTAAAATTTTAAATAATTAATTAATTTTTGTGTAATCCACATGTCAGCATATTATTGGACTTATAGACCCTACATGCGTGCTAGTCAGCACATTAACAGAAAACTTGAAAGAATCTTAACGGAATGACTAAATTGATGTGTGGTTGTCAATTGAAATGACGATATTGATTAATTTTAACACTTAAGAACCAAATGAGGACTTTGGTAAATTTCAGGGACTATTTATGATAAAAACCCTTTTTGATTGAAAGAAAGATAAAAGTTAACAAAAACGTATACATATGCAATATTATGTACAATAAAACCTCTATATAGTCATAATGTTGGGACAAACAAATCTTATTATTATAAGATGTTCTTACTTAATAGAGGTATAGTTTAAAAAATAATTTTATGACTCAATTGTCTTTAATGAAAGTTGTCTAGATACAAATAACTACATTAGTAGTAGAACATGTCAAGATGTAACATTAGAAAAACAGAGACACCTAATCTATAAAATCACACCAAAAGTTCTATGCACAGAAGTTGTAAACATCTTGAGAAGGTATAAACATTTTGGCTTCAACAAGAATGTAACCACGTTGACGAGTATTATGTGCCACAAGCTCAAAGATGTGACATCAAACTCGAAAAAAACAAATTATTGTTCTAAACAACTTTAGAGAAATATTGTATTCATCTTAAACTTCATTGGTGACATTGCATATTTTTAAGCTTCTTGACAATTATTACTATGTGGAGGCAAGTTTCCTTAAGACGAGACCTAAAAAACTATAACTTATTACAATGTGAAGTTTATTCATGTAGGAGCCCAAAAATGTCATGCAATGCTCAATAGGATTGAAGGCCCAAACGTCCTATATGGTACGTGTAATTTCGTGCTAAATCATATTAATATTATATGCTAAGCAAGGTTTTATTTAATTATCATGTCACGCCAAGCACATTCTTTTAAACCCAACACTTACCAAGCTTATATGGAGCTAACACATGTGGTTTAATAAGGCTTGGATGAGGATTGAGGTGTGGAAGGGTACGGAGGTCCACACGGCACATGGAAAACTCTTCGATATTGAAGACTTTGGCCTACTTGGGAGTATCAAAGTCCAAGCCCAATTTGGAGTGATCCCATGTTGGGCAAGCAAATGAGATATTTCCCTGCATGTTGTTTCAGTTGTGCACTGTCATTAGTCCAACTCTAAAGTAACTTATCTTCCTAGAGTATTTCACCCTTTATGTGACCAAAGTATGTCACATTTTCCCTAACCAAAGTATTCCACCCTTTTCCTTTCACCAAAACCTGTCTTCCCATGAACCAATCCCTGCACCAGACTATTTCACCTTTTTAGCTCAATGGAAAAGTAAGCACAAAATGAACCCTTAGCTTTCACCATTAGAGGAAGATTCTTAATGATTTCCTACCAAAAATGTATTTAGCATCTTTGACATTTACATCCTTTTATCTGTTGGAAATAAGCTATTTCTACTGCCCCATTTTGTTCGCTAGGCATAAGGCAACTTTGGTTCTTTGTTTTACTCGGGGACAAGTTGTTTTCGGAACATCATTTTATTCAATTAAAATTAGGGATAACCATCACCTATTATAAATTGGAAGCCCAGATTAGAGAGAGGGAGGACCAATTCTATTACAAGCACGAGAGACACACCATGTTTATTTGTAAGCAAATGGGAAAACGCATCTTCTTCCAGCTGCTGGAAATCTCTCTTGCATGCTGCAAGCTTCCTACAACAGCCATAAACCTAGCCCTAAGTTTTTCATTCTCCTCCCTTCATTCTTCTCCCTTCATCTACTACAAAAAATACCAAATCTACATACAAAACCCCTTCCAACAAATCCCTTCAACCTCATGCCTAGGGAAGAAAAGATTCACCTACTGAAAGAAACTCTTCTTCCTGCTGCAGAAACTCATTCTTCACTACTACAAGCCTTCCAGTAAGCCATAGACGCAAACTCTAAGCTTTCGCCTTTCACCCCTCATCTTCTACCTTAGAAGCCTCAATCAGCCACCGTGACTAGAAATTCAACCACAACAAGATCTTTTACGAATCATTCTCCTAAATCACAATCTAACTGTGACACACCCCGACCCAGAATGTCCACTAGGACTCCAAATCGAGTTGTGCTGGCCGACATCTGGAAGGTGACGAAGCCATAAAGTATGGTGATTCGCCAGAGGTAGCCACCTATACGGAGATTCGCCAAGAATCCTCGTCGATACGGACTTTTAGCAACTAAAACCTGGAGGGGCGAAAAAACAGAAAATATGAGTGGGCAAAAACAAAGTTTTTGAAATCATCTTTCTTTTTAAAAGGTAATAACCCCTCACCGTAAAACCTGTATAATTTCCCAGAAAATAATAATACATACGTATATAGAAATCATGCTCGAGAGTAGTGAAAACCAGGTCTATGCCATGTCAAGTATCTCAGCAATGAAATAAGTAAGCCAGGTGAAATAAATCAAAGTAAAATGATATGTCAGCCGGAGTCACCTAACGTGACCTGTTCGGCTGAACCTATAGCTCATCTACCAATTCCTGCACACGAGTCAGAACCACCTAATGTGGTCTGTACGACATGCTGGGTGTAAATAGATACGCTCAAGTGCTACAATCACATGAAGGCTATGCGAAGTATCGCAAGTCACCTATGAGTCGGAACCACCTAATGTGGTATGTACGACGGGCTGGTACCTGTCTTGGATCCAAGGTGAGCGTGTGGTGCGGGAGGTGAACGATCACGTGAAGGCTAGGCCCTGGCCTCGGGCGGAGCACTAACACCGGGGTGAAGGATAACGAGCATAATGCATCTAAACATACCAATACCCATAGCAATCACTATCATCAATATGTACTCACCTGAAGCTTACCTGGGCGTCCGCAACGTCATGCAATGTATGCAAATCTATACTAAAATGTGATGCAATTGACATGGCATTTAAAAACGTAAATCCATTTAAAATAATTTATGGGAAAATGTAAAGCATATATACGTATTTATATAGAAAACCAAAAGCCCACTCACCTGGAGTCCGCTCTACAACTTCCTAACACGAATATCGAGGCGTCACGAACAATCAGCGCCTAGAACAATTATCAAATCACATCTCATAATTCTTATCAATAGAACATGTAACTTATGTAACACACATCCCTAAACGCGTTCTAGAATGATTTGAGACCCATTGACCAAAAGTCAACCGCCGATCAAAGATCGACGGTAGGGTCTACAACCCTACGTAACTCGATCTGGAAGATCCACACCTCGGATTTTTGATTCGTAACTTTTAAAGATCCAAATTATGCTTCTAAAACATCATACTAAAGTTTCATTACAATCCAACGGTTGGATCTCAAATTCAAGTGGCGGTTAACGTTTTATTTTATGAACTTACAAATCCAATTTGGGAAGATCCGTATGTTGGATTCCCAATCTGTAAGTTCCTAATATCCTCAAATATTATGTACCATAACGTATCAAAGTTAGGTGACGATCCAACGGTCGGATCGTCGATTCATATAATAATCAAGTGATATACCTTAATCAAACTAGGTTCACAATAATCAATTCACATCATATGGATATCAAATATGAACTCAGAGCATCTAATGGACTTAGAACGACATCATCAGTCCACTGGCCACGCGCCGCCGCGAGTGGCGGCCGGTCGCCCTGACTCGCCGAAAAATTCAACTATTTCTAAAAATTACCAAATTTTACAGGAATGAATATCTCAATGAGAGGAACAAGTTTCATACTTGTGGCCAAGGCCAATTTGGCTAGGAAAAGCTCTAATTTCACTCAAATTCGTCGGAAACCCTATAAAGGGTGTGCTTCGATTCGTCCTCAAACAAGCTTCGACGCCCCCAAGGTTGATTGGGCTTTGTTTCTGGGTTCATGGAGAGTCTATTGGTGGTGTTAATTGAATGAAAACGTTTCAAGTTTTGTGGATCTCGAGCAGTGGCATCCGCAGCACCCACGGTTATTTCTTTCCCCTCATTTCCTTCTCTCTGGTTGGTCACATCATTTCTCTCTCCTCTCCTCATTCCTCCACTTCTCTCCCTTTTTTCTTCTTATCTTTCCATCACAACCGCCCATTCCTTCTTTTTTAAAATCTGGGCCACACACGTGGCTTTCCAAATTGAGCTCCAAAAATCTGGAGTTTTCTTGAAATTAACTAATTTACTAAAATGCCCCTACTTTAAACGTTAATATCTCCTTTGGTACAACTCCAAATCACGTTCCGTTTGGACCCACGCGTTCGTAGCGACGAGTACTACGAGGATATACCAAGAAAACGAGTCTTACGTGACACGACACGGTAGTCAACAAAGGTCAATGCATTTGCCTCGAAGGGGATTTTCGTAAATTCACTTATAAAAATTATAATTTTTGGGGACGGGTCATCACAAACTGCACCAAAACGAATCACACCGTCTCATTTTCTAAACTTGTGGGTCTTTAGCTCCCACATCTCAAGCTCTCATGCCTAGCCTATTTGTTTTAACTCCCAATGTTTGTCAGTTGAACAAATACTGCCCAAAGCCACCAGAACCAGCAGGAGAAAGCACTCCATCAGGGCCTAGGGAACACTTCATCAACGCCTAGGGAAACATTTCATCAACATCTAGGGAAACACCACACCAGCGCCTAGGCAAAGCACCACATCAACGCCTAGGGAAAGCACTCCATCAACGCCTAGGGAAAGCACTCTACCAGCACCGAGAGAAACACTTCATCAACACCGAGGGAAGCATTCACAATCATCGGAAGAGCTTCCATGGCTGTGGAAAAAGCTTCCACAGCCGCTAAGCACCCAGCAGCTGCTAGAAGATCAACAAAGCACTCCCTATGACTTGCTTTTCCTTTGGGATGGTTTGGGCCTAGTGCTCGATTACTCAATAGCGAGCGATGTGAGAATTTTAACTTATCTCTTTAACCCATCAAAACCTTTAACCAACCCAACGCCCCTCACCCCCCCCCCCCCCCCCCCCCCCCCCCCCGCCCCCGCCAAAAAAAAAAAAAAAAGTTTTTCCGTATTATTAACAGTAGGGCTGGTTCGGTATGGGATCCCAAACTGAAAATGGGATCCCAAATTCCAAACCGATTTTTTTCGGGACAAGGTTTAAGAAACCGAAACCAAACCGATCTTTCGGTATTCCCGAAATTTTTTCGGGATTTCGGTATGGTTCGGGATTCATCGACCTTCCACCTTCCCTGCCAGTCCACACGGCCACACCTTATCCCAGATTTGTCGATCTCCCCACCTCCATCTCCATCCCTCGCATTCCTGGGCTCGTCTTTGCTGCCTACGGGAGTCGGAGGGCTTTGCGAAGTGCATCGAACAAATTTGGGAACCGATCCTCATCGGTGTGTGAGCTTTTTCATGTCTTGCCGAACGAAATCGCCACAGACGACTACTCTGCTTTGCAGCGATGGATCTGATGATTGGGTTCCTCAGACGAAGGCTGCAATGGGTACGGTGTGTTAGGAAGAGCTGGCTGCGGGTGTGGCTGCTTTTGAAGATTGAGAAAGCATTTGGAGGCCTTGGGCTTCCTTCTGCATTTGAGGGACTCGGTGGAGGGAGAGAGCATTTGGAGGCCTTGGCTATCTGTACATGTATGGAAGTGCGAATAGTTATCAAGAAATAAAAATAAGAAAAGTAATGGTGAGTGAAGTCTGTGAAGATGGCAGACAATACACAGCCCCCTACCCCCTACTCTAGCCAGCTTTCTCTTTCTCCAACCTTCCAAAGAATAAAAAAAAGAAAAGATGGTGAAGAAAGATGTCATTGGTCAGAGAAACGGCATGGTTGCTTAAATATATATATATATATATATATATATATATCGGTTTGGGATTCCCGAAAAAAGAAAAGTATGAGACCGATTCCCGTACCGAATGGTTCGGGATCGGTTTGGGATTGGTACTAAAATTTTCGGGATTTTTGGTTCGGGATTTTTTCGGTTTGGGATCGGGATGTTTTCGGTATGGTTCGGGATTTTTGGGATTTTTTTCCAGCCCTAACTAACAGTAATTGGAGAATAGAGATGGGAAAAAATAGGCGCTGGCACCAAAACGCCCAACAAACCAATATTTCAAAAACAAAAAGTTAACTAAAAACTAAAAAAGAAAATAGTTATAAAACGGACACTAGCGGACAGTGACATGTCAGGCTTTGGTTACCACTTTGAATGCTGCGTTGGTAACTGCAAGCTTGGGTTACCACTTTGAATGCTGCGTTGGTAACTTAGTGCCGATAAATGTAATGCAGGTACTGGATTGATGATACATGTACCCATAAATGTTCGATCACATCTCTTACAGATGGATTCGATGTGTTGAGTTCCACGTGAGTGTGAGATGTGATGAGCAATGTTGTAACTAAATCTGGTACGTCCAAAAAAAAAAAAAAAACTAAATCTGGTACAAATTATTTTGTACCAGTTGACCATTCAACTGGCTAGGTACATTATGGAACTGAACATCCAGTTATCCGGTACATCAGACACTAAACCACTAAACCACTAAACTTCGTAATGAAATTTAAATAAAGGTGACAAACAACTAGAACAAAAGGCAAGCAAAACTCTTCTTTCAAAGCTCAATGCTTCAAGCGTCTGACAGTCACATTTTGCAGCAGACAAAATCTGTGTCAAGGACATGCTACTCCCAGATTAACTAGACTTTGACGGGCTGAGCTCGAGGCCTCCAGAGTCCCAACCTATACTTGTGAGTGTATTTCAAGATCAGCTTCCTCTACAAAACAGAAACCAGCTATCAATTTTTTAAATCAATGTGTGAAGTAATGAAATCACCCACCAAATTCATCAGCATGCTTAAAGGATTCCTCGGATCCAAACCACCAAAGAAAAACAATACTGATACTAAAATTGCAAGAACTAACTAAAAACAGAGACTTCAATGTCTAGCTGGTGAGTCTCTAAGTGTAAAATAAGTGATAGACTCAAGATTGCTTACATGTTTGCAAGGGATGCCAAGTTTCTTCAGTCTAAGAGTACGAGTGACAAGCAGCTTTTGGAAATCGCCAATCTCAGAATCAAGCTTGGCCACATATGATTCCACTCCATTGCCAATCCCATTCAAAAACTCTGGTATCCCAACTTTCACTGCATGAAAAACAACCACCAGAACCCAATTTTGATGTTTCCCCATTAAACTAAATTCACTTTACATCTGAAACATGAAAACGGAGACCGCCTAATTTAGCCTACACAGCTACTTATAGGCTAATCTATGCACACAAAATATTCACTTTTGATTCCCTTCATTATTCTTAATCTTATAGCATCAGAGAAGAGCAAAAAACAAAAAAGCAAAAAAAACATAACAGTAATAATAATTGCAAAGAAAAAGTACAGAGCAGAACCCCAGTTCGATTTCCAGTAGTGGATAAAAGTTCCTCAGTAAATAGATAGTTACATACAAGAAACACCGAAGAACAAAACCCAATATTTGACTAACCATTCTTTAGATCCCCCAACTTTCTCAAAACCCAAACAAGTGAGGCAACGCAATCATAAGCAACCTCATTAACCATTCCTTCTTCATTGACCAAGAAAATTTTCATTTCTATTTATCAAAACCTAAAGATAGAGCATTACAAAAACCCTAAATTTTCCACTTCTTCACTGTTTTCAGATTCCATACTTTGTCCCATTCACCAAACAGGCCCTAAGGGCTTGTGCCTAGATTTGGAATGGATTAGCTAACGCCTAAAGTTTTGAAGGCGGAAATGAATGATTTTTCATTTTGAGGGGATTAAAAAAGCATTAGATATACATGGACGGAGGCAGCATATGCCTGCTGGATAACTCAACTTCTTTTTGCCATGAAAAATGCTCCAACTAAAAATATAATTTACCTTATATAATAAAAAATGAAGTCTCAGTCCAAACACTCACAGCTCAAAATACCCTCTCACATAACTTCAAAAAAAAAAAAACCTCTTCACATTCTGTACTTTTCCTACCCTCTCACCCTTCCTAGCCAAGTAACTTTATCCGTTAGCTAATGGGGTTTACAATTTCACCATTCTAACCACCAGTTACCAAAAATACGTTGTTAGTTAATAGCAATGTATCGAATTGTTAATTTAATTTTGTCATTCGAAGTTGCCCCCACTAAAAAAATGTTTCCGGCTCGGTCCACGGACACCAAGGAAACTTCTCCCTTCTAATCCAGTCCAATCTTAGACACCAAACGATCGCCGACTACATAAAAACTGGATCTTTTACATTTGAAGAAATGTATATCAACAAATTAAGAAAACCCAGAAATTTTCTTTCCTACCCTTTTCTGGGAACCAAAGAAATATGTAAAATTCAAACATGAGCACCAAGCCCTGAAAGCAAAATTCTGACTTACCTAGATAAGGGTTTGATTTGGTGGAGAATCTGGCGAACCCGGCGGTGGAAAATGGTACCAACATTGATCTGGTGGGGAATAACATTTGCCTCGATGCCATCTTCTGTCAAATAGTACTGTTCAAATCAATAGGTCAATTCGTATTTGTATACAAATTTGTATGTAAATCAAGGCTATCAAACCTAAAACTTTGCAGACAGAGCAATTGGAAAGAGTGAATTGACTCGAACCCAATTTTCCCGAGAACAAGAGACAAGAAAATTTAAGCGAATTACCTGATACCCGACGGAGGGGAGCCAAAGAAGTAGGTTGAGAGACTGAGAGCGAGCTGGAGACGACGGCTTACGGACTTACAGTAACACGAGCGTGAAAGCAGGTTGGGGGTGAATGGGCCTCAAGGTAAAATGACTAATTTACGACCCTGTTGCATGATCGCAGTTTTCAGTTTTTATTTTTTTAACTTTTTAGTTTACAAAAATTAAAAATTTAGATGGCAACTATTTTTAATTTTCAGATCACGCATTTATTTGTAGATGACACTTTATCGTAGTAATAGAAAGCAATTATATTTATGTACTCTCCCAAATGTGAGTTTGTAGTTGTACCTCACCGATTCCCTTCCCTTTTAACTAGGGATGCAAATTGGAATGATGATTCGGTTTCAAAAGTAAAATTTTCGGATCCAAACCAAAAATTTCGAATTTGAATATTTTCCATAAAATTGAAATACCTTTAGAGATTTCGGGAATTCAAAATTTTCAATCCAAATTTTTATAAATGTTTCAAATTTATTACGATAAAAAAAGTATCAAAATATTCTAATGTTTTATAGTTATTTGCTCGAATAACTTTTTTATTTTATTGTATTTTTGAATACATTTTGTTCATTATTTTAATAGTAAACATACACTTATATAAATTATATAATTGAAGAGATAAGCTATACAATACGAAATTATTAATATTATTATTATTATTATTATTTTGAAATAGCAGTTTTAGTGTAGCAAAGCTACTTTGGGAAGTAAGCAACTCAATTCCCTTAGTGATCAACTAATTGCCAGTAGTAAACAGTAATTGTCTAAGTGCATCTTCACATCTCCATCCCTAAACTGAATAACCCAGACAATTCGTATTAAAATATTTTTTTATAAAAGATTAAAAATAATTTTATTTTTAATTTCGGATGATAATAAAATATTAGTTGAAAGTATTTCAAAATTTTGAAATGTGGTGTAAGGTGGAAGAACATGGTTAGGTATTTACATAATTTTTTATATTTTTAATTATTTTTTATATCTCTTTATAATTTTTTGTTTTTGATTAATTTTTTATAATTTTTTGTAATTTTGTAATTTTTTTTACGTGACTTCAGCATTACATCATACAATCCAAGCGTTGGGCCTGTCGATTTCTTCCTAGGGGAGAAACTAGGCTTCCCCGGAGCGCAATGGAGTTGGATACCGTGGAGCCCTTTGTGTTGAGGGGCGGGGATTGGATCACAGTGGAAGTGCTCTAAGGGGAATGGGTGTGCAGAGCCTTACAATGGGTTAGCAATAATATTGTGACAGCATGTCCCTAAGTATATTATATTTTACCCCCGATGACGTGAATTGACGTATTTGCCCTTGAGCGTTGGATTGTGTTTGCATTTGTGGGCTAAGAAAATTGGTCCCATCATAAGTTTTTCCTACATTTTTGGACCCAATTGCATGTTAGGATTTTAGGGTTTGTTAGGTTAGTAGTTAGTGGCCCAATTAGATTTTTAGTTTTGGTTTTGGGTGCCTAATCAGCACACGTACACACACACGCGCGCAGAAACATCACCCTTCACTCTCTCTCTCATTCTTGAACACACACTCTCTCTCTCTCTCTCTCTCTCTCTCTCTCTCTCTCTCTCTCTCTCTCTCTCCGTACAGTTGTACGGACTTCCGTTGACCATTAAAACACCACAGTTCGAAGGTTTTGGAACCATTTTTGAGTTCCTTGTGACCTCCTGAGCAAGATCATACCTTTTGTTAGCCAGGAAACCTTCGGAAACACGGAAACCAGGGAGCTCCGACGAGGGTTTAGTGCTATGTAGTGATCATGAGTTTTTCATGGGGTTTTAAGGCTCGAGAAGGTATCTATTCGACCTTGTCAATGTTTTAGAGCAATTTTTAACAAGTTTTAACATAAGTTTAGATGTATTCTTAAGGTTGCAGAACTGGCCGGAATTGTCGAGGTTTCCTGGCGATTGTTCCGTTGGTTTTAGGGCTTAAAGGAGGTAAGGTTTTATTCTACTCTTCTCCAACTTCATTTTGGTACAAGTTTCATGTATTTTGGTGAAGAAATGAGCGAGTTAGGAGGTTTAGAAAATTCCCCAGAAACCAGCGATAGCAGAGGTCACCGACGTCGGTTTCCGGCGTCCAACGATGAAGGAGAAGAATATTCCGTCAATTTTGACGGAATATTTTAACAGCATCAGTTAAAAGAAACGGAATATTCTGTATTTTAACAGAATATTCCCTAACGCCGTTAACTTCTCCGTCCCCTGTGCCAGGCACGTGCTTGCGCGTGTAGCCGTGCCTTGGCCGACGCGTGAGGGCGCGTGGGGACTCGAAAATTTTTTCTAAAAATATGGGGATGTTCGTGAGGTTGAGTAGGTCACGTTGGTATATTCAAACACACCAATTGAGCAATGTATGAGAATTTATTACCTATTGTTGGTTATGTGCTTATAAATATTGTTTATATAGTTGTTTTGCATATAGGTGAGACATACGTGGAGGACGAGCGTAGTTAGGCAAGGCTCGGGGGTTACGACCCTTCCACATATCAGTGAGTGGGCATTTGTTTTTATATATATGTATATGTGCATTGCGTTTTTCCCAGAAAACGTATTTAAATAGTTTTATTCATTAAATTGCCATGATGCATAATTATTAGTTTAGAAAGTGCTTTGTCATATTCAATTGTGTTATTGACGGTGTTGTGGACGCTAAGGTAAGTCTCAGGTAAGTTAGTATGCTTTGGTTGGTAAGTTACATGTTAATGATTGCATTATCGACGCATTTAGAGCTCATTAACCTGCACCCCGGTGTTAGTGCTCCCGCCCGTGGCCAGGGCACAGTCCTTAACGTGATGTTCACCTCCCGCACCATACTCTCACCTTGGATCCAAGTTAGGTGCACAGTCTGGTCGTACAAACCACATTAGGTGGTTTAGACATGTAGGTGACCCGCAATTATTCGCACAGCCTTCACGTGATCGTAGCACTTGAGCGTATATATTACACCTAGCCCTGTCGTACAGACCATATTAGGTGGTTCCGACTTGTGTGCAGGCATATTAGATGAGTTATAGATTCAGCCGTACAGGCCACCTTAGGTGGATCCGGCTGATACATCTTCATTCATCGTTGAAGCATGCTTTCATACATGGCTTATTATACTTGGTTGATTCGATTATTCTGATGATACATCGCATGGCATATTATTTTGATATTGAGTTTGATAATGACTTTGAGATACATATATTTATATATATGTTCCACTTTCTGGGAAACTATAGAGGTTTTACAGCGAGGGGTTAGAACTTTTGAGAAAAAGGAATGTTTTTGAAAACTTTTGTTTTTGCCCACTCACACTTCCTGTTTTGCGCCCCTCCAGGTACTAGGTAGGAGTGCTTACTGGTGGTTCACGAGGAGTGTACGGCAGTTCTGACAAACCATAGTTGTTGTAGGTTTACTTCTTCGGTACTGTATAATTAGTATTTGTCCTGCTGGGACTGCACTTAGGCGATTTACGCTCTGATTATGTGTTTTTACACTTAACTCTCGACACTTGCACTTACATATTTATTTAGTAAGTTTTGCTAGTTGGTTTTTTTTTATTTACTCACATTCATATTTTCTTATCACTTCCACACTATGCACATGGCTATATCACCCTCACGTGACGGCCAACACGCCTTGATTTAGGTCAGGGTGTGTCAAATATGGTTCAAATTTGCTTTGGCAAAAACCAAACCTAAAACCTCTCACTTACAAATGGAGAATACCACTAGACCGTATTACTAGGTAGCCACTACGAAATTAGTTGAATTTATACACAAGCATACGTAACCAAATATTAAGAAAGAATAATAAATTACATATACGAAAAAGTTAGACAACATTATAAAACTTATAAAATATATGAAATTTTGAAGATTACTCCGATTCTGAAATTTTAGAACAAAATTTGGAAACATTGATTATGATCCGATCCTTCCGAGAAATGTCTCTACTCCTAACAACTAACTATTTGACCTACTAACTACTTTCTTGCTTTGTCGGCGAGAACAGCTTGGAAGGATACCATTACCAGTGAAGTGAAAGCAGATGGTGAACCTGAGATTTTAGAAGGGGCATTTCAATAATTGAAAAAGGTGAGGTTATGTCACATCCCGACCCGGGGTCCACCACATCCCAAATCCGCTCCACCATCGTAGCACGATATTGTCTGCTTTGGGCCCCGACTACGCCCTCACGGTTTTGTTTTAGGGAACTCACACGAGAACTTCCCAGTGGGTCACCTATCATGGGAGTGCTCTCGCGCGCTACTCGCTTAACTTCAGAGTTCCCATGGAACCCGAAGCCAGTGAGCTCCCAAAGGGCCTCGCGCTAGGTAGGGATGGGAATATACATATAAGGATCACTCCTTTGGGCGATGTGGGATCTGACAATCCACCCCCCTTAGGGGCCCGACGTCCTCGTCGGCACACCACGGCCAGGGTTAGGCTCTGATACCAAATTGTCACATCCCGACCCGGGGTCCACCACATCCCGGGCCCGCTCCACCACCGTAGCACGATATTGTCCGCTTTGGGCCCCGACTACGCCCTCACGGTTTTGTTTCTGGGAACTCACACGAGAACTTCCCAGTGGGTCACCCATCATGGGAGTGCTCTCGCGCGCTACTTGCTTAACTTTGGAGTTCCCATGGAACCTGAAGCCAGTGAGCTCCCAAAAGGCCTCGCGCTAGGTAGGGATGGGAATATACATATAAGGATCACTCCCCTGGGCGATGTGGGATCTCATAATCCACTCCCTTAGAAATTTCGAGGACGAAATTCTATAAGGGGGTAGATTGTGACAGCCCGTCCCAAATTTGTACATATTTTTTATCCTCGAAAATATGAATGTACATTTTTACCTTTGAACGATGGGTTACGTTTATGATTTTGGGCTTAAGTAAAGGCCCAAATTCTTGGAATTTGACCAATCCCCTCATTTCCTAAATTTTGGGAACCCTAATTGTGTAAGTTGAGAAGATTAGGGTTTAATTGGTTAGGTTGGTTAGTTTTGGACCAATTAGAAACTAAAGTTGGATTTTAATGTGTTGTGATTGGTGTTGAGGACACACACATTCTTGGATCACTCTCTCTCTCTTTCCCGTTGACTCTCTCTCTCTCTCTCTCTCCTACACTCTCGGATTCACTCTCTCACTCTCTCTCTTTCAACTTGTACGGACCACACCCAAAGAACCTCCAAACATTGTAGATCGAACGAACCAAGGTCACCATTATGATCCTTGAAGGACCATGAGCACAACCATGTTCCTTTTAGGTCATGAAACCTTCGAGAAACCCTAGTTCGAAAGAGAACCGTCGAGGTACAGTGACAACCACATGATCGTGGAAGTTTCATGCCATTTCAAGACTCCCAAAGGTACCCTCTCTTCCTCCTAAGTGTAATGGTTGAGTTTTGGTTGGATTTGGACGTCGGAAAACCCTAAAAATAGGATCTCCAATTTGGGTACTATTCATCAACTTTTTAATGGATGTTTATATTCAAAATTTTGAGCTCACAGAGAGCTTTAGAAGGTCCTTACGAACCTCGGAGTGGTTCGTTTGCAAGATTTGGACTTCGGGAAGCCCAGTTTCAAGAAGTAGCAGAGTTCGCGTGAATATCGAAGCTTTTCCGACGAGTTTCTGTCAACGTTGGACCACGAGACAGGTATAACGCGACTCTTTAGGTTCCAAGCTTCATTTTGGTACCAATTACGTAGAAAATGGAGTAGAAATGAGCGAGATTAGTAGTTTAGAAATTTTCCCCAGTTTCCGGCGCCGACGACGGTCGCCGGAGTTCTGAGGAAGAAGACAGAGAATATTCCGTCAAGTTTGACGGAATATTCTCACGGCGTCAGCTAACTCTGACGGTTTCCGTTAGCTTTTAATGGAATATTCCTAACGGCCTCACAGACCCAGTCCCGTGTGCCAGGCACGTGCCGCTCGTGGGAGGCGCGTCTGGCCGTGCCTTGGCCGGCGAGTGAGGGCGCGTGGGTGATCGAAAAAATATTCTAAAAATATGGGGATGATCTTGAGGTTGTGTAGATCATTTTGGTATATTCAAACACCCCATTTGAGCTTTGTATGAGAAGTTATTAGCTAGTTTTGTCTATGTGCTTAAAATAATATTTTTATAGTTGTTTCTCACATAGGCGAGACCTATCCAGAGGACGAGCGTAGCCAGGCTAGGCACGGGGGCTACGATCTTTCTACTTACCACTGAGTGGGCTTTTGTTTTCCGTATTTACCTATATACTAAGTATTTTCCCAAAATATGCACTAAATGTTTTAGTAATGAAATGCCATGCCAATACCTATATACGTCTAATTATGCATCAGGAAATGGTTATGCATTATGAAATGGTTATGCATCATGAAATGGTTATGTATCATGAATTTGTATGTGCATGATTGTTGGTGCTGTGGACGCTCTGGTAAGTATCAGGTAAGACTATGTGTGGTTAAATACAAGTTAAGAAAAGAAGAGTATGATGAGATGCGTTGAGAGCTCATAAACTTGCACCCCGGTGTTAGTGCTCCCGCCCAGAGATAGGGGCCAGTCTTGCACGTGATGTTCACCTCCCGCACCATACGCTCATCTTGGATCCAAGTTAGGTGCACAGTCATGTCGTATAAACCACTTTCAGTGGGTTCGACTCGTAGGTGACCCGCGATCATTGAAAGTGGGTTTGACTCATACCCACGATCATTCGCACAGTCTTCACGTGATTGTAGCACTAGAGCGTATGATTTCACACCCAGACCTGTCGTATAGACCACTATAAGTGGGTTCGACTCGTGTGCAAGCATGATTTATGAGCTAGAGATCAGCTGACGAGCTGTTGCAGTGGTTATAGCATTGGATATACTTACCTGATGAGTTGATTATTATGGCATGGCATATTATGGCATATTCATGATTTATTGGCATATTAGCATGATGATGATTTCAGATGAGTTTTAGTATATGTATATACTATTTTCTGGGAAAGTATACAGGTTTTACGGCGAGGGGATATAAAGCTTGTTTTTGAAATGATTTTCGAAAGACTTTGTTTTTGCCCACTCACGCTTTTGTTTTGCGCCCCTCTAGGTTCTAGGTAGCATAGTTGGTGGCATCTGAGGCAGCAGCAGTGATTCTGACAGACCTTCACTCATGTAGGACCCCTTTGGGGTGTTTTATTTAAGTACTCCTTATGTTCGACTGCACCTAGACAATTATGCTCTGATTGTGTATTAACACTTCTGAAGTTGGTTTTTAGTTATTCGTATTTCTCTTTGCATTAACACTTCCGCACTGTGCACATGGCTACGTCACCCTCACGTGACAGCCAGCATGCCTCGATCTCGGTCGGGGTGTGTCAGGTTATCAAATTTAAACTAAAACTCAAAATTGAAGGTTAATTTTTGAAAATTCAAGAAATCAATTTTATAGTTTTTAGAACTATGGTGATATTTCTCTTCACTTGTAAGTGAGAGTTCTTAGGTTCGATTTTTGCCAAAGGCGAATTTGTATCACGTTATTGCTAGCCCATTGTGAAGCTAAGTTCACCTCATTCCATTTAGTGTAGATAATATCGTTTGTTAAAAAAAAAAAAAAAAAAAAAAGGCCACTCAGTACTACGGTTTAGTGGTATTCCTATTCACTTGTAAGTGAGAGGTCTTAGGTTTGATTCTCGCCGAAGGCGGGTTCGAACCACGTTATTGCTATCCCATTGTGAGGCTAAGCCTACCCCCTCCGCTTTAGTGTAAATAATATCGTTTGTTCCAAACAAAAACAAAAAAAAAATCTTTTGCCAACGGTGTCGTTCTTGCTCCCCAACCTAGGTTCGAACCCCGAAGCTGTCAAAGTGGCCAGGCACCGTGCCGCAATGCACAGTTGGAGCATTTCACATGCGCCGAAGGGATTAGTCCTTGGGCCTATGAAGCCTTTGGGATACCCCTTGACTTAGGGGGGTGTAGTCAATTTGGATTTCAAAGGATTTTAATAGATTTTTTAAAGTGTCAGATTTCAAAGGATTTTAATAGACTTTACAATTCTACATGGATTTAGGCATATTTATATGGATTTTCATATAGATTTCTATGGATTTGTGTGGACAGTCTTCTATGGATTTCTTAGGATTTTCAGAAAGAAAATAATTTTTTATGTCAAAAAAATTAAATAAAAAAGAGTGATTCCATCCCTTCAATTAACAAAAATTCAAGAAATCTCTTTCTTCCTCTGCCCATTTTCCTCTCTTGTGTGCCTTTCAATGGCTTCCAAATAGAGTGCCTTCCAATGGCTGAAGCACCAAAAACCGAAGAAAATTCGATACATAAAGCCCTAGCTTTGGCACGAAAAGGTGAAGCTATTTTTTAAGTTATTTTCTATGAAATTTTTAAGTGAGTATTGAATTTCTTAGAAATGTTGGGCAAGTTGGAATCTGGGCATTTGGAAAAATGGAGGTTTTAGTTGGTTTCTGTGAAGTGGGTTTTGGAATTGGAATATGGGTTGTGATATTGGCTTGGTCAATTTTGATGATTTGAGTGTGAATGGATCCAAATGGCTATCACAAAATTCTTGCTCTAGTGTGAATGGATCCAAATGGCTGTCACAAAATTCTTGCTCTACATCTTCTTCTCTGCAATCACCTTGGCCTACTATGTTTTGCAATCCATTACCTTGGATTTTGTTTGTTTATGGTTTGAACAGTGAGGTTGAAGGCGATGGTAGGGAAGGGAGGGACAGGGAAGATGAATGTTCATCTTTTGTGGTTGCGTGAAAAGAAATCTGAGGGGGGAGGGTTGGATTCTTGATGCTCTTTGTTTTTTTTTTTGAACAAGACTTGATGCTCTTTGTTATATACACCACCCACCCACCTTCAAATCCATCAAAATCCTTCACTTATTAAAATCCTAACAAATCTTTGACATTTTCACTGCACTTGAATTTAGATGTATTATTTAAAATTGTAATTGACTACTCCTGAATTTTGATGTATTCTTCAAAATCCTAATTTGACTACACTATGATTTCAAAGTCCTTCAAAATCCCTTTTTAAAATCTAATTGACTACACCCAAATTTTGAAGTCTATTAAAATCCTACAAAATCCTAATTTGACTACATCCCCAGATTTTTAGTCAAAAAAAGAACGGTGTCGTTCTTTTTAAACATCTAAACTTTTCCCCTCTTCTTCCTCGCGAGGCCGCCGGAACCAACTCTTCAACTGTACACTTTTGTTCTGAACTTTCTGATAGACCCCAACTTCTTCAATTGCCGAAATGCCCCTCCCGAAACATCATATTCACAAGCTACCTTCACTTCACTGGTCCCCCTCCGACGCCGCCCTCGCCGACAAGGCAATCACCTACCTCAAACGCCACCCTCAACACCTCACTTCTCTATCTTCCCATTTTACCCCTGAGGCAGCCTCCTGCGTCCTCCTCAAGTCCCAATTCGACCAAACCCTAACCCTAAATTTCCTCAACTGGGCTCGAAACCGCCATTTCCTGACCTTCCCATGCAACTGCCTCGCGCTCCACATCCTCACCCGCTTCAAGCTCTACAAATCCGCTCAATCCCTCGCGGAGGACGTTGCCCTCAACACCGTCGACGATGGCGGCAGTTTGGTCTTTCAGTGCCTCGCTGACTCCTTTCATAGCTGCAATTCGAGCTCCGCGGTCTTTGACTTGGTGGTGAAGTCTTACTCTCACTTGAATTTCATTGATAAAGCAATGAACATTGTTAGTTTAGCTAAAGTTCATGGATTTATGCCTGGTGTGCTGTCCTATAATGCAATTTTAGATGCAATTATTAGGTCGAAAGGGTCGGTTAAATTTGCAGAGGAGGTGTTGAGTGAGATGATTAGGAATGGGGTCTCTCCGAATGTGTATACTTACAATATTTTGATTAGGGGTTGTAGCGGGGCGGGGAATTTGGAAATGGGGTTGTATTTTTTCGGTGAAATGGAAAGAAATGGCTGTTTGCCGAATGTGGTTACTTATAATACATTGATTGATGCCTATTGCAAGTTGAAGAGGATTGATGAGGCGTTTGAACTGTTCAGATCGATGGCGTTGAAGGGTTTGGAGCCGAATTTGATTTCTTATAATGTGGTAATCAATGGCTTGTGTCGAGAAGGCAGGATGAACGAGACAATTCAGGTCCTTGATGAGATGAAAAGAAAAGGTTTTGTTCCTGATGAGGTGACTGGTAATACACTCATTAGTGGATATTGCAAGGCAGGCAATTTTCATCAAGCACTTGTTTTGCAAGAGGATATGCAGAGGAATGGCTTGTCTCCAAATGTCGTCACATATACAGCATTGATTAACGCCATGTGTAAGGCTAAGAATTTGAAACGAGCAATGGAGTTTTTTGATCAGATGCATGTTAGAGGACTTCGTCCAAATGAGAGGACGTATACTACATTGATCGATGGCTTCTCTCAACAGGGGTTCTTAAATGAAGCTTACGGTGTTCTGAATGAAATGATTGGGAGTGGATTTTCACCTTCGATTGTGACTTACAATGCCCTTATCAATGGATACTGCTTATTAGGGAGGATGGAGGAGGCCATTGGAGTTATACAAGACATGATAGGTAAAGGTTTGTTCCCTGATGTAGTAAGTTATAGTACTATTATAACTGGGTATTGTCGGCATCAGGAATTGGAGAGCGCATTTCGAATGAAGCAGGAGATGGTGGAGAAGGGTGTATCACCTGATGCAGTTACCTATTCATCACTCATTCAAGGTGTCTGTCAGCAAAGAAGACTAGTTGAAGCTTGTGATCTGTTCCAAGAAATGTTAAGCATGGGTAGGCGTCCTGATGAATTTACATACACAACCTTGATCAATGCTTACTGTGTGGAAGGGGACTTAATCAAGGCTCTAGAGTTGAATAATGAAATGATACGAAAAGGTTTCTTACCTGATGTTGTTACATACAGTGTGCTTATTAACGGACTTAACAAACAAGCTCGGACAAGGGAAGCAAAGAGGCTTCTGCTCAAGTTGTTTTACGAGGAGTCTGTTCCCGATGACGTCACATATAATACACTAATAGAGAACTGCACTAATAGTGAATTTAAGAGCGTGGTGGCCCTTGTAAAGGGATTCTGTATGAAGGGTTTGATGAAAGAAGCAGACCAAGTTTTTGAGACGATGATTAAGAGGAAATACAAGCCTAATGAGGCAGTTTATGATGTTATTATACATGGTCATTGTAGGGGTGGAAGTGTTCAGAAGGCATATAATCTATACAAGGAGATGTTGCATTTCGGTTTCGTTCCTCATACCGTGACTGTTATTGCGTTGATTAAAGAACTTTTCACCGAGGGAATGAACAAGGAATTGAATCAAGTCATAGGGAACATGCTTAGAAGCTCTCAGGTTAGTGACGCTGAGCTTGCAAAACTACTCGTTGAAGTCAACCATAAAGAAGGAAATATGGATGCGGTATTTAATGTGCTTAGCGAAATGGCCAAGGATGGCCTCCTTCCAAATAGTGGAGTAGCAGCTTGTGCAGGGGGGTAAATAATGGCAAACATTCTCTTACTGAAAAGAACAAAAATGATGGCAAGCATTCAAGCTGATTGCGATCTTTTTGACTGACCAAGTGAATGAGGAAGATGCATGCTGAAGTGAACTTTCGAGCTTATATATTGGTCAGTGATTGAGAACGGAATTGAATTCTATCACCTTTGTTAATTGTCGGACACAACATCAAGGGAACCTGTGGTGGCTTTTGCTAGCGAGGCCTTCAGCCACCTTTTTAAGAAGATTCTTCAGTTATCACTATTCACTACACTTTCCTTCTATTCAGAGTTATGCTCAATGTAAGTAACATTTGTGACACACAGTATTGATTTATGTGTAGTTTGCATTTGGTTTTGAATGCTGTTTCTGGTGGACAGCATGTTCGAACAGAAGTTTTGAAGCTTTCTGGAAATGCCATTTTGTTTTTAATCTGTACTCATGGATCAATTATGGAAGGTTCTCACTAGATCCTCTCACAACGTCTGGTAGCAGTTTCTTCTTGGTTAGGTATCCATGTCTGTCTTTCACTCAATGCATTCTGTAATGTGTGCTTCTGTTCAGCTGCAAGCGCGCGCACATACTATATAACCAAAGAATCTACTACGCGTGGTGTTGTTCTTGGTCAATTTTATGACATTATCATCTTTCTTCCTCATATTTACGTGCTCTCACGATTTATTATAGAACTTCAGAGTCTCAGTTAACAGAGTTTCAGCGGTTAGGATCAATTTCTTACCAGTGAATCTTTCTATTGAAGGTAGACTCAATTTCATACAAAAGCACAAGCAAACAAGAAAGTAGTTAGTTTTCTCCTCGTTTTAAAGAAACTTAGCATTATGTTTCGCTGCTTGAGAGGCAAAGGATGTGGATTTCAATCTGCATTTAATTGATTTGATGGATGCTATGCTCTTCTCGATGCGCCAAGGCTTAAAACTTCATGGATTCATGGCAAAATTGCTCGTGCAACTATTTTGTTTGTTTGATGAAAAGAAATCGAAAGACGCATCAATTTTGTGATGAATTGTGAGCTAATGCTGATTATCTTAAGTTCTCCCTGCTTGTATTCTCCTGTTAACATTTTGCCTTGGCAATGGCAGCTTTTGAATTTATGTTAATGGAAACACAACAACTTCCATAAGATAAGGCGGAACATCAATCCGCCGTCGATCTCGTAAATTGGTCTTTGCTACTTGTGACCTTCAACTTTCAAGGTTAACTACGATTTAAGGCACATCAGTTCAATTGTACGCAAATTAGTCTACTTATTGCTTCAATATAAGCGAATTTTCCGTGGGGCTTCACAACCGCTACTCTTGCTGCTCTAAAACCCCAACCTAGAGTAGAGAGGAATAGCGTAGAGACCCCAAGAAGAGAAACAAGAACATCAGGCCTCTTAGCCCTAACTGTGGATCAAATGCACCAAAGAATTACTCTCATCAATATGATAATTTCGACATTAACATTGCAAGGTTACGATGCACAAGATTCTTCCTAAAGACTAGCTACAAGGATTTCCGTCGAAATCGGACATATTACTCTGATCCCCTTCACCTTCAACGACTACTGCTACACAGTAAACACACACATAAAATGCAGTACAACTGATGAACCACTAGTGGATTTCCACTCTTTCCGCCAATCTTGTAACTTCACTACCAAGTCAGTCGGGCCCCAACAACTATCTCAGTCATCACATATTTAGCTTAATTCAAGTACTACAGCCTAAAACCTAAAACGAACAACGAAGATAACATTCAAACGAACATCCTTACATAGAAAAATAAACGGTTTGAGAACCACCCCTTTACCCTGAAAGGATGCGTGTCTTATCTCGTCGAAAGCCTCTGATGCAAATCATCTGCCAATGCTTGCCTCAAGCTTTCCCCATAGTAGTAAGAATCCTTCTCGCTTTCAAGCACCCTGGGCGGCGGCCCACTCTCATCCGGGTCCTTCCAGAGCTCCGGTTCAGGCTCCCTCGCAATTTGGCACAAGTTATGCAACACGCAACAAGCAACAATGGTCTGAGGCACATGATTAATACCCACATTGAGGTCCTGCAGAATCTTCCACCTCCCTTTAAGCAGCCCAATTGCCTCAACCACAGCAGACCTCCCCTTCATAAGCATTCCGTCGAACAGGTTCTGGGCAGGAGTCCCCATCCCATTCGGCGAAAAGGGTGTCAGCATAAAGGACATCAAGGGGTAGCACCAGTCCCCAACAATGTAAGGCCTCACATGATGACCCCTCACATTGATTATCTTCTCCCAAACATCGCCGGAAGTCAGCTTATTGTACAAAAGACTATCTCTGAAATGGGTGGCGTCGTCTGTGCCGCCAGGGGCTTTCACACACACATCCCAGAAGATTTTCTTGTGATCCGCCACGACCTCGAGCAAAACCGAAGGGTACCCATGTCGGCATTTGTAGTTTCCGGGCAAATTGTGCTTATGGAGCTTGATTGGGCTGCCGTCAATGGCGCCACACATGTTGGGGAGCGACGTAAGCTCCTCGAAAGCCTGGGTGGTTTCGATTAGCCTGCGGCGGGAGATGGGAATCTTGATAAACTCAGGGTACAGCTTGGTGGCGAGGAGGCGGGTGACCATGTTGGTGATCTTGGAGACGAGGTATGGATCGAGGGAGTAGCGAGAGGCGAGGGTTTGGGCGGAGAAGCCGTGGGAGAGACGGGAAAGGACCATGGCGACGGCGTAGTCAGAGGGGAGGGAGAGATTGGAGAGGGCGATGTGGGGTTTGAGCTTCTCGACGACGGTGGTGAAGACAGGGTAGGAGAGGCCGTAGAGGGACCGCCATTGGGCATCGCGGAGAGGGGCTTCTAGGGACCAGATGTGTTCGGTGGAGAGGGCTCGGAAGGCGGAGACGGAAAAGGCGGATGCGGCGGCGGTGTCGGCGGAGGCGGGGGGTGGGTTTTGGGATGAGGAGGAGGAGGGTTTGGTGCGGGAGGTGGCGATGAAGGAGAGGACGGAGGCGATGGTGAAGAAGAGAAGAGGGGCGGCGGAGGAGGAGGCGAGGAGGGAGGTGGGGGTGGGGGAGGAGGAGGTGGTGGGGGAGGAAGATGCAGCGGCGGCGGTTGTGGGGGTGGTGGAGAGGAGGGAGGTTGTTGGGTCGATTGAGTTGTGGAGATGGAGGAGGTTTGAGAGCATCAGTAGAAACGTTTCATCCATTTTTTTTTCGATTGAAGTGTTTTCTTCTCCAGTTGAGTTTTATCACAACCCTCTGAACTGAAAGAAATATCTGCACAAGTTCCCCGAGTTTGGAGTTCGAAGCGAAATTAAAACATTTCTTTCTTCTTTTTTTTTTTTTTGGTGAACAACATTTTAATTTTGTTACCCAAAAAACATTTCAATTAAAACTTTTTTACAAACGAAACGATAACGTTAATGATATCAGTGGGTGTATTTATTTGAGAATTTGAGACACTTTAATGGATTTTATAAATCCATAAATTTTTATAGAGTTTAATTGATTTGTAGAGATTCCGAGGATGTATTCAATTGGGATTTTGAGGGATTTTAATTCTTTTAATGAATCTATGGATATTCAATCATAATTTTAAGTGATTCTCTGAAATTCAAGATGTATTAAATTAGGATTTTAAGTTAGTTTATTAAAATCCTTAGAAATCAGGTGTATTCAATTAAGATTTTAAATAAGATTATAACATTCCAGGTGTATTTAATTAGAAATTGATTTTAAAGAATCTAAGAAAGTTGAGGAATTAGAGGGAATT
The DNA here is from genome assembly GCA_036320875.1 of Cotoneaster glaucophyllus. Lineage (NCBI taxonomy): Eukaryota > Viridiplantae > Streptophyta > Magnoliopsida > Rosales > Rosaceae > Cotoneaster > Cotoneaster glaucophyllus. The sequence continues at coordinate 24,444,850 of CM070059.1, read as the reverse complement.
TGAGAGATTTCGTAGTGTATTTTAAGCATCCACAAATCTTACATCTCCCCATGAGATTTCAAGGGAATTGAATCAAAATTCCCTCGAAATCTCATGGGGAGAGGTGAGATTTGTGGATGCTTAAAATACACTACGAAATCTCTTCAATTCCCTCTAATTCCTCAACTTTATCAGATTCTTTAAAATCAATTTCTAATTGAATACACCTGAACAGTTATAAACTTCTTTAAAATGCTAATTGAATACACCCAGATTTCTAAAAATTTTATAAACTATCTTAAAATTCTAATTGAATACATCTTGAATTTCAGATAATCATTTAAAACCGCGAAACCGAATCAAACCTCGTCAAAATAAATTGTAAAAAACTGTGTTGACTGAAAAAAGTAAACTTAGGTTCAAGAACTAGACCAAACAGTTCATACCGGTTTCAGTTCTTATCTTGGCAGAATCATAAGATCCCGACCGAGCTGTTTATTTATTTTTTAAATATCTAATTCCCTTGGCCCATTTTATATATAAACCTAAATGAAATTTAATTAATCCAAGCCTAAAAGTCATAACTAAACCCTAATGTTTAAAGAAGAATTACACGTTGAGTATACTTTTAATATTTAATTATATATTGAGACAATACTTTTTTAACATTTCAAAAAAAGACAAAAATGAATACATATGTAAAATGACATCATTATTGTATTTTTTTTTTTTTGGATTTTTTTTGGGAGCGTAAGTTACAAAAACACCATTATATTTGAAAAAGGTGGAGGCCCATAAACCCTAGCTGGGTGAGTGAGTTGAGGAGGTGCATACTCAGTACGACTTCTTCAAGGTCATGGGCAAGGGCATGTTGCCGCAGCACCAACCCGTTGCTGAGATCGCCATCGTCCTGTGCTACTTCCAGGGAGATAGAGTTAGAGATCGAACGGACCAAGGAGGGGCAGGATGTGCCGGAATCGGTTCCAAATGGAGCGATGCAGGTTGGAGAGAAAGTAGCAATCTCCCACGACTCATGCATTCTCTTTGAATTTTCAGTTGGGATGGCTCTTCGCCTCGAAAAGTGTGGCTTTATATCAATGAGGTAAAAATTCATCTGAGTAATGATAGGGTGGACGATGGAAATGCTGGGGAGTGCTCTATGCACAGGTAATTTAAAAGTGATATAGTATTATGTAATTATATACATGTGATCTCAAACCTATGTAATTAGTTAGCTTTTTCATATATACTTGTAATTACATTAATAACTAGTTAATTAATTATATCTGTTTGGGCCCAAAATTACACCATCGGTCCGTGCAATCAAGGTCGTTGAGTGAACGTAGCTCTCAACCGTTGGATGGCAGAATAATTAAGATAATTATTATTGAAGGGAATGTTGTGGATTTATTTGGACCCGATTTTACATTATCGGCCTATTACGATGACTCCAAGATTAAACAGATTTTGCTTGATATAATCTATTGATTTTAATCATGGTAATTATCTTGAGAGATATCTTTTGAGTCTGAGGAGATCGAGATGGATTAATGGGATTACCATGGTGTGAGAGTTATGCAAGTCTACAAAGTCATGTTTTTTTTTTGCGTGGGTAAAGGATGGAGCTGATCATATATTATTTGAGATTATCCATTTAATGAGGATTGCATGAAGTTTAACATGCATACAACATCTGAGGCTTGTGATTAACATGCATACAAGACAAGCCCACATGGCTCCCTGTTACCAACCTAGAATTCCATTTAAGATGGAATACCTTTCATCAGGCACGTGGCCTCATTAAATGGATTTTGCTTGGTTTTGTGCATGTAAAGGATAAAGATGCATGCCTTGGAGGAAATGAGCGACCAGATAATGGGTTGAAAGAAGGATTAGAATTGAATCGCAATTCTTTATAAAAATGAATGAATGCATCTGCGCATACAACTCGGAATATAGAGTTTTTGTTGGCAGAAAACACGTCATCCAGTGGGTTTACAGCCACTATAAATACAAGGCTATACGTAACATTAGAGGGATCTCCAACTCAACACACAAAACTGCCCTGCGCAAACTCTCTCCTTTTGAGATTTTTATTTTCTTGTCCGCCGACACATCTTCAGTTTGGATAAACAGCACTGTGAAGGCAACCGGTGATATCTTCAGTTTGGATAAACAGCACTATCGCCGTAGAACCAGTCGATCGCGAAGCACCTTCAGTTTGGATAAACAGCACTGCATCAAGGCCGGTTGGTTACCTATCCAAGTCTCGGTCGAGAAGGATTTTCGAATCCTTATTGGCAGAGGTTATCTCACCAGCCTTCTCGGCGAAGTGAGGTATTACTAGTTACCGAGCTCGGCACATCGAACGCCGAGTTGTTTTATGATTGGATACTCGCAGGTTGGTTTCAGAGTTCGGCATTCAGACGGCCGAACCACTTTCACCATCAAGACCTATATCTGTTTCGAGTATCTGTGCCCTTATACGTTGGTGTCGATTCGGCGTGCTTATACCTTCACGAAGATAATCACCGTGACCGAATCCGGCGCCGACGAGTCGTGAACTTCGCAAGACTAGTAGCCTTGTCTTCAGGCTCTAGAACCCAAGGGCCGAGGCGCGTTCCTTCCTCGGCCGTGATCGCAAGATTTAGAAGTCAGCCGCGCACACAATGCAACATCAACATTTTACTCACCGGCCGAGTTTGGCCGTCGAGTTGGCACGCCCCGCATTCAACCGAAGGACGTAGTTCGCTCATAGATTATTCGGCCTGCGTGCCACGTAGGCTTGGTAGTTTTTAGGGTCAACAATATCAAGTCCACCTTAATTTTTCACCTCAGAAGGGAAAGGCCATGTGACCTTTGCAATGTTTAATAAGTGTCGGAGGAAATTCATAAGAAGAATGATAGGGTGGAGGATGGAAATACTAAAGAGTACTTTATGCATGGGAAAAGAGTTGAGAAAAAGGTTGTCTCTTTTGAAAATTCTAGTTTATAGGGTTGTTTCATTTAATGATTGAGAAAAAGGTTATCTCTTTTGAATTTTTTGTACTTGTTTGCGAAGTCATCCTTTTGAAACGTGTATTTTTTTATTTTTAAGTTATGAGATACTTCATGGTTATCGTCTAAATAAATAAATAAATAAAATCTTTGCAAAAATGGTCGATGATTGATTAAACTGATTCTGCAAAAATGATTGAGGATGGCTTGAATCGATTCTGCAAAAATGGTCGAAGACGGGTCGAACTGATTCTGCAAAAATGGTCAAAAATTGATTGAACTGATTCTGCAAAAATGGTCGATGATGGATTGAACTGACTCTGCAAAAATGGTCGAAGATAGGTTGAACTAATTCTGCAAAAAAAATAGTCGATGATGGATTGAACTGTTGGGGGAAAATTTTAGAGTACACAACTCTAACACAAGTGTTGAAGAGACAACACAAGTAAACAAATTACTTGTATTACACTCACAAAATATTACAACACTCAAATTCTCAAGGACACTCTTTAGAAGCAATAACACTCTCTCACTTTCTAGAGACACACTCTAAACCACTCACTCTTACAAGACTACTTACAAGACTTCTCACTCACTTACTTAGCTCTCTCTACTTGACTACTTTCTTTTTTTTGGTTGCATAGCAATACACACACACACCCCTATTTATACGCATGTTTGCCGACATTGGACATTGCTAGATCATTCTAGCTACTTATTATGCATGCCACCGACATAGGCTTTGCATAATAGCCTTGCCGACTTAAATGATGCTAGAATTTTCTAGCATATTATTATACACACTCACACCCACCGACTACACTTGCAGATTTGAACTAGAATGGTCTAGTTCATTTGTAGCTGGACAAAGTTCTCTAGAAGCTTCTGCCTTCCAAGCTTGCTGCTTGTATTTGCTAGACTTTTCTAGAATCCAAACACCAATTGTGTTGGTGTTGATCTTCAACATGAACTGATTCTCCAAAAAGGGTCGAAAACTAGTTGAACTAATTCTGCAAAAATGGTCGAAGACGGGTTAAATGGATTCTGCAAAAATGGTCGAGGACGGGTTGAATTGATTCTGCAAAAAATGGTCGAGGACAGATTGTACTGATTCTGCAAAAATGGACGAAGACGGGTTGAACTGATTCTGCAAAAATGGTCAAGGACGAATTGAACTGATTCTGCAAAAATGGTCAACGACGTGTTGACCTGATTCTAGTAACAAATGATACAAACTAATTCTGTAGAAATAGTGGAGGATGGGTTGAGCTTATAGAGCTTATAGCACATATTAATTTTGTTGGACATGTGAGGGGTGGGTTCTATAAGCCTTCAGAGTATAGATAGTATTTAAAAATATTGTTTCCATGTTTTTGGGTTGGGTTTCAGTTGTTTTTATGTTTTTGTCTCTTTGACATGTCTAAAAACTAGTGAAGTTCCTTGAAATATAATGAAAGTTTTTGTCTCTATATATAAACTTGTGACAACCCGTCCCTAATTTTACGATTTTATTAATTTTAAAAGAGTGAATTGATGAAAATGCCCTTAGAGGAGAGGATGTCGACTTTTGTTGACCGGCGTATTGTGAGTGAAGGAAAAATATTGTCCTAGCTAAGAACAAGTAAGAACATTTGAATACATATGCAAACTAATAACACTTTAAAGTAGGCATGCATTCAAAAACAATTCATAAAACCCATGACTTTCAAAGCCTAGCATATGGTGAACCAATAGACTCTTTAACAAACTTAAAGAGAAGAAAGGATTTAGAGATTCTTTACCCTTGAAGCTCATCCTTGATTTCACAAGGGATTCACCCAAGTGGAGGGCCTTCAAGTCACCTCCTAGCTCCTTGGATCTACCTTGTGATTTGTATACTCCTTTGCTCCTTGAGGATGTGAGGAAAGGATCTCCAAAAGTACCAAAGATTTAGTACCTCTAAGTCTCCACACCAAAGATGTAGTGTAAAGATGAAATGGATGACTTAGAAGGATTTTTGATGCTAGTAAAACCCCCTAAGTTGGCCGGCCTCTATGGAGAAAATTGGAGACAATGTTTCTCTTCTTTTCTCTTAGAAAAGCCTTTTTGAAAATAAAGCTATAAAGTTGCTTTTATACTTCATTCTTAGGTGAGTGGCAAACTTGCAATAAAGCATAACCTACTACCCCTCACCCTTATGGCCGGCCCCCTTTTGGTATTGGGCTAATTGCCCATTTTGTTTTAGTTGTCATACAACTTAAACATAATGGACCTTGTGGACCAAAACACTTTTGGGCCTTGAAACCCAAAACCAACTTAAAAGCCCAATACGAACATTTCGTATAATTAATTAACTAATTAATTAATCTTGACCATAATTCAATTAAACCTTTTAATTGCATATCCATCTCATTTTATTTCTTCACTTTCATCCTTACTCGGTGTACGATCCATTAGGTTCCAATTAGCGAGGCAATGGGCGATTGTTACTCTTAACGATCGATTGTGAATTGAAACAACATTTCAATTCTCCCTTTTGATTAGTGTTTGCTAATCTTCAGGGCTTCCACAAACCATGAGTGACACCTAGCAGCATTTCATGGTTACCCAAGCTAAGTAGAAGTGGTTGGAGAACCTATCCAGTTACAACTACAATGCAATACGGTCCTTCTCTAATACAATACTCTTTATCACATTGTTTGAGTGATAGTTTGTTTCATGTCTACTATCCAATGTGATACTTTTCTATATGATTCAATTTGAATATGATTTGGAACAAACTTCCTAAGTCATATTCATATGCTTTGGCCAAAGACTCTCGAATCATATCTTAGAGTATTCTCCTTCCACCATGGAAGGTTAGAGATCCCTTGTTGTGCATTCACATGTCTACATGATTAGATAGCTTGACCCCAACAATGCCGTGGACACTCACAATGGAATGCCTTTGACATGATCAAAGATCAAGGACCTAACCATTAGACATCAATGATGCCTCAGGTCAAAGGACTACTTTGCATATTGTAACTAATGAGTTCTTACATGACATGTATGTTCGAACTCTCGTTTGATCGTTGTTCAGTGTACTCGATTACCTTTCGAGCACCTATGTGTTTGTCTTAGTGTCTAACACCAAATGACTTGAGACTAGTCATACTCACGCTTGAGTAGACATAACACATACTAACCTTAACGGACTGTCAATGCCCAATTGGCAATCCTATGGCTAGGAACGTTTTAGGAATGAACATAAGAGAAAGGTCTCGTTAATTTAACGTACTTAAATTACTTATCTCTTAGATCAAATACATTCCTTGGATTCCCTTATTGCTTAAACACATGATACAATAAATAGTGATTAACAATAAGCTTTGCCCTTTATTAAACATATAAAAGTTTAATACAATAAGTATTCCAAAAGCTATTACATCAAATGAGTGGCTTTGTGGGCATACTTCCAACAGTGAGATGTATGAAACATTCTTTTAGCGTATCCTCATAGTGCTCGTCACTACGAACACGTAGGCGCAAGCGGAATCGAAATCAAAGCTATGGTTAAAATTTTACGAAAATACGAACGTAAATAGCGTTTTAGTAATTTCACGCTATTTTTGGCCTTGTTTGGTGAGCCAGTGGGGCCCACACCCCACTCTCCTCCCTCACTCCCGTGTCTTCTCTCAGTTTCTCTCTAACTCTCTCATCGCTCATCTCACATTTCAAACCATCTTTCTCTGCACTCTCTGTGTAACACAAAACAGCCGACCTCCATCGCCATCTGCCATCTATGGCAAGTCCCGGTTGAACCACTCACTTGTTACAGGCCTCGCTGCAAGCCATTAGTGGCCTTGATGTTCCCTCTATTCCTCTAACCCTCTTCTTTCCCTCTGCAAATATTGGACGACCAAGAGGCCGAGACCACCATCATGACTACTTTAACTAGCCATATCAAGGGATTTCATCAACCTTTTAGACAAGGAACTAGGACTTCAAGCTGCAAACTCAAACCAACCATGAAACGTACATTGTACAATGGCTCTATCACTGTTCATTCCCTTTCCTGACCATGGTGAGCCTTGAGACCCTTTGAATCCTTCTTGTTTTGAATCCCTTATAGTGTTGTTAATCTTAAAATGGTGATTGGATGATGACGTAATGCAGGAAGCAACTTGGGAAAAATTTCCCAAATTTCTGGAAAACTAGGATCTGTGGCCATTTGGCCAATTTTAGACCATTTCCACTGCCAATAAGGCCACAACTGGGCTTCCAATAGGTATAGTCTTGTTCCATATGTTTCTGGCTTCACATTGGTTTTGGAATTATCGAATTTGGTTTAGAATCAAGCTCGATATGAGCTTTGGAAGTCGGACAAAAAACCTGCAAAACGTAGGCATTCGTGAGGAAGGCGAGTATCGTCATACTCACAGGCGCGTGGGGCACGCGTGAGGGAGCCACCATGAGTGGTGCGTGCTGTGCGTGGCTGCCGGTGCAGCCACCTTGTGGCGGCGCCTGGCGACTCATGCGGTGGCGCGTGGAGGAGGCCGAGGTCCCTCCTTAGGTTTCTCGACGTGCTGGACCTGAATCTTCCATCTGTTTTCTAAAATTCGACCATTTAAAAATAGTTTCTTTATTAGCTGTACTTTGTATGAAAGCGTGTTTATACGTTAGTACGTTACGTATTTACATAAATGGTTTCGTTTCTACGCAAAACACATCGCAATGACTCTCAATGCTACAAGGCGGGTTTAACTTGACGACATGATCTGTGAGTGTGTCTTTTTATTATATATACATATATTTGTTTAGTTTCCATATATATATATATATATATACATATATATATATATATTTAATAGTGAAGTTTCTATGTGACTGCTGTAAATAAATGAACCTTTATAGGAAATGACGTAGCGAAAAGAATTAGAAAATCATTATAAATCTTACATGATGCCTTAATTTAGGTTTACCGCTATGAATAATGTTTTGTTGACTAGAATTATCGAATCATTGTTTGCTTCACCGGTGTTAGTACTCGCCCAGGCCAGAGCCAGTCTTTCATGTGTATGTGCACATCGCACCGTACGCTCACTTTGGATCCATTGTAGGTACCAATCATGTCCTAGATTGCTATAGGTAATTAGGACTAGTATGTGTTGCGCATAGCCCCAATCTTCACGTGATTGTAGTACTAGAGCGTATATCATTGTTACACCCAGTCCTGTTCATGTCAGAATATCTCTATATGAACTTGTGTGTCAGCACGTGTCGATGAGCACTCGATATGATATGTTTACTTATGCGAGATTATGTGATTATGGACATCATGTTCTTATTTACGAGATATTGTGCCATAATGAATTCTTGAGAAATTGTCGGCTGTGATAAGTGTTTTCTAACTATACGTAGTATGTATATTTTGAAAACTGTACTTGTTTTACGGCGAGGGGTTATTATGTTTTCGAAAAGGTTTTTGCAAACCTTTTTTTTTTAGGCCCACTCACCCTTGTTTTTCGCCCCTCCAGGTTTTAGTAGCTGAGCTTTCGTATCGACGAGGATTCGTGGCAAATCTTAGTATTGAAGATTACTTTCGATGGTATAATTCTCGATCCATTCTACTGTACTTTACTTATGCTCTGACATCACATGTGAAATGGGTTCATTCTCACTCACAAGCGCACTCTTATACTTAGGAACTTTTAGGTTTAAATTTAATTACATTTTCCACATCACTACACTTTATGGCTTCGTCACCCTCCTGTTGTCGGCCAACACAGCTCGATTCAAAGTCCAGGTGGACATTCCAGGTCGGGGTGTATCATTTTGGTATCAGAGCATAAGTTTGGGTAGTATTGTGTTCATCACATGCGTAAGCATTCTTGGTACTTGAACCTAAGCGTCAAATCTTACCACCTCGTCGAGTATGAAAAATGTATTGGCTTTTTCTAAGTTTTGAGCATCTTCAACGACTTATCGATCATCTAGAAGAACATTTTGGTGACCACCTCTAGACTTTAAACAAAGAACCTTCTTGCCAAGGAAAATCTCAATTCAAAAACGAGTTTGTGGCCCTAAAGTGAGGCTATTGTGTCGGTAATTGTGTACCGCCGAAGACTTTATCAATCAATCCCATCATTATTCTCCAGTCATCATTACCAAACCTTTAGAGATAGGAAACCAAGAATAGTTTTGATTCCTTGGCAGTACTCGTTAGTATACCACCTATCAGAATTCCTACGAAGTTTTAGTTTTCGTCAAAATTTCCAGAAATGTCCCGAATGACAATGTGGTGCTAAAGGGAAAGCACTCGATTGAAAAACATATGGGAGACAGTCACTTTTGGTTCCTAATAGCACTAATCTTTTCAAACGCACAAGTGATTGTTCCAGATTTTTAGGAGGATTATCGACTTCTGTTTAAGTTCGTTCTATAGTAGATTATTAGCAAATTCCTTTTTCTCGCCTCAGAAAATTCCAACCAATACTAGTTTCCATAATTTCTTTCGATGTTATACTCGTCATTTCGATGAGTATAGGCATAAGAGTATGAGTTATACCTTCGGGTAGCAGAAATCCCAAAAACAATAATCAATTTTCCATAGAATCAACAAAATCAACTCATAGGACTAAATCGTTACCAATCATCTGAAACCATCCACCTAAGCGCGCTCTAACCCGTAATCAGCCTACGGTGGCCCTACTAATTGATGATATTGTCCGATATCCAGAAGTTGTCAACCAGTATTCAAGCGGTATGGTTTTTGATACCGGACACAGGTACTAGTATCTGGGAGTGATACCTTTATGCCAGAACTCCAGTTCACATTTTCAGGGTAACGAACAATATCAAAATATTAAAAGTGTCATAAATGCGTTAATTAGCGATGTGACTGATAGACTGATTAACAGCGACTACCTGAGCCCAAGAAATTTAAATCATGGAAATTTAGGAGTAAACCTTTTAGGAGGACAGTAAACTCGTAGTTGTGTTAATTATTTTACCCATCTAGATAACCAGAACATTCTAGACCATTCATCCTTGTGGTCACTTCCACCGACAAACATTATAATTGAAGCACAAGTTAATTTTCCGTTGTAAGAGCAATTTGAGTATCGAGAAAGCCATGAAGACCTATTAGTGCGTGTCGTAAAGAAAAGAAGTAGTATTTTAGTTTCGATGACGTATACCTTTGGCGTCCATTCTCAAATTTTACTTGGGATATCACCAAATAGTGAAGTGAAGTACACTATCGATCCACTTTCTTGTGCTACACCAATTTTCCTTGTGTCTTTTCCAACAACTCCTACATCATTGAGAGAACTTAGTTACAAAAGCTCACCGATAGGAATTTATTCAACCAAACACCTTATCTAGGGAACCTCGAACCTATTCGCCAAGGCGAAATACCAAACCTTAGGATCGTACCTAGATTTTAGCAACCCAATCGAGTGACAATTAAAACCGTTAATACCCATACTTCGAATTGATGGTCTACCCACCCAACTTTTGGAACTCGTAGTGGTCTTATCGACAACTTTCTCGTCTACCTTGGCAGTGAGACTAAATTCTCTAAACACCTATAGTCAGCTTATACTAAATTCTTCAAATGTAAAACTTGTTAGAGCAGATACATTTCTTGGGAGACATGCTCTCAGTGGACGATATTCTTTTCTTTTTCCCAAAAAGATTGTAGCGGAAGAAAGTTGAAATTCTCACAAAGTGTTGTCTTACTCGAGCACTATCCTTATACCTTCTGATGACATCAATAATTTTGAACTCTACAGTGATTTTCACTGAATGTTTCGGCTATGTGCCGATGTAGCATGATGTGTATCGCTTATGTGAACCATACGAAATGAACCATCTTACTCATGACCTGGATACCTTCTTTACTTGAAAATCAAATGACATTTCTCTGTGGAGAAACGTGTCAAAAAATCTTCACCAACCTTAGCTTTCTCAAATACATCTTCATTTGAAATAAGCCAAATTTCTGTCAACGACGATGGAAGAACCAAATCAACGTCTACGCTTGCATTATTGTGTATTACCCCGGTTATGCAAACGCAATTACTGTTACAACAACAAAAGACATATCTACCCTTGAACATCTTTAGCTTGTCCTATCTCATTCTAGTTGGGTTTCACGAGTATCAATTTGGCGTTACTTACAAATGATTAAGAATCGTTCTAGTGGTTATAATCAAATCCTGTATCTAAATGGAGTTGGGAAATAACACCATAAGCTCCCAGTACGAGGTATCTTGTATATGTGGAGATTATGATGATGTTTTGATGATTATAGATCGACTTGACAAATCAACCCACTGTCCATTGGTCAGAGGGACTACATTTTTTACTACTTGGTAAAATTACTCATTCTTGAATTTATCAGATTTTCTGACGTTTCAATCAACATCTATTATGACTGCGATTCCATATTCACCTTTTATGCCGGAAGCATTCCAGTCAATCGTGGGTACGTGTCTACCCTATTGTACTTCGTACTAGTTTTGAAGCAGACAGATCATTTAGGTGAATCGCTCAGACCTTTAATTCCTCAATCACCTAACAAATACTCTGGAAATGAATCTTTACCGTTGATGATTGAATATTCCAGAAAGCTACCGTTGTAGTGAGATGTTATGTATCTAACCCAGTTATCTTGTACTCTAGATTTGATGGACTTGTTTGACCCTCAAATTCTTGAGTGGTCTTTTAGCCTTATCGACATAGTTTTTCGCTTAATCCGAGAGAAATTCATTATGAAGCTGCTCGCTAAGGCTCTGTGAACTACATTGTTTGGCTACTTGGTGTGCATGTTGTTGGAAGTATGCCCACAAAGCCACTCATTTGATGTAATAGCTTTTGGAATACTTATTGTGTTAAACTATTGTATTGTTTAATGAAGGGCAAAGCTTATTGTTAATCATTATTTATTGGATTATATGTTTAAGCAATAAGGGAATCCAAGGAATGTATTTAGTCTAAGAGAGAAGTGATCTAAGTAAGTTAGATTAACGAGACCTTTCTCTTATGTTCATTCCTAAAACGTTCCTAGCCATAGGATTGCCAATTGGGCATTGACAATCCGCTAAGGTTAGTATGTGTTATGTTAACTCAAGCGTGAGTATGACTAGTCTCAAGTCATTCAGTGTTGGACACTGAGACAAACACATAGGTGCTCGAAAGGTAATCGAGTACACTGAACAACGATCAAAAGAGAGTTCGAACATACATGTCATGTAAGAACTCGTAAGTTGCAATATGCAAAGTAGTCCTTTGACCTGAGGCATCATAGATGTCTAATGGTTAGGTCCTTGATCTTTGATCATGTCAAAGGCATTCCATCGAGAGTGTCCACGGCATTGTTGGGGTCAAGCTATCTAGTCATGTAGGCATATGAATGCACAACAAGGGATCTCTAAACTTCCATGGTGGAAGGAGAATACTCTGAGATATGATTCAGGAGTCTTTGGCCAAAGCATACGAATATGACTTAGGAAATATGTTTCAAGTCATATTCAAATGAATCATATAGAGAAGTATCACATTGGATAGTAGACATGAAATAAACTATCACTTAAACAATGTGATCAAGAGTATTGTATTAGAGAAGGACTGTATTGCATTGTAATTGTAACTGGATAGGTTCTCCAACCACTTCTACTTAGCTTGGGTAGCCATGACATACTGCTAGGTGTCACTCATGGTTTGTGGAAGCCCTGAGGATTAGCTAACACTAATCTTCATCAAAGGGAGAATTGAAATGTAGTTTCAATTTGCAATCGATCGTTAAGAGTAACAATCGCCCACTGCCTCGCTAATTGGAACCTAATGGATCGTACACCGAGTAAGGATGAAAGTGAAGAAATATAAATGAGATGGATAAGCAATTAAATAGTTTAATTGAGAATGGTCAAGATTAATTAATTAGTTAATTAATCTTACGAAAGGTTCGTATTGGGCTTTTAAGTTGGTTTTGGGTTTCGGGGCCCAAAAGGGTTTTTGGTCCACAAGGCCCATTGAGTTTAGGTTGTGTGACAACTAAAACTAAATGGAAATTAACCCAAAAACAAAGTCAAAACCGGCCTAGGGTGAGTGGTACCCAACTTGGGTTAATTGCAAGTGTGCCACTCACATGTGAGGTGGTATAAAGGCAACTTTATAGCCATAACCTCATTAGGGTTTTCTAGAGAGAAAGAAGAGAAACATTTTCTCTCCTTTTTCACAAAAGAGGCCGGCCACTTAGAGAGGGTTTCACTAGCATCAAAATCTCTCTAAGTCATCCATCTTCTCTTCACACTACATCCTTGGTGTGGAGACTTAGAGACACTAAATCTTTAGTGTTCTTGGAGATCCTTTCCTTACATCTTCAAGGAGCAAGAGGAGCATTCAAAAGGAAGATTCAAGGAGCTAGGAGGTGACTTGAAGGCCCTCCACTTGGGTGAATCCCTTGTGTAAACAAGGATGAGCTTCAAGGGTAATGAATCTCAAAAACCTTCCTTCTCTTTAATGTAGTTAGAGAGTCTCTTGGTTCACCATTCACTAGGCTTTGAAAGTCATGGGTTTTAGAATTGTTTTTTAATGCATGCCTACTTTAAAGTGTTATTAGTTTGCATATGTGTTCAAATGTTCTCACATGTTCTTAGCTAGGACAAAAATTTTCCTTCACATGTCACCACTGTATTTCTCTGTGATGCACATTTCACTTTCAAGTCTTGGAAAGTCTTTTTTTTTTTTTTTTTTTTTTTTTTTTTTTTTAAGGCCATGTGTACTAAGTTTATGTCCAGTACCACATTTTCACCCTCAGACTAACGCCCAGTCGGAACGAATTGTCTAGACCTTGGTGGACATATTGCATTTATTCGTTCTACAATTTTAGTATGATTATGATTGACATCTATCTCTGTTAGAGTTTCGTGTAACCACGGTTACAATTTTCAATTTTGGTTATGGCGCTGTTTGAGACGTTGTATGAAGATTTCATGTATAACACATGATTGACTAAGGATTATTACGAACAAGTATTTGAATAATCAAGATTACAATTTAGGAAATTGTGTAATATTTGCATTGTTGCCCGAGAGGGTAGTACGTGAGTGCAGTCGATGCGCTAATCAGACCATTTATATGTATGTCCCAATGAGGGGCAAGATGGTAATTTTGCACCCTCTGGAATTTGTTGCTTGCTTATCGAGACAACAGTGCATTGTTGGTATTACGGGCTGCAGACTGTAATATCGATAACTTATTCGTTGGATTCGTTAAGCAAGTGGGCAAGTAGGTCTGTTACGCTAGTATTTTTATTTATTTATGTTTTGGGCTTAACCCAAAGATATTACACACTAATCTTCGGAGTACGTGACGCAACGAGTGTGTAGGTGAAAAATATTCTATGTTCAGTTTTAATTTCAGTACAATTATTTTAACTTTACGTTATTATATATACGTATTTTGACGGGATGTTATTATACATATATATAAATACTTTCGACCTTATGTTTTTATAAAAAGTATTATATTACAGTATTGTACTGAAGGAGAAGGAAAGTATGAGTTTGGTGGCATGAAAGAGGAATCATTGCAATCCAATCGCGACGGAACATCATTCTCTTTTACGCAACCGCTCTAGCTTGATTTCTTCTTTGTGTATTTTCTACCTATCTTTGAGTTTTTTTTTTTGTATAGCAAGTTATTTCAAATTTCGGGGACAAAATTTTTTTTAGGTGGGTAGATTGTGACAACCCGTCCCTAATTTTACGATTTTATTAATTTTAAAAGAGTGAATTGACGAAATTACCGTTAGAGGCGAAGATGTCGACTTTTGTTGACCGGCGTATTGTGTGAGGTATGAAACATTCTTGTAGCGTATCCTTGTAGTGCTCATCATTACGAACACATAGGCGCAAGCGGAATCGAAATCGGAGCTACAGTTAAAATTTTACAGAAATACAAATGTAAAGGGTGTTTTAGTAATTTTTCGTTTACGAAAGATATTTTTGTGTTTTTTTATTTTTGGTCTTGTTTGGTGAGCCAGTGAGGCCCACATCCCACTCTCCTCCCTCACTCCCGTGTCTCCTATCAGTTTCTCTTTAACTCTCTCGTGTCTCATCCCTCATCTCACATTTCAAACCGTCTCTCTTTGCACTCTCTAACCGAGCCCCATCGCCATCTGCCATCTTTGGCGAGCCCCGGCTGAACCACTCACTTGTTACAGGCCTCGCAACAAGCCATCAATGGCCTTGATGTTCCCTCTATTCCACTAACCCTCTTCTTTGCCTATGTAAATATTGGACAACCAGGAGGCCGAGACCACCATCATGACTACTTTAACTAGCCATATCAATGGATTTCATCAACCTTCTAGACAAGGAATTAGGACTTCAAGCTGCGAACTCAAACCAGCCATGAAACGTGCAGTGTACAGTGGCTCTATCACTGTTCATTCCCTTTCCCGACCATGGTGAGCCTCGAGACCCTTAAATCCTTCTTGTTTCGAAGCCCTTATAGTGTTGTTAATCTTAAAATGGTGATTGGATGACGACGTAATACAGGAAGCAACCTGGGAAAAATTTCCCAAATTTTTGGAAAATTTGGATCTGTGGCCATTTGGGCACTTTCAGACCATTTTCTCGGCCAACACCGGCAACGACTAGGCTTCCAATAGGTATAGTCTTGTTCCCTATGTTTCTCGCTTCACATTGGTTTTTCAATTATCGAATTTGGTTAAGAATCGAGCTCGATATGAGCTTTGGAAGTTGGACAAAAAACCTGCGAAATGCAGGCCTTCGCGATGAAAGTGAGTATCGTCGTACTCATAGACGCGTGAAGGAGCCCGAGGTCCCTCCTTGGGTTTCTCGACGTGCTGGACCTGAATCCTCCCTCCGTTTTCTAAAATTCGACCATTTTAAAATAGTTTCTTTATTAGCCGTACTTTGTACGAAAACGTGTTTATACGTTAGTACATTACGTATTTACATAAATAGTTTTGTTTCTAGGCGAAACACATTGCAAGGACTCTCGATGCTACGAGGCGGGTTCGACTTGATGACATGATCTATGCGTGGGTCTTTTCTTTGATGTATACATATATTTAAATATAATAATGAAGTTTCCATATGACTGCCGTAAATATATTAACCTTTATAGGAAATGACGTAGCGAAGAGAATTAGAAAATCATTATAAATCTTACAGAATGCCTTAATTTAGGTTTACAGCTATGAATAATGTTATGTTGACTAGAATTATCGAATCACTGTGGCATGACTATATTTATGTTATTTGCTCATCGTTTGCTGCACCGTTGTTAGTACTCGCTCGGGCCAGGGCTAGTCTTTCATGTGTATGTGCACATCACACCATACGCACTTTGGATCCATTGTAGGTGCTAGTCATGTCCTAGATTGCTATAGGCAATTAGGACTCGTATGTGCTGCGCATAGCGCCAATCTTCACGTGATTGTAGTACTAGAGCATATATCATTATTACACCCAGTCTTGTTCATGTCAGAATATCTCTACATGAACTCGTGTGTTAGTACGTGTCGATGAGTATTTGATATGATATGTTTACTTATGCGAGATTATGTGATTATGGACATCATGTGCTTATTTACGAGATATTGTGCCGTAATGAATTCTTGAGATATTGCAGGTTACGGTAAGTATTTTCTTACTATACGTAGTATGTATATTTTGGAAACTACACTTGTTTTACGGCGAGGGATTATTTTGTTTTCGAAAAGTTTTCTACAAATCTTTATTTTTAGGCCTACTCACCCTTGTTTTTCACCCTTCCAGGTTTTAGTAGTTGAGCTTTCGTATCGACAAGGATTCGTGGAAAATCTTGGTATTGGAGATTACCTTCAATGGTATAATTCTCAGTCCACTCTACTGTACTTTACTTATGCTCTGACATCACGTGTGAAGTGAGTTCATTCCCGCTCACAAAAGCACTCTTATACTTGGGCACTTTTAGGTTTAAATTTACTTACATTTTCCACATCACTACACTTTATGGCTTCGTCATATTCCTGGTGTTGGCCAGCACAACTTGCTTCAGAGTCTAGGTGGATATTTCGGGTCGAGATATGTCAAAACCTCTCATGTTTAAACCTGACATTATTGTTTTTTTTTTATCTCTTCCTCTCTTATCTCTTCTTATTTCGCACCACACCTCTTCCCATTTTCTTCAGTTCTTCTCTTCTTTATTTATTTTTTCTTTAGTTCATCTCCTCATCCATTATCCCAACACGTAGCCTTCATCTAATAATACCAGAAACATAAGTTTTCTTTCTTATAAGCTTTGGTTGATGTTTTCTAATGGTTTACTAGTATCAGATTTTATTTTATTTAAGAGTGTGTAGGAAGTAGTATTGTTAGTCATTAGTTGAATTATATTTCTTGCTGGCACAAACATGTGTGGCATGTTCTAGCTCGGTATTGGGGTGGAGTAAAACTAGCTAGGGGTGGGCATAATAACAGGAAAAGTAGAAGATTCAAAAAAAAAAAAAAATATATATATATATATATATATATATATATATATATATATATATATATATATATATAGGGATGGGATCAAGGGACAAACATTTTGACAAATATTTTTACACTTTTTTTAACCTTTAGATTACAAAACAAAATTCAATTTCCCATTGGGTTTCAGTTTCACAAAAAATTCAATTTTATTTTATCAGATTTTTTTTTTTAATTTATATATTCCACATCATCATTCAATCCATTTAATGTTTAAAAGTCTCCACATAACTCTTAATCAACACCGTTCAATTTTATAAGATTTAAAGGTTACAATAGAGTGTAAAAATCTTTGTCAAAATCTTTGTCTCTTGATCATATATATATATATATATATATATGTGTGTGTGTGTGTGTGTAATTTTGGTTAGAACTGCAAATCAGTATGAACCAAACATGAACCATCGTAAACCAAAACGTAAGGTTTTAGTAATAAATTTGAGCGAAATTGCGCTGAACCGTTGATATTTTCTGATTTCGATTTTGGTTTGAGAGTGGAACCGTACCAACCGAACTGTGCCCACCCCTAGTTTAGAAACTGATCAAGGTTTTATTCATTCATGACATGTTTACTTCTTGAAGATCAAATATTCTGCATCAAAAAGGCATGTGAACTAGGGGTGGGTTCAAAAAACCGAAAACCGAAAAAAACCGACAACCGAACCGGACCGAGGCCGAAAAAAACCGAACCGAAAAAAAACCGAACCGAAACTGTCAAACCGAACAGAACCGAATCTGGCCAGTTCGGTTTCGGTTTTTGAGGTTCGAAAACCGAACCGAACCGAAATATATATATTTAATTATTTTTTTCAATATTTATAAATAGTTTAGTCATACAATCTTAACAAAACAGAACTTGTTGCCAAGTTGGTTTCTGTGAAACTTTTCAAGTTCGAGCCCTCAGGGGTTCGAGCCCTCATGTCTCTACTAAGAATTTTTTAAAATTTTTGGGAGAAACAAAACCCTTTAACCCTAGCGTAGCAGCCGCACTTCATTTTTCATTCTCTCTCTCGTTCCCTGCCTCCAAACTCCCTCCATGAACCCTAACCCAGTAACCCTCTCGCGCAGCCTGAGCCTCCTTTCTCTCTCGCTCGGTCTTCAACTCAATCGCTCTGTCTCTCTCAATTTCTCAGGCAACCCGCGATGGCGTGACCCTTCTCACTCTTAATCTCTCACACCTCGCCCTCGCCGTCAGTCTCTCATCTCGACAGCAAAAGGTTAGCCGTTTCGACTTCAATCACTTCTCTCTCTCTCTCTCTCTCTCTCTCTCTCTCGGTCTTCAACTTCAATCACTCTCTGTCTCTCTCGGTCTTGAATCCCAGGCTACCCGCGAATCCGCGACGGCAGGACCCTTCTCCTTGAAAGAGTACTCCCCAAATTCCCAATTATCCCAAATCCCCAATTATCCCAAACCCGAACATCGAACCAGACGCTTCAATTCTTTGTAGTTTCAGACGATATCATTCTTCCTCTTCTCTTCAAGTTCAAAACTCAAATATAAGGTATGAGGTCGATTTTCAGATTTCGAAATCAGGGAGGGGTTTTGTTTAATTTCAATATCAGTGTGGCGTTTTTAGAGGGGCTTCAATTGAATGGGGTTTGTTCAATTTCAATTTCAGTTTCGGGTTTCAGCTTAAAACTTTGGCTTCAATTTCATTAGTGTGGTTCTAATTCTATAAATTTGTGAAACGTAGGGTTTTCTGTTGGATTGAATTGGGGTTGTTGCGTTGGTTGCTGTTGCTCGACCGGCCGGTAATAAAAATCTCAACCCTTTGCTTTCTGTGAATATATTGGTTTCTTGCTGTGAATGTGAATTGAATTTTTGATTTCTCTGTGTTTAATTTTCTGTTCTATTTATCTGTTGAAATTGGTTCTGATTAGAGAATGATTCATTTCATACTTTGCACTTACTACTTACTCTTGGATTTATTAGTGTTATGAAAGCACATGTATCTGGATTTCTGCTTACTTTGGGCTTCTGCTCACCGATTCTTCCAGATCTGGTATTTTATTGACTTGTGAATTTCACAGTGTGCTCATTTTCAGTGTGATTGTTTCTGGGTTAGAAGGATAGGACTTTGTGACTCCATATCTGCCTTTAATATTCAATGTGATTGTTTTTCTATTTTCTGGATTTTAATCTTGCTAGCAAATTAAAAAACAGTAGGCTAAAGAACGACTGGGCGAGCTATAACAATTGGGCAATGGGAGAGCTAGAACTGGGCAACTGGATTTTAATCTTGCTAGCAAACTAGTATCTGTTTGTCATGTTTGAGTCATTGAGTGTACTACCAGTCCACTGGGAGAACAACTGGGCTATGGATCACTCCCTAATTAGAAACCTAGACAGTTAATTGTCGACTAATTAGATGCTATGTTACATGCTTGCTTTAATCATGTTCTTTTGTTTATTTATATGTATGTAGAAATGGCAAGTGGAAGCTCAAAGAAAGGTGCTATGTTGCCTCCTAGGCCACCTAAGCATTAAGCTTGAGCTTGAGGACTTGGAGGAGGATTTTACTTGTGCAAGACATTAAGTGATGAAACCTTGAAGATTTATTTGACTTATGTGATGTTTAAATTTGGACTTTTGAGACTTTATGTTTTTAGATTAATTAGTAACTTATGTTATGCTTGCTGCTATTTTCCATTTTTTTGGAGGGAAGAAGAAGGAAAGAAAAGAAAAAAAAAGAAAGAAAAAAAAAAAAAAACCGGAACCGAACCGAAAAAAAATAGGACCGAACCGAACCAAACCGAAATTTCGGTTCGGTTTCAGTTTTGGCAAAAAACCGAACCGTTTAGAACCGAACCCACCCCTAATGTGAACTCTCTAAAAGCGCGACACATGTCCATTTTTCACATTTAACTCCTAAAGTTGAAAAAATAAAATTCAACTCCAAGCCCTCTCGCCACTGTCCAAGACATTCAGAAACGCCTCGTTCGACCGTCCTCCTCCTCCATCTCTCCGCCATGATCTCCTCCACCTCATCCCCATATTCCCTACACATCTCTATCACACATACGATTTCGAAATTCTTTGATTGTTTGCAAGGAGATGTTTAGAGCTACCTCAAGGCTCGCAACCTTACGCAATTCAAGCTGAGAACGGCGACGAAGCTCAAAGATTACTTTGGATTCGGCTTTGCTCTCTCATGTCTCCGCTAACTTAAATCTTTTAAATTAGGTATAAAGAAAAGAAAATGAAAATTTTATTTGAATCCATATATCATTTCTCTACACATAACTTAAATTTTTAATGTTAATTGTTTTTTTTTTTTACTTTATTACATAATTACCATCAAGTACAAGATGAAATTAACAACAAAACAAAATTTTATCCATAAACCCATACCCTATAAACTTTCTATGGAAATAGTGCAGATGTTGCAAAAGATACAAAACTCTTTCTAGAGGAAGTAGAAGTATAAACAACAGCAGCCATGGGAGATGACAAAGTGCTGAGATCATCCATCAAGAAATCTTTTAGAAGCATCGGCGTCCGCTGAGTTGGGTTTTCGAAAATCCATTCGGAAATTTGAAACTTTATGAAAAAGACCAAATAAAGATGCATTGAAGCAATTGATAAAAAATTCAAAGAAAAATGAAAAAAAAAACAGAAAACTATGTTTCTAAAGAGCTAAAAAATCAAAGAAATTTGAAACCATTTTCGTTCTCAAAATGGTTCTTGAAGAAGAAACCCATTGAAAGGTGAGATCTTCCAGCTCCCAAAATGACACTAAGTTGTAAGAATTCAAAATTTTCAACAGATTACACCATGTTTCGTAACAATCAGTGAGTGTTCTATATAAGAACCATGTAATAGTTTCACCCCTTGAACAAAAAAAACCCAAAAGCCCATGAGCTGTCTCCAAAAAATCCATGCAATCGCTTCATTCAACCTTCTAGTGCACAGTTCTTTCGTTTGATTTCATCTTTGATAAGCCCTCTCCAAAAAACCAGAGTGCATGGATCTTGTTGAGAGTTGTCCCACATCGGTGAGAGACAAGGTTTGCTATGTGCTTATATGGTCTTGGGCTACTCTCCATATTGCCAATTGGTGTTATGGTGGAATCCCAATTTCATCATGGTATCAGAGCGAGTTGTCCTCGTGTGAAGCCAAACGGCCACACGTGCTTCACGTCACCCAATTGTTGTCCACGTGTAGGCTTGAAAATCCCCCACACGTGTGGGGGTGTGTTGAGAGTGGTCCCACATCGGTGAGGGACAAGGTTTGTTATGTGCTTATATGGTCTTGGGCTACTCCCCAAATTACCAATTGGTTTAATGGTGGAATCCCAATTTCATCTGTTCTTATAGTGTCACAATAAATAGGGTAAATTACATAATACCCCCTCAGGTTTGAGGTCTATTATAACCTCATACAACATCTTTAAAACATTTCACTTTCATACCTCACCTACTATTTTATTTCAATATAGTACCTCCGTTACATTTTCCATTCATTGATCCGTTAAGAGTTGACGTGGCTGCCACATGGCTGCCAAATGTGCGCCACGTGGCAAAAAAAAAAGAAAAAAAGAAACTGAAATCTTCTTAAAAAAAAAAAAAAAAAAAAAAAAAAAAAAAAACTGAAAAAACTGAACCCACCCTCACCTCCTCGCAACCCCTCCCTACCACCTCCCTATCCTCCACTCTTTTCACCTCCCCCCATCCAAAAACACACACTGATCTTCTATGGAGGATACCACTCTGACAGCCCCATCGACTCCGACACTGCTCTGCACTCCTCAGGCACTACATTCCCTAACCCCATCTCGCCACATTGACCTCCTGATCAACTACAACCAATCGCCGTCTAGGACCATCTACTCCGATAGGTTCATACTCAGTAGATCCGGTTCCAACTTCCCTTTTTTCGACATCTCCAATACTCCATCTGAGGGCCGCGATGACTAGTCAAGCGCCTACGACACTCTCCTACGCGCAGGCCCGGCCCAGGCCCAGTGCTGGCAAGGCGATCGTTCGGGGCCCAAAAAAATTCGGGGCACCAAAATTATTACGGTACTATATTTATATATGTTTTCATAAGAATATAAATTTATAAAATTTGGTTAGATTATGAAGAAATAGAGCTAGAAGTGGTGGTTTCTTCATTTGAAAATAATGAAGAGGTCTTGGGTTCAAAACACTACATGTGCTTATTTACTTTCCATTTTTTACAAATTTTTTTCATAAGAGTATAAATTAATTTTTACAAATTTTTTTTATAAGAGTATAAATTTATAAAATTTGGTTAAATGATCAAAAAGTTTAAATAGAAGCAATGGTTTTTCTTGTTTAAATTTAACAAGATTTCCTAAGTTCGAAATGCTATATGTGTGTTTATTCTTTTCAATTTTTACGAATATTTGTTTGGTTGTTAATTTATTTTTAGTTACCAGCTAGTAGTTATGTGGGTTGCTATTTTTAAATATTCATTTGAATTCAAGTCTAATCTTCTACAAAGAGTAATATGTAGACCAAATTTTTAGAGCAAATTTGCAAATCATATGACGTGTCATCAAAATGTTTAATTTAGTGCTCATTCATTACTTATAGTTATACATATTAATTAAAGACTCAAACATCATTATTTTTTGAGTCTCATATTGACAAGGTTAGTAAATAAGAAAAAACACCTCACGATTTATACAAAAACACTTTAAAAGTTCAGATGGAAAACAAAACTCATCATCTATCTACATGGAAGCTCGGAGTTTTTTGGTTTCCTTCTCTGGATATAAATAAATTAGTCTTTCTGTGTTTCTAAATTATTGAGTTTGAACTGCTTTTCTAGGTATAATTTTATCGATGTCTTACGTGAGAAAATAAATAATTTTTTTATATAAAGTTAGGGCACATTTTTTGGTATCGCCCCGGGCCTCAAAAATCTCTGGACCGGCCCTGCCTACGCGTTGCCCTCTTTGGACCTGACTCTGCCGGCGTCGTCCCTCCAGTGACGCCTGAGAAAATGAGCTCGATTCAGATGAACCCTCCCAGCCCCAACATCTTCTGGTAATGCACTCGCTTTCCCCTTTTGGGTTCGATGATGTGGTCACCGAAGTTCACCATAAGCCCGTCAAGGCTCCTCAGAAGGTTCACTGGTCGCCTTATAAGGTGACTTTCATCACTTTATAGTCTGATGGCGATTTAGGTTTGGTTTGATTTTGGATATTGTGAATTGGGTTATATATATACACGGAAGTTTTGTTTCTTGTTCAGGTTTTGGATTTCTATCTGAATCTTGTCGATTGGTCTTCGCACAATGTGCTTGCTGTTGGGTTGAGAAATTGTGTTTATTTATGAATTCTGATGGGGTGGGTTTTTGGATGGGAGGGAAGGTGAAGAGAGTGGAGGAGAACAGGGGTGGGGAGGGGTAAATTAAACAAAACTATCTCAATTATTGGGTCATTAACAGTTTCACACCTCGTCTTTAAAAAGTTTCAATGTCATACCGTATCTTCGAATTTCGTTGCAATGTCATACCTTCCGTCAGTTGTCTGTCAATTCCTCGTTAAATGCTGACGTGGCACATTTTATATTAAAAAACTAATAAAATATTATTAAAAACTAACAAAAATAATTTTTTCTTTTTCTTTTTCTCGCCGACTTTATTAAAAACTAACAAAAATAATTTTTTTTTTCTTTTTCTCGCGTCGCCGGGGGGGGGGGGGGGGGGAGTGGTTCTTTTCTTTCCTCCTCCTCCTTCTCCTTCTCCTTCTTCTTCTTTCTTTATGGGTTGCGCGGGCGCGAGGGGGGGTGGTTCTTTTCTTTCCTCCTTCTTCTTCTTTCTTTATGGGTTGCGCGGGCGCGAGAGGGGGGGGGGGGGACCGAACTGCGATTTTTTTTTTTTCCTTTTCCTTCTTCTTCTCCTCAGTCTCCTCATTCTTCTCCTTCTTCTTCTTTTTTTTTCTTTCTTTCTGGGTTGCAGGGTTGCTAGTCTTTTTTTTTCCCCTTCTTCTTCTTCTTCTCATTCATCTTCTCCTTCATCTTCTTCTTCTCCTTCATCTTCTTCTTCTTCTTTGCAGGCAGGGGGGGACCGAACTGGCCTTTTTTTTTTTTCTTCTTCTTCTTTCTTCTTCTTCTCTTCTTCTTCTTCTTTCTTCTTCTTCTTCTTTCTTTCTAGGTTGCAAGGGGTGGGGGCGAAGACGAACTGGGTTTTTTTTTTTTTTTTTTCTTCTTCTCTTCTTCTTCTTCTTTCTTTTCTCCTTCTTCCTCTTCTTCTTCCTCTTCCTCTTCTTCTTCTTCTTCTTCTTCCTTTCTTTATGGGTTGCAGGGTTGCGGGTTTTTTTTTTTTTTTTTGTTCTTCTTCTTCTTTCTTTTTGGGTTGCTGGGTTGCAGGGTTGCGGGGTTTTTCTTTCTTTTTTTTTTCCCTTCTTCTTCTGCTTCTCCTTCTCCTTCTTCGCAGGGTTTTTTTTTTTTTTTTTTTTTTTTCCCTTCTTCTTCTTCTTCTTTCTCCTTCTTTTTCTTTGCAGGCGCGGGGGGGACGAACTGGCCTTTTTTTTGTTCTTCTTCTCTTCTTCTTATTTCTTCTTCTTCTTCTTTGACGGAAGGTATGACATTGCAACAAAATTCGAAGATACGGTATGACATTGAAACTTTTTAAAGACGAGGTGTGAAACTATTAATGATCCAATAGTTGAGGTAGTTCTGTGTAATTTACCCAATGCTGATGGGGTGGGTTTTTGGATGGGTGGGAAGGTGAGGAGAGTGGAGGAGAGAGAGGTGGTTAGGAGGCTCGGGAGGGATAAGAGGGGTGGGGAGGGGTTGCGGGGGAAGATGGGGTGGGTTCTACGTATTCCAATTTTTTTTGTTGAGAAGATTCAGGTTTTCAAAAAAAAAAGAAACTAATTTTTTTTTTTAGCCACGTGGTACAAATGTGGCAGCCACGTCAGCTCTTAACGGATCAATGGATGAAAAATGTAATGGAGGTACTATATTGAAATAAAATAGTACGTGAGGTATGAAAGTGAAATGTTTTAAAGATGTTCTATGAGGTTGTAATAGACCTCAAATCTGAGGGCGTATTATGTAATTTACCCTAATAAATATTATTGATTGGAAACCCTATCATAATATGATTGCAAGAACAATCATATTGCCCGGATTAATAATATGTCCACTTTTTTGTAGTCCTAATTTGAAATGGACTTCTCTTTGCAGATTTTCGGTTTTTATTATTTAAATGGGTGTATAAATAAATTTATAAATCGAATTGAGTTTGTGAGGGTAATTTAGATAGTAAATTTGAGTTTAAAGAAATATTGATAGTTTAATTAAAAGTAATATAAGAATAAAAAGTAAGTAAGGTGTAAAAAGAGCTTATATAAGTTTAAATAAAAAATTTCCAAAAGAGAATTAATAAGACCGACTCAACTAGTCGTCGGAGTTTAACCCGGCAAATGGAATTCCCGTCTCATTCTGACAAATTTCAATACCTGCAACCTCCGTTCTTTGCCCTAACGGTCTTGTTTAGGGCTTTTCTCCCACCACCTTCACAACTCCCAATTCGTCGCCATGACTGAGGTATCCTCCTCCGCCTTCAACTTTTTTTTTTTACTAATTTTGGAAAGCAGGTTTTCTTGATTTTTAATTTTTTTTTTCCTAATTTTGATTGATTAATTGAAGAGCAATATTCATGAATAATAAGAAAAACCCGTTATGTGAGTAACAAGATTTACTTAGCTGCTTCGTGTTCTTGCCAATGTTAGAGTTATGGCTGCATTGGGACCCATTTGATGCTAATAGTTAGAAATCTGTGTTGCTAATTATGTGATCCCGGCACGTTTGTTCTGATTTGGGGATAAAAAGAATGCGATTTTGGCTCTGTTTTGATATCTATTACAATTCAAAGGTTCCGAAAGGCGAAAACTTATTTGATTTCCAGAAGCATAGTGATACACTGATGCCTGATGGTATAGTTTATTTAGTATGCTGAAAGAATGCTTGTGTTCAAAATTCACTACTCGGAAGTCTGAAAAGAATAATCTTCTTCTTTTTAACATTTTGGGTGCGATTCGATTTGATTTTCAATAATTCCCTTTCTGCGGCGCTGACTATGGCTTGTTTTGTGTATATTATCTTACCTTGTTAGTTTTTCTCCGTTTTCTTCTCTGTTTGCAATATTGGGTTAGCCAGGGTAACAAATGGTGTTACTTCTGCAAAATCTACATATCGCACAATCCTTCCAGCATTAGAAATCATGAGCTTGGTCAACGACACAAGGATAATGTTGCTAACAAGCTTGCTGATATGCGAAAAGAAAAAGCTGCAAAGGAGAAGGAAGAAAAGGGAGCGGAGTGCGCCCTTCTGCAAATTGAAGCAGTGAGTATCAAAAGGTTATTCGAAGTTATAAGTGGTTTTAATATATGTATGAATACATCTATTCGGATAATGGAGGTTCATTTTATAGTGGCAATTCTTTGGTGGTAGTGCTTCTCCTCTTTAATACTATGGTTCACTCCTATTCTTGTTCTCATCGATTTTGCCATTTTGTTAGCAGTCCGAGAGTAGCTGTTATCAATTCAAAACTAATTTTGTTTTCAAATACATTCGAATGGCAAACCAGAATTTGTGAAAAAGTTGAGCACAACTATTTCCTCCACTCCTTTGTCTTAGGAATTATGATTTATTGTAAAACTTATAAATTTAGCTTTCTTGGAAGACAAATTCTTCTTTCTATGAGACAGTGACCTGAGAAAATTTTCTTTATGCTGATTTTTTTTGGTCCTGAATGTTTACAGTAAGCTAAGCGCAGCTATCAAAAGGATGTGATAAACTTAAAGGAGGCTAAAGATTCTCGTGTATTTGAGGTTGACGATGATGATCTAGAGAGTAAGCACTGTAATTTTTTTTTTCCACGGTTGTTGCAAAGTTAGGGCTACACTATTCTTGCACGCTATGGAATAAGCCTGTATATTACACCTCAATCACTTTGGAGAACCCCGCTTCATTATTTTTGACAATCCGGTGCATCTTTTTTCCTTTCTCTGTGCTGGTATGGAATCAAAAGCTTAGTTTATTCTACTTGGCCATATGGTTTATAGTCCAAGAGTACCATGAATATTGGAATAGGAGTATAGGACTGTTGAATAACTGAACTTCTTGCTTACAGCTCAACTCTTGAACAACTCACTATAATAAGAGCATTGTTTAGTTTTTTATGTTTAGACAATACAACAATCGGGCTGCATGTAAAATATTTATTTCTCAACCAGCGAAGCTTGAGAAACTACCCTGAGGCAATTATGTTTAGACAATACAACAATCGGGCTGCATGTAAAAAATTTATTTCTCAACCAGCGAAGCTTGAGAAACTACTCTTTAGGCATTTTGCCGAAGAAAGCACTCTACAAGGGAGGAGAAAAGGAAAAAGAAGGCATGGGTCCTTAAAAGCTAGTGATATTATATATATATATATATATATACACACATGTATATATGTGTGTGTATATATTTTATTTTCTACTTCGTTTCTTTTTTCTAACAAGTGGAAAACAAAATTTCAGTGTTGGGTTAGGGATGTTGGCCAGGAGAGGAAGACAGTAAGCTAGTAAGTTATGCAAATTGCCTAGAATGAACTAGACATTGTGTTGTTAGGTTGATCTCTTGCCACACTTGTCCGGTTTGATAGTAGGCCAATAATTTCTGAACAGAAATGAGTATTTCAAAATTTAATAAGCACCTCTTTAGGGTGGTTCATGAATATTATTTGGTACTAAATGGGTCCTTTATTGCTATTTGACGAAGCATGCCTTAAGCTTAGTTGATCAATAGTTCTTATTTACTTCTTATTTATTAAAACTGATTTAACTCTGATTGGTGATATAATGGCAGTATAACAGCAATGCGGACTTCTACTATTCTGATTCTATAGGTATTGACTCACTGGACTTATATTCTGAATATTGTGTTAGCTTAACCATCCTTTTAGAATATGTGTTGTAGTTGATATATTTACTTGAAGAAACACAACGGGCAAGTGGGTGACACAGGAAGAGGCATATGCGAACCCGCAGTTCTTATCAAATGCTGGATAAAAAAAAAAAACCATTTTGAAAAAGCCAGCGTCAACCTCAGGTGTAGGATCAGCTACAGAAAACAAAGGTGCTGATAAAGCTCAAAACGGGCCTCCACCTGGGCCAGTGGTTTCATCTTCATTAAATCCTAAGAGATCTGTTAAAGGTGCTCCTTCGTCCGTTGCTGTTGGAAAGAGAAAGAGAGATGAGAAGCCAAGGGCTATATCCGTCGAAGAAGCAGCTACACTTAAAGCAAGGGAGGCTGCAAGAAAGAGAGTTCAAGAGAGAGAGAAACCATTGCTTGGCCTTTTCCGGCCGCAATAGTTTGGCTGCTGTAGTAAGTTCATATCTTTAAGGACCTTCACTCAAAAGGTATTCTTTAAGTTTTCCTTTTCCTTTTCTTTTATTGAACTAGATCTTTCTCCCATGTTCTTATTTTTATGACGGAAGGCTGTCGAAATAGAGTTAATGTCTTCTAGTTATTTCATTATTTAGTTTCATCAGTATTTTTAAAGGTGTTTCTAGTGCAACCCTTAGTGGCTAAGTGTTTTTTTATCAGCTCAACAAGCATATGTGTTCTTGCATTGAACATTTTTTTCGAACTTTATATATGTAAATATACATAAATATAATATCATTAGGAGAACTCTTTTGGTCAATCATCATGTATGAAACGTTAACTATGCCCCTATTACTTTACCTAATTAATAATAGGGTTATAAACAAAATATTATTTTTTCGTACATTTGATCTCCTTTTAAGTAATATTCTGTCATCCAAGACACCAGTTTCTCCTCTTCCTCTGTAAATCCCCATCACATTGCACACCTGGCCTGTGCATGATTCTTCTAATGTTTAGCTTTGGAAAAGATTGGTCACGTATAATGCCTTAGGGTAATAAAATTGATTTTTTAGTTTGTTTGGTTTGAGTGCAAAAGTAACACCAATTATTTGGAACCTTAGGGGGTGTTTGTTTGACCTTCTTAGGTGGGACTGGACTAGACTAGACTAGACTAATTGCTAGTGTAGTCCCATTGGGGATGGGACTCACTCGGATGCTTCGCTAGGAGTTCTTAGCCAAGAACCCCAAATTCCCCCGGACTCGTAAGAGCTCCTGCGAGAGAGAACCTCGCTCATCCTGCGAAAGAGAGAGTCGCACATCTTTCGCTCCTCGCCCTGCTCCTTCGCTGCCCTGCTCCTTCTTTGCCTTGCTCCTTGCTTGCCCTGCTCTCTCATCCTCCTCCTGCTCGCCCTCATCTGCATCCTGCTCACCCTCATCTGCTCCTTTTGTCAGGTAAACTTCGAATCCAAGATTTATTTCTTCGATTTGTTTTGCAGATCGTGATTTTACTGGGCTTTGTTTGATTTAGTTGTTTTGGGTTCGAGAAATTTTCAATAATAGACCTCTACACATGAACAAATTAGGGTTTTTATTTTTTAATTGAGATTAGAATTTGGGGTTTTCAAATTTCAACTTTTTTGCATTTTTTTCAAGTAGATACCTGATAAATGATCGATATCTGGTCTCTATTTGAGGGCTTCATTCAATTTTTTTTTTTTTTTTTTTTTTGTCATGATCGACACAAGTATTCTGATTGGTTCTCTATTGTTGTTGCAGTTTATTCAATTGGAGTTACAGATTCAGAAAACAGAACTTGGTTTGTGAAAAGAAGGTTTCATTCTCATCTATTTCTTTTTTCAGTTTTCTTTTTATTAGTTTTCTTTTATTGCTGCACCCATATGCCTGCACAATACATGTATGCACTCACTCCTATATAAAAAATATTAGAGACACAAACTTGATGTCCCTTGAGTACAGACAAATGCTCCATCCATGCATGCTGAATAATCATGTACTTGTACTCTCTTGAAAACTTTAGGGCTTAAAATGCATTTGAAAATGCAGGCAGGATGATGTAAAAGTGTAATTGGGTGATTGGCGGTCTGATCAGAGTACAGAAAATGTTGGAATATTGATATGCATTTTTTCCATGATTTTTTTTCTATAAAGCCCAGGAATTCCTGCCTAAGATCTCCCTGATCCAATGGAACATGCCCCATCTTGTTTAATCTCTACTTCTTTATCTCATTTGGAAGGATCCCATTTCTTTTATTTGTTATTAAGTATTTTAAATACTATTGTTAATGTAATTTTGCACATTCCAAGCTTGTCTGCTATGAAGATGTATTTGGATTTTGTGTCATGCACAATTACGTATCGTTCTTTGGCATTCATTATTCCATAAAATCTAATTCCTATTGAAATAAAAACTTTGTTTTCTATTCTAAAGGTTGAAAAGGGATAACGATAAGATGGAACTTGGGAATTTAGGATGTCAAAGTTATCAAAATTCCGAGTCCTACCCACGTGCTGTTTTGGATTTTTAAATTTTGGGGTTTCAGTAATGACAATACTGTTTTCATTGTCCTACTTTTTAGTCCGACACTGCACCAAACGCTTACTAAGATAGTCCAGCTTAGTCTAGTCTAAGCCAGTCCAGCTTAGTCCTTGAAGCTATTCCTGTCCGAGATAATCCGGTTCAACAAACGCAACCTTATAGTTCTAATAGCGAGGAATGCGAAAGAGCCCTGGTGTCATTACAATGGGATGTAGAAAGGGATGAGTCTCACAAACACTTGGGCTCGCAATTCATAATCCGAACTGCAGCTATTTTTCCGGTTGAGGGTACTGATATTGTTAGATTGGAGCCTAGAGCCACTGATGCACATGTTGGAGGTGTGGATTTTCTAGAAGAGTTGCAACTTTCACACTCCCATTTGGTCTTTTTGCAGTCCTCCCTTTGCTTTATGTTTTGATTCTCCTTTCGTTTACTCAATTACCGAAGAAAAAAAAAAAAATAAGAGGGAGGAGTGCAAATAAATAAAATGTGAGCATTAAAATCGCCGCCCTTTTTAAATAGTCAACTTGTCTTTTCGACCTCTTAATATGACATACTGCACAACTTAAACGGGGAATTGTTGTTCTTCCAACTATTGTTTTAAGAAAGGCAAACTAGTTGGACTTCAATTGATATATCTCATTATGCCGATGCTTGTTACTGGAATTATTTTGCAGAATTCGCGAAGAATATTTTAATGCAACGATGCATATTTGCTACGGCTGTTAAATTTCAATTGCAAAGAGATTCTTGGTGGCATTGCCAATTGGGTGAGTAGCCATGCCTTATATTTTAATCTGTACAATCTGTTGTGACCTTATTGATTGGAGGGTTATGCCATGAAAGATGTGAATTGTTAGGTTCTTCAAAATGATGGGGTCTCGCCCTTCTTCGATGTGCAACTGCTGGACAATTAGGGTGAAAGTAATATCATATCACTATTGCTTTAAAGTTTGTTTTACCTCCCCCCAATATAGGTCCGATACAATTCTAGTAACGTTTTCAATGAGGAACATTGCCCTGTTCATTGTCATAAGACAGTAGAATTTACGAGGTGAGATGGTTTGGAGGTGTGTGTGATAAAACGATAGTTTTTGTTCCAGTGCTTGTATGAAATTTCGGATTTGGAACATTTGTTTGAGAGTATGGAAATTAGTATTGTAACTTCAAGCATGATAAATGGATGCCAAGTATGTTTACTAGTTTTTATGCACTAAAGCATGAATTTCGAGTTTATGATTGGTTCATAGAGCACCCATATCAGATCTTTCGGGTTTCACGGTTTTTCAACTCCAGCTCCCAAGTCATATATCTTTTCAATTTTTTCAAGTGTCTCTTGGAATTGGAAATGTTATGTTGTTTAGCATGGCATGCTATATTGTCAGAGTTTCAATCTGAATCATTGATCATGTGGATTGAATTCTTTTTTGAACATATGTTCATGATTGATATTTTACTAATGAGACTTGATAAGACAATATTACACTATCATCAAAATATGGGATAAATAACATTATAACAGGATGTATTAGCATTATTTAGCTCAACCAATTCTAATTGGAAATTTCCACAAGTGTTTTTCTTCTGTTTGTTATAAATAACTACTCTACACCACATTCATTTAGACTACATGGGGATTCGAACGTGCGTGCATAGAGGAAGCATAATATTTTAATCAATTTGGCTAAGCTCAGATTTGCCAACATAATTTGAACACAATTAAACTAGTTTCCCTTTTAACTCAATGTTACTTAAGATAGAACTCAGGTAATATGGGGTCGCAATTTGAAGTCCTAAACCTGGACGATGAGTTGGGATTTTTAATCGACGACGTAAGCGACTCATGTCTGCCTTTTATTTTTTTGTTTTTTTGGTCAAAGCATGTCTGTTCTTTCATTGTCGTTATTATGAATGATGTAAGGTGGAGGTGTGAACCTAGGCAATTCCTTTCCTTTGGTTGAACGTAGAATAGAACGTAGATCGAAATCAACTCACTGTCGATCCACCAACCTCCTCTCACATCCGAAATATACATACTTAAAATGTTAATAGTAAACTTGCTTGGGGAGGTGCATTGCACATATTTCTCAATCATATGACTGCTTTATTTATCTGGCAAGGGAATTCAACCCTTATATATTACAAAACCAATACAAGAGGATAATTTTAGTTACTTACAACTACCAGTTTGTCTCTTGCACGTGGTGTTTGTTATATATATATATATATATATATATTTCTGTGTCTAATCAGACCATTGACTTGGTCGACGTTGTGACTACTTGCAGAATGGTCTTAGATTACGGCCAGAATACAAAGACTTTGGAGTCAAATGAGTTTGTTCTGAATTCTGAAATCGCTATGCGGTCCACAGATACTGCACGTCTAACTGTTGGATTTTCTAACAACATGAGTGCTTCTAGTTCACACTGTGTCAGATCAAACGTTGGTTTCCATTAGCTCAAGAGGCCAGCTCCGTTTTAACGTGCGTATACATAATTATATATAATTGGTGATAATTATAATAATTTTTTATTTCTTTTTAGAACATCAGCTTATCTTTATACAAGGACTGTTATAAACGAAATCCTGATCGTATACAACCGGTTATAACTAAGACAAATCTTTCCTGTCTTAGGACATCAACTTGTCTATATATAAGACTTTTACAGACAAAATCCTAATTGTATTCAACCAGTTATCGCTCGGACAAATTTTTCCCATCCTAGGGCATCAACTTGTCTCTGCATAACTCTTACATACAGACAAAATCAACAGCAGCTGGGACTGTAAAACCAATCACATTGATCAGTTCAATCGCTCAACATTTTTCTCTGATATTTATTTCATTTCTAAGAAATACTTTTTGTCTTTTGTTTTTCCTTCATAAACCCCTATAACAACTATCCCATCAAAATTGAGTTATCTATATTTGTAAGTTAACATGACGTTTACTGGTATAATGTTCTTTTTTTCACCAAGTATTAAATCCAAAAAACTTATATAAAAGTGGAGAATGGTTCAGTGTTAGTAAATTATAGAGTCATTATCAAGAACAGATAATAAGAGCTGCAGATAACGAAAACGTTAGTAGAAATAATTTAATAACAAAAGAGTCTTGTGATAAAATGGACAAAAAAATAGAACAGATCCCCTAGCTATTTCTGAAGCATTTGTTTGAATTATTAAGTAATCATTGTCTAAGGGTAAGGATAGATTTGGTATATTCTTTATTTTTCTTTTCTTTGATTCTTTTGATGAAGGCTATATCTTCGTGTTTGAATTTGATATTTCCTGTATTACTCGGCGTCGTCTGGAGAGATTGTTGGGCTTTCGGTTTTAACTGAGCTCTCTGACATATCAGAGGGTGAAATGGTCTGGTTAAGAAGAATATGAGTTCTTTCTCAATAAGGTCTTAGATTCAATTCTCGTTAAAGGCGGAGTTGAATCACATTATTACTAGTTCATTATGAGGTTTAACCCACTCATCCACCCTCTTAATGTAGTAACCCACTCATCCACCCTCTTAGTGTAGATAACATTGAAAGACCCTTGGGTGTTGAGTGCTCCTTTAATTAATTATATTGTTGCTAATAACTTTCCTGAGGAGGACTTTCCAGTCTCTTTCTTTCTTTCATGATGGTTGGTGGCTTCAAGGTGGTGGTGGTTGTATTGTGTTACTCGCAGGAAAACCGCGTCGGTAATGGTCAGTTTGCTGGACTAGGGCTTTCCTTTTTCAACCCACAACACATCTAGTTCAAACTCTATTCTCCTCTTAATGTAAAATGAAAGTACATTGATCGTTACGCCATTGTCAACTATGGAATGGTTCAATCTCTATCCTGACACCATTGTCAAGCACGTGGCTTTAGAGGGATCCGACCATGCGCTTCTGCTTCTGTCCACCGAGAAGATGAAGGCGTGGAGGAGTAAGAAGTTCATCTACGACGCTCGTTAGAGCAAAATGGAGGAGTGTCGTGAGCTAGTGGCGGGGGAGTGGAGGGATAAGGTAGGCGGCTCACATGCATTCAGGCTTTGTGAAAAAATGAAATCACTAAGGAGAGGTTTGAAAGAATGGTATAGAGGAAGAGGTAGAAACTCCAAGCGAACTATTGATTTGTTAAAAGGAGAGATCAGAGAGGCCTATCAATCTAGCTGTTTTGCTACTGAGGAAATAAAATTGAAGGAGAGGATGCTCAGGGAGGCCCACAAGCACGAGGAGTTGTATTGGAAACAGAAATCCAGGAACCAATGGTTCAGAGAGGGGGACAAGAATACCAAGTTCTTCCATGCACAAACTCTGAAGAGACGCAGATCCAACAAAATCCGAGGGTTAGAAGACGAGAACGGGAACTGGACGGAGTGCGAGGAGGTGATCAGCTCAACCGCGGTGGCTTACTTCTCCGATTTATTTACGTCCAGTAGACCAAACAACTTTGACGTGTTGGGGCTTCACTTGGAGAATCGAGTTTCTCAGGAAGACAACTTGGCTTTGACTGCACCAGTTTTTGAGATTGAAATTAAAGAAGTTGTTTTCCAAATTCCTTCGATGAGAGCCCCAGGGCCAGATGGTTTCTCTGGATGCTTCCACCAGGATCATTGGAATACAGTGGGGAAGGATGTGGTTCAGATAGTCAGGGCTTTTTGGCACTGTGGTACGCTATTACGGAAATTAAATCACACTAATCTGGTGCTCATTCCAAAGGTTAACTGCCCGAACAATATGACACAGTACCGACCTATTGCCTTGTGTAACGTCATCTATAAAGTCATTGCCAAGGTTCTCACTAACAGACTTAAGGTGGTGATGCCAAAGATGATCTGCGATAACCAATCTGCTTTTGTTGCGGGAAAGCAAATCCAAGATAACATTCTAGTGGTACACGAGATACTGCACTCTCTGCTCCATCAAAAAAAAGGGGATCAGGCAGGAATGACGGTAAAACTGGATATGGCTAAAGCTTATGACCGTGTGGAATGGGATTTTCTCCTATATATGATGGAAAAAATGGGCTTCGCTCCGAAATTCTGCCATTAGATTAGGGAATATATTTCCACTTTATCTTTCAGCATTCTTATCAACTGGAATCCGATTGGGTACTTTACACCAGAGAGAGGTCTGAGACAAGGTGACCATTTATCGCCATTTCTCTTCCTCTTGTGCACTGAAGGGCTTTCTATGATGATAACGCAGGGGTTGGAGCGAAAGGCTCTTAATGGGTTCAAAGTAAAGGGCCACGGGACCCCGATTACCCATCTTTTTTTTTGCTGATGATTCGATCTTGTTTGGGGAGGCCATGGTGGAAGAAGCTAGAGGAATCACGAATGTGGTAAACACATATGCTCAGGCTTCTGGGCAGAAAATTAACCTGTCTAAAAGCTCTATCTTCTTTGGGTCTAAAACCTCAAACTGTACTAGAGCGGCTATTGGTAAAGCTATGGGCATTCAACGGAAAGAGGGGTTCGAGAAGTACCTTGGTCTGCAAGCTGATTTCGGCCATTAAAAAAAGCCGTCTTCGAGGAGGTCCGTGAAAAACTGGAGAATCGAGTAGCGGGTTGGGCAGAGCAGTTTTTATCTCCAGCGGGAAAGGAAGTCCTTATTAAGGCGGTGGCGATGGCTATGCCAAACTAATCCATGAGTTGTTTCAAGCTTCCTATTGGAGTGTGTAGAGACCTAGAGAAAGCGATTCGCAACTTCTGGTGGAGGAATGGAGAGCAGAGGAAAGGGATGCACTGGATTTCCTGGGAAAGATTAATGAAACAAAAACGGGTTGGAGGTCTGGGATTTAGAGATATTCAATGCTTTAACTTGGCCTTCCTTGCCAAGATTGGGTGGAGGATAATTCAAAATCTTGCCAAGATTGGGTGGAGGATAATTCAAAATCCTTGCTCTCTCCTTGCAACGGTGTTACATGATAAGTTCTTCCTGGGGAAAAACCTTATGGATGCGGGTAGGGGAGAAACACCTCATAGGGCTGGAAAGGGGTGTTTGAAGCCTGCAAGGTACTTCGGCATGGACTGAGATGAAGGGTGGGAAATGGTACAAAAATCAACATAAGGAAGGACCCTTGGTTCCCTAAACCAATTACCTTTAAGGTTAGGCCACGCGCCAACCTGAAGGAAGCTATGGTGTGTGAGCTAATCGACCCCGACACTAAATCTTGGAATGTTGATCTGATCACTGCAGGTTTTCACCGGGAGGATGTGGCTCCGATTCTTAGCATTCCTGTCAGTAGAACTGGTTGCCAAGACAGATTGGTGTGGCACCACACTATAAACGGAGAGTATTCGGTAAAGTCCGGGTATGGAGTGGCAGTAAATCTAATGGAAAATGGGGCGCTGGGGAGGAAAGGGCGTGGTTCACACAACGGAAAGCAAAAGGATAATCAGATTTGGAAGATAAAAGTCCCCAATAAGATCAAAATATTTTTATGGTGTTGCTGTAATAATGCCTTAGCGGTGAGACGAATTTAAAAAGAAGGCAAATGAGGATCGATAATGTTTGTGGGGTTTGCGGTACCGTGGATGAGACGGAAAATCACATTTTCTTTCGTTGCAGGCTAAGTCATATCTTTTGGTTCTGTTCTGCTCTCCAATTGAATTCATTTGATCTGATTGGAAGTGATTTCTTAGCAAGCTGGGAGAACTTTTGCAACCGGATTAAAGAGACAAAGCTGATGAGATTCTACAAGAGTTTGCTTTTGGGCTATGGAGACTTTGGAAAAACAGAAATGACATTGTTTTCAAGGGCATTCACCGAAGTCCAGAGGAGATTTTGGATGTATGGAGAAAGAACATCTCCAACTTTCGAGAGGCTACGGTCTACAGCTCGATGGAGGGACGAACCTTATGCAGGTCCACTACCTCCAACACTGGTTGTGTGGATGCTCAATGGAGGAAACCGAAGTTCGGCGTCTACAAGGTTAACACCGATGCAACTTGGTGCAAGAAGTCTCTCCGCTCGGGAGTGGGGTGGGTCTGTCAAGACTTTGCTGGCATTCTCCATGCTGCGGGGGGATCGGGTTCTGTTCTTTGCCACTCTGCTGCGGCTGCAGAGGCTTGGGCGATTCGAGAGGCTATCTTAGCCTGCTCGAAACTTGGGTTTGATAGAATTATAATCGAATCTGATGCTAAGCTTGTTATTCAGATGCTTAGGAAGGAAGTTCATACTGATTACAGCCTGGAGTGCATTCTTGACGACATTGAGATTCTAGCACGCTGCTTGACATCGGTTTCGTTTGAGTTCGTGTCTAGGAAATGCAACATTGCTGCCCACTCAATTGCTCAGTTTGCTTTTAAGGAGGGTCAAGTTTTTGTTTGGGATTGTATTGGACCTGAATTTCTTTTTAATATTCTAGCGCAGGATGTAAACATTCTCATTCGAATCTAATATATTTCTATCTTAAGGAAAAAAACAAAAAAGTACATTGATCGTTTGTGATTAGAAAACGAAAAGTAGTAGTCCTCATAGGTCAGCAGCTTTTATGGTTAGAAATAGAGCAGAAATACTAAGAGACAAAGCTCGAATGGTGATAAATTAACAAAGATTAAATGACAACACTTGGTCAGATGTTGGCTGATTGTGTTTGTAAATTCATGTTTAGCGTAATGTGAGGGATCTGTTCTTCTACACTTGAGTTTCACATGAAGTGGTATATAATATAAAATCATTAATTGACGTTATATGTATGCATCAATTGTCACAACATGCAGTACAAGAATGTAGTTTCTCTTCAGTTACATCAACGTAATATAAATTTGGGTGAAGTGCCAATTTAGTCCCTGAATTATCACCTTAGTGAAAATTAGGTCCTTGAATTATTTTTTTGGTAAAATAAGTCCCTAAATTCATTAAAAATTGCTAATTTCATCCATACTATTATATTCAAAACTATTTTATCTAATTTTTTTTCAACTTAAGTCATTTGACACACTTTAGAATGTACTATCGTCATTTGCTCGCCTATAAGCCCTTTACATTTCATATAGGTTGCAAATCTAACATCTAATTTACCCTCCAAAATTAACTTACACTATTTCTTATGTAAAACTACCAATTTACCCTTCAAAGTTAACTTTATACACTATTTCTTTATGAAAAACTACTAATTTACCGTCCAATGTGTATCACATACAAATAACGTGACTTAAATTGACGGAAAATTAAATATAGTTGCTTCGAATATAATATTAGGGATGTAATTGGCAGATTTTTATAATTTAAGGACTAATTTTTCTGAAAAAATAGTTTAGGGACCTAATTTTCACTGAGGTGATAATTCAAGGACTAAATTGGCAGGTCACCCTATAAATTTTGCAACAAAAGAGTAGAGAAAACTCCAAGCCTATGTAGGTGGGAAGTCCTTAAACCCTAGCATATATATGTAGGTTACGAATCAAGGTAAACCAAATTGTGTTTGGTACAAATTAATAAAACAGGCCAAAACTCAGACACAAGTATAAAATCATCTTTTGTCCTGCATTTTCTTATTTTAGTATCTAAGAAACTTTGTCGATACCAAACCGTCCTGGCCGGTCATATCTTTCCTGTTCGTCCTTGCAAGTTTCCGACGGGATTTGTAAGTTGATGTTCAGACGTTGATCCATTTTCCTACGTTAACATATAACCATTGTTTTCAAGACATATCTATTAAAAAGTTGAGTTTACATTTACTTCATAAATAGTAATAGAACCAATCTTAAATATCCATTAGTGAACCTTATTTTCGGGCATTTACTTGTTCACATTTGCTTTTAGTTTTATTAAAAAATATTATTATTATTATTATTATTATTATTATTATTATTATTTTAACACACCACTATAAGGGGGTGGGTTTAGCCTCATAATGGGCAAACAATACCGTGGTTTAAATTCACCTTTGACGAGAATCGAATCTAAGATTTCTTATTTATAAATAAAGAGGAATATCACTAGATCATAATAGTAAGCAAAGTGTGTGAGAAGTATCTTTCTTCTTCTCTTCTTCATTCACAAAGTTACTTTCGACTCTTTTGAACCTTTTCAATATTTTACCCTTTATTCCAAATGCTTTTCAATCGAGCACAACACAACCATGCATGCTCACTCACTCTTGGCATTTGAACATGATATTTCTATATTATAAGCAAACAATACTGTGGCTTAAATTCACATTTGACGAGAATCAAATCTAAAATTTCTCACTTATAAATAAAGAAGAATATCACTAGATCATAGTAAGAGAAGTGTGTGAGAAGTATCTTTCTTCTTCTCTTCTTCTCTTCTTCTCTTCTTCATTCACAAAGTTACTTTTGACTCTTTTGAACCTTTTCAATATTTTACCCTTTATTCCAAATGCTTTTCAATCGAGCACACAACTCAACCATGCATGCTCACTCAATATTGGCCTTTGAATATGATATTTCTACTTTCTACGAAGAAAAAGTTCAAGAATCCGTCAAAAACCTGCATTATTCAAAGCTTAATCTTTAATTAAAAAAGCACACGCAAACAATATATGCAGTAAAAGGCTGAGATAATTGATCATGTGTGTATATGTATGTATATATATATATATATAGAGTTGGTACCTTCAGCTCAATATCATTATTTGGTGCCTTCTCATATATAGATATATTTAGTGATATCCACACACACTCATTTTTACTTCTCACATGTTATGTTCTTATTAATTTTTGACAGTCTGATTGATTGAATAGAAGAAGATTAATGAAAAAAAATTAACAAGAGTTAGTGGAGGTCATAATAGGTGTGTGAACAACATTATCCTTATCAAATTTAGCATTTTTATCATCATCAACACATATGATATGAGACAATCGTTTAATTCTGTTTTCTGTACAGATAATACAGGGTGATTAATTAAGAGCAACTTCAACGTATCAAAGGCCCCTTAGGGAAACTTCTTATTCAATCCCTTCTAGTGAATAGTAACTACCTTTAATGAACAGTAATTGTCTTTTGCATTTCCATCCCTAATTGAATAGTCATGGCAATTTTTTTATTTTATAAAATATTAGTGTTTTTTATTTTATAAAATAATACAAAATAATTTTATTTGTAATTTCGGATAAGATTTTTTAATCGTTTTCGTTGCGCCACGTGTCATTATCCGAACAGACAATTTTTTGTGATAGATTTTGATAAGATTTTTATCCATTGTCATCGAGCCACGTGTCGTTACCTTTTCAGAATCGTTGAGGATAGATTTCCGATAAAAATTTTAACCAATCACGTCACGCCACGTGTCACAATCTGTTTACAATCTTTGAGAATAGATTTCGATCAGATTTTTAACGAATGACGGCATGCCACGTGGCATTATATACAACCTAATCCTTTATTTTTCGTCCTTATAACCCACCATCCATCTTAAGAAATCACACACTAAAATCAAAATCTCTATCATTATTCATAGTTTATGCTTCCTTCTTACAATGTCTTCTTCAAGGATGTTGTGGGAAATCAATGAGCAAGAGAAAGAATTGTTTAAGCAAGGGGAAGAAATGTTCAATCTCCAGGTGGGCGAAAATGAGATGGAAGAGGATGAGGATGAGGAACTTAGAAGGAGAGATGACGAAGCAAGAAGCCAAAGAACCTCACATTCCCGCCGAGTCATCCAAGTTGTGGCTCAGATCTCCAGGCTCAACCATTTCGTAAACATTGATAGAAGCAGGCAACGACGAGGTACGGATATTTTGGACGATTATTTTGTTCGTAACAGTGCATTCCCTGATATGTACTTTAGACGTCGTTTTAGAATAGAACGACATTTGTTCAACAAAATCATGATTGTTGTTTGCAACCATGATTCTTACTTTGTGCAAAAGAAGGATGCTTTTGGTGTTATGGGTCTCCTTGTTGAACAAAAAATTACTGCTACCTTGCGGATGCTTGCATATGGAGCATCTGCAGACCAAGTGGATGAGATAACTAGGATGGGAAAATCAACCATTCTTGAGTCCCTGATGAGGTTTTGATCCGCAATCAAATCTATCTACACCACATAGTACCTCCGGAGACCTACTAAGATAGACTTGCAAAGACTTCTGAAGAAGTGTGAGATGCGAGGTTTTCCTGGGATGTTTGGAAGCATTGACTGTATGCACTGAACTTGAAAAAATTGTCCAAGTGCATGGCAAAGAGCTTATGAGGATAGAAAATGAGAAAAAGTATAATTTTAGAGGCGGTGGCATCATTTGATACATAGATTTGACACGCTTTTTTCGGTGTTCTAGGAGCTCAAAATGACCTCAATGTCATTGCCCAATCCCCAGTGTTCAACGATGTCCTGCAAGGAAAAGCACCAAGAGTCACGTACTGGGTCAACATACATAAGTACCACAGGCCATAATACCTAGCAGACAGCATTTACCCAAGGTAGTCATCATTTGTCAAAACAGTGCCACGTCCGTTAAGTGCAAAGGAAAAACACTTTGCAAGCTATCAAGAGGGGTGTAGGAAGAATGTGGAGCGTTGTTTTGGTATCCTCTAAATTGGACGATTGTTAGGGGTGCTGCCAGAATGTTTGATTTAGAGTCGCTTTGATCCATCATAATGACGTGCATCATTCTTCACAACATGATTGTGGAAGATGAGTATGATTATGATGCCGTTGATGAATATGAGCCAGACACGATGAACAATTTCAGAACACAAATATATTGTGCTCATGACGCCATCGAAGAACCCGTGCAACTCGAGCCATTACAAAAGGATGGACATTACAATGAAAGGCTCATTCAATGATATACTTCACTTCAGGATGCATATATTCACAATGCCCGGCAAATTAACTTGATAGAGCAGTAGTGGGAATTGAAACAAGCTCAAGAAACTTAAGTTCATTTAGTGTGTTTGTTTTTATTTAATTTTATTTGGTGTGTTTTTAAGTTCATTTAGTGAGTTTTTTTTTTTTTTTTTTTTTGGTTTGTTTGTAATTTTATTTGGTATGTTTATGTAATTTTATTTGGTGTGTTTATGTCCTTTGAATAAATAATTTTTTAAAAAATTTTTTAACTTTTTTTTTCAGATTTTTTTAAATTTTTAACATTTTTTATTAACTTAATTAATTTATGTCGTTGGATTAAGAAAATTTGAAATCCAACCCTCCAGATTGTGCCACGTGGCAAAACGGTAACATATATGAAATTTTTCATTTTTTTAAAAGGCGAATAACGTGGACCGTTGATATCAAATCCAACGGCTGATATAGTGTCACGTCATCTAGTCGGTTGCGAAAGGTTTGAATTTTTTTTTACCGTTGGAAATCTAACGGTCCAGAAAAAGTCTCCATTGAAACCCAATGGACGAGAAGGTGCCACGTGCCCCACCAACGGTAACATTTCAGACCTCTTGACGGTGGGCCCCATCGACTGAAAAGCTGCCGGTGACGCGCCCCCATACACACGTGTGCGACACGCGCCTGACGCAATTTTTTTATAACGTGGCTGATGTCAGGATGACGTCGTCATGACATCAGCCATGCATCATTTGGCCTCAGGCTCTCAGGCCATCGATTCAAGCCCGCCCTCTCACTCGGGCCCCCTCTCAGCCCAATCGCCTGCATGGGCTGGAGCTAGGAGAGGGAGGCAATTGGATGAAATGGTTGCTAGTCCACCGGGCTATCACCCACGGTGGAGTTACTCTAAGAGTGCTATTAACCTCACCTCATTGTCCTATTTTCTCATCTACCTTTTAATAAAATAATAATATGTTTAATTTTCTAGAAAAAGATTTTTCAACCCTTATTCCGTTTCTCTCTCCTCTTGCTTCTCTCTTCGGTTTATTTCTTCTCGCCTTCTACATCGACTGCTACAGCTTCTCCACCAACCGCCACTGTCTCTCTCTCATCCCCTGTTTATCATTTTCGTAAATAAGTTCTCTCTTTTCGTCCCTAATAAACACCATGCACATGATGGCACGTTTTAGGCGTCATAGATTTGTTTTTTTTTTTATGGCATTTGACCAAGACGTGAATCTCTCTCTCTTCGAATCTGGCGTTCCACCCATCTCACTCTCTTTAAATCTGGAATTTTTCTTCGGAGTTCATTCGCACATGCCCTCATAAATTCTTGCTATCTTCTGAAAAGGAACTGAAATGCAGAGGAATTGAAATTTTGCACTCTCTCTGAATTGAAATTCCTTTATTCTTTGAATTTGAAATCCGACTGTGGTGGCCATTTTTTCCCCTAAATCAATTCAAATAAGCCTGAATTTACCTGATTAGGGTTTGATTACTCTGCATACTATTCTAAGCAAATGATATCGTCTAATATTGAATTACGATCATGACGATTGCAAATTTTGGGTTTGTTTTATCAGATTAGGTTCCATCCAATTTTCAAGGCATCTCGTTGTAGTGCATTCGGAATTTTTCAAAATTTTTTGGAATTTGGATATAGAAATGTTTTACAGAAATTTTGTTTTATTAGGTTAAGTTCCATCCAATCATCTATTTTGTCCTCTTGGCGGTGAAAACGGAACAATGGAATCGTGGTGAATGTTATTTTAGGAATTATAGTGGGTGGAAAAATATGATTTCAAAATTTTAAATTTTTATAGTGGGTGAGATTATAACGTGAGTGAGGAAATAAGATAATGAAGTGGGTCTACCAACCCTCTTAATTAAGAATCATTTCATATAATTGTATCAAGCCCATGCTCCTCTCTTTCCTCACTTTTTTTTTTTTAATTATTTAACTATTTTTAATTTGTCACTTTTTTCACTTTTTTCACTCTCAACATTCAACAACCTCCAAAGTTAAAAGGGGAAAAAAGTAACCCTAATTGTCGGATTTATATGGGTCTCCATTATCCATAATAGACACATTCTCTCAATAAAGCTAGGT
The DNA here is from genome assembly GCA_036320875.1 of Cotoneaster glaucophyllus. Taxonomy (NCBI): domain Eukaryota; kingdom Viridiplantae; phylum Streptophyta; class Magnoliopsida; order Rosales; family Rosaceae; genus Cotoneaster; species Cotoneaster glaucophyllus. The sequence continues at coordinate 24,400,087 of CM070059.1, read as the reverse complement.
TATGCATGCATTGCTGGTTGCCCTTCTTTTTCCAGCAACAATGGGAATCTGTAAAAAGCAAAGTCCTGCTACGTGTAATGAAAACGATATAGACAGTCGGTCACGCGCACATTATATAAAAAGTTAAACAATAATATAGGCTCGTCGTTAAATGCATGAATTGTTGTTCTTATCACAATCCCGTCCAATTTTATGATCTTTATCCTCTTTGACTTGTTAGATATTTGAGAAAATGTAGCAATGGTCTTTTAATTTTAATTTAATTAAAGTTATGGTACTTCAACTAAAATTTATAACTTTGGTTTATTAACTCATCAAAATGTGTAGTTATGATGATTTTCGTCAACTCTATTAAAACTTCCATAAAAATAAGTCACGTGCGTGGCACATGAGGCTGAATCAAAAGACAAATATGAAAAACTAAATGAGAAAATTGTAGAAATGGTCTCTCAACTTAACCTAATTGGAGAAATAGTCCTTCACTTTAACTCAGTTAGAGCAACGATCTTTCAACTTTAACCCAATTGTAGCAATGATTCTTCCAACATGACTCATTTTGACAGAAGTTCTGACTAAGTTGAAGAAAAAGACCATAGTTGTACATTTTGAGGAGTTAAGGGACCAAATATCATGAATTATTAATTAAGAGACCATTGCTCCAATTGAGTTAAAGTTGAAGGACCACAGTTACAATTTTCTTTAGATATTTATACAGGCGACGAGAAGACATAGTTTGCAGAGTATAAACTAAAAATTCATTCCATATGATTACAGATTAGTAGGGTGAAATTGATTAGAGCAATATACTTTTTTCTCTACATTTAAGTTTGAATTCTCTTATTTGGTTTACATAAGTTTAGAGTTTGAATTTTGTTATTTGGTTTACAGAAGTTTAGAGTATAATGTTACTTGTATATTATATATATGAGAATTCCATACATTGATTCATAATAGCTTATCAGTTTTACCCTGATCTTGATTTTTTTTTTATCTAAAATAGTAAAGGATGGACTCTCGCAGGCAGATGGCGTTACAGCGGTAGCGTAAAGCAATTGTATCTATACATCTTGATACGAGTTCGATCTCTTTCTTGATACATCTCACTTCTAATAACTAACTACTTAATCCGTTATCGTCCTACTAGAATAATGAAGAATGAACTGAGTAACCGAAAGGTTGCAAGCGGCGAGCCAATTTTTCTAATTGATCGAAGGTCGGTTGAATGAAGTACATAAACTGAACCTAATGCTTGATTAAGATCCAGAAAGAAAAATAGTGGTTTTTAAAGGGGCCATTTGTGGAAGGATGTTGTGGAGTTGCATCACTAATCACTTGCATCGCATCATGGTCTGTCCTGCCCTAATTATGCGTGAGGTTTTCTTAAATGTACGTTCGTAGCTTATAATATTTGAGCTCCAGATTTCTTTCCGATACTGCATTTTATTTATTCAAACAAGTTATGAGATGTGAGCTTAAAACTTTTGAGAAAGTTGAAACTAGGTGTCGGTAAAGCAAATAATCATCGTGTTTAATACGATATTAAATTTGTTGATAGTACTCGCAATTTTTAAGATATATAATATGAGTTTGGCTGTTTGATGAAATACAATATTGTTTGGTAACATAAGAGGGTGGATCACCCCAAAAACTAGAACAACGAGTTATTACAAATAATTCGAGTACTGGAGACTCCCATCATATCATCAAATAATCGAGTTCTAATTTAATTAGGAGGATTCTCAAAATAATGGTATTTAAGATCTATATTATAGCTCTGATTGGCATGACATCTACCACCATGTTCTTCCCTACTACACGCACTAACTTGCATTCGGTTATGCATGTCATAGGTTGTCTGTACTGTACTAATGTTGGCAAAATGATGAAAGCTGGTATTAGTGATATTATTAATTAAATTAACCAAAAGAGCCGAATCGACATCTCTACATATAATTGTTGGAGAGTTGACTTCTTGTGATTATTTAGTTACCTTTTCTAGGTCCTTGTAATCAGATTGTAATTAATATTTCTTTCCTTGTAAATCCTCTTGTACATTATATATTTTTCTCCTTGGTGAGAAGAATCATATCAGAAAATTAAACCCCAAATTGACATGGTATCAGAGCAGAGATCCTAGGGTTTCTGCTCTGCCCGTTCCCTCAAGCAAACTCGGCCCTCCCATGGAGAACCTACCACCATTCCTCGATGAACACAACCCCATCCTAACCGATTCTACTCCTACACTAAACACTACAACCCTAAACACTACTACCCTGACCGACTCTACCATGAATCCTATCCCACCTATTCCGCAAGTTGTTACACAGATTGTCCATCATGATTCGTCTACTGCTTCAATTGGCATCAAACTCAATGGTGCCAACTATGGAGTTTGGTCTCAGATAGTTGAGATGTTCGTGGCTGGAAAAGACAAGTTGGGCTACTTGTTTGGAATTAACCCGCAACCACCTATCGACGATCCGGCCTTCACCAAATGGCGTACGGAGAACGCTATTGTAAAGGGTTGGCTCATCAACTCTATGGAACCCAATTTGATTGGGTACTTTCTTCGACTACCAACGGCAAAGGAAGTATGGGATGCAGTTGCTCGCACGTATTATGATGGCTCTGATATATCTCAAGTTTATGATCTTACCTGCAAGGCCTCTCGCATGAGGCAAGATGGACGACCGGTGGAGACATACTATAGTGATCTTCAATCTTTGTGGCAGGAGATTGATTATCGTCGACCTAATCCAATGAAGTGCGGTACTGATATTGAAATTTTTAATAAAATTGTTCAAACGGATCGTGTGTACACTTTGCTTGCAGGATTGGATGAGATGTTTGATAAAATTCGTAGTGATATTCTACGAACTGAGCCCCTTCCTTCCATCGAGCAAACTTTTGCCTATGTTTGCCGAGAGGGAATACGACAAGCGGTGATGAGTACCGGAGGACAGCTGCCGAGTGGGGCCGGCCATGGTGGCTCGACCTGCCATGACAACTCGGCCTGCCACACGAGCCGTAGCTTCATCTCATCCCCGGGCCCCTGATAAGTTACCTACACCAAGCCCAGGACTGCAACCCCAGGCTACTGCGCCGAGCTCGGCACAGGGCTCACTTTTTGCTGCTAGGACAGTCTCACGGCCCACCACGGGTCCCCGTCCTCCTCGACCTAAACCACCTGTCCCGGCCGGTGGTTGTACTTACTGCGGTAGTGAGAAGCATGGCCGTGATAATTGCTTCCAATTGCATGGCTATCCTGACTGGTGGGAACCATTGAAGCTTCAGAAACAACAAAAACGAGACGAGCAAGCCAAGCTTGGGCAAGCCAATCTCGCCACCTCCATGTCCCAATTATCTTTGATATCTCAAGATGATCCTTCTCTGATTCCGAGTTCTTCCGACATGTCTCCGGAGTCCTCAGGTAACTGTTGTTATGTTTTTAATATGAATAATGATGCTACTCCATCCGGATGGATCATTGACTCCGGTGCCACATACCATATGACTTATGATCCCACTGATTTAGCTTGTGATACTGTTCCACTTCGACGCAATATTACTAATGCTAATGGAGTCACCTCATCGGTAACCGGCGCTGGCACCGTGCACCTCACGTCCACACTCTCTTTGCCTCATACATTACTTGTACCTTCACTAAAGCATAAATTGATGTCTCCCGGCCAAGCTACTGAACAATTGAACTGTTGTGTGCTAATGTATCCAAAGTTTTGTCTTATACAGGATATTCTCACGAAGGATTTAATTGGTCGTGGTACTAAGAGGGGGGATCTCTATTTTGTGGATGATGTCAGTACAGGCCGAGTCAATCTCGCCCAAGGAGCTGTTGATCACAAGAGGCGTCAGATATGGTTATGGCATCACCGTTTGGGTCATCCATCTTTCAGCTATTTGCAACATATGTTTCCGGATTTATTTGTTGGTTGTTCAGTTTCAGACTTTAAATGTGACACTTGCATACTTGCCAAGAGTCACCGTGTGTCTTATCCGTTGAATTCTAATAAAAGTATTGTTCCTTTTGGTCTTGTTCATTCGGATGTTTGGGGACCATCTCCGATTACTACTTCATCTGGTCTTCGATGGTTTGTCACGTTCATAGATGATTGTACTCGGATGACATGGTTATACCTTCTTAAGCATAAAAGTGATGTGTTTTCAGTTTTTAAGACCTTCCACACCATGGTTCAGACACAATTTTCTACTGACATACGGATTTTGCGTTCTGATAATGGTGGTGAATATGTTAGTCGTGATTTTTCCCATTACTTAACGAATTCTGGAATTCTTCACGAAACTACATGTCCTCAGACTCCTCAACAGAACGGGGTGGCCGAGCGCAAAAATCGTCATCTTTTAGAAACGGCTCGGTCACTCTTGATTGGGGCGTCTGTTCCCCGCTCTTCTTGGGATATTGCTCTCCAAACCGCCACTTATCTTATCAACTGTCTGCCGTCCAAAGTCCTGGATTTTCGTACTCCCTTACAAGTCCTTGCTACCTTCGTGCATCTCCCGTCGGTCTTAGTCCTCCCACCTCGGATTTTTGGATGTGTTGCCTTTGTTCATCTTCATAAAAATCAACGGACGAAACTTGACCCGTGTGCTCTTCGGTGTATTTTTATGGGGTACGGCCTCCATCAGAATGGGTACCGTTGCTACCACCCTCCTTCCCGCCGGCTGTATGTTACTATGGATGTCACTTTTTCCGAGTCTGAGATGTATTACCCTTCGGCTTCTTCCAATCCTCCTCCTCAGGGGGAGACACGGTATGACGAGAAGGATTGCACCATTGCCGAGACTCGGCCAGCCGAGATTCGGCCACCTACCGTCAAGGAAATTCCCGTTACCTCTGCCGAGATTCGGCCAGCTACCCTAGCCGAGAATCGGCCCGTTACCTCTGCCGAGATTCGGCAAGCTACCCTCGTCGAGACTCGGCCAGCTGTCCTTGCCGAACCTGCCTTTGTCGAGCCTACTCCCCCCTCGTCTCCAAATATAGTACCACCAGACCATACTCCTGAGAATATTCCTGAGGTAAGCTCGACTATCCCTGTTGATGATACCGTTGTTCCGAATTATCAATTACCTTTCAGGCACAATCGAGGAAAGCCACCTAATCGATATTCACCAGACACAACGAAAGGCTCTAAATATCCCATTGCCAATTATGTGTCATCACAGAAGTTATCAGAACCCGGCAAAGCCTTTGTACAACAAATATCCAATGATAGCACACCAAGTTCATTGAAAGAGGCACTATCTGACGATCGATGGACCAAAGCAATGGAGGAAGAAATGGCTGCACTCCAGAAAAATCAAACGTGGGATTTAGTCCCACTTCCCCGAGGAAAGAAGAGAGTTGGGTGTCGATGGGTGTACACCATCAAGTACAAAGCTGATGGGTCCGTCGAACGATACAAAGCACGGTTAGTGGCCAAGGGATACACTCAAACGTATGGCGTTGATTACACAGAGACATTTGCCCCGGTAGCAAAGATTAATACGGTAAGAATATTGCTTTCATTGGCGGCCAACTTAGATTGGCCATTACAGCAATTTGATGTGAAGAATGCTTTCTTACATGGTAATCTCGACGAAGAAGTGTATATGGACATTCCACCTGGTTATGCCTCGGCTTTACAACCTGGAGTAGTCTGCAAGCTGAATAAAGCGTTGTATGGGTTAAAACAATCACCTCGAGCATGGTTTGGTAGGTTCCGGACGGCTATGAGGAAATATGGGTTCAGGCAGAGCAATTCCGATCATACACTCTTCTTGAAACGCCGAATGGGGAAATTGACGGCACTTATCATCTACGTGGACGATATGATTGTTACAGGTGATGACAAAGAGGAAATCTCAAGGCTCAAAGATTACCTAGCAACCGAGTTCGAGATGAAAGATCTCAGTGGTTTGAAATATTTCTTGGGGATAGAAGTAGCTCGATCTAAACAGGGTATATTTCTGTCTCAAAGAAAATATGTTCTAGACTTATTAGCTGAAACCGGAATGCTCGACTGTAAACCGGCCGACACTCCCATAGTCCAAAATCACCATCTTGCCGTGCACCCTGATCAAGTTCCCACTAACAGAGATCGTTATCAAAGGTTAGTTGGGAGATTAATTTATTTATCTCACACCAGGCCTGATATTGCATACGCGGTAAGTGTTGTTAGTCAATTTATGCATTCTCCGAGTGAGACACATATGGGTGCAGTCGAACGCATCCTACGATACTTAAAGTCCTCACCAGGTCGAGGCATTATGTTTTCTAAAAATGATCATTGCTGAATAGAGGGTTACACCGATGCAGATTGGGCAGGCAACGTTACTGATCGTCGGTCCACATCTGGTTACTTTACATTTGTGGGAGGAAACTTAGTCACTTGGCGGAGTAAGAAACAGAAAGTGGTTGCTTTGTCAAGTGCTGAGGCTGAATACAGGGGTATGGCAAAAGGAGTATGCAAACTATTATGGCTTCAGAGGCTGCTCGGTGAACTCGGGTATCCGTCGAATTTGGCCTCGAATTTATTTTGTGATAATAAAGCAGCCATAGATATCTCACACAACCCAATTCAACATGATCGCACAAAACATGTGGAAGTTGACAGACACTTCATTAAGGAGAAGTTGGATGGGAATATTATTCAATTCCCGTTCGTAAAGTCAGAAGATCAATTGGCGGATATCTTAACTAAAGTTGTTGCAAGCCAAGCGTTCTACAACTCTCTTGTCAAGTTGGGCATGAACGACATTTATGCACCAACTTGAGGGGGAGTGTTGGAGAATTGACTTCTTGTGATTATTTAGTTACCTTTTCTAGGTCCTTGTAATCAGATTGTAATTAATATTTCTTTCCTTGTAAATCCTCTTGTACATTATATATTTTCCTCCTTGGTGTGAAGAATCATATCAGAAAATTAAACCCCAAATTGACAATAATCTTGAAATACTTCTGTCTGCTACAAGTTTCAATCCAAAATATAATTCTCAAATTTCAGCATCAACCACCTACCATTTTTCCAAACTACAATATTGATATTTCATGCATGTTATGTTTTTCTCATTGCTTAAAACTTGAAAGTACAGTAGCACACTATTGACACCGAATTACTTTTGTTCCATTTCTTAGGCAAAGCACATGATGCATGGGCCTAAGATATTAAATGGGAACCCTACTATGCATCATTGCAGGTTGTGTAGGGATTACGAACTTATGGTTGCAAAATTGACACAATAAAGAAAGAAAAGGTAGGTTTTGTAAAAAAATATTGAATGATTCTTCAACTTTTGCTTGATTAATGGTGGCAGAAACCCAATTAGATAACTTTACACTGCAAAACATTACTGCTATAATGATTACACAGCCGACCTAATAATTGTAGGCGTAAATCTTTTTCTTCGATTCTCATGCGTCTGTCTGGGGTGTGGTCCTGAGTCGGTGGTTGAATTTTTCTCTTCCTACTTGAAAAAGTTACGATTACAAAATATGAAAATATGAAAAGATGAAAAGAAAAAAAAAGGAAAAAAAAAAAAAAAGGGAAATCCTATTACCTCGGCCAGTTCTTCTTCATCCTGTGTCTTCTTTATGTTTTTTAATTTTTTGATAAAAGCATTAAGATAATTAGCACAATAATGGTTCTGTATATCATTTGCCAAAGTTACTAACATCAAAATTTCTCTAGTAGTTAGGTGTGACAAAATCCATTATTATCCTCCAGCTAGGACCTCTACTATTAAATATTGTTCGTCACAATTTTTTTCTACACCTTGAGCTAGGAATATTCGTTTACACTATGTTTGGATGAAGAAATTTAAGATTACTAAGGAATTTTAAAATGACGGTAACTGAAATGACGGGATTTTATTTTATAGAATTTGTGAATTTTTTTGTTTGGTTAACCTAAAAGAACAATGGAATTGAATATGAAATTTGTTATTTTTAAACTCTCAATCATAGAAATTGGGAAATGATACATATTTAGATGGAATTTAAACTTGGGAATTGAATGTCCCAAATTCCAAGTTTTTTTTCCCTGCGGAAATTTTAAATTTCTATGTTTATGAATCCAAACAAAGGAATTGGTGCATGTCAATTTATAAATTCTGATTTTTACCCAAATTTCAAGTTTATTTCCCTCATCCAAACATAGCGTTAGGGAAATACTACGGTGATATTAGCAAATGCATGTTTTTTTCTCTCATCTTTTTGGATAGAGGGAAATAATGTGATTGCGTACATTGTCATTCTTTATTCAAATGTAAAACGGCATGAAAAATGAGATAAAGTGGATGTTGAAGAAGTCTTTAGTTTTCTTTTTCTTTACTTTAATTCAAAGTACACAATGATATTCAATAACGTTAGAGATTCTCTTTCCTGAATCGGAACACCTCAAGAATGAAGGATGTCACTATTTTTGTTTTTTGTTTTTGCAGGTATAAGGATGCCAATATTCCAACAGTTCTCATAACATAATTTTTTTACAAAATAAAGATATTGTACTCAATGTAATCGACATAATTAAGTCGGTAGAGGATGAAAATTCTAAATATAAAAAAGAAAAGTAGAATAAAAAGAAATTTGACGTAAAATTGAATATGATAGTAGTGATCAAATTTTATTTTGACAAATTGTTCCTCAGCCAAACACAAAACGTTGGTTGTAAGTAATCTTTTGTGTGTATATGCATGTTTCATACAATTTGGATTCCGTTTTAGTGATAGAGACACCACCATAATCGAACAATCAAAAAAATCAAGATCAAGTTGATCAACCTTATGAGTAAAATTCAAACATCTATATTCCACAACAAAGAAATTGTAAATACAAAAAATATCTACGGCCGATCGAGTTATTATCTGCACCCTCCACCACGTGTCAAAGACCCAAATGCACCTCTGGAAATCTCGTGCAAACCAGGGTTGAACCCCAAGCACCCCAAGAGCCCATGCTTGTAAGGCAAGAAGGTCTTCCTCCTCATCTCCTCCGTAACCGCCCGGTTCGCGGTGTAATGTAACTCGTGCGCCGAAACCGGTCCTCTCCTCCTCGAGCTCACCGACCCCACGCTGTCAGTGGACCGAAAACTCGAGTTCTTCACGTCTTCCGCAACGCTACTGCTACTCTTCGTCTTGGGCGACAACATGGCATACTTCCTCAAATGGTCTTTGCCCGCTGTGGCTCGGCCTTCTGATGCACTCCGAAACAACAATAAATCTTTCAATTTCCATTTTCTGTTTCCTTTCGATGAGAACGAGATCGCTGATAAAAACGAAGAGTATGCTGAAGAAGTAGAGGCCTTGTTAGAGTTGACTGTTGTTGAAGAAATCGCGTTGTCTTCTTGGATCTCGAACATGATATCTGACACCCTCAAGGGAGACAAAGATCTGCTACCCTTTTTATGAGTGGAGGCAGATCTTTCCCTCCCACGTCTTCCCTCTTGATCATACTCATCCTTTCGTGTCTCATCCATCGCAGCCGCGAAAGGGTCATCAGTACGATGATTCTTTCTGTGATGCCGCGGGGATAGAACTTCTTGGACTAGTTTCCTTCCTTGGGATAGTCTTGACGCTCTTGGCGACGGTGACCTCGGTGAAGGACTAGAGGGACCTCGATCATGTACTCCCCCATTCCTCCCAAGTTGTAAGCGAGGCGGCGGCTTTAGAGGCTTGATCTTGCCGCCATCGAAGAGCTCGTCCGCCGGCAAAGAAGCTTTCTCCAACTGACCACTAAAGTCGAACTCAAAATCCTCCTCATGATGATGATTCTGATCGTTACTAAAGCTAGCTCTTGATTTCGGAATTCCCGGTTTTTCTTCCCACTTAAAAGGGACTGTGGAGGCTGAGAGTCTAGGGTTGTTGTCCATGGAGAGGTCATTGAAGTGGCTGTAAAAGGTGGAGGCACGGGTGGGACTGGTGGGTGCGCTGAAGAAGTAGTTGCCAAATCTGGTGGGGCTTGAAGGAGCGGTCATGTAAGGGGAGGAGCAGGCGCTGCTGTCGAAGTTGAAGTCCACCGGAGGAACTGGGAGAGCTACTTGCATCTCCATGTCTGGAGTATTAAGCTTAATTAGCTTAAGCTTTGTTGTGTATAAGGTTGGAGAATAGTGAGAGAGGATTGGATATATAGGAGTTTAGGTAGGAAGAGGGGAAAGAGAGGGGAAGGAGAGGATAGTGGGGGAAGATTGACTAAATGACCAGAATTTTCATCAGTCTCTAGAGAGAAGATTGGTCATAGACGCCAACTTTATATACAAATCGACTTCCCCATCTGTGTCATTTATGGCTCTAATTTTCTATAGGGAGATTTTTCAGTGTTTCCGTCATACGAGACGGTACATCACGTGTCTTTATGTAAATTGTTGAATATGTATGTTAAAAGATTAATAATTTAAAAATTAAAATTTTCCACCACAACTAAAAATTACATAAAAACACTTGGTGTACCATCCGTGTTCCCATCACAACTAAAAATTTTCCTTTTCTTTGGGCCATCTCCAAGTGTGCGGTTGGTTTTTCTTTGGTTTCTTTGAGTACCATGTTTTTCGTTTTGGTATTTTTATTTGGGTTGATTTAACTAACTTTTTTTCCTAGACTTAAAAAAAAAAAAAAATTCTGTCAATAAATAAAAGAAAAGAGGTTGTTTAGAAACAAGTGTCAGTTTATACAAGATAATAAAGATAAATTACATTTTATTCTCTCAGGTTTGAGTGCTATTGCAAGCTCATACAATATCTTTAACACATTTCAATATCATACATTATTTATCATTTTATTGCAAGTTCATACATCTATTAGTCAAACCGTTAATTTAACCGTTAAGTGGTGAGGTGACAAATATAAAACTAACATATTTTTGGTGATGTGGTGAATCAAAATAATTAAATATTTAAAAAAATAAAAAATTGAATAAAAAGTTAAAAACGAAACCTCCCCTTCTTCTTTCTCCAGCTACCTCTCTCTCTTTCTCTACATCTCCATCTTTCCACTTTGCATCTCAATAATCTTCCATGGAAACACCTTCAAATCCCTCCCAATTCCAAACCCCACAATCCATCTAGCATTTAGCACCATGAAATTTCCATTTCTTAACAAGTCTCACACACCCAATTTCTCACTCTCACCTCTCTTCAAAACTCTTCAGCAAAAACCAGATACAAATATCATCTGCTTCCCAAATCACACTCTTAAAATCCTCACTTCTGTAATCCCAAAATATGTAGAAAAGCAGGATGAACCCAACGCCCAACACGCAGGCTTTCTTTTGTTATAACCAATCAAAAGTCAACAATACAATATATAACAATTGCACAAATATTTCGAATTATAATTTCACTATATATATTCAATATATCAGAACATGCACAATAAATAAAATCGCATATAAAATCACTACAATAATCACTAACTTGGTTAAGAAGATAGAGGCTTGCAGAAGCAATCTTCTAAGACAGAAATTCGCTCCTACACAAGTGCAGTAGTTCCACGAACGTCTATCTTGCAGGATACAACTATCTAACCCAAGGCCCATCTTTGACATTTAATATATACACGGAAACCCTCCAAGCCTAAGGCCCAAGGTCCATGGCCTTGGCCCAATTCTTTTCAAACCATAAATGAGTGAACTCACTTATAAAGAGACCTTTCTAAAAAGGTTTGGGCAATGTGGGACTGGGAGTCCCTCACAAGTTCCAACATCCTCTGCTCTATCCTTTCTCTCTCTCTTTCATCTCGCACGCCACATACAAGCACCCTTTCATCCACTCTATCCATCACAATCCCTCATTCTTCTTCGACAAATTTAACTTCACATCGTTGGCTTCAAAATCATGCAAGGGTCCAATGGGCGAAATTCCTGCAGGTTATGGTGACCTGCTCCACTGGAAAACCGTTGAGCTCAAGCAAGAATCGAAGAACTCGGCGAGGAATCGAACCTCGCAATGGTGGATGTGGCTCGACACAACTAGCTGGACGGCGGCGGCAGGCTTGGGTTGGGCCTTCTAGGCCCAGGAACTGTGGCAAGAGGTAAGGCAGAAGGAGAGGAGAAAGAGGGTCAGGACTATTAGAGAACCAACGATAATTCTAATGACAACCCAGAGACGGAGCCTGAAGATTGATGTTGGAGTCGAAGAATACTGTGGAGGCCTGAACCACGGTGGCTCTAGGAAGTCAAGCGGTGAGTCAGGGTTGGGTTGTGGATGGAGGATGAGTCGGGTCGAACCTTGGAGATGAGCCATGATGGTCTCGTTGTCGAGTATGTCGTGTCCAGCCAGCACCAGCAATCTTATTTTTGTTTTATTTATTTATTTTATTTAGGCTTTATTTAAATAATTAAATCTTTGTTTTATAATTCATTTACCAGTTGACTGCCACATCAGCAAAAATATGTGACCCTATAATTGCTACATCATCACTTAATAGCCAAATTAACGGTTTAACTAACGGGTGTATGAAATTGCAATAAATGTTAAGTAAATGTATGAAAGTGAAATGTTTTAAAGGTGTTGTATGAGCTTCCAATTGCACATAAACTCGAGGGTGCCTGTCGTTTTGCTTATTCTGAATCTGTTATTGAAAGTTTTCTCGCTAAAAAGTCTTTTGTTGTAGTGATAATTTTGATACATTATAGTCATATCACCAATATTTTGAATATTGTAGACTAAGAGCAAGTCCACCCTAAAGGGGTAGGCCGGCTCACAGTCCACAAAATGGCCGGGCACCTACAAAAAGTTCTCCAGCCCAGACTAATAAGCTGGCACCTAGCCCATGCCGTCTTATAGGCCGGCCCAGAATGGGCTGAGCCAAGGCCTGGCCTATGTGACGTCAGCGTGACGTCACAGTAGTTTCAATTTTTTTTTTTTTTTTTGTGCCTGGCGCATGGCTGACAGCATCGCATAGATGAGGCCCACTATGCAGGCGCACTATGGTGTTCTTCCATGTGGATATGTGGCAAAATGAGGACCGTTGGATTTCCAACGGTAAAAAATTTTGAAATTTAAATTTCATGGCTACTGACGGTGCACAATGAGGACCGTTCGATTTTCAGATCAACGGTCTAGATTTTTCAACCAAAAAACTTAAAAAATAATAATAAAATGTCAGAAATTAATAATTTTTTTTACAAAGTCAGAAATTAAAAATCAAATTATTATTCTTTTATTACTTTTTAATAAAAATTAATAATATTTTAATAAAATTGACTAGGCTATTTAGTTGTAGGGGTGGAGATGTATTTGGCCAACTAAACTGTTTATGGGGTCTATCACTGTCCACTGAGTGGATTAAATGGGTTGAGTGTCAGCGCATTTTTTAGGAGTGGACTTACTCTAATATCTTGTACCAGCCAAAGCACTTTTTGAAAATAATGTTATAAATTATAAATAATATAGAGCGCGCATATGAGAAGAATGTGTATTTCATATAATACTTTCAGTTTATATTTTGGTCCTCAAATCCTAACTACCCAGTAGGTGGGGTGAAGTGTCAGTTCTTAAACTATCAATTTAGTGAAAATTAGGTTCCTGAATTATTTTTTCGGTAAAATAAGTCCTTAAATTCTTAAAAAAAGCATTTGCTAATTTCATCCCTACTATTATAGTCAAAGCTATTTTATCCAATTTTTGGTCAACTTAAGTCACTTAACACATTTTAGTAATGCCAACATTTTCTCACCTATAAGCCCTTAGCATTTCACATATAGGTTGCGAATCTGACGTCTAATTTACCCTCCAAAGTTAACTCCATGCACTATTTTTTATGAAAAATTACCAATCTACCCTCCATTATGTACCACATGCAAGTAACGTGACTTAAATTAACAGAAAATTGAATATAGTAGTTTCGAATCTAATATTAGAAATGTAATTGACAGATTTATATAATTCAATGACTGATTTTTTTGAAAAAAAAAATGTTAAGGACCTAATTTTTACTCAAGTGATAATTCAGAAACTAAATTGACAATTCACTCTAAATAATATAGAGCGCACATATGAGAGAGTTTGTTAACCACATGCATGCATGTAATTTGAAGATATGAATTGAAGAAGAATGTGTGTTTCATATAAAACTTTCGTTTTATATTTTGGTCCTCATATCCTAGCTCCCCCCGTATAGGTGGGGTTGTAAGAAAATTTTGAGTTCTTTGTAAGAAAAGAAGCCTCATATATTAACGTTGACCATAATGACAACTTTAAAAGAATCTATATAAAAAAAGTCAATGAAAAAGGTAAATAGTGATTTTGGTGTCCCAAAGTTTCGACAAAAGTATTTGGACAAAAATGCCCTTAAGACAAAAAAATTTAAAAGGCATCCCAAAATAATGCATCAAATAAAGCAGCGGCATTTTTGTCATTTTAACTGTATTTTTTAATAATTAATTTTTTTGTGGGTTTTTTTTAATTAGTACCTCACAATAGGCTAGCAATAATGTGATTCAATTTTTCTATTTTTAAACACGCTTAAAATATCTTAAGAGCCGTGTAATGCCGGTTATAAAAAAGGTCATTCGAACGCGGATACTATTGTGCTTAAATTAGTTGTCAAATGATTGTTTTTTTTAACAAACAATATTATCTACACTAAGAGGGAGGGTGGTGGGCTTAGCCTTACAATGGGCTAGCAATAATGTGATTCAATCAGTTGTTTATTAAGTATTATTTTCTCCATTTTAAACACGTTCAAAACATCTTAAGAGGCGTGCAATGCCAGTTATAAAAAGGATCTTTTGCACACGGATAATAATGTGATTAAATTAGTTATCAAATGATTGTTTTTTTTTAACAAACGATATTGTCTACACTAAGGAGGAGGGGATGGGCTTAGCCTCACAATGGGCTAGCAATAATGTGATTCAATCAATTGTTTAGTAAATATTATTTTGACACACCCCGACCCGGGATGTCCACTAGGACTCCGAATCGAGCTGTGCTAACCGACACCTGGAAGGTGACGGAGCCATAAAGTGAGGTGACGTGGTAAAATGAGTAAATTTAAACCTAAAGTGTCTAGTTATCAGAGTGGTGCTGTGAGCGGGAATGAACCCAGTTCACACGCGATGGTAGAGCATAAGATTAGTACAGTAAGATAGGGTGAGAATCATACCGTCGAAAGTATCATCTACACCCAGATTTGCCACAGCTCCTCGTCGTTATGAAAGCTCGGCTACTAATACCTGGAGGGGCGCAAAATAGAAAATGTGAGTGGGCAAAAATAAAAGCTGTTCAAAACCATTTCAATTAACAAACGTAGTAACCCCTCGCCGTAAAATCTGTAATGTCCCAGAAAATAGAATATACATCTATATCAAAAACCATGCTCAAGATAACAAAATCCACATGTATATCATGCCAAATATCCCAATATAAAGAAATAAGTAAATCAGGCGAAGTGAGTCAATGGAAAGTAACGTATCAGCCGGATCCACCTAATGTGGCCTGTACGGCTGAAAGCTCATCAAATATGCTCAGCCGGATCCACCTAATGTGGCATGTATAGCTGAACTAAAGCTCATCAAATATGCTTAACCGGATCCACCTAATGTGGCTTGTACGGTTGAAAGCTCATTAAATATGCTCAGCCGGATCCACTTAATGTGGCCTGTACAGCTGAACTAAAGCTCATCAAATATACTTAGCCGGATCCACCTAATGTGGCATGTACGGCTCATAGGCAATCTGTACGACAATGTCGGAGTTGCCAATTATTGCAACTTGTACGACAGTGTCGGAGTTGGATAAAACGTAAATATAATCATGTCATAACTCTATCATTTCAAATAACACCATAAACTCACTTGAACTTACCTGCGCGTCCCGCGTTCACCTTAGCACTTCAAAACGTTCCCGATAATTATAGGTAGGTAATATGCATATGGGTATGCCATAATGCAATCTAAATCTCGTTCATATCATAGTATTTAAGAATGTATAAATATATATATATATATATATATATATATATATATATGATATGGCATAAAATGTATAATTCAACTTAAAAGCGTTTGTGGAATTATCCATAAAATATATACAATAAAGAGGAAAAGACCCACTCACCTGGAGTCTGCGCTACGATTCCCTAACACAAACATTGAGGAGTCCCAAAACGATCAGCACCTGTCACCAAGTATCAAACTACATCTCAGAACTCTCACACAATAGAATTCGTAACTCACATAAAACATATCCTCAAGGATATTCTAGAATCATTTGAGCCCATTGATCAAAAGTCAACCGTCGATCAAAGTTCGACAGTAGGGTCCACAATCCCACATACTCGATTCGGAAGATCTGTAACTCAGATCTCTAATCCGTAACTTCTTAAGATACACATTAAACTTCTAGAACAACATACTAAAGTTTTGTTACGATTCAACGGTTGGATCTCCATCAATTTCCAAAACCGAGTGGTGGTGAACGTTTTACTTTATGAAGTTACAAATCCAATTTGGGAAGATCCGTACATTGGATTCCTGATCCATAAGTTTCTACAATCTTCAAATATTACGTACTTCAACATATCAAAGTTTGATGACGATCCAACGGTCGGATCGTCGATTCACATTTTAACCTAACCACGTATTGTAATGAAATTAGGTTCAAATGCTCAACCTACGTCAGTCAAATATCAAAACTGAACTCAGGGAATCTAATATAGCCTAATCATAGCGTTGGCGGTCCACTGGCCACGGGCCACCGTGGGTGGCGGTCGGCCGACACGCTGGAAAATCCAACTATTTCTAAAAATTACCAAATTTTGTAGAAATGAAGATCTCAATGAGAGGAACAACTTTCATACCTGTGACCAAGGCTAATTTGGCCTGGAAAAACTCCAATTTCACAAAAATCCGACGGGTGGCAGAAATCTTTCGAGCCTCGCCGCTCCTCCGTCAAAGGTCCGATAACCATGATTCTTGTCAAGTTTTGCTCCTGGAAGGAAGGGCTACCAATCCCATGTGGAGCGCCACCATGATCGTTGTAGGAAATGGACGTAGCTACCCTAGGGTTTCGTCGGATCAGAAAGGTTCTCGTGCTCCATTCGTCACCCATGATAACCCATAAGTGAAAATAAGGTGAGGGCTCGACTAGGTTCTATGAAAGGAGTAATTTGACACCGGCCCCGTTGTTAATGGTGGACGGAGTAGAGAGATACGGTCGGGTCAGGTCGCAGGTCAAGGGGAGACCTGGCCATTCCCTTCCTTCTCTTATTTCCTCTTCTCCCAATTGGTCACCTTTTTCTCTCCCTTCCTCTAACTGGGCAACGCCCCTTCCCTTTTATTTTCTTTCCTTTGCATCCTAGCCGTCCATTTCCTCTTCCTTTAATTTGGGCCATCCAAGTGGCACACCAATTTCATAAAAGGAATTTCTAGATTTTTCTAAAAATAATAAAATTACTAAAATGCCCCAAACTTCAAACGTTAATAACTCATTCGTTATAACTCCAAATCACGAACCGTTTGCGCCCACGCTTCCATTATAACTTCAAACGTTAATAACTCCTCGTTATAACTCCAAATTAGTTGTCAAATGATTATTTTTTTAACAAACGATATTATTACTAAGGGGGAGGGGTGGCCTTAGCCTCACAATAGGCTAACAATAATGTGATTCAATCGATTGTTTATTAAATATTATTTTCTCTATTTTTAAACACGTTCAAAACATCTTAAGAGGTGTGTAATGCCGGTTATAAAAAAGATTTTTCGCATGTGGATAATAATATGATTAAATCAGTTGTCAAATGATTTTTTTTTTTTTTAAAAAAAAACGATATTATCTACACTAAGAGGGAGGGGATGGGCTTAGCCTCACAATGGGCTAGCAATAAAATCAGTTGTCAAATGTTTATTAAATATTATTGTCTCTATTCTTAATGTAAATTCTAAAAGACTGATTTATTTTGTGAATTCAGCTGCTTTAATTGATTTATGAGGGGTTTCTTCTAGCATGATCTAATATTATTCATTTACTTCAAATATTTGGCTTTCCTTTTATCAATTTACTCATATAAATACATTTAAAACTTGTAAGTTGTGTAGCACGCCGTGATTCAAAAAATGTCTTCGTCATTTTAATTTGTTTTTATTGTGCTATTTTTTTAATTAGTACCTCACAATACGCTAGTAATAATGTGATTCATTTTCTCTATTTTAAAACACGTTCAAAACATCTTAAGATGCGTGTAATGCCGGTTATAAAAAAGATCTTTCGCACGTGGATAATAATGTGATTAAATTAGTTGTCAAATGATTTTTTTTTTTTTAACAAACAATACTATCTACATTAAGGGGGAGGGGTGGGCTTAGCCTCACAATGGGCTAGCAATAATGTGATTCAATCAATTGTGTATTAAATATTATTTTCTCTATTCTTAATGTAAATTCTATGGAGACCGATTTTATTATGTGGATTCAGCTATTTTAATTGGTTTATGAGGTGTTTGTTCTAGCATGATCTAAGATTATTCATTTACTTCAAATATTATTCATTTACTTCAAATATTTGACTTTCCTTTTGTCAATTTACACATATAAATACATTTAAAACGTGTTAGTCATGCGTAGCACGCCGTGATTCAAAAAATATCTTCTGCACCCTTATAAGCACGTGCATGAAGACTAGTATATATATAAGAAGTGATAAATTGTGACATAATAATTGATCATAATCTAGTTGTTTCAATGTAATTCAATATTTGGTTTTTATAATATATATATATATATATATATATATATATATATATATAATTATAATTTGTTCCTTTTTATATAATTTTTTGTAATGGTCAAAGTAGATATATGTGGCTTAATTTCATGTATATACTAGTTAATTTAAAAAAAGGATCATTTTTAAAAGTAAATCTATGTCTTAGCAGGCCAGAGGATGAGAACACTTGGTCAACGTACTAACCTACAAAGAAAATGAGCTTATCTTCTTTGAGGCATGTAACAGATGTGCAAGGGCGGCCGATTAATTGGCCTCTCGTTCTTGTTTTTAATTATCTTGTTTGAAGGTCTTTGGAAATGTTAAAAAATGCATGTTGCTTAGTTAATTGACAGATGACAAAGATTTTAAGGTCAGCCACATACATGGCTCTCAAGCTGAGATCATAATATGGGCATGTAGTGTGTTGGAGGAGTTAGTGGCACACAAGGTTTAATCCGTGGTGCTAATTTGCTTGTTTTGGTTGGGAAAAACAAAGAGAGAGCTCTTTTTTATTAACATTACTATTTTAGTCTACACTAAAAAGAAGGAGAGGGATTTAACCCCAATACGCAATGTGTTGAAAAGCAGAGTCATAACTATCGATCGTGGAGATGACAAGAGCAGTGTATTCCTTCTATGCACTCATGTTCGGTTCTCTCTCCCTGTAGTTTAAATGAATTTATCGTAAATTATCTTATCGTTTGTCAAAAAAATATAAAGACACAAGAAATAAGCTTTTTATCCGTTTACTTACGTGATTATTTGTGTCTAATTAGTAATTAGGGTTAATTTGATCTACTATGAAGTGTCAGAGTATGTTTGAGAGCTTTAAGAAAGAGATTCTTGGGATGGAGGTGTAATCAAGGGCATGTAAATTATTTTTGTTGAACAAACGATATTAAAGCATTCATTTATCTTTCGTTTTTTTATTAGCGAAGAATGAAAGATTTGAACTTAAAATCTTGTACAACATTAAAAAAAGAAAATGACGAGTAGTTAGATTTAAGAACTAGTTATTTTTTGCTTATTTTTTATGGAAATTTGAGATCTAGCTACATAGACAGTAGATATCTTGTGATTTATCTTCAAGCATATGATAACTGGCAAGTGGTATTACCTGTGTGATGAGATGCGTCACAAGAAAATTTTCACAAGCTAGATATCTTGTCATTCATTTCATATGTACGTTTTGATATGGGATTGGTGAAATTATTAATTGATAGCAACCGTCCAATTAGAAAACAAACCCCCAAGGTATATTGGAAAACATTATTTTAGCTTATCTTGAATTAGTTGATAAACATGATTAATTTCTTTTGAGTTTTATTCGCAGGTACACATTGATGTACTAATATAGTTATTTATAATTATATATCACTTAATTAGTTTTCTATTAAAATAATAACACAATTTTCACAACACGCATGCACGTTTTAACAACTTGTTCTAGAACTTGAGAAGGTATAAAAAATAGAAAACTTCATTTTAATCCTTAAAAAAAGATAAGTTTTAGACTATAATCTTGTGTAATATTAAAATCCAATTTTAGTTCCTATTACATTTAATCATCTCATTTATTAGTTATATTTTGATGTTTTATTTATCTTTTTATTTTTATTTAATGTATTAATTACATTTAAATTTAATTTTTATTTCATTCATCATAAAATATTTTGATGTCTATATTTAGGCAACTAATTTTTTTATAATATATATTCCGATAACAATTTTGTATGTTCTACATTTAGGTACATTAATACATTTGAATATTTCAGTATATTCATCGATACAATCATATAAGTACATTAATTCAATATAATGCATTTCGGTACATACATTTTGGTACACACGTTTGAGTATTGACTTTTAGGTGATTTAATTCAATATACTATATTTCGGTACGTACATTTTGGTACATAGATTTCGGTATTGACATTTAGGTACATTAATTCAATATAATACATTTAAGTACTTACATTTAGGTTCATTATAATATACTAGCCTCTCCGCATGCACTAACGTGCGTGCAAGAGACATTTTTGTATCATGGGCACTATGCGCTAAAGGTGTATTGTGTTAGTTTTTTTTTTCCATTGTAATTGTCAAGATATATTTTAAATGTATTGTGCAAAGAGGAACTTTTTCTTTACCATGTACGTCCTAAAAAGTTATTATGTTTTTCGTTTTCACTCTTCCTTGATTGAATCGTTATTGTCTTTAGCTAACATGTCTTCCTAAATGAAAAAAGGTGAATGTATACAGTACTTGAAGGACAAATAATCGAAGGACACGATTGATAGTGTAGGTCTCATTTATCTGACTGTTGAAAACAATCATTCTTCTTTTGCACACATACAATGTTCGTAGCCAAATATTCAACATTGGAAACGGAAGAATCGTAGAGACGGCTACACTGATCCAGCCGCTGGCTTTCATCCCTATACCCCAGTATCCGTTCCCTGCAAGCAAACAATAGTTCAGAACAGAACCTCAAAAACCATATAAGTTATCTCAGGTCAGCTCATAATTATAAGTGTGAAAAAGTAAACCCAAGATTTGAACTATTACACTTGAAATTTAATACAAACTAAACCCAAGTTTTGAACTTTAATTAAAACCCAACAAATATCGGGGAAAAAAAATCACTTTATGGAATCTAATGCAGCAATTTTGCATAATACTACTTTACACAACGAAAAAGACTCAAAATTTCGCTTTCTTTTCCTACATTTTCTCAGTAACCAATCAGGCCAAACACCCCAAAAAATCACAATGAAAAATCAATAACAGGCTAAATTTCTTCACAAAAATTCAAGAAAACTTAATCTGCAGAAGAATTTTCTAGGAATCTGGATGGAGATCCTCCCACTTGGTACCATAACTCGCCGGAGTCTTGTCATTAGTAAACAAATACAATTGATGTTGTTGCTGCTGTTGACACACCCCGGCCAGAGTCGAGGCATGCTGGCTGTCACGTGAGGTGACATAGCCAAGTGCTCAACAGAAGTGATAATAATAAGAAAATACGAGTAACTAAAAATCTACAACTAAACTTATTTAACTAGATATAATATATATATATATATATATATATATATATATATATATATATAAGTGTGTGAAGGTGACCAAGTATAAGTTATACACATATCAAAGCATAGGTAAACGAAAGTGCAGTAGAACCAACTACGTACTAATTATACAAACAGGTAGAAAATCCCTACTTATTTATGGAGATGTCAGAACCACCGTGAAGTCCTCGTGAGCCACCAAAGATGATCAGCTACCTAGAACCTGGAGGGGCACAAAATAGAAGGGTGAGTGGGCAAAAACAAAACTTTCGAAAACACATTTCTCTTTTCTGAAAATAATAACCCCTCATTGTAAAACCCGTATAGTTTCCAGAAAAATAGTACTACATATGTATGGAAACCAATGCACAAGACCAGTGAAATCCAAAGTATGCCATGTCATAATATCTTAAGGGTATTAAGTGCAAGCCAGGTGTGAAACCAATATAAAATAATATGCCAATCGGAGTCACCTAACGTGACCTGTACAACCGGATCTATAGCTCATCAATCTAGGCTAGCACACGAGTCGGAGTCATCTATGTGACCTGTACGACAGGCTGTGTATAAATATGTACGCTCAGGTGCTACGATCACGTGAAGGTTGTGCGATAAATCGCGGGTCACCTACGAGTCGGAACCACTCATTGTGGTCTGTATGACAGGCTGGCACCAGACTTGGATCCAAGGTGAGTGTGCGGTGCAGGAGGTTAATGATCACGTGAATGCTGTGCCCTAGCCCCTGGAGGAAGCATTAATACCGGGGTGCAGCCCTGATGAGCTCTAAATACATATATGCATACCAATACAATACAATCCATTCAATCATATCATATTCACCTGAAGCTTACCTAATCCTCCACAGCATCAAACAATATCATTCTTGTTTTATAATAATGCAATACTAAAATGCAACTCATTTATGACATGGCATTCAAGCATAAATCATTTAAAAACGTTCTGGAAACCGTAACATACACACACACACACACACACACACACACACACACACACACACACACACACACACACACACATATATATATATATATAAAGAAAATGCCCACTCACTGATAACTAGCAAGATCGTAGCCCCTTAGCCTCGCTTGTCCACACTGGTCCTCGGGGTACGTCTCCCCTATATGCGAAATAACTAATTTAACATTAATTTTTAAAGCACATACACAAACCCTAGGAAGAACTTCTCATACGTTGCTCAAATGAGGTGTTTGAATATACCAAAATGATCTACTCAACACCACGAACACGCTCATATTTTTAGAAAAAAATTTGGATGTCATATGCGCAGGCAAGTGCCTGGCACACTGACGAAACCCCTAACGCCGTTAGGAATAATCCGTTAAAATAGTAGAATATTCCATTAAAATTACCTAATGCCATTAGAATATTCCATTAAAGTTAACGAAATATACTCCTTCTTCTCCGGTGACTCGCCAAAGTCCATCGCTGGTCGCCGTCTGGTACGCCGATTTTTGGAAAATTTTCAAAGTTCAATATCTTCTTTAATTCTCAACCAAAATCCATGAAATTTATATGGATTTGAAGGTCTTGAAGAGTAGAACACAATCGTACCTATTGGAGGTCCGAAATCCTACAAAAAAATGGTCGGAAAAATCCTTGGAAAATCAGGCCATCCCTGCAACTTCTCGAAACCACGAGTCCCGACGTCAACTCTGTCCCAAAGCTAGTCTAGGGTCTCTAAGAAGTTGAATAAAAGCTTCCTCGAGGCTTAAAACCTTGTAAATCGCCTGTGATCAGGTCGTCCCAAAATCCCACCGTGCCGGAGCTCATAAATCAACGACTATAACTCACCAAAACTAGTACCTATGGGTATGGTTAGGTTCGAGAGCTTGAGAGGAGTATGATGGTGATTTCCAAAAGCTCGATCTGTGAGGTTTTTGTGATGGTTGTGATTGTGGGGGTCTCGGGTGCACAGAAGGGAAGAAACGAGAAGAAAACTCGAAAGAAGATGAGAGAGAGAGAGAGAGAGTGTGTAGGGTGTGTTTCTGATTGGGTGAGAGTAAGAGAGAGTTAAATTTACTTGGCCCAAATAGAAAAAGGAACTACAATCTGATTGGGCCCAAAGGAATAGGAGCCAATATAATTGGTTCGTAATTTACCCGTTTACGCACTTTAATAATCGTAACTTTCTCATTACGACTCCAATTCAATCCTAACTCACGTCAACGCGCTCATAACGTCGAGTACGATATAATTACAATGGCGAGGAAATAATTTAAAACTACATATGTGCATTCACGTCACTAAGTCAACGAGGGCATAATCATCACTTTACAGACTGGGACGAGTCGTCATAGCTGCAGTTGTTGCTGCTACTGCTTCTAAAATTGCGGGTGTTGAAACAGTGGCGTCTGTTGCTGCTCCTGCTGCTGCGGTGGTTGTTAGGAGAAGAATGAGCTCCTGTTGCTGTTGTGGCTGCGGCGTAGAGAATAACGATGTGAATGTCATTTTTGTGGTTACTGTGGGCTGGTTTTGGGATTAAGGTTGGAAAATTGGGGAAGGTTGCATAATCTTCTTAAAAAAATAATCAATGACTTGAATTTTGATATAGTCTAGAATGTCAATTCAAGAATAGCAAATCAACCATGAATGCTTGGCGTTGGATTCATGTGAGCAAAATTGAGAAAGTAAATGAAATAATTTAAACTGAAACGGTAAAGAATAACTTACAAACCAAAACATACGGACGATTTCTTGCCACTAGATTTCCAAGGAAGCAAAATCTTCAGCTGATGCAAAACCTATGTCGTTTGGCTGGTTTTAATGAAACTGTCCTTGATTAAAAAAATAATAAAAAACTGAAGTAAGTGGAGTTGTTGTATTGAGGAAAACATGGGAGCGGTTGTGTGCAGAGAGACGAATAGGGAGAAGAAGGGGGTCGTGGGTTTTTATCTTCTTTTTGTTTTTTTTTCTAATTTTTAATTCTCTTTTTGTATAACATATTTTTCTTTTCTTTTTTTGACAAAAGTATCCCCGTTATTTTGTTTTTATTATTTTCAGCTAGTTGGGGATTTTTTTTGTTTGAAGGGCTTTATAGTCCAATTTTTTTTGGTGAAGCCTTGAGATTCCAAACTCTACTTCTGGCTTTCTAATATTAAAGATTTTGGTGCAATCATGTAAGTACATATATTTCGGTACAAAAAAAAAAGTCAATTTTATATATTTCGGCACAGTCATTTTTGTACACTTATGTATTTATATATTTTTGCATCACAAATTTCTTTTAATATTTTCTCATGTATATTCATTTATAATTAAAGAACTAAATATGTGCATAGTAATAAAATTAAAATTTAATGTGGAGAGATTAAATAAAAATACACATTAAATAACAAAAATTGAATATAAATTTTGATAAAAGTACACTTCAAAGGATTAAATTGAATATGAAATCTAGCAACAGATTTTTTTTTTTTTTTTTTAAATTAATCTTTTGCAAGGATTAATTTTCAAAAACCCCTATAAAAAAAAAGATGACAATGTCAATTTTGTCATCTCTCTATATAAAAAAAGTACTACAAAATAAAACATTCAAATACCATAAGTTGTCTTTCAAGAACTCCAAAAGTTACAGTTAAATTAAAGAGTTAAAATAGTAATTCAACACATTTTAAATTACGAATCTTAAAATTTCAAACTTTACAAAAAAAATAACAATAACAAAAACCTCTAACGTTAGTGAGTGGTTTATTATCGACTTCCATTTTGTTTCTAATAATATTTTTGATAAAAACCCTTTTTTTTTGTAAAAACCCATAAAAAAAACTTTGTAAAAGACCAATTTGTACGAATGTGGCAAGAGATTAGTAGTGGTAGTCAATAGAACTGAAAGGACAAAGATTAAATTTTTTTTTTAAAAAAAAAAAACAATAAAAACAAAAACATGATAACGTTCACAATACCACTACTTCTTCTTTAAGTTATAAATATCTATACTATTATTAAGAAAAGAGGCCTTTGTCAACCTCTTCCTCAAAATGATAATCATGCCTCCATTTTTTCTATTTTACACAATATTTACAATATAATGACAAAATAGTATATTTTGTAATATATTTAATGTGACAACCCGTCCCTACTTTTACGATTTTATTAATTTTAAAAGCATGAATTGACGAAAAATGCCCCAGAGGTGAGAATATTGACTTTCATTGACCGTTAGTTCATGACACGGATGAGCTATTACTTTACCGTACTCCTGAAGTTCTCAACGGTACGAACGCGTAGGCGCAAATGGAATCAAAATTGGAGCTACGATGAAGATTTTACAAAACTATGAATTCGAGAAATACTTTTGTGGAAAATTACTATTTTATATATTTTTCAAAATTATTATATTATTATTTTAATATTTTCTGTTTGGTTAGTTTAATATTTTAAGGGGATATTTTCTCTCATTTTCTGTTTGATGAGAACTCACCCACGTGGGATTCCCACTCCACCTATCTTGTGTCCCCCCATTCTCTTGGACCTCTCGTTTTCTGCCACCTCAACTCTCTTTTTTCCCCGTCTCTCCCTCAGCTCTCTTGCATGTCTCTCTGCAAGTGCAGAGATATTTGACTACCGGCACTCCCACTCCGGCAAGCTACGCTGACACCAACACACACACCCACCAATTTTCTCGACGAGCCACTACTTGGATAAACCTAGAAACGTGTGTGGAATTGAACCACTGACGACGCCATTTTCTCTGACGGTTTATCATCAATTTCCAGTAAGATGATCTCGGAACACTCTTGATTTTTCCCATCTCGCTATCTTAAGCTTGATTCTTGGGTTAGATATGTGTGTTGGTGATGTTTTGCAGTTTTGGACGCAGAAAACGGCCTTGGAAATTAACCCAGCTTTCCGGCGAGAGATCCGGTGGTCGAGCAAACCAAAGTTATATTTCGATTCCTTGTCTTCTGAGCTTCAATTTGATATATTGGAAGGCTCAGTTTAGTGGAGTTTTGGAGTGGTCGGAACTGGGTAGAATCCAGTGATTGCAGTTCCAACCGACTGGAGAAGAAGAAGGAGGAAAAAAAAGAAGGCCTTAAGCCCAAAAACTTGGCCGAAACCTTTGGGCATGACCCAAGCCCAGATTCGGCCCAAACCCATTTCTGAAATTAGAGGGAATACTCTTGGAATATTCTTTGGAACATTCCCTATGTTGACTTTTATGAAATTTTCTCGAAAACCCTCCCAGGCTAATTTCGACATTCGAGTCAGTTTTTTGGCATCCATTTAGTGAAATTTTGAAGTATTAACGTAGGTTACCACTGGGGTGTCTCGGTTGACTTTTTAGGGTTGACCGTTGACTTTTGTTGACTTTTTACAAAATTTACCGGGGACCCTCCTTAGCGTATTTCGACGTTCTGATTCCAAATCCGCACTATGTTTTCCCAAATTTAATTGTCTTAGGGGAGTTTTACTAATGGGTCCCAATATTATGCTTAGGTGCGATTCCTATCGGAGACTCCAGCTATCCTAGTTCGAACGTCTGCGACCTCGCAAGTAACTGTGAGTGAGTCTTTTCTTTCATATAGTGTGGGTGCGATTCCTATCGGAGACTCCAGCTATCCTAGTTCGAACGTCTGCGACCTCGCAAGTAACTGTGTGTGTGTTAGTTTCCATTTATACATTTGAAAAAGAATTTTCTACGTATGCCTAGATTAGACTAACATTTATAAGAATTAGGGAAATAACGAAAGATTACAAAATTATCATAAATCCTACGGGATGCACAGGTATGCATACTTTTATGGGATTTTAATTATGGCCATGATTAATATTTTATTTATTACTATTATGTCGATGTGAATTATCGAATCACTGTTGCATGACTATGTTTATGTTATCTGCTCATCATTTGCTGCACCAGTGTTAGTACTCGCCCGGGCCAGAGCCAGTTTTTCACTTGTACGTACACATCGCACTGGACGCTCACTTTGGATCCATTGTATGTGCCAGTCCTATCCTAGATTGCTAAAGGCAATTAGGACTCGTATGTGCTGCGCATAGCGCCAGTCTTCACGTGATTGTAGTAGTATAACGTATATCATTGTTACACCCAATCCTGTTCATGTTAGAATACCTCTGCATGAACTCATGTGTCAGCATGTGTCGATGAGCACTCAATATGATATGTTTTCTTATGCGAGATCATGTGATTACAGACGTCATGTGTTACTTACAACATGTTGTGCCGTATTGAATTCTTGAGATATTACAGGTTGCGGTAAGTATTTTCATACTATACGTAGTATGTATATTTTGGAAACTATACTTGTTTTACGGCGAGGGGTTATAATGTTTTCAAAAAGGTTTTTATAGAACTTTATTTCTAGGCCCGTTGCGACGACCGGTCCTGAATAATCATATATTTTATCTTTGAATGTGTGTAAAATGACGATTATGCCCTCGAGGCTTAGTGACATGGATGTAAGTGCATAGTGTTAAATTATTTTCCCGATGACGTGATTAAATTGTACTCGATGTCACAAGAGTGTTGATGCTAGTTAGGCTCGAAATGGAACTGTATCGAGGAAGTTACGGGTAATTGGGTGCGTACAGGGGTAACTATGGACCAATTATTTGGGCTCCCATTTCTTTGGGCCCAATCAGGTTTTATTATTTTTCTCTCCTGCCCAATCAGGCACACACGCACACACACGTATACACCTCCTCTTTCTCTTTCTCCTTCTCGAGCCTTCTCTCTTTCTTCCTTCTGCACCCGTGAGACCATCACACATCAACGTTTTGAAACTTCATAGATCAAACTTGAAATTACCTCCATCGTATTCATATCAACCTCACGAGTCTAGCCGTACCATTGGTTTGGAGAAAGGACGTCGGGAACTCGAGAACCAAAAACTCCGGCAAGGAGCTCTGTTGCTCCGACGTGATCGCGAAAGATTTACGTGATTTTGAGACTCAAAAAGGTATCCACACAACTCCTCTAATGTTTTAGACTGGTTTTGGTTAAGTTTGAACGTCGGAATAAGCTCAACCGTGGGTTTCCAGGGTTAGCCATTTTTCCAAGGATTTTTCCAGCCATTTTCCGTTAGATTTTGGACTTCAAATAGGTAAGGTTAGGTTCTACTATTTGAGATCTTTAAATCCGTATAAAATTCAAGGAAATTGGTTGAGTTTTGAAGAAGATATTGAAGTTTTAAGTTTTTCCAGAAACCGACGACACAGACAACGGTCGGCAGTGGTTTCCAGCAAGTCACCAGAGAATGAAGGGAATATTCCATCAACTTTGACGGAATATACTAACGGCGTCAGGTAACTTTAACAGAATATTCTAAGAATTTAACGAAATATTCCCTAACGCCGTTAGGGAATCTGTCAGCGTGCCAGGCACATACCTGCGCATAGCCGGCGCGTGTGGCTGTTCCTTGGCCTGCGCGTGAGGGCGTGTGCATCATCGAAAAATATTTCTAAAAATATGGGGATGCTCATGGTGTTGAGTAGGCCACGATGGTATATTCAAACACCCCAATTGAGCAACGTATGAGAAGTTATTACCCGGTTTTGGTTATATGCTTAAAATTAACGTTTAAATAGTTGTTTCACATATAGGTGAGACGTTTCCAGAGGACGAGCGTAGCCAGATGAGACTCGGGGGCTACAACCCGCTACATACCAGTGAGTGGGCTTTTGGTTTTCTATATATATATACGTATATATGCTTTACATTTTCTCAGAAATTGTTTAAAATGGATTTACGTTTTTAAATGCCATGTCATTTGCATTACTTTTTAGTATATGCATTAGTATAGATATGCATATTATTACATGAGACTGTGGACACCCAAGTAAGCTTCAGGTGAGTACATATTGAGGATAGCGATTGTAGTGTGTATGGTTATGTTTAGATACATTTAGTGCTCATTATCATGCACGCCGATGTTAGTGCCCCGCCCAAGGCCAGGGCCTAGCCTTCACGTGATCGTTCACCTTCCACACCACACACTCACCTTGGATCCAAGGCAGGTGCTAGCCTATCGTACAGAACACACTAGGTGGTTCTGATTCGTAGATGTCTTGCGATACTTCGCACAGCCTTCACATGATCATAGCACTTGAGCGTACTTATTTACACCTAGCCTGTCGTACAGACTACATTAGGTGGTTCCAAATCGTGTGCAAGAATTGGTTGATGAGCTATAGGCTCAGCCATACAGGTCACGTTAGGTGACTCCAGCTGACATATCATTTTACATTGATTTATTCCACCTGGCTTACTCATTTCGTTTCTAAGATACTTGACATGGCATAAACTTAATTTCCATTATTCTCGAGCATGATTTCAATATACGCATGTATCATTATTTTTTGGGAAATTATACGGGTTTTACGGTGAGGGGGTTATTATGTTTAGGAAGAGAAATGTGTTTTCAAAAACTTTGTTTTTGCCCACTCACATTTTCTGTTTTGCGCCCTTCCAGGTTCTAGTTAGACGTTTGAGTTGGTGGCTTACGAGGACTCTTCGGCGGTTCTGACAGACGTCAAATAATGTAGAAATTTCTTGCATATTATGTATAATTAGTACTTAGCCTACTGGACTGCACTTAGGTTACCTATGATCTAAATATGTGTATCTACACTTTAAATACTTTCACTTGCATTTATATATTTGTCTAGAGTAAGCTAGCTAGTTTGGTTTTTTTTGTTTACCCACATTTTCATATCATTATCACTTCCACACTGTGCACATGGCTACGTCTACCACACGTGACAGCCAGCATGCCTCGATTTAGGTCGAGATGTGTCAGTTTGGTATCAGAGCCTAGGTTTGGCAGTCCTGCCTATTTTGTGGGTATTCTAATCATTTTGATGTCTTATGTCAGAACCATGCCGCCTCGTAAAGAGCCACGTACTTCCTCTAAGTCTAATTTTCTCGATATAGGCCAACTTAGGGAAGCTATTGCAAATGCCATTCAGTCCTCACTTCGTCCTCTTCAGAGAACTCCTTTAGAGACTGTATAAGTTGAATAATTTTGTTGGTACTGAAGGACCCGAGGAGCTGAGCGTCAGCTCAATCATGTTGAGAAAACTTAGTGAGTGATGCAGCTACAGGGGAATTTCCCTGAGGATAGGTGGGTCGAGACGACTACTTGGTTTTTAGGTGAAGATGCTGCATCCTGGTGGAGGCAGAGTATTTGGATCGTAAGAAGGAAGAATTTTCGCATTTCAAACAGGGGAAAATGTCAGCTAATGAGTACTATAGGAAGTTTACTGACCTGTCTCGGTATTGTCCGGAGATCACTGAAAATCCAGTAGAGATGCTTTGACGATTTAAGTGGGGTACTCGAAAGAAGTGGCGTTCTATGGCGACAACCGCTCCCTGTTCCACATATCAGAAGTTTTATGAAGTCCGACTTCGAGTGGAGGATTCTGAGAATGCTCCAGATGATAGTGAGGAAGAGGAAGAAAAAGATAATAACCAGAAGAAAAATAATAATAAAGATAAAGGGCAGTCATCGCAGGGACCTCGCAAGACGCAGAGTTTTCAGAGAAGTGGTACTAGTGTTGGCTCGTCCAGTGGGGGTTCGAGTTTTACTGCGCCGCGGAGGGGCGGCCGTTCTGGAGGTTCTCGTTTTCAAAGACAGAGAGATTCTGGTGGTTCCAGTGGTAAAATGTTAGAGAACCAATTTTTCATGGTAAAATGACCAAAAATAACCCCGTTACTTATAATTTTACTTACTACCTCTCTTTTCCTTTTTCCATCTTCACTTTTCTCTCCATTTTTTCATGGATTTGGTGCTAAAACTAAAATAAAAACAAAGAAAGTGGGAAATTTTAATTTTTTTTAATATCAAGTAAAAAACGAATTCTAACTAGGTTAGCTCCATTCTTTTTTTTTTTAAAGAAAATCAAGTAAAATTATAAGTAACAGAGTTATTTTTGGTCATTTTACCATGAAAAATTGGTTCTCTAACCTTTTTTAAAGTTAATTTGGATGGAACACTAACAGAAGGACTACATTGATTCGCGGGGTTAAAATTCAGGGACTACATTGATCGATTTTCAATTTCAGGGACCATCTTGATTGATGGGGTCAATTTCAGGGACCATTTGTGATATAAACCCAATGACAAAATAATGCTCTCAAAACAAAAAACCACAAAAATTGACAAAACAGTATTATGTAATATATTAAAATAAAAAACATGCCACCGTTAGAAGAAAATTGCCTATTGTCCCATTTTTCATTACTGGTTTTGTTTTAAAATTATAAGAAAAGAGGCCTTGTCAACCTCTTTTTCAAAATGACAATCATGCCTCCAATTTTTCTATTTTACTCCTTACTTTTAATCCGCAATATTTACAATATAATGACAAAACTGTATTAGGTAATATATAAAATAAAAAACATGCCACCATTAGAAGAAAATTGCTCCATTATTGTCCTATTTTTCATAATTGGTTTTTGTTTTAAAATTATAAGAAAAGACGTCTTGTCAACCTCTTTCTCAAAATAACAATCATGCCTTCACTTTTCCTATTTTACTCCTTACTTTTAATCCACAATATTTACAATATAATGACAAAATAGTGCTCTCAAAACAAAAACAAAAAAAATTGACAAAACAGAATTATGTAATATATTAAAATAAAAAACATGCCACCGTTAGAAGAAAACTGCATATTGTCCCATTTTTCATTACTGGTTTTGTTTTGAAATTATAAGAAAATAGGCATTGTCTGTCACATCCCGACCCAGACCCCCACCGCAACTCGGGCTCGACTCCGCCGTAGCACGATATTGTCCGCTTTGGGCCCTGACCACGCCCTCACGATTTTGTTTATGGAAACTCACGCAAGCAGAATTTCCCAGTGGGTCACCCATCCTGGGAATGATCTGGCCCATTCTCGCTTAACTTCGGAGTTCCTAAGGAACCCGAAGCCAGTGAGCTCCCAAAAGGCCTCGTGCTAGGTAGAGATGGGAATATAGATATAAGGCTTATAGGATCAACACCCCTGGGCGATGTGGGATCTTACAATCCACCCCCCTTAGGAGCCCGACGTCCTCGTCGGCACACTTCCGGCCAGGGATTGGCTCTGATACCAAATTGTCACATCCCGACCCGGGCCCCTACCACAACCCAGGCTCAACTCCGCTGTAGCACGATATTGTCTGCTTTGGACCCCGACCACGCCCTCACGATTTTGTTTCTGGGAATTCACTCGAGCAGAACTTCCTAGTGGGTCACCCATCCTGGGAATGCTCTGGCCCATTCTCACTTAACTTCGGAGTTCCTAAGGAACCCGAAGCCAGAGAGCTCCCAAAGGCCTCGTGCTAGGTAAAGATGAGAATATACATATAAGGCTTGCAGGATCAACACCCATGGGCGATGTGGGATCTTACATTGTCAACATCTTTCTCAAAATGACAATCATGCCTCTAATTTTTCTATTTTACTCCTTACTTTTAATCCACAATATTTACAATATAATGACAAAACAGTATTATGTAATATATTACAATAAAAAAACAGGCCACCGTTATAAGAAAACTACTCCATTATTGTCCTATTTTTCATAACTGGTTGTTATTTTAAAATTCTAAGAAAAGAGGCCGTATCAACCTCTTTCTCCAAATGACAATCATACCTTCATTTTTTCTATTTTACTCCTTACTTTTAATCCACAATATTTACAATATAATGACAAGCAATATTATGTAATTTATTAAAATTAAAAAATGCCACCATTAAAAAAAAAAAAAAAAAAAAAAACTGCTCATTGGTATCCCATTTTTCATAACTAATTTTTGTTTAAAAATATAAAACTAATCACACTCTTTAATTAAAATAGTTCTCACACACATTCACATACACACACACTCACTATATAATGTTTGAAAAGTCGCTCTCGAATGACATGTTACTTGTGGCCAGTCTTTTTGTTCAGGCACTCTTTTGTTTTATTTGGAGGATTATTATATTTTATTATTATTATTATTATTAATGACAAGTTGAATTGTCATGCTATCAAAACTGAACCAATAAACTTTGTAAGTTATATGCGATTTTTTTAAGAGAAACGGTAGTGGTTTTATTCATAGTATTCAAACTAATAATAAATAAGATTGGAAATCAAAGCCAAATGTGGCTTTCGATGAACTGTTATATTGGTAGATCTACGAACATGATTGACTCTTGAGGATTCAAACCCCCTCGAACGTACTTTAATATCATCAACCAGCAAGTCAGTAGTCGAGGACCCACCCTCCAGACTACCAATGGAATAACAAATAATATCAAATTTCGTAGCAAAGTAGAATTACTGCATTGATGATTGTTATGAAATATTCTCTTGCCAAACAGATTAACATGTAATATTAATTGTTAGGTTAATTCAAATTGATAGTTTAAGAGTATGCACGTTAAATTGTTATATGTGTGCAAAGTATCTATTATATATATATATTGTGTATTCTTTAGTGAATTCAAGAAAAATGTGGATAGATGTTTATGCAACTTGATAATCAAGTTTTTTAGGCTACCATTTTGAAGTACATTATTCATAAGTAAGTGGTTATTTTAATTTACTACAATGGTGGAAATATGTTGAGCTCTTGCATGACGACGTGGGTTCGAATCTCATCGATGACTGATCAAACATCTAATTGAACAAAATCTATCGTTTGACAAAAAAAAAAAATATATATTATCCATAAGTACCCCTTAAGTCTTTGCATTTGCATAATTTTCCTCGTATTTAACTAGTTTCCATGGTATAAGTCTACCATTGATGATTAGTGCACGAACATGACAGAAAATATAAAATTGTAAAATATCAAAAGTCATCCAATTTGGCAAAGGACAAAAAATAACAAACAAAAAAAAATATCCTTTAAAACATGTGACAATATCTAATAGTTGAATTTATTATAGGCGTAATAATTTCCCTAGAAATTTAAGTGCCAATGCTGCATTAGGAATAGGAAGTGTCCATTTGCATGCACCTCCACTTATTAAAAAATTATTTGAAAGTTCAGCTGCATAATATATAGTCAATGACTACTCTTTCATAGTCGCATTCGCACACAGGACAGAGTTTAGTGGGGACACAAAAAAATAAAAACAAAAACTTTTGGTCTTCTTTCTGTGTGCTCATTAAAAAAGAGATTTGTGACATAGCTTGGGTTGTATCTACCCTAGCCTAGGGCTGCAAGTTGAGTTGGAAATTCTGATTTCGTTGTTATAATTTTTTAATTTGAATATTTCTAAAAAAATGGATGGAAATTGCCATGCGTTTGTAGATTTTGAATTTTCAATCCCATTTTTTGGAAAATGTTTTGAACTTATTTCGATAAAAAAAGTTCTGAAATATTTGGATTTTTTTTTTATTATTTACTAGAATTATGAACTTTGTAATTAAGTTTTGTATTTGTCTCATGTTTATTGTTAGTTTTTGTTGTATTTTATTCATAGTTTTTATATTTAATTGTACACTTGCATATTAAAAATGATAAACATAATATTATACAACAAAATAAATTGAATACATACACATGTGTTATACCAAATATTAAGACAGAATAATAATTTGCATATATGAAGAAGATCGAGAATATCTAAAAAATTGGTAAATATATGAATTCCTACTTATGTTTTGAAAATTCCACTTTACTTCCAAAGATTCTTAATAATATGAAAATTTCTAAATTTAAAAATTGTGATCTAATCTTGCTGCAAAATTTTAAATGAAAATTGGAAACTTGTTTCTGATCCTCGTTCAGAAAATTAAGCTTAATATTTTAGAGCATCAGGCTAAAGTTCTACTAGTGAACAACTATTGTCACAATGTATTTTTCGAAATGCAAATATGTATGCATACATAGATAGTGGAGCTAAGAATGGATGAAAAGTTATGTTTAGTATTAGTGTCATTCAGTTTTTACTTTGTTGGATGTGATTCTGACTTAAAATATCGTAAATTTGTAGAAGACAGTTGTTGATAAAAATAAGCTCACAACAGTGCTAAAGAAGCATCCAAGAAGGCTGGCTCTATTTCCTGAATCATTGCCAATGTTCGCATACGATCAATTAGTACAATCAAAGAAACATTTAATCGCTGGGTTTCAAGATGTCCGACTGTCAATCTGAAATGTACACTCGTACGAAAGTAACAGACTTAACTAATTCTTCTGTACCTATCCTTTTCACTTGTTTGTTTATCGAAACTATCAGCAAACGGAAAACCGATCTAAGAACAACTATTGCCCGTCGCGAGTTCGTCACAAAGAATGCGGACATGAGAAAAAGAACTTGTAGCTCAAGTAGTTAACTGTATTTATCCTTGCATATGAGGCCTTTGGTTCGATTCCCACCTCACCTCCTATAGCAAGAAAAAGCAAGCAGAAACGAGACCGCACAGAGAATCCTGTCCCAAGCAAATCCCAGGTGAGCCTGTCAAGAGAGCAGGGGCTCAAGAGACGAAGACAGGGAAGCAGCGGTATCCATCTAGTGAGGATGCGGACCAGACCTCGTTCGATGTCTTCTCAAACGCTAGTGCGGCGAGACCAAAAACGCCCGAGTTGCTCATTTTTTGCGCATCCGTAGCATGTGTTCTACCAGTTCTAGCTGTCAAACTGATAAAAACTTACACTAGTACAAAAACTAAACACTAAATACCATATCACGTCGGTATAAACGTATTTACGAATAGTACGTTTACTTCCCAAATATGTATATTTTCCGGGTCAAAAGAATTCCTGTTGATTCGAAGATTGTCAGGCATACCCAAAACTCTAGACAGAAGTATTCATCTCACACAGACTTCCAAGATAATCAATTCAATCCGGTATCAAAAATTCCTTACATTACGGATTTAGCTAAATGGGCTGCTAAATCAACCCTACTTCAATTAAAGGCACTGATAAACTATATCTAAAAAGCCACTTTTGTAAGTTCAGTTTACACGCTGTTGGCAACTGCGATAGCCCTGTTAAGAAGCCCCGTTAACTACAGCTGCGGTGTGCATGCTCAGTTCCTGACCCTGTGGCACAGCATCTCCATACCCGCCATAACCCTGTCCTCCATAGTGTGCTCCATTCCACTGGTTACTTGAATCCGACCTCCACTGCAAACACATGTAGTCAATAATGAGAAAATTACAACTGGGGCAGAGAGAGAATTTACCCTAGGGGATAATTCATCAACTCTAAGAGAGGTTAGGTTGTAGGGTATAGGGGTGGGGTCAAGAAAGTGCGAAAATGGTGGAATCTTTACCAAAGGATGGGGCATAATTGTGGTAGTCTAATGTTGCTGTCATTGGGATCATTTTGGACTGCAAGAAGAGAAGGGGGTAGGGAAGGGAGATTATGTGTCGCCGTACTATGTTGTAGAGCACAATAAAGATCAAACCAGACAAATGCCAAGAGAAATACAGGTGATATTCAGGGATAGATTTCTAAGTGTTACAAAGCCTGATAGTCAGCCGACAATTAAATGAAGTAAATGACCAAGTATTACCTGCTTGTTCCCCTGACTGCGACCCCAAGAAAGTCGAACTGTTTGCTTGCCAAGAACCGTTCCATTCAGCATCTGTATTGCGTTCTCAGCATCCTTCCTGCAAACCGAAACAATATTAGGTAGTCCGTTACATGGTTGATGGTTCCACGAAATAAGATTACTACCTACCACCTTCAGTCTTCTAAAATTTTTTATTGTATTTCTTATATACAGTTTATTGTTTAATAAATCATTTTAACATTGATATTGACATTGCAGCTTTATTTCCAAATAACAAGATATTAGGACCCATATATCTTAAATAAGAAGAGTACCTATTAGCAAACTGAACAAAACCACACGCTTTTCCAACTGGTATTTTCACAGAGATAACTTCACCAAAATGAGAAAAAGGCTGCCGGAGGTCTTCATCATTGACCTCAGAATCAAGCCCTCCAACAAATATCTACAAAAAGTGATAGATTAAAGAGCTATATAAGGTTAATGATACTTTTAACGGGAAAGAAGACACAAACTTACAGTTGTGTTATTAGGCTCACTGTCAAACTGGGAACCTTGGGCGATGGCACCATTTAATGCATGTCCACCACCAGCCAATACCAATGCTAAGTCAAGGGGAAAAAAAGGTAATACATTTAGTCCCACTCGAAATACACATGTTAAAGTAGAAAGCTGCATTTTCCAACAATAAGCTAGAACTTATGATTGATTCTAGGAGTGGATCCAGGCTTCATATCTTTTATTTCCTTTCAGATGGGGGCAAGTGAACAGTGGATTTGTTTGGCACAAAGTGCCATAGCAGGTTAAAACCTAATGGCATTATAAGTAAAAATCCAACTAGCTTGGTGGAAACCTACTCTTTCTGAAGTAAAGAAAAATACTAACAATGCATGTGAGATGGCATAAGCTTAACTTCTCACTTTGAATAACAACTCAACTAAATTAAAGATTTGAAAATTTCAGGCGGGATATCATCTAAACTTCTCAAGATTACCGAACTTCGTGAAGACAATTTGCAAAGATAGGAAAAAGTACTCAGCATATGAAACCACCAGTACGTACATACCTTATGTCAGCAATTAAATGACTAATTGTTAGTGGTTTCACCAAAGCAGTTAAGAGAGATGCTGAAAAAGGATAAAATAGTAATAGAAGAACATAATATAATAAAAATTCCTGTGCAGTTTGAAATGAAAGTTTCCAGGGGAGGAGAACAAACATTAGTGTTTGTGGAAACCAAGTTTGAAATCAATTGATAGGAAAATAAATTCCTAAAAATGTTTAATTGTAATTGAAACTTTCTTTTTAAGATGTTAGTATCAGCAACAACCCGTACATTATAGATTTGGTATCTATGAAAAGAATTTACCATGCAGGAAACGACCCTATAAAACTCTCAATACAAAATCTAGAACCGAAGAGATAAGACCACGAAATAGGAAGCAAAGAAAACAAATAATCCAAAAAACTAAAACTTATAAAATTCACTCAAGGCTTGAGTATTAAATAGACAAACTAAAAACACAAAGCCATACTGCCATGCCTCCAACAATTGAAGTAATGATGATGATTTGTACTACCATTGCTGTAGTAGAATTAGAGAAGCTCTCACGCTGGAGAAAGAATTAAAAAGTGCAACAAATATAGACAAGAATAGGCAATGATGCTGCCGATAACTCACGATTTTTTTTCTGAACCACTCTCCAACTCTTATCTAAAACCATCTAACATATCATCTTACATCACAAAACGAGCAGATAGATACAACTGACATTAAATGATCATAGAGAAATGTACAGAACATAGGAAAAAAAAATAGGGAATTGCGGAGCATGAGAAATTACAATTATGTAAATGATAAGCAAGCTAGACTTATTATCAAAGGTGCACAGCCAAAAATGAGCGGACTGTCGATGGAGACATATATTCATAAAGAAGGGCAGAAGAAACCAATATCAAGCAAAAAACAAAAAATCCAGGAGGGCATTCTATCATACCTTGTGAAGAATACTGTTGTTGATATGAAGGTGCTTTTTTGGGTGTTGCAACACCGATGCGCATGGCCCTGCTTGAACAATACGCACCATTCATTTCGGCAATAGCCCTTGACCTCTCATTTTCATCACCAAACCTAACAAAACCATAACCTTTTGAACGTCCAGTATTTGCATCCAGAACAACTTTCGCTCCCTTAACAGATGAATATCTACTAGAAAAAGTCTCCTGCAACATAGTGTCAGTGACATCTGTAGCCAAATCTCCTACAAAGATAGATAGATCAGCACTAGTGTCTGCTCGTCTATCACCAGCACTGAAGGTTGCCCAGTTTAAACGAAAAGGCTGCTCTGTATTTGGCATTGCAGTTCCGTTATAGGTTCTGCAAAACTTCCTCAGCTGCTTCACGTGAATAGAACTCAACAAATCCATATCCCTCTGACTGACCAGTTTGCTTATTGCGTATTACCTTAATTGAGGAAACCTGCAAAGTTTGTGACACCAAAAGCACATAGTTAGCGGCAAAGTACTTGACAACAGCATTTTGTCAAATATTTGGCAATACTAAACAAGAGGCCGCAAAAGCAACAAGAGATAACTACACAATTAAAAAACATCCCAAGTGCCCAATAATCACTATCATTCACTTGACCCCAATTTAGCAGGGGAGGATGACAGGCTGGAAACAGAAGCTTACTTATCCGTATCAAATATAACTACTAGATGATCGGATACCCAAAATAGCATTCAAACAAGGATTTTGGCTATGCAATAATTGAAAATTGACATATCCGAAGTTCGAAGCAAAAATTTTGGTTTCCCAATACTTCTGCTGCTGACATGGAAAAAGAGTTTCACACCACATGAATGGTTTGCAGTAGAATGGGCATTGCCGTAACACTACTACAACATGGGAGTGGATCATCAACTGCTATTGCTCCCTCAGTCCCTCTATCGGAAAAACACAATAGTCACTCAAGGAGGGTTTTTCATTTAATTTGTTAAGCTATGGTCATTATATTCAACAAGAAACTGTTGCTAGAAATCTCACATATTCAACAGTGTTCATAGACCATATATACCACCGTTTGGTCGTAGGATAAACAGAGTTGACCCAACATAGCCAGTAAAGAAGCAGACCTCTCCACTGAACATACTCAAAACCTGCATCATTTCTATCTAGGTATACGCATCTTGATGTACCAAGAGCGATTTTCGAAGTGGGTGGTTAGTGTTAATCTTACCCTTTCAAGCAGCGTTCCATTTCGGACTACCGAAAAACCGCAAAGACAAGCTAGGATACACTATGACAATCCCACAACATACAATCATAAAAGAAACCACTAGGACAATCACACAACAAACAACCATAAAAGAAACCATCAACCTCCAATCAATCATAGAGCTGTAATTATGTACATGAAATCCACTGAAGCTAAAAGCTAACCTGTCCAGTGTGCGCAAAGCATCCGTGAAGGTAAGTCTCGTCCATCCAATGATGAAGGTCGCCAACCCAGATGGTCCTGACCTCGTCGTTGGGCCCCTGTTTTTGTGACGGCGACTGCTGCTGCTGCAGCTGCTTCGGCGGCTGCTGTTGCTGCTGATACGCCACAGCCTGAGGCTGCTGCTGGTACGGATTGTGGTGAGGATGATGAGGAGCCGCCCCGTAAGGCATGTAATGCTGCGGGTACACCATCATCTGCTGCTGCATCATCGCCATCGCCGCCGCCGGGTACTGCATGGCCATCCATTGCTGCTGGTGCATCCATTGCTGCTGCTGGTGCTGCTGGTGTTGCTGTTGTTGCTGCTGGTGCTGCTGCTGAGTACCCAGATCGCTGCCGCCGTTGGATTGCTGGGCCATGTATGAAGTTCCGAGCTTGTGATCTTCTCTTCTCTCTGCACCTCTCTCTCTCAAGAATTCTTGGTTCTGTGTGTTCTGTGAGATCTGAGGAGAGAGAGCAGAGAGGGAGGCTTGAAGCTAGAGACAGAGGGAGGGGAGGGCTGCGCGGAAGCAAAGAGGGAGGGTTTGAAGTGACGAATGGGGTTTTAAAGGGATTACTGCTTCTCATTTACATTTTTTTTTTTTTTTTTTTTTTTTAAATTTTTTTGTATGTGTATTTTCCTTTTCTGAGATGAGACCTCGTTTGCTACGTCCGTTAAATCACGTTTGCCGTCCGTGACTTGTGGGACCCCCAATTGGCGGTCTGAGCCTGGTCCGATGTAGTAAGATTTTTTTCTTTCCTAACCTTTTTATTTTCTCTCCTCCTATTTAAACGGTTAGGTTAGTGTCAACATTTTGTTTAAATTTTTTACATAAAGAAAAAGACAAAAAGAAAAATGTGAGAGGAGGAGAGAGAAATATATGGTAATAGGAGAGGGAGAATCTTACTCCGTACATGAACAACATGAAGTGCATAGATTTTTAAGTGTGTTCCGCTGTGTTTCGGGTGAACTAAAAAAATCAGACACACTAAAAAATATTTTCATGAGTGGATGCTAACTGGTGCTTGTGTGAGCTGGATTGCATGTTATCAAATTTTCACTTAATTTGTCCTTTTTTTTTTTTTTTGGGTAATTAAGGTAACTCCAGTAAGTCAACGACTTGGCATGAACCTAATAATGGTAGATTAAATGATATTCATCCAAGTGACAATTAACATGGTGGTGTGAGTAAGTAAACTATCAACAAGTATTGAAGAGCACTAAAGTCTATGTCATAACTTCTCTCCCTTTGTGAGAGCACTTCTCTCCCTCTGTGAGAGCATTTCCCACCCCCCCCCCCCCCCCAGTTTTGGTGAGAGTTTTCTTTTTTCCCCATCTTCTCCGGCGCCGGCTCTGGCTTCGGCTGGAGTCGGTCGCCCTTTCTCCCTTCCTCCCTTCCTCCTCTTGTTTTTTCTTCCTTCACCCCTCTCTGCCAGATCTTCTTTCTTCTATTCTGTCTCTTCTTCTTCGTTTTTTCTTTTTGCTTCCTCCGATGCTTTTCCTTTTTCCCCTGCCTTTCCTTTCAGATCTGGCCAGATCTTCCCACCCCAGCGGCATCCATCCTTATTCATCTCTGCTCCGATCTGTAGCGGCTTTTAAACCGCGTTTTGGTGCAGTATTTCGAGATGGTGTGTAGAGCTCTGGTGTTTCCACCGGCTCGGGTGCTCCGCACCACCACCTTCTCACTGTATCTGCCTTTTCTGGCAGCGTTGTTCGTGGGTTACCACAAACTTCATCCTGATAGTTGGCTTCTTCACTGGCTATCCTGTATTTGTGGCTGTGTTCGGACCGTTCCTCTTGGTGAGATGCTGATAATTTTTCCGGCGATGCCTGTCTGTGGATGTGGATTTGGTCGGATCGAGCTCGGCGGCGTTCGGTGTAGATCTTTCTGGTGTTGTACTTTTGTGTGTGTTTTGGGCTGCCACTTGGCCCGTTGTACTCTGCTTGTTGGGCCCATGTTTTGTTTGTTTATGTGTGTTGTTTGGGCCTTGTTTTGCTTATGTGTATGTTTTAATCTTTTTTAGTAATGAAGAAGCTTTTGTCCAAAAAAAAAAAAAAACATGGTGGTAATGTTTTGCTAACGACCAAATTTACTATCAAATCGTAATACACTGAACTCAAATATTTGTTTTATTTACGTTGTTTAATAGGAATTCCTTTCTTCAATTAAAATGGAATAGACTTGGATATATTATCCAAATTATGTAAAGGGATTGGCATGATCCTGCCGAGAATAGAATTGCTCACAACCCTTAATTTGTAAAATGTCGAGCATTGCCATCAAAATAGAAGTAATAAGATAAATTAAATTTTTGAAATTCGTGTGGCTGGTAGGATAAATTGCACTCATTAAATACATGTATTGTAATAGTAATGCTCAACGCTAATTAAGTTATATGATCGTGAACGGTGAACCAAATGGTCAAATGTGTTGATCTTAATGATCCTACATTGAAATTATTACTTAATTAGCCCAAAAATGTTGAACCAAACAAATTTTGCCAAAAAAAAAAAATATATATAAGATCCTCAAATCCAATTCCAAATTCCTATTCTTTCCTTTTTAAAGGAATTCTCTTTAATTTTTGTCAAATATAACCATGAAAAACTAAATGCAAACCGTGTACGTAGCCACTTTTGAAGTTATTTATAGCTAAAAACATATATGAAAATAAATTTATGGCCTGTCCCTTAAGAAGAAGGGTCGATTTTGTAACAAAAAAGATGGGACTTTGGTCCTTTTGCGGATCCAAGTTTTGGGGATTAAAAGTGGAATTTTGGAAAATGGAGGGGGTGACTTGAATTTTTGTCCTTACTGGCCAAAACAGGCAACCCAAATTGGGTCGCACAATTCAATTGACGCGAGTTACATCTAACGGGTTAACATTAGGGCTGCCGACATAGAGGGATGAAAGCGCGGTCGTACGCGTTCCTTTCGTGTGCCGGATTGCATATCTTTGACCAGCCTATACCGTCCGGTCAAAGATCCAAGATGTCCTACCCCACCAGACAAACAATACATTTGTAAAACAAACACATGT
Organism: Cotoneaster glaucophyllus; assembly: GCA_036320875.1. Lineage (NCBI taxonomy): Eukaryota > Viridiplantae > Streptophyta > Magnoliopsida > Rosales > Rosaceae > Cotoneaster > Cotoneaster glaucophyllus. The sequence continues at coordinate 24,356,267 of CM070059.1, read as the reverse complement.
TACCTTAAACTGCCGATTTCATCTCTAAATTTCAACTCAAGTTTCGATTTATCTTTAAATTTTTTAAGGGTAAATTACACAGAACCACCTCAACTATTAGTCGTGAACAATTTCATACCTCGTCTTTAAAAAATTTCAATGTCATACCTTATCTTCGAATTTGTTGCAATTTCATACCTTCCGTCAGTTGTCAGTCAATTATTCTGTTAAATGCTGACGTGGCATGTGACGTGGCACATTTTATATTAAAAAATTATTAAAAACAAAAAAATAATTATTTAATCTTTTTTTCTCTCTCTTCTTCTTCTTTTTTTTTTTTTTTCTCCTCCTCCTTCTTCCTTCTCCTTCTCCTCCTCCTTCTCCTTCTCCTTCTCCTTCTTTCCTTCTGGGTTCCAAGCGCCGGGTCTTCTTTTTTTTTTTTTTTTTTTTTTTTTTTTTTTTTTTCTTCTTCTTCTTCTTCTTTCTTCTTCTCCTCCTCCTTCTCCTCCTTCTTCTTTCTTCCTGGTTGCCGCGGGGAGGGGGGACCTTTTTTTTTTTTTTTTTCTTCTTCTTCTTCTTCCTCTTTCTTCCTTCCTTCCTTCCTCCTCCTCCTCCTCCTCCTCCTCCTTCTCTTTCTTTCTTTCTGTGTTCCAGGCGCCGAACTTTTTTTTTTTTCCTTCTTCTTCTTCTTCTTCTTCTCTCCCCTCTCCTCCTCTCCTTCTTCTTCTTTCTTCCTGGGTTGCCGCGGGGAGGGGGGACTTTTTCTTTTTTTTTTTTTTTTTTTTTTCTTTTCTTCTTCTTCTTCCTCTTTCTTCCTTCCTCCTCCTCCTCCTCCTCCTTCTCCTTCTCCTTCTTTCTTTCTGGGTTCCAGGCGCCGGATTTTTTTTTTTTTTTTTTCTCTCTTCTTCTTCTTCCTTCTTCTTCTTCTCCTTCTCCTTCTCCTTCTCCTTCTTTCTTCCTAGGTTGCCACGGGGGGGGACCGAATTTTTTTTTCCCCTTCCTTCTTTCTGGGTTTGCAGAGAGGGTTGGATTTTTTCGGGCGGGCGGGCGGTTGGGGGGGGAGGGGACGAACGAACTGGTTTTTTCTTTTTTTTTCTTCTTCTTCCTCTTCCTCCTCCTTCTTTCTGGTTTTGCAAGGGATTGGGATGGGGGGAGGACAGACGAAGACGAAGAAGAAGAAGAAGAAGAAGCGGGAGGGAGAGAGAGAAGAAGAGAGAAAAAAAAAACAAGAAAAAAAAAGAATTTTTTAAATTTTTTAATATTTAATTAATATTTTAAATATTTTTTAAGTTTTTAATAATTTTTTAATATAAAATGTGCCACGTCACATGCACGTCATCATTTAACAGAATAATTGACTGACAACTGACGGAAGGTATGAAATTGCAACAAATTCGAAGATAAGGTATAACATTGAAATTTTTTAAAGACGAGGTATGAAACTGTTAATGACCCAATAGTTGAGGTGGTTCTGTGTAATTTACCCATTTTTTAATTAAAAATTAAGGACTTGAACTAATGTTTTGCTGATTTCCTCGTGCTGTTAGTTTTTCATTCATTCCATTCCATCCAAATTTCTGTTAAACATGTGAGCGTAATACGATCGCTTCGTTCTTTAAAATAATTGAAAACCCTAGATTTTTAAAATGTCGACCTGTGCGAATCTGTGTAATTCTATAACTTTTGTGTCTAAATGTTTAACAAAGTGACGTTTTTGTTCTCATAGAAGAGTCATGTGGTGTGCACGTGATAAGAGTTAACCTTAATTTGGATAAAATATGTGGAAAACTAAATATAGGAGAAATCGGTCAAAAAAATTAGTTTTAGTCCTTGATTTTCCAATTTAAAAGTTTAGGAGGTAAATTGAAAGTTAGGTAAAAGTTCACAGGGGAGAAATGGGCAATTTACTCCTCCTTTTTAAGAAACTTATGTACAACTGAAATGCCAAATCTACAGTATTCTAAACTGCCAAGTGAGGCCATCAATCCATCATGTGTTTAAAGTTGCAAGAGAACCACCACAGCGTGAGGCTCCCTCCATGGCGACTCAGGCGGCCGGTGATCTGTACTACAAACTGCATTTTGAAATTTTCAAAGATTTCCATATGGTTTCATAAAGAAAATGAAGTACCCAGACAAAACAATTGCAAGGTGAAACTGCAACTTTTTCTATTGATATTTCTCGTAAACAAGGAGAGGATAAAGAATCAATTGAATATTAAACGAGTGGCAAAGAAGAAACAAAAATCGAGTGACAGAAGCTATAACCAAAATTTAGAAGCTGCAGCCTAAATTTCCCAAAATTTCAACAGGGAGGCGTAACCTGTTGGCTTCTGCGGTTGAAGACGAAAGAAGAAAACAAAAATGTTAAAAGAATAAAGCGGTATATACATCGCCTCACTGCTGTTTACCTTCTTCGATAATCCGCTCTGAGGAACCTTTCATACTGTGTTCCCGAAAGTGTCTTTTGGACATCACCCCAATTCTCAATCTGACTAGATAAGTTACCTTTGTGTATCTTAACCTGGCGACTCTTTAAATCCCTTTTTGGAACCTTGAGAAAGTCTTGAACGTCAAGCAATTTCTGCAAACATACAAAATTGAAACTTTCAGAGGTTGGTATTCCTTCTTTTCTACCCTTTTATCAGGGTGCTGACAAAAATACTGGTACACACGTAATAATTTATCACAAACAACAAGAGGAAATATCAGTTTAGTGTTCATATGGTTCTCTTACAGTGCGGTTTTTTACGATATCCTCATAGAATAGGATAATATGCCGGGTGCTCTTGAAATATTCCAAAGCTTTAGAACTTGTATACTCTACTTGCTTCAGGTTGGGTATCAGCACAGTTGCATTGATTACAGGCTTGTATTTTGCAAGTATCTCTGCCTGCACCCAGAACATGTAATAAGTCTGTATGTCAAGTCAAACAGAAACAAGCAATTGACATTTACGTAGAAAGCATGCATATGAGGGAGGGAGAGACAGACCTCGTGAGGAGAATGAACATGAGACTTGTGGGTCCCATTCAGCAGCTTATTATCTCGGTCATACAAGTTTGCAAGCACAGAGATCATCCTCCGTAACAGGTTTCTCCGAAAGAGAAAGATAGCAGAAACACCTCGTGTATTGAAGTACTCTACTATTTCTTCATGATGCTGCATCAAGCCCTGCATGAATTGTTGCAATATTTAATTCGCTGGTCCGTGCATAAAACAAGAAAATGCAGAGAAAAACACAATAAATTGTTTCTCATGAGCTATCTTACGCGTCAAATTCCACCTAGAACAAGGAATCAAATACAAAAGTAAAGATAAATAATGAGTTTCAGGCCAATTGCTAATGAGAAACAAATTTGGATGGACATTTCAATGGACCAAATTAAATTACAAGATGGACATTCTAACTTAACCCAGGTTCGTATCAAATTTCTTTCCGACCAAGACTTGCATCCATGTAACTATCATACCAAGCAAGCTTGAAATGTTACTCAGCTCAACCCCCTTCGCTAACAATAATTCTTCAGTTACTGTGAGATGGTCCTACACTTCAAAACAAGAGGTTGTCATTACTTGGAGGACATGCTTCTCTCAATGAAATGGAACAATGTGATGAAAAATATCTAGATCCATCAGTTGCCACGAAGTCTGTAAGCTTCTTGCTAATTTAAATTGTATCATCCCTTTGATACCCCAAATTAGGTTACTTGAAAGCTGGCTTCCTAATAGGCACATCGGTTGCAGTCAGGACAGGCAGTTTATGATGATAATAGGGCTGCCTACCTCTCTAAAATACGAGTGTTGAGCATTCATGCATCTATACATAATCTAAACAAAGCATTGAGTACCATTAATATCAACTTCTTCTAACGTATAAATTTCATGGAAGCAACTTAACTCTGAAGTGCTACACATTTAGCATATAAAGTTCAAGCTTAGCAGCAGTGCAGAAAATTTGTAGAGAGTACACATTTAAGCAAACTTCAAGCTTAGCAGTTATCCAGAAAATTGCACTGTCTAATTTCAGCCATCTCTAAACCCGTCCTACTAGCCACCGGTGAGATACACATGAAATACGTGCACGATCGTCATTAAGAGCATCATACTTCCTGATCATCGATGACCCTAGAAGATCATAAAGAAACTACCCTATCCAATCCTACATACCCTTTACCACTCTCCACGAATATGCATTTAATATCAAAACTATAACACAAGCTTCCTGGAAGGACTTGAACTATACATTTTACTATATATCTGTAACTGTAACAACTTACAAAATAGGTAGATGATAGGGCAAATGAGTCCTTGGTGTTACTTTTACTAATAATAACTGGCTGTCAAAAACAACAAGCTAGGCTGAAAACTTCCTGTCGAAAATGAGTAAAACATACTGAACTGAAATGCCATTGTCTCTCACTCAACAAAACCACCAAATAGCTAATTAATAGAAACAAAAAATAAAAATAAAAAACTGCAAAACAATGCATGAAAAGGCACCGACCTGATTAAGCATCCACTTCAAGCCAACTGCAGCGGTGCATTCATTCTTTGAGGCACTACTCAACCAATCTAGATTATAAAGTTTGTCCAAAGTCTCAACGATTGTTGAAATATTACTTCTCCTAACTTTCACAGAGAAAATCTCCCCATTTGAGCTTATGTTAGTATGATTATTCAATAGCGTCTCAAACCACCCACTCCCAGATCTTTGCATCGACAAAATTGCAAAATATCGCACAGGATTGCACGCACACTCAGCCCTATTATCCACAAAAAAATAAAATCTAAAAATCATTGCATTTCAAATGGAACCCAAACTTGAAACTCCAACAGATCAGTAGCATACCTGCTATAAGTATTGGGCTTTGGGTAGTGCATATAACGAAGTTCCTCCGGCTCAACATCAGGATGTGGACAAGGCCTTTGAATCACCTGAACACTTGAAAATCCGGACTTGGATCGGGTGCTGACTTGCTTTAAACAAATTGAGCAAATATAGACACCACAGACCATTGCAAACAGCACGACAATCATCCGCAGCACCAATGGAGATTTCTTTGGCGCCTTTATTAAAAATATATCCTGCACTCCATGAATTAGGCAATGCAAAACGAAAGTTGAATAATAAATTATAAAAACGACATGGGTAATTAGTCCTAATAAAGGTCCAAACTTTACAAGTCAATCTGATCGACATCGAGCTACCCAGAAGTTTATAAACAGTAAAGTCAGCAGGAAGAACAAATGACATGGGTATCATTGCAATGATCCAAAAAATTCCAGGATTCATAAATTCACATGACTAAGCAGTTAAATCACAGTCGTTAAGTAAAACAACAAAAGTTTAATTAAGATTAATCCTAAAACTAAAAACATGACAAGGGTAATTAGTCCTAAAAAAAGTTCCAAACTTTTGAGGCAATCTGATGAACAAAAGACATGGGTATGAATGGAATGATCGAAAAAAATTCCCAAGAGTCATAAATTGACATTATTGAGCTATTAATTCAGTGATTAAGTAAAATAATAGTGTGATTAAGACCCCTTTTCCTATTTAAAAAGGAAATTTGGGTTTGCCTAAGCTAGAATACACAAACCAAAAGCAACCAATAAATAAGGATAACAAACTGTCAAAAATTTCAACACCCAGATCGGGAAATTCACATGCAACCCCTAAAAATAATCAAAAGGGTCAGAATCCAATACCCCAAAAAAAATTAAAATTCCAGGAAAAAAAATACAAAAAAAGGAAAAACAGTTAAAATTTGAAAGGAGGAGGCGGAAAAAGCAAACCTTGAAGGAACAGGGATCATCAGCCATTGTAATGGGAGCTCAAAAGGCAAGCATTCCTTCTCCTGCTTTACTTTTCTCAAAAACCCACAACAGCCATTAATTCAAAAACCCACAAACAAAAAAAGGAAAGGAGGAGAGAGCAAAATCTGTAGATTTTGATGGGGTTGGAGCTTTTTCTCGTGAAGAACACTACGATTCGATGCCTCTCAGAGACCCGTTGCACTTGCACGCTCTGTTGCTCTGCTTTTTCGTGTGTATGTTTCTTTTTTTCCTCTTCGAATTTTTGCAGAGATTTTCTATTCACCGTATCGTTTCTCGACCGGTTGGTACTTTTCTGCAGTAGACGGTGGAAACGGCGTCGTTTGCCTGATCTTCTGCGCCCATTAATTAAGGAAAGAGACCGACATTAATTTTTGACGATTTCCCAGTAGTTGCCAGTTGGTGCTGTTTCCCGACCGGGAATTGTCTTTAATTATTATTGAGGTTAATTAAAAGTTTTGGTTTTTTGTTTTTGTTTCATGTAATCTAAGGATAATGCAAAGAATATCGTTTAGTTTTAAATTTAATTTAAATTATGTTTATAAAATAAATTTTGTAAATCTTTAATTAAGAAGTTTATTTTTTATTGATGGAAGATTATTTAGTTTATAAATTTAATTTTCTTAATATTACCATTAACAAAATCATGTTTGTCAACAAATAAAGTTATGGGAGTTGATGCAACTTCACACAAATCAAATTTTACTTGTTCTTTTTTCAACATGAAATTAGAATCCCCCACTCTTTATGTACACACTTTTTATTAAACATTTGTGTTTTTAAGGATTCGATTAAGACTCTTTGACTCACCTGCAGTTGAACCCGCGACCTCCTTGAAGAAATCTCATCGTCTCAGACGACATCCACTGAGAGTCCAGCTAAATCTCGTCGTGATTTGTGAGATTATGGTTTTAGACTCATCCGCCACGAAATAACCCTCACCGTTGTCTTTCGAGACGTCGCTGATCTTTTGAAACCCATGGGTCACACCTTCAGTGCCACCTCTGTCTGAGAACACCTCCATTCATGGCGCGTCAAGTCTCTCCGGATAGACCCACACCCACGTCTGATGGGCTTTCTTTCAGGCCACCCGCAGCCTTCTGGGCTTGCTCCTCACCTCGGCACGCACCCAACTGAAATTGGGGCGTCTTTCCTCACAGCCCAAACCCATCTAGCTTCCTTGTTGCTTCGGCCTGTACCCAGCTGCTGCTGGGGTGCCTCTCCTCTCGGGCCAAGGTTAAATATGGGCTTCTCTCTGCTTGGCTTGCAGCCACCCAACCCAAATATGCCCCTAAACCACTAGTTTTCTTGTTTCCACACTTCAACAACTAACCCTTGTTTAGACTCGATCTATTGGATTAATTTAGTGACCTGCATGCCTCGTTTGGCACACCGTATAAGACCATCGGATAGTACTAATAATACGAAGCGGATGTTTGGTGAGAGTCATATTAAATAAGCATCGGATTATTTAATCTGCCCCCACTTGTTTTATCCCCTTCACACCTGCTTGTTTATCCCGTCCCAAACCTATATATTATTAGTTGGGTGCATCTCTCTTGCTCTCACTGGCTCACTCTGTCCCTTTCTCACGCACTGTCCTTCAACTCTCTCGCATCTCCTGCTATCTCTCGTCTACTTCTAGGTTCGTCTTCGTAGCCATCTTTTTTTTTCTCTCTCTTTCTCTTCCTCCCTCCTTCTTTGCACACACACCTCCCACCTCTTTGTTCGCCTTTGATTTTTGACAACAAAACTTTCCATGGGTTGAAGGAGGAAGATGATGATTCAAATTCTTCTGATCTGGGCCCGACAATGAGGGGGATATCAATTAGGATCTGGGCTCTGATGCGGAAGGGAGCTAGGCTCCGACGAGGAGGGGGACAGGAATTCGAATATAGGCTCCGAGTTTTCGACCCTGGCCTCTACTCCTTTGCAATCGGTCGCTGAGGGTGGGATTGATGCGCATGGAAGATGGTGAAGAAGGAAGATACGACTGAGAAGAGTCCTGGGTTTTTTTTTTATTTTTTTTATTATATATATATATATATATATATATATATTTTAATAACAATTATTGTGAATTTTAAAAAAAAATTATTATAGTCCGACGAATTATCCGATGCATAAATTAATCCAATACAATACCAAACGCCCGACAAATTTAGTTAGTACTATTCGACGACTATTTATCCTATCCGACTGAAATAGTCAGTACAGTCCGAGTTGCCAAACGAGACTGCAATTCACAAATCCGACAAAAAAAATATACTTTTTCCCCGCAATCCACTTTCTATAAATTACGATCCAATATTTTATTTTTCTTTTGACCGTTGACATCTTTTCATAGTCCAGAAGTTACTCACATTGATCTCTGAAGCAACTCAAATTCACTATACTAATTGTAAATTGTATCTTGTGTTCTTGAAGATACATTTTTTTTAATTGGAAGTTCATATCAATCAAATCTGAAGTTTTGAATTAGTGTCTTTGAAATCCGAAGTTTTCATAAAACAATACACCCATGTAAAACCTGAAGTTTTTCATGCAAATTAAATCAAACCATATCTTGGAGCTCGAATATTCTAACTTTGATGCTTATGGAGGTTTCTATTTCCCATAGCACCAAACACAATTATATATTTAGTGGAAGTTCATATATTTGTGTTCTTGAAGGTACATTTTTTTTAATTGGAAGTTCATATCAATCGAACCTGAAGTTTCGAATTAGTGTCTTTGAAATCCGAAGTTTTCATAAAACAATACACCCATGTAAAACCTAAAGTTTTAATCAAACCATATTCTAACTTTGATGCTTATGGATGTAAGATCCCACATCACCCAGGGGTGTGGATCTTGTAAGCCATATATGTATATTCCCATCTCTACCTAGCACGAGGCCTTTTGGGAGCTCACTGGCTTCGAATTCCATCGGAACTCCGAAGTTAAGCGAGTTCGCGCGAGAGCAATCCCTTGATGGGTGACCCACTGGGAAGTTCTTGTGTGAGTTCCCAGAAACAAAACTGTGAGGGCATGGTCGGGGCCCAAAACGGACAATATCATGCTACGGATGTGGTGGGGGGCCAGGCCGGGATGTGACAATGGAGGTTTCTATTTCCCATAGCACCAAACACAATCATATATTTAGTGGATTGTCGGACAGTCACAATTTCAATTTCATTGACATGGAAGTTTCTTACATAAACTACTTTATGTGGGTACAAGGCATGAAGCTCCACTTGACTATCTAGAAGTTGAGAAACCATTGAAGCCAACAATGACATGAATAAAGCTGAAAAACCCTCCACTATTATCTTCATTTGAAAATTTATGCCTGAAGCATTAGAAACATAAGTCATTGCTAAAGAGGATTCCATGACTTTTTGACCCGTTCTATGGACCATTCAATTATGAAAGACGATCTTGCCTGAACCAAAACATGATTGAAACCTGTACCTCTGGCGCAAACTATCAATAAATAATTTCGTCGAAATTACTAAGGATCTGCTAATTTATCTCAATTCACAAAAGTATGAATGTTGATGAGTGTGGTTGGAGACAGAAGAGAGATGTTGTTGCCGACCGAGGTATGGGCTGCAGAGAGAGAAAGAGGAAGATGACGGAATGATGGGTATTTTGAACAGAGACCTTGCAGACAGAAGGGTGGGTATTTCGGATTGGTCCTCCAAGATTTGTCCACCTATGCCTAAATCTAGACTTGGCATTTTAAACCCGATCAGGCTCAACCGTCAAAAATAATATTTGGAATGGTGCTTAATGGGTCGGATTGTTAACGGATCAACTCGTTACCTGTTAATTACCTGTTAAATAACGGATCATTTTGGATTAATCCACTAAATCCGTTAACACCCATTATTGAGGGTTTTTATGTAATTTATATAGTAGTGATAGCACTTCGAACTCAAAGGCAGGTCTCTCCTCTATCTCCGCCGTCGCCGATAAGCTCCAGGACTACATTCCCAGCCTCATAATGGCAACCGACAACTGTTCCTCCTGCGGTGGCTCTGACACTTCGTCTCAGCCACTTTCCCAGGAGTGAGTCAAGCTTCCCACAGCAGCAAGTCGTCCTCCAGCTCGCTGGATCGAGATCCTTCCTTCAAGTGTTTCTCTCTCTCGGACTTGGAGAAGAAGGTCAAGTGCTTCTCTGTCTTGGATTGATTGATTGATTGCTGCTCTGTTGTGGTGTTCTGTTGCATTGGTTTTTCTTATGTATTCTGCTTTCTATGGCTTTACTAGTATTGTTTATTTTCAGATCAGGCTTCTTGTTGTGCCTTATACATTTCACGGTAAATGCACTGCCAACTATTGTAAATGAAATCTGAATGTGAGATCTTGTTTGTATATTAAAATGTGTAATCTGTATTGGAATGCAAAATCAAACAAAAAACAAAAAAACAATTGTTAATGAGTGTTAATGGATGACTAATGAACGGGTTAGGTTTGGATGACCAAATAGCTTAATGGGTTGGATTTGGATGACCCGTTAACTTAACGGGTTGGATGAAACCTGATCCAAATCCAATAAACTCGACCCGTTTACAGGTCTACCTAAATCCCTCTGATTCAAAGGTGAAAAATTGTTTTCAATTCCTTAGGTTACTGTTGGATTTAATTAGCCATCTTCTAATAAAAAATGTGAGAAATTGTTTTCAATTGATTTGTTCACTCTTCGGCTTTCTGCATTATAAATTAGGGGTTTCATATTGTGTTTTCTCTGCATGTTGGTTTCTTTCTCCCATTTCTTTTTCTCATTGCTTTTGAAGAAACCAAATTGCAGGTTTCTTTTCAATTTCTTATTTACATGTTTTTAATTCTCTCTGTTTAGGTATTTTTTACCCAAATTTTTTTTCATTAAGCTTACATCTGAAGAAACCTAATGATTGTTGGTTTTTCATTAAGCTTACATTCTGAAGAAACCAAATTGTAAATTTAGGTGTTTTTTTCTCTCTGTTTGTTGTTCTTCTGATGCAAATATTGATATGCTTAACAGCCTGCTGCATATGTGCAATGGAGCACCACAAATTTCTATGCATTATGGTCGTTAGTACAATAGATTAGGTTGCAGGATACCATGAAGAACGGTTGAAGTTGACGAAAAGGACCATAGCTACACATTTTAATGAGTCGAGGTACCAATGGTAATAGATTTTTAGTTAAAGGACCATTGCTCTAATTTGATTAAAGTTGAGGGATCATTGCTACAATTTACTCTTCATTTTAAACCCAAGGTTTGGTAGGTAGTTATAAATTTATTACTCTTGATGCAGGTTTGGTAGGTAGTTATAAAGTTGAGGGATCATTGCTACAATTTACTCTTCATTTTTAGTTATAAATTGCTGCATTTGAGAATGCGATTGTGTAGATGCTGCCTTTTGAGTGAATTTTTCTGGCTGTTGTCGATTGTAGTTTGAAAACCCGCAGCAGCATGCGGACAGTTTTCTAGTAACACCTAAATGATACTGTCCAATTTGTCACCTGTCACCAACACTTCCAAGTAGCTCATTGACACATTCTAGTGTCACACATTTCTGTCCCAAACATTTGGTGTGTATTTTCAACTTCAGAATCAAATGTCATTGATATACCATTTGTAAAACTGACTCGAATACTCCTCGATCACTCTTGCGATGTATTGAAAGTTTAGGGTTTTGATTTGGAAATCATTTGGTGTGTATTTTCAATCATTACATATTTTACAGATGAACTTACCAACAAACCAGAAGGCAAAGAATTGCATTCCATGAATGCTTCCAGCATAATTAAAGGCTAGCTAGTCTTTCCTGTATGCCAACTCGTTCAAAACATCGGCAAGATCTGTCTCACCCTGAACACTCTGAACCCACTTGGCGTTAATCTGCACACGCTCAATGCTCTGCTTCAAGGTTCTGGTTATCGAGGGGGTGGGATGAACCTTAAAGAACTCGTCTACTTCCTTAACCTTTTCGAATGAAGCCAACTGCAGAGGAAGGCAGCGCCGAAAGGACATGAAGGTATAAGAAAAGAAGGAATGGAAAGGTATTATGTAGCTAATTTATATTGCTTGTGTAATCACAGATAAAAATTACACAAAAAAAAAAAAGAAGGTCTGAAAGGCCAGGACGAACCGGTGAAACAACTGCACCGACAAAGCTAGCAATTACAAATCCAGAACCCCAGGTCTTGGAGATGTGCTCCCAGTTATCCTGTATTTTGGATATCATCCAAAAGGCAAAATGAATCATATTAACAAAAGTAGGGAAAGAATAGAAATACATTTCATAATATGCTCTTCAGAAACAAGTGCTTCAGAATTACCTTCAGCCACGTCAAAGCTGTTTCCCGTCCTTCACTGCTAACAGAAGATAGCCCACGGGGAGCATCCTGAAGGCGGACCTATAAATATAGACGCCGATTGCTTGAAATTTCTTTGAGATGCTCATAATTATGTACTTATACAAAATTTGAACCAGCAAATAAAAGACATAAGCAAAATCGGATACCTCAGAAGACAATAAAAAGTTGAGAACTTGCAGTACCATGCTCGGATCCGGACAAGATGCTAATGATTCTACAGGCACAAAGAGATATCTTATTCCCATGACATAACAAATTAACAATCTCAGATGATAGATCAGCATCCTTAATTTACTAGTTACTTATAATGCGGTTTTTCTCCTCGCTTAGATCAGCCTCTCTGTAAACTCTAAGAAGAGATTCGTAGCCCCATCTGTTAGACATGCTTACTCTTTGCATTACCGCCACATACACTGCCTGAAACAATAGTTAATCAAGAACATCAAGAGGAAAGGTGAAAGCTTGGATATAGCGTTTAATTAATGGTTTACATCCAAAACAACCTTTCTTATGTCAGGAGGAAGGACTGGCGTATTTCGGTTATCTAAGAATTCACGAAAACGCCTACTTGCTTCATTAATTGTCGGGTCATGTCCAAACACAGCAAGGGCAGTTAAAACTTCTCCTCTTAGCATTGAATCTAAATGGCTCTCACCAGGTTTAGCCTCCCAACCAAGCTTTCTGTGGACAAATTCACCATAACTATAAACTGTTAACAAAATAATTAACCAAATAAATACAAACAAAGAAAAAAAGGAAGCAAATTTAGTGGGCAGTTTGGTACTTGCGTGGTAGTTAAAAAAAAAAAAAAAAAAAAAAACAAGCTCACTCTTCAGAGAACTGGAAAAGGCTAATAAACGATTGTTTTATGAGATTCAGTAGCTCGGGTACTGCATCGGCTGCAATTCTTGCCAGCTTATAACATATCTGAGAAGTGAAGATCAGAGTCAGACTCAAACCATATACACAATAACCTAAACACAGAGCATAGGTGATCATTACGGCAATCAAATTTGACAGCACTGTATAGTCAAGTTCCTCTCTGTAAGCACCCAACAACGTAAGCAATGAAGCAAAAGACTGCTGGCGAGCCATAGAAAGGGCAAACGAATCATCCAAGATTCCTGTTAAAGGAAGCAAAATGTTCCGTTTTTCACTACCATAGAGATGCAAGTTTGTGTGTGTGTGTGTGTGTGTGTGTGTGCATAAAAAGATGATTACCGTATCTGTCAGTTGCAGACAAGTCTTTCTTTTCTATAACATTTCTAAGTGCAGCTAAAAGTCCATCTGAATATATCACCCTGTAAAATCCAGTCTGATCCACGTTGACTTTGATCCAACTGCACAAGGCATTGTTTTTATTGCTTGCACTTGTACATCCATTCTCCGCCAGGGAGCAGCCCAGAAATTCTTTTATGTCGAGACTTTCAGACTTGTTTCGTAGTAGGAAACTCTTGTGCACGTCATATGAGCCACAGCATAATGTTATCGGCACAATCCATTGCCCATCACCTTGGGAGCCACTCGAGTAGAATTGTGTCTGCCATTTATTAATTGACTTATTAGAATTTTCCATGTACCACGGAATAAGGCTTAACAAAATTTTCAAGGAGGCAACATAAGGAAACCTGGTCAAATTCCAATTTCTGATCTTTCACTTTGACAGAAATAACAGGGTAACCCATTTGCTGAGTCCATGAATTCATTAGCTTGTTCACAGGCTCACCAGATATCTCCTCAAGGGCAGCCCATAAATCTTCTGTGATTGTATTTGAGGAAGCATGCTTTCTTATGTATGAAGCAAGTGACTTCTGGATGCATTAAAAAATAGCATGCAGTTAACCAAACTTCAAAAGTTCAATTGAAGAATACGAGACACACATCAAATACCTTTCTCGTATCGTATGAAAAAAAAAAAAAAAAAAAAAAAAAAAATGTCAAAGAACCTACCTGGAAGCATTCCGCACCAAGATAGCTTTGTAGCATCCGAATAATAGAAGCTCCTTTTCTATAACTTATTGAATCAAATATTTCATCAACCTCAGCAGCATGATTGATCTCTACCTGGCCAAAAGACCCAAGATTAAAACATAATAACCTGTCATGTGTGCTAATACCCTTCATTAAATAATGCGCTGAAAGTATAGTGATGAATACTACTATTTAAAGCCTGTCATGCACGAAAGACACGTAAAAGTACCTCGATGGGGTGAGATTCTTCAAGCCCATCCAGCTTAAGACCCCCACCACTTTCATCAACAAACTGAGTCCATACTTTCCACTCTGGGAACAAGCTATCAGTAACTAAATAGCTCACCTAATGACGTTTAAAATACTTTAATAAAAGTCCAAAGCATGTAAAATAACAAGTACAACAAATGAAGTTAAGTGATACCCATGTTGCAAATCCCTCGTTCAGCCACAAGTGTGTCCACCATTCCATCGTTACAAGATTGCCAAACCACTGGTGTGCCAATTCATGTGTCACAGCAGTTGAAACCTTTCAAAAGCAAAAAAGAAATGTATATATGACATTTCATTTGGGTTTTAAATAAATAAATAGGGTAGTGCTATCAACAGGCCCCTTTTTACTTCTCACACACCCCTTTCAACTTTCAGCCTTCGGATCAAATGAATTGAAGAAGATCGATGGCCAAAAATTAACAAGGGTGTGTGGGAGGTAAAAACAGGTGAGTGAATAGAACTGTCCAATAAATAAATAACTACATATCATATGAACCAAGCTAAATGCTGAGAGCTAGAGTGACATTTAGGATGTGTGGCTTACCATTTGCTTGTTGGCAGCTGCAGAATTTTGTTCATCAAAAAGCAAAGCTGATTCTTGGTACGTAACTAAACCATAATTCTCCATGGCCCCATGAAAATCAGGAATTGCAACCATATCCAATTTGGGCAAAGAGTATGGCACAGAAAAATAACTGTAAAACTTTTTTGTCATTGATTTCATATTGAGTGTTAAACAACGCATCATAAGCACGGGAGGGAAAGAAACTAGATATAGTCCATAACAGGCATTAAGTGTAATTGCAAATTCGAATATGAATGATTAGTAATTTTGTGATCAATAAACATACTCTTTATAAAATTCAAGAGTCCTGACAGCAAGGTCCAAAGAAAACTTCCCTTGGTCTGCCTTGCCAACTTGACAATATACCCGCACAATGACCCCTACGACGAGATAAAATGTGGCACCATCAAGAAAGGGTTGCAGTTGCACTAAATACACACATAACAAGAGATCGTCAATGATTTTACCATCAGAAGTATGATCTTCAATATAATCAAACAACCCAACAACTATGGCCACCAAATATGTAGACATGATTGGTGATTCTTGATATGTAACTGTCTTCATATGTCCATCCACTTTTTCTTCTACAACCGGCATGTTGGAAAGAGCTACTAATTCGGACGGAACCTCATCCAATATAATCTTGAATGTAGCCTGTCAATCAAAGTTCCAGTAAGAATAAATGGGGTGAATGCAGACCCTCAAAGTTAAACAATTTAACCAGAACTAAAGAATTGATTTCTTATCCATATTTGTATTCTACTGTGTACGCAAGTGAGAGACCTTCCAAGCAGGTTCATCCCAACATGGAAAGCACCGCCTGGCATCAACTGGTTCAAACTGTGTAACTGCCATATTTTTCTTCTCACTGTTATGCTCATATGTACTGCACCATTGAAGTATAATAGGCATATTGATAGATGAAAAGAAGCTATACAGACTGTATAACAAATCCAGAATTCAAAGAACGTCCTTACCTTCTAAAAAATCCCTTCATCTTGTCATTCAAAATACCTTCAAACCCAATAGCCAAAACTCCCAAACCAATCGGAAGTGTCTCTCCAAACTCCAAAACCAAAACCCCGTCTTCGTCGAATATCTCAACTTTTGAAGGCTTAAAGACCTGCTCAAACAGTCATTTACTCATTATACGAGATACTTTAACACTATCTTTGGTACTGCTGAAACAATCAGATAAAATGAGATAGCTATTTTCCAATCCATCTTTCATTTTCCTACAGCTTTCTAACTAAGCAGCAGCTGAACGAGGCAGCAATATCACTAATCAAGGATTGATTAATCACTTATGGGATAAGTGCTTCCCAGAAAAATCACTTTAAAAATCGATGGGTGTCAAGTACCAAATCATACAAGCTAAAAACGATAAAAAAAATTGTCTGAATTGAGGCAAATAATAAGTGCACCGATGATCAGTGGTACTACCTTGGAAGAGTGAGTGAAAGAGACGGAAGCGGCATCGAAGGAGAGCTCGGCAGCGTTGAGGACGATGAATCGAGTATCGGAGACGATATCGAGGTCGATGGCGACGGAGCCGGCGAATTTGCAGGCGATGAGGTCGGGTTTCAGCCGTATGGAGTATCGTTTTGGCACGGCGAATTTCGGAAGCCGCGGTTGGCCTTTGAACTGCTCCATCTCCGCCTTCGTGTCACGATAGTTGCTCCTCTGTTCTGTGAAGAAGCAGCATGATCATAGGAGAGAGATTAACGTCGTCCACGCAAGTCAAACGTCAAAGGTAAATGCATTGAAAGTGTAATCAATGTTTAAAAAATCAAAGAAAAATATAAAAATGGGAGGTGAAGTTTAGACTTCACCTGGTATATGCGGACAATTTTTTAAATTTAGGCTCAAATACATAAATATCATATTTTTGGACACATAAGTTAAATATCGAACAAATTCTTATATTTCGTTTAAGTTTGACAATTCCTAAAATTTTATTGTAAATTTCTATAATTTGTATCGAAATCATATTTGATATATCCGTCGATACTTCCACAAATTTGCATATTTGCATATCAATATTTTCACTGATACTAAAATATGAGTGCAACAAATCTCGAAATTCAAACTCATCCAACGGTGATTAATAGGATGATAAGCATAAAGAAAACATAAAGAAAACAAATTAAATTTCGCAGCAACAAAGATGCAGCAAAACATGCAGTAGTTTTCTTTACTCCCACATTTCAGTAGAATCAAAACCATTATGCACACCAATGTTTGAAACATGGTCTTTGGAAACTCCCACAGCCAGTGGCATTGTCAATGGGTTAGCTAGCATTAGTCTCGTGTCGATGTCTTCTGTTGACACTTCTTCTTTTCTCACATGAAAACTGCAACAACCCGTCCCAAATTTTACAGTTTTTATAATTTTAATCGTGTGAATTGACAAAGATGCCCCTAAAGGCAAGATTGTAGACTTTCGTTGACCATCATTTCGTGACCCGTACAACCTACTATTTTACCATATTCGTGTAGTACTCGTGACTATGAACGCGTGGGCGCAAGCGGAATCGAAATTGGAGTTACGATTAAGATTTTATGGAACTACGAATTCGTGATATATTTTTTGTAAAAATTACTATTTTATATTTTATATATTTTCCATAATTTTATTTATATTTATTATATTATTATCATATTAATATTTTAATTTTTTTAAATATTTCTTTTCAAATTTTTGTGGCCCGTGGGGCCCATGCCTTACTCACCTATCTATTCCACATGGCAATCTCCCCCACAACTTTGGAGACTCTTGAGAACTCTCTCCCACTCTTCCCTCAAACTCTTCCAAACACTCTCTTCTTCCTCTGCAAATTGCAGGGCCCCAAATCACACCACCATTACCTAATCTCACTGCCTCAACGGGGTTCACCAACATCCCAATACTAAAACCGAGACCCCAGGTTACGAACTCGCACTTAGACCTCTACCTCCATATTTTCCGACGAGGCTTCGTGATTTTCAGACTAAGGTAAGGGTTAGGAACCCACGAACATCTTCCTTTGTACTGTCTTGATCTTATGCCAGAGTTTGAATGTAAAATTCCATTTGATTTGGTGAAGGTTAAACGAAAATCAACTTGGGGAAAACAATCCCCAGATTCTGGTGAAGTCCACGGAGTTGCATGCCTTTTTCCGGGCCAACATCGGCCATGGTTGACACGGGAAAAAGGTATAATCCTAAACTACGCTCGTTTATCTTCATTTTGGTAGGTAGAATGTGGAAAATGGTTGATCTGGTTTGCTGCCCAGATTCCGACTGACCCACGGCCTAAAATCAGGTCGACCCGACCCGATTGAGAAAAAAAAAATGTAATACCCAGTATTTAAAAAAAAATGGTTATATGTATATATGTGTGTATGTGGGTAATTATTTTTACGTACAAGAACCTATTTTTGATATGTAAAATAGTTTCAATGTAAAATCCTTTTTGCTACAAATTATTTCAAAAACTAGCTATTTCATGTTCATATGTAATTAGAGATATTTTTAGTTTGAATTGGAGAAGGGAGATTAATGAGTTTGGTTTGATTTTCCTCACAAAGGGCCGAGAGTTTGAGGTTGGACTAAGTGAGTAATTTTGTCTTGATATTTTCTCTCAAAGATGAGGTGGAGAGTTTGTAACATTAGGAGTTAATGATTTGGTGATTACTCACCACTCTAAATGTAAAGGTGGAAGTCTACTTAAGGGTGAGTTGGCAAGTTTGTATTCATTAGGAATCTAAGAGTTAAATGTTTGGTGATGATTCATCCCTCCAAAATTTGAAGAGGTGGGATTCATATCCCTTAGACTTTGAACGTGGCTTTTGAGCTTTTGTCCACTTTGCATGATATTCACCACTCTAAATAGAGGAAGATGACAACTTATTGTGGTTAGAACATTTCACGTGGCCTTTGATGCAAAGAACATCTTGCATATTATTCATTAGTTCATAATTAGCTTCACATTTGTTGTTTTTCTATTGGTCATTGCTAAGGATTAGGACAACATTTGTTGCCTTGTTATTGGAACACATTTCATGGTGATGATTAGGTTAACAATTGGTGTGTTTCTAATGGAACACATTTTATGTCTAATGATTGGCACAACACTTGCTTTCTTTCTATTGGCACACTTGGAAGCTTTCTCCTCAAACTAGATGGGAAGGAAGAGGTTATTCAATCTTTATAAAGGAAGGAGCAAAGAACCAATGAAGGACATGGAGAAAGGAGAGAGGAAGAAGAAGAAAAAAAGGAAGAAAGAACCACTCCAAAAAGAAAGTCATTCTCCCTTTCATATTACCTTCTTATATTTCTTTAAAATGTTCTTAGGGCTTTAAGCCATCTTTCATTGTATTTGTAAGTCCCTCATATATATAGTGAAATACAATGAAAGCAAACCCTAGTGAATGTAGTCGATTTGGCGAACCACTTGAATCTTGTGTTGTCTATGCATTTACATTTGGAGATCATGCCATGAGAAGCACTTCCACCAAACTATCAAAAATCTCTATTTATTTCCCTTGAGAATGATGTACGAAAGTGTGAGACAAATCCCAAAAAAATACATGAGACCTTATCCAACAAATCTTTCCACCAAACTCCATCTATCAAAAGAAAGATATCCAAAAACTAGAAATTCGTCCAACCTATTTAACAGATCAAAACACCATCATCCATAGATTATATCATGGCACTTTCTTCATGAGAGTTGTTTGTCTGTCTGTCTCTCTACCATGATATATCCAAATTTCAAGAATATCCAACGGTGCGATCGTCCAATATGTTTGAAATACCGTCAAATATGTTTGAAATACCAACTCATGTCTCTAATTCCGTAGAAAACTGGACAGTCATGTTATGAGTACCAAAACCCCATTTTTTAGAGCTCCGATCAAAACACTTCCTTAACAAAAGTTGTTCCTTCTCATCTATAACATATCAAAAAATCATGACAATCCAATCTATGTGATGACTTGTACCCCAGTTCGAACAGTTGATGTTCGGTTGAGCTAGCCTTCTCTGCCAACCTCTTTGCATGGCCAACATCTCTAGTTTCTTTCGCTTTCATGGAAGTTTTTCAGCAATCCAACTCTTATTATATATGTAGAGTTTCAGCTATATTAAAGAAGAGGAAGGGGAAGTGGTGAAGGAAGAAACAATAAAAAAAAGGAAATGGTAACATATTGCTTATCATTTATATTAAAGATTATTATTTTGTTATTAATATTATGATTATACTACTCTTGTTACTAATAAACTTGATTTATGTTGAAGCTTGCAGGTTTGCTAGATAACATATGAGTATTGATATCTATATGAACATGACATATACATAAACATTCATGCAAAGCAAGAAAAAGAGTTGTGTCGTGTCAAGTGCTCACTTGTGTAAAGTGTTTGAGTTGTGAGGATATTCAAGGGCTGAAGTTTGCCTTGAATAATAATGAATTGTGTATATGTCAAGCGTAGGGAACATGGCTTGAGTATACAAATTGGTTGATTATAAAATAATGAAATCTTGTATATGTCAGGAGTCGAGGGAAGAGCTTGAATATACAATTGAAGGGCTTGAATATACAATTGGGCGTTGGGGGAAATGCCTGTATAATAAAGTGGAAACTGAGAGTTTAACTACAAAAATTGGGTTTAAGGGATGAACGGGAGTTAACTCATACTCTAACGTATCCAGAGCCAAGTGGTATAAGCATGGTATGGAACGGGCATGCTTGGGTGCCTTAGGTATGTGTTGACGGGATTAGAAGGGAGTGAGTACATTCATCCATCTCATCTGCATATATTTCATGCATTTGAAAGAATTGTTACAATTTAATTATTGTTGAATTGGTAGTTTTTTGTTGTGAATTAATTTGTGCATTATAGTTATCCTGCTGCGTATTCAATAATTTTCTTTTTAAGATTTAGTTGATGTGTGGTGTAATTGTTATAATTTAATTTAATTTTCCACCATATCTTGGTTGTAGAATTTATTTCTATAGCTAAGATATGGTTCACACCCTAGCTCGTGAATAGTCTTTATTCCCGGGTTGGGGCGTCACAAAAAAATTCCAAGCCTGGATTTGACTCAGACCCAAACCCGGGTACCTGGCTCGTCCAACCTGACCCATTTCCCAAACCAGATCCGGAATAGTCTCTAGAATATTCCTTGCGTTGACTTTTTTGAAATTTTCTCAGAAACCCTTCTAAGCTAATTTTGATGTCCCGAGCCCCTTTTTGACATCCATTTAGTAAAATTCTGAAGTTTTAAAGTAGATGACCGGCTCGGTGTCTTGGTTGACTTTTTGGTTAACCATTGACTTTTACGTTGACTTTTTATAAAATTTACTCGAAAACACTTCTTAGCGTATTTCAATGCCTTGATTCCAAATTCATAGTCCGTTTTCCCAAATTTAATCGTTTTAATTGAGTTTTACTGATGGGACCCAATATTATGTTTAGGTGCGATTACTATCAGAGACTCCGACTTTCCAACTTAAACAGTTGTGACATCGCAAGTAACTATGAGTGGGTTTTTCTTTTATATAGTATATGTATTTGTTTTCTTTCCATATATACATCTAATAATCAAGTTTCTGCGTGATTGCCCCATAATTAAATTAACTTTTATAAGAAATGTCGTAATGTTGAAAATTATGAAATTATTCTGAATCCTGCGGGATGCACAGGTATGCGTACTATTATATGATGCTTTGATTATATTTGTGGCCATGAATAGCATTATGTTGACTAGAATTATTGATTTACCATTACATGATCATAACTATGTTATCTGCTCATCGTGTTCTACATTGGTGTTAATGCTCACCTGGGCCAAGGTTAGTCTTCATGTGTACGTTTACATCGCATTGTACGCTCACTTTGGATCCATTGTAGGTGCCAGTCATGTCTTAGATTGCTATAGGCAATTAGGACTCGTATGTGACGCGCATAGTACCAGTCTTCACGTGATTGTAGTACAAGAGCGCAAATTATTATTACACCCAATCTTGTTCATGTCAGAATACCTCTGCATGAACTTGTGTGTTAGCATATGTCGATGAGAACTTGTTAGTATATGTTCATTTGTTCGAGATATTTGCGATTACTGACTGTTATGTGTTTATTTACGAAATATTATTAAGTATTGCACTTTCGATGCTATTTTTGTTTACGGTAAATATTTTCATACTATACGTAGTACGCCATGTTTGGAAACTACACATGTTTTATGGTGAGGGGTTATTACGTTTTCAAAAGGTTTTACAAAGCTTCATGATTAGTCCCAATTACCCTTGTGTTTCGCCCCTTTAGGTTTTAGTGGCAAAATTTTCATGTCAATGAGGATTCTTGGAAAATGTTGGTATAGGGGAGTACATTCGATGGTATATTTCTTATCCTACTTTTAGTGTACTTTACTTATGCTCTGATCTCACTTGTGAATTGGGTTTAATCCTGCTCACTTGCGCACTCTTATATTTAGTCACTTTTAGGTTTAAATTTATCCATATTTTTCACGTCACTCACTTTATGGCTCCGTCACCTTTCTGGTGTCGGTCAGCATAACTCGATTCGGAGTCCAAATAGACATTCTGGGTCAGGGTGTGTCAGCTTGGTATCAAAGCATAAGTTTGGGCAGTGTTGCATTCATCACACACGTGATGTACACATCATCGAATCTTGAATTTAATTTGCGAATCTTGCCACCTCGTCAAGCATGAAAAACGTGTTAGCTTTTCCTAAGTTTTAGACAATTTAGATGACTTTTCGACATTCTCGGATATCGTTTTGGTGACCATCGCTAGAATTTAAACGAAGAACATCCTTGCCGAGGAAAAATCCTGGTTTGGAATAAGTTGATGGCCCTGCAGCATGGCTAATGTATCAATTGATGTGTACCACCAGAGATTTACCAACCACTCCCCGACTATTATCCAATCATCATTACCAACCCTTTCGAGTTAGGAAATCGTACATAGTTTTGAATCTTTGGGAGTACCCGTTAAAATACCACCTATCAGAGTTCCTACAAAATTTTATTCTTCAACGAAATTTCCAAAAATGTCTCAAGTGACAATGTGGTGCTAAAATTGTAGCACTCAATGGAAGAACATCTGGGGGACAAATCACTTTTGGTCCTCGATAACACTAATCTTCTTAAATGCTTTAGTTCTAATTCTGAATCTTTAGGAGGAATATTGTTTTCCGTTAAACCCCATTACGAGTAGATCACTAGCAATTTTATTCCCGAGCTTAGAACACTTTAACCAATACTAGTTCCCAGTAATTCTTCCCATGTTGTACTTGTCATTACGATGGGTATAGGCATGGAAGTACAAACTGTCATACCTTTGGTTAACAGAAATCCTAGAAGTAGTAATCGATTTCCACTAGAATCAACGAAACCAAGTCATAAGACCATTCTATACTGATCAACCAAAACTATTCATCAGAGCGGGCTCTAACCTGTAATCAGTCTACGGTGACACTACTTATTAACAAAACTGTTTGATATCCAAGAGCTTTCAACCAGTATTCAAGCGGTATGATTTTTTATACCGGACGCATGCTAGTATCTTGGAGTAATACCTATGTGCTAGAATGCTAGTTCTATGTTTCAGGGTAATGAACAATATCAAAATATCATAAATGCGTTAATTAGCGACGCAACTGATAGACTGATTAACAGTGACTACTTGAGCCAAATATAGTAAACTTGTAGTTGTTTTACTCATACTACCCATTTAGGTAACCCAAACATTCTTAACCAGTCATTCTTGTGGTCACATCCACATACAAATATTAGAATTGAAACACTAGTTAAATTCCTACTGTAAGAGCAAAATGAGATGGAGGAAGTTGTGAAGGCCTATTAGCACTTGTCGTAGAGAAAGAAAGTAGTGTTGTATATTTCGATGATGCCTATCTTTGGTGTTATTCCTCAAAATTTCTTGGGATACCACTGAAGTGAGAAGTAGAGTATACTATTGATTCACTTTCTAGTACTACATCAATTCTCGTTACATCTTTTTAAACAACTCCGACATTATTGAGAAAACTTAGATATAATCCAACCTAACACTTTATCTAGGGAATCTCAAACCTATCTGCGAAGGCAAAAGACTGAAGCATATGATTGTACTTAGATTTTAGCAACTCAATCGGGTGACGATTAAAAACCGTTAACCCGTACTTCAAGTTGATGGTCTCTCTGACCAACTTTTACAGCCCGAATTTTCTTCGATAGCCTGACGGATTTGTAGTAGTCTTGCCGACAACTTTCTTACCTACTCCAGCAACGAAATAAAATTCTAACAGTCAGCTTTGTACCAAATTCTTCAAATGTTAACTTTGTTTAGATTATGTACTTTCCTTGGGAGACGTGATCTTAGCAGACAATGTTCTTTTCTTTTCCCCAAAAGGTTGTAGTGGAAGTAAGTTGAATCCTCACAAAGTGTTGTGAAATACGAGATATCCTTGGTGTTGTCGATTTTTATTGGCAATTTATTAGCGATTTTTTCACCTATAGCATTTTTCCTCACTTGTCAATCGAGGAAAGTTAGTTTAGTTTGTGATGTTGAATATGAATAAAGTTTCTAACAACCGAACTGTTATCTCACTTCACCTTTGTCTTACACCCCATTGTGAGGTGGTATAAAGGCAACTTTATAGCCATTTTCATCCTAAGGGTTTTCTTTGGAGAAAAGATGAGAACAAAAGCTCTCTTGACTCTCCAAGAGGCTGGCCACCCTAGAGGAATCTAGCTAGCAATCTTCCTTTCTCTAGGTCACTCATCTATTCATTAATGCTCTCCTTGGTGTGGAGACTTAGAGGTTCCCTATTTTAGGAACTTGGAGAATCCATTCATCCATCCTCCTCCAAGAAATCCATGGAGCTAAGAAGTAAGGAATGAAGGCCCTCTCTCTTGGGTGATTAGTCTTTGCTTATGCAAAGAGGAATCAATAAAGGTATAATATTTCTCAACTCACTTTGTTTTGAGTTGAGTCTTGGTTTACCATAACTACTAGGCTTTGAATTTCATGGGCAAAGTTTGGTTTTTGAGTGCATACAAGCATGATTCCGCCTTTTTAATGGTTAATTGCATGCATAGATGTTGCTCAAATGAACTAGTTTTCACAAATTATTCCTTCATGTTGGTGTGATGATAGAAGCACAAAGAAAAACACTAGAGGATCAGAGGTTGAAGGATCTCAAGGCAAATCTTGCAGAGGCAGAAGAAGAAATGCTTTTAATGGCATATCTTGACAAAGAGGAACCCCAATTAGATAAGTGGTATTTAGATTTGGGTTGTAGCAATCACATGTGTGGAAATAAGGCACTATTTTCTGACTTAGATGAAACTTACAAAGATACTGTGAAGCTTGGGAATGATTCTTGCATCTCTATCATGGGGAAGGGGAATATCAAATTTCACATGAAAGACAACACAGTTCAAACAATTTCCAGTGTCTTCTATATTCCAGAATTGAAGAGTAATCTTATTAGCATGGGCCAATTGCAAGAGAAGGGATATACAATAATCATTCAAGCAGGTTATTTCAAAATTCATCATCCAGAGAAGGGCTTAATTGCAGAAGCAAGAATGACAAGCAATTGCATGTTTCCACTATACATGCAGGACAATGTTCAAAAGTGTTTCTCTACAAAAGTGCATGATTCAACATGGTTATGGTATTTCTGTTATGGACATCTCAATTTCAATGGCTTGAAGACTTTGCAAGAGAAAAATATGGTGACAGGCCTTCCTCAGATTCATTGTCCCACAGAAGTATGTGAAGAATGTGTTGTTGGCAAACAACATCAGGTTTCCTTTCCCAAAGGAAAAGCATGGAGGGCTGAGCAAACACTACAATTGGTTCACTCAGACATTTATGGACCAATCAATCCAGCATCAAATGGCAACAAAAGGTACTTCATCACCTTTATTGATGATTATAGTCGAAAGACATGGGTTTATTTCTTGCAACAAAAATATAAAGCTCTTTTTTTTTTTTTTTTTTTTTTTTTTTTTTTTTATTTTTTTTTTTTAAGATTTAAAGCTTGAATTGAGAAAGAATATGGAAACTCCATTAAAGTCCTTAGAACAAACCGCGACGGCGAGTTCAACTCACTTGATTTTGCAAGTTTCTGTGAAATGCATGGAATACAAAGGCAACTTATAGTTGAGTATACACTACAGCAAAATGGCGTGACGGAAAGAAAGAATCGCATAATTATGAACATGGTTCGAAGTATGCTGGTGAAAAGAAACATTCCAAAGAGTTTTTGGCCAGAAGTAGTCAATTGGAGTGTCCATGTACTGAATCGAAGCCCTACATTTGCTGTCAAAAATATTACACCAGAAGAAGCTTGGAGTGAAGCCAGGCCAACGGTTGATCATTTCAGAATTTTTGGGGTTTAGGGTTTATTCTAGATGTAAAGAGAACAGAGCTTGACGACAAGGGAGTGAAATGTGTGTTTCTTGGAGTTAATGACGAGTCTAAGGCGTACAAGCTATATAATCCCATCACCAGGAAGATAGTCATCAGTCCTGATGTTCAGTTTGATGAAGAATGCACATGGGATTGAAGGAGCACATAAACTCTTCAAAATTCAGTTAATCATGATGAAGTTTATGACGAGATAGAAAAGCAGCCCATTAGTGGTCAGAGGATTAAACCTCCAATTCAATCATCTGATAATGATAACGAGGTAGAAGAGCAGCTACAATCCCTATTCATGGTGAGAGAATTGAACCTCCAATTTCGTCCTCTAATGAAGGTCCATCAAATACTTCATCAATTGTTCTTAATCCACATGAAGATCAGTTAGCAAGATCAACAAATCAACGCCAAAGGAAGATACCTGTCTGGATGAATGATTATGTTATTGGAGATGAACTATCTAATGAGGATACCATTGCACATTTTGCTTTATTTGCAGACTCCAACACTATTAAATTCAAAGATGCAGTGAAGGAAGAAAAATGGAAGAAAGCCATGGATACAGAAATCCAAGCTATAGAAAGAAATGATACTTGAGAGCTTACTGATCTTCCAAAAGGGCAAAAGACTATTGGTGTAAAATGGGTTTATAGAACCAAGCTGAATGAGAAGGGCGAAATTGACAAGCACAAAGCACGGCTAGTGGCAAAGAGTTACAAACAGCATTATGGAGTTGATTACAGGGAAGTGTTTGCTCCAGTAGCCAGAAATGACACCATTCGTCTTGTAGTCTCATTGGCAGCACAAAATTCTTGGCCTATTTTTCAAATGGACGTGAGAATGAGGATCTCCAGGAACAAGTTTATGTTGATCAGCATTTTGGATATGTGCAACAAGGAAGTGAGGAGAAAGTTTACAAATTGAAGAAGGCTTTATACGGACCGAAACAAGCGCCCAGAGCTTGGTACAATCGTATAGAAGCCTATTTCTCTGAAGCAGGATTCGAGAAATGTCCACATGAGCATACTTTGTTTGTCAAGTCTGAGGATGTAGATAAATTTTAATTGTATGTCTATATGTAGATGATCTTATCTACACAGGGAATGATTGCACAATGTTTCAAGAGTTCAAAGATTCCATGAAGGCTGAATTCGAGATGATTGATTTGGGAATGATGCGTTATTTTCTTGGAATTGAAGTGGTGCAATCATCATCAGGAATTTTCATTACACAAAAGAAGTATGCAAAAGAAATTTTGGAAAGGTTTAATTATCAGAATTGCAATCCGGTCAAAAATCCAATTGAACCAGGTTTGAAGCTGCATAAGGATCTTGGTGGCTATAGAATGGATAACACCTACTACAAACAGATGGTTGGAAATTTGATGTACTTAACAGCCACTAGGCCGGATGTCATGTGTGCAGTAAGTCTCCTAAGCAGGTACATGGAATTTCCAACAAATCTTCATTTTCAAGCTGCAAAAAGGGTGTTTCGCTATCTACAAGGCACAACTAATTTTGGAGTTTTTTTTATAAGAAAGGAGAAGTTTCAAGACTTATTGGATTCACTGATAGTGATTATGCGGGTGACTTAGATGATAGAAGAAGTACTTCTGGTAGTGTTTTTATGATGAGTTCAGGAGTTGTGTCATGGTCAACAAGAAAGCAGCAGGAGGTTACTTTGTCCACAACTGAAGCAGAGTTTATAGTTGCAGCAACATCTGCATGTCAAGCTATATGGCTGAGAAGAATTCTTGAAGAGTTACATTTTCAGCAACATGAACCTACAGTAATCTATTGCGACAACAGTTCGGCAATCAAGCTCTCTAAAAATCCAGTTCTCCATGGAAGAAGCAAACACATAGATGTGAGATACCACTTCCTTCGTGATCTTACAAATCAAGGGACCATTGATTTAGTTTATTGTCGAAGTGAAGATCAGGTTGCAGATATCATGACCAAGCCACTCAAGTTGGATGCATTTGAGAAGCTGCGTTGTTTACTTGGAGTGTGTTCATTTAAACATCTTGAGCAAGAAGGCTTGGCAGCATTGGCAGGTTTTGTGATGGTAGAAGCTGACGAGCTCGATGATGAAGCCTTCATGATGGTGTCTAAACCCTAAACTGTTTTCTTAGAAATCAGTTTAAGGGAGGGTGTTAAGTTTTTAGTTGTTTTTTATTTTAAATAAATTCCTATTTATTAGGAAGTCAGTTGCTTTTACCCATTCTTTAGGAGAATCCCAGTTGAATGGAAGATTGTTAGTCATGGGATAGTCGTTGCTATTTTTCTGCAATTTGATTATTTGTTATTCTATTTAAGTCAGACTCTTTTTCAATGAATAGAATGCAGTTTTCACATAATTTCCTTCATCACATATTAAGCAAACTTTCCATAGCTTTCAATTTTTAACATGGTGGGGTGGTTGAGATCGTGGAGAGTGTGAAAGGGAGGACCATGTCTTTCATTTGTTCAACCCAAGTTGTGACAATGTTGAGGACTTGGTGAAAAAGGTTGTTTCTTTAGTAAATCAAGACTAAGCTACTGCCATAGCGATCGAGAAGATATTGGATGTTGTGGTGACCGCGTCTTGAATTAATCACACAACGGTTAGATGTTGCAATTTTTCTGTGTTATAGTAAGAATTATCCATTGTATTATAGACTATAGATATACAAGTATATATTATCTTCATCAAGTTTTAGCTTAATTAAAATCACAAAATCAAAGTAAGTTAGGGTGTATTCAATTGGAATTTTGAGAGATTTTAACTCTTTCAATGAATTTAGGGGTATTCAATCAGAATTTTAATTGATTATCTGAAATTCAAAGTGTATTCAGTCCTTAAAAATTTGGGTGTATTCAATTAGGATTTAAAATAAGTTTATAACATTACAGGTATATTCAATTAGAAACTGAACTTTAAAGAATTTGAAAAAGTTGAAGAATTCGAAAAAGTTGAGGAATTAGAGAGAAATGAAGAGATTTCGTAATATATTTTAAGCATCCATAAATCTCACATATTTCCATGAAATTTCGAGGGAATTGAATCAAAATTTTATATGAAATCTCTACAAATCAA
Organism: Cotoneaster glaucophyllus; assembly: GCA_036320875.1. Taxonomy (NCBI): domain Eukaryota; kingdom Viridiplantae; phylum Streptophyta; class Magnoliopsida; order Rosales; family Rosaceae; genus Cotoneaster; species Cotoneaster glaucophyllus. The sequence continues at coordinate 24,326,766 of CM070059.1, read as the reverse complement.
TTAAACTTCATAAAAATCTAGGGATTTATAAATCCATTAAAGTCTCTCAAATTCTCAATTGAATACACAATCTCTACAAATAAATCAAACTCTATCAAAATCCATAAATTTATAAATCTATTAAAATCTTTCAAATTCTCAATTGAATATGCACCCTTTAAAGTGGATAAAAACCAAATGTGAATTTATTTATAATCACAAAATCAATGTACATGATTCGAATACTAGTAACCTATATACTATATACTATATACCAGCAAGTACACGATGATTTCAGGTGCTCTAAATCCAAAGTTCCAATTTCTACAAAAACAATTATTGTATATCGATATTGTGTTACCCATTTTCGCCATTAACCTGATAGATTAGGGGTCCATCGCTTGACACCATTTTCATGGCACATTAGTTGTGACAACCTCTGAATTTAATTTCCAATATATGTTTTAATAATATGTAAACGATTGGGATACTTTTTAGGGCACCTAAATTGCATGCCATTGGTAGTCTTTCGTTAAAGACATCCATAATTTGGACGCCATAGATTTTTTTATTTATTTTTATAACTTTCACTTTACTATCCTAAAGTTTTACCAAAATCGTACTGTACTACACTTATTTTTTGTCTCACTTTCATATACTTCCATTAATTTTCCTATCAAGTGATCTGTTAAGTGATGGCTTCGTTGGTAGACAAGAATACTGAGAAATTATACTTCCATTAATAAACAATCATAACCTTGTTTTCTCCCGTTCTAGTGAGAGTTCTTTACGCTCTATGAGAACTTTTTGCACTATTTTTGTGTGGGCTTTCCCGATCTGATTTTCGTTCAGCCGTCATCCCTAGTTGTGGGCAGCGTCAGTGACAACCTCTAGTTTGTTTCCCATCTATTTTGTTTATATTTGCCCTGCTATATTTTGATCCTCCATCCCGCCTGTTGTTGTTTTACCTTGCAATTCTAAACTCCGATCTTCAAATTACCTGTCTTCCTTCCCCTTCATCCATGTTTCAGAAAACTAATTTCTTCCCACTTCTCCTATTTCTTTCCACTACATTCTCGTTTCTTTCTTTTTTCTCATCCCCTAAAATTGCTCCATCCCCCCTTATTTTCACACTAATCTTGATCTGCAACTATATCTCCTAAACACATTTTGACGCGGATTTGCCGAAAGGTGAGTAGAGCTCTGACTCGAATGTTTACACCACCAGCTTCTACCTGTGTGACTATGTTGGCATGGATGCCTGTGGTTTTCCCATCGGCTTCCCTATCAGTTTCTTTCATGCTGTGGAGGCGGATCGTCTGGTGTTGGTTCAAGGATGATGGAGCTTTGTGTTTTCCCCTTTTTGGGAATTTGTCTGATTGAAACTTAGGCTGCAAGATGATGAAGAATCTGTAGTGTTATGGTGATGGTAGGGGTATAATTACTTAGGTTTTTTTGTTTGCTTGGTTTTTGCGTTGCTCTTTGCTGACTTTGGGCACTGGCTTTAAAGTCTGTGGTCGTAGTTTTCTCTTGATCTAACTTGTTGTATCTGAACTTTTATGTATTTGTACTTTGTTGGAAATAAAATCTTTCCTTTGACCAAAAGCAAAATACAATCATAACCTTACAAGTGGTATTTATACAATGGCTTGACACACACACTTGTGCTGCCAACTCAGCCTAACTACCATAACAAACTTAGCCAAATTAACTCAACAAACTAACAAACAACTACAACAAATTAACAGAACAAAAAACTAGGCTAAGTTTTGTCTTTTACGAAAGAATTGTCCTTAATATTCCCCCCTTAAATTGAACTTAGGAACTTTGAGTGAAAGTTTGTGTTTGAGAAGAAGAAATATTTGCTTTGACAATGATTTGGTACAAATGTTAGCAATTTGATCTTGCGAGCAAACAAACTGAACTGAAACAGTATTGAAATGACTTTTTCTTTTATATATTGGTAGTCTATCTCCACGTGTTTGGTCTGAGCATGGAAGATTGCGTTCTTGGCTAAGGATATTGCTGAAATATTTTCACCCCAGAGCTTAGGAGAACAAGAAAAGACTAAGCCAACACTGACTAAAAGTTTGCATATCCAAGTAAGCTCTGCAGCAGTGTTTGCCAATGATCTATACACTGCCTCAGTAGATAATTTGGCCACTGTAAGTTGTTTCTTGGCATTCCAATTGACTATAGAGTTGCCCAAAAACACACAAAGTCCTCTTGTTAGTTTCCTGTCAATTGAACACCTGCCCAATCAGCATCTGAAAATGCATTTATACTCAGTGGTGTTGAACTTTTAGAGAACCAAAGACCAAGATCCAAAGAGCCTTTAAGATATCTGAGGATCCGTTTAACAACTTGGAAATGAGATTGCCTTAGATTGTGTATGAACTGGCATACAAGGTTAACTGCAAATGATAAGTCAGGTTTGGTCCATGTAAGATAGTGCATAGGAGATGAGTGATCCAATTTTGAAGTGATTAGTGGAGTGTAGCAAGGCTTGGCACCATCCATTTTAGCTTTCTTGAGAAGATCCAATATGTACTTTGTCTGAGAAATGAAGATTCCAATGGAAGACCTCTTTACTTCAAGACCTTGAAAGTAATGTAATGGTCCAAGATCTTTAATTGGGAACATTGAACTGAGCTGAGATATAGTAGTTTGGCATGTGTTGAGAGGAAGGGCTAGTCACAATGATGTCATCAACTTACTCTATAACAAAAACCAGTGATGGATCTCTTTTGACAAACTGAGAGATCATTTTGTGAACCAGTGAAACCAAGAGAATATAGAGCACCATGTAATTTCTCATATTTAGCTTTAGGAGCTTGTTTTAGACCATAAAGTGATTTGTGTAATTGACAAACATGATTCCCCCACACTTAGCTTTTGCTAGTCCTCGAGCAAAACAAAACAAAACATAACAACCTAAACCTTCCAACATTCACCTCAGGGATTTCCAATGAAACATGACATGTCAAAGATCACTACTCCCACAGATTTTAGTCATCCTTACCCTCTAGCACATACTTAATCGCAGTCGCCACTCACTAGCTTACAGTTAATCAAATAAAACACTGTTTTGAATGTAGTAACATGCCTTAGAGAATTCCCTCAATTCCTCACCGGATACTCTCTATTTTCACACAAATTTTCTGACTACACTCCCTACACTAGGTATATGTGAGAAGATTGATGTAAACATGTAGACTAGCACTCACATATGTTATAACCAAAGAAGGCACTTTCTGGAATTATTAATCTAATATGTATATATATGATCTCATGAATGGAATGCCACTACTTAGACGCTAGAACCAGGGATACCATATGCTTGTACCAATTCCAACCTCCACATATTGAAACACATAACAATCAAGATAGAAGTCTAAGGGTTGTAACGGGGCTAGGGGTATTGGCTAACAAAGAAAGGTAAGGATAAACAAAAGTTCTTAAAGCGATAGTACGCAAAGTAATGAATTTGACACTTAGAATTCACTTTCGTATGCAAAAACCAACTTTAAACACAAAGGGGATGATTCACACAAACTATCAGATTTTCCTAAGTTCATTGAATTGGACTCAGCGTCGCAACCAAATTATTCTAATCAAGTTCCCTACACGAACAACATGATAGAGATACATATCAAAGATCATTAAGTTCTGTGAAAATCGTAAGCATTGACAAGGCATTCGTAACTATGAATAGCATGATACTCCTGCCAGGAATTTTACTTAACGCGATTGTTACTAGCGACCTCCACTACTTATAAATATAAGTTCATAACTATTTGGTGAAACTCCCTTATATTTTAGCATCAAATTCATGCATGCAAACTAAGTAGGCCTCCTTAATCAACATACAAGAATAAGTTCTGAATCAAACAGTTAAGCAAATTACATTCACAATTTATGAAACAATAACTGGAAGTAATCAATTCATATGCAATATATGTTCATGGTTTCAAATTCACCTCTAGCTAAAACGAAATTCGTTCATCATAACTGAAAACAAAATTAAAACAAACATTGAACTAAAAACTAAGGATAGAATACACCTAGAAACGCTCCCAGCAGTGGCAGGTTGCGGCACCAAGCTTCTCCTTCATTCTTTCCTTCCTTGCTGCGGCATTATGGTATTTCTCTCTAAAAATCTGTCTCTGAAGCTCTCCATTGAATGGTGCGGCATAAGGCTGTATATATAGGACTAGCACGACACAATTTTGTGAAGGAAAAGGATTACACATTCCACTCCATGAAGGAAAAAGACTAGGTAGCAGATTCCTAGGGGAAAATGGTAGACTTGTGCGGCACCTTTTAGGAAAAGGAATAGGACTTTATTTGCAGGATTTTAGGGCTTCTAGAACCAGGTAATAAGTGATTTAATATGATAAGGATTCCCTTTTGTAGCTGAAAATAAGGTAGGATAAGATTAGGATAAGGTTAGGATAAGATAAGATAAGGTTTGGATAATGTTTTGGATAATGTTCCTTGTTTCTTGCTGACTTCTTATCTTCTTTGCCTTTGAATTAATTTCTCCAACTCATTAGCACATTCCTAGCCTCTTTTGGTCTTCAAATTCTTCCATCCACCTTGCTCCATGCACGTGCTATCCATTTCAAGTCCAAAACTGCTCCAAAATACACTTTCTTGCCAACTTTGCCATTTGAACCTGAAAACACACGAAAATAGCTTAAAACACTATAATAAGTATAAACTAACTACGTAATTGCAAGAAAACAAGCTAACTAAGTCGCATAAATATGCTCCTATCAATTAGGCATGCTAGGATTTTCAAAACCAAGTGGTTGCTTCATGAACTCATTCTCTAAGAGATTGCCATGTAAAAGGCATTACTATCATCCAATTGATTTAAAAACCAAACATATTGAACTGCCATTTGTGAGAAGAAGCCTAATAGTTACTGGTTTGGCAACAGGACTAAAGGTTTCTATGTAGTCCAATCCCTTTTGTTGATGAAATCCCTTTGCAACGAAACGAGCCTTATACCTGTCTATAGTTCCATCAAGTTTTCTTATGAATCTAAAAACCATTTGCAGCCTACTAGTTTCAGATAATGAAATGAGGGAACAAGTGTCCAGGTACAAATGTTGAGAAGAGCATTAAACTCTTCTTGCATTGCCTGTTTCCAATGGGAATGCTTTGAAGCTTGAAGGTAAGTTGATGGTACATAGTCCTCAGAAAGATGAGATGTTAAATGGTGTTTTATGGCTGTGAAAGTTTTAGGTTTGAAAATACTAGTTTTGGATCTGATTTGCATAGGATAAGTGTTGGTAGGTTCCTTTGAGTGGTAGAAACAAGTTGTGGTGATATAGAGATAGGTTGTGGTTCTAGGGGTAAAGTTGAGATTTTGAATATTGTTGAGGTTTATAGATGGAAGAAACTGGTTGACTATGTAAAGGGTTGACTTGGGGAAAAGTTAGGGTAGACGAAATTGATCCTAGAACATTATGAGTATGAGTAACAGGTTGACCATGCATAGAATATGGAGATGATAGGATCATATTTATGCGACTTAGTTAGCTTGTTTTCTTGCATTTAATTAGCTAAATTATGTTAATTATAGTGTTTAAAGTTATTTTCGTGCAATTTCAGGTCCTAGTGTCAAAGTATGCAAAAAGAAGCAATTTAGAGCATTCTAGAGCATTGGATAGTGCAAGCATGGAGGCAAGTAGATGGACGAATTTGAAGATTAAAAGGCTTGAAATCAGTTAGAAAGATGGAGGAAAGAAGTCAAAGACAAAGAAGATAAGAAGTTAGCAAGAAATAAGGAACCTTATCCAAAACATTATCCTAACAACCTTATCTTATCCTAACCTTATCTTGCCATGTTTCTAGCCACAAAAGGAAGCCCTTGTCCACTCCTACATATATGCCGTATATGCCTTCTAGAAGGACAAGTCCAGCCGCATCTTTCCTTGCCATTGTCTTTCCTTGCCGCACAAGGCATTGGATTTCCTACCCTTATCTGATTTTAGCACACCTAATTCAGCAAGGAGTCCCAATTCCACACCCCTTTGAGGTTGCCGCACCTATTTCCCTTTTCTGGAGGGATTTGGTTCATTTAATTCTCCTAAACCTCAAGGATTCTGATTTCTAGAAGGGTTGGAGTCCAAAACCTAAGCAAATCTCATCTCAGCTGTGCCTTGCCCTCTTATATATATATACATGCCTTTGTCGCACAGAATCTCTCCCCTAATCGCCAAAACATCACACCACACACACCATACAATTCTCTGCCGCAGCGTTCTCAAATTCCAGCCATTCCACCACCTTCCACAACCCTTGCCGCTACCCACCACCCATCCAAACCACTTCCATACACTCTTAGCCACCTGTGCCGTGCCCTAGCAAGGAGGAAGGAGAGGAGGAGAAGCCTTGGACAGCGCTGCACCCAATCTGGATTGCTGGGCGTTCTTAGGTGTATTCTACCTTATGTTTTCGATGTTTAAATTAATTTTCCTTTGTCTTGCTGTAATCATGAGAGGCTAAACTCGTTTTTAGCTAGAGGCTACTTTGAAGCCATGATTTTATGTGCGTTATGAGTTGATAAATTTCAGTTACAGATTCTTGAATTATGAATGCAATTGGCTTAACTGTTTAAATTAGAACTTATTTGTGTTTGTTGATTGAGGGTGCACACTTAATTTGCATGCATAAATCTGATGCTAGAATATAAGTAAGTTTCACATAATCGTTACAAACTTATGTTCACAAGTAGTAAAGGTTGCTGGTACGATCGTGTTAAGTCCAATTCTTGGCGTGAGTAACATGATGTCATAGTTATGAATGCCTTGTCAATGCTTATGATTGTCATTGAACGTAATGATCTCGGATTGTGTCTCTATTATGATGTCATGTAGGGAAATTGATGAGAATAATTTGGTTGTAGATGCGTTGTCCGTCCAATTCAATGAAATTAAGAGAATCTGAGGGTTAATTAGTGATTGACATGGTTAATCTGGGGCATTGTCATTCATGATTTAATGAAAACGTAACTGGAAGTCGAGTCATATGCATATAAATCATGTGTGGAGAAGGAAACCTCTAGCTAGTCCATCATTCATTCCAAAAACCCAATTTCGTTCAAATCTGTCTAGTTTTAAGTTTCTGTTTGTTTTAGCTTAGTTTCACTCTAAAATCAATCCCCCTTCACTTGTTTGAGTCAAATTAGTTAGAATTTGTCAATTTGTGTGTTTTTGTGTGTTTGAGTCAAGTTTATTTCAAATTTCGTCCAATTGAGTCCTAGGTTCTGTTTTGAGTTTTTAAGTTGTTTTTAAGCTGTTTTGAGTGTCTAGAATCTGTTTTGAGTCATACTAGTCTAATTAGAGTCTTTTGAGTTTTGTTTTGCTTATTTGAGTCTAGTTAGGTGTTTTAAAGTTTGTTTTGATATTTTTGAGTCAGTTTGTGTTCGATTAGCAAGCCCTCCTAATCCTCGGCCAAGAATGATCCCTACTTATACATTTACTACAATTGATAAAAAGAGGGTTTAATTTGGGTGCTTAACTATAATCACATCAATAGATCCTTTTGGGTTGAAGATCAAGGAACCTATACCCTTTATGATTCAAGCTATAGCCTAAGAAGATACAAGACTTGCTTTTTGGATCTAACTTTGATGTGGTGTAAAATTTTAACCAGGGAAAACAGCTGCACCCAAAGATTCTAAGAGATGAGTAATCAGGTGATTTCTTGAAAAGAGATTCCCAAGGAAAGCTTCTTGACATTGTAGGCATTATGTTGATTATGTATATTGTAGTGGAGAAAACTTCTACCCAGTAAACATGAGGGACCTTAGAAGCTGCTAAAAGAGTCCTAGCAATTTCCACTAAGTGTCTGTGCTTGTGCTCAGCACACCCATTTTGTTCTGGTGTGTGAGGGCAACTCCGTTGATGTTGGATGCCATGATCTTTCAAATAATTGGACAATGTATGATTGACAAATTAACCATTAGAATCAAATCAAATTTCAACAATTTTATTGCACAACATATTCTCAATTACAGATTTGAAGTGAACAAAAGTAGTAAACACTTATGATTTGCACTTAAGAGGGAAGAACAAACAATATTTAGTATAATCATCCAAAAAGTTGATGTAGTACCTACAACCAGTTACAGAGGAAATAGGTGATGGTCCTCATACATCTGTATGCAACAATTCTAGAGGTTTACATGTTGTACTGGAGATTGATACAAAAGAAATCTTGGAGCTTTTTCCTAAGGCACAACTTGAATAGAAAGACTTAACAGTACTAGTAGATATAGGAATACATGACTGAGAAGTTAGTTTTAGAATCTTAAAAGAAGGATGGCCCAAACGTTGATGCTAAACCTCTGAAGATGCTTTAGTGGATGCAGCAAAGAGATGATGATTTCCATTATTAGGCAGAGAAGCAGAGAAGGGATAAAAGCAAGGTTCTAAAAGACGCTAGGCACTAGTTTGGTGGCGAGCTGGGGCCTAGGGCCTAGGCGGATTTGAGTAAATTTTTAAAGTTTATTATATATCATATAAATAAGTGCCTATTTTCACTTTGAGAAAGAAGAACCATACTTGTATTGGATGACATTACATATATATATATATATATATATATCTTTATTTTTCAAATATTAATAACTTAATGTAGGTCCACTAAGTTTAATAAAAAACGCGAAATGAAAAAAACCCATTAACTTTCATTTGTTATATTGTTGTTTTGGACGTTTTTGGTTGGGTCAAGAAGTCCATTAACTTTTAAGCAAGGTTCTAAAAGGCGCTAGGCGCTAGTCGGGCGGCGGGATGGGGCCTAGCGCCTAGGCGGCTAGGCGGAGCCTAGGCGGGCGACTAGGCGGACTAGGCGTATTTAAGTAAATCTATTCTATTTCGTGTAAACAAGTGTCTGTTTATACTTAAAAATATACATAATTTCGTCATAAACTAGAAAATAGAATGACATCTATATTATGAAGTATTGGAACATAATGAAAACATAGGGAGCAAACATATATTGTGTGTTTATTTAAGTATTCAATAAGTCTCTTACAATTTATTGGAAATAATAAAATGCAAAAGGAAAGTTATCTATTTTTTATCTAAGTGAGTTGCAACCTAGGCAGGTGTCTAGGCAGGTCTGGGCGGGCTAGGCGGGTGCCTAGGCGGTCTAGGCGGGCGCCTTAGCAGGTCTGGGTGGGCTAGATGGATGCCTAGGCGGTCTAGGCATTAATCGGGGCGGTGACCAGCCGCCTAGCGCCTAGGCGGGGCCTAGGCGGTGCTAGGCGGGGATTTTTAGAACAGTGCTTTTAAGTTCATTTAGCTTTGGAAAACGAAAAGTTGCGGACATCCACTTACATAGGCTATAGCAAACGGCAATGTATAGTATAGGTCATTTAAACTATTCATCATCTTCATCTTCTCACCTGCTGCTCCTGCTAACGCATCTTCTTGTCGGTGGCCACCAGACTTAATGCTTTTTCGCTCTGGCTGCAGTTCTTTTTCTAGACAAACTCAATCACCCAGGTTGATCTCCCAGTCGCTCAGACCTACCTGCTGCACCTAGCCCGCCTAGACCCTTGCCTAGGCATTGCCGAATGGGTTTTCCGACTTATCAAATGATGTGACCTTAATTAGAACGGCTGGCCGCCGCCCACCGGCTAGGCGCCGCTTAGGCCGATTTTTAGAACACTGGATAAAAGTCATTCTCCACAGGGCCCTTAAAGAGCATCATTTCTGAAAAAAGATCATTCACAGTTAAGTGATAAGGATATAGGTGAATTGAACAACAATTATCAAGACTAAACTGATTTGCCAAAAGCAAATTTTGGTTTAAATGAGGCACATGCAATACATTTTTAAGTGCAAATAAACGAGTAGTAGTAGAAATTGTAGATGAACCAGAATGTAGAATTGATGTGATAAAAGTTAAGCACTCAAATTAAACCCTCCTGTTGTCAATTGTAGTAAGTATGCAAGTAGGGATCGTTCTGGACCGGGGATTAGGAGGGATTGCTAATCGACACAAAAACAAAGTTAAAAACGTTTGGAAAGGTTTACAAGACTCAAAACAAGTTAAAAACACTTTAAACGGCTTAAAAACACTTTATGGACAGGTTTAAAATACTAAGAAAGATTTTGGACGAAAATTAAGTTTAGGTTGACTCAAAACTCTTGAAAACACAAAGAAAACAGGTTTTAGACACTTAAAAACAAGTAAGTAAATGGGGGGTTTTGAGTTGGACGAATTTGAAAATAAAACAAAGACTTTGTAAAGTAAACAAGTTTGAAAACGAATTTGAAAACTTTGATGGTTGATGGGCTAGCTAGAGGGTCCTTCTCCACACATGACACACTTGTACATAAATCGATCTCCAATTGCTTTTCAATGAACCATGAACCTCAACACCCCAGATTAACCGTACGTGCACAAATTAACCCTCAGATTTTCCTTATGTCATTGAATTGGAAGAAGAGCATACAACAACCCAAATTATTCTCCAACGGTCCCCTACATGAGTGCATAGAAGAGATACAGTTAGAGATCATTAAGTTCCATGAAAATCATAAGTGTTGACGAGGCATTCGTAACTATGAGAGCATGATACGTTTGCCAAGAATCCAATTAACGCGATTGTGACAAGCAACCTTCACTACTTGTGAATGTAAGTTCATAACGATTAGGTGAAACTCCCTTACATTCTAGCATCAAATTCCTGCATGAAAACTAAGTATGCATCCTCAATCAACATACAAGAACAAGTTATGAATAAAACAGTTAATTGAATTGCATTCACGATTCATCAAGTCGTAATTGGAAGTAATCAATTCATATCTCAAGCATGTTCATGGCTTCGAATTCCCCCCTAGCTAAGTAGGGGGTTTAGCCACTCATAGTCACAACAAGATTAGAGAATAATAAAGTAAACATTGAAATTAAGAACGAAGTACACCTAGAATGCTCCAATCTTCAAGCTTGAAACGTCCAAGGTTCCTTCCTCTCCACCTTGCTGCGGCACAAAGAGTCTAAGATGGGTATGGATGTGTTTGGATGAAGGGATGGACGTTTTTGGGAGTGAAAGGCTGCGGCAAAGAGAGATTTTGGGCTGAAAGTGTGTGAATGAGTGAATGGTTGTGTGAATGATGGATAGGTAAGTGAATGGATGGTGGAATGGTGTGTTTAGGGTGCTGCAAAGGTCCATATATATAGGGAATAGGTAAGGCACGGTTTGGGCAATCTAGGAAATAAAAACTAAACCAAAACCTAAAGGGAAATAGGATTTAAAATAAGAAAACCTAAGGGAATTGGGCTAGGACTTGCGGCTGTACAAGGAAAGATGTTTCCTTGCTGATTTTGGGTTTTAAATTAAAGGGAATGGGAAAACTTGTGCGGCAAGGTGGAAAATAAAAGGGGAATGTGGGGCTAGATCCTAAAGGAATAAGGGAAGTGTTTTACTTGGTTTAAGGATAGGGAAACATGGCAAGGGGAATTGTTGCACCAAAGGAGACAAAGAGGGAACACAAAGGGGACAAAACGCCACTTTTGTAGGAGATGCTGATTTTGTGTCTTTTATGCTTCCAAACTGACTTCTAACATCCTTCTAGGCTCTTTTGATCTTTAATTTCGTCCATCCACCTTGCTCCATTCATAAGCTATCCATTCCATGCCCAAAACAGCTCCAAAAGGCTCCAAAATGCACTTTCTTGATACTTTATCCTTTGGGACCTACAAACATACGAAAATAGCTTAAAATACTAAATTAAATACAAATAACTAACATAAATGCACGAGAACAAGCTAACTAATTCGCATAAATATGCTCATATCAAATTCCCCCACACTTAGCTTTTGCTAGTCCTCGAGCAAAATGGAACAAACAAAACAAGGTAAAGTAAACAAAACATACTCTAAACCTTCCAACGTTTTCCTCAAGGATTTCCAATACACATGACATATCAAAGATCATCATTCACATAGATTTTAGTCATCCTTACGCTCGAGCACATACTTAATCCAGTCGTCACTTATTAGCTCGCATTTAATCAATTAAAACAATGATTTGAATGTAGTAACATGCCTTAGAGAAATCACCCAATTCCTTACAAGATACACTCTTTTTCACACAGATTTTCTGACTACACACCCTACACTAGTTATATGTGAGAAGATTGATGTAAAAATGAAAACGAAGACTCACATATGTTTATGACAAAGAAAGCATTTTCTGGAGTTATTAAGCATGTTTTAAATATGATCTCATGAATGGAATGCTACTACTTAGATGCGAGAACCAGTGACACCATATGCTCATACCAATTCCAAACTCCACAAATTGAACACACAACACACAAGATTGAAGTCAAGGGTTGTAACGGGGCTAGGGTGTTGGCTAACAAGGAAAGGTAAGGATAAACAAACGTTCTTTAGGCAATAGCAAGCAAAATAATGAAATTGACACTTCGAATTCATTTTAGAATGCAGAAATCAACTTTTGAACTCAAGGGAAGATTCATGCAACACTTAGGGCCTAATTCAACTTTTTGGACCCTTTCTTCAACAATCAACACTTTAGAACTCTTTTTTCACATATTTTTCACTCTTTTTCATTCTTTTCACAACTTTTCTTTTTTCTTTTCTTTTTCATACGAATTTTTTCTTTTTTTCCTTTTGGCACAGAAACACACAAAAATCCCTTCCCCCACACTTGTTTTCTGCATAATATTACTCAAAAAGAATTCCCTTTAAGTCATGCTTTACTATGCTTCAAGAACAAGGGTATGGATGGTCCTATTCTAGGCTAGGTGGGGATGACGTGGGTTAACAAAGAAATAGGCTAAACATGGCTCAACGGGGGTACTCCTAAACATATTTGCACGGGGAATGGCTGTTTGGCTCTTGGTTCACTATACAACTTCATCTTGTTTATGTGTTATGCACTCAATACCATGCTTTGAATGAAATGGATATGAGTTCTAGTATTTGGAACTAAATGATGAAACGCCTTCTAAGTAGTAACCAAGCAAAGAGTAATGAGATCATGCAACGACTTTAGAAAACAATGAATGCACAGATTTTTAACTCTCCAAAGAACGTTTAGGCTCAAGTCTCACAAGGTTGTAGCGTTAATTTGAGTTCCTTCCTTCAAGCATGTTACAAAAACTGATTTTTTTTTCTTTGTAATTAAATGTGAATTCATAAACAACAACGACAACCAAGCATAAACCAAAGGTATATCAAACTTCCATCCATGTTTACAACTTTCCTTAACCGTCATGCAATTAAAAACCAAATCCTCATCATTGGGTTGGAAGGTACCCTAAGACACAAACAAACACAAAAAAAAAAAAAAAAAAATCTTTTTGGCTTTTTCAAAACAATTTTTTCATGTTTTTATGAAATTTTCGGATTTTTATGTCAAAACACGCTAAAATGCATCAAAACACACTAAAAACACATAAAAACAGTGAAAAACAACATTGCAAGTGATAGGTGAATAAAACCCACGAAATTCATGCAAAAACAGCTTGTTTACCCCCCCACACTTAAATCAAACATTGTCCTCAATGTTTCAAACATAAACTCACACAAAAGCAAACAAACAAACAACAAATAAAACATGAAATGCAAAGTAAAATCAACAAAGATTAGAGTTTAGGAACATAAACACCTGGTTATAATGCCGGATCATCCAAAAGCTCTTTGTTGAATGCATGGGTTACCTCCCAAGAAGCGCTTGCTTTAACGTCTTCCAGCCGGACGATACCTCTCCTTTATCTTTGAATGGGAGATGGTAGTTGAAATGATCCGGTAACGGTTTAAATTCAAGAGTAGGTGCCTGAATCATCAACAACATGTTAGTATAAAACGAAATTGAAATTCGGGGAGGTGGCTTACCTGTGTGATCCAACAAGAATTCAAGAACAAACACAACTTCGAAAGTTTTAGGAAGCACATCCTTGCTGCACCATGGAGAAATTGAGGGACTGTTGCATTTGGCCAGATTTATTGTGAGGGTCGTGATTTGTCCCGTGTCATAGAATCTAACTTCTTCGGGAATTGTTGTCTCAAGTACATCCTCTTTGACGAATTCTAGACATTCCTCGTCGACTTCTTTCTCTTGAATGTTTGGAAAGGTTTCGAAGATGCCTTCCTCACCCTTTTCTTCTTTGGATTGCATGAACCTGCAAGGAATAGGGACATTTGGTGGAATAAGGTCAGAAAGTATTGAATATGGAACTACCTTACCTGAATTGGATGGTGTGGGATCCTTGGGGGGCTGCGGCAAGGGTGGTGGAGTAAGGGTAGGCTGCGGCAAAGGTGGTTCCCAACTTGCCGTGGTCTTGTCATCTTCCTCTTCCTCAAGCAGCCACTGTTCATCCATGTTTTGACTTGGTTTGGACGTTATGGGCTCATCTCCAACCTCCATGCCACTTTGTTCTTGAATTTGCCCCATGAATTCTACCATTTCTCCAAGTTGAATTTTCAATTCGCCCATTTCATTTTGCAAATTGCCCATCTCTTTGGTTTGATTTTGCAATTCTTTGGCTTGATTTTGCACCTCTTTGGTGTAATTGTGTATTTCTGTGATTTGATTTTGCTGCCCCTGCACCAAAGTGGTTAGTAATTGAATAATTTGATCATTATCCATGGACGAACCTGAATTTGGTTGGATTTGTTGCGGGGGAGGCTGCATAGGGCTATAATAGAACTCCTCACATGGCTGCCAATATGCTTCGTGTTGACCTTGTTGAGGTTCCCACCACATAGAATTTGAATGATCAATCCAATCTGAATTGTACGTGTTGGAAAACAAGTCGTTTCTCGATTGATTAGGGCTTTGATAACCCCAGGTATCGACATTCTCCCAACCTCTTTGTGGACGTTCATGGGCTCGATATCCTTGCACACCATATGCAGGGGCACTTTGCATTGTGGTCCTTTCGATGTGCTGTGACAATAGAGAAGTAAGATTGGCTATTTGAGCTTGAATATTAGCAATTGCCATGTCTTACTTCTCTGGTACCTGAAATCAAAGAAAGAAAACTAAATCAAATATCAAAAGTAAAATAAACAAAAGAAAACAGAAACTAAAACCAAAAGACACGAAAAGAAACAAAGGGGAAAAACCGGGGGATTAGCAAAGTTGCTAATCCCCGGCAACGGCGCCAAAATTTGATGTGATAAAAGTTAAGCACTCAAATTAAACCCTCCTGTTGTCAATTGTAGTAAGTATGCAAGTAGGGATCGTTCTGGACCGGGGATTAGGAGGGATTGCTAATCGACACAAAAACAAAGTTAAAAACGTTTGGAAAGGTTTACAAGACTCAAAACAAGTTAAAAACACTTTAAACGGCTTAAAAACACTTTATGGACAGGTTTAAAATACTAAGAAAGATTTTGGACGAAAATTAAGTTTAGGTTGACTCAAAACTCTTGAAAACACAAAGAAAACAGGTTTTAGACACTTAAAAACAAGTAAGTAAATGGGGGGTTTTGAGTTGGACGAATTTGAAAATAAAACAAAGACTTTGTAAAGTAAACAAGTTTGAAAACGAATTTGAAAACTTTGATGGTTGATGGGCTAGCTAGAGGGTCCTTCTCCACACATGACACACTTGTACATAAATCGATCTCCAATTGCTTTTCAATGAACCATGAACCTCAACACCCCAGATTAACCGTACGTGCACAAATTAACCCTCAGATTTTCCTTATGTCATTGAATTGGAAGAAGAGCATACAACAACCCAAATTATTCTCCAACGGTCCCCTACATGAGTGCATAGAAGAGATACAGTTAGAGATCATTAAGTTCCATGAAAATCATAAGTGTTGACGAGGCATTCGTAACTATGAGAGCATGATACGTTTGCCAAGAATCCAATTAACGCGATTGTGACAAGCAACCTTCACTACTTGTGAATGTAAGTTCATAACGATTAGGTGAAACTCCCTTACATTCTAGCATCAAATTCCTGCATGAAAACTAAGTATGCATCCTCAATCAACATACAAGAACAAGTTATGAATAAAACAGTTAATTGAATTGCATTCACGATTCATCAAGTCGTAATTGGAAGTAATCAATTCATATCTCAAGCATGTTCATGGCTTCGAATTCCCCCCTAGCTAAGTAGGGGGTTTAGCCACTCATAGTCACAACAAGATTAGAGAATAATAAAGTAAACATTGAAATTAAGAACGAAGTACACCTAGAATGCTCCAATCTTCAAGCTTGAAACGTCCAAGGTTCCTTCCTCTCCACCTTGCTGCGGCACAAAGAGTCTAAGATGGGTATGGATGTGTTTGGATGAAGGGATGGACGTTTTTGGGAGTGAAAGGCTGCGGCAAAGAGAGATTTTGGGCTGAAAGTGTGTGAATGAGTGAATGGTTGTGTGAATGATGGATAGGTAAGTGAATGGATGGTGGAATGGTGTGTTTAGGGTGCTGCAAAGGTCCATATATATAGGGAATAGGTAAGGCACGGTTTGGGCAATCTAGGAAATAAAAACTAAACCAAAACCTAAAGGGAAATAGGATTTAAAATAAGAAAACCTAAGGGAATTGGGCTAGGACTTGCGGCTGTACAAGGAAAGATGTTTCCTTGCTGATTTTGGGTTTTAAATTAAAGGGAATGGGAAAACTTGTGCGGCAAGGTGGAAAATAAAAGGGGAATGTGGGGCTAGATCCTAAAGGAATAAGGGAAGTGTTTTACTTGGTTTAAGGATAGGGAAACATGGCAAGGGGAATTGTTGCACCAAAGGAGACAAAGAGGGAACACAAAGGGGACAAAACGCCACTTTTGTAGGAGATGCTGATTTTGTGTCTTTTATGCTTCCAAACTGACTTCTAACATCCTTCTAGGCTCTTTTGATCTTTAATTTCGTCCATCCACCTTGCTCCATTCATAAGCTATCCATTCCATGCCCAAAACAGCTCCAAAAGGCTCCAAAATGCACTTTCTTGATACTTTATCCTTTGGGACCTACAAACATACGAAAATAGCTTAAAATACTAAATTAAATACAAATAACTAACATAAATGCACGAGAACAAGCTAACTAATTCGCATAAATATGCTCATATCAAGAATAAGCAAACCTTTTCTATCACTAATGAAGACTTGCTTAGGTCCAGTATAATCCTTTGGATTTTGTAAATGTGCAAACGAATTGTTCATATGAGAACTAGCGCCATAATCCAACAACAATATAGGTGTTGCAGAGGAAGTGTTGGCATACATTACAGAAGGACCAATCTTGTTGCCATATGTACGTTCATGCGATGTAGACATTCATAGGCATTATGATCAAACTGACGACAAATTTGCCAAGTGATCCCTTTCTCAGAATTGTTGAATCTAGCTCGTCCACCACGATTGTACATTTTATTTGATCTCTAATTATATCACTGATTATTGTTATTGCCCTGATAACAGTTGGAAAAAATTATGTCCATGCCACGATTCTGATTATATCCATACTTTATTTATGATTATATCCCGATTTTATGCATTAACAGTTGGAAAAATTTATGTACATGCCATGATTCTAATTATTTCTAGGGTTTGAGAAGTTTTGATCTAGACCAAGACCTTGGTGTTGATTGAAATTGGATGCATTATGAGCCAGAAAAGCTTGAGAATTAGAGTTATTTGTTAGGGTTGGTAGAATGGTAGTGGATGAATTGAAAGCCTAGATTGATGAAGATGGAGAAGATTTCTTTCTATTTGTCAGCTGAATTTCCTTGTTTAGAAGTAAGAGCTCGTCAATTGTAGTAATACCAAGACGATGCTGAATCACATCCACAAATGATTCATACTCAAGAGGAAGGCCATAAAGAGTGATCGATATGAGCTCAATATCATCAACCGGAGATCAAGCACTGGCAAGAGCATCAACGATTTCTTCAATTTGTTGAAGATAAAGTACAATAGTGGAATCTTCTTTCGTGATATTATGAAGATAAGATCAAAGCTTATGAATGTGCGATTGCGAAGCCGTCGCAAGTTGCGATTCCAATTTTACCGAAAGCTCTCGAGTCGCAAGTCACACCTATTGTATATGGAAACAGAGAATCAGAGAGTGTAGAATTGAGCTAGATGAGAATATTTTAGTCATTTTTGAACCAAGTAACAAACCCAGGATTCAGAGTTGAAGTTTGATTTCATGAAGAATCAAGAAGAAATTTGGGCAGAGGAGTCAGTAATCAATCAACAGTTCAGCGAGATTGTACTGACGAAAGATCGAAAGGAACAATGCACTCCATGTGAGGTAATTTGTGGTTGTAAGTTAATTGGAACGAAAGATCCAATATTTTGGATTGTGATGGAAGAAATTGAGGAATTGGGGCTCGAATTTATAAGCGTAGAATGATGAATTTGAGAAGTCGAATCGGAAGAGGGAGAAGCAGAGGTCGCCATCTTTGCGAGCTAGGGTTTGCAGAGAAAATTGGCAAACAATTGAAGATCATCTTGAGGAGGACAAAGATTCAAAGCAAGAGAAGGAGGGGCTTTTTTTTTTTTGATTGGATCAAAAAAGGGCCTAGGCGTTGGACGGTGGTGACCTGAGGCGTTTTCTTGCAAATCGGTTGGAAAAATCGGTTGGGCTCTAGGCGGCGCCTACGCGGGCTAGGCGGTCCTAGGCGGCTGGGCGGTTTTTTTTATTTTTTTTTGAAATTAAAAAAAAAAAAATCCTATCTAAGTCTATGTGTTCGTGCCTTGCAGCTCTTACCCTATCAAGGATGGATTGTGGAGGGTGGTGATGAAGAACTTGAGCTTGGTTCAGGAATTAGAGAGACATCAGAGGTAGGTAGTTCCCTAGAGCCTAGGGGGAGTTCTAAAAATGTTGGAAGTAAGAGAACTTCATGAAGAAGATTTTATATTGGATGAGGACGCGGAAGAAGAAGGAGATGATGAAGAAGTTGAGTTTGACTCCAACACGGAGAGAGTCTTGGAGGGATATGGTGAAGAAAAGTTTGATGCCTAACTTTGTAACTTTGCAAGTATTTTACATTACTATATTTCCATATTTTCCTCCTAGTTTGCATTTTATGTGGTTTTAAATTGTGAACTTGTAGTACATGTGTCATCCTACAATACTCCTCAATATGGTTATATGGCATATATGCTTAATGTGTTTTTTAAAATTTGGACTTGTTGGTTACTCTTTTTGCATTTTATCCTTCTTTTCTTATCTTATCTATGGATTTCATACAACTATAATTTTTTGTAAGTGTCAATATGCACTTATTTACGAGATATACAATAAATTTACCTAAATTTGCCTAGCCCGCCTAGGCGCTAGGCGCTACCCGCCTCCTGACTAGCGCCTAGCGATTTTTAGAACCTTGATCGTGAGACAAATTCGGGTGCTATCATATTGAGAAATTATACTTTCATTAATAAACAATCATAACCGTACAAGTGGTATTTATACAATATCTTGACATACACATTTATGCTACCAACTCACCCTAACTACCATAACAAACTTAGCCAAACTAACTCAACAAACTAACAAACAATTACAACAAATTAACAGAATGAAAAACTACGCTAAGTTTTATTTTTTACAAGAGAATTGTATTAAGATACAGTGGGACGTGCCATTTCTCAACGTTGTTTCTTCAAGTGGATCATCCACTAGCTGATCATGATAATTTGTTAAAGCAAAATTGAGATGATTGACTTGCCTTCTGCAGTACTTATAGGCACCACCAGACATCCCATGTGGACTGCGGCCTCCCACCATACATCCTATTAATATTATCTGCTTTCTGTTTGTTTTCTTCGAAACGTGGAATCCATCCTTTATTTGACATCATTGCATCTGGACTGAGATGCTAAGACAAAAACAAAAGATTCCCAAAGGACTCAAACTGTTAAATACATGTTGTAGGACTCAATTCTTTCCTTAAGTCAATAATTTCAGTTTTTCTTCACTTTTTGTTGTTATTGTTGTTTCCAGAATAGGATTCTCTCCCGTTCTACTACCATTCCTTTTCCTTCCTTCCTTCCTCTTACACTCTTCATTTTGTCTTTTTGTCTATATAAAAAATTCAAAATAAGATATTGACGTGGTTTAATCGTAATCGTTTGAATAATAAAAGATAGAAGGGGAGAGACATTAGGAGGGAGAGAATCCCACTCCATTTCTTTTGGCTAGGAAAGAACATTTACAATTAACTAATACAAACCCGTAGTTTATATGGAATTATGAACAATATTTCCGAATACAAGACATATATTTTGTATATGTTGGGTGACTAATTCAGACTTCAAGTTTGTAATTTTACTGTGATTTTGTTTTTAGACAGAGGGTTAGTTTTCTCTTTGTATATCAAGATTGTCTTTTTGTGTGGTTTATTTACTCAGTTTGACGATAATTGCATGTATTTATTTTATATGTTTTATAATACATCAATATTTATTTTTTTAAATAAATTAATAATTATGGGTACATTACTTTTTTGTTACAACTATGTGAAGACTAATATTACTTTATTATTGATTTTAAAGTATTTCTTATATTGTAAAAATGTTATTTGTATTTGTTTAAATTTCAATAATTTGTGGGGTATTTAATGCATAAATGAATGAGTGAAATCTCTTAAAGGATGCTAGGGACCTCAATCAAACTATTTAAACAAAGAAGATCTCATTCTAACAATTAGGTTAATTAGGAGCCGAAACCAAAAGGACCCTAATTAAATGGTGTATTCATATGTGACTTTTTTTGCCATCATTTGGGCATAAGGTTTCAATTTTTGTGGCATTCGTGGTATGGGATATTGATTAGGACCATCATGTTTAGCTTCATTTTGTTGATATGCTTTTCTCTTTTCAAGTTGTGAGGCTTGCAGTATCTTAATTTAAATCTAACAGTGCAAAAATTCATACAAATGTTTTGCCAAAAAAATTAAAATGATAGAATGTCTCGTGACAAGTACAAATATTAAAATTAAACATTGTTCTTCGCGCTTAACATATTGTGACTATAAGAAGTCTTTATGTGTAAACAAACGTAAAAAGGAAAAATAATTCTACATGCCATGCGTAGCATGCCGTGATGTAAAAAAGGCCTTTCGCATGCAGGTGAGTGCGTGCAAAAAGGCTAGGATGGAATAAGCTAAATGATTCAGGTCTCATATGTGGAGCAAAAAATAATCTGACAAATCATGGAGCTGATACGTGGATTATTTCCCAAGAAAGACAAGACTACCTATATTAAATGAGCAGGGAGCAGCCTCTGCTACCATGGCTACCGTTATCTCTCTAGCAGCCTTGGCATCATCTTCTTCCATACGAGTGTACTCAGCTGCCAAGATCACAGATTTCTGCATCATAGCAAGCAGGGAACCTCTTTGCGAGTTGCGACTGAGCCTCACTCCTTGCAAAGGAATTGGAGTCGACAACTTTGCTCACACCATCAATAAGCTTGGCACATGCCTCCGTTTTTCTTTAAGCAGATCGGGCTTCAACAACGCATGGATCTAGGAAAACTCCCCTAAGGCTGGTTTGGCAGGTTGATCACGATTTCTCATGCGAGCATACGCTTCATTCTCAACAGGTGGAGCCGGCCCTGACACCTCATTGTTTGTGAAATCACCATCCTCGAGCTTCACCGCTGCACGCACCTCTGGAATCGGATTGGAGTTAGGCACGAAAGGTTGCCTCGGAATAAACCCAAACACGTAGGGCACGACAGAACTTCTCCGCTGCGCAATCCTATCAGCAACAGTTATAGCAATCCTCGTAGCAGTAGGCTTCACTGGCTCAGATCCAACAACCTTTTTCTTCCAAATTTGGAGAAGTCAAGTCAATCACGAGCTTCCCAGTAGTAGACAAACCCTCGCGAGCAGCATAAGAAGTATTCGATTTTTTCTCCATTGACGACTCTCGAGCAGGCGACGAAGATCTCTTTCTCTTGCCTTCCCTTGCAGCAGGCTCCACAGTGGCGATTGGACGAGCAATTACCTTACCCTTGATCCTTGTAATCTCTTCTAATGGGGGCAGCCCATCTTTCTCCACACAAAGAAGACTGAGCAACCACCACCATTCACGGTATTCAGCAGGGATCCCCAAAGCGATGTGCACCTACTTCATGTTTGGATAAGTCGTGAGAGTTGAACCGAATTTTGAATCTACATAAACAGAGGAGGATAAATCAGAAGGCAGCTCAGCCAAAGTATAAAGCAGCTTACTTACCATCGATGAAGGTAATCGGAATGTGCATCCTAGGCAAGGAGTCGAATTCCCACCCTTCGCTGATCTCAAGGGTCTCCCTAGACTAGTCATGATCCTCTATGCTCAAGTTCTGGAACCCCACCATCACATGGACCGCGTTCGAAGAGCACTAAGTAGGAGCACACTTCATAGAACATATCACCTCTCGAAAGAATCGAGGAATGGGAAAGGTGAACCCCAACACGAAGTAGTAGGGGTGAAACTTGATAGCTCTCCTATAACCACATGACTCACGGCTACTACTATCCTTGGCCCGCTTCACGCGAACCTCAGACAAAATTGCGTGCTTAAACATCTCCAGGAAGTCCCTAAATTGCTCATCGGAACCTACCTTGACATAAGTAGCCTTGAAGTAGCCTAGCTTACTTGCACTGCTCTGACGACGTAATGGCGGAATAAATTCATCATTCTTGTGGCTCGAGGAAGACATGTTCGAAAGTCCTACAATGGCTCAACAAGGAAAAATCATTAGAAGGCTTCTTGAAGAAGAAACAAAAAAAGAAAAAGAAAAAAGAAAATTTGCATGGAGCAGCGCACCAGGCCGCAGTTCAACTAGCTGCCCCACGGACCCAGCACGCTAGGGCCTTCTCTCTTAGCCCAATAGGCAGGAGGCTTGCTGTCTTTTATCACTTGGAGCCCAAATTGCCTTGCGATCGAATTCACCTAGAGGGGGGCTGGCGCCCCGCTCCTTCCTCTTCCTCTTGCATCTTTCAATCCTGCATGGGCCAAAAAATCATGAAGAAAAAGAAACTAATTTTTCTTACCTTGGAGAAGAAGAAAAACAGCGAAACACAATTCTTTCCACAAGCAAGCGAAGAAGATTGCTAGAGGAGGGGGAACAAATATCCTCTAGCTTTCTCTCTTTCTTGCGAGATTTCAATTACACTCCAGATTTATTTAACCCCCTGCTTGATGCAGATTTAAATAGGTTTTGGTGGCAATTACCTTCTCTTTCATAAAAGAATTTAAATTCCAAATCAAAGAGGGAATCTACATCAAATTGGGAAACAAACTCCATTACAGCTTTGGGTTTCTATTCCTCCTGCCTTTTCCTGTGAGTAGCCCAGCAGGTGTGGGGGCAATTGTGGAGCAAAAACTAATCCCAAAAATCATAGAGCTGACACGTGGATTATTTTCCAAGAAAGACAAGATTGCCCTTATTAAATGATCAGGAAGTAGCCTCATTCACCACGCGCATATGAGGTAGAGCACACAAAGATCAACAACTGCTCAAGGCACCCCTACCAGTAGGAAAAGTCAAATGTATTTATGATAGAATAATCTCTTATTCTTATCATAAATACATTTCTAATCAGAGAAGACTTCTTTGAAGTAAGTTATCATAATTCCATTTATTTAGGATATTTACCTATTTATTCTTAGCTATTTATTCACACAAATATCTTAGAATATTCTCACACAAATTCCACCCTAGTGCCGTCCACCTCTAAACCTAGAGGGCCGGCCCATCGCCTCCCTTTCTCTTATAAATACTCCATTTATCTCCAAAATTCAGGGAGCTTGAGCTATCCCTAAACAGGCTTTTTGCTTCCCACAAACACTTAAACACATTCTTCTTAGAATTCTAACTTTGACATTGGAGATTCTTTAGCCAAAGCCCCCTATTCATTGTGAGCGCATGAAATTTGGATCCACATCATACATTAGAATTTCTCCAGAAAAAGACCAAGAACGCCATCAATGACAAGTTTTGAATCGATGTCAACACGTCGTCTTGTTGACATGGTATCTTATTAATTTTTAATTTTTCAATGTTTTATTTTTCTAGTAATTAAATAATCAAAACCAGCTAATTACCTATCTTGGTGGTTAAGTACAGAACTAAAACAAGGACAATGAAAGTGATTTCTCATATCAACAAACTCATTTACTTTTAGTACTATGTTGGTGTAGACATCGAAATTTCGTTGAAATAAATGTTGACCAATGCATTAATAATATTCACATGTCACATAAATTTTACATGTAGCGTGTGACTGAACGAAATAATCGAAAGAAATCAGAAAAGTCATCAAATAAGACACGTGTCAACAACTGGCAGAAATGATTTATTTCATCTGAATATTATATTCAAAATTAAGCCTTGAAAAATTATATAATTACAAGGCCATTTCATCCATTTTAGGGACCAATTCACATATACATTTCTCTACTCCCAAATTGGAAGAGAATTCCCCAAATCCTTGAAGCTATGAAACTCTAAAGCTCTCAAGCATCCAACCTCCCAAATTCCCAAGAATTCCGAAGGATCAAGAAAGCTCTCTTCGTTCTTCGTCAAATCCTTGAAAAAATCCACGCAACGGTTCATCAAGATCAAGCCCCGAAGGCCCTTGAAGATTCATTCGTCCTCGTTCATCCTAAGATCAAGCCCTGACGACCCTTTGGATCAACAACATCAACAAATCCACACCACTGTTCATCCCCAGACCGAGCCCCTACAACCCTTTGGATAAACAGCCCATCCACAAATCTACACCTTACGAAGATAGAATCAGAGGATCAAATTGTAGAAGAGATTGTAACCCCAAAATTAATACAAAATATTATTTTGTACACGTGTTCTTGGCTCATTCATCGCAGGAAAATTCGTGTTTACAGTTGGCTTCGGCGAACACGTGTTGTAGGACTCACTCTTTCGTTAGGGGTGTGCTATTCACAAACTTTTTTTTACTTCTCATACAGATTCTTAATTTTCAGCCGTCAGATCGAATAAATTGAAGAAAATCAAATAACAGAAATTAATAAAGGGCAAGTGAGAAGTAAAAAAAGATGTGTGGATATCACACCCTTTTGTTAACTCGGAAACTTGGACTGATAGACACCATTAATTTCAGTTTTTCTTCACTTTTTTTTTTGTTGTTGTTGTTTCTTTTGGCCAGGAAAGAGCATTTATAAATAATTAATACAAACTCGTAGTTTATATCAAATTATGAACACTATTGCCAAATACAAGACTAGATGCTAAACCTTCTTTGCCGGACCTTCTATTCTACATTTACAGTTTTTCTTCTCATCTTGTAATGTTGTACATGATCGAAATCGTTTATTTTCTTCATTTTTAAAAAATCAGCTCTGCTAAAAACCAACCAAATTAGAAAATCGTTTACGTATTTGATTAACATTGTCAAACTTTCAATGTTTAACTGGACAACATTATTCGTCTATTTATTGTCTAACCATTGACTAACTAAACAATTTCAAATTTCATTACTTTTTTTTTTTGAAGAACTGGAAATATCATAAAACCAGGGCCGAAGCCAAACGAACAAGGAAGCCCACAGAAGGAAAGCAACAGAGAAAGTAGCAAACATAACGCAGAGGAGGAGGGTACAGAAGACGTTGCACCAAGTGCTAAAACGTCGCCGCCTCCACTGCCAAAACAAAAATTAATGAGGACAGGGTAGCCCATCATTGTTCAGAACACCAACCAACGAAGATGGAGGATGATGAACACAAGTTATACCGCACATCTCCGAATTACTCCTCGACGCCAACTGATGCGCCGCCATGTTGGCCGATCTTGGTACCCAAGACCAGCGGCAATCCTAAAAGGAATCCCCCAGCTGCAAAATTTTTACAAGGATAGGGAAAGTCTCCCAACTGCCAGACGAATAACCATTTTCCAAGTTGGAGATATTCTCCTTGGAGTCAGACTCGACAATAATTCTATCCAACTTCAATGATACAACCAACTCACATCCAAACAAGATCGCTGTAGCCTCCGGTGCTGCAATATTCGGAGCTTTAATCTGCATTTTTTTTTGCAGCCACAAAACTTCCCTTATGATTCCTAACTACAACACCTGCAAAGCCACATTTAGAAGCCTCAACCCAACTCGCATCAACATTCAACTTCGTGAAGGAAGGGCAAGGGGGACCAACGAGCCGAAGGGACAAGAGTCGACTGAGCATTCCGAGAACTACCCCCAGGAATTCGAGAGGCCACCAAAAAGCCCCTAACAAAAATAGAGATAGACATAAGGATCTGTTGAGGTGAGATACTTTGGTGATTGAAAACAGAGATGCACCTAGCCTTCCAGATGTGCCAGCAGGTAAAGGCAACAAAGGACATAATCCGAAGAATATCATCCTTAGAACCCAAGTTGGACTCAATAAGAGAAGAAAGCCATGTAGCCAGAGTTGTAATGCTTGCCCGATTTACTCGATAGTTTAGAGGGTCTCCAAACCAGATAGGTTCAAGCCACGACCATGAGAGTAGCATATGTTCCACATATTCATTCTGAGCATGGCAAATCAGACATAAAGGGGAGGGGGAGCAATGACATTTAAACAAATCCTCCATGGTGGCCAGAGCACGAGTTAAAACCCTCCACATAAAATTATGAATCTTCGGGGGGGGAGGGGGGGTCCTCAATTTCCAAATGAACCTCCAAACACGGGTTGGAATCACGGAGGAGGAGGAGGAAAATGCCTTACTAGCCAAAGGCATCGAAACCGCATGCTTCCAGTGGTAGCCAGAGTGCACCGTATAAAGCCCATTCCTATTTCCCGGCCAGATAATTCTATCCTCCATCAGTGGGTCACCAATGCAAGTGTCTAGGATGGCATCAAGGTCCTTCTCAGAAATAAAGGGCTTAAGGGTGTCAATGTCCCAGTTTCCCGAAGTCTCACAAATAATAGTATTCACCTTCATATTCCGAAACACCTTCCCATCACCAAGAGGTGTAGGATGTCCAAATGAGAGAGATGGGAGCCACCTATCCTGCCATAATTTAACACTTCTTCCATTCATTATCTCATTATCTGCCCCAAGAGTAAAATATCACGTTCAACAAGAAGACTCGACCAGCCCCATGAAGCCCGACCTCCGCGCTTAGCTTCCAGGAGAGAGCAATGTGGAAAATATCGAGCCTTTAGAGTGCGGCCCATAACGAATCTGGCTCCATGAGAATTCGCATTGTTTGGCAAGCAGCGCGTCATTGAAATCTCTAAAACTCCGGAAACCCATACCTCCTACCTGCTTCGGGAGCCCTAGCATTTCTCGGGAAACCCAATGGATTCGCTTCTCCCCATCTTTTTGACCCCACCAAAAATCAGTAATTAACGAATCAAATTCTGAACACAAGGTAGCTAGGAATTTAAAGACGTTCATTGGATAAGCAGGGATAGCTTGAATCACGACCTTAAGCATAATCTCTTTACATGCTTGTGAGAGAGTGCACTGCTTCTAGCCCTGAATTTTCTCCAGAATCCTTCCTTACACATAAGCAAGAGCTTGTTTTTTTGAGCGGCCCCAAAAAGAGGGGAGGCCTAAATACTTCCCCAGATCATCCACAGAAGGCATGCCTAGAACAAGACTAAGCTCGACTGATAAACAAGTCGACAGAGTAGCCCCAAAGAAGACGCATGACGTCTGAACATTCACCTGCTGTCCAAACGTGACACAATATGCCTCAATGATTTTCATCAAATTGCAACAGTTTTGTTTATCAACCCTTAGGAAAATCAAGGTATCATCCGCAAAAAAACATATGAGAAATAACCGGACAACCTGGGTAGAAATGCCCATCAGCTGCCGCCCTGTCAACAGCCAAATGAATAAGTCTGGAAAGTACCTCACTAACAAGGATGAAGAGGTATGGAGATAAAGGGTCTCCTTGGCGGATGCCCCTTGACGGCACAAACTTCCTCCCCGGCTGCCCGTTCATGCTCACTGCAACTTTTTGGCATAACTTATCTTTAAAGGGTGACTTAAAAAATTGACTATTTGAATTCTTTTGCAACTTCATAAGATACATATAGATAAGGTAAAACGAAAAGATTGCCGGCATTCATCTTTATTAGCTAAAATGGGAGCATTTTTGCTCACAACCATAAACTATGGTGTATGCTCACCATACACCTAATCAATTGACACGTGCCATTTCACTTAATCTTGGTTAATTTTTTTGAAAATTGAAAAACTAACATTTAATGTGAAAGTTAACTAGAGTTCGGTGAAATGACACTTGTCAATTGATTAGGTGTATGATGAGCATACACCATAGTTTATGGTGGTGAGCAAAAATGCTCCCAGCTAAAAAATAATGTAGTTACCTTATACTAATAGATTGCCAGCATTCATCTTTATTAGCTAAAAAATAATGTAGTTACCTTATACTAATATTAATGTAATTACTATTGCTTTTCATTTGTAGGTGAAAGGTTTTAAGTTTGATTCTTGCCAAACAGACGAATTTGAACTACATTATTGCTAGTTTATTGTGAGGCTAAGACCATTATTCATTCTTATTGTAGATAATATCGTTTGTTAAAAAAAAAAACATTAATGTAATTAAGAAACGAATGTAACCAATGTACAATGACAAACAGAAAAGATTCCCAACAACCCAAACTTTGGACGATCTAATTACTACTTTTTGACAAGGACTACCACTTTATGTGCAAGTTGCTACATTTTCCCTTCTAAACCCCAGAATTTTGTCTTAGTCTCTCCCTCCCATTATCCCATTTCACTCTCTCATTCATCACCTCCTTCTCTTGTCCAAGATGGAGCCAATCAACGACGAGATTGCTCGCGAATTTCGCTTCTTCCGGGTGTACAAAGACGGTCGCATAGAAATATTCTACAAGACCCAAAAGGTCCCCCCTTCGACTGACGCCATCACTGGTGTCCAATCCAAGGACGTCGCGATTCAACCCGAACCCGCCGTTTCTGCCCGTATCTTCCTTCCCAAGATCCACGACCGGGCCCAAAAGCTCCCCGTTCTCCTCTACCTCCACGGCGGCGGGTTTATCTTCGAGTCTGCCTTCTCTCCTATTTATCACAACTTCGTCAGCCGATTGGCAGCTGAAGCCCACGCAATCGTAGTGTCCATCGAATACGGGTTGTTCCCGGATCGCCCCGTACCCGCTTGCTATGAGGACTCATGGGCGGCGCTCAAATGGCTCGCGTCCCACGCTAGTGGGGATGGACCCGAGTCGTGGTTAAACAAGTACGCTGACTTTGACCGGTTGTTTATAGGCGGGGACAGCTGTGGAGCAAATTTGTCGCACTATTTGGCTGTCCGGGTCGGGTCCATCGGGCAACCGTTTAAGATTGGTGGACTTGTGCTGGTGCATCCGTTCTTTGGGGGCTTGGAGGAGGACGACCAAATGTTTCTGTACATGTGTCCGGAGAACGGTGGGTTGGAGGATCGTAGGCTGAGGCCACCCCCAGAGGATTTCAAAAGGCTAGCGTGCGGGAAGATGTTGATATTTTTCGCGGCGGGAGACCATCTGAGAGTGGCGGGCCAGCTGTACTATGAGGACCTGAAAAAGAGTGAGTGGGGCGGGAATGTTGACGTGGTGGAGCATGGTGAAGGACATGTGTTTCACTTGTTCAATTCGGACTGTGAGAATGCTGCGGACTTGGTGAAAAAATTTGGATCCTTCATCAACCATAAGTAGTTACGTACCTTACCTTGCTGCCCTGTGCCTTGACACTTGTAATAAACCTATTTTGACATTTCTTCGCAATGTTTATTATATCATCGTTGTGTTGTCGTTATATAATCTACTAATAGAACTAATGGAGGATGGTTGGGTTCGGGTTAATGTGGACGGTGCGACAAATTTGCCAGAGAAGGTTGGTGGGGGGAGAGTAGTGTTGAGAGATGCTCAAGGGGTTTTTGTGGCGGCTGGAGAATGGAAGATCCCAGCACTCTCATCTACGATCCATGTCGAGATGCGTGCGGTGCTCCATGCGGTGAGATTGGCCTCACAGTTGGGTTATCATCGAGTTCGTTTGGAGAATGACTCTTCCCAAGCTATATCCATCATCACTACTTGTGTGGATAGTGGATTTGCTTGCCGGGGATGTCCTTCATAGTGCAGCTTCGTTTACTGCTAGTAAGTTTGTTTTTGTTTCACGTAAAAAATAATGGAATTGCCCGATTGGCAAGGTTAGCCTTGTCTATTGTTTCGTATTAGTTTGGTTTGATGCGCCTCGCACTGTTATTGTTGGAACCCCATTTGTCCCACATCGGACAGAGGGAGAAGAGAAGAGTGCTTTATATAGATTTACCCCACTCTAACTAACACCGAGGCTTTTTGTGAGAAAACCCCACACCTGAGGATTGTGCAGGTGGTTAAGTGGGGACAGTATCGGTGTTGTTGGAGTGGGCCCTCGGCCCATTGACCTGAAAAATTCTATTCTACAGTTATTCTGAACTTCATCAACCAAGAACTTGTATTTCTCTAGTTAATGATATCGACTCTTTTAAAAGTTTTGTCGCTAAAGTTGAAATTATAGTCTTTCCCAACGAAAAATTTGTTGGCCATTTTGTGATTGAGTGATTCTTTCCCAACAAAATATAATTCGTCTCCATTCTTAATCCTGAAAATTTGTCAGAAAATGATATTTAAGCCTCCGAAATGTACCTTTTAGCCAACAAGATGTGTTCACAAAGACATTTTGTCTGCACAGTTTTTCTCAACCGATAAAATTAGCTTTGTAGGGAGAGTAGTGTAATTTACAAAAAAAAATTAAAGCTGAAAACGCAATTTTTTTATTTTAAATAATGCTTCTTTGATTAGTAATATGTATATGTGCAGTGGTTATAGAAAAGTATTATATTATAAAATAATTATATCCCACACTTTTTCCTCAGTTTCGGTTTAACAGTAGTACCACAATAATATCCTGCAAAAATAATATAAATTGACACACCCCGATCGAAGAAGGTCGAAGCATGCTGGCCGTCATCGTGAGGTGACGTAACCATAAAGGTAAGTGATGTGAAAAAGTGAATATATTAAAACCAAACTAGAACTAATTTAAATTAAACAGTGAAAGAGTGCGCAGTCGTGGGAAGAACCCACTACAATTATTCAGAGCATAATAGACAGTACGACTACAGTAAAGTAGTCAAAGTAGCTAAAGTACACTTATTACACAATAGTGGATAAGTTCATACTTTTAAACAGAGATAATGTCAGAACTGCCGAAGGCTCCTCGAAGGTTCCTCAAAGTTAAGTGGGTCAGCAAAACAACGTTTGTTAGAAAACCTTTATTTTCAAACATCCTAACCCCTCGCTGTAAAACAAGTATAGTTTCCTTAAAACATACTACGTAAGTATGTAGACAACAATACAACATCAATATAACCAGAAATAGCCAAGTCATGATATATCAAATGCCACAGTAATATAATAATGTGATAATCAAGTATAATCAAGTGCTCATCCATCTAAGCTGACACACGAGTTTGTACAGATAATTTCTGACACAAACAGGACTGGGTGTAATCAATACGCTATAGTACTACGATCACGTGAAGGCTGGTGCAGAAGCACAGTCACATACGAGTCGCAATTGCCTAGTGCAATCTGATTGATAGGATTGTCACCTAGCTTGGATCCAAGGCGAGCGAACGGTGCAAATGTGAACATACACGTGAAGGACTGGCCTTGGCCCTGGGACGAGTACTAACACCGGGTGCAGCAAGATGAGCATGTACAAGTATGTATGAATATCATGATAGTAATATCCTAACCATATAGCAATATTTGTCACATTTAATATTACAATAACGATACTTGGAAATATAAGCGTAAAATGAAGTAACTACGCATTTATGGAAATGATGTGGTAAAAACTAACACACAAATTAAACCCTATTTAGATAGTTGTAGTATGAGCAAGTAGGAATCGTTCTAGGCCGGGGATTAGAAGGGATGCTAATCAACACAAATTAGACTTAAAAACTGAAAACTAGACTAAACTAACACAAATAAGAACTAATGGGGTCCTTCCAAATATTTACTCAAGGCTAAAACATGTAGGCTTAATGGGGTCA
Organism: Cotoneaster glaucophyllus; assembly: GCA_036320875.1. NCBI lineage: Eukaryota > Viridiplantae > Streptophyta > Magnoliopsida > Rosales > Rosaceae > Cotoneaster > Cotoneaster glaucophyllus. The sequence continues at coordinate 24,294,720 of CM070059.1, read as the reverse complement.
TAACAAACATAATCAAAGTCTAATTCCAATAAATAATTTCAAATATAACGGAAAGTCATCGCATTACAACAAATATAACTAATTTTTAAACTAGAGGATCAAATCAGTGTGACTCGGTCCGTCTTCCCTTGGAGTGTATGGAACTTCCTCATCTTCCAAGGAAAACCTTCTTCACAGTGGCGCGATTTTTTTCACTTCTCCAAAAACGTTTTGAATTAGGAGATTCATCGTCGATGAGTCGGGACATGATGTTCCGATTCTTGTCGTCTTGCCTTTCTTGCCGATTCAACTCTCTTTTCTCGCCTTTGCTTCATCTATGGCCTTCTCTTGCTCATACGTTAACCTATCTCGTTCCATGTTCAATACATGTTGGTAAGTCAATTCATCAACAATTTTTGAATATCATTATTGGAAGACTCCCTCTTGAAGCTTTTTTCTTAGCAGCCTTATTACCAATAGGCCTCATTGTTTCTTGAGTTTGTGTGACCGATTCAATAGAGGTTGCGAATGGTGTGTCCAATGGGGTCTCCAAAGGAGACTCTTTACTAGATGATTCATGCAATGGAGTCTCATTCAAATGAACCTGTGGACCAATCGGCATAACTTTGTACTTTGGAGTTTGCTTCATAATGTTCCAACATTTGTGCCTTGTGAATGATTTGTTATGATCATGATTGAACCACATTTGAGCTTGTAGTTGCTGAAAAAAAAAAAGTGTGGGACAACATAAAGGTTTACTTAATAAAAGTAAAAAAATTAATATATTAATTACATTTTTATTAACAATAAAATAAGATTATCATATCGGCTAGATAAGTGCCACTTTGATAAATTCCTTCCGCTTTTGCAAGGGCTTCTTTCCAAGCTTTCAAATCTTTATGCAGCCGTCTGTATCTACTCGACATAAATTTGCTCACTCCGAGATGTGCCTTGAATCAACTCGAAAATTGTGCATAAAACTTATGCCACATGTGTTGCACTTCCACCTCATTTCCCGTGATCGGATCATGAGTAACAAGCATCCAAGCCCGAAGCAAAGCAACGTCTTCCTCAATCGACTAATTTGACTTGTTACTCATTTTTCTTGGTAACAAAAAGATTTGGGAGGTAGAGAACAAATCTACAAGATTGTAGTTAAAAAAAAAATTGTGTTGTGGTGTGAAGAATGAAGAATATGGTTGGGTATTTATAAAAAGTTGGGGTTTTTTTTGAAATTTTATAGAAATTTTTTAGTGAGGTAGGATTCTACCACATGGCAGCTGACCACAAAAGGACAAATTTTTTTTCTTTGAAAAACCAACGGTTCAGATTAAAGGACCATTGGAAATTCAATGGTGCCCTTTTCAACAGAAGAGGCGTTTGGTTTAAAGCATATCACGAGGGGGGAGGGGGGGACCCATGGTGTGGAAATGTTGGGCGCTTACCTTTGCAACAATTGGCAGGTTTAGCTGCTATGCTGCTGCCCTTCATCAGTTGCCCTCATTTTTTTTTCAACTTCTGGAGCAGTTTTTCAAGGATTGGATGGCAATTAAATCCAAATTGCAGGGGCAATTGATCACTGTGGAGTTACTCTAAGTATGAAAGAAATATTATTACGAGAGAGTTGAAAAACCAATATGGTCCATGGGCAAACCTGTACTTCCAATAACACCACCAACAGATTTACCACCACGATACTCACAGGATTGAGACAAGTTATTCAGGTCATTGGTGATATGCAAGTTAGCACCAGATTCAGGCGACAAGGGCAATCAAGCTCGCCATGACCAAAATTGTTGCATATCTCGCAGCAGCGGGGCGAGATGAGCCATTAGATGTGCCTGGACCAAGAAGACTAGGCTAATTGTTGTGAACACAAGCAGAACAAGAGAAACGCAGTGTACATTCTCCACAATCACGAAGGTTGCGGTCGCAGTTACCACCACCACGATAACCACGAGGTTCATTTGAAAATCTTAGAAATACATCATCCCACTTTTTCTTACTAGCCATCGTCACCATTGCGTGGACCATCGAACTAAGGGCGACCACCACGATGGTCACCCTAGCGAGAGAAACGACCAGCACCGTAGTCACCCTCGCTATCAGAAGAGGCGCGACCTCGAGAAGATATGGAATCCCAAGACGCCACCACAGCCGAGATAGTGGAATCAAGCTGAGAAGGAGTGTTAATGAGGCATAGTTCAGTAGCAAGGAGTAGATCTTTGAGATCAGGAAACAAGATTCGGGTGTCGCGAGATTGAGTATTGGCGACTGTGCTCTCAAACTTGGGGCAGACGTTGGACATGATGATGGGCACCATATCATCAAGGGAAAGCGGAGCACGGGCAAGGGTTAGTTGGTCTGGAATATTATCAATTTTATCGAGGAAATCAGAAGTTCAAGATCACCTCTCTTGGTCCGGAAGAAAGTGGTACATAGTTGAAGATCCGAGTTTGGTTTTTGGAGGCATAGCACTGTTGAATAGCAAGCCAAACTTCATGGGCTATCGAATAACGGGGAGTCGTGGCGAGAGCCTGATGACCAAGGGAGCCATTGATCCAGGAAAGACAAACTGGTCTTTTTGAACCCATTCAACATACGTCATGTTAGACTTGGTAGTGACCTTTCCGTTGTCGTTAGATAGAAATTGCGTGGGACATTCCGAAGAACCATCAATGAAAGCTGTCAACTGACAACTTTGAGAGAACAGAAAGCAGCTGAGCCAACCAGGAAGAATATTTTGAAGAATTGAGCTTAATATTGATAGCGTGAGAGACGGTGGGAAAAAGGATCAGAGGAAGGGGGGGTGGTGGCCATTGAAGCTTGCAAGAGAGGACCGAAAACAAATTTGACGTTAGTCAAGGGCTTTAAGATAACATAAAAGACTATAGACTGCAATAGAAAACACAAAGAGCACAAGAAGGAAAACAGAGAAGGTATATGGTTAAATCCCTCGATAGTCTTGAGGGTAAATATCATTAAATTATTTATGAGTTCAATATAGCTTGATTTACAAGTATAATTTCTATAAAAGAAATACATAAAAGGAATGATTTAATTACACAGAAAATCAGAGATTACGGACATCATGAAGAATCCCAAGAAATCAGGAAACATATTGATTAATATCATCTTTTACCAGCTGCGTTGATGACTGTTTTATAAACTCGGGAAAAGACTCGAAGCTTGGGAAATTAGGTATAAGAGTGGTGGTTTTGGGTTGCTGAGTAGGATTTGTTGAGGTAGCAAGGTTGGTATTACAGTGAGTTGTTGAAGAAGAGTGAGTGTGGCGGGAGTGTGGAGGTTGTGAAGACCAAGGAGAAGGACCATGCATGGGTTCCATTTTAGCAAATCAGGTTCTGACAAGGCTGTGGCTTTGCTCAAGAAAATTTCTTCCTTCATCAATCAGGATATGTAAATGCCTGAAAATTGATGGTAGTTGCTGGTTTGGTATTGTTGTGCTTTGAAAAAAAAAATTGTTTATGCTATGCTGTGAGAATAAGCTCATTTTTGCTGCTTCACGTTTTCTGCTTTTTTTCACCCGAAACTATGAAAATAAACCCTTTTTAAGTGTTTACCAAACATCTTTTTGAGCTCAGTTTTTTTTATACCCACTTTTTATAAAAGCACCTCAGTACCAAACTAGTACTTAATTAGTCTATAGTTCTTTAATTAATATGCAAAACCATGCAACTTGAACTTGACTTTTGTGTATATTCCTATAATCTTGGGATTCTTAATTTAGTATGATTTGATAAATTATTTCTTTCCTTATTGATAGGATTTGGAACATCTTATAAATCCCTCATTGAGATTTGAATAAACACAAATTATTCATAAAGAACATTCTCTTCTTGGCACTAGAGCTTAGGTTAGAAAAGAAAAAAAATGTGCGCATCCAGTTGAGTAGCGCCATATGACCAGTGAGCAACACTGTCATTGCTGACCCGAGTCCACCTTGTCGATCCTGCATCCACCCACCATAAATCGCTGTTGCATCATGAGCCCAGATTCAACTGCCCCATATCGAAAATAGTTTGACCCACAACCCACGAATATGCATGTTGCCGCAACAACCATCCCTCTGACCTTCCACCACCGCATTGCTTGCGCTGTCCTGCTGTCTGAGGTGTTCCCTAGATTTCTGCAACCTACATCATACCTGTTCGGGCAAAGATTTCTCCGGAGAGGGGTCCTCGGTCCTCAGCACAGCTCCCTAAGGGATTGGCATTTTGGATGTGTAGTCGGGCTCTTACTTGTTGATATGCTACAAGAAGAGGAGAAAGTTAGTTCTAAAAGGCGTCTTTGTGGGGCCTTAAGCGTGGGCCTTGAGGCTCGCAATCAAAACTAACCAAGTGCTAGGTGTGCCACTGCTATCTCAGTATAACAGATGTAGAACAAATGTATTTCAGTCGATTACTTGCACCCCTAAGTTACTCAGGCTTTTTGTATCAAAGGATTGTCGTGGATGGGTTAAGTCCGCATTAAGTTCTTTTTCTTGCCTTGTGAACAAGGACTTTCAGTTCATAGTCTTGTATGTTCGAATGAGGGGGTCCAGATCCCTTAAGTCATTTGTTTGGTTTTGCGTGAAAGCATATCCATTAAACTGACTACATCCAAATACAAATAGGACTTTTAAAGTAGGAAAATAGGCGGATATGACTTGAATACATACTGGAGCATGCATTAAATAATAGATCTACAAATATGGACAACAAACAAAGAGTTTCGGGCAAGATTTCACCTTGTATGTTGAACCTCTTGCAATCGCCTCTCTTTGAGTTTAGAGGGGTTTCTATGCTAAAAATGGATGGATGGTAAACAAGTTTACGCAAGGGAAGCGATACTAGGCCACTAGGGGTGATATCAGAGCTTCTAAACAAGACAAAAGATAGCTTTTGTAGGGAAATATCCTGAAAATGACTAAGATCTGGGTTGATTACAGCATTTGGTTACAAATATGGCTTGAGAGCAAAGTTTGTATGTTTGTTTGATTGGTTGAGTGTCCTTGTCTCTGGTGTCACATCCCAGACTTGGCTCCGCCGTAGCACGATATTGTTCGCTTTGGGCTTACCATTCCCTCACGGTTTTATTTTCGGGAACTCATACGAGAACTTTCCAGTGGGTCACCATCCTAGGAATCCTCTCGCCCAAACTCGCTGAACTTCGGAGTTCCGATGGAATCCGAAGCCAGTGAGTTCCCAAAAGGCATCGTGCTATAGGGAGGTGGGCATGTACATATAAGGCACATCACCCCCTTTCCGTTGGTCGATGTGGGGTGTTACAATCCACCCCCCTTAGGGGCCCGATGTCCTCGTCGGCACACTCGCACCACAAGTGGCTCTGATACCAAATTGTCACATCCCAGACTCGGCTCCACCGTAGCACGATACTATCCAATTTGGGCTTACCATTCCTTCACGGTTTTGTTTCTGGGAACTCACACGAGAACTTCCCAGTGGGTCACCCATCCTAAGAATGCTCTCGCCCAAACTCGCTTAACTTCGAAGTTCCGATGGAATCCGAAGCCAGTGAGTTCCCAAAAGGCCTTGTGCTATAGGGAGGTGGGCATGTACATATAAGGCACATCACCCCCTTTCCGTTGGTCAATGTGGGATGTTACATCTATGGCCTCTTCTTCCTTTTATAGGTGCTTTAGACCGACTGTTGTAACTTTGCTCTTGCTTGAAAGCAATTTGGAGGGTAATGACTCACCATATTTTTACTTGTATTGCCACTTAAAAGTACTTTTTTGGTTGATTGTGAGTTAGTCTTCATCACTTGACATTTAAACCATAGGCACATGGTCTATGCATTAATGGAAGACGCCAATTTGTCACTGGGCTTGATGCTGGGCTTCAGGCAAGTCTTCTTTCAAATTGGTATCTTTGGGCTTCCTTACACTTGCAACTCAATGTTCAAATATTAACCTAAACAGTCCCCCCCTCTAATCATTGTTGAGACTGCAAACGGAGGCGCTAATAATGATTAAATAGCCGATGCAGACCTACACTTAGGACTTGCACCATTTAAAGCAACTATTTGTTAACTAAGACCTTTGCACTAACCCACGAATTCCATCATTAATTGGCCACCTACTATATAGTCCTTACTTAAACTCCTCAGCAAAGTACCTCAGCCATTTCGAGCTTTCAAATTCCCAGAACTTTCCAAAATTCTCAAAGCTTTTAGAAACTTTTGAAACCTCTCTTGTTCTTCAGCTCTTACCCTCTTATTCCGAATTTTCTCCCCATCTTCTCCCAATGGCACCCAAAGTGGCTCGAACTCAATCTCCATGCGAGACTGGTGAAGGCATTTCCACCATGCGCCGCTTGCTCAATGGCCTTCATCACCCTCGGGCAGGCCTACATACTGAGCTTTTCTTTGAGGAGGGAAGAGTACACTCCTTAGGATCTGCATGGACTTCTCACCTCCCAATTGTTGTTGAAAAGAACATGCCCAAGGAGAAATGGTTCACCCCCAACCCATTTCAGGATAAGTCAGGCATTTCTTCCTCCAAGTGGTCAAACCATCACCGTGGCTTCCCGCTCATGAAGGATGAGGCATGGACGCAATGGATAAAAGAACTCGAGCCCACCTTTAAGCAGAAGTTGATGAACAACGAAGTTTATGAGCTGATAATGCTCTCTAAGACCACCGTGATCATTAAGCTCGAGCTTTTCAAACAGCTCTTATCTTTTGGAAGTTGGGCACCAATATCTACGACTTTAGAATGGGTCTAATGTCCCCGACTATCCTAGATATGGCGCATGTGTTCGGGCTTAGGCCCTCGGGTAGGGTTGTAAATGTTACTCACGATTGGGCACTTCCTTCTCGCCTGACCACTGAGAGCTCGGGCAGCTCCGGTCCTATAATTCAATTGGAGTATAACTCTGCGACTTTCAAGATTTATAGGACTTCCTTCATGGGTTTTATCCCGTTTGCCAAGAAGGAATTTGGTCCGTTTTCCTCCAAAGCCAACAGAGATCAGGAACACATGAATTTCCTCCTCTACTGGCTCAATAAGCTGATGTGATAAAAGTTAAGCACACAAATTAAACCCTATTTTTGACAATTGTAGTATAGATGCAAGTAGGGATCGTTCTGGACCGGGGTTTAGAAGGGATTGCTAATCAACTCTAAACTGACTTAAAAACACAAAAACAAACTTAAAAACGTTTAAATAGACTTAAAGGACTCAAAACAGGTTTAAAAGACTCAAAACAACTTGAAACAACCAAAAAGACTCAAACTGGACAGTAGGAATGATTTTGGACGAAAATTGATTTTAACTTGACTCAAAACACTTAAAAACACAAGTTTGGACAGATTTTAACTAATTTGACAAAATAAAGTAAAGGGGGATTGGTTTTGGACGAATTTGAAAGTAAAACAAGTAAATTAAAGGCAAGATAGATTTTGGCACGAAATTGGTTTGTTGGATGGTTGATGGGCTAGCTAGAGGGTCCTTCTCCACACATGACACACTTGCATACAAATCGATCTCCAGTTGTTCCTTCAATAAACCATGAACCTCAACGCCCCAGATTATCCGTGAATATCACTAATTAACCCTCATATTTTCCTTAAGTCATTGAATTGGATGGATAACGCATCGGCAACCAAATTATTCTTCAAAAGTCCCCTACATGAACAACATAATAGAGATACAATCAAAGATCATTACGTTCTATGAAAATCATAAGCATTGATAAGGCACTTGTAACTATGAACAACATGATACTTATGCCAGGAATTCACTTAACGCGATTGTGACTAGCAACCTCCACTACTTGTGAATATAAGTTCATAACGATTAGGTGAAACTCCCGTATATTCTAGCATCAAATTCATGCATGCAAACTAAGTATGCATCCTTAATCAACATACAAGAATAAGTTTTGAATCAAACAGTTAAGTAAATTGCATTCACGATTTATGAAATCACAACTGGAAGTAATTAATTCATATTGCAAATATATTCATGGTTTCGAAATTCCCCCTAGCTAAAACGAGTTTAGCTCCTCATGTTCGTAAAACAAAGATAATTGAACTTAAACATTGAAAACAAAAGAAAGATTACACTTAAAAACGTTCCAGCAATCCAACTTGAATGGCAAGCATGTCCAAGGGCCCTCCTTCTTTTCCTTTGCTGCGGCACAAGGTTGGATTGAGTACTTAAGGGGTGATTTGTATGTAGGAATGGCTGGGAGTGTGTATGGCAGTGAATGGATGTCCTTAAGGCTGCGACAAGGCCTTATATTTATAGGGTTAAGGTAAGGCACGAATTAGAATTAAATTAGGCAAGGTCTTTATTCCAAATCCTAAGAGAAAAGGTAAATAAAAGTCAGAAATCTAAAGGGAAAGGGAAAAGGTTAAGCGGCAACCTAGGAGGGAAAGGAGAAACCAACTTCCTTGCACGGCAAGGAAGGATTCCTTGCAGATTTGGGTGCTTCATGTCCTAAATGGAGTGGGAAGGAAGATCCTTGTGCGGCAAGGAAGAGTAACCTCAAGGGAAGGTGCGGCTCCCCTCTTAGAGTTGGGATTTAGGTATCCCAAAGTGTTTAGGAACCCTTCTTGTGGCTGATTCCTTGATAATTTAGGATTAGGAAAGTCAAAGGTCAAAATAAGGAAACTTTGACTTAGTCAATCCTTCTTCTTCTTGGATTCCTTTTCCTTCCTTGACTTGAATTTATTTTCTTCCTCTCTTTGGCAGATTCCTAGCTTCTTTAGGTCTTCAATTTCGTCCATCTACTTTGCTCCAAGCATATGCTATCCATTCCATGCCCAAAACTGCTCCAAAAGTCTCCAAAATGCACTTTCTTGCCTCTTTAACCCTTGGGACCTACAAACACACGAAAATGGCTTGAAATACTAAATTAACTAAAAAATAACAACATAAATGCACGAAAACAAGCTAACTAAGTCGCATAAATATGCTCCTATCAAATTCCCCACACTTAGGTTTTGCTAGTCCTCGAGCAAAACGAAACAAATAAAGCAAATAAAACATAACCTAAACCTTCCAAAATTTGCTTCAGGGATTTCCAAGCAACATGACATATTAAAAATCATTACTCACATAGACTTTATTCATCCTTTCCTTTGAGCACATACTTAATCATAGTCGCCACTTACTAGCTCACAATTAATCAATTAAAACAATGATTTGAATGTAGTAACATGCCTTAGAGAATTCTCCCAATTCCTTTCAAGATACTCTCTATTTTCACACACATTTTCTGACTACACACCCTACACTAGGTATATGTGAGAAGATTGATGTAAACATGTAGACTAGCACTCACATATGTTTATAGCAAAGAAGGGCATTTTCTGGAATTATCAATCTAACATGAATATGATCTCATGAACGGAATGTTACTACTTAGATGCGAGAACCAGTGACACCATATGCTCATACCAATTCTGATAAGCTCATATTTATATATATTTTACATCGAATTCACTTGTCTTTTCTTAGTTAGTTTCTTATATTTTTGAGCTATTTACTTTATTTTTGTGTTTTGTAGGATTTTTCAAGCAAAGAAAATAAAAATAGCAAAAATGGGATTTTAAGTAACAAATTCGTCAAAACTGCCTGTGCAGGTCAGCTGACTTTGGAAGCAAGTTTCGGACAGATCAGAATGAATTAGAGAATGAGCCTTATATGTTTGGAAAGCTACGGATGTCTATTTTCTGGAGCATTTCGTGGATTGTTAATATCATTTTTCTAGAAGAAGTTATGGCCGTTTTAACATTGATAGGTTACCAAGAGGCTGAGCAGTTTGTAACTGAAATGAAAGCAATAAACCCAATCAATCTAGCAGCCAAAACTGATGCAGTAAAGAACAAGTCAGCTGACACTTATTCAAATATAAAAGGGAATGGAATTAAAGATGAGGATTAAGAGGGAGTAATTGGCATAAAGGCTACCCAAAGAGTTACAATTGTTTTACCATTTCCTCTCACTTATTGTCATCACTAAATGGCTATTAGTGGGTGAGTTAAGGAGAAGAAAATGATGCAGCAAGAATTGGTTTAAAAGCAGCATTGGGGAAGGAAGGAAATAGGCGGAGGCCTCATGTCTTTCTTTTGGTTTCATTTAAGAATTATGTGTAACTAAATTTTTAGTAGTTAGGGGCTGTTTTGAAGCCCCGAATATGATTGCAAGTGTGTTATGACATTTCGTTTCAATTTATTTTATGAATGGATGAAAATTGGTTCACTACTTGTCTCATTGATGAATTCTTTATGTGTTTTCTACGGATGCATACTTAGTGAGCATATCTAGGATTCTAATGCTATGAATATGTGTGTGCCTGCCCTTGTCGAATGAGGACCTACATATGTTCTAGAGTAGTACTTGTTAATTGCGATTAACATGTGAACCAATTTCTAGGATAAGTAAGACAACGCCAGTACTTACGATGCCTTGTGATGACTCAAACTCTTTTCGTTCTTAATGATTTCTACTTGTTAAATCTATGAACACGCCATTCTAGATTGCATGCTAGGGACTAAGTTAAGTTGAAAACGCCATTCTCTTAACATACTACATAAGAAAGAGTAATAGGTTGAGTTCTAACATTGAGCCAACTTGAGCATCTTCATCCGGAAACAAAAGGAATTTGAATGAAACATAACATGTTTGCATGATTATTTGGTGGTGGATAACACTTCCCCTAACTCGTTTTCTTAACTTGTGAACTACAATCTATTTTTACTATTTAAAATTTGTTTCTGTCCTGTTTTTGTTCGATTTAATTTAAATATCAAATCTACTCCAAAAATTTGTGTGAGTGTATCTCTGTGTGTCGAGTATCTTCATATAAAATTTCATAGACTTTAGATAAGTTTAAGTTGGTCTAATAATTATTTTTCGGTGGCTGGTCAGTAGGGACAGCAACCCAGTTTTTGTGACATTTTAAGTAGTTAGATAAAACAATCTTCTGCGGGAAAGACCCTTATTTTCATATGCTACAATTGACAAATCTTAGTGTTAATAAGGAAAATCAATAGGATATTTGTGTGCTACTTTGTGGTGTGCTTTTAATCCTATCAAATTCCAAACTCCACAAATTGAAACACACAACACCCAAGATAGAAGTTAAGGGTTGTGACGGGGCTAGGGGTATTGGCTAACAAAGAAGGGTAAGGATAAAAAAACATTCTTAAAGCAATAGCAAGCAAAGTAATGAAATTGACACTTAGAATTCACTTTTGAATGCAAAAATCAACTTTAAACACAAGGGAAGATTCATGCAACACTTAGGGCCTATTTCAACTTTTTGGACCCTTTCTTCAACAAACAATACTTTAAAGCTCATTTTCACTTATTTTTCAACTCTTTTTCTTTCTTTTCACAACTTTTCTTTTTTTCTTTTCTTTTTCCACGAATTTTCTTTTCTTTTTCTTTTCTACCCGTGCCTCTTTTGTACTTTGGCACACACACACATACGAATCCCTTCCCCCACACTTGTTTTCTGCATAATGTCGCCCAAAAGGAACTCCCTCTAAGTTATGTTCTACTATGCTTCAAGAACAAGGGTATGGATGGTCCTATTCTAGGCTTGGTGGGGATGATGTGGGTTAACAAAGAACATAGGCTAAACAAGGCTCAACAGGGTTAAACCTACAATACAAATGCACAGGGGTGGCTTTTTGGCTCTGGTTGACTAAACAACTTCATCTTGTTTGTGTGTTATGCAAATCAATATCATGCTTTGAATGAAACGGGCATGAGTTCTAATATTGGGAACTAAATGATGAAACGCCTTCTAAGTAACAACCAAGCAAAGAATAATGAGATCATGCAACGACTTTAGAAAACAAGAATTCAGATTAATAACTCTCCAAATAACGTTTAGGCTCAAGTCTCTCAGGGTTGTAGCGTTAATTTGAGTTCCTTCCTTCAAGCATGTTACAAAAACTGATTTTTCTCTTTGTGATGAAGTATGAATTTGTAAACGACAACGCCAACCAAGCATAAACCAAAGAGCATATCAAACTTCCATCCATGTTTACAACTTTCTTTAACAGTCATGCAATTAAAATCGAAATCCTCATCATTGTGTTGGAAGGTACCCTAAGACACAAACAAACACACAAAAACAACTCTTTTTGGGTTTTTCAAAACAATTTTTCGAATTTTTATAAAAATTTTCGGATTTTTCTTTCAAAACACATTGAAACACTTCAAACACACACCAAAAACACTTAAAAATAGTGAGAAACAACTTAAGAAGTAATAGGTGATAAAATCCCACGAAAATCATGCAAAAACAGCTTGTTTACCCCCCCCCCCACACTTAAATAAAACATTGTCCTCAATGTTTCAAACATAGACTCACAGCAAGCAAACAAACAAACAAAAAACAAACATGACAAACATGACAAAGTAAATGCAGTAAAGAGAAGGGTTTAGGAACGCAAATCTGGTTGTGAAGCGATTCCTCGGTCTTCGTTATTTGCATGGGTTGCCTCCCAAGAAGCGCTTGCTTTAACATCTTGCAGCCGGACGATACCTTTCTTTAAGCCTCATTGGAGCCCACGGCATGGAGTGGTATTTCCTCCACAACATGCTCCATAAAATTGTCGTAATATGGCTTCAAACGGTGTTCGTTCACCTTGAATTCTTGGCCGGTCTTCAAGCTTTGGATTTGGACTGTACCATAAGAAAAAACATTAGTAACAACAAACGGCCCAATCCACTTAGAACGTAACTTACCGGGAAATAAACGAAGGCAGGAATTGAAAAGTAGCACTTTCTGCCCAATGGAGAATGTTTTGCTTCGAATCATCTTGTCATGGAATGCCTTTGTCTTCTCTTTGTAAATTCGAGCATTCTCATAAGCCTCGTGCCTAATCTCTTCAAGTTCATTCAATTGAAGCTTCCTATGCACTCCAGCGGCATCCATGTCCAGATGGCAAGTTTTGACGGCCCAATGTGCCTTGTGTTCCAATTCCATGGGAAGATGGCATGGTTTGCCATATATGAGCCGAAATGGGGACATGCCAATGGGTGTTTTGTAAGCCGTACGATATGCCCATAATGCATCATCCAAACGTAAGCTCCAATCCTTCCTTGATGGTCCAACGGTCTTTTCCAAAATTTGCTTGATTTCTCTATTCGAAACCTCGGCTTGGCCACTTATTTAAGGATGATAAGGTGTCGAAACCTTATGCGTGACATTGTACTTCTTGAGCAGCGCCTCGATGGTTCGATTGCAAAAATGAGACCCTCCATCACTTATTAGCACTCTAGGCATCCCAAATCTGCAAAAGATGTTAGTTTTAACGAAATCTGCAACCACCTTGGAATCGTTAGTCTGGGTGGCTTTTGCTTCCACCCATTTCGAAACATAATCCACAACAAGTAAGATATAATTGAAACTATAAAAGGACGGAAAAGGACGATGAAATCAATGCCCCAAACGTCAAAAATTTCAACAGAGGGAATGGGTGTTTGCGGCATTTGGTCTCTTGGGCCTATGTTACCTGTTCGTTGACATCGATCGCATGTGAGGCAAAACGTTCTAGCATCTTTAAAGATAGGAGGCCAATAAAAACCACATTCAAGAACCTTAAATGCTGTCCTTTGAGTGCCAAAGTGACCACCACAAGCATAAGTATGACAGAATGCTAAAATCGAATTAAACTAGGAATCATGCACACACCTACGCACAATCTGATCAGGGCAGTATTTCCACAAATATGGATCATCCCAAACATAGAACCTTGCATCCTTTTTAAGTTTATCACGTTGGTGCTTGTTTAAGGTGCTTGGAACTTGTTTAGCTACCAAATAATTGACCAAGTCTGCGTACCAAGGTTCACTTACCTCAATGGACAACAATTGTTCATCTGGGAATGTTTCTGGAATGGGTAAGAAGTCCTCATTGTGCACCAAACGGCTCAGGTGGTCAGCCACCACGTTTTCACTCCCTTTCTTGTCTCTAATTTCAATGTCGAACTCTTGAAGTAGGAGCATCCAACGAATCAGCCGTGGTTTGGCCTCTTTCTTGGAGAGCAAATACTTTAAAGCTGCATGGTCAGTATAAACAATCACTTTAGTGCCAAGTAAATAAGAACGAAACTTATCTAATGCAAACACAACAGCAAGAAGTTCTTTTTCAGTGGTGGAGTAGTTCAATTGAGCATCATTCAAGGTCCGGGAAGCGTAGTAGATGACATGGGGCTGTTTGTTCTTCCTTTGGCCTAAAACAGCTCAAATTGCGTAATCTGAGGCATCGCACATTAGCTCAAAAGGAAGGCTCCAATCTGGGGGAATGATGATGGGGGCCGAAGTTAGCATCTCTTTGAGGTGTTTGAAGGCCTTCTCGTATTCCTCGTTGAACTCAAAGGGCACTTCTTTTTGAAGGAGACGGCATAGGGGCTGTGAGATCTTTGAAAAGTCCTTGATAAATCGCCTATAGAATCCTGCATGTTCAAGAAAAGAACGAACCTCTCTCAACGAAGTGGGTGAGGGTAAGTAGCGTACAAGATCTATTTTTGATTTATCAACCTCAATTCCTCTTTCTGAAATGATATGCCCCAAAACTATGCCTTGTTTTACCATGAAGTGACACTTTTCCCAATTTAAAACAAGGTTAGTTTCAATGCATCTTTTTAAAATCAGAGTGAGATTAGATAAACAATCATCAAACGAATCACCAAAGACACTAAAATCATCCATGAATACCTCAATTATCTTCTCCACAAAATCTGAGAATATACTTACCATACACCTTTGAAATGTGGCTGGTGCATTGCACAAACCAAATGACATTCGACGATAGGCAAAGGTACCAAAGGGGTATGTGAAGGTGGTCTTTTCTTGGTCTTCCGGAGCTATGACAATCTGATTATAACCCGAATAACCATCAAGAAAATAATAAAATGCATGACCAGCTAACCTTTCAAGCATTTGATCAATGAACGGCAAAGGGAAGTGATCCTTCATTGTGGTGGCGTTGAGCTTTCTATAATTAATGCAAACTCTCCAACCGGTTTGAATACGGGTAGGCACAAGCTCATTCTCTTCGTTCTTCACCACAGTGACTCCGGATTTCTTTGGAACAACTTGGACCGGCGAAACCCAACGGTTATAAGAAATTGGATAGATCACTCCACAATCAAGAAGCTTGATTATCTCCTTCTTCACAACGTTCATCATGGGAGGGTTGAGTCGGCGTTGAGCTTCTCGAGATGGTTTAGACCCCTCCTCCAAGAGTATACGCTGCATGCATGTGGTAGGGCTTATTCCCTTGATGTCGGCCAAAGTCCATCCTATGGCTGTTTTGTATTCTTTCAACACCCTCACCAACTTCTCTTCTTCTTGTGCCGTGAGTGAGGAAGAGACTATGATGGGCAAAGTCTCTTGGTCTCCCAAGAATACGTACTTCAAATGGCTTGGCAAAGGTTTAAGTTCGAGGGAGGGTGCCTGAATTACTGAGGGTAGCATTTAATTAGTTGAAACTGAACTTGAAATTGGGATTGGAAGCTTACCATATTGTTGTGGTAATGACTCAAGGGCAGCAACCATCTCAACTATTTCTTCACTAGGGTGCATGGCAAGGATGTCATTATGTCTGCCCTGTGTAATGGTTGTTTCAAGTGCATCCTCGTTCAAGTCGTCAAGATATTCCTGCGCCAAAGAATCAACTATATCAATAGAAAAACAAGAATGATCATCATTAGGATATCTCATGGCTTCAGAAATATTGAAATCAATAACTTCCCCATCAAACTCCATTGTCAATGTTCCTTTAAACACATCGATCTTGATGCAGGCTGTCTTCATGAATGGCCTTCCAAGTAGGATTGGTAATGGAGGAGAATGGTCCGAATCTTCCATTTCAAGCACGTAAAAATCAGCCGGAAAAATTAAGTGATTAACCTGCACCAAAACATTTTCCAAAACTCCTTTTGGATATGCATTAGAACGATCGGCTAATTGAATAATCACTCCATCATTTTTCAGCTCTCCTAAGTTCATAGATGCATAAATAGAATAAGGCATGACATTTATTGATGCACCTAAGTCTAACATGGCATGTTCAAAACAAGTATTGCCAATAACACAAGGAATTGTAAAACTGCCTGGATCTTTGCATTTAGGGGGCAGTTTTCGTTGCAAGACCGCTGAGACATTCTCACTTACCCTTACCACCTTCTTGCTCGAATTCCTCTTCCTTGTTGTGCACAACTCTTTCAAGAATTTGGCGTACTTCGGAACTTGTTTGATTGCATCAAGAAGTGGAATATTGACTTGTACCTTTCTGAATGTGTCAAGGATGTCTTTGTCACTTTCGTCCTTCTTGGATTGCATGAATCTGAGAGGGAAAGGTACATTGGGTGGAATAAGGTTAGAATTGACAGAAATTGGACCTAGCCTACCTGAATGTGATGGTTTAGAGGCTTGTGAAGGCTGCGGCAAGGATTGCTCAATCCTTGCCATGGCTTGATCATGTTCCTCCTTCTCGAATTGCAGCTTCTCGTCCTCTTTTTGGGCAGATTTGGATGGTTTTGGTGTAGTCCCAACTTCTTTTCCACTCCTCAATGTGATGACCTTTGCAGATTCAAATCCTCCCCTTGGATTCACAATGGTTGAACTAGGCAGTTTGCCTTGTTCTCGAAACTGCCCCATGAATTCAGCCACTTGTCCCATTTGTCTCTTCAATTCGGTCACCTCTTTGGCTTGATTTTGCACCTCCTTGGCGTAATTTTGCATTTCTTTGGTTTGATTTTGCTGCCCCTGCGCCAAAGTGGTTAGTAATTGAATAACTTGATCATTATCCATGGATGAACCTGAATTGGTTTGGGCCTAAGGTGGTTGAGTTTGTGTTGGTGCATATGGCCTTGGAAACATCCCAGGGGGTGGTGGCCGAAATCCTCCTTGCTGAGGTTGTTGAGGCTCCCTCCATTTCATGTTCGGATAATCTCTCCAGCCCGGATTGTACGTGTTGGCATATGGATCGTATTTGGGCTGATTTTGGCCTTGAAATCCAATTGCATTTGCACTTTCCCATCCTCCATTCTCGATCAATTGAGGGTACGTTTCAGATTGGTGCCCTTGTATGGAACACACTCCACAGATTGTAGTTTCTTGCACCTTGGGTTTTTCAACGACATGCGACACAAGAAGAGTGAGATTGGCCAATTGAGATTGAATTTCAGATATTGCAATTACCTCATTCACATGTTGCTGCCGTGGGGCCTCTCTTTGTCCAACACCTTCATATTGTTGTGCATTTAAGGCTCGATTTGCAATAAGGGTCTTGGCAGCCACCGGAGTTTTGTCAACCAACGCACTTCCCGCTGAAG
Source organism: Cotoneaster glaucophyllus (assembly GCA_036320875.1). Classification (NCBI taxonomy): domain Eukaryota; kingdom Viridiplantae; phylum Streptophyta; class Magnoliopsida; order Rosales; family Rosaceae; genus Cotoneaster; species Cotoneaster glaucophyllus. The sequence goes on along the minus strand of CM070059.1, from coordinate 24,277,410 downwards.
CATCTAGCATTTGGCGTTCAATGGGAAGTAGTCCTTCGTAGAAATATTGAATGAGCAGCTCTTCTTTCATTTGATGTTGAGGACAGGATGCAACAAGGGCTTTGAAATGTTCATAGTATGCCGGAAAGGATTCTCCTTGATTTTGTTGAATGCCACTTATCTGTTTCCTCAAAAGAATGACTCCTGACGTTGGAAAGAATTTCTCCAAGAATGCTCGTTTTATGCTTTCCCATGAAGTGACGGTCCTAGGTGCCAATTCATACAACCAATCTTTAGCTTTTTCCAAGAGAGAAAACGGAAAAGGTTTCATCTTCAATATGCTGCAATCGACATTGACTGGGGTCATGCTTGAACAAACAACTTCGAACTCCTTCAAGTGCTTGTTAGGATCCTCCATGGACAGCCCATGGTACTTTGGAATGTGATGCAATAAACTGGACTTCAATTCAAACTCCTCAGTCTTCCCTTGAGCTGCCGTGGGGTATTAGATGCATAGGGGCATGGCATTGTCCACCCCCGAGTTAGAAAGTTCTTTGATGGTTCGATTGTCCGCTACCATATCTTATGCTTCCTCCAAAATCTGAGCCGTGGGCACCTCTTCCTCTTCTACTTCTTGTTGTTCAAGCTCAGTTTCAGGGCTAGGTGGATTAGACTCTTGTTGATTCCTCCTCCTTCTCAAAGTTCGTTCAAAATCGTCATCAAAGTCAAAGATGTGCTCACGAACCGGTTGAGAACTTCGAGTCATAAACTAGTACCTAAAAACAAGAAACAAAACAAAGTCAGAAACTAAAATAGAAACACCCAAAAAATAAACAACGGGGGATTAGCAAAGTTGCTAATCCCTGGCAACGGCGCCAAAATTTGATGTGATAAAAGTTAAGCACACAAATTAAACCCTCTTTTTGACAACTGTAGTATAGATGCAAGTAGGGATCGTTCTGGACCGGGGATTAGGAGGGATTGCTAATCAACTCTAAACTGACTTAAAAACACAAAAACAAACTTAAAAACGTTTAAATAGACTCAAAGGACTCAAAACAAGTTTAAAAGACTCAAAACAGCTTGAAACAACCAAAAAGACTCAAACTGGACAATAGGAATGATTTTGGACGAAAATTGATTTTAACTTGACTCAAAACACTTAAAAACACAAGTTTGGACATATTTTAACTAATTTGACAAAACAAAGTAAAAGGGGATTGGTTTTGGACGAATTTGAAAGTAAAACAAGTAAATTAAAGACAAGACAGATTTTGGCACGAAATTGGTTTGTTGGATGGTTGATGGGCTAGCTAGAGGGTCCTTCTCCACACATGACACACTTGCATACAAATCGATCTCCAGTTGTTCCTTCAATAAACCATGAACCTCAACGCCCCAGATTAACCGTGAACAGCACTAATTAACCCTCAGATTTTCCTTAAGTCATTGAATTGGATGGATAACGCATCGGCAACCAAATTATTCTTCAAAAGTCCCCTACATGAACAACATAATAGAGATACAATCAAAGATCATTACGTTCTATGAAAATCATAAGCATTGACAAGGCACTTGTAACTATGAACAACATGATACTTATGCCAGGAATTCACTTAACGCGATTGTGACTAGCAACCTCCATTACTTGTGAATATAAGTTCATAACGATTAGGTGAAACTCCCTTATATTCTGGCATCAAATTCATGCATGCAAACTAAGTATGCATCCTTAAACAACATACAAGAATAAGTTCTGAATCAAACAGTTAAGTAAATTGCATTCACGATTTATGAAATCACAACTGGAAATTAATTCATATTGCAAATATATTCACGGTTTCGAAATTCCCCCTAGCTAAAACAAGTTTAGCTCCTCATGTTCTCAAAACAAAGATAATTGAACTTAAACATTGAAAACAAAAGAAAGATTACACCTAAAAACGTTCTAGCAATCCAACTTGAATGGCAAGCATGTCCAAGGGCCATCATTGTTCTCCTTTGCTACGGCACAAGGTTGGATTGAGTGTTTAAGGGGTGATTTGTATGTAGGAATGGCTGGGAGTATGTATGGCAGTGAATGGATGTCCTTAAGGCTGCGGCAAGGCCTTATATTTATAGGGTTAAGGTAAGGCACGAATAAGAATTAAATTAGGCAAGGTCTTTATTCCAAATCCTAAGAGAAAAGGTAAATAAAAATCAGAAATCTAAAGGGAAAGGGAAAAGGTTAAGCGGCAACCTAGGAGGGAAAAGAGAAACCAACTTCCTTGCATGGCAAGGAAGGATTCCTCGCAGATTTGGGTGCTTCATGTCCTAAATGGAGTGGGAAGGAAGATCCTTGTGCGGCAAGGAAGAGTAACCTCAAGGGAAGGTGCGGCTCCCTCTTAGAGTTGGGATTTAGGTATCCCAAAGTGTTTAGGAACCCTTCTTGTGGCTGATTCCTTGATAATTTAGGATTAGGAAAGTCAAAGGTCAAAATAAGGAAACTTTGACTTAGTCAATCCTTCTGCTTCTTGGATTCCTTTTCCTTCCTTGACTTGAATTTATTTTCTTCCTCTCTTTGGTAGATTCCTAGCTTCTTTAGGTCTTCAATTTCGTCCATCTACTTTGCTCCAAACATATGCTATCCATTCCATGCCCAAAACTGCTCCAAAAGTCTCCAAAATGCACTTTCTTGCCTCTTTAACCCTTGGGACCTACAAACACACGAAAATGGCTTGAAATACTAAATTAACTAAGAAATAACAACATAAATGCACGAAAACAAGCTAACTAAGTCGCATAAATATGCTCCTATCACAAGCATATCTTCCCTAATAAGTCCAAGGGAGTGAAGGTTGAATGGATCCCTCTGGTAGAAGCTCTTCACAATTTTGATGACGTGGCCACTGGCCCCTTCATTCTCTCTCTCATCTTTACCATCTCCTGTATGAGATTATTAAGGGTGAACCTTTCGAAACCAACCTTAATGGCCCAATTTGGATGATTCAACTTTGGCTCCAATGGTATTTCCTTGAGCTTCGGGCTCCTAATCTTGAATTCCCCGAAGGAGTGGCCTCTGCTCGAATTCTTGCCGAAGCATCTCAAAGGAATCATTCCACATTCTGTTGTCTACATTTCTCCAAAGTCTGCAGGACTCGGGTAAACTTGGAGTGTGGCGCTTCAGTGCTTAGGAGATATCCATGGTTTAATGACCAAGCTTTCCAGGATGCTTTCGGAGAAGATCTTAATCCCTTATGCAGAGAGAGATTTATCAGCTGCATTCAATCGAGAGACCTGGCTTGGGGTGTGAGGTGCGACCGCTACGAGCGCGGGCTGGAGGTTTACCACCCAAACTTCTGCAGCAGGCAGTTAAGCTTTAGACAAGCTATCCCGGTGCCCTTCTTTGACTCCGCTCAATGTGGCACCTCCTACTGTCTTCACTCTCCACCAGAAATTACTTTTCAAGCCACTCGACACAGCCTTGAGGTTATGAGCAAGGCTACCTGAAAGCCTATTGCTCTTAACTTTGAATTCACTTGAAGCTTCTCTTCTTGATGGGAAGCAAAATGGACTAAGAAGTATGAAGGAGACCTCCACGAAGCTTATGACCGCCTCTTCAAGCAACTATCCATCAAGTCTTACCCTAACTTAAATGAGCTTGAAAACTGAAAGGAAATGATTTACCAGAAGAACCAGCTTCTACTGATAGGTCTCTCTTACTTCTTCAACTTGTAATTTTATAAAATTTTATGAGTCTGCCTTCTTCTAATATTTTTCTTGGTTTTCCTACACTTGCAGCTCAAGGGAATCCAGCTAAAATGGATGTTGGGCAAGATGAAGAGGCTGGGGACGCCTTTTTGCTTCAAGAAGCCACGACTAAGGCAAAAAGACTAGGTGCTGGAACAGGTGGGGATGTCTCCGAGTTACTTGAAGACTCTGAAGGTGAGGCAGAACCTGTTGTGGAGCCTCTTGCAACGTGTCGAACTCGGGCAACAATAATCGAGACTTCTGAGTCTGAGCCCGAAGCGTGACCTTGAGCTCAACCCTCCACCCCTAGTCCGCGGACAACCTTCTCCAAGAAGAGAACAAGGGCATAAGCTTCAAAATCCTCCAAGTCTTCCGCTTCTGTAGCTGAGGCGGGCGTGGGCAGGAATAAACTGAAAGCTTCCAATAAGTGAATTTTATTTCAACCTTCCCTTCTTACTTGCATTTTGTGTTTAAGAACTAACAACTTCGTTTCTTTTGGGTTTAGGGCCCCGAGCAACCAAGAAGCCTACTATTGCTTAAAGGGAGGACCCACTGAGGGTTGAGATGTATCAAAAGGCCAAGAATCTGTAAGATTCCACTCTTGAGGCTCTGGAGGTGTAGCTAGCATCTTAAGTTTTACTCCTTTGAGTCATTCGCTTTTCTTCTTTTCTACTTTCTTCTTGACTTTTTGCCCGATTTCTGAAACAGGCCATAAGTGAATAAAGGACCTCTCCGTTGGAGGCCTCTTTACCTTCAGCCCGAATGGTTTAAACTTCCCCTCCACGGGCTAAGTCTTCAAAGGATATTTCTTTTTCACTCTTTAGACTTGTATCTTTATCAATCTCAGAGCTTTAACACTTATCTTTTGCTTTTGTATGCTAAGGTTGGAGAATCTTTGACTTTGATCGGGCAGGGCTCAACTCCCAAGTCTTCCATTCCTACTCTTCCATTGGTGGTGACTCCAACCTCCCAATTCAATCCAAAGATTGGAGAGACGCTACACTTTGTGGAGGATGATAGCAATTCAGTGAGTGTTTATCTTGTCATTCTTATGTTCAGAGTTCCTTTCTGCTACTATACTTATCTTCTTTTGGCCATTTTTCTTTGTAGCCTTCCCCAGTACAAAAATCTCATCAACCAGCCGTATCTACTTTGGGGAGCCCGTAGTCCCTGAGATCCCTGTGGTCTCAGAGGCGACTAGCCAGCACGCTTCTAGGGCAGCCTCTCCAGATATAGTTGTTGCCTTTGAAGTGTCTATCTCTTAACCTTAGGTACATTTTCTGTTTAGGCTATTTACCCTTTATTTAATAAATCATATTACTGACACTTGTCTTTTTGATGTTTATAGACCTCTGGTGAAGGCTCGGGCATTATCCCTCCCTATCTAGCAAGCAAGGATGGTCCTTCTCCGTAACTAAAAGAAACAACTCCTCCTCCATCTCCTTCCAAGGTTCTGAACTTAACTTAGGTATATTAATTTTTCTCTTCTCCCCTTCCTCTACTCTAAATTATGAACTCCTTTTTTAATTTATCTCCCTTGGTTGCAACAGGGTTCTGGGAAGGACTCGGGCCAATCTCTTCCACTCCTAGTGCACAAAAGAGAACTTCCACGGCCTCCTCTAGCTTCAAGGGTCATAGGGACTCCTATCCCTAGGCCCAAGAGGAAGATTGAGACCTCCGCTGTTTATACGACCCCTACCGCTCCTATCTCTTGGGCGCATTCTTCTGTCGAGACTTGCCCCATTGTTGTGCCCTCTGAAGGAGCTGGAAAACTACCTTCCTCTCCTGTACCTATTTCCACAACAGCATCTTTGCTTGAGCGTTTTAAAGAATTCAGGCAACTCAAGACAAAGATGAAATCGTCAAGGCATCCCTCTAAATCTTCTGGTCTTCAAGAGCAATGCCGAGTCTTTCAAGAGTGGGTGAAGAGGGACAATTCAGCTTTTTTTAGCTCTTCACGACGTAGAGAAGGCCATAACATATCTGTTCAAGGCTGATTAACTATCAAGAGTCTAGCATGAGTCATTCATCTCATATTTTGAGAATTTGAGGGCTCTTAAGGATCAGTGTCTGAGGGCTGAGAGGCAAGCCAATCGAGTGAGGTGGGTTAAGGAGAAACAGTCCAATACTTCCATTCAAATTCAGCAGCTGATAGATGAAGGTTCAATAACTGATAAGAGGATTAAGGTGGTGACCTCTGATATCCAGAAGTTAGATGAGCAACTTGTTGTGCTGAAGGCTAAACATGCGACTCTCCTTGGTAAACTTCAACTGCAAATTGAAGGAGTGAAGAGGGCAAATATGGAGCTGGAAGATGGTCTCAACTTGTCAATAGTAGTACTGTATTGGCCAAGCCTACCAGAATTTTCACGCTTATGCAGACATACTATTCCAAAATAATTACTTTGGGTGAAGATGTACATCTGTTAGGCTAGGATCAATTGTGACCCTTTTCACATGAAATATACTTCTTCTTCATCTTCATTTGTCTCAATTCTTACCTTAAATTGAGGTTTTACTTATAGTGATCTAACTCCAGCCTTTCTCAACTTGCTTAGGCCTCATTCACATAACAATCTCTCACATCCCATAAAGTTGGATGATATTTCTTTAAAAACTTAGCATTAACTGAATGTCTTTGCAAGTTTTCCTCCAAATCTGTCAAGTAATATCTTCCCTAATCCATTGCTTGGTGAATAACGAAAGGTCTTTCCCAAGTAGGACTCCATTTCAAAAAGCCTCTAACTTGAGCTCTCAAAGGCCGAATTTCTTTTCATATTAACTCTCCTTCTTTGAAGGTCTTTAGTTTTACCTCCTTGTTGTATGCTTGGGCAACAGCTTTCCCCTTCTTGCTTCCTCTCTTTTCCATATACCAATAGTCTTTTGATTAAGGACCTGATTGCAACTACTTGGCCCTTTGTTCTTTGTTCTAACATCACTGGTGTTGGGGAGTTGAGAAAATATAGGGCCTATCCCATTCTTCCTTGGTAAGGAATAACCCTTGTTCAAGAAGCTTTTGGGTCGTCACCTTAGTTGGGCGGCCGTTCTCATCGGCTCCTAAGCACTGGAGAATCCCAATACTAGGATTATAAAAACTGGCTTCTGCAACATTAGTTATGGGAGGAATGGCCGTGACTCGGCCTCCACCATTTCCCAAAATCCTGGTCCCATAGCTCTTTCCTTGTGGTAAACTGCTACTTGTTGATGCAGGGTGGAAGGCACGGAGAGACTCTAATGAATCCACTCTCGGCCTCGTAAAGCTCCATAGGTGGAAGTGTTGTCCACTACGAAGAAAGCTAACATGTTTTGCTTAGAACCCAAGTCAACCTCTAGGGGAAATATCCCATGAGTTATAGTGATGGCCCTAGAGAAATTGGAAACTGTTTGATATGTGGGATAAGATCCTCCTCACTCCTACACACCATTTTCATTTGTTTATAGGGCAACACGTTGACCGTAGCTCCTCCATCAATCAAAACCCTCTTGAAGGGCACTCCCTTCATATGAACAGTTACATAAATAGGCTTGAGATGATTCGCTATGGTCAAACTCGGACTACGGAAGACCATTCTGTCTGAGTACACTCTCTCGGGCTCTTTTTTATGAACTCGGGCAGACCTATTTTGCCTGACTCTTATTTTCCCGCTTTTTCAACACTAACATGTGCCATCATAGGTTATGTTGCAAAGTAATCACCCTCCGTTGTGGCAGGTTGATCATGCTTGGGACAAAACGTGGCAGATAAGACATATGTCATGTTTACGTAGAAGTTGCTAGGTCCAGGTAAGTCTTCCTTCTTGCCCCCAATGTGGTCCATGAACTAATCTAACCAAGCTTGTGCTTCTTCTGGCAAAATAAGCTTAGGTAGCCTATCTTCCTGAGTTATGCCAAAGTTTGGTATTTTTTCTAGAACCTCGCAAAGGGTATCGAGCAACAAAGATGAGGGTATCCCCTTCTCGGGTGAGATAGTTCCAAAACACATTGGCTCTGGGCTCCATCTTGGTGTTGGCATCATTACCATGTCTTCCTGAGCTCTCTTCAGGATTCTGTACTTGCCAGGATGAGGGCTCTGTGGCACATGGTCTCATTCTCCCTCAGTCTTGCTATTTGCTTTTTCTACCTTCTTTTTGCTTCTCCTATGAAGTTGATTTCTTTCCCTATGATGCACTTTCTTACTTCACATTCTCAGAGGTTTCTAAGGCAGTGGGGACTTTTAATGAGTTCGTGTGGGCTTTCTGCTGTCTTTGAACTCTGCTGATCATGGAAGTTCCTATTTCTTCGACAGGTCTCCCATCCTTTCCAACCACATACCATTCGGCAAGATTCTTCTTCGTGACTGGAATCACTATCCTTTCCCTTACTCAAACATCTCTACATGCATAGCTTGGCTGGGGTGGCCTCACAGCCATCCATTTTGGTGTTTTGGCTTTTCTATCCTCCATTTCTTCAGAGGCTTCATAATTTATGAATACCTCTGCGAAACCCTTTGGTTGAGAATCTCCTCCCAACCTTTGAAAAACATTTCTGGAGGTCTCCCTCTCAACTACCCGCATAATGCTCATGCAGATTTCTTGTTATTCTCTCTCCTTCCTTCTGATCAATTCTTGATCAATAATAGCTCCTGATGCTAGCACTTCTAACTCACATTCACACTGACATTTGGTGCATAATACCACTTCTTTGACTATGGTTGCTTTGGGCTTCTCGGGCAGCTTGATAGTTCATTCTGTTGGTCTATCAACTGGCCTTATTTCTACTTTTACTTCTCAGGTGGCCTTCCTTTTCCTTTTCTCAACCCATGTTAGGTTGATCATGTTTATTAGGGCTTCTGGGAAGGGGTCAGTTTCAATCATCATATTGACCTGCGGTTTCTCCAACAACAACTTTCCTTTTACTATAAGGTCTTGTATCCAATCCCTGAACTTGACACAGTTGGTTATAGAGTGATTGAAAGTACAATGCAGCTTGCAATACTTCTTCACTCTCAGCTCTTCTGGCTTGGCTTAGACATCTTTTTCGTGTTGTCGGGCACAATCATTCTTGCCCGCCCCAACTCCTCATAGATCTTTGCGACCTTGGTTAAATCAAAAGAATAACTCTGGTATTTAGGGGGTTTCATAAGGACAAAACCACCATCATTCATCACCACTTTCTGATCTTGACTTGTTGGACTAACCCCTTCACTATTAAAGGCTTGAAGGGGGTAGTCATTTTTGCTGCACCTTAGATGAGTGCTTGACTTGTTGTTTCTCAAGCAACAGCTTCTCAGACTTTGTGGCAGTAATCACTAACTCTTGCAACTCATTGAACTGTACATCATAAAACTTCTTTTTCAAATGCAGCCTCAAGGCCTTCTGAGCAATGGATATAAGTTGGGCATGATTGATAACGAACTGGCACCTCATTCTTATCCTTCTGAACCTCATCATGAAGTCTTATGTGGACTCATGTTCGTATTGCTTCACCTCTACCAGGCCATTAATGGACATCTCGGGGTCCATCCTATAGAATTGCTCATGGAATGCCATCTCTATTTGCCCCCAGTTAGCAATAGACTTAGGGGGCAACAAAGAGTACCACTAAGATGCTAAGCCAACCAACGAGTTCCCAAACAACCTCAACTTATAATTAGGATTGTCTTCAAATGCCACACAATGGTTGGAGAACTTGAAGATGTAATCTCTAGAGGATACACTGCCATCATCTCCACTGAAAGTTGGAATGGCAGGCATCTTGAAGTTGAGAGCAAAAGGATTTTATTCATCAATATACTCTAGGTATGGCTTCTGGTAGGTGACCCTAAACAGAGGGCGAGCTTGGGGTTGAGCATTCTGGCTATCATCCTTCTCAACTCAGCCAATTCATCTCTGAGCTGCTGGTGAGCTGCATTATTAGGAGAAGTATGAGGAAGTTCCCATTTCGGGCTACGATCATTACCCAAGAAAGTCTATTTTCTTGGTTCGAGCTTCCTCCACTTGGCATCCCCTCCCTTATTGGCCAATGGTGGGGTCCTATAAGGGGAAGGCTTGTCTGCCTTGGTAGACTTACCTTTTCCACTGATTCTCCAAGTAGCTGGGGCATCCCATACTTCATTCTTTCTTTCTCCCTCCGCCCCTACTATTTAATGGAAATAATAAGAGGCCGGGCAACTCCGCTTCTAGGATCTCCTCCAACACTGGCTGACTAGTTCTAGATCCTTCCTTGTTTTTCCCTTTATCCCCTTTTTCCTCAACCAAAGGAAATAGGTTGATAACTGGTTCTTTCTTAGAACTAGCCTTTCTCATCACTTCCCTAACATGGCTATCTTTCGGGGTAGAGTACTTCAGATTTAATTTTCTCTGCAAATTCCCTGTTAAAGAACAGAGTTTGCCTACTGCTCCTCTGGTTTCCATAGTGATCTTCTCCATACTTCTCAATACTTGCACAATGGTGGCTTGCAAGTCCTTATTGGTCACCCTCCCTCTTGACTTCTCGGATGAAGTCGGGCTTTCTAGAATTGCTGGTCCTTAGAGGGAAGGAAAATCCTTTAGATGATTTGTCATGCTTGATCTTGGTAAACACAAGGGTGGCCTGTATTCTATGTTCCACCTGAAAGGTCTTCTCCTTCCTTCTTCTTCTTGGCATACAAGACTAAATGGATCCTACCGAGTGTGCCAAAACTATGTTCGGGCGAGGATTTCTCCGGAGAAGGGTCCTCGGTCCTCAGCACAACTCCCCAAGGGATTGGCACTTTGGATGGGTAGTTGGGCTCTTACTTGGTGATATGCTACAAGAAGAGGACAAAGTTAGTTTTGAAAGGTGCCTTTGTGGGGCCTTAGGTGTAGGCCTTGAGGCTCACAATCAAAACTAACCAAGTGCTAGGCGTGCCACTGCTATCTCAGTATAACAGATGTAGAACAAGTGTATTTCAGTCGATTACTTGCACCCCAACTTACTCAGACTTCTTGTTATCAAAGGATTATTGTGGATGGGTTAAGTCCACATTAAGTTCTTTTCCTTACCTTGCGAACAAGGACTTTCAGTTCATAGTCTTGTATGTTTGAATGAGGGGAGTCCAAATCCCTTAAGTCATTTGTTTGGTTCTTGATTGGTTTTAAATGAAAGCATATCCATTAAACGGACTACATCCAGATACAAATAGGACTTTCAAAGTAGGAAAACAGGCAGATATGATTTAAATACATACTGAAGAAAGCATTAAGTAATAGATCTACAAATATGGACAACAAACAAAGAGCTTTGGGCAAGATTTCACCTTGTATGGCAAGGTTGAACCTCTTGCAGTCACCTCTCTTTGAGTTTATAGGGGTTTCTATGCTAAAAAGGGATGGATGGTAAACAAGTTTACATAAGAGAATCAATACTATACCACTAAGGGTGATAGCAGAGCTTCTAAACAAGACAAAATATAGCTTTTGTAGAGAAATATCCTGAAAATGACTGAGATATGGGCTGATTACAGCTTTTAAATGCAAATGTGGCTTGAGAGCAGAGTTTGTATGCTTGTTTGTTTGATTGGTTGAGTGTCCTTGTCTCTGAGGCCTCTTCTTCCTTTTATAAGTGCTTTAGCCCGACTGTTGTAGCTTTGCTCTTGCCTGAAAGCAATTTGGAGGGTAGTGACTCACCATCTTTTTAATTGTATTGCCACTAAAAAGTACTTTTTGGCTGATTGTGAGTTAGTCTCCATCGCTTGACATTTAAACCATAGGCACATGGTCTATGCATTAATGGGAAGGCGCGAATTTGTCTCTGGGCTTGATGCTGGGCATCAGGCAAGTCTTCTTTTAATTGGAATCTCTAGGCTTCCTTACACTTGCAGCCTAATGTTCAAATATTAACCCAAACAATACCCACCAACTGTACAACCACCTCGATGTGAACCCACACCCTTCTGGAATTGCACCCACAATGGCCTGCACGGCCTGCTGTTGCTCCAGATCATATTGTGTTTGTTTATTTGAATCTGGACATTGATTTGTTTGCACGAAAAGGACCCTCGAAAAAGGGCAAACATACAAAAGAAAAAAAAAATTGGGGCTATTTGTTTTAGGCCCACACGGCCAAGGAAACATTTGATGGTTAGGAGTTTCTAAGGTGCGGACGAAGCATGCGAACCGTCCGTGCAGACAATGATCTAATGGCTGAAAATGGACGAGCTCACTAGTAGAATCGAGTTGTTGTGACCCAGTGCATTTAAGAAATTAATTTTTATTTTATTTCGTTGGCTTGTTTTGTCTGAGGGAGGGAGCCAGGAAGTAAGCGGGAAAAAGAGGTTGGCCTTTCCGCACGTTGAAGAGGGAAAGTGAGGCAGAGAGAGGGAACTGGAGTTTGGAACAAATTTGAGGTGGATCGAAGCTGGGTTGTAGCTACGACCCAGTAATCCAATACTTAAATTTTTTTTTTCTGGTTCGGTGGGTGAGTTTTTTTTTTTTCAACAAGGGAAGGGTAGATTAGGGTTGTCTCTGCCGGAAAAAATGGGTAGAGAGAAAAGTGTTGAAGGGTGTGTGCACGTGCTCGATTTATAGCTGTGCTTGGATTGGAGTTGACATGGTAGATTCATCCACAACCTTTAAAGAAACCCAGCTTATGAAGGTGAGTGTTTGAATAATTGTAGAACCTATGTGATAAAGCATTTCTATTCTAGTGTGGTTTTATTTCATTTTTATTTTTATTTATATATTTTTTTTTAAATCTGGGATTGAAACCATAATGGTGGGTAGTTATTCGTGGATTTGGTTGAAATTGTGAAAGTGGATTTTAGATATATAGGTGTAAAAAGTTGTGTTGGCTTGTGATAAGTTGTTTTGTACTTGTGTAACTTTGTTGTAGGTAGGTACTGAAGTATATTTCGATGGGGGTGAGGTACAAGTAGAAGAAATTGTTGTTGAAATAGAGGATATAGATGCAAGGGATGAATTAGGTGTTGGGAGGGATGAATTTGTGGTACCAAGAGGAGACGAAAAGTTGTAATCCAAATTGAGAATGGAGTTTGATTCGTTAAAAGATGAACTTTTACAAAAATTATGCACTTGCATCGAGGTTTGGGATTCGGGAACATAGTAGTAGAAAGTCCATTGATGGTGAATATTGGTTAAGAATTTGTTTGTTACAAGCAAGGGAAGAAGAGGGAAGAAGGTAACCCCAAACCTAATAAGAAAGGAAAGAGGGGAGATGCTAGAACTCAGTGCAAGCCAAAACTTGTGCTGAATAAGGGAAGCGGTTGTGAAAAGTTGTTGCAACGATTTTCAATGAAGGACACAACCATCCTATGTCAAGTGTGTCGGACTTATTTAGATCACACCGTTGAGTTTTGGAAGCAAAGAAGGCGATGGTTGAACAATGCGCGGCCCATATTTCCCTAAGTAAACAAGTGGCTTTGTTGGAGGTGCAAAATGGAGGAATTGGAAATATTGGTCGCACCCCCAAGGATATTTACAACGCGGAGAAAAAAAATGATTTATTCTATTTCAAGATGGAGATTGATAGAGGCGGAACACTTAGGAATTTCTTTTTGGCAGATGCTAAGTCGCGACATGGTTATGGCCTTTTTGGTGATGTGATTGTTTTTAACACAACTTTCAACACTAATGTTTGTGGGATGATGTTTGTTCCTTTGTTAGGAGTTAATAACCACAGTCAAACCATTCTATTCGGTTGTGCATTCTTGAAAATGAAAAAACTGAGAGCTTTGAGTGGTTGTTTGAAGAAATGCTTAAGGTTATGCTGGGCGAGCCGTCGAAAGTCATAATTACATATCAAGATGGAGCCATAGCAAAAGCTATTGGCAGCAAACTACCAACCACGTTTCATTGGTATAACATATGGCATATTAGTAACAAGTTCAATGACAAGGGTTGGGTTGAGGGCACTTTCAAGGATTTGTATGATTGCATTCGGGATATCGAAAGCAAAGAAGAATTTGAGGCAAGGTGGAAGGTGTTGGTACAAGAATATGAGTTGGATGATAAAACGGGGCATAAGAACATTTATGACTTGCGTGCACAATGGGTGCTGATATTTTGTACACACGTTTTTTTTGGCCGGAATGTCGAGCAGTCAGCGTGCCATAATGATGAAAACCATGCCTTTGGATGGCAACGTGCCATACGAGTTGGTTGTCATTTATTTTTCAAGCAATATGTGCACAAGAATCAGTCTTTGATTGAATTCATCATTCGGTTCAATTGAGCCCTTGGACGGCAACGTCACAAAAAGGTGGTTGGTAACCATAATGATGAAAACCTTACCTCTTCCATTGTACACACTATTTATGTTCGAAAAGTTTCAAGTGGATGAATTGAAAAGTTTGACTTGTTTCTTGAGGGAGTAGTCCAGGGATGGGAATGAGGCAGCGTATAAAGTACCTGAGAGGGCTTTGGGAGTGATAAATATGAAGAAGTTGGTGGTTTATATGACCTCAGGTTACACTAAATGTAGCTGCAAAGAGGTGAAGTTTCGAGGACTTCCTTGTCGACACATATTGGCGTATTTGAGAATGAAACAAATAGAGTTGTTGCTGGAACATTACATACTAAAAAAGTGGCTTCAAACCGCCAAATGCGATATTATTTTGGACACAGAAGGTAAGGAAGTGGGCAAACACGCCGACAATTCTACTGTGTCCAAAATAGCTCAGTTTAAGAAAAAAAAAACTTCAGACTAGATTGACTAGGCAACGATGTCAGTGGAAGGTATTGCACTTCTGTCTTGGACTTCGAAAGCATTAGATACGAAGTTGAATTGTTTAGGTGGTGGTAAAAGTGGTTGAAAAAAAAACAGAATGAACATGGGTGTAGGAGTTCCCAAACTGAGGTGATTAAAGATCCCATCCAAGTTAAAAGAAAAAGGGCGTAGAAGACAAGTACAAAAGAGAAGTGAAGTCAAGATCGGACACACAGAGGTGGGAAGAAGAATTGTCCATGGCCAGACACAAGGTATGCAACAAAATGAAAGAAATATCACTTAAGATTTGGTTGAGAATATATTTGTGGTTGTAATATTTGAAAGAACTTTGGATTGATTTGTAATTGTGCAGTTCCTGCCAGGGCAAGCCCGAAGAAGGCACACAGACGACACTGAGCCCCACTCCTATTGATGTTTCCAGGTGAAATGAAGTTGCTTACCCTGAGCCTGATTCAATGCTAACCCAAAGTAGAAACACTGAACTTACATGTGGTAATTTAGGAATGCTAGATGATTTTTACGAATATATAATGAATGACCATTAAAGAGGGTGTGAAAATTAAATTGTCGTTATTCATTTTGTAGCAAAATGTGTTAATTTTGCAGGGGGTGAACTATTATTTACCTATGGCCATAGTTGGTTTTTCAATGTTTGTGTGGGTCACAGCAGTGATGGAATATGTGATTCATTGCGGGTGACATGTTATGAGATCATATGAATATTTGTGAATACATAGGAACATCTATGAAACTTATACTTGCAATACTTATTTAAGCTTGAAATTACGATATAGTTACAAAAGTCCCTAGAAAATGTACATAATTAGGATGGGAGCAAATATATAGGAATGGATATATGAGGCTAACCATATGTGGATGTGTTGTGAGCCGCCTTTACGTACTTGTATTCGGTGTACTTACCACTGTCTCTAACAATGTCTTCCACTTGCGAGGCATAATGTAGTCCCAATCATATCCAGATCAAACCCGATGGAGATAGAAATGAAATTTCTCATACCCATCATAGAAAACAAAGTCACACTCTTCTTGGAGTTCTTTTGTCTGGGACGAATAGATTGACCTACAACATACATCTTCCTTCTCTTTTTCAACTAGTTCTTCATACTTACGCTTTAGGCTATGTATTAGGCATTTGTACTTTGCTAAATTGTACAACACCTCGTTCAGCTGTTGTTGCAATGCAACCAATGTGGACTCATTTCCGAGGCACTTTTCATGTCACTTATCTATAGAGGGTGAGTTGACAGAAAATTTGGCCTTTGATTCTGCAATTTGATTGGTTGGATCATCAGAATCCTCGTCACTCCCTGAGAGAGCCATGACATGTGTGTCTAAACCATGGTTGCTAATGTGTTCATGCCTACATTTTATAGATAATCAATTTAGATGTCATTAAATGGAACAACAAGCCATAAATGGATGGAAACAAATTGTCTATTAGCAACTAGTTTGTCAACAATATTGTTTCCAATTGCCTTCCCTTTTTTGTGTAACTACATTAGGAATGTATTGTGGACAAACCAAGTGTTGTCCAATGACTTATCGTTGGTTTCCATTTGTTGATGATCAATTTAGATGTTATTAAATGTGAGACCAACAAAAACTAGACGGAATTGACTGATTCATGACTGCCTATTGTAGGTATATGATGGCCAGTGAACAATGGTGTTCATGTTGTCAGGAACTGAGTTTACAACTTCTTGTTCTTAAAAGAATCGTTCCAAATCCTAAACCTTTTACTGTAACGACGTTAAGAATGTGTTGTGGTGGCAACAAAATGTTGAGTGCGTATTCTGTCACATTTAATAGGGCGTGATGCTTTTGTATATGTTGTGTTTATGAGCAGTTATGAAGACCACTGTAAGTACTCAGGTAGTCTTGTCACTTTTTTCTTCAAGTAGCAGAAAATAATTTTTTCTAGCACAAAAGTCAGACAAAAAGTCGTACTACATAGAAACATGTGACCAGTACCACATCCTATATTGAAAAATATGTACAAAAATTTTGTTCCAAAAAACATGTAGTCATCCCACTCCCACATCCAATTTTGAAGACATTTTGCAAACCTTTGTGTTCTAAAAAACATGTACTCATCCCACTCCCACATCCAATTCGGAAGACATTCTACAAACATCTGTGTTCCAAAAAACATGTACTCATCCTACTCCCACATCTAATTATGAAGACAATGTACAAACATATCTGTTCCAAAAAACATGTACTCATCCCAGTACTACGAAAAACACAACAATGTTTTTCATTGACACAACCTGTCAACAAGTTCTCATAACTATACAACTACTGTGAACATACTTTCATAAGATAAGAAATACCAAATTAATTCATAAATTAACAAAGATCCATCAACACAAATTACTCCTAACTTAACAATATAAATTCAACAAAAAAAACTGAAGCACATATATGTGCACAACTTGTCAACCCCAGGTCATAAACCTACATCTCACCAAAAATTCCAAATACTTCCACATCAACTAATTTCATCAACCCCCTTGCATAATTAGCCATAGACACTAAAAAAGTACACAATTTTACATACATAACAAAATTATTTTCTAGGGTTCCAAATTTCCAAACTCACCAAATTTCAAATTTAGTTTTCGGAATCAAGTTTGATGTCGACTTTCACGGAAGAAACGACTCTGAACCCACTCCAATCAAGGAACCACTAGATTTTTTTCGTGTAAGCAATTGCTAACCTTCAAACCAAAGATACTTGAATGTTGAAGTGCACTTAAACCGGAAAACAACCACACATACTTCGACTGGTTTTCAAACGCTAACAAAGTTTTGAATGACCACGATGTTAAGGTGAGAAGGAGATTTTTGGGAGGAGACAAAAATTTTCTGGTTTCAATTGTTGCTTCTGGTTTTCGACTGTTGTTGTCGTGGGGAGGTAGAGGGAGAGTTTAATTCCCTTTTTTTTTTTTTTAATTCTCATGGGTACCGTTTTCTTTAACTCACGGGCCTTTTTAAACCCGGTTTCACACTAAGCCATTTCTGATGGATTCGTTTTCAGCCATTCAAATTTAATCCTTCGGTCCATATCCTATTCATACACACCATCTACAAACCTCTGTTCGCACCTTATAAATAACGTTTGATGGTTTTACTTTATTAAGTTTTAATTGGCTATTTGTGGTTGTTGGGCCATCTTTTTAGTTGGGCATGTTATTTGAAGCTACTTAGGCTTGATTTGCTAGGAACTTTAGGCTTTATCAATCACCTATTGATTAAAGTTGCTTGGGAATGGCAGTCTGGGCTTGTTCCATTTGAAGCGATCTAACTGAATCAGACAAGAGAGTAAGACTATTCGTGACCGGTCTAATACTTTTGATCCTCACTATAACAAGTTGCATGCCTTGATTACTGAAGCTAATGTAGATTCTCAAAATAAAGTCAAGAAAGTGTCTGCCCTGCTTATTGATACAGGTAACGATGGTAAGGCTTTAAAGGGTTCTGCATCTGTTACGAATAACATATGCATAATTGACTCTAGTGCTACAAAACAAATGATTTGTGATTATAGACAGCTATGAATCCCAAAATCATCTATCAAAACAGTCGTGAGTGTTGCCAATGGTAATGCTACCCCCATTACTGGGGAAAACGCTTTCTCCTTTTTAGATTCCTTTAACCTTGATACCGTACTTGTTGTTGTTGTTTTTTATCTTGATTATATTTATTATCTGTTGCTCAAATGACTGTTACCCTAACCGTCCTGTGATTTTTCGGCCCTCTTTCTGTATTTTTAGGACATTCGAACCTGTAAGACAATTGGTTTTGGTATTAGAAATGAGAAGTTTTACTACTTGGAGTTGACATCGAACAGTACTTAGATAATGACTCAAGCTCTTGCCATGGGAGGATCTCAGGATGAGCGAAATAAAGCTTCAGAGGTTTGGTTGTGGCATCTTTGACTTAGACATGCTTCTTTCAGATATTTACGAAGGTTGTTTCCTAGCCTATTTGTTAAGAATGATGTTTCTAGCTTTAAATGTGGTGTTTGTGAAATAGCTGAAAGTCATTGCACTTCATTTCCATCGAATTTGAGTAAAAGTTCAGTTCCATTTATGATAATTCATTTTGATGTTTGGGGACCATCTAAGAGTGCTACATTTGATGGTGCTTCCTGATTCATTGCTTTTATTGATGATTGCACATATATGACTGGGGTTTGTTTCACGAAGTTCAAAAAAGAAGTTATTTTTTGTTCCAGTGGTTTCACAGAATGGTACAAGTACAATATAAGCCACAAATACAGGTTCTCAAGAGTGATAATGCTGGTGATAGGCGAACTCTAAACTTCATGCCTTTCTGGATCATCATGGTATCACCCATCAAACTACATGTCCATATACTCCACAACAATATGGGATTACAGAGTGTAAGAACCATCAACTTTTAGAGGTTTTTTGTGCTTCTTTGCTTGAGGCACGTTTCTAGTTATCCTAGTGGGGAGAAGCTCTCACCTCAGATGCATATCTCATTAATCGTGTTCTATCTCGATAAATTGATTTTCAGGCACCATTTCAGGCTCTTTCATCACATGTTGATGCTCCTTCAGCCCCCAGCAAAGGAGTAAGCTTGAACATCGAGCCTTACAGTGTTTGTTTGTGGGACATGCCTCTAGTGAAAATGAATATCACTACTATCACCCTCCAATGAAAAGTTGTTTGTCATTATGGATGTTGCATTTCATGAACATGATATGTATTTTACCAATTCTAAGTCCATTTCAGGGGGAGAATCAGATAGGAGTTCAAACTCTTGATTATGATGTTCCAAATATTAATGTTGTGAATCATTTGGATTTAAGTGGTGACGTCTTGGAAACAAGTGGTGATCATTCACAATAAAATAATGATGTGATTGACTTGTAATCAAGTAGTCATGTTTTGGAGCCAAGTGGTGGTCATTCACAAAAAAATAATGTTGAAAACCTCGAAAGCGATAAGCCGACACCGTCAGATAACTCACTGCCTTCCTCTCTGCTAGACAACTCACCGTTGAATAGCTTAGTGCCACCAGCTACCTCACAATCGATCTCACCAATCTTGAGCCTTGATACTCATAATCAATCTTCTTTGATCCTAGATGCACCACCACCACATCATCTCCCTAACAATGTCAACCGAGTATTCCTAAACTTACTTACAAACCTGACCCTAAGTGCAAAACTAGGTATCTGATGAATAAACCCAACCCTAATCTAATGTGTTATACCCGTTAAGTAATTATGTGTTTACCAGTCAATTGTTATAATCAAATAACTTATTTGTGTTTCAATTATCTATGGTATATATGCCTAGCAGAGTGCAGCAGACTTTAGCTGACCATGTTGGCAAGCATCAATGAATTAAGAATTGAAGCCTTGAAGAGGAATGCTACTTGGGAAATCATAGAGTTGCTAGCTGGCAAGAGACTTGTGGGATGCAAATAGGTCTACACTATGAAATACAAAGTTGATGGGATGATGGATTGCTTCAAGGCGAGACTAGTAGCAAAATGGTACACTATAAAAAAAATATGGAATCGACTATACAGATACATTTGCCTAGTGGCCAAGATCAACACACTCCGCATTTTGTTGTCCGTAGCTGCATTAGACCCTACAACAATTTGATGTGAAGAATGGCTTCTTGCATGGAGATTTGACATAAGAGGTTTATATGGATCTTCCACCTGGATGTAGTGCTCCATATAAATACAAAAGAAAGGTGTGCAGGTTGAAGAAATCCTTGTATTGTTTGAAGTAGTCCTCTCGAGCATGGTTTAAAAGATTCACAAAATCCATGAGAGCATTTGGTTACAGCCAAAGTAGCTCCAATCATACTCTGCTTTTGAAAAAAATGAAATAAGAAGCTTACTTCACTTATTGTGTATGTAGATGATATTGTGGTAACAGAGAATGATCCAAAAGAACATGTGGCCTTGCAAAGATACCTGCCTACAAAATTTGAGATGAAGGACCTTGGATCCCTGAAATATTTTCTAGGGATTTGAGGTTTCGAAAAACAGTTTTGGAATTTTCTTATCTCAGAAGAAACAAATTATTGACTTGTTGCACGAAATTAGCATGTCAGCTTATCAACCAGTAGCTACTAGGGGTGGGCACGGGCCGAGCAGGGCCCAAATTTGAAGGGACCGGACTGGACCCAGGTGCAAAGGAGACTGGCCGGGCCGGATCGGGGATTACATTTTCTTATATAAGATCGGACCTTACCCGGCCCGGATGAACGGGGCCGGTTCGGGCCTGGTCCACGGGTCCTTGTTTTTTTGCTTTTTTTTTTCGAAAAAAAAAAATGGAATTTGCACAGATTCACTTGTGCAGCAGATTATGCAATAAGAAACCCATATTATACAATAGGAAACCCAGAGATAATGCAATAGGAAAGATTTCGAAAAATTCCCAATTCCAAATGCACCCACTTCCTTATAAAATCTTGAGCATAAACATCTCCGAACAAAGCAGATCAAGACTCAATAGATCAATAATCACAATAGAAACCCAGATAATATAATCAACAGAAAATTGAAGCGCATAGCAAAATTAAGAAAGTTTAAATATTTAGCAGGTAATTAGGTATATAGGCATCACAAGAAATCCATGATAAATACGAATAGATCTCAATATGATAGCCCTAATACGAAGCTAAGAGTGACCTAACACACATGGATAAATCAGTACTCTTCGGCCTTAGCATCCTCACTGGCGGCAGCAACGGTGGATTCCACCGCAGAGCTTGCAGTCTCGGACTCCATGGCGCCATTTTGAGCAGCGGAAGCACAGGCATTCCTGGACTTGACGGTGTCGAGCATGCGCTTGCTGATCTCCTTGGAGTAAACCTACAAGATCTGAATCCCGTCCTCCTCGATGAGGGGAGGGGACGACGCACTCGAGACGACGAATGAGAGGTGACAAATCGAGAAGATGAGTGGTGGGGTGGCTGGGTTCTGTAAGTCTGGGTCCCTGGGATGTCCAATTGAGATGGCGATAGAGAGGTGAGAGAGAGGTAACAAATAGAGAAGACGGTGGTCGCCTGGGTCGTCGTGCTGGCGAGGTGGTGAAGGGAAGGGGACGATGCACTGGAGACGACGAGAGAGACTCGATCGACAGAGTGAGAGTGACAGTCGAATTCGATAGGTTCAGGACGAGGAAACCTAAAACCAACGATTCAAAGATGATTTCTTCAATCTCATCCATCCATTCTAACTACAAATGGGCCGGTCCGGGTACCCGCAGTTCCTATACTTCAAGAACCGGCCCGAACCAAAAATTTCAAAGGCTCGCTCCGTTATCGTTTTTACAAAATAGGAACCGGCCTTTACCGGCCCTGAACCTTGATTACTCGCCCCGACCCGCGGTTCCTGTACCCACCCCTAATAGCTACACCATTATGGAAAGAATTGAAGCGTAGTGTTGCTCGCAATCAAGCACCAACTCACAAAGGGAGATACCAAAGTGTAGTAGGCCGTTTAATGTACTTGGCACACACGAGACCAGACCTTGCCTATGCTTTGAGCATAGTGAGTCAATACATGCTTGATCCTGGAGAACAACATATGAATGCAATTATGAGGATTTTGCAATATTTCAAGGGAAGTCTGGGCAAAGAAATTTTGTTTAAAAAGAATAATCATCTTAAAGCTAAAGGTTATATTGATACAGACTGGGCAAGTTCAGTGGACTATAAGCGCTCAACATTAGATTACTGTACGTTCGTTAGGTGTAACTTGGTTACATGGAGGAGTAAGAAACAAAATATGGTTGCACATTCTAGTGCAGAATTCGAAAACAAAGGTATGGGCCTTAGGGTTTTATGAAGTTTTGTGGCTTAAGCTTTTGCTAAGGGATTTGGGTATATAACATGATCGGCCCATGAAATTATTTTGTAATAATGAAGCTGCTCATGACATTGCACATAATTTGGTACAACATGATAGAATAAAACATGTTGAAGTTGACTAGTTCTTCATCAAAGAGAAATTGGAGGGGAAGAAAATTGAGGTACCGGGGATGAGAACGAAGGATTAGTTGGTAGATATCCTCACAAAGGCTATTTCAAGTTATAAGTTTTTAAGTTTCTTACTCAAGTTGGGCATGTGTGACATATATGCACCAACTTGAGGGGGAGTGTTGCTTTTGTATTTATTATGATAATCTTGGGATTCTTTGTCTAAATATGATTTGATGTAAATTATTTCTTCCCTATTAATGGATTGTAACACCTTATAAATACCTCCTTAAAAGATGAATAGACACACAAATTATTTCAAAGGCCATTCTCTTCTGAACTTGTTTTTTATTTCCATCAACTGAACCAGTACTCTTGTTTCGTAATTTGGAGTGATCCTTCTCATCGTTGATTATTGTACGTTTCAATGATAATTTAATAACTTTGCATTACTTAGGGAGTACTACTATATCTGTGGACCATGGGGCTGAGCTGTGATTTGTATGGTGCTACTTTTTTCGAACACATATTAATGCAGTACAATGTTAATGCAATGAAAAAATAGGAAGTTAACAAAAATATCATTGTTTCTTCCTTGTAACTTGTTGATTTTGAGTTCGAGTCGATAAAAATTACAGCAGTCAAAACCGATATAAAAGACCGATAAATGGAAACCATAAAAATTAAACTGATTAACTAATGAAAGAAACAATCTATTTGAACAATGCCACAACATTGTCACACGTGCGAGGGATTCCCAAGTTACACGTGTTTAGGTGGAACTCGGACAGTGAATTCCCTAAAAATGTCCGGTCATTTTCAAAAGGGTAATGCTAGGTAGATCAAATTTTTAAACTAAAGTCGCAGACTAAATTATGTATCACCAATATGAAATAAACACGTTAATCAACACTTCAATAATAATCCAATAATCAACAGCCACATCATTTGATTTAGAAATTTGGTTTCCTTACCATTATCTTTTTCAAAATACACTTATTTGAGTTTCCAAACATGCCAAACTCCTTATTCAAACAGTGTCACGCCCCGATCCCGACATACGTCCAGGATCGACACATGACGTTACCAAATCCCTGTATCTCAACATACCCCGTATCCGAGATATGGTAAATCACAACTGAAAAATCGAATCGCATAGTAATTTTTCGTATGCTTTATGGCTGCATCTAACCTCCTCGTTAGACTGTCTACATACCCTCAAAAGGGATCAAGCCATTCGTAGTTCACCATTTCACTACACTCGAACATTCATCACATAGACCACTAGGTCTCAACATAATACCACAATTCAATTATGTAGTACCTAAAGGAACATTTAACAAAGCACAATAATAATCTCTTGTCATATCGTTATTCATCCACACATATGCATTCCAACACCATCCAATTATCACATCAATCAATAATGTCAATCACCATATCATCAATAACACATCCAATTCATCAAAATGCAGGGCTAGAGCAACACAGTTCGGCCGAAGCCTACATCTCTAAAGTTGTCACAAATGAATCAAATGATGCAATTTTGGACCACTCAACGAAATCCATCAACATCGGGTTCCGGACCTCTCAACGGAACCAAGACACCATAAGGAATTCCGGACCACTCAACCGAACCAAACTAAAATATGATCGCCCATCAAATGTACCAAGTACAATTAATCCTCCTCACTTCTATAATGCATATGGTCCCCCAATGAGGATATACCAAGCAGAACCATATACATAGTTTAATGTCATAGGCAGTGATCACCCAACGCGGATATACCAAGCATGATCACTCCTTAGCATACATGGCCATAAGGATCGACCAACGCGGATTAACCAAGCGCGATCCATATATAGTATGGTCTCCCAGTGCGGTTTAACCAAGCAGGACCACTCGTGACCCCCCAGTGCGGATTAACCAAGCAGGGTCAAGATAATCAGGTAGGTAGTGATCACCCAATGCGGATATACCAAGCATGATCACTCCTAGAATACGTATGGTCCCCCAGTTCGGATATACCAAGCAGGACCATCAATGTACAACTACTACATGGTGTAGTAAATTCAACACCTCAACTTATCCACATCTCAACTCCTATGAGTTACAACGTAGTCACCTACACCATCAACTTCTCAAGGTCACCACTAATATGTCACCTAAGCATATAAGTGCTACAACATACTTCTAATAGGATTCTAGGATCACATTGTCATAAAAATAATCATACACATCATTCACATTACTAAAAAGATATTTTAACTCACATATGTCACAACCATCATCAGTACCAAGCCAAATCATGTTAATAAACATATGTCTACGGCTAAATATATAAAAAACACATTTCAATAGAAATCACCTTTATAAGATCAAGACATAAGCACATATGATACTAATATAAAAATCAAGGTAATAGCTATATCACATATACACAAGTCATTCTCTAACCAAAGTAGACTCACTAGACTTCACTTAATCTTCCGTAGTACTAATTTTAGTTATTAGGACGTTTCATGACATGTTGACCAAAAGTCAACTCTCGATCAATAGTAGGGTCCACAAACTTACGTAATTTGATCCGGAAGATCCGCACTTCGGATTTCCGATCCGTAACTCTCCAAAGTCCACATTATTCTCAAATAACAGCATACTAAAATCTCAACATGATCCGACGGTCGGATCTCCGCCAATTTCAAAATTCAAGTGGCGGTCGGCATTTTATTTTACAAACTTAGAAATCCAATTAGGGAAGATCCATACGTCGGATTCCCAATCCATAAATTTCTATGATCCACAAATATTATGTTCTATCACGCATTAAGGTTTGGTGATGATCCAACGGTCGGATCGTCGATTCATATTGACCAAGTAAGGTATCGTAATGAAACTAAGTCAAAACAATCAAATTACGTCATGCGGATATCAAACATGAACTTAGGGCATATAATTGAATTTAAAAGAACATCTTCGGCCCACTGGCCAGGCCGCTGCGGGTGGCGGTCGGCTGCCCCGACTTGCCGAAAAAATTCAACTATTTCTAAAAATTCTCAAAATTACAGAAATGAAGATCTCAGAGAGTAGAGCAAACTTTATACCTGCGTCCAAGTTCAATTTTTCCTGGAAAGGCTCCAATTTGCCTCGAACCCGTCGAAAACCCTATAAATGGGTGTCCTCAACACGTCACCTTTGGTGCTCCACCGCTCCTACCATTGGTTGGGCTTTGTTCCACACCTCAAGGGAAGTCTAATGGTGGTATTAATTTGATGAAATCGTTTCAGAATTGGGAGAATTGAAAGCACGGGTGCGTTTTTCCCCATTTCAAGACCAAATCTTATGATTTTTGGGGTGTAATAGGGAGAGGAAGGATCGTGGACTTAGGTGCATGAAGTTTCGAGGTTCAATTCGTCGAAAAATCGACGTAAACCATCGAAGAAAGGGTGGAAGGGGTCCGGGTCGTACAAGGGTTGGAGAAACCCGGTTTCTCTCTCCTTCTCCCCCCTTCCTTTCTCTCCTTTCCTTCTTTTCTGATTGGGCTGAGTTCACTTCCACTAGTCCCAGCCTGCCACATGGCTCTACTACACCATGCTCCAAAAGGTGTGGAGCTCTCCAGAAAATGGTCAAATGACCACTTCATCCCTGACTTTATTCGCTTATAACTTTTTCGTTACAATTTTGTTTCACGAACGGTTTACACCCACACGTTCGTGAGATCAAGCCCTAATTGAAAATATAAATTGTGATCTCGAAAGGTCTAC
This sequence comes from Cotoneaster glaucophyllus, assembly GCA_036320875.1. Lineage (NCBI taxonomy): Eukaryota > Viridiplantae > Streptophyta > Magnoliopsida > Rosales > Rosaceae > Cotoneaster > Cotoneaster glaucophyllus. Next base: position 24,251,254 of record CM070059.1, on the reverse strand, counting down.
GGATTTTAAATAATTAATTTCCAAACTTTAAACTTCTTAACCAGTTAAATTTAAAACTAAACTCAAGTAAATTAATATAATTTCTCAAAAAAATAACATAAATCTCAATAATAAAAATATGTAGATGATAACAGTGAAATCCAGGAACGGGATTTCACAAACATACCCTAATATGTTAGACCATCTCCAACCTAAGGGTCGAGAGGGCCATAAGGCCGAAAATACCTCGAAAATCGTCTCCAATCGAGGGCCAGACCAAAGGGTTGTGGACCCTACTGGACAAAAAAGGGCCAAAGGGCCAATCGGCCTGCCCAAATGAATCAGTCAACCGGCCCTGGGCCGGGCCACATACTGATGTCATATTTGATTTTTTTTATTTTTTACAGTTTTTTTGAACATTTTTTTATTTTTTTATTTTACATTAAGTAACATGAAACAATATTAAACAATATTAAATAACATTAAGTAACATTAAACAACATAAAAAAAAATTTAACAGCATGAAACTTAAACAACATTTTTAAAAACATTTAACAACATGAAAATTATTGACAATCCATAACATAAAATTATTCGGGTAATTTAATTTAAGTAACCATAGTAATTCAATTAAAATAATAAATTATGTTTGACCCTATGACCCTTTGACCATCGGTTGGAGATGATTTTTTGTGACAGGACTATGCTTGTAAGAAATATGACCCTGCATTATTCATTAAAATATTAATTTCTTAGAGAGCCAAAGGATTAAAACAAACCCTCTTACCCTTTTTCGATTGGAGATGATCTTAGGCACCGTTATTTTGGATCTAAAGTGAGTGATTATTTCATTGGAAAGTAAAGTGGTCCCTAATGCCACTCAAAGTATCGGTCCCCTTCGATCATGTCCATAAGTTTTGTGAGAAATATTTTTGGCTTTCTCCTGTATATGAATGATCACATGACAAATGCGCCAACCTCCAAGGCTCTCTTGTCCTAGTCAGTCAACTGCAATAGCAACACACCAACGATCAGAGCGAACAAGACATCCTCTTTATTTTATTTATTTAAAAAACAAAATCTAGACAGTACAATAGAATTTTATGTAAACTTTAAAGCTCATATGATACCAAATTCATTCTTAGTTTTTATTTTTTTGTCCCAAAGATAGATCGAGATAAAGTATACAGTAAAAATGAATGTAGAGAAATGAATAGAGGTTGGGACGAATGACTGAGAAAATATAGAAGAATATATGAAAATGAAAACTTAAACGTGGAAACACCTTCAAATAATTTTACAATTAATGGTTTGTAGTTTTTATAGTTTGTTTCCCATTTCCTATACCTTTCATCCACTACTATATTCTTCATTCTTCGTTTCACTCATTTTCTTTCTCTTTATATATGTCACAAAATATGAAAGTTAAAAATTAAAAACAAAATAGCTATCAAATGGTTATTTAGCAGAGACCTCTTTTTTCCTTTGTTTTTCTTAGGCAGTCTTAAATTAACAGATAGTTTTGAGTTTGGGAGACGCCTATATATCAGGGCAGTGATTGTATCAAGTGGATGTCCCAAGCTACACAACTCACATTCTTATTGGCTAGAAGAAAGAAATCTAGATGCTAGAGAGATATTATTCTGACTTTTTGTCATTGGTTGGCTGGTGAGGAGAGATCGATGGCAACATGTTATGGCCTATCCATGTGTTTATGGCCAAAACCAAAAACTCCATCTTCATTCAGAAATCTCTCTTCCCCTCTCTTCCCTTTCCCGTCTTTCCCACACAGAAAACCCGACACCATCAGCTTGTCATCGTCTTCAACTGCCTCCATGGATTCAGCCTTGAGCAACGAAGTGGCTAAAGACTTCTCTCCCTTCCTCAAAATATACAAAGATGGTAGAGTGGAGAGACTTTCAGGCACTGATGTTGTTCCCACATCACTCGATCCACAAACCGGCGTCGAATGTAAAGATGCCGTGATTTCAGCCGAAACCGGCGTGTCAGCCAGACTCTACATCCCCAAAACCAAAATTACCACAAACTCAACAAAGCTTCCTCTCCTTATTTACTATCACGGGGGTGGATTTTGCATGGGGTCACCATTTTGTGCCTACTACCACAACTATCTCACAACCCTAGTTGCCGAGGCAAATGTTGTTGCTGTCTCTGTTGATTACAGGAAGGCCCCAGAGAACCCTCTGCCTTTAGGGTACGATGATTCATGGGCTGCTCTCGGTTGGGTTCAATCCCATATTGAAGGGCAAGGGCCTGAAGAGTGGCTCAATTCCTTTGCCGATTTCGAAAGAGCGTTTTTTGCTGGTGACAGTGCTGGGGCTAACATAGCTCATCACATGGCTGTGAGATTAGGGTATGAGGGTTTGGTTGGTGTTAATCTCAAAGGTATTGTTTTGGTGCATCCTTATTTTTGGGGGTCAGAACCAATTGAGGGTGAGACTGATGTGGCTGAGAATAGGGCAAGGGCTGAGGCTATATGGCGGTTTGCTTATCCGACTACTAGCGGAGCGGATGACCTGCTTATAAACCCGGGAAAGGATCCGAAGCTGTCGAAATTAGGGGCAGAGAGAGTGCTGGTTTGTGTTGCAGAGCAAGATGCGTTGAGGCAAAGAGGTTGGTATTATAGTGATTTATTGAGGAAAAGTGAGTGGGGAGGAAGTGTGGAGGTTGTGGAGTCTAAGGAGGAGGACCATGTATTCCATTTGAACAATCCAGTTGGAGACAATGCTGTGGCTTTGCTCAAGAAAATTACGTCCTTCCTCAATCAGGATATATAAATGCCTGAAATTGGGTTCTCTATTTCTAAATTGATGGTAGTTTTAATAAGTCTTGAGTTCTGTAATAAGCAATAAAAAACTGCAACTTGAATTTGCTCTTCTCAGCAATTCAACCACTCGTTTTTAGAGGATCACTCACTTCATTGTTGTACTTTGATCCCCTTCTTGATTATTGTACGCTTTATTGGAATTTACTATTCTAATTTATAAAGAGATTTCAAACTTGAGTACTTGCACAAAACTCTAATCCGGGCCTACATCTTTTATTAGGTTATTTAATTAGTACTATGAATATTATTGGGTTGAGTACAACTATATCTAATGGTTTGAGTATGACTTGTGTGGTGCACTTTTTTCCTAGATAAAAATTGACTTTTCAAAATACCCATTGACCATATTTTTTAATGCAAACTGCATTGAAGGGGAGGAATCAAATGTACGACATTGGATGTAAAAATAAAGGGCCGATGAACTTTTAACACCTCAATTTTTTATCACATAACAAACTTACAACTCATCTTTTAAACATTGCAATATCATATGTCAACTTACGAATTTGCCACTGTCATATTTTAAACATTGCAATATCATAACAAACTGTTTAGGCCCAAAATTACACAATCGGCCCGAACGGTCGAGACCGTTGAGTGAATGAAGTTCTAAGCCGTTAGGTGACTGAGTCAGGATAATTTTAGTTATTGTTAAGGAATAATATTGTGATTTTTACCATAATAATTATTTCTTAATAATATATTGAATTATCTAGAACACGAGAATGTGATAAAGGTTAAGTGGCCGAAACCTATTGGGATAAGGAGTCCTAGGCAAATCATGGTGCATGAATGAATTTGGCCTGCGGTTGGGGGCAGATTCAAAGTCTTAGTTGAAGTAGGATCGGCCGAGATAGAGTTGGATTAGGATCGGCCGAGGTAGAAGTTGATGAGGAAGAGGATTCCTACCCAAGGACGATTCTAACTCGATCAGGAGTATTTGCACTACTATAAATAGAGGGAGGAGCACAACATTCAGGGATCTCCAACTCAACACACAAATCTGCCCTGCGCAAATCCTCTCAACCTTTGAGATTTTTATTTTCTTGTCCGCCAACACATCTTCAGTTTGGATAAACAGCACTGTGGAGGCAACCGGTAAACATCTTCAGTTTGGATAAACAGCACTGTTGCCGTAGAATCAGCCGACCGCGGAGCACCTTCAGTTTGGATAAACAGCACTGCGTCGAGGCCGACTGGTTATCTATCCAAGTCTCGGCCGAGAAGGGTTTTCGAATCCTTATTGGCAGAGGTCATCTCATTAGCCTTCTCGGCGTAGTGAGGTGTTACAGGTTACTACATTCGGCACATTGAAAGCCGAATTTGATATTGAACTTCGCAGAACTAGCAGCCTTGTCTTCAGGCTCTAGAACCCAAAGGCCGAGGCGTGTTCCTTCCTCGGCCGCAGTCGCAAGATTCAGAAGTCAGCCGCGCATATAACGCAACATCAACATTTTACTCACCGGCAGAGTTCGGCCGTCGAGTTGGCACGCCCCGCATTCAACCGAAGGACGTAGTTAGCTCATAGATTATTCGGCCTGCGCGCCACGTAGGCTTGGTAGTTTTTAGGGTCAACATTTTGGCACGCCCAGTGGGACCCAGTGCTAAAAACTACGAAGTTCACATGATAGATCAAGATCTCAATCAGGCTTCAGTGGGTGAGCTTTGGCACTTATTAAAGGAAAATGTCAAGAAGCAACAAAAATTCCTCGACCGGATCCTTGAAGCATATGAAGAAAGGCAAAAATCTTTCTCTCAGATGAGAAAGGTGAAGGTTCATCACAGCTTACAAGATCAATGGTTAAATGAAAATAAAGCTCAATTTTATGAGTGGCTTGATAAAAAAAACGCCATTTGGGTTCAAATCAATTCCATTTGAAGAATGGTTGGATCAAAAGGCCGGGGGGCAATTTTTCGCTCCGGCCACAACCAACATTCGGCCTACGAAGATTGTCGAGACGGCCGAAGAAAAACCTAGGCCACCTATTTTTTCGGTTGAGACTGAAAGTGTGGTTGGCCTAGGAGAAAAAGCTTAAGTTTCTGAGTCAAAAATTGACCTAGAAAATGATTCGTCAGCGGAGTGTTCCAATGACGAACAGGGCCAAGACATGGTTTTAGACGCCGAAACCACGCCAATCGATATGATTATTGGCGATAAAGCCGATATAAAGAAATCTCATTCGACTAAGTTGTTCGAGTTAAAAGCCGAAATTGGTAAAATTATTATGCCTGGGGGGCATAATAATTGTTCAACACATTCGGCGGTCGAAAATGAAAAATATTTCTCCAAGTCAGAAATATTTGGGGAAAATTCTTTATTCGGCCTAGAGCGAAATCAAGTTGAGAATTTTAATATTAAAATATCTCGACTCGGAATAAAACATCGTTGGCCTCCTCCTGATTATGATTTGGCCTCTTTTATCTTCTTTTGTTTAAAAAAAAAAAAAAAAAAAAAAGAAAAAAAGAAAAAAAGAAAAAAGAAAGAATTATTTTCTTACCCATTCGGCTCCTCGGCCGATGCGTAAGAAATTAAGGGGGGCATAGGTGGTACAAGGTGGTACACGGCGGTTAAAGAAAAAAAAAATCGGCTGTCTAGGCCGAAGGTAAGCAAGCAAGCAAGGCGGTGGGTTTCAAAGGCCGAGAATCAGGGAATTGCTATGGTTTAGTTATGCTTTTGCAATTCGGCAGAGATCCCCAGTTCTTTGCCCGAGTAAAAGGAAATTTGGTCGAATACCATTCTTCGGCCGAATAAGAAAATTTCGCCGAATACAATTCATTGGCTGAATAAAAGAAATTTGGCGCGCTCGGTGAGAAGCATTGCGGGGCGTTATGTGGGCCGAAGTTGGTTTGTCATGATTCGGGCCAAGCAGGCCGAGCTGCCAAAACAGATTCTTCTCGACCTCGGCCCACTTTACTCTCGACCCCAATTTTTCTCTACACCCAACGAGTTTTGCCGAGCCTGGTATGAATTGTGGCAGCCGAGGAAGACCACAGTGTTAACAGAACATACATGTTATTGCCAAGGGGAACAAAATTTCTTTTTCGGCGATACGACGGGGTTTACTAGTAACAAGACAATTAATTTCCTTAACCATTCGGCTTATGAGCCGAAACTTAAGGAAACTGGGGGGCAATGTTTAGACAATCCGCCCGAACGGTCGAGACCATTGAGTGAATGAAGTTCTAAGCCGTTAGGCGACTGAGTCAGGATAATTTTAGTTATTGTTAAGGAATAATATTGTGATTTTTATCATAATAATTATATCTTAATAATATATAGAATTATCTAGAACACGAGAATGTGATAAAGGTTAAGTGGCCGAAACCTATTGGGATAAGGAGTCCTAGGCAAATCATGGTGCATGAATGAATTTGGCCTGCGGTTGGGGGCAGATTCAAAGTCCTAGTTGAAGTAGGATCGGCCGAGGTAGAAGTTGATGAGGAAGAGGATTCCTACCCAAGGACGATTCTAACTCGATCAGGAGTATTTGCACTACTATAAATAGAGGGAGGAGCACAACATTCAGGGATCTCCAACTCAACACACAAATCTGCCCTGCGCAAACCCTCTCAACCTTTGAGATTTTTATTTTCTTGTCCGCCAACACATCTTCAGTTTGGATAAACAGCACTGTGGAGGCAACCGGTAAACATCTTCAGTTTGGATAAACAGCACTGTTGCCGTAGAATCAGCCGACCGCGGAGCACCTTCAATTTGGATAAACAGCACTGCGTCGAGGCCGACTGGTTATCTATCCAAGTCTCGGCCGAGAAGGGTTTTCGAATCCTTATTGGCAGAGGTCATCTCATTAGCCTTCTCGGCGAAGTGAGGTGTTACAGGTTACTACATTTGGCACATTGAAAGCCGAATTTGATATTGAACTTCGCAGAACTAGCAGCCTTGTCTTCAGGCTCTAGAACCCAAAGGCCGAGGCGTGTTCCTTCCTCGGCCGCAGTCGCAAGATTCAGAAGTCAGCCGCGCACATAACGCAACATCAACATTTTACTCACCGACCGAGTTCGGCCGTCGAGTTGGCACGCCCCACATTCAACCGAAGGACGTAGTTAGCTCATAGATTATTCGGTCTGCGCGCCACGTAGGCTTGGTAGTTTTTAGGGTCAACACAAACTTACCATTGTCCATTAAAAAATCCTTTAATTTTTTGTTAACTACTGACGTGGCAGACATTAAGCCCCTCAAATTTGCTACATAGACTAACAAATTAAATTAATTAATAGAAAATAAAAAAATAATGCCTCTCTCCCCCATCTCTTTTTCCCTCTTTTTGAATCCTAGCATCGCCTAGGCCTCTCGCCCCATTGCCCCACCACAATTTCTTCAAGTTCTTGGTCTTCACCCTTTTTCTAAGTAAAACCATCAAATAAAATTACAAAAGTGTGGGCGAGCAGGAGGTGGTAAATTCTAAATCTTGAAAAGTCTGCGACAAACAACATAAAACTCTCAGAAAAACCCCAAAACCCCTGAAACCCAAAGTTCCTAAAAACTAAAACGAAAAAGCCCTAGAAAATTAAAACCTAGAAATGGAAGTCCGGGTGATTGCTTTAGGCCGACTCGTGGCCTTCACCAGGGGGATCCTATCTCCCCATATTTATTCCTTATTATCAGCGAAGTCTTGTCCAGGTTATTCTTGCATGCTTCTGAGGCGGGGTTTATCGAAGGGATAAGGCTTAGCGCTCATGGTCCTACTTTATCTCACTTATTATTTGCAGATGACACCCTGATTTTCTTGTCGGCGTCAAGGACAAATTGCGAAAATGTGGACAGGTTGCTGAGGAATTATTGCCACGCCTCGGGGCAGGAGGTCAGCACCCAAAAATCGGTTGTGTTTTTCAGTGCTAACACACCCCTGTCTGTTCAGGAGGAGCTCTGTGGGATTTTGACGTGACTAAGGCGGAGGATTCTGGAACTTACTTGGGGATCCCTGCTGGGTGAGGTAAGTCTAAGATGGCGGCCCTGTCTTATGTTAAGGATCGGGTATTGTCAAAAATTCAAGGGTGGAAGAACGAATTTCTTTCACAAGCTGGCCGTGAGGTGTTGATCAAGGCAGTGGCTCAGGCAGTGCCTTCTTACCCAATGAGTGTCTTTCGCGTCCTGGTTAGGCTTTGTAGAGATATTAACGGGGCAATTGCGAAATTCTGGTAGGCGAATTCAGACAAAGCCCGGGGTATCCACTGGATTAATTGGCGGGAAATGGGGTTGCCCAAGTCTGATGGTGGTATGGGGTTCAAGAACTTTGAAGACTTCAACCTTCCTCTTCTTTCTAAACAAAGTTGGCGTCTTATCCAGGAGCCTAATTCGTTATGGGCTAGGGTCCTCAAGGATCGGTATTTCCCAAACTCCTTGTTCTTGGAGGCTAAACGGGGAGGCCAAGCCTCTCGGATCTGGTCTAGCGTTATGGGGAGGCGGGATGTAATTTTGAAGGGTGCTCATTGGCAGGTTTTCAATGGTAGGCAAGTTCGACTTTGCAAAGATGTATGGGTCCCAATTGCGGTTGGTCATCTGATCCCCATTGACAATGGCGAGGTGAATTTGGAGCAGTCGATGGAGACAATCATTAATCACGATGCTGGTGCTTGGGATTTTGATCCTATTTGTAATGTCATCTCGGCGACGGATAAAATGGCTATTGAGAGTTCTTATTTTGGTGTTCCCGAGTGGCCTGACCGTCTGGTTTGGCGGGCGGACAAAATGGGGAATTACATGGTTAAATCAGGTTATCAATGGATCCTTGGGCAACGCCCACCTTGTGCTGGTCTTATTCATTCAATTAACTTGAATGTTTGGAAACTGATTTGAGGAATTCAGGCACCTCCCAAGATGCGAAGCTTCTTGTGGAGTGTCATCCGTGGAGCTATTGCCACCTCCCGGAATCTCTTTCGGGGACGATGCTCCCCTTCCCCTACATGCCCAATTTACGGCGATCAAGACGAGTCAATTGAACATCTCCTCCTTTTATGCCCATGGGTGGAAGTGGTTTGGTTTGGTGGCTCTCTTGGGCTTCGGTTGGACCCAAATTTTACTTCTTTGTTAGCTGCTTAGCTGCTCGGGGTGGGAAATGGGAATTACAGAACTAAATTGGAGAGGGCGAGGTCTCTCACTCTGGTTCCGATCTCTTGCTAGTTTATTTGGAGATCCAAGTGCTTGGTTGTTTTCGATCAGCATCAACGGTCGCCCTCCAACACAATTGCTGCCATCAGGAACGCGTTTGACTGCTTCCTTTTGGCAACACGTTGTTGATAGGAGTATATTTATGCGACTTAGTTAGCTTGTTTTCTTGCATTTACTTAGTTAAATTATGTTAATTATAGTGTTTAAAGTCATTTTCGTGCAATTTCAGGTCCTAATGACAAAGTATGCAAAAAGAGGCAATTTGGAGCATTCTAGAGCAATTTTGTGCCAATAATGGATAGCTTATGATTCAAGCAAGGTGAATGGACGAATTTGAAGATCAAAAGAGGCTAGGAATCAGCTAAAGAGATGGAGAAAATAAAGTCAAGATAAGAAGATAAGAAGTTAGCAAGAAATATGGAACATTATCTCAAACATTATCCAAAACCTTATCTTATCTCATCCAAACAACCTTATCTTATCCTTACCTTATCCTAATCCTATCCTACCTTGTTTTCAGCTACAAAGAGGAATTCCCACTTACATTAGAACCTCTAGAACCTGTTTCTAGAAGCCATATCTTATTCCCTACAAATCTGGCGCCTAGACTCTTTCTAGAAGCCCTTATCATGCCGCAGGTCCTATCCCTTGTTGGAGTGGATTGTGCAATCCCTTTCCCACCAGAATTTGCATCAAAATAAGTCCCTCTCTTCTGCAAAACCGTGCCCTCCTCTCCCTATAAATAGATGTGCTGCACTCCTCATTCAGTCACCACCCTCTCACCACAATTCATCATCTACTCACCTATTCCATCGACCCATCCGCACCACCCTTCACAGCCTCAAACCACCTGCCATCCTCATTGTGCCACAGCAAGGAGAAGAAGAGGAGTCCTTAGGAGCCGTGCTTATCACTCAATCTGGATTGTTCGGCGTTCTTAGGTGTATTCTACCTTATGTTTTGGTTGTTTAATTTATTTTTCCTTTGTCTTGCTGTAATTATGAGAGGCTAAACTCGTTTTGGCTAGAGGATACTTTGAAACCATGATTTTATGTGCTATATGAATTGATAAATTTCAGTTACAGATTCTTGAATTATGAATGCAATTGGCTTAACTGTTTAATTCAGAACTTATTTGTGTATGTTGATTGAGGGTGCACACTTAATTTGCATGCATGAATCTGATGCTAGAATGTAAGTAAGTTTCACATAATCGTTACAAACTTATGTTCAAAAGTAGTGAAGGTCGCTGGTCACGATCGTGTTAAGTTCAAAAGTAGTTATTAATGCCTCGTCAATGCTTATGATTCTCATGGAACATAATGATCTCTGATTGTGTCTCTATTATGATGTCATGTAGGGGACTTGATGAGAATAATTTGGTTGCAGATGCGTTGTCCATCCAATTCAATGAATTTAGGAGAATCTGAGGATTAATTTGTGATTGACACGGTTAATCTGGGGTGTTGTCATTCGTAATTCAATGAAAACGCAACTGGAAGTTGAGTCATATGCATATAAATCATGTGTGGAGAAGGAACTTTCTAGCTAGTCCACCATCCATCCCAAACAGTGGCGAAGCCAGGAATTTTTGGGAGGAGGGGCGAAATTTAAAAGCGTAATGGGTTCCAATAAAATGTAGACAATCAAATCATTTTAGATAGTAAACAATATTCAATGTCGTTCACAGTTTGTCAATACAAACAAGTTGTAATTATTGTCGGTAAAATTTCATGTCATGAAACGTTGCATAATAAACTCATTGTCAATAAAAACAAAAACATCCCTCTCAATATAAACAATCAAGCTATCACACAACTGTTGTACATCTCACTTAGTAATATCAAAAACACTCTCACGTAATAGGAACGCTAATGATATTTTCCTCACAAAACTTTTGTATATTTGAAACAAGCCCTCAAAGTCATCATTTCTCAAGAATTAAAAGAAAATAAGATGAAATACTTTTAAATACCGGAAATAATAACAAGAATTAGAAAAGAACAATTCCAAACGTCAACCTTTGTTTTTGAATAGTCAAAACAAAATGAGAGAGAGGGAAGAGATTTAAAATGGTGGGCTGGTAGTGCGGTTGGGAAAGAAAACCACGTGGCAGCCCCCAGCACTCCTCACGTTTCTCTCTCTCTCCCCTACCCCGAGACCCCATTTCCTTCTCTCACTCACTTCGACTCTCTCTCTCTTTTCTCTGCACTGTCTCTCTCTCTTGAAACCCTCCGTGACCACACACACACACGCAGCAGCACCATCTGCTCGACTCGAGCAGCTCGAGGACACCACCACCATCATCAGACATCATCAGTCTTCTCTCTCCCGCCTCTGTGAGAATGGCGGAGCCCATAAACTCTCCGGCGAGTCTTCTTTGATTTTCCGGTTAGGTAAGTCTCGGATCTTTCTCTCGTGTTAGTGTGAAGCTCAAATTAGTTCGATCAGCTGTACTGCACAGCAGCAGAAGTCCTTCGTTCACCACCGTAGAAAGAACAGACAGGGAGCGAGCGAGCGGAGGGGAGGGGCTGACTGGGCGCTAGGGCTGTGTTTTCGTGCAAATTTGCCTAGTTTAAAGTTTCTGTTTGTTTTAGTTTAGTTTCACTCTAAAACCAATCCCCCTTTACTTTGTTGAGTCAATTAGGTTATAATCTGTCCTAGTTTGTGTTTGTGTGTGTTTTAAGGCAAGTCAAAACAAATTTTCGTCCAAAGTAGTGTCTAGTGTCTAGAATCTGTCTAATTGGTGTTTTTAAGCTGTTTTGAGTCTTTTAAGTTTGTTTTGAGTCTTTTGAACCTGTTTTGAGTCCTTTGAGTCTATTTAAACGTTTTTAAGTTTGTTTTTGTGTTTTTGAGTCAGTTTAGAGTTGATTAGCAATCCCTCCTAATCCCCGGCCTAGAACGATCCTTACTTGTATATATACTACAATTGACAACAAGAGGGTTTAATTTGAGTGCTTAACTTTTATAACATCAGTTGCTTGCCGTCCTCCCTCCAGAGTGAGTCTATCTGATCCCTCCCATGGTCCCCTCATCCTCAAAATTTGTTTAAGGTCAATGTCGGTGCTAGTTGGAGGTCGGGGGAGTCCCGGGGTTTCATGGGTATTGTCATCCGTGATGCTCAATGCAGATGTATTGAGGTGGCTCGGGTGTAGGTTGCTGCTTCTACTGCTCTGATGGCGGAAGCCATGGCGATATGGGAGGGGTCTGCCCTTGCTCGGAGAAGGAATATACTCCAAATTGTTGTTGAATCTGATTCCAAGCTACCAATATACTATCTTAATGCTGGCTTGGATTGTACCCCTTGGGAAGTTCTCCCCATTCTAAGCCGTGTCTTGGCTTTGGGCACGTCTCTCCAGACGTGTACCTGGTCTTGGATCTCAAGATTAGCAAATGCTACGGCGGATTTTGTTGCGTCGCATTGTGTGGCAGGGATGTGCAATTCTGTGTGGGTTGAAAGACCCCCATCCTCGCTTATGGGAATCCTCAACAAGGACGGTCTCCCTTGTCCCCCATAGGTTGTTTTGGTTAGAAAGTGTTAGATCGACGTATTTGCTGAGCTTGGCTACATCTTGTACCCCTTTTATCGATCTTGCTTTCTCTATGTTAGTTTTTGTCAGCCTTCGTGGCTTTCTCCTTGTATCTTGCCTTTTGCCCTGGTTTATGAATGTCCAGTTTCGTCAAAAAAAAAAAAAAAAAAAAAAAACCAAAACCTAGAACGTAGAACACAGATAAAAAACCACAAAATCCAGAATATTCAAGAAATTAACTTAAAATTTAAAAATTAGAGAAAATAAATTTCAGAAATTCATAAAATCAAATTTCAGAAATTACCATAGTAACATCATTGCTAGAAGTGGCCATTTGAAAATTCAACCAAGACTTTGAATTTTCGAAATCCTCCATAATATTATACGAAGAATGGAAGTTCATTATAGTCTAGTTTCTTTTTCTCTTTCTTTCTTTTTTTTCCTACATTGTTCCCTTTTTCTTGTTTCATACCAGAACGACCACTACTACAATTGGTAGACCAACCATCACCATCACAGATCCTTCCCCAACGCTTGTCAACTATCACCATGTGTAGTGGATATGGATTTCATCGAAGAACAGATAAAAAAAAAGGAAAAACAGGAAAAAATTGATTTAAATGTCAGTTCACGTTGTAATTAATGGGAGGATCCACGTGTCAATTAATGGGTTGCATTTGTAAGTTGATGTATGACGTTGCAATGTTTAAAAGATGAGGTATGTGTTTGTTATGTGAGCCAAAATTGAAGTGGAAAAATGTAGTTTACCTAAATAAATGTCGTTAACTATTTGAGCTCATTGTTTCTTACATAAGGAATGTTAACAAACGAGCTACGTATCCAAACAGAACGGTTGGGCTCATAAGACCGAGGGGTAGAACCATCATATTAGTGGCCTAGCATAAAAAATTGAGAGTTACCTAAGTAGTTCTCGGTCTATGTTGATGTCGACAGTTCAGATCTTAATAGTGCCTAAGAGCCCTAAACCCTTTCAATTTCCATTGTAGTGGGGCTCCATTCGGTTTACCCAAGTAGCTCAAGCCCTTGGAGCCAACGGCCAGGCAACTTGGGGTTTGGCAACTTCCCATTTTGCCCATTCGGCGCTTTCAGAAGTGGCTCCAGTAGGTCATTCTTCATCACCTTACTAATGGTTTCTGGGGTAGGTTCCTTGGACAATAGTCCAAGGATTTAGTGTTTCAACTTTTCTTCATCAAGGTATTTAGAAGAGCTTGACTGTTTGGTGCTCAACTGAATCCTTGATGGACTGGAGCTCGTAGGAGATCTGTTGGCAGCAGATAAATTCTTGCTAGTTTGAGCCATTGTTAGAGGTTGGAAGAGATTTAAGAAACAGGTCAGTTTCTACGGTTTTGGTTTTCTGGAAGTTGAAAAGCTTGGATGCAAATGCGCATAGTTTCTAGAGAAGATTTGAAAGTGTGAAGAAGAAATAAAATATCTGGTTTTTTATGGGCAAGATAAGTGGAGGAAAATCGGGAAACATCTTTGAGAAATACTCTAATCATCACATTTTTGAATTTCGAGGCATCTGAGTCACCTTCACAGCACTCCATTATGCATGAAGCTAACGTGTCTCCGCTTTCAAGGCACATCTATCAAAGAGGGACGTTTTGATGACCTATGCATCTGGAGTGTGAGGTGTGTGAAACAACTGAAGATAAAAAGGCGTCGTAAGGGGGTAGTGGCGCGTGTAGGGACCAAGTGCATTATATGTTGGTGAGTGGGTGGTTGGAAGATAGTCGCTTATATAAAAACCTTTGGGCCAAGTGTCCACGGTCGAAGATTCAGAAACGAAGGGAAATATTTGGGCCTCGGCAGAGAAAGGTTATAAACCTGTTTTTAGTCTTTTAAATCAAATCGAGTCCAATCCAAGAATTATACTCGGTCCTCGAATCCACGATGAAAAACGTCGTCATGTGTGGGCACCCCATGATTGTGACCTGTCACTCCCTAATCCAAGATTCAGTCTAAACTCGTGATTAGGACGTGACAAGGTGTTATCAAAGCACAATTTGTATGATTGTTTGTGTTATTCCCTATTGTTAATAGTACTTACTAACTTTTTAATTTAACAAAAGGGATCTTAATATTGACTTTGTATTTTATGTATATTTGAATTGGTAGTATCTGGTGCAACATTAACATTGTATCTTCACATTTTAATAAGTCTAGATTAGCTAATTTAGTTAAAGTGTGAATCACGTCCTAATTCAGAGTTTAGACTTAATCTTGGATTCGGGCGTGACATGACTTCCAATAGGTAAAACACCTTATGTTTGGGACCTGGCAGCAACAAAGCTGTTCATAGTAAGGCCAGATGGTATGAGTTCATCCTTCAACCGTTTTAGCATCTTCATGATCGAGACTAGCATGATGTTCAATGTTCTCCCCCAAACCACAAGCACCTTAGAAATTGGAAAGCTTTCTATGTATATGGTTACGTATAGAGGTTTTAGATGTTGTAAGTTAGTGGCCAGCATTCTAGGGAAAACTTCAGGCAAGGCGGTGAGTCGTTCTTCTTGGCTAACCTTCTCGAACGAGTCAGTTGTTAAAAAATTCATGTGAGCGAAATCGTCGACAATCATATCCCCTTCTAAAAATTTCGACCAATAAGTGCTCAACTGAAACTCAAGGGGATGAACATATGCCATTGTAAACACAAAAATTCTGTAATGAATGAAACGAGAACACGTGTACAAAGTAGATTTGTATTGATTTGAATTTGTAGGTTACAATCTTTGTTTACAATTTTCCTCTAATTCAATCTTCAAATTTGATGTAGATGTGTAGGTTGTTGATCTAAGGGTCATGATGACTTGATCTCAGAAGAACGATTGAACGATTGCTTCAAGTTTTGAGCTTGAAACGATGTTTGGATGATCTTTTTCTCAAATTTGCGGCAAGGGATGATGCTGATGTAGGATTTTGTTGATTCAAGGGTCTTGGCGACTTAATCTTAAAACAAATGTTGTTATAAGTTGCAACAAAGTCTTGAAGGAATTGGCACAAGTGCTTGTTGATTGTTCAAGATGAGTGCTTCAGCTTTGGTCGAAAGAAAGCTTTGGCTTTGGTTGTACGTTCTTCAAATAGAGCTTTAGCAGCGTATTAGTCTTCAAAGATTTGGCAGAAGTTCTCCTGAATGTAGAATTTTTCGACCCTTATGCTTGTGGGAGGACCTTGTATTTATAGGCTTCTCAAAGATTACCTTTGGGTGGATTTGGCTTTGATTTATGTCCTAATTCGTCCATGGGAGAATTTAGGGATGTTTTTTGTCTTGATTTCAGCCATCTTCACTCCCTTGTCCAAATTATAAGGTCTTTGTTGCCTATTTTGTGAGCAATCTTCAATTCTTGCTTGTTTTATGAAGATGCCTTAAGTTTCTTTCTGGTTTTGAGAATACTTTGAACCCTTGCCCTTTTTTTTAAGAGAGGTTTTCTCTCTTTGGCCGAATTCTGGGAAGTTTTAAGCTTTATTTGCTTGATTTGTGCTATATGTCATTCATGACTTGTCCATTTGTAATGAGTCATATGTCAGGTGGAGCTTTGCGATGCATCATTTGTATGTAATGAAATTTACATGTCTACAGCCATATTGATTTCGATGTTGTCTAGGACCAATGGTCCTGTCGTAGCATCATAGACTTCCTTCATTACCAAATACAACGTCCTCATACAACGTCCTCATAAGAATTAAACTCCACATTTGTGATAAAAGATGATGTTGGCTTGATACTCGTATTTTCGGCACTCGAATTGAGAGTTGTTGTTTTGTTTGACAGTCTAACTACGGTTTTGGTTGCTTCAGCCAGAATCTTCTTATGAATTTGACGTTGGTAGGCAATTTTAGCATCCCGAGCGCCTAAGTAACCATCGAATTTCTTTTTTCTTTTTGTCTCTGCTTCAGTAAGACCGAACAATGTGACGACCAAGAATACATAGAAATGTCCAAGTATGTATCATAGGTCATCTAGAGAGAAGGGAAGCTTCTTATTGTCTTTGTCAACATATAGTTCGACCACGAATCCTAGCACCTTGGCTTCACAGATGTACTGAAATCTGGATAAAATTGTTGGATTAGAATTCTTTAGGTCATCGCTTCTTTGGCCCCAGGGCCAGTCAAAGCCAAATCGAGGCACTCTTAGCATTCCTTGGGCAAATCGTACAGATCACGGGCTGATTACTTTTTGTAAAACTCTATCATATATTCCAGCGATTCGCTAGTGAAAAAAATGTGCCTACCTTGTCGAATCTTGATTAATGGTTCCTTTGGAGAAAAATGAAAAAGGTTTTCTTCAACTTTCTTAGCATAGTGTTCAATTCGTGCTTTCAACTCTCCGGGCCAAAGTGAAAGCTTAATCCTTCTCTTAGATTCTTCAATCTTGGTTTCAATTATTTGAACCCCCTCTTTCTTTCCTTTGGCAATTTCAGTAATGATCGAAGGAGTCAGTTCTTTAGAATCCACCTTCATTTTTTCCCCATGCTGCCAAACTTAAGCCATGTCTTGTTGAATGTTGGTAACTTTGGCACAACATCGAGCTTCGCGCTGACACCGAAATTTATGAGATTTCGATATTATGGTATATGCGCTGGCTGGCAAATTGTAACTGTGCCACTGGTTTTCTGAAGGCTCTAATGGCTTGAATGTTTTTTGTGATGGCGATGTACTTAGTATTAGCGATGCTCTTGAATGGCTAGTGTTGGAATCCAAGTATTCCTCATTGCAGAACTCCTTGTTGAAGTCAAGCAACCGTTGAACTAGCAGCTTCCGAGCATTCGTTCATGGATCGAGTTTAGCAAATACCCTTGTTTGATCCTGCTCAAAAGTGTGGCTACTCAGTTGGAATCCATAAGGCTTTGAACTACTTCCTTTGGTGTCTGGAAGAGACTGACTTTGATTACTCAACTGAATGATTCAGTTTCAGCCTAGTGATCGTGACTTCATATTTGCACCGACTACAAAGCACTATTGGTGTGTTAGAGCAACTTGACTTCTGACTCCTGACTCCCAGATTCGCTTGTCAGAGCAACCCTCAGTGTCTTATCCTGCTTAGGTATGTAGGCATTGACCATGTTGATAGTGGCTGGTGGGACGAAATCATTGTCAACCAACATCTGTGCCTTCTCTGCAAAATTAAGCTTGCCTTTATTGATCCAATCATGGATAGCATCGCGAAACACACTGCAATTGTTGGTTGCATTCTTGTTGGAATTGTGAAATTTGCAATAAACCTTTCCTTTTATGTCTTTGACCCTAGGTATAACATGACCTGGTTGAAGTTTGATTATCTTTGTCGCAAGAAGTTGGTAAAAAATATTAAAGGCCTAGTAATGTCGAAATAGGCCTTTGAAGGTTAGGTTGTAACCTCGGCCAAAGCTACCTCTGTCATAATATCCTTTGTATTTGTGTGAAACAATGCTTTGCACACAAACTGCTTATCGATTATGATTTCGGCGACATCTATACTGATATATGGTGCCCCCATGTCCCGAGATATGGCGTAACTCATGACCGGATTTTTGTATAGCGTTCCTTGGTAAGCCGTCTTAGTCGTTAATTCTTCTTTGAGCAACGAGTCATCTTGCTTGACATGTTTGGGTAATTCGTACATATCACAAAATTTCATTATGAGGAATTTCTTTGGGGATTCCATTTCGAGATCGTTCAAGGCTATCTAGACATATTATGGCTCAGGATGAGGAGCTTGGGGCTAGTTTTTAGCTAGCTTGAAACGATACATATATTTGGCAGGTGATTCATTTGGTGCTTGGGCCTACACTTCAATTCCAGCTCAGTAGAATTGCTCATGGAACTTCTTGACGTCCCAAGTTTGCACTAAATTTGGTGGAAAATTGATGTACAATGAAAAAACAATTAAGGTATCATCATCGAACACCTGTCTAACTGGCTCTAGTGCAAGTGGGACATTGTTGGAAATGTGCCCTAAAGCCAATCATGAGAGCTGTCTCATTAAATATTATTGTTGGAAATGTAACCTAAAACCAATCATGAGCATGTGATATAAGGTAGTTAGATTCATGAGACCATTCTTTTTCATACACATGTCTTAAACATTCATAATCATAGGATTGACAAGTATGTAGGTACTCAATAGAGAGTGAGTCCACTAAACACAATTAACAAGGAGCTTTCATACTTATGTCACATGAGAACTCAGGGTTGGAATAATGTAAAGTAATCATTTGACCTGAGGATTCATAATTGTCTTGTGGTTAGGTCCTTAGTCTTTGACTATGTGAAAATGCATTCCATTTTAGGGTGTCCACTGCATTGTTGGAATTGAGTTACCTAATCATGTAGGCATGTGAATGCACAACAAGGGATCTCTAACCTTCAAACGTTAAAGCAGAACACTCTATCATATGATTAAGAGTCTATGGCCCTAGCACATGAATACCATTTAGTCCAAATCACATTCAAAGTAATCATATAAACAAGAAGATCACATTGTATAGTAGACATGAATAAACTATTATCCAAATAATGTGACCAAGAGTATTGATACAGAGAATGATCGTATTGAATTGTAATCCCAAACTGAATAGCTTCCCCACCTCTTCTATTTAGTTTGGGTAGCCATGACATACTGCTAGGTCCAACTCATGGCTAGTGGAAGCTCTAAAGATTAGCAATCACTATTCTTCATTAAAGGGAGAATTGAAAGAAATTTTCATTTCACAATCGATGAGTAAGATTTCTAATCGTCCATAGCCTTGCTAATTAGAACATATTAGATCATACACTATGTACAATTGAGATTGAAGAAAACAACGAAGTTGAGTAAGGAAATTTAAATGGTTTAATTGTGTATGGCTAGGATTAATTACTATGTTAATTAATCAAACAGATAAGTTTGTTTTAGACCTTGGGTTAGTTGAGCACATTAACATAAGTTTTTATGACAACTTAAAAGTTAAAACACAAAGGGTATAAAAGTTCAATGAACCCACATGGCCGACCATAGAGAGTGCAAGGGAGAGTTGGTTTAAATTTCAATTGTGCCATTCAATGTAAATGGCTATATAAAGGAATTTATAACTCATTCCATCATTAGGGTTTCATGAGGCAAAAAGAGTAAAACACATGCTTCTCTTTCTCTCTAGGAGGCCAGCCCTTAGGGAGGATTTACTAGCATCAAGTCCTCCACAAGTCACTCATCATCTTCTTCAAGCCTCTCCCTTGTATGGAGACTTAGAGGTTCCCTCTCTTGGGAACTTGGAGAATCCATTCATCCATCCAACTCCAAGATGTCCATGGAGCAAAGAAGTAAGGAATGAAGGCCCCTCTCTCTTGGGTGATTAGCCTTTTCTTATGCAAAGAAGATTCAACAAAGGTATAAGAAATTCAACTACTTTCTCTTTGATTTGAGTTGAGTTTTGGTTCACAACTACTAGGCTTTGAATTTAATGGGTAAAGTTTTGTGTTTGAGTGCATATGTTTAGCTTCCACCATTTAATGTTAAATGTTATATGTATGTTGCTCAAATGAACTTAGAATAATCAATTTTTTCTTCAAATGGTATCAAGAGCATAGGTCTAGTTGTTTGTGAACCCTTTTGTGTTTTGGATGTTGATGGGTTTGATTTGCTTGAACGCCAAAAATATTTTAACGTTGTTTGCTTACTTTGTTTCTAGTTTGATTTGGAAAGACATATATCTCAAAAGTTGTAGATATGGGTAACAATGGGCATGTGTTTTGGAACAAAAAATTTGGGAATTTTTCAATGTGGATTTTCGGCTAAAATGAGAAGGTCAGATTTTTTGGGCTCCTATTGTCTTGTTAATTGAGATTTAAGTTGACATAAGTACCCCTAAGGTCAAGGGCGAAGCCAGAGATTTGTATGAGTGGGGGCATCCTCAAATAGCAATGTCACAATGAATAAGTTCAAGAAATTTACTATACAAACACTCATATATTAATCTATAAAGTTTTTCTACAACATATTACAGTATCCCTCGATGTGTTTTTATGTTTTGAAAGCATTGGATGACAACATCATTACCAATACCATCAAATATCTCTCTCTAAAAATCATGTTATCATTCATCCGTTGGTCTCCCATCTGATTTCTCAACCGGTTCTTCAGAAATTTCATGGCCCAAAATATTCTTTCAATGGTGGCAGTAGCAACTGGAAGAGTTAGTGTTAATTTTGCAAGCAAGTAAATTAGCGGACAGACCTTGTCTTTTTTACACTGAACCATTTTTTTTGCAAGATCTCCAATCCCTTTTAAACCTGAAAACTCAATGCTAGACCGCATATCCACTATGCAAGTCTCAATTGAATCTTAAATACCACCAGCTCATTCATAGAGAAGTAAGCGGGACATAAACATGCCAAACAAAGAAGTAACTCATTGTTGGTCTCATTGAAACGATTATTTAGTTCTTGAAGCTGCCAATCCAAAACAACATAAAATATCACAACACAATAATGATGCATATTTGTGACTGCTTCAGCTTTTCGTTGCCCTGGCCTTTGAGAAAGAAACATATCATCCGTATTAGGTGCATCAATATCATGTTTAAGATAAAATTTAGAGACTTCACCAAGTAAAGAATCCCAACCACTTTTTCTCATTATCTCCAATATTTGCTTACACTACGTAAAGAATCCCAACAACTTCATGGCATTCCCAATATCCTGATCTTTATTTGTAATGCTTGTGACAATTTATTTCAAAGTAGTCTCTTGATTTTTGCCTTTCCCACTTGTAAACTCACCTTTGTTTAGTGATTAAATAACTGCAATATATTGCTTCTCTCTAAGAAGATCACAATGCTTCGATGAAACTCCAACAACATTTTCCAAAATAGCAACAATACCAAAAAGAGACTCAATTTGGATGTTTTTCTTTGCCACAATTACAAGAGCTAGTTGAAGTTGATGTGCAAAGCAATGAATATAAAAAGCACAACCAATTTCTTTCATAATATAAGAGCTTTTAAGACCATTAAACTCACCTTGCATATTGCTGACCCATCGTAACCTTGCCCATGCAACCTAGACATGCTTAATTTATGCCTAAAAATACCTCATCAATGGTTTCCTCAGAGTGAGAGAGCAGCAGTACTAGTAACATGCTCAATGTTAATAAAACACTTAACGACATGCCCATTATTGTCCATATAACTCAATACAATCATTTGTTCCTTTGTTGATACATCGCGAGATTCATCAATCAAAATAGAGAACAATGAAGTGCCAATGTCTTTAATAATAGCCTTGATGGTTCAGTTGCACGTCTTTTTGAATATCTGGTAATGTTAACTTGTGATTCTCTGGAGCATTTTTCAAAGTAATGACGTTCACATTCTTGTTGTGGTCGGTAGACTCAAAAGAAATGAACAACAATCAATTGATGCATTCAACCAAGCTCTATATTGAGTTCAAGCTTCATCAAGAGTTTAAGAGAAAAAAGGTTGCACATGTTGCATTTGACTCCTTAAAGCTTCAAAATTACTCCATGCTTGATTGTGTGCACTATTGATGCCTCCAATATAAGTAGGGGTGGGTTCAAAAAACCGAGCCGAACACCGAACCGAAACCAAAAAAAACCGGACCGAAAAAAAAACCGAACCGAACTAAGGAACCGAACCGAACCGAAATAGGTTGGTTCGGTTTCGGTTTTGATGGTCCAGAAACCGGACCGGACCAAACCAAACCGATTTATATAATTATTTAATATATATTAATTATATAAATCATATATAAATACTCAAAACCTGAGGCAAGGTTCGAACTCCTTACCTCTTGGTTGTGAGTGTTTGCTTCAGCCAACTTGACAACAAGCTTTCTGTTGCTACATATGTACTAGTAAAATATTTATACTAATTCTGGATCTTTAATTCATTATAAGATTTCCAAACACAAAACCCTAGCCGCCCCATTTACCATTTCATCTACCCCTAGTTCTGTCTTCTTAGTCTCTCAGTCTCTCTCTCTCTCTCTCTCTCTCTCTCCCCACTCCCACTGTCGAATTCTCAGCTTCTCTCTCTCCCACTGTGGAGCCATTGACCTTCTCGCGGTTGATTCGCTCGATGTGGATGACCCATTTGCGGCGGTGGACCTGGACGACCTTGCCCTCGCGGCTCTTGAAGGGCCTGCGAACCACCTGGACCTCGTCTTCCTTATGCACCGGGAGCGGAGGTCGGAGGGGAAAGGCTTGCTCATCAACACGCGGCGCACGCTGGATGGCGCAGTGAAGTGAGCCTTGCCGGCAGTGCAGGTTTGGTTTCTACAGTCAGGATCTCTTCATTCATTTTTCTTTTATTTTTTAAATTTTTAGGTGCAGAGATCAGCAGTGTGTTAATTATAAAGTTGTGGATAAAAGTGTTCACCAATTTAAGGGTAGTAGTTCCAAGGATATATAATATATACGTAGTTTCAATTGAAAAAAATATATGAAATAATTTCCAATAGTCATGCAGATCAAGAGATCCATGTCGTTCAAGAGGGAAAGAAAGAGATCTGAGCTGTTCAATTTTTTGGGTTTTTATGAATTAGGCCAGTAGAATGGGCTAATAGGGGTGTATGATTGAATTTGAATGGTTCAAATCTCTTAGTTCATATGCTCCGGACGATTATTTTTGAGGTTAAGTGATGAATTTTTGAACGAAAATTGGCTGATGTTATTCTTGGATTTGTCTATGTGGTAAAGATCTTTGGTTTTTGGATCTTTACTCTTTATTAAACCCTTGGTTGGTTCTCGTCTGTTTGGCTGTGTTTGGACATGTGTTCATAGCTGGATGTTGCAATCGGCGAGGCGTCGGTTGGTTGGTGGCAAGGGTTTGTGCTAGTAGGGATGCTCGGCGGCGGGTGCTTCACCAAGAAGCCCTTTTTTTTTTTTTTTTTTTTTGGTATTTTATGGCTTGGGCATTACTGTTTGTTGGGTCTTTTGGGCTAATTTACCAATATCCAGATTTAAAAAAAAAAAAAAAAAGAAGGAAAAAACCGAAACCGAAAAAAACGGAACCGAAAAAAACTGAAGAAAAACCGAACCGAACCGAACCGAACAGTAACTTCGGTTTGGTTTTCGGTTTCGGCCAAAAACCGAACCGAAAGGAACCGAACCCACCCCTAAATATAAGTAGAAGTCTTTCTTTCTTCTTTCAGTTAGAAATCCTTTACCAACAAAGAAATCGCCGCTTGCTTGTTCTCCAATGTTTAGGTTGTTGACGACTAGCTAGCACATATGCTCTTTGTACTTGATCTCGAATATTAGGATTGTAATCCCAAATTTGAATTCGTTTACTAAGATCTGATGAAAGATTTGATAAAATGAATTTGTACTATTTTATCGCCGGTTGTTATTTTTTTTCTCAATTAAGGGGGATGGTGGTGGTGATAATTTTTTGAAATCTCAATGATGTTTCAATCTGCAAAGTCAGTCATATTGATACTAATAACATATAAGATTCATACGTAATTTGTAGAATTTACAAAGTAAAAATCTCAAAATTAGAAAGCTGTTATGGCCTATTTTATCTGACAAAGGGAGAGGGATGCGGCAAAGAGAAGAGAGAGAGATTGTAGAATAGGCTTGAGGAATTGTGTGTTATTTCCCCAGTCCTTGTGCCTTTATTTATAGTAATAAGGAGGAGAGAAGATATTACTTTTTCCCCAAGTAATACAAGTTGTAATAGGAAAGGATAACTAGAATCAAATCTAATCTAGGATTTACACAATCACACTTAAACTAGGAATGTTTACAACACTCCCCCTTGAGTGTGTAAATACTCAAGGTAGATTTAGCATCATGCAGAAGTTGAGGAAGTCGACTCATCAGTGCTGATTCCAAGGAACAACGCTTATTCTCAATAAGGTAGGAACTTGCATAAATAGTAAGTCTCAGTAAAAAACCCTAAGGCTATGGCAAAAACCCGAGTAGGTGGGTGCCTCGTTAAAACCTAGTTAGGTAGCAAAAATCAAGTGGGAAAAATGCTCCTAATCGTAGGGAAAAAGAGTACATTAAGATCAAGCAAGTATCTACAGGATACTCCCCCTAAGTTTGGCATAATTCTAAAGAGAAATAGCAAAGTTACAACTCAGAAAGTTTACGGCATACCAATTCTATGAACAAGCTTCTGAAACGTCGTCTTCGGCAGTGATTTGGTAAAGAGATCGGCCAGATTGTCTGGTGAACGGATTTGCGTGACTTCAATCTTCTGATGCTCTTGTTGTTGATGTGAAAAGAAAAACTTCGGCGCAATGTGCTTGGTGTTGTCTCCTTTGATGTAACCCTTCTTGAGTTGTTCGATGCATGCTGACATCAACGGCGGGATAAAGATCGCAAGAGCTTCGAATATGGCCCACTACTGCTCTCAACCAAAAGCATTCCTGAGTTGCTTCATGGAAGGCGAGAATTTCAGCATGGTTAGACGAAGTGGGAACTAAGGTCTGTTTAGTTGACCTCCAAGAGATTGCGGTGCCTCCAATGGTAAAGACATAACCCGTTTAAAAGCGTGCCTTGTGCGGATCAGATAAGTATCCTGCGTCAGCATAACCAACAAGGCGAGAATCGACTCGAGGAGCACAGGGTACGGCACCCTTCGAGGATTTGTAGGGATAGAACAAGCCCAAATCTGTAGTACCCTTAAGGTAACGGAAGATGTCTGTCATGCCAGTCCAGTGTCTGCGTGTAGGTGCATTAACAGCGAAGGAGATGTCGGGTCTAGTGCATTGAGCTAAGTACAATAAAGCGCCTATTGCGCTTAGATAAGGAACTTCAGGCTCCAAAATCTCTTCATCATCCTCCTTCGGACGGAAGGGATGTCGTTTTGCATCTAGCGTACGAACGACCATAGGAGTACTCGAAGACTTCGCTTTATCCTCATTAAAGTGGCGCAACACCTTCTGGGTGTAGTTCGATTGATGTACAAAGATTCCATCCGAACAATGCTCTATCTCGAGATCGAGACAGTATCGAGTCTTACCTAGATCTTTCATCTCAAATTCCGACTTCAGGTGCGCGGCAGTTCTCGCGAGCTCTTTAGGAGTTCCGATGAGATTCATGTCATCGACATATACTGCAACAATCGCGAATCCGGAATGTGACTTCTTAATGAACACACAAGGGCATAGTTCGTTGTTCACATATCCCTGACTAGTCAAATACTCACTCAGACGGTTATACCACATTCTTCCGGATTGTTTCAAACCGTAGAGTGAACGCCTCAGCCAAATTGAGAGCGTGTTCCGGGGTTTGGAAATATTTGGACCAGTTAATGTAAGTCCTTCGGGAACTTTTATATAAATTTTCGTATCAAGATCCCCATAGAGATAGGCGGTTACTACGTCCATCAGCTGCATATCCAGTTTTTCGGAAACTACAAAACTGATTAGGTAGCGAAAAGTAATCACATCCATAACGGGTGAATAAGTTTCGTCATAGTCAATCCCGGGGCGTTGTGAGGAGCCTTGTGCCACAAGACGAGCTTTGTAACGTACAATTTCATTATTCTCATTACGCTATCGAACGAAAACCCACTTGTAGCCAACGGGCTTCACATGTGGAGGAGTAGGAGCTACAGGTCCAAACACCTTACGTTTCGCAAGCGAATCGAGTTCGACTTGGATTGCTTGTTTCCAGTTTGACCAATCAGCTCTACGTCAACATTCATCAACGGAACGCGGTTCAATATCATCGCTCAACATGATCTCAGTAGCTACTGCAAATGCTAATGCATCATCGACAATAATCTCATTTCTACGCTACACATCATCTAAGCTAGCATAATAGACCGAAATCTCACGATTCTCGGGAGGAGGATTCGTCTCTTCAAGGACGCTTCCATAATCTAGAATTTCCTCATGAGTTGGGTAGAATGAGTAAGCGATAGTCAGATTCACGGGAGGTTCTTCAGGACCTTGTGCCGTGGGTTTCCTCTTCCAGGGGTGTGAATCCTTTGAACAAAGAGGCCAGCCACGCTTTTGTGTAGGGATAGATGATTGGCTAGCCACTAATGTACGTGGATCACCATAATTGACGTCCCGGGCTTCCAGGAGGGCAGTCCGTCGTACATTTGGTACATCTATCTTTGCAGGCGTATTGGCAGCTGGAATATGTGATCTTGTCACGTGCGCTAGATCGATGAAAGCATCTGCATGCTCTGAGCTATGCTCTGGAGATCTAATATGCGCTGCACTTTAGTTTCAGACTGAGAGGTGCGAGGATCTAATATGCGCTGCTCTTCAGGAACGTTGACGTTCTTATCTCCCCCTAACAACGGGAAGACTGTCTCATAGAAGTGACAATCCGCGAAACGAGCAGTAAACAGATCGCCTGTAAAATGTTCTAAGCAACGAATAATCGAAAGAGAATCATATCCGACATAGATTCCCATCCTTCGCTGAGCCCCATTTTTGTACGTAAGGGCGACGAGATCGGCACATATACCGCACAACCAAAATCGCGCAGATGCGATATTACAGGTTCGTATTCGGTAACCAACTGAAGGGCACTGAATGGTTGTGTCGCAACACGCCTCAGGAGGACCAACTTTGATGCGTACAATATTGCATGGCCCCAAGCAGCGATCGGGAGCTTGGTACGTATGACCAACGATCGAGCAATCATTTGTAAGTGCTTAATGAAAGCCTCTGCCAGGCAGTTCTAGGTGTGAACATGGGGTACAGGATGTTCAACTTCAACCCCAACCGACATGCAATAGTCATCAAAAGTTTTAGATGTGAATTCTCCAACATTATCCAATCGAATATAGTTGATCGGATAATCAGGGTGGTGAGCCCTGAGCTTGATAACCTGAGCCAACAGTTTGGAGAATGCAGCGTTCCTTGTGGACAACAAACACACGTGTGACCAATGTGTGGAAGCGTCAACCAAAACCATAAGGTATCTAAATGGTCCGCAGGGAGGTTGAATCTGTCAACAAATGTCCCCCCTGAATCGGTTGTAGAAAAATGGGAGGATTCGAACGAATCTTGTTATAAGAAGGCTTAGTAATAAGCTTTCCCATCGAACATGTTTGACATGCGATTCCTTGGATCGAACCTATACTTCGGGTTAGTGGATGCCCGTGCGATGATTTGAGGATACGGAACATCGTTATTCATCCAGGATGCCCTAAACGGTCATGCCAGAGTTTAATTTCGTAGGGTTGTCCCAGTAGTAGGGCTGGCCACATAGTGGCATTCTATGGGGCGTATGGTCGTAGTATACAAACCACTTGGGGTACGCTCCATCTTCTCTAGAAAACGCTTCTGGCCATATTCGTAGGAAGTTATGCACATAAATTCAACTCCGTTTTCTACGTGGGTTTCAGCGTGGTAATTATTATCTCTAATACGGCCAGCGTGGTAATTATTAGGTATGAAGTTAGTGAAATAGAGTGCCTCAGCAATGATCAAAGTTGTACCATTGGACAACTTTATACGTGCCTTACTGTATCCTTTTATCAGGTTGGATGGCCCTGAGAGGGTTGTCAGAGGTGCATTCTTAGGTATGAAGTTAGTGAAATAGATGCATTCACGCAAAACTATGTGCATGGTTGCACTATCTGCCAGACAACTAACTTTCCCACTAGTCATACCTAGAATGAAAAATTAATTTGAATCGGTCACATGCATAAAAGTTTATAAAAACAATTATCAATTCAAAATAATTTCATTTATTCAAGGAAAAAACTTAATATCCAAAACAAATCACCAACTAATAATCCAAAACATAAAGGAAAATTGTTCGAAAATCAACCAAAAACAGGGGGGTTTAGGCCACTAGGTGGAATTTGGCCCTAATTGTCTTATTTCAGCTAAAAATAAGTCTATGTCTAAGATTCTAATCTTCCATAGGGATGGTATCCTCCTGAAAATCAGAAACCTCCATCTTTGTAGTCTCCGCTCCGTGCACTTGCATGAAGTTTGGTTCAAACTTCTTACGACGAGAATGATATTCATCTACAACCTTCTTGGGAGCTTAGCAAACACGGGACCAATGGTCCTTTGAACCACAGCGATAACACATGTCTGCATCCATGGTTTCAGGTGCTTTGCCCTTATTCTTGAAGTTCGGGGCCTTGGGAGAGAGGTTTGAGCGCTTCGGGGCTTTGTTTCCTCCCTTGGATGGGCTTTGACTCTGTTGACCTTGGTGGGATAGTTTATGGCCGCCCCTACCATGCCTCTTTTGGAGTTTTGGGTGTTGATTTGTGCTATAATGTGCTTCAGGCATAGCAGTGGACCCAGTAGGTCGAGCTTGATGATTCTTCATCAACGGCTGGTTCTGCTTTTCAGCAAGAAGTAGAACAAAGATCAAATCAGAGAACTTAGTGAACTTCTGAGCTCTATATTGTTGCTGCAGGACAATATTAGAATCAGAGAAGGTTGAATAGGTCTTCTCCAGGAGATCCTCTTCAGTCAAAGTTTCATTGCAAAACTTGAGAAGTGATCGGATTCGACAAACTTCAAAATTATATTCATTCACAGACTTAAAGTCTTGGAAGCGCAAATGTTGCCAGTCGTGTCTTGAAAGAACCTGATTGCGTGATGATATGGATGAACTGGTTTGATACAGAAAAATTCTTTGAGCGTCAGATTCCTAAGCGCAGCGGCAGGAGCGTGCTGATAACGTGTTGTGGCCTGTTTTATATGACAAAGGGAGAGAGGTGCGGCAAAGAGAAGAGAGAGAGATTGTAGAATAGGCTTGAGGAATAAGGAGGAGAGAAGATATTACTTCTTCCCCAAGTAATACAAGTTGTAATAGAAAAGGATAACTAGAATCAAATCTAATCTAGGATTTACACAATCACACTTAAACTAGGAATGTTTACAACAAAAGCTAAATTTTAAATTGTAATGGCAAAAACGAATTAATAAAGTAAAGTCATAGAATAAAATACCTTGTGCAGTTGTGAAGTAAAGCTTTTGCTTCAAATTTTGATAATACCATTGTTTATGAAACTCAAATTCAATTGAGTTTTGGTTGAAAATGGAGGAAATAGGGAAAGATTCTAAAGATGTAAGTGGGTGGGATGAATTTTGTGAGGATTAGAGTCTAGAGACCTAGAGTTAGTAAATGGGGGAGTAACTGGGCAACAACTAAATTGCTTTTTAATTTAAAAGGTGAAAGTCACTGGGGATGCAAAAATTGTCTTCCTAATTTTTTAATTGTAATTTAATTAGTGCTGGTTATAGGGAATTTGAATGCATAATGACAATTTTATAATGAAAAAAAAAAAAAAAAAATCTCACCCCCCCCCCCCCCCAAGCTCATTGTAGCTCCATCCTTGCCTAAAGTAGCTACATAGTTGATAGCTTTGTTGAACATGTTAAAATGGTTTTAGTATGTGTTATGTGAGTGAAAATGTGTATCGAATTTTCATGAGTCCTCTTTGAATGTTCTTCATGTTCTTCATGAGTTTAAGAAAAGTGTTTGGATTTGATACACAAATGTTGTGGGCAACTTGACGGTGTATGTTTGTGTGCATTGTGTTCACACAACACCATATCCTCACACTTTTGAAACTTAGAAATTTTTACTAATTTTGAAATTTTTTAAAACTTTGAAATTTTGAATTTTTGAAATTTTGAAGTTTAAATCTTAAAATTTTGAATTTTGATAATTGAAATTTCACCAAAATTTTCGCTCATCCTCACCCTTCCAAAACCGGCCACTCTTTAAAGAAAGGGTCTTTTGGGGCTTTTTACAATTACATGGGGTTATATACTTTTGTGTATTTGCATTTTGAACTAAAAGTTTATGCATTCGCATTTAGGCCCTCATTCACTAAAGGGAAAAAGTTAGTCATTTGAATGTAATTTTATTTGGTCATGAATGTTTTGGGTTCTGTTGTAATAACTTAAAAGTTTTGAAAATTTGAGTGTTTAGTTTGCCCCTAAAGTTTATGAATTCATATTTAGGTCCTCATTCACTAAAAGATGAAATTATTTTGTTCTTTTCATGAGACTTAAAATATGCATGAGTCTTAGAGATCTTGTAATGATTATGTGAGGTTATAAACTCTCATGTATTTACATGTGAACCTGAAAGTTAGTCTATTTTCTTTATGACCCAAACATTGGTGAAAATTGCATTTTCATTCAAAGCCGGAAATTCATAATGGGAAAGCAATTTTCCCTCGTTTGGGAACTTCTAGCAAAAGAAAAGAAAAATTCCAAGAAAAAGACATGAAAATTGGGGACGGAGATTCCCAAGTTTAATTTATGTATAAAAAGTGTATTTTCACAATTCCAAAGATCGTGGGAATCGCAAATTCATATGCTGGAAGTCTTACCCGCGCCAATTTTCATGATTATAGCGCCAAACTGGGAGCCAAATTTCACAATAAAAAGGGCTGCATCGTCCACTCTGTTCACTCTCCAATCTCCAACGGAATTTTCGGCTCGTGCATCATCTTCTTTCTTATTCTAGGTCAAGGCATCTACTCTCTTTCTTGAATTACTTTTAGCTTTTTGGTATACTTGGTAATTGTGAATTTTGTTGTGCTCCGATTGAATTGTGTATTGGATCTGTAACATCTTAATGTGCTATATCCTTATTTGTGAAAGGTGGAAGGTTTAGGGTTAAGATCATTAGTACCCGATAATTAGTCCCTAAAATGATGATTTGAACACCTGAAGAGTTGATGATTTGAACATGAAAGAGTCAACATCATGTTCTACACTCTTTCTAGAATACACTCTGCCTTTACATAACTAACTACTAGGAGTCTGTAGAAATATAGTATTACTTTTTCTGATTGTGACTTGTATTAGTGATAACATTGTGCATCTATTGGGAATGATTTTCATACATTCAAACAAGTATGGCAAATACTGGTGTTGTAGACATGATAACGAGGTTAAAATAGAAGCGTGCTATAAATGAAGAGGAAAATAGAAAAAAAGGGAAAATTATTGTTAGTACAATTATATATGTTATTGCCATGGTCATGCATTGGTATAGTAAGAGTTTTCTTGTCAAATAACCTTTAAATGATTGGTACCAATCAAGACAATCTTTCCTTAGCCGATTGATTGATGGATAAGATTCAATTTACATTGAACAATTGCGAGTTAGTTAGAGTGCATTTAAGCGGTTATGTGAAATTTTACAAGCGATTGGTGGATTAGTTTGCACAAGAAATGTGTCCATTGGAGAACATGTTACAATTTTTTTTAATATACTTGCCCATAACTTGAAGTTTAGAGTCGTTGGTTTACAATATTATTGTTCCAAGGAAACAATTAGTTGGCAATGTCACAATGTGTTGCATGCAATGATGAAAATAAGTCAAGAATATGTGAAGTATGAGCCATGCGTTATTGGTATTTCTAAAAGAGAGAAGTGGTGATGATTTAAGGTAATTAATCAACAACTAAACCAAAAAATAATATCTTTGCTTGATATCTTCATCAGTTCCTTAGACTTATCTTTTGTTTCATTTGTATGATATTTTTATTTAGAATTGTCTTGGAGCACTTGATGGAACTCTCATTCCAATAATAGTAATGACTGAGGAAAGACCAAGATATCGAGATAGAAAGGACCGTATATCGACTAATATGTTAGGAGTTTGTAGTTCATATTTAAGATTTTTTTATGTGTTACACAGATGGGAAGGTTCTGCATCTAATGCTCATGTTTTGCATGATGCTTTACATAGGAGTAACTGGTTTCATGTTCCAAATGGTAATGTATGATACCAATCAGAATATATCTAATTTTCTTCTTTAAATTTATCATAGTAGATAAGTATACTAATCGACCGGGTTTTTTAGCACTCTACACTAGATATCACTTAAAAGAATGGGTTGGAAACCGTCGACCTGAAAACTACAAAGAATTATATACTTTGCATCATTCAAAGGAAAGGAATGTCATTGAGAAGGCATTTGTATTGTTAAAAAAGCGATGAAGCATATTACGCTCACCGTCCTTTTTAGACACTAAAACACAAGTTAGGATTATAAATGCATGTTCTGCCTTACATAATTTTATTAGAATTGAACAAGCTGTTGATCCAGTTTTAGAAGCTCAAGATTTACAATTTTTAACATCTGTGGACTCAGAGTTATTGAATCGTTCAATAAGAGAGGAAAATAAAAATAACTCTGATTACATCTATTCAAGCTACTGTTGAATGAACACCATTTCGTGATACATTGGCATTGTAGATGTTCCACGATTATCAAGCTCTGTGAGCTGCCAATAATTCCTAATGGAAAATTAATTGATTTTAGTTTGTATTGTCATAATGAATGTGGATTTCATATGAATACTATAGCTATATGTGTTTTTTGAACATGTTATCTTTGAGTTATAATGCTATTTCTTTAAAGATAATGTGTGTGCAATAACCATTTTGTAAACATTTAATTTATGTCTATATCAAATTTTCAAGCAACTGCACTCCGGTTTTTGTATCTTTGTTCCATATTTTAAATGTATGAATGTGTGTTCACACTAAGATTGTTGATATGAATGTGTCTATGATTGACTTAACGTCTCAATTAATGTATTTTTATGTTAGGAGCAATGGAATGATACAATAGAAAACCAATATGCAAACAAAAACCAAGGAGAAAGAAAGAGAACCAAGAAATTGAAACTAAAGGAGAATAAAATAATTATTTGAGATGGAATATAGATATGAAATGTGCTTTGGTTGACATACTTCGCAAAGAACGAAGATTGGGAAACAAAAGAGATAGTGGTTGGAAGACAACTGCTTATAATTTTGCTTTAGCGATATTATCTACTCAATTTGATATTCATGTAACTACTAATAACATTCGAAATCATGTGAAGTCTTGGAAAAAGTTCTATGCCATAGTGAGTGATATACTAAGCCAAAGTGGATTTAGTTGGGATCCAACTAAAAAGATGATAAGTGTAGATGAAGACCATGTCTGCAAAGAGTGTGAAGGTATGATAAATTCATTGATTTACTTTTGTTTGTGTGATATCTTAATCTGTTCATCCAATTTTATTAACTTTAGGGTATGAATTGATAGGATTTTTACCACCTGCAAAAGTAGGGATAAAAACACTTAAAAATAGCAAGAGTACAAGGTTGTCGTAGTATAGCAGCTCAAGCAAGGTCGTTTTCCACAGGGATTGAATGAATAATCTATGTTAAAATCAAATCTTAATTAATTATTTGAAAACAAAATTTGGAAGAGGTTGATTTTATTACCTAAAATATTAAAAACGAATTTAATTAAAAACAATTAAATAATTTGGAAAGTAAAGAAAACAAAAGAGAATAGTTTTGAAAATAAATTTGAGCACTAGGGTTCCGCCGTCACCTTAACAATCATACGTAGTTTTTCCAATTACTTATGAATTACACATGCATATTTTGAAGGTTTGGTTTTCCTAAAGTATGCCTTACTTGGACCCCCAATATAGAACGTATATCTAACATGCAACCCGTCCGTGGCGTCCAGATCGAATATAAACATGCAAGACTCATTAAGTTTTGTGAAAACCTTTTGAAAAACCATATAACTCCTAAGACGTGTCGTCCATCCTAAGTAGTTACACATATTAACCACAAGAAGCCAGCGCCAATTTCAGGGACAGCCCTCCGCTAAAATTGCATCAAATTACTTTTCTAAATATCCTAATGGTCGCGAATCACTAAGACAAATAGATAGTTTAAAGCACAATGATTAATAACTCAAAACTTGCATGCATAATATCATAAGCAAATTAGAAAGAGACTACATATTCTTGCTAAGGCTCGTGGTCTCGCCCTAGCAAACGAAACTAGTTATTAACAACCATAAACCAAAATATTATTAAAACCAAGGATAGAAAACACCTTGAAAATAAACTTGAATCCTCAAAAGCTCTCTAAAGCCAAAATGCGTTCCCCCTATGTTGCGTCGTCCCTATCTTGCATACTTTCTCTAATGGCTAAAAAGCCTTATTTATACTACTAGAAAATAAAACCCTACCTAGAAAAGGTCTTAGAATAAAACTAGGAAACCTAATAAAATAATAAAACATAAAACAAAAGGTTTCCTATTTGAACTCGAATTCGGACTTATCAGAAAATCACCCTTTTGACCAACCAAATAAACTCCGATTTGGTCCCAAAAGGTCCCTTTTGAAAGCTGAAGACGTCCCCTACAAATCATCAGAAGGAATCCTCTCAAAATATGCCATCTTGACCTCCAAAATACCCAAAACGTCCAAAAACGTCAATCTGGGAAAGCTGCGCGCTGGGTCTTAATTACATCGCCACGGTCAAACGGCTCGGTAGAAAAATCTGGAATTTTGACACAATCATCTTGAAAGACTCACGAATATCCTCCAATTGGAATCACTCCAGAATTCGTCCGTTTGGTAATCTTTTGCTCTAGAGGAAGTCGAATGTCCTACATTGGAAATATATAACAAAGTATCAAAATTCTACCAAAATAACCAATAAATTAATACTAAGATTAGGGTAAAATATATAGTATAATATCGACTCATCATGAATATGGATTGATAACATGTCACGAATCAGAGTAATTTGTGTATGTTTTGAAATTACGTACACGCTATCTAAAATGATTCTGAAGAAGTACACTGATGTTCAAAAAACTTATCATTTGGATTGCTTGCCAAAAGAAAAAATACGAAGGAAAATGAATCATTAAAATATAAAGAGAAAGCCAACAAGTTTTGTGGATATGCTAAAAGCTTCTTATGCTTTTAGCTTAAGGTTTGATTGGTTTGCTTATGGCTTGCTTATTGATTTTTTATGTTTTGATTGGTAGTCACATGTTGGTGCTAAAAGCTTTCGTTGGAAGGTCATTCCAAATTGGGATGGATATAATGGATTTATATGGCAAAGATAGAGCTATTGAGATTATGACTCCTTCGCATAATGAACCCGATCATATTGATTTGGTTGATGATACACAAGGTTTAGAAGATATTGAAATTATTAATGAGATTTTGCCTAGTTCAGCCAATGGTCAAAAGACTCAAAGCAAGAGAAAGCCAGCAAGTTTTGTTGATGTGCCTCATACAAAGAGAAAACCAACCACCCCTAAATATGTGATTGCAGATTCACTTGTTAAGATGACTTCATCCTTTCAAGACTAAATTTGTGCAAACACGAAGAAGCATGATACAATAGAGGTATATGAGGTAAATGGGATACCATATCTTGATGATGAAGTAAATGGGATACCATATCTTGATGATGAAGAACAAATCAAAGCATGTGCTTGGTTGATAAAAAATGACAAGCAATTTCTCGTGTTGAAGACACTCCCAATTGAGAAGAAAAAGAATATGGTACTGCTGCTTACTTCACAAGGCGCATAGGACCGTTTTCATTATATTTCTCATTTTAATGTTTTTAGTAAGACATTAGTTAGAATAAAAGTCTTGCATGTCATGAATTTTCGTTGACATTTGCAAGTGTGCTTTACTGGAATCTTCCTACTTCAATCAACTCTATCATATTATCACAGACTTAATTTTCGTAAAGTATTGCTTTGAGAAGTTAACTGTTAGAAATTTGGTGTGTTCCTTTATGTGCTAAGCATTGGCAGCCCCAATTTTTGGTTTGATGACTTTATCACTGATATACTGATTGAGGATTGCACTAATCTGTATTTGGGCATTTAAGTTTGCAATGTTGTAGAAATGGATACTGCATATGACCAGTTGAGCGATTTTCTTTTCATAAATTTATATTGTTCTATTAAATACAAATTCTACCGAATGTCCAAATAATGAAATTTGTAATTCTCGATCTTTTGTAATTTCTACGTATCCAAACAATGAAATTTCAATTAATGCGATTTAATTAATGTAAATTGTAATTCCTCTCATTTAGAATTCTATGAAAATTTAGAAATTCTCCATCCAAACATAGTATAAAGGACAAATTGTTCATCATTTGATGAGAATTTGATTCTCATACTTGGTTTTATTTAAGATTAAATATATGAGTCCAAAAACCAATTGATTTTGCATTGTAGTTTAATTGATTAATGTGATTAGTTAATTAATGAAGGGGTGATTATCAACCTAACAATCCGATGAAACTTATACTAACTTATACTAACAATTAAAATTATTTAATGACTTAATCAAATGCATTACACGTGATTAAGATAAAAAAAAATCGAAAAACCCAGCAATCCGATGAAACTCCCGTGGCATCGTAGTTACTTTCGCCTCACTTCCATAGCCAGAACATTTGGTGGGGGTGAAGCGTTGGAAACCCTAATTGGCTTGATTAATTAAATTGGTGTTTAGCCATTTCTTTGTTGTAGCGCACAAATCGGGGACTGGAAGGTGAAAATCTTTATTTAATTTGATTAATATTTGTCCAAAATCAGATTGGATTCTTGGAGTGATTGAATCCTTGAACATCTTTGGAGTGGTCTAATGAAAGTTGCTAGTCAATATCTGGGTTTTATACTTTCTAATCATCTAGAAACTAAGTTATGAAAAATCCCTCCATATATAATATAATATTGACTCATCAAAATACCCCCAAATTTAGCTTTTTTGCTTGTCCTCAAGCAAAACAAAACTAGACAACAAAAATAAAAGCTAACAAACTAGAAACCTAGCTAAAACTAAACGATAAAAATTTTCACCTTCAAAGTTGCAATCCATAGGATACGTTAAAAATCAGAATATCTTTTCAAAAGTTCCAGCTAATCCCACTATAGAGTCTAAGCCATTTAGAATCGATTTGAAAAGAATTCACAAACTTCCTTTGGTGTAAAGTGAACCAACATAACTAAGGAGACTCGACTGAAACCCTTACCCCTCGTCCTTATTTATTTCACACATACTAAATTTAAATAAAGCTATTTTTTTTCTTTTCGACTTTTTTTTTATTTATTTTTTATTTTTTTAGTAATAGTAGTGGTCGTGCAATGTCAGTTCACTTAAGCTTTTGATCCAACCCATGTAGCGAGCTTTAGGTCAATGACTCCCAAACCACTAAGGCTTTAGGGCACTAGGTGTAGAACACCCCTAAGGACTTATTAACTCGAGCTGGAAAGGCTCCGAAACCAACTAACCACCCTGCCCCATGCCAAAACTCTATTGTTTGACGCGAGAATCACTGCTGATTAGGCAGGACTTGCCCGGTTACTAAGCAAAGCCTCGGGTGGAACAATTATTACTTTATTCATAACAATAACTAACTTTACTTAAACCAAAAATTAAAATCAAACATAGACTAAAAGTAAGCGTTTCAATCTCACTCCCCACAAACCATGTTGGTGTGAATGTGCAAATTTTCGAAGCATAACTCATGAATTAGTGTCTAAGCAACGATAACTAGAAAAGACTCTACTATAGGATTAACCATCACCATATCCATTTGTTCTAACGTTTAAAATAATCTATTGATATTAACTTAAAAATAATGAAAATTTTATTTGATTGAGAAATTTGTCACTCATTTGTGCCCAGGAAGTAATACTAGCAGTAGGTAATGTAAGAAGCCATGTTCTTGCCTTGTCCTTCAATGAATAAGGAAAAAGGCGAAGTTTGATTGACTCAACAGTAAACCCCTTCACAATAATATTTGTGCATCCCATCAAAAACTCTGTAATATGCATATTAGGATCCTCATGAGCTAATCCATGAAAAGTAGGCAGAATCTCCAACATATGATGTTTTATCTCGAACGTGTCGCCTTCCTCATCAGGATATACAATGCAACTTGGTCATTCATTAGCATGGGCTGCTAATGTATCCCTCAAAGGTCACACAGCTATTGGTATGGCGAAAGCCATGGTATCCTTGCTATCCAAAACCCCAGAAAACAAATTTTTCATAAAAGTGCCCTCCAATGAGGGTTCCCCCACTAAAAACTGCTCCCTACGCCTCTGTTGTAAACTGTGTTCTGGCTCTAGATTAAATTCTACTAGCTGTTGATTCTGGGATTGGGTGCAGACCATGTGCAAGATCTGCCCAGATTGTGTGATCTGTAAAAAAAAAAAAAAAAAAAAAAAAAAAAAAAAAAAGCCAAAAATTAAATTAATATAAATTATTTTTTATGTATATATATTTATTTATAGCAATAATTAACAAAGAATTATGATTAACACAAATTGTTTAAAAACAATCCACGACGACGGTGCCAATTTCTTGATAGGATTTTTAGGTACCTGCGCAAAGAGGGTAAAGTTAAAATCACACAAAATACTTGCAAGAGAACAAGGTTGTTGTAGTATAAACAACTCAAGTAAGGTCGTTTTTCGCAGGGATTATTTAAAACAATTTATGCAAAACCAAAATTTTAGTTAATTATTTCAAAATAAAGATTGGAAAAGGGTGATTTAATAACCTAAATTAAGAAATACGAAATTAATTAAAAAGGCTAATTAAAATCTGCAATATTAGAGAAAGAAAAAGGAAACAATTTTTAGAATTCGATGTGAGAAGTACTAGGGTTTCGCTGTCACCCTAACAATCCTACGTAGTTCTTCTAATTTCTTATGAATTACACATGCATATTTTGAAGGTTAGGTTTTCCTAAAATATATCCTACTTGGAACCTCCAACATAGAACGTGTATCTAACATGCAACCCGTCTGTGGTGTCTAGATCGAATGTGAACATTCAAGACTCATTAAGTTTTGTGAAAATCTTTTGAAAAACCATATAACTCTTAAGACATGTCGTCCATCCTAAGTAGCTACACATGTTAATCACAAGAAGCTTTAGTCAATTTTAGGGACAACCCTCCACCAAAATTGCATCAAATTACTTTTCTAAATATCCTAATGGTCGCGAATCACTAAGACAAATAGATAGTTTAAACCGGTGATTAACAATCCAAAACTTGCATGCATAAATTTATAAGAAAATTAAAAAGAGACTACATATTCTTGCTAAGGCTCATGGCCTTACCCTAGCAAAAAGAATTAGTTACGCATATTCATAACTAAAATCAAAAGAGTTGTATTAAACTAGAAAAATAATGAAAACACCTTGAAAGTATAAGTCTTGAAATCTCTAAGCTTTGCCCACAGTCTTCTCCCAAAAATTGCATACCTAAGAGAGAAACCCTAGGTCTGCCAAAAGGCTTATTTATACTACTCTAAAAATCCTCCTAGTAAAAGGTCTTAGAATAAAAGTAGGAAACTAAATAAATTGAAATAAAATAGAAAACATAATTCTAAATTGACTTGGTAAATTCGCCTAAAATTCTGCACAGCCACGTTTTGGACCCATGACAGCTCTAAAACTAGCCTAAAATAGCTAGATCTAAAGCTTGGACTATTCTGAACACTTCTCCAGAAGGCCACGAACCTATCTGAGGTCTTCTTGGGCTCCAAAAATGCAGTTTAAACCCAGAAAAGTCACTTTCTAGCAACGCGCACTGCTTCTTCAATAAATCGCCAGAAAATAACCGCTTGGTAGAAAAATCTCAAATTTTGACACGAACAAGCCAAGAGAACATGAACGTCCTCCAATTTGAATCACTCTAAAATTCGTCCTTTTGATCTCATTTTTCTCCAGAGGAATTTGAATATCCTATATTAAAAATATAAAGCAAAGTATCAAAATTCTACCAAAATAATTACCAAATTATACTAAGAATATGGTAAAATATATAATATAATATTGACTCATCAACAACTATTATAAATTAGTCCCTCACGAGACCTCAAAAAGTGGTCCTTAGGAGAGCATCCCCGATGAACCTAAACCATGATAATTGAGCTTTGTAATTGGCCGTCAATCAAAATTGTTTGAACCATGGAAATGTCTAGTTTTGGTTTTGGTTGTAATTTGATTAGATCAAGTATGTTGTAGCATAAGCTCTTCTTTACTTTATATACTCATTTTATGTTTTATTTGATATGCACGCAAATTGGAGTAGTTGGGTCACCCAATAGGGAGACACTCGGTTTTATTTGATTAAATACGTAATTAAAATCAATCACTCTCTCTAGACTGAGATCCAACACTAGGCTCGTGCTTGATCAAATAGACTGTTCATAATCATCTAAGGCCCTAAGGCAACTATATAACTCCTTATAGAATGCAAAGCCTTTGTTAGTAGTACTATATACTCTAGCATCAAAATCCATTTTACACAAATAATGGGAGTATCATATGCTACTAAATCAATCATATGGTCCAATAGTTATGATAGGACCAAATTGTTTTAATGTAATTAAAATGCAAGCTTATATGTGGTGAGACCAAAAACCCTCAACCAAACTAATAGTAAGTTGACAAACGTGAGAGTGTTTTGAACACTCTTTCGTGGCCTTCCACCATCGGTAGCCCTCTTGCAACGGTTGGACGGTGCATAGTGCTTCACGCTATGATGCGGAACACACGGTATCAGACTTATGTGAAAGAGTATACTATTATACATTTGATGTTGTGAAGGTAGGCAACGAGTGTGGCCAATATGATATTATTCTTAAGTCATTCTTGAAGCCCTACACAAGCAAGCATGGTGAAAATGACTTAACTAAGTGAAATAATGCCAATAGGATATTATTTTGAGGCATGTATTTTCTAGAAGCCAAATAAGATGGATACTTCCAAGAGATATAATGAGCAAGAGTTATTCTCTCATTATTATTAATGACAGCCAATAAGATATTATTCTGAGGTGGGCTTGGTAATGGTGAGCCTTCCATACCCTACTAAAAGTTTCCTCCAAAACTCTCAAATTCCAAGTGAGGGATATGGAATTTGCCAAAATACTGGGCAGTGCTATTTTATTTAACCCCCATACCCTGCTAAGAGTTTCCTCCAAAACTCTCAAATTCCAATTGAGGGATATGGAATTTGCCAAAATAGTGGGCAGTGCTATTTTATTTAAACCTAGATCAAATGGCTTAAAATAAATCAATTTATAATCATTATGTAAATTGTTTACTAATATAATTGCAAATGCTATGCAAAACTTGACAAAGAAAAGCCGAAGGCTAATGTTTCCTAACTTGGTACAACCATCCCATAAATTTTCTTGAAAGGATTGTAAA
The DNA here is from genome assembly GCA_036320875.1 of Cotoneaster glaucophyllus. Taxonomy (NCBI): domain Eukaryota; kingdom Viridiplantae; phylum Streptophyta; class Magnoliopsida; order Rosales; family Rosaceae; genus Cotoneaster; species Cotoneaster glaucophyllus. Next base: position 24,209,787 of record CM070059.1, on the reverse strand, counting down.
TGTACTCAAGTAGTTATAAAGCGTTGGATCGACGTTTTTGCCATGCTCAGCTACGTCTTGTAACCCTTACATCCCTCTTACTTTCTCTCTGTTGGTTTCTGTCAGCCTTCATGGCTCTTTCCTTGTAATTTGGCTTTTACCCTGGTTTTATAAAAGTCCAGTTTCCAAAAAAAAAACAAAACAAAACAAAACAAACACACACACACACACACACAACAGTTCTTTACAGTTAAAGACTCCACAACAAAAACAAACCAGAGTCCTATCCCAACTATGAACAGATAATTACATGAGAATATATAACATATCATAACTAACAGTTTTTCTAATATGCACTACAGTTTAGATCGTTGGATTCCTTAGACTTTTTGACCAAGCTGTAAAGAAAAAGATATTGCTTATTCAGTGCATGGTATTGTTGATAGCCATTTAAACTTTTAATATTACAGTTTAATAGTATTTTTTTTCTTCAGCTATATATATCAGATTTAGGTTGAATTTATATGGATATGAGTTTTCACTTATGCATTAAGGCAAAGTTGATGGCCTACTACGGCTTAGTGATATTACTTTTCACTTATAAGTGAGAGGTCTTATGTTGGATTCTTACCAAAAACAAATATAAATCACATTATTACTAGCCCATTGTGAGGTTAAGCCCACCATAATATCAATTGCTTTAAAAAAAAAGAAAAAAAACAGGGTTGAACGGTATTTTAAGGGGAATCTAAATTTTTGAAGGCCTAAAAAAATCATTTTATACATTGTAATCTGAATAGTTAATAATACCTAATTTAGATCCTTTTTAATACTCAGTGCTAGTGCTACATCATACTAAGGCTTAGTTATATTCCATTAATAAACCATTCAAAAAAATTAAACTTTTTTTTTAACCCGTAAGATGAATCCCAATAAGGAAAATTACATTTACTAATATGTTGTGACTTATAATTAACTAAGGGGAAAGAGAGGGGGTGCGAGAGAGTGAAGAGATTGTAGAATGCTTAGGGATTCTTGTGTGTTTTCCTCTTTTATTTATAGTAAAATATGAGGAGGATTGACTTGTCCACCAAGTAGAAAAAATGACTAGACTAGTGGATAATCTAGAAACCAAATGCATCTAGGATTTACACAATCACAATTAGAGAAGGCTGGTGTTATTCCCACCCCAGTGTCTTATCTCCCCACCCACTTTTCAATGAAATTTTAATTACAAATTTGCTCATTCGTAAAATGACCGATAAAGACCTTAAAAGATAGCTCTCTGTTCACAAACTATTTATCTATCCTTAAACCCTCACCTAATGAAATTCCAGTGCTACTCAAATTGAAATCGTTCTGATTCCACACTATTTTCTACATTTTATGCAAATTAATTCTCATAAAAATCCTGAAGACGAAGACGAACCCAAAACCCAGCAACCAGAGTTTGTTTCTTTGCTTTCTCCGGCCACTCTCCAGTTCAAATTTAATGTTTTTGTTTTGGTTGGATGCTTCAATAATGGTTATCAGCATGAATTGATGTGTAATTTGAATTTGTTGCTTATGTATAGATGCTGATATTTACACAAGTGTGGAATAAGAACTCAGGAAGGGTGTAGACATGTAAATTTCATTGCATACAAATGATGCATCACAAAGCTCCACGTGGCGTATGACTCATCACAAATAGACAAGTTATCAATGACAAGTGGCACAAATCAAGCAAAGGAAGTACAAAACCTTCCCCAAAACTCAGCAAAAGGGGGAAGAAATCCTTTAACATCAGCAAGGGGTCAAAATTGCTCCCAAAACCGGAAAGAAAGCTAAAGCATCTTCTCAAAACAAGCAAGAATTGAAGATTGCTCACAAAATAGGCAAGAAAGCCCCATCATTTGGCCAATCAAGGGAAAGTGGCTTAAATTAAGACACTAAACATGCCTAAATTCTCCCATGGATGAATCGAGACAAAAATCAAAGCCAAATCCATCCAAAGGCAAGCTTTGAGAAGTCTATAAATACAAGGTCCTCAGACAAGCATAAGGCCGACAATTTCTACATTGAAAGGTGGACAATTTCTACATTGAAGGGCCGAAATTCTCACAAAAGGAGAACCTCTGCCAAATCTTTGAAGACTAATACGCTGTCAAAGCTTTCTTTGAAGAATGCACAACCAAAGTCAAATCTTTCTTTCGACCAAAGCCAAAGCACTCCCTTGAAGAATCAACAAGCACTCGTGCCGATTCTTTCAAGACTTTGTTGCAAGCTCAAAACTTGTAACGACGTTCGTTTCAAGATCAAGTAGCCAAGACCCTTGAATCAACGAAATCCTACATCAACATCACCTTTGCCGCAACCCTAAACCTGAGGTGAAGACTATCCACGCATTGTTTCAAGCTCAAAACTTGAAGCAATCATTCAACCGTCTGTATGAGGTTAAGTCATCGCGACCTTTGGATCAATAACCTACACATCTACATCAAATTTGAAGACTGAATTGGAGGAAAATTGTAAACAGAGATTGTAACCTACAAATTCAAATCAATACAAATCTACTTTGTACACGTGTTCTCGTTTCATTTGTTACAGAATTTTTGTGTTTACAAATTTGGCACGCCCGGTGGGGCATCTCTGCCTCTCATCTCTATCTTCAAATCCACAAAAAGTACAAATGGCATCAAGAAAGGATCAAGCAATTCCCGCAACCAAAGCGAAGAACAATAACATCCTTACCGCTAGTGGTGGCACTTTAGGCATTACAACCTGAAGCAAGGCAAGAGCTATCTCTACCGTGCCTTCCACCCCTACACCAAACTTGCCGAAGGAGCAAGAGCACCCAAGCCATGAGCCCGTGATCACCTTAGCCTCGCTAAGGGCACCAAGGGAAGAAAACCCGACTAGGTACTCTGAGTCCTTGACTTCCTATGCCGACTCAAGCAGTAGCTCTTATCCCGAAGCCATACAAGTCATGATTACTGGTGCGACTTCCAGCGAGGAGCAGCAGGCTTAAATGAATGAAGCAATTGCAAGGCAACAAGGATCGTGGAGGAAAAAGACATGCAAATTGTCGCACTCGACAAACGACTGAAGGCGCAACAGAAGGAAAAAGTTGATCGCAACCCAAAGGTTGATCTACAAAAGAAGGAAACCGACGACGATGAGGAGCCTCTGGTGGAAAAAGTTGAGGAGAAGTCGAACCAAGCAATGACGCTTATAGAATCTCTCTCTATCCAGCAGCTACAGAAGATTATCACTAGCACGATCAAGGTGCAGTACGAAGGAAGCTCACACGACTCCGTGCTGTACTCAAAGCCATACTCCATGAAGATTGACGCCTTGAGGATGCAAAGGGGTTATCAGCCGCCAAAATTCATGCAATTCGATCGAAAGGGCAATCCTAAACAACATATTGCCCATTTCATCAAAACTTGCAACAATGCTGGGACGGAAGGAGACTATATCGTTAAGCAGCTTGTGCACTCGCTAAAAGGTAATGCCTTTAACTGGTACATCGACCTTGAGCCCGAGTCTATCAACATCTGAGACCAGCTTGAAAAGGAATTCCTCAACAGGTTCTACAGCACCCGCCGCACCGTAAGCATGCTGGAGTTAACAAGTACGAAACAGTGGAATGATGAACCTGTCGTCGACTACATCAATAGGTGGCGTTCATTAAGTCTAGATTGCAAAGATGGACTTTCTGAAACCTCCGCCATTGAGAAATGCTTTCAAGGCATGCACTGGGGGTTACATTACGTCCTCCAAGGCATAAAACCGAGGACATTTGAGGAGCTGGCAACTCGTTCCCACGACATGGAGCTAAGTATCACCAATCATGGGAAGAAAAAACTGATCACCGACTTCAAGAAGGACAAGGTGTTTGCTCCGAAGGTGGACAAGACTGGGAAGAAGCTCGCCAATGAAGCTTTTACAGTCCAACACTACTCTCATCAAGACCTCCTCTGCGCCCGTCAAGATCTCCTCCAAGAACAAAACGTAGGAGATAAAAAAAGGTGAACCTTCTCGCACCCAAGACAGGTACAAAAACACCTTGAGGGAGCTGGAGCAGAAGACGTACCCTTTTCCTAACTCTGACGTGGCTGCAATGTTAGACAACTTGCTGGAAAAAAAAAGGTGATCGAGCTACCCGAATGCAAGCACCCTAAAGAGATGAATCACATTAACGATCCTAGGTACTGCAAGTACCATCGTATCGTGAGCCATCATGTTGGTAAGTGCTTCGTCCTCAAATAGCTCATCATAAACTTGGCACAACAATGGCAAATTGAACTTGACATTGAAGACACAGCCGCAACACACACTACTATGATTGTGTTTAAATCTTTTGATCTTGTGCCTCTTCAAATAACGCATGACCATTCTCGTCAATGCTCAAGCCACACGACACATTTTGCACAACCATTGATGGGGGCAAGTGACCAAAATACACTTATCGATGATGAAGAAGGATGGACATTGGTGACCTATAAAAAGACAAGGATGCCAAGACCACAAGCCACAAGGCCAAAGGTGGAACAAGGGAGAAAACACCGTTGCTGCAACAATAGGAAGCCCAAAAAAAGTGTGAGAGCTGTCAATCCAACGTGCGCTAAGGAACCTATGGAGCAAGAGCCACGTATTCCTGTCTTATTACACAAGTACTTCCCGAAGGACTTCTTCCAACAGTGCACTACCGCTGCCTGTCACATGGTCGAAATAGAGATAGAAGATCCCAAAATGCAAAGATATCGTTGTTGAGGAAGAGAAGACCCTCATGCTTAAGGAATACCTGATGACATAGTTTAGCATCGAGGAATACGGCTACCCAAGGCGATGTGAAAAGCACTAGTAGCGATCTTGGCATTCCCCGACGAACACGTGGTGCAAGAAAGCAAGGACAAAGGCTTGAAGCCTCGGTCACATGAATATGCCACATGTTGTGCTGCCCATAACGCAATCAACTTCACTAACGAAGACTTGCTGATAAGGTCAAAGCCTTATAACCGTTCTCTCTTCGTCTCTAGGTACGTAAGGGAGCACTAAGTCAACTGCATGCTTATGGATGGTGGATCAACCATAAACATCATGTCAAAGTCAACAATGACCACAGTCAGCATCAAGGTGAATGAACTGTCCCGAAGCCACCTTCTAATTCAAGGTTTTAACCAAGGAGGACAAAGAGCAATGAGTATGATCCGAGTCGAGATGACCATTGGCGAACTCAAGTTGAGCAGACTATTCCATGTGGTTGACACTAAAACTTCCTACAGCTTGCTCTTAAAAAGGTCTTGGATCCATGGGAATGGAGTGGTGCCATCCACCCTTTACCAATGCTTAAAATTCTACCGAGAATGAGTAAAGGTAATACAAGGCGACACCCAGCCATTCACTGAAGCTGAATAACACTTTGCAAATGCCAAGTTCTACATGGATGAAGACATGGTACCCAAAGCTCTTCCAAATGAGATCAAATCCACAAGCAAAGCCGCATCCAAAAAGCAGGAGTGGCAAGTCATGCCCAAGCCGCATCCAAAAAGCAGGAGTGGCAAGTCATGCTCAAAAGGATCAAACGCACCCGTCTTCCGATACATCCCAATGTCGAGAAGAAAGAATGGGCAATCCCCGTTTGAAACTAGAACAAGTTAGGCGATGCTCATGACAAATGTCGTTTTAACTCTGACATAGCTAGGCGATGCTAAAATTTCAAAACCGCCACAAGGTTTCGTAAAACCCTTGCCAAAGGGGGTAGAACTAAGCTCTCTTCAGACCAAGAAGGCCGAAGAAGGTAACCCAAACGCCAACAAACTCATGTCAAAGGCTGGGTACGATTTCACCTTTTCTTCAAATCTTGGAAAGAATAATGCAAACATCGTCAATGACAAAAAACGTGACCCACCAAGACTCAAAAGAAGTTGAAAGAGCATGGTTACGGAGTTGATAACAACAAACCTGGACTTGGCTTCACACTAAATACACCCGTGAAGATTTCAAGCAAAGCAAAAAATGCTAGCGCTCAACACATCAACGTGAGCATTGAACAAAGTCAAGAGGAGCCTAAACCCACCCCTCGAACGTCAGTCTTCGATAGGCTGAATTATTCAAAACCCAGAATTTCGGCACTTGATCGCATTGGTGGTCAAGACCGAACTTCCTTATTTAAACGTCTTAACGCGCCAGCACCCCAAAGCTCTGTGTTCGAAAGGTTACCTAATAAACAAAGCAACACGGCTAGCTCTCCTCCACAATGATCGGCCTTGGAAAGACTTGAATAAACCAAGAAGCTTTCTAGTAAAAGGAAGACAACGCCAAAGGTAGAAAAGCTCGACAGTCTAACAGGAAAAGACGATGTTCGAAGTTTGATTCCTTCAAGGATGAAGCACTAAGCAACCTTGGAAGTCGACACAAAAGAACAACTGAAGGTAAAGAAATGCACCATCATCTATACTTGCCAATCTTTAAACCAACAAGCCCTAAAGAGGAGGTCCAAGACGTCTTCCACATCAAGATCCAAAAAAACGAAGAAGATGAAGTCCTTGAGGAAGATGTCACTGTTGCGCCACCACAACTCAAAGATGGGGGGCAAGCCACAGTTGATGATCTCAAGTAGCTCAACTTAGGCACAAAAGAGGAGTCGAAGCCTATCTTCGTAAGTGCCCTGCTAAGTACGAATGAGATAGAGGAGAATTACCAATTACTATTGGAGTATAAAGATGTCTTTGCTTGGACTTACAAGGAAATGTCCGGCCTTGACCCTACCATCGTTGTCCATCGTCTTGCAGCCAAGCCTGGAACGCGACCGATAAAGAAAACTCAAAGACGCTATCGATCCGAGCTCATCCCACAAATTGAGGTCGAGATTGACAAGCTAATCGAAGCAGGCTTCATTCGAGGTGTACAATACCCTAAATGGATCTCCAACATCATCATTATCCTTAAGAAATCTGGACAAATATGTTTTTGCGTAGACTTTCGAGACCTCAATGATGCTTGCCCGAATGATGACTTTCCCTTGCCAATCATCTAAATCATAGTGGATGTGACCACTGGCCACGAAGAACTGTCATTCATGGATGGCTCATCTGGATACAATCAAATTCGTATGGCTCGCAAAGACGAGGAACTAACAGCCGTCTGTATTCCAAAAGGTATCTACTACTACAAGGTAATGCCATTTGGTCTGAAGACCGCTGGAGCTACATATCAACGTGCAATGCAGAAAATTTTCAATGACATGCTACACAAAAACGTAAAATGTTACGTAGACGACATAGTTGTCAAGACAAAAAAGAAATCTGATCACTTGAAGGATTTACGAATGGTGTTCGACAAATTACGGCACTACAACCTTAAAATGAACCCATTGAAGTGTGCATTTGGCGCCACTTCGGGGAAGTTTCTTGGCTTCATTGTCAAGCACCATGGCATTGAAGTTGACCAATCAAAGATCACGGCCATTCAAAGCATGCCCGAGCTAAGAAACTTACACGAATTGAAAATTCTACAAGAACAACTAGCCTTCATCAGACGTTTCATCTCCAACCTTACGGGACGTTGTCAACCCTTCAGTCGACTCATGAAGAAAGACGCTCTGTTTATATGAGATGTGACCTGCCGTAGTGCCTTTAAGAGCATAAAACGTTACCGAGAAAGACCCCCTTGTCTTAGGAGCACCCGTGCCTGGAAAGCCACTCATCCTATACATTCTGCACAAGAAGGTTCCATTGGAGCACTCTTGGCACAAGAAAATGAAGACCAAAAGGAAAGAGCACAAAGACAAGTACTACCCTATTCTTTCCGATTAAGCAAGCTATGCTCCAACAACGTCGCTGAGTACCAAGCACTGATCATTGGACTCCAAATGGCGATCAACATGAAAATCACAATGCTAGAAGTGTATGGCGACTCCAAGCTCATAATCAATCAACTCTTGACTAAAGTTCTTGGTCCAATATACAAGTTTGGATGAGATAATGGAATTGGAATAAGATTATCATCGATGATGTTTTCACTTATATGGTAGCTGCCGACATAAATGAAAAGCGACGATATCGAACCGTGTTCTGTTGATTAGTGACAAAGTAGAACTAATTGGACAATCAAAATTACAATCCAGGTTAAATTCTTTACCAAAGTGTGTTTGGGCCTATCTTTCCTACACTGCCCAAGGTAACCCTATTGTGTTACTAGTAGGAAAGGAAGCGTAATGAGATTAATGAAATTGTGCGATATGATGCACGCTTTGCGACGCAAGGTTTCTCTCAAATGCCCTGTATCGATTGCAGCATTATGAAATGTGGTTAGTGTTCTTCTATAGGGATATTGATACAGAGATTGACATGTAAGTTCCCAAAGAATTACATGGAATGACTCAAATAGTTCCAAACCACGGAACACCCTCTAACTCGTTTGAGGCATTCACTTAAGAATTGAAGCAATCCGGCGGATGTGGTATACTCGTCCAAGTGATTATTTGATTAATTAGGGATATGAATGAATACCCTTTCGTGTTAAACTATAAAGTCTTATTTCGAATTGCTAAAGTTAAAGTTTATGACAAATAACATGAATCTCACTAAGACTCTAGAAGAGCTTGAGAAAACTTTTCACACCTGAAGACGGAATTTGAGATGAAGGATCTTGGGAAAACTCGTTTATGCCTTGACCTGAAGTTGAAGCATTGTTCTTATGGTACATTGGTTTACTGGTCGAACTACACCCTAAAGGTGTTACCTCTGAGTATACCTATGATCTTCCATAGGCTATATGAAATATGACCCTTGAAGAGGTTATGGAATCTGAAATTCCATAATTAAGTTCAACTTTGCGCTTCGTTGTACTTAGCTCATTGCGTTACATAGGACATCTTCTTCGCTGTTGATCTATTAGTAAAAGATGCAGCACCATGCCTATGCGCAGCCACTGAATGGGCATTGAAGACATTTTCCGCCACCTTGCAGGTACTATGGATTTGGGAAAATCCCAACGTATCCTGAGATGATCCAACCTCTTTGATCATTGCAATGATGTTTGCCTTCTCCGTTATGCTGACGCTGGTTACTTATCAAACCCGCACAAGGCACATCCCTGAATGGTTATGTCTTTACCGTTAAAAGATATCACAATATCTTGGAGGTCCATGATATGACCTTAGTTGAATCGTTCCAAGACTCGCCTCACTTCACTACACCACACGTGAGACATGGTTAGGAGTTCTTGTTGAGCATATTTGAAGTACTTGCTGTTTTCATCCATCGTTGAGTCCCGATGATGATCCATGAAGACTATGCCGCATGTATCAACCCGACCAAGACATGATACATCAAAGAAGTCAACGCCAAGACATAATACGTCTACATCACATCAACAAAGCATCAGGAGATTGAAGTCATGAAAGCCGATCCCAGATAACCTTACCAACCTCTACACGATGTCACTGCCGAAATCAACCTTCCAGAAGCTTGTCCGAGGAATTGGTATGCCTAACTATTCATATGCAATGCTTGTAGTTCTCATTTGTAAGTTCTGTCAAACTCAGAAGGAGTTTCCAGAAGTATACTCACTTGATCTTAATGTGCACTTTTTCCCTACGACTATGAGCATTTTTCCTATTGGATTTTTGCTACCTAACTAGGTTTTGACAAGGCACCCATCCTGGGCTGGTCATACCCTTGTTAGCTCTTCTACTTGCATCCAGAAGACGTATAGTTTTGACGTAGCGCAACTTCTCACTTTTCTCCTTAGCCTATAGTGGTGGGCTCAAAAAATCGAAAATCGAAAAAAATCGAGAACCGAACCGGACCGAGGTCGAAAAAAATCAAACTGAAAAAAAATGAACCAAAAACTATTAAACCGAGCCGAACCGAATATGGCTGGTTCGGTTTCGATTTTTTGAGGTTTGGAAACCGAACTGAATTGATATATATATATATATATATATTTAATTATTTTTTATAATATTTTAATTATAAAAATCATAAAAATCTCTGAAATCCTAGAGACATGAGGGTTCGAACCCATGCACTCCAGGTTGAAAAGTTTCATTGAAACCAACTTGGCAACAGGTTTTGTTTAGTTATGATTGTATGACTAAACTATTTATAAAGATTTAAATCTATAGTCTTTTGTGGAATTACAAATCAACAAAACCCTAGCCACTAGTAGTAGCAGCCATACTTTTTGGCATCTTGATATATAATTGACCAGTAGTAGCCTGTGTTAAGAGCTTTTTGTTCTAGGAAGCGAGCTCCAGAGTGATTTTCACAAACATCTTCGTGGATTGAGCTAAGAATTTTCAGGTCGTCGAAAGACGATAGGCAGCGAAGATGTGGTCTTGAGAAATATCTGTGAACGAGCATGCTGTTCCGCATGTAATAGCGTACTGCCTTCGTCTGGAGCTTCCTAGACTCTAATATGTCTGCGAGGAGTTTTCCATTGTCTATATAGTCGATGATAGGATCTTGCTAACTCGGAGTTGTGCTGCTCTGCACCACCTCGACTGCTAGTTCTGCATCTATGCTCGGCTTACCCAAGTACTCAACTAGAATAGAGCATTTGAACTAATGGTTTAGGGTAGAGCCTAGGCCTGCTAGTGTGTCTGTGTGGACGTTTTCTGTTTGTTGAACCTAAGTGAGTGCGTACGCCTAGAACGTCTTTCTTCGTACCTTCTCGAGGTATCGGGCCATCCTAGGATACTTTGTTGCGTACTCCCTTAAAGTTTAATTGGTGATCAGCTGGGAATCAAAAAATATTGCAAGCTTATTCACCGCTAGGTCTTTTGCCAATCGGACACTTGCTAGTAAGGCTTCATACTCTGCTTCGTTGTTTGATGCTTTGAAGCTTAGAATGATTGTCTGCTTGAGCATGGAACCGTTCAGGGTAGTGAGAACTAGACCTGCTCCTGATCCCTGGTAGTTGGATGATTCGTCGACGTTTAAGTGCCAGAAATCTCCTGCAAGTAGAGTTGGTGTGGCTACGACATGCTCGGCTACCTTTGGGGTGTTTCTTGCCTGAGTTGCTGCGTCATTTAGGCTTGGGGTGAATTTTGCTATAAAGTCCGCCAATACCTAGGCCTTTATCACCATGTGGGGTTGGTATACTAAACTGTATTGACCAAGTTTCAACGTCCACTTTATCACTTGCTCAGAAGTGTCCAGACTATGCAAAATTGATCGTAGGGGCTACTAGGTCATGACAATAATCAGATGTCCCTAAAAGTAAGGTTTGAGCTTTTGAGCTGCAACAACTAGTGCTGAAATTAGATTTTCAATCTTTGGGTATCTAGTTTCCGCATCAAACTTTGGATCTCTTTCAGATTCGTATAAGACTTCACATCCAAGATTGATTTGATTGGATGAGCTTTAGTTCCTCGCTGGGTTACAAGGTACTCCAAGATCCGGCCTGAGGAGACTCTGAACTTGCATTTGGGGAGATTGGGCTTAATTTTGTACTGTTTGAGAATATTTTAACCTTCTACCAAGTTGTCGATGTGGTCTGACTGCTGTTTGCCTTTCACCATGATGTCATCAATGTAGACCTCCATAGTTACTTCGATCTGCTTCTTGAACATCGTGTTTACGAGTAATTGGTACGTGGCTCCTACATTCTCAAGGCCAAAGAGCATGACCTTGTAACAGTATGTGCTTCGCTAAAACACGAATGTGATTTCTTTTTTTGTTAGGCTTATGCATGGCAATCTGATTGTAGCCTGAGTATGCAGAATAGGATTTTCTGATACTCGATCAAGGACACGGCTCCAATCTTCACTAGCCAAGGTCTGCCCAAAATCTCATTGTGGGGAAATGGGGTCTTGATTATCATGAAGGTCTGTGATGAGATAATTGTAGGATTGGTTACGTTAAACATAATCGTCCCAATGGCAATTGAGGTGAATCTGTAAAGACCTCTATTTTGCGTCTGATCGTGCTTTCCAGGCCCATCTTATGGATGACTGACAATTATAGAATGCTGATTGCACTGCCGTTATCCACCATAATCCTGTCAACAATGGCATGGGTTAGTTAAACAGATATCACCAAGGCGTCGTCGTAAGGAAAGTCTACTCCCTTAGCATCCTTCTCGGTGAAGTTAACAATTGGTCCAGGTACAACATATATGGCTTGAACTTGGAAGATTGATCTCACCTGCTAAATCTTCCTATTCTTGCAACTGTTGGTGGCCCCTAGATACTCAAATTCGGCAAAGATGCTGTTGATTCGGATTGTCTTGGTTGGGGGTTCAGAATCGGCGTTTGCATCTCGCCTCGGCCATCTAACTAGCTTGTCAACATACTGGTTGTATTTGCCTTCCTTCACGAGCTTTTCAAGATATATCATTCATGTGGTGCAGTTATTAGTTGCGTATCCTAGGCTTTTGTGAAATGCGCAATACTTCGTCTAGTCCAGCTTGGAAGTATCTCCCTTCATGGATTATGGCATCTTGAACATGGCTTATCTTTGAGGTTGGGAAGGATCTAGTTGATCAGGACTGAGAACTTTGTGAACACCTTGGGCTGTGAGCCTCTTTTTGCTAGGGATCGATCTCTGCGTCTGCTTCTTGGCTTTTTTTTTCATTGAGCTGCTTGTCGCTCGTCTTCTTTTAAGCTGGCTCTAGGTTTTTGCGCTGCTGCTCAGGTGGCTTCTGGGAATGCTTGGCTTCATCCCAGAGCGAGTGTTTTTCTGCCAAAATATAAGAATCTGCCAGTTCAAGTTCTCGCTCATGATTAGCTCATCGAAGAGTGGGTAATCTACTAGGAGCCCCTTCCTAAAAGCTAAATTTATAATGCTATCATCCCATCCGACTATCTTCACCTTCTCCACCTTGAATCTTTTGACATACGTGCAGAGTGACTCATTCGGGTCCTTTTTCATGTTAAAGAGGTAGTCAGACTTCTTTTTAATCGAGCGATAGGATGAATATTCCTTGGTGAAAAACCAAGGAAAGTTTGCTGGATTCCGAATTAAGCGTGGCAATAGAGTATAGAACCAGTCTTGCACCTCGCCTTGGAGCGTCATGGCAAAGATTTTGCACATGATAGCGTCGTTGTTCTCGTAGAAGGTCATGGCGCTACGGTAGTGCATCAAGTGCATGTCCCAATCTTCATCTCCCTTGAATAAGTGAAATATGGCGAGTTAAACTTTCTCGCTGACTCTGTTTGCTCAATCTTGTCCGTGAATAGTGACCTACTCATGCTGCCCACGTCTCTCCAAAGGGCATCATCGGTGGTTTCAATGCGTTGGAATTCGCGCAGCTGCTCTGCTACCAGTCTATGCACTTCCTCCTAGATTTGCTTCTAGTGGGGCGAATGAGCCTCCAATTACCCCCAATGTTGACTTGCTGGTCTATGTTGCTCTTCTAGCTCTAGCTCTTTTACATGTCTTGCTTGTCTGTGTCATGAATACGGCGCACGTGGTTCATTTCTTGCTAGGGAGCGAGCTGCTCACTGTCACGCTTGACGAAAGACTGCCAATGAAACTCGAGCTGGACTGCTCTTGTGCTCTTGTCGGTCCGTCGTTGCAGCTGCCTACTTCCGTGCCTCATAGAAGGATCACCTTGTAGGCCTAACCTTGTGTGGACGCTTCACTTGGAATGTCTGGAGTGCTCGTCGAAGTGTGGACTTAACCTCGAATGCATATTAACTCGTGAGCCGAGTCAGGAATGAACGCTTCTTTATGCACTGAGGCTGGATAAGACATTTTCCTGAGGGCCAAACCTGGACGCACGATTCGTGGCGAGCTAAGCGGTTGCTTGCTGGGATGTCACTGGAACAAGTCATGATTATCTACCCTTGTCTTGCTTCGGGACACCTTGTATCAGGCGCACTGCGCCGCGATGCACTCAATGAGCTAATTCACCAAGGTGGTCTGTTGGGCAATGGTGCTGGTTAAGTCAGCGACCTGTCGGGGTAGGTGATGTTTGCAATTTGGATTGGAAGATTCTGGATGATGGTTGTCTCCATATGTGGTGGAAGTGTAATGGACTGCAGGTATGAAACTCAGGCATTCTTGCAAAAAAATGGGATGAAAATATCCCTGAATCGATCGTTGGTTTGGTGGTCGGAATCTGGATCGGGTGAAATGGTCTTAGACTGAACTAGGCCATGGGGCGTGCACGGAGAAACGCTGGGGTCGCATGTGGGTTAGCTGGCCTTGGGCCTGTGATGCGTGCTAGGACGGCGCTTGGGCTCACTGGTTGGTTGTAAAAGCTGTTGTTGTAGTGGGTTGGGCCTGTTGTGGCAACTGTCACATTTTGGGTCTCCTGCCTGTGGTCCGTGACTGCCCTAGTAGCGTTGTGGGTTACTGCAGCATGCGCTTGGGCTTCGGCTTGGGCTGCTGCTGCTATTGGCTGCAAGGTGGTGGCGATGGCTATGGGGCTACGTCTTCGTCTCCGCTCTCTGGTCCAAATCCTTGAACATAAGGTGGTATGTTCTTCATGGTTTTGAATTTCCTACCATTGTATCCTTTCTCCAGGGATTGATCATGAAACTTTTCTAGGAAAAATGAATTGATACGACGTGTGAGAAATTCAATGTAACAGAAAATTCTAAAAGCCAAATGTGAGTGTTTTCTTCGAGTATTTGAATTAGTTTTTAACGAAAGCACCAATTTGTCAATGCAAGCTTATGCCTCATCTTGCTTTGATGAAAATGCACCTACAAAACAATCAACACATTTGATCAAAGACCTAAGCTTTACATATAGTTCTATATGGTTTTCTGTTTAGGGTTTGCATATACTTGTTTGTATATTTACCTACCTAAATTTTTGGTTTCGATGGTTTACAAAGTTACAACCTTTGCCTCTACATTATTTTATTTGGCAATTATTATATCACATTAAATACATATCATTTTAGTCATTTAACATATTCACAATAATTTTATATAAAAGTTTACCAAACAATCACTATGGTTTTTTTTTTTTTTTTTTTGTTAAAAACACTTTTACAAAAAAAAAAAAAAAAAAAAAAAAGTTTACTAAACACTCAACAACCTTATTTTACAAATATTTATTCTCACAGTAAAAGACTACCAAACTAGCCCTAAATGAATTAAAATTTACAGCACACCCTTTCCAGAAGTCCTGCTTCCTCCTTTGAATCGAAGATGACAGTAGTAACGAAAAGAGGTCCATTGATTTAGGCCCAGTCAGCGCGCCATATTCAGAGAGTAAAAGAAGCCCAATTGCCATCACCATCACTTTTTCTTGATTTCGAGTCCCTCTGCCCTAAATTACTTAGCATATCCTCAAACCTAGCTTCCATAACATCGGCATAAAATGCCATTTTATATCGCCCTGAAATCTATCTTATTTTGCAGGATAAAAATGTACATGTTTATTGTTCAAGGCATAAAACAAATGAATAAAAGATAAAACTGGTGAAACTAATAAAAAAGGGTAAACCAGTCAGACACAACTATTATTTGTATTCTAAAAATATCACGAAGACACTCGTTTTTAGTGCTAAAATTAAAAAGAGAAAAATGTGTAGTAACATTTTTGGAGTACCAATAAAATTTCTCTTGTTCTAATTCAAGAAAGAAGAAATCTTTTTCTTCATGGCCACAGCTTTCTCACAAGTGGGATTGAACAAATGGAAGACATGCTCCTCCCCAGTGGCGAAGCTACAGAGGGACAAGGAGGGGCGTTCGCCCCTCCCCTCGCCGGAACTTAAACCTAGAAGCGGCGGTTCGCCTCTCTGGTCCCGTCGGAAGTTATGGCTGCTCGGCCTGCTGTCTGGTTTCTGGGTTCTACTTCCTGCTGCTGCTGTGCAGCAGTGTTTCAACTTATATTTTTCTTTTTTATTGAAAAATCATTGAATGAAACTACGCCGTTTCATTTAGTGACAAAAAATTTGAAATATTGGGTCCATAACCAAACGATGCGGTTTCACTTAGTTGATTAAAAAATAAATTAAAGTGGGGACCATTGGTTCCCCCCCGTTATCTCTGCCTTCACGCCAGTTAGTCCCTCCATTTCCTTTTGAAAACTAATTAATATAGAATCATAGTTATTGATTATTGATATTAATTAAGGAAAGTGTTATTGGCATTTCAAAAATTTCATTCTACACTCCTCATAAATGTATTTTTCTTTCCTAATATAGAAAGTTTGGAGTGTAGAATAAGATTTTTATAGTGCTAATAACAACTCGCTTAATTAATTGAATTGAATTTTGGTTTATTGAATAGTTTATATGATTAATGGTATTGATTATTATTATTATTTTGAATGGTATTGATTAATTAAATTATTGGTTTAATTAGTTAGTAGTCATCTACTATATTTTACTCTAGGGTTAAGAGTCTAAGACTCTTTTTTTTCTTATTATACAATGACATAATGAAACAGTACTCTGAAACAGTGCTTAAATCATTCTTCAAATATTCCGGCTAGTTCTCCTTTGAATATTCTGGCTAGTCCTCCTTTGAATATTTCGGCTAGTCCTCTTTCGAATATTCCGAGTAGTCCTACTTCGAATATTCCTGATATTCTTTCTTCAAGCATTTCAGGTAGTTCCTAAAAAAGTGAGGTCATTGAGTTTACATTGAGAAATATGTATTTATTTTTATTGAAATTATGCGACGTTTTCATGACACGAAATCTCGCAGGCAACAATTGTAATTTGTTTGTATTGATAAATTATGGAAGACATTATCATATAAAAGGATTTGATTGTTGCCATTTTTTTTAACCTTGCACTTTTAAGTTCGCCCCTCCCCTCGACAATTCCTGGCTTCGCCACTGCTCCTCCCCCTTTGATTCTATCACCTCCACAGGCCCACTCCACCCACACTTTCTCAGTGTCTCACCATAATGCCATGCCCTATCTTTCAACCCATCTTTCTCAGCAGCAAAAATCAACACTTTCTCACAACCCAACTCCGCCAGTTTCGGATCCTTACACGGGTTTATAAGCAGGTCATCGGATCCACTAGTCGAAGGGTGCACAAATCGCCACATAGCAGCCATAAACTGTCTTGTAGCTTCTGGGGTAGTTAACTCTCCCCCAACTGGTTCTGTCCCCCAAAAGTATGGATGTATCAATACAAGCCCAAAGAGCTTAACACCATCCAACCCCTCAGACCCTAATTTCGAAGCCAGGTTGTGTGCTATATTAGCCCCAGCGCTGTCGCCGGCGAAGAACACGCGATGACAATCCGCGTAGCGATTTAGCCAATCTTCATAGCCGTTCCGGTCAAAATGAGAAGCAACCCATTTAACAGCATCCCATGAATCATCGTAAGCAACCGGAAGAGGGTGCTCTGGGGCAAGCCTATATTCAACAGAGACAGCAACGACATTGGCCTCGGATACTAAGGAGTTGAGGTAGTTGTGATATGTGGGAGAAAAGGCGCTTTCCACACAGAATCCCCCTCCATGGAAGTAAACGAGAAGAGGGAGCTTGTCGGTTGAGTTGGTGGCGGATTTGGGGAGGTAAAGCCTTGCGGATATGGGTGGTTCTTGTGAGATCACGACGTCTTTGGATTGGACACCAGTTTCGGGGGTTGATGGAGGGACCGTGGATGTGCCTAAGAGTCTCTCGACTCGACCATCTTTGTATGTTTTGATGAATGGAGAGAGATCATGGGCTACTTCGTTTCTCATGTTTGGATTCAAGGAATAGGAGACAATCGGCATCTTTGGAGGTTACCCGAGCTATTCTCACCGAGATGAAGGTACCTAATAATGGTAAGAAGCTATCTATTGTATGGAACTGAGGGACTTGATTGCTTTTTATAGACCATATTGCGGTCGTTGCCGATCGTGATGAAAGTCATGCATCCATTTTTAGAAAATTCTAATAATTTTATAGAAAATGTAAGGAGACCACATTTAATTGTACTATACTACAAAAAATTTCTTATAGGTGGAAAATTCTAATAATTTTATAGAAAATGTAAGGAGACCACATTTAATTGTACTATACTAAAAAATTCTTACAGGTGTAACGCCATATAGACGAGAAGCACTTCTAGGCCCTGTTTGGCACACCGTATAAGATATCGGATAGTACTAATAATACGGTATACGGCGTTTGGTGACAATTTGATTAAATAGGCACCGGATTAAATAATCCAGGCCCACCTTTTTTACACGGTGCTCACCCGCTTCCTTATACCGTCCAAATTCACGGTATAACTTAGTCGGGTCACTCTCGCGTCCTAATCCAGACGCACTCTTCCGCTCCAGGCGCTCTCTCTTCCTCTCCAGAGGCTCTCTCTTCCTCTCCAGCTCTTCCTCCCCAGACACACGCACTCTTGCTCTCATCCCAGGTTCGTCTTCTCAAGTTCTTCTTCTTCGTACAGTTCGGCTTTTCAGTTTTCTTCTTCTGGGATTCCGCCCCTCCCTCTCTTCTTCCCCTCCTCCTATTTTTCCTCCGCTGGCGAACCTGCAAAGCAGAAACACAGGTTCTCTTCCATCGTATTCTTCTTCTTCCTCCTCAGTTCTTCCAGCGAACCCAGTCCTACTCCGGTTCTTGCAATTTTTCTTCTTATCTCTCTGTTCTGCCCTCCTATTTTTTTCCAACTTTTTTTTTTCAATCAAATTGAATCTGATTGTTTTTTTTCTCTCTCTAATTTTTGCAATTGATTTTATAAATTTTCAATTGCTAAAGAACCCATCTGCCTCCTTTGGGTCATATCCTTCAGAACCATTCTACTTTTGCTGGGCTGATTTGTAGCTAAAAAAAAAAGAAGGAAGAATTGGGAAAAAAAACGATGAGAATTTGAAAGGTGGGTTTTGCTGGGTTTCGTCTTTGTGGTGGGGTTTGGTTCAGGGAGCTCCTTCTTCACCAGCTTCGATCTGCATGTACGGATGGACCGACATTTTCTGCCAGAAGTCTCACAGATCTCTCATGCATGCCTAGAATTGCCTCTTGCTAGGTTGATAATCTATGAGATATATATATATATATATATATATATAATTATGTTGTCAGACAAAGTTTGTGAGTTCACATTTCACTCGACGATGACAAACATTCTAATACATGCTCTAGTACTTAGACGGGGAAGAAGAAGAAAGGATAGAGAGGGAGGGAGTTTTTGGGGGGGGGGTGCGGCGGAGAGATCTGGGAACAAAAGAGAGGATTTCCGTTTTTTTTTAATTTTATTTTAAATTTGATTTTTCCTATCCTGATATAATATCAAACACAGTATAAATAATACGGTTATTAGTCCGATACTGCACCAAACGCCCGACTAATTTAGTCAGTACTATTCGGTGGCTATTTATCCTATCCGACAGAAATAGTCAGTACAGTCCGAGCTGCCAAACGAGGCCCTATTGTATGAATAGATAGTTATCGTAGTATCTCGTGTCAATGGTACAAAAATATTTATACAATTTTGTTCATGTGGAACTATATTATTAACACCTGAATGTCACAATATGGAATTATACCTTATGAGTTTGCTCTTTATATGGACACAATACAACCGTATCTCATATACAATAATAGTACCAAACTATTTTAGAGTATATCTACAATGGTGTCATTTTTGTTAGACCCGGCAGTTTCTAACACGACACGAAAATAACGGGTTTCAGGTCAACACGATAACTTATCGGGTCATTATCGGGTGACCTGTTAAGAACCCATTAATAACGGGTTCTTAACAGGTATACACGTGGGTAACCCGTTTCGACCCGTTAAGAAAAAAAAATATTTTGATAATTTTAAAGTTTAATTACTAAAAGATTTATTATAAAATACAATAGCTATATTAATATATACAATATATTCTATATTAAATATATAGTTTTGTATTATTATTCTATATAAGTTAAAAAAAAAAGTTTTAGTCATTATTTATTTTTATTATGAGAGTTTCTTATTATCATTACTAGGATAAATTTTATTTAACATGTTGTTGTCCACAATTAAAATAAACTAGTATAGTATTTGTATAGACAAGAACTAAGAAGACATACATACAAGTATGAAGAATGTGAAAGAATATATAAACACTCGTGATTCATCATTATTCCTCCACGAGTAGATAATGGTTACACTTACATTACCGTTTAGATTTTTAAAATCCTCCAAACCCTCATGAATAATGTTTTTTATTTGAGGGAAAAATTAATAAAATTAATAATAATTATTGTAGAAGTGTAAAAAATGTAAAATAAATATACAATCACTCATAGTGACAAGCTTTACAACTTTCATGAAGATGTCAGCTTCAAAATCCAACACTATAATCCATAAACCTTAAATTTTTATTTAACCGTCGATTGTCATTTACGCTTTATTCTTCTTACTGAATTTCATTTTTTAAATTTTCTTTTTTGAAAACATGATCGACTGGCTGATATAAGAAGATGAACGGTTCAGATCTTTGATATCACGTTTTGATATTTACAGTTAATTGAAATATGAGTCGATGTCATATAGTTTGTAGAAACTTTATAAACATCAAGCAATATTTTCACTAACCGTAAAACTCTGAATATAATATCAACGATCCAAACCGTTCATCTTCTTGCATCCTCTAATAGATCATGTTTTCAAAAAAGAAAATCTGAAAAAACAAAATTTGATGAGAACAATGAAGCGTAAATGTAAACAACAATCAACGGTTAAATTTTGATCTATGATTTATATGATTATAGTGGCGAATTTCGAAGTTAAGCTCTTCATGAAAGTTGTAAAGCTTGTCATTACGAGTGTTTATATTTTTTTTTGCACTTCTACATTAATTAAAAAACTATTAAAGACTTTAGGTAAGCGAAAATATACTTAAAAGAAAATTGCGTTTTTATGTTTTGGATGTGACAATATGGTATGTATATACTTATTTAGTAGTATGTTTTTCATTTGATTATTTATTGGTTTAAAATATATTTTCCTTAACGGGTAACTGGTCGGGTCATATTACCTGTTAATATTATCGGGTCGATTTCGGGTCGGGTCATTTTACCCGTTTAATTTAACGGGTGTTACACGACACGACCCGTTAAGATATCGGGTATGACACGAAAACGACACGAACACGAGAAACACGACACGAATGCCAGGTCTAATTTTTGTGCATCTAATAAGATTATTGTTCTAACTGAAGTAGGGTTTACTTATATTAGTATGGCCTAATTTTATAATAATATGGTATCTGCCCAACGTCGCTCTAACTTTGTTAGGACGCCAAAGAATTTTCAAAAGGCGGTGCGCCGACTGTCTAGGTTCATAATCATTTTTTCAAAAAACTGTGCGCCGACTGCCAAACAATTTTCCGACCAAATTTAGAGACAGTAAAAGCTTTAGCATGTGATCAAATTGACAAGTGCTTGCCTAGCTGCACCTCTTCGCTTTTCAAGAGGTCTTTGATTTTGATTTGAGTTAAACTAATGCGGCGTTTACTAATCAATATTATATTATTCATCGAGAACTAGTTAATCTAGTGCACCATCGATTAATATTATTCCTGACTAATCAAATACTTACTCAAACAGTTATATCACATTTTTTCAGATTGCTTCAATCTTAGAGTGAATACATCAATTTAATCTAGAGGGTGATCCATGGTCTAGAACTATTTGATCCAGCCATTGTAAATACTTCAGGAACTTCCATGTAGATTCCCAAATCAACATCCCCATAGAAATACGTCGTTAACACGTCCATGAGCTACATATTTAGTTTTTACTACCAAACTGGTAAGGTAGCGGAACGTCACAACATCCATAACAGGCGAATATGTATCCTCGTAATCAATCCCAGGGTGTTGATAGAAGCCTTGCGTTACAAGGTGTATTTTTATCACACTATTTCATTTATCTCATTACACTTCCTTAAACCTACTTGTAGCTAACGAGTTTCACATATGACGGTGTAGAAACTACAAGCCCAATCACCTTGTTTTCCGCAAGTGAATCAAGTTCAATCTGGATTGATCATTTCTAGTTTGACCAATCTATTCTATGTCAACATTCATCAACAGAACATGGTTCAATGTCATCCGATCAACATGATATCAATAGCTACTACATATGTGAATGCATCGTCCACTATCATCGCATTCCTATTCGAAACCTCATCAAAGCTAGCATAATGGACCAAAATCTCTCCATTCTCAAGAGGTGGATTCGTCCTTCAAGGACGCTTCCATAATCTGTAATAACCTCCTCGTGCATTGATAGGCGATGGTCAAATTCACAATAGTTTCACTAGATTGTGTCGTTGGCTTCCTCTTCTGAGGTTGTGAATTCTTTGAACCATTAAGACTATCACACTTCTGGGATGTATGATACACTTTAATGCCATCCCATCCTTTTAGGATAGTGGTTCGACGTCCATTAGGTACATCTGTCTTTCCAGGCACGTTTGCAGCTGGTATATGTGATCTCTTCACATTTAGCTAGATTAGTAAAAGCATCAGGCATGCTTTGAGAAACACTTTGAAGATCTAGGATACATCTCACTTCAGCCTTAGATTGCACGGTGTGGGGATCTAAATGAGACATAGTGGGATTCGTCCAAACAATTCGCATTGTTCTTCAAGAACGTTGAAGTTCTTATCTCCCTCTTACGGTGGGAAGATTGTCTTATAAAAGTAACAATTCGCAAAATGAGTGGTAAAGAGATTGCTTGTCAAAGGGCTCTAAGTATCAAATAATTGAAGGAGAATCATAACTAACATAGGTTACCATCCTTCTTTGTGGACCCATTTTTGTATGTAAGGGTGACGCAATTGGCACATAGATCACACAACCAAAGACGGGCAAATGAGAGATGTTGGGTTTGCACCAGCGACCAACTAGAGTGCATAATAAGATTGGGTCAAGACTAGTCTTAGGCGTACGAACATGGTTGTGTGAATTATTGCATGGCCTTAAGCAGATACATGGAGTTTGTTGCGCATGACCAAAGTCTGAGCGATCAATTGAAGTTGCTTAATTAATGCTTCTGCTAGGTCATTTTGTGCATGAACATAAGGTACAGGGTGTTCAACTTGAATCATAATAGTCTTGCAATAATCATTGAAGGTTTTAAATATGAATTCTTCAGCATTATCTAGTTGGGTCAACTTAATCGGATAACAAGGGTGGTGAACCCTTAGCTTAATAATTTGAGCTAGGAGTTTGGATAATGCAGTGTTTCGTGTAGACAAAAGGCATAGGTGTGACCAATATGTAGAAGTATTAACCAGTACCATAAAGTATCTAAATGGTCCATAAGGTGGTTGAATAGGTCCATAAATGTCCTCTTGAATCCCTTGAAGAAAGGTTGGAGGATCTGCTTGGATCTTGTCCGAAGATGGGCGAGTGAAAAGCTTTCCCAACGAACACGCTTGGCATGCAAAATTCCAATGAATGTCGCCTAAACTTTGATTAAGGCATGCCCGGTTGAAGCTTTGAGGATACAACGTATCATAGCTGCTCTAGGGTCTCGCAAATGATCATGCCAAAGCAAATTTTTTCAATACAAGCCCAGACTCAAGGCCGGCCAAATAGTGGCTTTCAATTGGGCGAATGGTTGTAATGTACAAACCATTCAGAATGTGCTCTATCTTCTCTAGAATGCGCTTCTAGCCATATTCATAGGAAGTTATGCAAATGAATTGAACTCCATTTTCTTTAAAGGTTTCATAGTGATAATTATTATCCCGAATGTTTTAACGCTCAACAACGTTCTTCTAGAATGTGGTAAATGAAGAACCTCTTTATTGGTTAATGCAATACCAATTGACAACATATATGGGCAGTGATGTACCACTTAATTAGGTTAGATGGACTGAAAGGGTTGTCAGAGGTGATATTTTAGGTATGCAGTTAGTAAAAATATATGTGTTCATGCAAAATGGTGTGTGTGGTTGTACTATCTGCCAAACAACTAACTTCCCACAGCATACCTAGATAAAAATTAATTGAATTGGTCACAAGTTAAGAAATTTAAAATTTTGTTCATTTAATTAATCATTCGGGAAATAATATCCATAAATTTAATAATAAAAATTAAACAATCACCAAACAAATATTCCAAATAAAAGAAATTGTTCAAAACTTAAACCAATAAATAAGGGGCCAACATAGGGAATTTGACCTATAGGGGGAATTTGGCCAACATTGGCCCATGTCCAAAAATTCTATTATTCTTTTGGCGCAGATTGATAGGATTAAAAGCACACCACAAAGTAGCGCACAAATATCCTATTGATTTTCCTTATTAACACTAAGATTTGTCAATTGTAGCATATGAAAATAAGGGTCTTTCCCACAGAAGATTGTTTTATCTAACTACTTAAAATGTCACAAAAACTGGGTTGCTGTCCCTACTGACTAGCCACCGAAAAAATAATTATTAGACCAACTTACACTTATCTAAAGTCTACGAAATTTTATATGCAAACACTAGAAACACAGAGACACACTGACACAAATTTTTGGATTTTTGGAGTTGATTTGATATTTAAATTAAATCAAACAAAAACACGACAGAAACAGATTTTAAGTAGTACAAATAGATTGTAGTTCACAAGTTAAGAAAACGAGTTGGGGGAAGTGCTATCCACCACCAAATAATCATGCAAACATGTTATGTTTCATTCAAATTCCTTTTATTTCCGGATGAAGATGCTCAAGTTGGCTCAATGTTAGAACTCAACCTATTACTCTTTCTTATGTAGTATGTTAAGAGAATGACGTTTTCAACTTAACTTAGTCCCTAGCATGCAATCTAGAATGGCGTGTTCATAGATTTAACAAGTAGAAATCATTAAGAACGAAAAGAGTTTGAGTCATCACAAGGCATCGTAAGTACTAGCGTTGTCTTACTTATCCTAGAAATTGGTTCACATGTTAATCGTAATTAATAAGTACTACTCTAGAACATATGTAGGTCCTCATTCGACAAGGGCAGGCACACACATATTCATAGCATTAGAATCCTAGATATGCTCACTAAGTATGCATCCGTAGAAAACACATAAAGAATTCATCAATGAGACAAGTAGTGAAGCAATTTTCATTCATTCATAAAAGCAATTCAAACAAAATGTCATAACAAACTTGCAATCATATTCGGGGCTTCAAAACAGCCCCTAACTACTAAAAATTTAGTTACACGTAATTCTTAAATAAAACCAAAAGATACACATGAGGCCTCCTCCTATTTCCTTCCTTCCCCAATGCTGCTTTTAAACCAATTCTTGCTGCATCATTTTCTTCTCCTTAACTCACCCACTAATAGCCATTTAGTGATGACAATAAGTGAGAGGAAATGGTAAAACAATTGTAACTCTTTGGGTAGCCTTTATGCCAATTACTCCCTCTTAATCCTCATCTTTAATTCCATTCCCTTTTATATTTGAATAAGTATCAACTGACTTGTTCTTGGCTGCATCATTTATTGGGTTTATTGCTTTCATTTTAGTTACAAACTGCTCAGCTTCTTGTCAACCTTTTAGTCTTAAAACGGCCATAAGTTCTTCTAGAAAAATGATATTATCAATCCACAAAATGCTCCAGAAAATAGACATTCGTAGCTTTCCAGGCATATAAGGCTTATTCTCTAATTCATTCTAAGATGTTCGCAACTTGCTTCCAAAGTCAGCTGATCTGCACAGGCAGTTTTGACGAATTTGTTACTTAAAATCCCATTTGTGCTATTTTTATTTTATTTGCTTGACAAATCCCACAAAACACAAAAACAAAGTAAATAGCTCAAAAATATAAGGAACTAACTAAGAAAACACAAGTGAATTCGATGTAAAATATATATAAATATGAGCTTATCACAGATGTATCTAGAAAAGTAGAAACCTCTATCTTAGTATCTTTGGGTTTCTCTACTAGAGCAAAGTTTGTCTCAAACTTTTGGCAACATGAATGATACTCAGCTATAGCCTTAGTGGAAGTTCAATAAACCTGAGATCAATAGTCCTTCAAACCACAGCGGTAACATATATTCGCTTACCTGGTTTCAGGTGACTTGTCTTTGTTCTTGAAGTTTGAGGCTTTGAGAGCAAGGTTGTCACGCTTCGAGGCTTTGTCCTCTAGTCGTGCCTAACACACCTAGATCGGTGGTTTGGGCCTTAGTTTTTATTGTCATGTGCTTCAGGCATAACGATGAAGTTATTAGGTTTAGTTTTATGACTTTTCATTAACAGCTGGTTTTGCTTTTAAGCAAGTAGTAAGACAAAGATCAAATTTGAAACTTTAGAAGACTTATGTGCCTTATTACTGCAGGACAATGTTAGGGGCATAGAAGGTTGAATAGGCCTTCCCCTGTTCAATCAAGTCTTCTTTACAGAACTTAAGAAGTGATCGGATTCAAAAAACTTCAAAGTTGTATTCGTTCACACACTTAAAGTCCTAGAAGCATAAATATGCCAGTCGTGTCTTGGTTTAGGCAAGAATATATCTCTTTAATGATCAAAGCAATCTTCCAAAGCGATCCACAAAGCTTGTGGATCCTCCTTAGCGAGGTACTTGATCTGTAGTTCATCATGCATATGGCTTCTTATGAAGATCATGGCAGTTGCTTTGCCTGCTTTGCAAACTAAAATATCATTCTTAGCTGCAATGATAGCCCTAAGACTCTTTCCAATAAGGTGGTGTTTTACATCTTAGACCCACTTAAGGTAGTTGGAGACTTCCAAAGCAGTAAAGTGGAGTTTGTTCAAATTTGACATGTCGTTGTCACAAAAGGGAACAAGATTATGGTTAATGCAAATGAGATAAAATCATCCATACACAAATGGGTAGGGTATTCAGGTTCTATTAGACATGGTTTGGTTTTAATTTTCATGAAATAATTCGGCTTTTCATGGCACAATTCGAAACTTTGGGTTCGAATTTTTATGAACTACAAGTTCATAGGTTCCTACAAGCAAACGCAATATATACATAACATATAACTTAATATATGTAAAAGAAAAAAAAAAATAAATTGTTGCTGCTAGGCTGCAGGCTAGTAGAGAAGAAATAGGCAGCAAGCCCAAAATGCCTAAAAAAAACCAAGTAATGATATTTTGGTGTGGTCTACTGGACCAAGGGGCTAAGTAGAAGAAACATAGTCCCAAGTCCAAAATCTAGCTGGTTTTGTCACTCGGGCTAAGAAATGATAGAGGGCAGTAGGAGAAGAAATTGGCCCGTATGGGCTGGAGGCTGTAGACAAACCTATACATAATCCCAAAGGGCTTGTGGATGCAAGTTGAGTGTAATGAGGCCCAACATGGATCTCGGGTTGGTCCAGAATAGTCCAGCGTTATTGGGTGGGGGTTTGTCGGAACAAATCTAGTGGTATTGCGTTTAGCGGCCGTGTTCTGGGTTGGGATTGGTCAGGTCAAGCTATGGTTCGAAAGGATACCAATGTACGACGACAGAGTATCAAATTTTGACGTCGGAGTTCAAGAACCCATGGAAGTTCAATAAGAATCCCATAAAATCTCGATGAAATTCATTAGGGACGATGATATCAGACCTAAGTGACAACTGTAGGTCGTCAGAGATAGGTGGTGTCGCCAGAAAATGAGGAGGTTATGGTGGTGCACTTGACTTTTGGCGAGCCCAATTTTCGGCTTAGGGGCAACACAAAGCGGCGTCATTTTTGATTTTATGATAGACCGGCTTGGCTCCAGGGATCGCAGCTCAGCAGTATATACGAGACTTTCTAAGTCGTACAAGTAAAGAGATCCATTCATTGAGAGACGAAAGCTAGGGAATCAAATAGGACTAGATACCCTACTAGTCCTAGTTGCAAACGATGGATACTAGGCGCTGAGTGTATTAATCCATGCACTGTTGTACCTAACGCGTTACCCATTCAGTGACTTTGGCACTGGACATTCCAAAAATAGGTATTATCGGGTGGAGTGAATTGAATTCAATAATAGTGGAAATTGTCGCGGTTAAGAAGTTACAGCCTTCCAAATAGGAAATGGCTAATCCATGGGTATACCATGAAGGTATAAAGACTATACCTGTGAACCAACCCCCTAAACTGAAATAGACACAAGGAAAGAGTATTAGGCTAGACCAACCTACAAAAATGAAGCGATCCCTCCATAACTAGTCATCTATAATATCAAATAAATCATTTTCGTTTTTTCCTTATGAAACTTTCATTAATGTTAGCCATACACTATGTATGTTTCTAATGATTCACATGGCATCATTAAATGACACAAGTCTCGGATAAGAATCTACAATGCACTAGAACTCCCTCTATAGTTTTTGTAAGTACTGACAGACCCAAATAGCAATTTAGAAGCTTGAAAGCATAAGCTCAAAAAGAGAACAAGAGTATGGAGAATAGGAATTATGAAGACAGAGTCTAAAGAGTAAGAGTTGGGAGATGTAACGTAGGGAACCTATCTCTTGAGCACAGGTTTAGGTTTGGCCTTAATGGGCAAATAAAACGGAGCACCTAACAATGTATCTTCACAGACCAAGAACTACGAGATCACCCCTTTCATTATGGGGTGACGGATGGATCCTACCATTCGAGCTTTTTTTTTACATGTTTTTCCTGGAAGTATGGAAAAAGACACGTGAATTTTATCTCAAGAAAAACAAGATTGCCCTCATTAATTGGCAGGGCTCTCAAATACTCCCACGCACATCTCAGCATCCCTGAAGGTCCAAGCAATTGACCACGACTGCTCAAGGCGGCCCTATTCGTGGATGGAAAAGTCAAAGGCATTAAAGATAGGATTAATCACCTAATCCTATGTTTAATACATTCCCGATTGAAGGACAAATCAAACAAGAAATCCTTATCACTATCAATCAAGGATACTTACCTTATCATCCCAATCTCCTAATTAATATCTTGGGGAAAAAAACGAGATGTGTGAAAGTTTGGAAACCATGCTATTTGAGGGTAGTAAATTGAAAAGAACCCAAAAATAAATATTTATTTTTTGAGATTTGTACATAGTCGTGATTTGCATATGGAAGTCTCATATTTTGAAATGTGTACGTATTTACATTGACAATTTGATTGGTTGACTTTTGATTCTTATGTCATGCTTTTATAAGAAGACCAGGACTACAGACCAATTAAAAAAGGTATAAAAAGTTGATATGCATTTAAAATGATTGAAAGCGTCTTTAGAGAAAATATTTTTTTGATTTCAAAAGCACTTAAAGTGCTTCCTGGAAGAAACAAAAGTTATGTGCTTCTTCCAGGAAACACTTTAAGTGTTTTTTCAGAATTTACTTGCATTTTTACTAAGAATTGGTTCAAAAACATTTTCACCAAAAGCGTTTTCAATCATTTTAAAAACACATCCAAACGAGCACTAAAGATATCAGGATAAGCAAACCTCTTCTCCTAGACTGTAGGAAAATGAGACTCTCGGGATAAGTACTCTATTCAACCAAAAAGAAAACTACTATTTTCATGCAAACAATAAATTTGCATTAAAGAGCGGGAGATTTTAGTTAAGTCACAAAAATAGTTAAGCCATAATAGGTCGAACCTACATATAAGTGAAGAGAAAAACTATTAAACCATTAGGTTAAGTTGTATAGAGTTAACTAACTTCAATTTACTTGAGAAGTGTGTAGAATGAGTATTTATAGGGAGCTAGGCCAGGTCACATGTGTAAGGATTCCCGTGCCATGCGTCGAAGTCCGATTGGCAAGAGTGTATCATCCATTGGATGTAGTATGAAAGTATCTTTAAGACATTGAACTATCTTAAAGCTGTTGAGAATAATCCTGAGGGATATTATTAAATAAATAATAATATCTATGGATTATCTTTGGAGAATCCTTGGTTGAATGTGATTGTGCTTCCTTGAATAAAATAAAATGTCTTTAATGAGGACAACTTGAAGTTAGGAATTAGTTATTAATTCTACTTTTAATTCCCCTGGCTTATCTCCTTGTCATGGGCAATGAAGCTTTTAGAAATTATAGTCAGTAGCTCAAGTCTTCTTGGTGGTTGAACTGCGGATGGAGGGCCTCACCAACTTAATGAGGGCATTCTCGTCAATTGGAATAAAAATTCATGTGTCAACTCCAGGATTTTATTAATTACTTTTTACTCCACAAATGCCCCGCACCTGCGACACTGCGCTTAAGAGTTGTAGAAAATCAAGTTGAATAAGCTTACCAAAAGTAGATTCTTGACTGTATTGGAT
This sequence comes from Cotoneaster glaucophyllus, assembly GCA_036320875.1. NCBI lineage: Eukaryota > Viridiplantae > Streptophyta > Magnoliopsida > Rosales > Rosaceae > Cotoneaster > Cotoneaster glaucophyllus. Next base: position 24,179,717 of record CM070059.1, on the reverse strand, counting down.
TCTAAGCTAACTTGTAGTGAAAGTCTTGTGAGAAGTGGAGTTCAACTGACTATAGAATTTATTTAACTTTACTTTAAATAGAGGATTAAATAAACATAGAGAGCAATTATTTTCCAAACATGAAAGAGAAAACAATGAAAATTGTTCCCCCTCCCTTAATTTTCTTCTTTACTTGCCTCGTGAAGATTTCTTCGTCGTTGTCTTCATCGTTGTTGTTGCAGCTCCAAGGTAAGAATTTTTTTTCTTCTATTGCGGCTCAGCTAGAGCCACTGGTGAAGTCGAGGACACAGCTAGGAGCTATGAGGTAAATTTTGATACAAGTTAGTTCTGTGGGGTTGGAGTTGGCTGGCGCGCAATAGCAGCGAAGGAGCAGCCCGGCCCAAGAAAAGGCTCATGGGTGCTATTGTAGACTTGCGCATGCTAGGCTGCAGCCTTTTTTTTTATTTTTTATTTTTTATTTATTTTTTTCTCTATTTCCTCGAAAAATTTTCAAAATGTTTCTCGATACTTTGTGTAGGATTTTTTTTTCAGAATGCTTTTGTGATGAATAATCCACACCTAGGTACCGCCAAGGTGGATCTTGTGGGAAAGTAGGATACTTTAGAGCTGCTCATGTGAAGATTAACTTTGATGATTTGTTCCGAAACTTCCTCAAGGAGTGTAAGCGTGCAATCTCATCCAGGGTCCATATGAAGCATATGAAGGATAAAAGTAGTCAATAGTTATGTAATGGGCTACTTATGAAGGGGGAGAGCTATCAAGTTCCATCCATACTACTTCGCGTTAGGATTCACTTTTCCATGTCGCACTTCTACCGTAAGGAAACATGCTCCATGAAGTGTGCTCATGTGCAATGTTCTCCCAATACAATTCATGCAATGGTGGGATTCTCTAACCTTAGTAGGTTCTTTGATCTGGAATTGACTATTGATGAATTTTATTATTTCTTCAAATTGGTCACAAGGTTGACATGGGGTAGTTGAGGTCTAACACACCATAAGCTCTTTGATCCATCAAGTAGGGGGAAGTATATTGAAGGTAAGCGAGAAGACAATGGAAGCTGCACAGAAGGATAGAGAACTGGACTTACTGAAAATCCAAGATCTGGAAAAGGTTAACTTGAGCTTCATTCTACTTCTTTGAAAATGATTAAGAAACTATAACTTTTGCCAATAACATTGGTCATCTTCAGAAGATTGCCCATGAATTTGTGTCCAAGGATAAGGAGCTGAATGACGTGTTGCTTGCCAGAGAGTTCTTAAATAAGGACTTTCATGAACTGCAAAGCGTTAATGAAGCCCTTGCCAAGGCGAATGAGCAGTTGTAGAGCGAGAAGGTAAGCTACGAAAGCGAGCTAGCCCTAGCTCAAGCCGACTTCTACAAGTTGGGGTATGTAGATCATCTTCAAGGATGGTTCCTGATTATGAGTTCTCTGAAGAAGATTTGAAGAGTTTTTCCATCTCCTTAAAGGATCTGCTCAAGATTGATTTCTTTGATTTTTTTTGAAACTTTGTTTGCTTGAAGCGTCTCGCAAAACTTTAGCCATAAAAGTGCACATTATCAAAGCATGCAATCCTAGCAAGCATGTCTAGGCTGCGAGTTTTGGCGTTGTGGGGCGTTGAGGTATTGTGTTCATCATGCACTGCAACCTCTGGCCTTTTAATGTTGATGCTTCCAAACTAGTTGTTGACTTCATTGCTCGATCGAAAGTCGTCTGACATGATAACATGTTTGTGCGTTTGAGGTGAAGTTCCATGGGCAGTTTACTTTGAGCTTATGATCAAAAGTTGCCAGAAAGTTGTAATGCACTTGTAATATGAGGTTACTGATTGGAGGTCGTCTTAACGAGGATCATTAACTCTAATAAGGTTCAGTCAACGCCAAAAGGCTCAGGCGGAAAGCGGCGAAGAATGCTCTAATGAAAAAAAACTCGCTCGAAAACCTGCTCGAAAACTTTATACAACTAGCAAACTTGTGAGTGATAACACGCAAATCTAGGTTCTACGCCATTCAAGGGAATAGTCAAAAGGGCGATTTGAAAATCATCCGAATGTGGCTTTGAACTTCGACCCTGAGTACGACTTCTATCCCAGACCAACATACTAAGTCAAATATGCTATTCAACATCACATGTTAGCAAGTCCGAAAAAGGAATCCAGACTAGGCAATCCCTAAGAGTAATTTTATTCCAACAGAACTTCGATACGTGGAAATGCTTTGGCTAAACTAGTCAAGGTAGTCTTATTGGAAACTCTCAGGTCCGATGCATAGATTTGGAAAAAAAATAAAAAAATTCAAAAAGTGTTTCTAGCCCACATGTTGAGACCAAGTCTCCAAATAACTTTCATTTATATTTCACTAGAGATGGACACGCGATCCAGTCTGGGAAATAAATCCCTTCTTAATACGACATTGCAAGTATTAGAATCCTTGTTCCAAAATCTTGGGCAAGGTAAATAGTTGATATTGATTTATTTCTTGCAGGTTGTTTCAGTTATGGTTTGAAGTTCTTAAGTTCGATAAATGTGTGTTGGTAGGCACGGAGCTAATGATTCTTCATGAGTTTAATGTTTAACTCCTAGTACTAGGGTAAGGTGGTACTTCAGATATCGCGATGAAAATACTTTATGAATGCTAAGTTTGGGAGATAATGTTTCGCCGAATCAACATTACTCGTATTCTACTTTGTTGCTTATTTTATTTCTCAAAGTTTGTTTACTGTAGAACGATTTATCAGGTTTAGGTTTTTTTATAGATAAAAAAGTAGTGCAAGCACATGTTTATTATCAAAGTCCCAATAAAAGGGCTCAAATTGGTATAACGGGTTAGGGAGAAACAAGTCATCACCCCTTGCAAAAGAAAATTTTGAAGACTATGCAGCATACTTGCCCAGGATCATCAATTTTGATGAGGTTTCGCCATTGCTGTCGTCCAAAAGCAGAGGAGGAGGAAGAAAGCAGTGATGAAGAACCCTCTCTAGAAAATCAACACTTTGTTGAGATTAAACCCATATGCGAAAACTGTGTGGAAGGTGCTATGAGGGGATGAATTAGTATAGAATTATGGCTAAATGAGTAATAGTTATCTTCGTTTAGTAGAGACTGGTGAGGAAAAAATGGATTTTTGTTTTTGGTGTGGAGAGAAAGCTTTAGTTAAAACGTAGAAGATCCATGGTGTGAAAGTGAAAAATGACTATGGAAATTTCAAAGAGGAGACATCTATTTAAAGGCAACCCACTGGAGGATCTCTCCATTGAATGTGAAAGGTCTTTTGTTTGAACCAAATTTGCCCACATCCACGGACAGAGGTGAGAACCAAGTCAGAATTGTCTATGATCACCAGCGAAGGGAGAATGAAGTTGATTAGGGGGTGTGGTTGAATCCGAGAAGGACTTCCTACATATCTTCGGAAAGGAGAATCAAACCATGGGTGTAGTTCTATGAAAGAATGGCGTGAACCATCCTTGACAAATAACTTATGATGGGGCGTAAGGAGATCAGTCCTCTATGGACTGTGTTTACGCGTGGACATCGGCGTGAGGACCTTTATTAGGCATAAAGAGAATAAGTGTATTGTGGTTTTGTAGAGGGAAATATGTAAACATATGTGGATATCTATGGTATTTTTATAGAGAATAAAGTTGTCATCCCCCGATAAATACCCATGCTAGTGTATTTGTAGGGATCTTGAGAGTTCTTGTACGGAGAATAATCTTCATCAATCAAGAGACTATCTTGGAGGAAATCTAGGATAAGATACCCAATATTGACATCCTAATTTGACTTTAATCAGGGTTTCCTTTACTTGGGAAACAAGTAATATCTTTAATAGGCCTAAGCTTATCCTACCAGACTACGCTCCATAGGTTTCGGGCACTCCGATTATTCTATCCACTTGTCATGGCCCGAAAATCATGGTCCCCAATCTTTCATATTAAGATTGACATGTGCAAGGATCGAAGTCGCTTGAAGAAATACGCAATTAATTTTTGTGAAGTATGCAGGTGAAATGGAGGCTTACGTCATCATTACAGTTGCCTTTGCACAACTTTCAAGGTTGCGTGGCAAAATTGAAGCGACTTAACTACCCATTTTAACGCCAAAAGTCGGATCAACATACGGAGATGGAAGAATAAATGGCATGTATTGCAACTTACTCTGAAAGACATAGTCTTTGTATAACAATCTATCCTCAAGAGGAATAGGTTGTCTCGTAGATGCATAACTGGGGGCAATTGTGGGACCATGATTTTCTAGGGCAAGAGTAATAGCCATCCCGCCAGCTTTGCGCAGAGTTGGATCAGACGGAGCAATGGTGCCACCATCACCTTGTTTTGAGGCAATAGACAGAGTCCTAGCAACTCCCCTGGATGACTATGCTTGTTCCACAAGACACGTAGTCTAATCTAGATATGGACATAATCAGATCCTTTAAGTCTTGGAGTTCCTACAATCTAGGAATTTGAGTGTGCCGCAAGTAATCATAACTTTTAAGAGGGTGCAATATCTACTCTTAAATATCCTCTAGGACTCTTTCGGTTTAGAACAAAGATTCTACCCTAAAAAGGTCTCTCTCAGCATGGTATAAATATACCTGTCTAGGCTCATCTCTGATAATGCAATCTAACACTTGAATTATCTTGCTCACTGCTTGAGTCTAAAACAGTTCACTAACTTGACTATCAGAGAGCCCTTAGTCAGTGCATCCCTAGTCCCAGGCTTGTTTATGGTTGTTTATTGTTTTGCAGGTAGTCGAGTTTAAACACTTTCTCCACACACGGCGGTGCGCGAATTTGGTTCAAGCAAAGTTAACTTCAACTTACTTGAGAAGTGTGTAGAATGAGGTAATGATAGGGAGCTAGGGTCGACCACATGTGTAGGGATTCCCATGTTATGTGTTAGCATCCAATTGGTCAAACTTTGTCATCCATGTAGTAGGAAAGTATCTTTAAGATGTTGGAATATCTTAAAGATGCTACAAAATGATCCTTATGGATACTATTTAATATATAACTATATCTAAGAATTATCTTCGGAGAATCCTCGGTTGAATGTGATTGTGCTTCCTTGAATAAAGGAATATGTCTTTAATGATGAAAGCTTAAAGGCAAGAAGTAGTGATTAATTCTATCTTTAATTCCTTGCCTTATCTCATTGCCATGAACGACGGAGCTTGGGGAAACTGGAGTCAGCAGCTCATGTTTTCTGAGTGGTTGAATAATGTGTGGAACGAATGTGGGCCTTGCCAATTTATTGATGACATTTTCATAAACTGTGAGTAAAAGTATACAGGTCAACCACAAGATTTTCAAAATCATTTTTGTCTCCACACTAGGCTTGAAAATTCACCACACTTGGAGTGTTAAGAGTATCAAACTTACATCGGGACAAGGATGGACCTTGCATGTGCTTATATGTAGTTGACTATTCCCCATACTAATAATTGGTTTTATAGTAGAACCTCAATTTTCTTCAGAGTGACACACCCCAACTCGGAACATCCACTAGGACTCCGAATCGAGCCGTGCTGGCCGACACCTAGAAGTTGACGAAGCCATAAAGTGTGCTGATGTGTAAAAATGTGAATAAATTTAAACCTTAAGTGTCTAAGAGCATAATTGCACGGTGAGCGGGATTGAGCCCATTTTCACACGCTATGTCAGAGCATAAGTAAAGTACAGTAACATGGGTAAGAATCATACCACTAGAGGCAGCCACCTAAATTGAGATTCGCCAAGATTCCTCATCGATACGAACCTTTAGCAATTAAAACATGGAGGGGCGCAAAACAAGAAAATGTGAGTGGGTGAAAATAAAGCTTTTCAAAACCTTTCTAAATTATCAAGAGTATAACCCCTCGCCGTAAAACCTGTATAACTTCCTAGAAAATGGAATATACATAAATAAATGTATATATGTCTCAAGATCATTTCCATAATCCAGAAATCCCAACATGTATATCATGCAATATAAATAATCAAGCCAAACAGCTGAACTAAAACGATGAATAATAATGTGTCAGCCGGATCCACTTATAGTGGCCTGTACGGCTGAACCTATAACTCATCACATATGCATGCAAATGAGTCGGAACCACCTATAGTGGTCTGTACGATAAGATTATGTCGAAACCATCAATAATGGTCTGTACGATAAGACTGTGTCGAAACCACCTATAGTGGTATGTACGACAAGATAAATCAATCTATAATAAAACGTGAGTCAGAGTTGCTTAATGCAACCTGTACGACTCATAGGCAACCTGTATGACATTGTCGGAGTTGCTTACTACAACCTGTAATCATGCCATAACCTAATTATTTCAAAAAACACCATAAACTCACCTGAACACACCTGTGCGTCCCGCGTAGCATTCACGACAGTTATAGGTACGCCATATGCATATGGGTATGCCATAATGCAATCCAAAACTCATTCATATCATAGTATTTAAGAATGTCTAAATATATATGACATGGCATAAAATGTATAATTCAACTTAAAAGTGTTTGTGGAATTATCAATCATATATATACAATAAAGAGGAAAAGACCCACTCACTTGGAATCTGCGCTACAATTCCCTAGCATGATCATCGAGGCGTCCCAAACGATCGGCGCCTAAAACAATTATCGAATCACATCTCAGAACCCTTATCAATAGAATACTGAACTCACATATAACATATCCTCCAGAACATTTTAGAATGATTTAAAATCCATTGACCAAAAGTCATCCGTCGATCAAAGTTCGACGGTAGGGTCACCACTCTACATAATTGGATCTGAAAGATCTGCATCTCAGATTTATGATCTGTAACTTCCATAGATCCACATTATACTCCTAGAATAACATACTTAAATTTCGTTACGATCCAACGGTCAGATCTCAGCCAATTGCCAAAACCAAGTGGCGGTTAACGTTTTATTTTATGAACTTCCAAATCCAATTCGGGAAGATCTGTACGTTGGATTCCCAATCTGTAAGTGGCCTGTACGGCTGAACCTATAACTCATCACATATGCCTGCACATGAGTCGGAACCACCTATAATGATCTGTACGACAAGATTATGTCGGAACCATCAATAATGGTCTATACGACAAGACTGTGTCGGAACCACCTATAATGGTTAGTACGATAAGACTGTGTCGGAACCACCTATAGTGGTATGTACGACAAGATAAATCAATCTATAATAACACATGAATCGGAGTTGCCTAATGCAACCTGTACGACTCATAGGCAACCTGTATGACATTGTCGGAGTTGCTCACTATAACCTGTAATCATGCCATAACCTAATTATTTCAAATAACACCATAAACTCACTTGAACTCACCTGTGCGTTCCGCGTAGCATTCACAACAGTTATAGGTAGGTAATATGCATATGGGTATGTCATAATGCAATCTAAAACTCATTCATATCATACTATTTAAGAATGTATAAATATATATGACATGGCATAAAATGTATAATTCAACTTAAAAGCATTTGTGGAATTATCAATCATATATATATAGAATAAAGAGGAAAAGACCCACTTACCTGGAATCCGCGCTACAATTCCCTAGCATGAGCATCGAGGCGTCCCGAACGATCGGCGCCTAAAACAATTATCGAATCACATCTCAGAACTCTTATCAATAGAATACTTAACTCACATATAACACATCCTCCAGGATATTTTAAAATGATTTAAAACCCATTGACCAAAAGTCATCCGTCGATCAAAGTTCGACGGTAGGGTCACCACTCTACATAATTCAATCCAGAAGATTTGCATCTCCGATTTCTGATCTGTAACTTCCAGAGATCCAAATTATACTCCTAGAATAACATACTGAAATTTCATTACGATCCAACGGTCAGATCTCCGCCAATTGCCAAAACCAAGTGGCTGTTAATGTTTTATTTTATGAACTTCCAAATCCAATTTGGGAAGATCCGTTGTCATATTCCCGATCCGTAAGTTCCTATGATCCTCAAATATTACGTATTACAACATATCAAAGTTTGGTGATGATCCAACAGTCGGATCGTCGATTCATATTTTCACCTAACCACGTGATGTAATGAAATTAAGTTCAAACGATCAACCTACGTCATTCGATTATCAAAACTGAATTCAAGACGTCAAACACGGTCTAAAAGTAATATTGACGGCCCACAGGCCACGCGCCGCCGTGGGTGGCGGTCGGCCGCCCCGACTCGCCGTAAAATCCAACTATTTCCAAAAAATTTCAAATTATGCAGAAATGAAGATCTCAATGAGTAGAGAAACTTTCATACCTGTGACCAAGGCCAATTTGGCTTGGAAATCCCTCAATTTAACATAAACCTGCAGGAGCCCTATAATTTAGGTGCCCTCAATTCGGCTCCATAGCAACTCCGACGCCCCCAAACTTGTTTGGGCTTTGTTCTTGGGCTTCAGAGGAGTATTTTGGTGGTGGTAATTTGAGGGTTTTGTTTCAGAATTTGAGGAATGGCCACCAGGAACCCTTAGCCCCACCGTCCGCCCCTTTAATGAATTTACACCCAAATTCCTTCAAATTTCAGGTGGATATGGAGAAGGGAAGACTAGGGAGTAGTTTCTAGGTAGTGATTTGCTTTGATTTACTGGAGAAATAACCGAATTTGGCCATGTTTCTCATCGGGTCGCTCGGGTCAGGGGATGACCCGTTTTCCCTTTCCTTTTTCTCTTTCCTCCTTTCCCTCCTTACTTCTCTTTTTAATTGGGCAGTTTCTTCATCTCCCCTCTCCTAATTCGTCCATCTCCCTCCTGTGCTCTCTTCCTCCCCTCTCCTTTGCTGCCATCAGGCAGCCTCCCCTTTCTTCCTCCTTCCCAACTTGTTTCTTTCCTCCATCCAGCCACGCACATGTGGAAATAATCATTTAGTAATATAAAATAGTGCAATATAATTAAAATAATGATTTCTTCAAAAATACTTTCAGATTCGTAGCTCCGTAAAACTTTAACTGTAGTTCCTAATTCAATTTCGCTTGCGTCTATACGTTCGCACCGTTGAGTACTTCAAGAGTACGCTAAAAGAATATTTTGTATGTCTCACTATACGTTGGTCAACGAAAATCAATACCATCGCCTCTAAGGGCCTTTTCGTCGTTTCACACTATAAAAATTTATAAAATTGTAAAATCAGGGATGGACTGTCACAATCTCCCCACCTTAAAAATTTCGTCCCCGAAATTTAAATAACTAGTGAAATATAAATTCTCAAGGTAGAAAAAACATAACTATCTAAATACATGTACATAAAACTTACCATTCAAACATTTATTTCGAGAGTTTAAAATTAAGAGTAGAACTAACTCACCCAAACTTCTGCAATAGCAGAAATACTCATATAAATAAAATAATCTCGTAGAAAATACTTGCATGAAAAATTCAAAACTCAAATTGAAAATGAACCTCGTCAAACATTTGTCGTGTCATGAACTTCAAGAACAAGTCCAAACTATATTAACTAGTAAGTGTTGTCGTATATAGGCGGTCTTGCCCACTAGCTTAGTGAACCCAACAATTAAATCATCGATATTACAGTCTGCATCCTGTAACGTTGATAACTCATCATCGCTTCAATAAGCTAGTGAGAGATTCCCGATGATGCAATATTACCATCTTACCCCTAAATGGAACTAGACATACATCGTCAGAACAAAACCTCAATCGTGTTCACGCACTACTTCCTCAGGTAATACCGTCAATATCATAAAATTCCCATATCATAACCTTGATCATTCAAATACCTGCTCACAATACTATTCTGTAAACCACATATTGCGCATAAATATTTATACCATTTCTCAAACGATGTTATGTTCATAATCAGGAGTGTAACCACAGTTACACATAACCTTAACAAGGATAAGTGTTTATCAATCATATATTGTGCACAAAATCTCTGCATATCGGCTCCAATGGTACCATAGTTAAACCAAAATTGTAACCGTAATTACAACCACTAAAATAAAGATAGTGTTATGTTGTAATCAAACTAATAGTGGGACGAACAAAATGCAACACGTCTACTAAAATCTAAGTAACTAGTTTTAGACTAATCGTTAGTCTCAGGGTAATAATATGATACTGAACAAAGTCTAGTACTCATAACCTCCTAAAAGACTTCCAAAGACTTGGAAGTGAAACGAGTATCACAGTGAGATAGAATTATGCCAAGACGATAATCTGGTCTAGTTTCTGTTTACCTAAACTAGCATAGAAATCTAGAAGCAGCTCTATCATAATGTCATCATCCTCTGATAGAAAACATATAGAAAACTATAGTTGTCCAGGGAGTTTGAACTTTGTTTCCTTAATCATCCTTTCTACTCTAACTAAAGGCGGAGCTCGCCTAGACTGAGAATTCCTTTTTAACACCTGGAGCCTCAGTTTTAATTCCTTTCATATCTCCACATTTGTTTAGATCTCAACCAACGGCTCTTAGATCACAGCGCGTAGAGAAATTAACAAACCTCTATCTTAGTTGGCTTCACAGGTGTTTTGGATGCATTCTTCACAGAAAATGTCGCTTGATTTTCAAGCAAAGATAATAATTGTTGGCTTTAAGTCATGGATAAGATGGCTCATTCCAACAGTGCTTCACATTGGAAATATGAATGGTAATTTGTCATGCTGCCTCTGCACAGCTGAAATATCCAAGGACATGTCATCATGAATTTTCAAAAATTAACGTCATTGAAGAATGTAAGCGATGGTGATGCAAGACAATAGTTCGGTTGTCAAAAACTTTAGTTATAACCAACCTTCCAAACTAGACTAACTTTCTTTGGCTGAAAAACGAGGAAGGATACTAAAATCGAAGAATCACTAATAAATTGTCGATAAAATTGATAAAACCAAGGACACCTCGAATGCACAACACTTTGTGAGAATTTCGACTTTCATTCCCAAAACTCTTTTGGAAAAAGGAAAGAATACCGTCTGAGAAGATTGCACCTTCCAAGAGAAGTACCAATCTAAACAAAACTGATGTTTGAGCTATATGGTCTCACTACCAAAGTGGATAAGAAAGTCGTTGAAAAGGCTACTACAAGGTAGGCAGATTAAGAAAGAAACTCAAGTTACGAGGATAGGTCAGCAAGATCGTCAACTCGAAGTAGCGGATAATAGCTTTAATCATCACTTAAGGAAGTGACTAGATTCTAGGTACAATACTAAGGTTCAAAGTTCCCTAAATAGGAGATTTGATTGAATAAAGTCCTAAACAATAAACTCTAGTAATTAAGGTTTTCCAAATGGTGTGAATCACTTGAAAAAAATGCACGGAACTAATGTAATATGAGAAAATGAAGCGATGATAATATCTCAGATAAGACTTTGAAATATATCACCTGAATGTACGTTCTCAAAACGTACCATAATATTTCCCTTCACCACGTCACGGGCCTAAAGGTTTTCACAACTTCCTCAATAATCCACTCACCCTAATTGTGAGAAATTTACTCCTTCTTCAATTCTACTGTCTACTAGGGAAGGTAAACAAAATGGCTAGAAAAAGAGGTTATGCTTACCTAGATAGGTGATAAGGTAAAAACAACTATGAGTTTATTATACTAACACAAGGCTTGCTTCTAACTTTCCGAGACTTAGTTTCTTCAACTTCAGCAACCACTGTTAATAATTCTATTAGTCACACTCTAATTAACGATTTAAGATATCTCAATATTATTCGTTACCCTGAAACTGTGAACCGATATTCCGCATAAGGTATCACTCCCAGATACTAGCACCTGTGTCTGGTATCAGAAATCATACCTTTTGGATATTGGTTAACCGTTCCTGGATATCAAACAATATCCTCAATTAGTAGCGCCACCATAGGCCGATTACAGACTAGAGTCTACTCAGGTAGATGGTTTCATAATTCTAGGGGAAATACTCAGTACCTCGAAAATTTGTACTAATCATAGGTATAACAACTCATACTTAGGTGCATATACTCATCAAAATGACGAGTACATCACCCAAAAGAAATTTGGAAACTACTAAACGCTAAGATGTTCCAAAACCAGAAATAGGAATTTACTAATAATCTATTTTAGAATGGCTTAAACGGAAGTTGATTGTTCTCCTAAAGATCTGAAATAACAACCAAGGCAAATGAGAAAGCGAATACCTATCGGGAACCATAAATGACCGTCTCCCAAGCATTTCTTTCATCGAGTGCTACTACTTTAGTACCACGTCGTCGCCCTCAACAATCTTGGAATCTCAATGAAGTAAGCCTCGTAGGAATCCTAAATAAATGGCATGCTAATGGATACTACCAAGAATTCAAAACTATTTCGAATTTCCAATCTTTAAAAATTTAACACTGATGACTAGAGAATAGTGATGGAATTAATTTACAATTCCCTGGTGATCCACCAATATCGTTACATTAGCCCAGCTTTAGGGCCATCCACTCGTCCCAAATCTACAACTTTCCCTTGGTAAAGAAATTCTTTGCTTTAATTCTATAAAGGTTCGCCAAAGTGACTTTCTAAAAAGTCAACAAGTCGACAAAACTACTCAAAACTCAGGAAAAACTAACACATTTTTCTTATTCGACGAGGTGGCAAAATTCAAGCATTAAGCTCAAGAACTGAAAATGCTCACATCACGCGTGTGATGAATGCAATACTGCCTAACTTATGCTCTGATACCAAACTGACACACCCCGACCCGGAACATCCACAAGAACTCCGAATCGAGCTGTGTTGGCCGACACCTGGAAGGTGACGAAGCCAAAAAGTGTGCTGATGTGTAAAAATGTGAATAAATTTAAACCTAAAGTGTCTAAGAGCATAATTGCACGGTGAGCGGGATTAAGCCCATTTTCACACGCGATGTCAGAGAATAAGTAAAGTACAGTAGCATGGGTAAGAATCATACCCGTAGAGGCAGCCACCTAAATTGAGATTCGCCAAGAATCCTCGTCGATGCGAACCTTTAGCAAATAAAACTTGGAGGGGCGCAAAACAAGAAAATGTGAGTGGGTGAAAATAAAGCTTTTCAAAACCTTTCTAAATTATCAAGACTATAACCCCTTGCCGCAAAACCTATATAACTTCTTAGAAAATAGAATATACATAAATAAATAAATAAATAAATATATATATATATATATATATATATATATATGTGTGTGTGTCTCAAGATCATTTCCATAATCCAGAAATCCCAACATGTATATCCTGCAAGATACCATATAAATAATCAAGCCAAACAGCTGAACTGAAACGATGAATAATAATGTGTCAGCCGGATCCACTTATAGTGGCCTGTACGGCTGAACCTATAACTCATCGCATATGCATGCAAATGAGTCGGAACCACCTATAGTGGTCTGTACGATAAGATTATGTCGAAACCATCAATAATGGTCTGTACGATAAGACTGTGTCGAAACCACCTATAGTGGTCTGTACGACAAGATAAATCAATCTATAATAAAACATGAGTCGGAGTTGCTTAATGCAACCTGTACGACTCATAGGCAACCTGTATGACATTGTCGGAGTTGCTTACTACAACCTGTAATCATGCCATAACCTAATTATTTCAAAAAACACCATAAACTCACCTGAACTCACCTGTGCGTCCCGCGTAGCATTCACGACAGTTATAGGTACGCCATATGCATATGGGTATGCCATAATGCAATCTAAAACTCATTCATATCATAGTATTTAAGAATGTCTAAATATATATGACATGGCATAAAATGTATAATTCAACTTAAAAGTGTTTGTGGAATTATCAATCATATATATACAATAAAGAGGAAAAGACCCACTCACTTGGAATCTGAGCTACAATTCCCTAGCATGATCATCGAGGCGTCCCAAATCGGCGCCTAAAACAATTATCGAATCACATCTCAGAACCCTTATCAATAGAATACTTAACTCACATATAACATATCCTCCAGAACATATTAGAATGATTTAAAATCCATTGACCAAAAGTCATCCGTCGATCAAAGTTCGACGGTAGGGTCACCACTCTACATAATTGGATCTGAAAGATCTGCATCTCAGATTTATGATCTGTAACTTCCATAGATCCACATTATACTCCTAGAATAACATACTTAAATTTCGTTACAATCCAACGGTCAGATCTCCGCCAATTGCCAAAACCAAGTGGCGGTTAACGTTTTATTTTATGAACTTCCAAATCCAATTCGGGAAGATCTGTACGTTGGATTCCCAATCTGTAAGTGGCCTGTACGGCTGAACCTATAACTCATCACATATGCATGCAAATGAGTCGGAACCACCTATAGTGGTCTGTACGATAAGATTATGTCGAAACCATCAATAATGGTCTGTACGATAAGACTGTGTCGAAACCACCTATAGTGGTCTGTACGACAAGATAAATCAATCTATAATAAAACATGAGTCGGAGTTGCTTAATGCAACCTGTACGACTCATAGGCAACCTGTATGACATTGTCGGAGTTGCTTACTACAACCTGTAATCATGCCATAACCTAATTATTTCAAAAAACACCATAAACTCACCTGAACTCACCTGTGCGTCCCGCGTAGCATTCACGACAGTTATAGGTACGCCATATGCATATGGGTATGCCATAATGCAATCTAAAACTCATTCATATCATAGTATTTAAGAATGTATAAATATATATGACATGGCATAAAATGTATAATTCAACTTAAAAGTGTTTGTGGAATTATCAATCATATATATACAATAAAGAGGAAAAGACCCACTCAGTTGGAATCTACGCTACAATTCCCTAGCATGATCATCGAGGCGTCCCAAACGATCGGCGCCTAAAACAATTATCGAATCACATCTCAGAACCCTTATCAATAGAATACTTAACTCACATATAACATATCCTCCAGAACATTTTAGAATGATTTAAAATCCATTGACCAAAAGTCATCCGTCGATCAAAGTTCGACGGTAGGGTCACCACTCTACATAATTGGATTTGAAAGTTCTGCATCTCAGATTTATGATCTGTAACTTCCAGAGATCCACATTATACTCCTAGAATAACATACTTAAATTTCGTTACGATCCAACGGTCAGATCTCCGCCAATTGCCAAAACCAAGTGGCGGTTAACGTTTTATTTTATGAACTTCCAAATCCAATTCGGGAAGATCTGTACCTTGGATTCCCAATCCGTAAGTTTCTATGATCCTCAAATATTAATTATTACAATGTATCAAAGTTTGGTGATGATCCAACAGTCGGATCGTCAATTCATATTTTTGCCTAACCACGTAACGTAATGAAATTAAGTTCAAACGATCAACCTACGTCATTCGATTATCAAAACTGAATTTAAGACGTCAAACACGGCCTAAAAATAATATTGACGGCTCACTGGCCACGCGCCAGCACTCGCCGCCGTGGGTGGCGGTCGGCCGCCCCGACTCGCTGGAAAATCCAACTATTTCCAAAAATTCTCAACTTTTGTAGAAATGAATATCTCAATGAGTAGAGAAACTTCCATACCTGTGACCAAGGTCAATTTGGCTTGGAAACACCTCAATTTAACACAAACCAGCTGGAGCCCTATAATTTGGGTGCCCTCAATTCGGCTCCATAGCAACTCCGACGCCCCCAAACTTGTTCGGGCTTTGCTCCTAGGCTCCAGAGGAGTATTTTTGTGGTGGTGATTTGAGGGTTTTGTTTCAGAATTTGAGGAATGGCCACCACGAACCTTTAGCCCCTCTGTCGGCCCCTTTGATGAATTTACACCCAAATTCCTTCAAATTTCAGGTGGATATGGAAAAGGGAAGACTTGACACACCCCGACCGAGATCGAGGCATGCTGGCCGTCACGTGAAGGTGACGTAGGCATGTGCACAGTGCGGAAGCAATATTAAAGGAAGATTTACGAATGAATAAAAACAACTTCAAAGAGTGCTAGAACAGAATTAAGTGTGAACACACAATCAGAGCGTAAAATAGTCTAAGTGCAATCAAGCATAAGAAGTACTTAATTTAACAACACCTGAAGGTGGTCCTACATAGGTGATGGTCTGTCAGAACGTTCGATGCACAAAACAAAAGCGTGAGTGGGCAAAAACAAAGCTTTTCGAAAATCATTTCATAAACCATAGTTATATCCCCTCACCGTAAAACCTGTATACTTTCCCAGAAAATAGTATATACATATACTAAAACTCCACTGAAATCATCATCGTCAAGATATGTGAATAAATCATGAATATGCCATACCATGCCAATCAAATCATCAGGTAAGTAATTCAGATGCAATACTAACTGCAACAGCTCGTCACCTGATCTCTAGCTCATAAATCATGCCTGTACATGAGTCCAACCCACCTTTAGTGGTCTATTCAACATGACTAGGTGTAAACAATACGCTCTAGTGCTACAATCACGTGAAGACTGTGCGAATGATCGCGGGTCACCTACGAGTCGAACCCACTGAAAGTGGTCTATACGATAGGACTGTGCACCTAACTTGGATCCAAGATGAGCGTGTGGTGCGGGAGGTGAACATCACCTGAAAGACTGTGCCCCTAACCCTGGGTGGGAGCACTAACACGGGGGTGCAGGTTAATGAGCTCTCGATGCATCTCATCAATATCATCATAACACTACTCCTCATTAACAATACAGAATCTTACCTGGAACTTACCTGAGCGCCCGTAGCACCAACAATCATGCGCATACAATTCATAATGCATATTCGATAATAACAATATATTGGCATGGCAATTCTTTGATAAAATAATTTAAAACGCATATTCTGGGAAAAATACTTAGTATATAGGTAAATACGGAAAACCAAAAGCCCTCACGCGCAGGCCAAGGCATGGGCAGACGTGCCACCCACGCGTAGGCACGTGCCTGGCACACGGACAGAAACTGTGACGCCGTTAGGAATATTCCGTTAAAACTAACAGAATCTGTTAAAGATACCTGATGCCGTTAGAATATTCCGTCAGACTTGACGGAATATTCGCTCGTCTTCTTCCTTAGAACTCCGGCGACCGTCGCCGTTGCCGGAAACTGGGTAAAACTTTAAACTCACTAATCTCACTCGTTTTTCAACCAGTTTCAACGAAATTACCACCAAAATGAAGCTTAAGATACAGAGAATGACATTATACCTATTTGAAGCTTCAAATTCCACGAAATCACGTTGGAGAGAGTTCGAAACTCCGCCACCTCTGCAACTCTTCATATCTGGGCTTCCCGACGTCCAAATTTCACCAACGAACCATTCCGAGGTTCGTGAGGACCTTCTAAAGCTTGCTATGGTCCTGAAAATCGAAGAAAATCACGGGTTTAAAAGTTGGTGAATAGTGACCCTTTCGAAGATTCGATTTTCTGAAGTTTCCTTACGTTAAAACTCGTCCAAAAACATCCCAAAACACTTAGGGGGAAGAGGAAATACCTTTTTGGGCCTCGAAATGGTTTGAATCCTCTGTAATCACGTCGGGGTCACTGTACCCTCGACAGAGCTCTCGGGTTTACTGGGTTCTCGAAGGAGTCACAACCAGCTAAAGCTATGGTTGTGCTTGTGGACTCACCAGATTATAATGGTGCCTTTGGTTTGCTCGATCTATGAGTTTTCGAGGGTCAACGGACCTTGTCCGTACACTTGTAGAGAGAGAGTGAGAGGGAGTCCGAGAGTAAGAGAGAGAAAGGGAGAGTTGTTTCAGTTTGGGTGTGTGTGTGTGTGTGGTCCTCTCACCAATCACACAACACCTAAATCTAAACTAAATCTCTAATTGGTCCACAACCAACCTAACTAACTAACCCTAAAATTCTAACTCTTACCTTATTGGTTCCCAAGAATTTGGAAATAAGGTAATTGGTCCAAAACCAAGAATTTTGGGCCTTGAAACTTAGTCCAAAATAAAATATAACCCAACACTCAAGGGTAATTTTGTACTTTCATAAATTCGAGGATAACGAATAGTACAATTTCCGGGACGGGCTGTCACAAGACTAGGGAGTAGTTTCTAGGTAGTTATTTGCTTCGATTTACTGGAGAAATAACCGAATTTGGCCATGGTTCTCATCGGGTCGCGCGGGTCAGGGAATGACCCGTTTTCCCTTTCCTTTTTCTCTTTTCCTCCTTTCCCTCCTTTCTTCTCTTTCTGATTGGGCAGTTTCTTCCTCTCCCCTCTCCTAATTCGTCTGTCTCCCTCCTGTGCTCTCTTCTGTGCTCTCTTCCTCCCATCTGCTTTGCTGCCATCAGGCAGCCTCCCCTTTCTTCCTCCTTCCCGATTCGTTTCTTTCCTCCATCCAGCCACACATGTGGAAATAATCATTTAGTAATATAAAATAGTGCAATATAATTAAAATAATGATTTCTTCAAAAATACTTTCAGATTCGTAGCTCTGTAAAATTTTAACTGTAGTTCCGAATTCAATTTCGCTTGCGTCTATGCGTTCGCACCGTTGAGTACTTCAAGAGTACGCTAAAATAATATTTTGTTCGTCTCACTATACGTTGATCAACGAAAATCAATACCATCGCCTCTAAGGGCATTTTCGTCGTTTCACACTATAAAAATTTATAAAATTGGAAAATCAGGGACGGACTGTCACAGGTTAAACATGCCTTTAATTACCAAGAGAGAGAGAGAGAAATATATATATATATATATATATATATATATATATATTAAAAAATCAGGGCTTTGTTTATTTGATTGATAATTAAAGTTTTGGCTTTGTCCATTTGGATCTTATCAATTGTCAAAAGAATAATTTATCGGAATAATTAATTTGGGGTTACTGTAGTGTGTCAATCCTTTGCACTTGAGTTCAAATATCCCTCATGATATATAACTTTTTATCGATTAGAGTAATTTGAGGTTGTTTTGACAATCATTTCGTTTTCAATTTTTTAGTTTTTATTTTTGTTTTAAACCTAAGAACTTGTTTCGTAACCAATTTCAATTTTTAGGTTTTAACATAATGAAACTTGATTTCAAGATCAAGCCAAATTTTGAAAACTCATATAAATAGCTTTTAGATTTTGGTTTTCATTTTAAGACAGTTCCAGAATATCATTTTGTCAAAAGGAAAGACTCATTTGGTATAGCAAAAAAAAAAAAAAAAAAAAAAAAAAAGCCACTAACGTCACTTCTAATTATAAAGTACAAAGTCTTCCAAGCAACATTGCACACTATTCATGTGGGCTTCCTTAAAAAAAAATTCGAAGAAAAAAAACCACATAAACAACAACACTTCGAGCCAAGAGAAAGAGCGTCGTACAACCTTTAGTTGCAGCTTAAATCTAGATAATAAGCTTGTTCAACATCCAGAGCAACAAACACAAATATCTCATGACAATATACATACTAGCTCGAAAAAATTTCAAATAATGAGGATTCGGGAGAAAGAGCAACGCACATACTATAAAATCCATTTAGAAAATAATGAAACAAACTAGAGGTGGGCACTTTAGTGGATTAACCGACCAACCAACCCAGGGTTGGGTTGTAAACTTTATAAGTTATTTCCGAATATGAAACCCGACCACCGATTTATTAAGTAGCTTGAGTTAGGTTAAAGTATTATTAACCCGATTGAAACAGACCACACAAATATCAACAGTTCTTAAACATGTGTGTATATTACTGTTGACCCTTAAACTACTTAGCCTACGTGGCACGCAAGCCGAGTAACTAATGAGCTAACTATGCCCTTCGGTTGAATGCGATGAGTGCCAACTCGTCGGCCGAGTTTGGCCAGGGAGTAAAATGTATGTTGATGTGGCGTTTGGGCTCGCTTATGACTTCTTTATCTTGTGATTGCAATCGAGGAAGGAACTCGTCTCGGCCTTTGGGTTCTAGAGCTTGAAGACAAGGCTGCTAGTTTCTTCGAAGTTCACGAATCATAAGCATCGGGTTCGGTCTCAATAATGATATTTGTGAGAATATAAGTATGCCGAACTGGTACTACACTGTACGAGCACAAATACTCAAAAGAGATAAGTGTCTTGCGAATATCCAATCATAAAATAAACTCGGCTTGCAATGTGCCGAGCCTGGTAACACCTCACTTCACTAAGAAGGCTGATGAGATGACCTCTTCGAAGAAGGACTCGAAAATCCTCGTTGACTGAGACTTGGATAGATAACCAGTCGATCTCGAAGCAGTGTTGTTTATCCAAACTGAAGGTGCTCATCGGTCGACTGATTCTACGGCTCCAGTGCTGTTTATCCAAATTGAAGATGTTGCCGGTTGCTTTCACAGTGTTGTTTATTCAAACTAAAGATGTGTTGACGGGAATACGGAAATAAAAAATCCCAAGGTGTTTGAGTGGTTGTTTACATAGGGCAGATGTGTGTTGAATTGAAGGGGTTTCACATTGCACAGGCTCATGTATTTATAGCACTATTTGCTTGTTGGCCATGCTGAAAGATTATTTGCCGCAGCTCCAAAGTAATCAAAAATAATATTCCTCAGAATATTATCTTTAATAACCTCACGGATTACCATCCTCTTGAATTTGTTTGCGAAATTGGGACCACATGCATGCTTGAATGATAACTGGAGATTATTCCGTGTTATTCGAGACCACGTGAAGACTTTGCATACTAATCCCATCAGAAGCCTTGCCTTATCCCATCCAAAGCCGTCACTCAGAGTCAAGACTCCCAATGCAACTATAAAATTTCTTCTTCCACCATGTATGTCCATATGCACGCAAGGTAAATTGCAATTTAATTGCAGTATCACTGGAGAAATCATCATTTAATTATTCTCAATTCTTATCTTCTGCATGCCCCAAAAGAGACCATGTCCGTCTCAAACTAAACTTCCTCGAACCTGTAATCAGCAAGTCTAAACCTTTGATTTTGTAGAAGATAAGGATATGTGTTGAGTTATTGTTGCACTAGAAGTTGTCAACTATCTGCTAACCCACAACTTGCATGTTGCATGCATGGAATCCCATGCAAAATAAACCTCATCAATCAAATGCATCATCATCCGTCTGCCAGCAAAAAATAGGATTGCATGGGTAGGAGAATATGCCGCAAACCAATCCAACTTGAGTTAAATACTGATCCCGTTTGCAGTTTAATTGCAATACCATCTCATCATCAAACCACCGACTAGGATATAGACCATATTAGGTTTAGATAATTCAACATATAATTAAGAGACAATATCATGATTAAAACCAGAATATTATTCCTCAATAATAAGTGAAAATCATCTCAACCACTTTGTCATCCAACGGTCTAAAACTTTTCTCATCCAACAACCTCGATTGCTCGGGCCGATGGTGTAATTTTAGGTCCAAACAATTACATATACGCATACATAAAATCCAACCGTTAATAAACACACTTGTTCATTTCTACTTTATTTCGATAATGAAATTTAAATATTAATTTACCAAGTAGTTATTTTACAACACCAAATTCACATGATTTAAGTATAATATGACATGCATTTTGGATTATTTGTTACTCATACTTACTTTTTTTTTTATTTGAACAAACGATATTATCTACACTAAAGGGTTCAAATAAGCCTTTGAAGAGAATCGTACCTAAAACATCTCACTTTCAAGAAAAGATGAATATTACTAGACCACAATACTTGTACTCACTTTTAGGATTAAGAAACAAAGTGCAAGATTAGTCTTCATTCGACATAGAAAACACAAATAAACCAAGCCCGGTACTCCTAAACTTTTGAATTGTCATAAGACTTGCATCACAAAAGGAGCTAAGTAAGATGATTCTAAAACAAAATACCCTAAAGCAACAATTGCACCATATGTCCAACAAATTTAAATAAAACAGAGACTCAAAAAGTGTCTATCAATAAACCTCCCCGGAAAATACTACAAAATCCTTGCGTAGCTAAACTATGGAGGACACAAATCTCGCGTACTAAAACTATGGACTCTAAATAATTATCTTACTGTTAAATACTTTACAATAGTCTCTAATATCGAACATACATTGACAAATATCACCAACATTGAAAATACATTTACGTCGCTTGGTTATTGTTACAGATTTTACAGGTTTATAGAAAGGGAGGTGATTTTCTCAAACCCCTTTTAACTTCTTACACACTCTTATTTAATTCTGGTCATTGATTACGTTTGATTTATTCAATCAGATGACCATAAATAAAGATGTGTACGTGTTTGGGTCCAAAATAATATTATTGGGCCGAGTTTAGGATCATCCTTAGCCCAATACCTTTCTGGAAGGATTATGGGTCGGAGGCCGCCCGATCAGGTCGGCCGAGTCCTATTGTAAAGAGGATTGATTTGGATGAAGTTGAATCCTGGTACAACAAGGAGTTTCAGGCTGATGGCGCTAAGAATTTGGGAGTGAATCTAGGTCATTATAGGGCTTGGTTGAAAGACCTATTGAAACTACGATTGGCCGATTCTTAATCGGATTAGATTTGGGAGTTTTAGTCCTAATACATCTCTGATTCGGCAAGGAGTGGGTTAGCTGCTATATATGTAGATGGGAGTGCATCATTCAAAACCCCTCCAATCCAACACACAAACTACCCTGCGCAAACTCTCGCTCTACGCGAAACCTCTCAACAACCTTGAGATTTTTATTTTCTTTTTTGCCAACACATCTTCAATTTGGATAAACAGCATTGTGAAGGCAACCGGTGACATCTTCAGTTTGGATAAACAGCACTATTGCCGTAAAATCGGCCGACCATGGAGCACCTTCAGTTTGGATAAACAGCACTGCGTCGAGGCTGACTGGTTATCTATCCAAGTCTCGGTCGAGAATGATTTTCGAGTCCTTATTAGCAGAGGTCATCTCATCAGCCTTCTTGGCGAAGTCAAGTGTTAGAGGTTACTATAGTCGACACATTGAAAGCCGAATTTGATATTGAACTTCGCAGAACTAGTAGCCTTGTCTTCAGGCTCTAGAACCCGAAGGCCGAGACGTGTTCCTTCCTCAGCCGTAGTTGCGAGATCAAAGAAGTCAGCAGAGCGCTCAACGCCACATTCACAAATTTTACTCACCGGCCGAGCTAAGCTATTGAGTTGGCACGCCTCACACACAACTGAAGGACGTAGTTAGCTCATTAGTTACTTGGCATGTGCGCTACGTAGGATTGGTAGTTTTTAGGGTCAACATTTTGTCACGCTCGATGGGACACAAGTGCTAAAGCTACAAAGTTCATGACCATTGAGACACGATCGGTTAAGAGGAAAATAGTCATGGGAAAGTCCACGACCAACCTAGGACAAGACGACTCATCACGGGCACAGAACCCTTCTCTTGCCGTGACATCTAAGGCCATATGTGCGACACACCGAGAAAGGTAAGTCTGTCTCGGTGGTCAGCCTCATAATGTAGAAACCCCTAACAAAACTAAGGGCGTTTTAATTGAAGGGATAATAGAGGATTGCAATGAAGATGGTGATAGGTCTGATCCACCAACTAGATCGTTTCTCCGAAAAAGACTAGACTAACAGTCTCGGCAAGTTGATCAGATGTAGCCGATTACTTGACGAAATATGTAATTAGGGTGACACACACACTAGATTGCTCGAGCTGTTGGTTAGTAAAGCCTACGAAGGTGGACTTGCCGATCATTCCCACCTAAGAACAGTCTGTTACCAACAGCAGAGGGTGAGGCAGGATCTGCTCGGTTCAAAATGCTGGACTTGGAGAAAAAAATGGGGATCAAGCAGTAGATCAGACAGACCTGACCAGACGGCAGGAACAACATCCTTCGATGTAGTCGAGTTCCAAAGAATGATCGATTCGGCCTTAAAAAAAAGGCCGAAGTTCCTAAAGTTCATTCACCCATATCCAACCTTCGTGGAGAAATTCGAGTATCGCAAGGAATTCAAGATTCCTGGACTTTATCTTCTTTGCTGGGGAATCATCCCTTTCATCGCTAGAACATGCAGCCCGGTTCACCGCTTAATGTGGGGACGTCACAAGCTCCGATTATTCAACTTCTCGCTAACCAGATCAGCTTTTGCATGGTATATCAATCTCCCACCCAACTCCATCCAGAGTTGGGAGGAGTTGGTCGAGAAGTTTCATGAACAGTTTTATCGACCAGGGATGGATGTATCTGTGTCATCTTTGGCTAGGATGGCTCAAGCTACTGACGAATCACCAATGGAATACCTTACGATGTTTAAGTCGGCCAGAAATTGGTGCCGAGTACCTCTCCCTGTGGTTCAGTTTATTAGGATCGCTCTAAATGACCTGGATGTAGAATACAAAAAGAAGTTCCTGGGAGCCAACTTCTATGACATGTATGAATTAGCTCAGCATGTCGAGCAATACGACTATTTACTCCGAGAAGAGAAGGTCACGATGCTTCCATCCCGAGGGACAATCTACAAAAACCCCACGGTTAGTTACGCGTCGGCCGAAGGTGAAGAATATGCCAGTATAGATGTAACCGAGATAGTAATCGACAAATCGTATATATGTAAAGCGTTGGCTCATACCAATCTTAAAGATGCCAAAACTCGCTCGGCCCCTGAAGAGTCTACCGTCAAAATATCAAAAGTCTATACTTTCGACATTACTAAGGCCGATGCCATCTTCGATCAATTGCTACTTGCCAAAATAATCAAACATCGGCCGGGGCATAATATCCCGAAGGCCAAAGAATTGAAAGGAAAAATGTATTGCAAGTAGCATAACTCGAACAAGCACACGACAAACAACTGAGTTGTGTTTTGAGACGCCATCCAAAGTTGGATTGACAACGGCAAACTCAAGTTTCCAGAAAATAAAATGGTTGTCGACACCGATCCATTTCCCACAGCGATAGTAAGCGTGGTGGACGCTCGTCTACCTAAGGATAAAGGAAAAGCAAAAGCCTGAGTTTGTTCCAACGCGATCCATCACAAAACAAAACTCCTGGCCGCGATTGAAAATCGATTTATTCTCAAACGAGTCGATAATCCTGTGTAGTCGGTGCAAAGAGGACTTCATTTTAACTAAGCCAAAAGAAAAGCCACATCAGATGGCAATACCTCAAATGACCACAACTGCGGTAGCATCCCAAAATATGCTTAGAACAGGTCAACGTCATACAACTTTCAGTAGACTTGGTCCTCAAACACTAGAAACCAAGCCATCTTCGGTTAGATGACGCCTTTATTTCGACGCGTCGTTTTATAACGAAGATTATTATGCACGCAGCTCTGGCAATTCAAGCTCACCCATGAATCAATGCACCTTTAGACCCCTTGAGCCACGTGATCAGTGTTGGTACACCTATAACTCCCCAAACGGTGTATATACCAGACTGTCCAAATCACAGAAACGTCGGCGTCAAAGAATGGACTGTATGGCCCGCCAACGAGCAGCCTAGGAGACTTCGGCCCCTAAATGGTAGCTGAAGGAAAAGACCAACAATAACGACGAACGACAGCCTCCAACAATTATGATAGAATTGCTCCAAGGAAAGCAGAAAACCGATTGTGATTTTGATACCACGATTGAGGAATCCGAAAAACGAATCAAACTGCTTCTTCGGCCCGGGGAGATGAAAGCTCGCCTCGAATACTTCCAGAAGGAAGCCAAGAGAAAACTTCCCCCGTTACCCATATAGGAACCATTGATCAAAGTTAGACGAAATCTACATCCACCGTTTCTCGGGGAGGCTTTAGAGTACATGCGAGAGTTTCACAGAAAGCATTCGGCTAATGACTTACACAGTTTGCCGAAAGCGTGCCAAGATACTATTGATCTCATTTTAACTTGTCCAGATGCTGAACGAATCATGCAAAAAACTTCAGACCCAAGGTTGAAAGCTAGGTTCCAGCATATACGCGAGGCTCGGGTCCTCGGTTTTGATGTCGACCCTGAAGGAAAAATTATGTCCTAGCTAAGAACATGTGAGAACATTTGAACACATATGCAAACTAATAACACTTTAAAGTAGGCATGCATTCAAAAACAATTCTAAAACCATGACTTTCAAAGCCTAGTGAATGGTGAACCAATATAATGTTTAACATATTAAAGAGAAGAGAGAGTTTGAGTTTCATTACCCTTGAAGCTCATCCTTGTTTACACAAGGGATTCACCCAAGTGGAGGTCCTTCACGTCACCTCCTTGCTCCTTGGATGATTGCTTCTTTGCTTCTCCTTTGCTCCTTGAGGATGTGAGGAAAGGATCTCCAAGAACACTAAAGGTTTGGTGTCTCTAAGTCTCCACACCAAGGATGAGGTGTGAAGATGAAATGGATGACTTAGAGGAAGAAAGATTGCTAGCTATCCCTCCCCTAAGTGGCCGGCCTCTTTTCTCTTCTTTGCCTCAAGAAAACCCTAGTGAGAGAATGGCTATAAAGTTGCCTTTATACAACCTCACATGTGAGTGGCACACTTGTAATTAACCCAAGTTGGCTACCACTCACCCAAGGCCGGTTGTGACTTTGTTTTTGGGTTAATTTCCATTTAGTTTTACTTGTCACACAACCTAAACTCAATGGGCCTTGTGGACCAAAAACCCTTTTAGGCCCCGAATCCCAAAACTAACTTAAAAGCCCACTACGAACCTTTCGTAATATTAATTAACTAATTAATTAATATTGACCATTCTCAATTAATCTATTTAATTGCTTATCCATCTCATTTATATCTTCACATTCATCCTTACTTGGTGTACGATCCATTAGGTTCCATTTAGCGAGGCAGTGAGCGATTGTTACTCTTAACGATCGATTGTGAATTGAAACAACATTTCAATTTCTCCCTTTGATGAAGATTAGTGTTTGTTAATCTTCAGGGCTTCCACAAACCATGAGTGACACCTAGTAGCATATCATCGCTACCCAAGCTAAGTAGAAGTCGTTGGACAACCTATCCAGTTACAATTACTATGCAATACGGTCATTCTCTAATACAATACTCTTAATCACATTGTTTGAGTGATAGTTTGTTTCATGTCTACTATCCAATGTGATACTTCTCTATATGATTCAATTGAATATGATTTGGAACAAACTTCCTAAGTCATATTCGTTTTCTTTGGACAAAGACCCCCGAATCATATCTCCGAGTATTCTCCTTTCACCATGGAAGGTTAGAGATCCCTTGTCCTGCATTCATATGCATACATGACTAGATAGCTTGACCCCAACAATGTCATGGACACTCTTGATGGAATGCTTTTGACATGATCAAAGATCAAGCACCTAACCATTAGACATCTATGATGCCTCAAGTCAAAGGACTACTTTGCATATTGCAACTTACGAGTTGGAACTTCTATCATCGACGTCATATTGAAAATCTACGTCTGTGTAAGCTTTCACTCGCAACTATGTCGCTCCTCCATAAATGAGGAACATGTCCTTAGCTCTTCTTAAGTACTTAAGGACCATCTTGACAGCTGCCCAGTGTTCTGATCCTGGGTTAGATTGATATCGACTCGTAATGCTCACAGTATATGCAATATCAGGCCTTGTGCATATCATGGCATACGTAAGACTTCCTATGGTGAAAGCATAAGGAATAACACTCATCTGCCGTATTTCTTCAGGAGTCTTAGGTCCCATGGATTTAGAAAGGTGAATTCTATGTCTAACAGGAAAACCTTTCTTAGGTTGTTCCATCTGGAACCTACTTAGCACCTTATCTATGTACATAAATTGGGATAATCCAATCAATTTTCTAGATCTATCACGATGAAGCTTTATCCCAAGCACATAAGATGCATCTCCCAAATCTTTCATGTGGAAGGTTTTGGACTACATATAACACTAGGAATACAACTGCATCCCCAACGACCTTTTGATAAACACAATTGTCGTCTTCGTTTTGATTAAAACCAAACAATTTGATTTCAGTATCAAAACGAATGTTCCAGCTCCTGGAGGCTTGCTTAAGTCCATAAATGGACCTCTAAAGCTTGCATACCTTAGTTTTTTTCAGACTTGGACACGAAACCTTCGAGTTGAGTCATATAGAGCTCATCCTTTAGGTAGCCGTTCAGAAAGGCCGTCTTCACGTCCATTTGCCATATCTCATAATCATGGTACGTAACTATAGCAAGCAGAATCCGAATGGACTTAATCATAGCTACAGGAGAGAAGGTTTCTTCATAGTCAATCCCTTCTTGTTGCCTGTAACCCTTGGCTACTAGTCTAGCCTTATAAGTCTCCATGTTCCCATCAGCGCCTATCTTCCTCTTGAATACCCATTTGTTTCCAACAGGTGCTATACCTTCTGGAGGGTCTACAAGAGTCCAGACTTGATTTTGATACATGGAATCCATCTCGGATTTCATGGCCTTTCGCCATCTCTTTGAATCAATGTCGGACATTGCTTCAATGTAGTCTCTAGGGTATTCTGTTGTGTCATTGTCACCTAGAAGGTGCAACTCCCCAAAGTCATTATCCAAGCCATACCACTTAGGTGGTTTGCTGACCCGTTCAGATCTACGTGGAGCTAGGGGTTCAGGAACAGGGTTGTCAACTTGTCGAGTGCTTGTTTGTGGTTCATCATTAATCTCATTAATTTCCCTTGTTTTACTTGTAGTTCCTTTGAGAACAAATTCGTCCTCTAGAAACTTAGCAGTTCTGGCGACAAAGACTTTCTGGTCGTCAGGATAGTAGAACTCATATCCCATAGTTTCTCTAGGATATTCCACAAAATAGCACCTAACTGATCTTGCTTCAAGCTTAGTAGATTTAAGCTTCCTGACATACGCTTCATAACCCCAAATCTTAATATGATTCAGATTTGGCTTTCTCCTATGCCATATCTCATAGGGAGTCTGTGAAACTGACTTGGAAGGTGCTCTATTAAGCAAGTAAGCTGTTGTATATAGAGCGTATCCCCATAACGTTACAGGTAGATCGGCGAAACTCATCATAGAACGAACCATGTTCATCAAGGTTCGATTTCTGCTTTCAGAGACTCCATTAAGTTGTGGAGTTCCCGGTGGAGTCCTGAAGGAAAAAATTTTGTCCTAGCTAAGAACATGTGAGAACATTTGAACACATATGCAAACTAATAACACTTTAAAGTAGGCATGCATTCAAAACAATTCTAAAACCCATGACTTTCAAAGCCTAGTGAATGGTGAACCATAAGACTCTTTAACAACATTAAAGAGAAGGAAGGTTTTGAGATTCATTACCCTTGAAGCTCATCCTTGTTTACACAAGGGATTCACCCAAGTGGAGGGCCTTCAAGTCACCTCCTAGCTCCTTGAATCTTCCTTGTGATTTTCTTCCTTTTGAATGCTCCTCTTGCTCCTTGAAGATGTAAGGAAAGGATCTCCAAGAACACTAAAGATTTAGTGTCTCTAAGTCTCCACACCAAGGATGTAGTGTGAAGAGAAGATGGATGACTTAGAGAGATTTTGATGCTAGTAAAACTCTCCCTAAGTGGCCGGCCTCTAGATGAGAAAAGGAGAGAAAATGTTTCTCTTATTTCCCTCAAGAAAACCCTAATGAGGTTATGGCTATAAAGTTGCCTTTATACCACCTCACATGTGAGTGGCACACTTGCAATTAACCCAAGTTGGGTACCACTCACCCTAGGCCGGTTTTGACTTGTTTTTGGGTTAATTTCCATTTAGTTTTAGTTGTCACACAACCTAAACTCAATGGGCCTTGTGGACCAAAAACCCTTTTGGGCCCCGAAACCCAAAACCAACTTAAAAGCCCAATACGAACCTTTCGTAAGATTAATTAACTAATTAATTAATCTTGACCATTCTCAATCAAACTATTTAATTGCTTATCCATCTCACTTATATTTCTTCACTTTCATCCTTACTCGGTGTACGATCCATTAGGTTCCAATTAGCGAGGCAGTGGGCGATTGTTACTCTTAACGATCGATTGGGAATTGAAACTACATTTCAATTCTCCCTTTGATGAAGTTAGTGTTAGCTAATCCTCAGGGCTTCCACAAACCATGAGTGACATCTAGCAGTATGTCATGGCTACCCAAGCTAAGTAGAAGTGGTTGGAGAACCTATCCAGTTACAATTACAATGCAATACGGTCCTTCTCTAATACAATACTCTTGATCACATTGTTTAAGTGATAGTTTATTTCATGTCTACTATCCAATGTGATACTTCTCTATATGATTCATTTGAATATGACTTGAAACATATTTCCTAAGTCATATTCGTATGCTTTGGCCAAAGACTCCTGAATCATATCTCAGAGTATTCTCCTTCCACCATGGAAGGTTAGAGATCCCTTGTTGTGCATTCATATGCCTACATGACTAGATAGCTTGACCCCAACAATGCCGTGGACACTCTCGATGGAATGCCTTTGACATGATCAAAGATCAAGGACCTAACCATTAGACATCTATGATGCCTCAGGTCAAAGGACTACTTTGCATACTAGTCATACTCACGCTTGAGTTAACATAACACATACTAACCTTAGCGGATTGTCAATGCCCAATTGGCAATCCTATGGCTAGGAACGTTTTAAGAATGAACATAAGAGAAAGGTCTCGTTAATCTAACTTACTTAGATCACTTCTCTCTTAGACTAAATACATTCCTTGGATTCCCTTATTGCTTAAACATATAATCCAATAAATAATGATTAACAATAAGCTTTGCCCTTCATTAAACAATATAATAGTTTAACACAATAAGTATTCCAAAAGCTATTACATCAAATGAGTGGCTTTGTGGGCATACTTCCAACAAGTCCACTATGATATTATTCCACACTCTTTGAGATAATCTAGGAACTCATTGCTTAGATACTCTCACCCTCGATCTGATCTTAGGATCTTTATCTGCTTCCCAGTTTGCTTCTCAACTTCATTCTTGAATTCTTTGAACTTTTCAAAGGATTCTGACTTGTACTTCGTAAGATACACATAGCCAAACCGAGAGTGATCGTCGGTGAATGTGATATAGTAGGAGAAATCTCCTCTCGATGTAGTAGACATAGGTCCACATAGGATTAACCCTAGAATTTCAGTGGCACGCTCTCCCTTCCCAGTGAATGTAGATTTGGTCATCTTCCCTTTCAAGCAACATTCACAAGTACCCATTTGGTCATTACCTAATGGGCGGAAATATCCGTCTTTCGACATCTTGCGAATCTTATCAAGGTTCACATGTCCAAGGTTTAAGATGCCACATCTTTTCTCGGTTAACTTCTTCTCTAGCCCTTTTGGGTTTTGAGGTATTCCCGCTTTCAATACAGTGCATTCCACTACTTGTCTCTAGGTGAAAAAGTCCCTCTATCATATTACCATGAGAGATAATACGACCGTTCAAGTATAAAGCCCAACTCATTTTGTCAAACAATACTGAGTGCCCATCTCGTAAAAGCATAGAGATAGAAATCAAATTCTTTATACATGAAGGAAAATATAAACAATTTTTAAGTTCCAAGACTTCCCTAACAATGTTGTGGACACTCTCGATGGAATGCCTTTGACATGATCAAAGATCAAAGACCTAACCATTAGACATCTATGATGCCTCAGGTCAAAGGACTACTTTGTATATTGCAACTTACGAGTTCTTACATGATATGTATGTTCGAACTCTCTTTTGATCGTGGTTCAATGTGCTCGATTACCTTTGAGCACCTATGTGTTTGTCTCAGTGTCCAACACTAAATGACTTGAGACTAGTCATACTCACGCTTGAGTTAACATAACACATACTAACCTTAACGGATTGTCAACGCCCAAATTGCAATCCTATGGCTAGGAACGTTTTAGGAATGAACATAAGAGAAATCTCTCGTTAATCTAACTTAGATCACTTCTCTCTTAAGTTAAATACATTCCTTGGATTCCTTTATTGCTTAAACACATAATACAATAAATAGTGATTAACAATAAGCTTTGCCCTTCATTAAACATATAATAGTTTAACACAATAAGTATTCCAAAAAGCTCTTACATCAAATGAGTGGCTTTGTGGGCATACCTCCAACAGACCCATACATTGATATCGTCGCGGCCGAGCTCCCCTTCTTTCTCGAAGACCTTCAATATTTGCGGTACCATTTCAAAGTCTTTTCAGCCGTATCCTTCTTCGGCCTTATGACCGACGAAACAGAACGTGTCGCACGATTAGATGCTTACCTTGGCACCAGGGAAGTCCATATTATGTATCATGAGCAAGCTCCCAACGCGACACAAGTCTCAGACCAAATTCTGATTTTAGATAAATCCGAGGCAACTGAACAAGACGAGAAGGCTTCTATAGACACGCCGCAAAAACATACTCTAGCGACGGCCAAGGAAGGTGAAGCAGATATTCCCCACATAAATCCAGAAAAAAGAATATCCAAAAGAAGAGGATCCAGAAGAAGTAGAAGATCGCGACCAGATGGGTCATTCGGTCCTTGACAAATTGAAATCATGATGGTCTATGTCTTGTCTGCCGATTTTCAGCCAACCGCATCACAACCACATTCCCTGGACGGCGACGTAGTTGTCGAGGAAGCCATGCAAGTTGACTTCGTGACTACTGAGGAAATCGAGCAAGCATCAAAAGAAGATTAGCTTAAAATAGCTCTTGCCGAATTATTTCCTTGTTCGTCATCAGTTAATCTCCATCATCTGAAGTCATTGTATGTTACAGTTCATATTGAAGGATATCCAGTCTCCAAAATTTTCGTCAACTGTGGAGCGACTGTCAATATCATGCCAGTGACTATCATGAAGGCGTTACATCCCTCCACTGATGAACTTATTCCATCAGGGATCATCATGAGCAGTTTCGTTGGTGACAAATCCCAAACCAAGGGAGTGCTTCCGCTAGAGGTAAATATCGCAGGTCGAAATCATATGACTACATTTTTCATAGTCCATTCAAAGACTCAGTATAAGGCACTACTTGGCCGATACTGGATCCATCAAACAAGTTGCATTCCCTTATCATTATATCAGGTCCTCATCTTTTGGGACGGCAAGTCGGTCACAGTTCATCCGGCCAATAATCAATTGTTCGAGGCCAACATGATCCAAGCCCGTTACACGTTGGTTACATCACCTTACAAAGCTTCAACAAAGACGGTCGGCCGACTAGGATCTCAGTACAGAAAGCCATCAAGGTTGGCGTCGAGACTGTTCATCACGATTCGGCGAGACCCGGGTTGGTTGATTCGGCGAGACTCGGGCTGGTTGAGCTCATTACCGACCACGATGTTTGACACCAAACAGGCTGAACGCCGGACTGCAGTTTCATCTACCATGGAACGACTGCTGGCTCACTGGTTTACTATCTCCAAACAACTAAATTCAGGCGTAAACCTCGTGGAGTTTCTCGCCGAATGAGATAATGGTCCTGTCCTATACCTTGGCAAAGTCCAAGCTGTCCTGGCCGAGCTCGAAGACAGTCGGCCCTAAGTGAAAGACCCTTTAGATGAAATAAATGTGGGAATGGCCGATTGATACGGATGATAGTTAAACACTCAAATTAAACCCTCTTGTTGTAGAATGTAGTATAGATGCAAGTAGGGATCGTTCTGGACCGGGGATTAGGAGGGCTTGCTAAAACCTCTAAACTGACTCAAAATCATAAAAACAAAGTTAAAAATGTTTGAAAAGACTCAAGATACTCAAAACAAGTTCAAAAGACTCAAAACGGGCTGAAAACACTCAAAACTGCCTAAAAACACTACTTAGGCAGTTTCTGACTCTAAACACACTTTGGACGAAAATAGGGGTTTGGTTTGACTCAAAAACACTTAAAACATCAACAAAACATATTTAGAACACTTTGAAACAAGAAAGTAAAAGGGGGGTTTTGATTTGGACGAATTTAAAAGAAAACAAACAGATTGTAAAACTAGGCAGATTTTAGAGAAAACAATGTTGAAAACGTTTTGGAACTCAGATGGTTGATGGATTAGCTAGAGGTCCGTTCTTCACACATGACACACTTGCACATAAATCGATTCCCAATTGCTTTTCAATGAATTATGAAGCCCAACACCACAGATTAACCGTGATGCACAAATTAACCCTCAGATTTTCCTTGAATCATTGAATTGGATGAATGCATACGACAATCCAAATTATTCTCCAAAAGTCCTCTACATGAATGCATAATAGAGATACAATTAGAAATCATTAAGTTCCATGAAAATCATAAGTGTTGGCAAGACATTCGTAACTATGAATGCATGATACGTTTGTGAAGAATTCAATTAACGCGATTGTTTATAAGCAACCTCCACTACTTGTGAATATAAACTTGTAACGATTAGGTGAAACTCATTTATATTCTAGCATCAAATTCATGCATGCAAATTAAGTATGCACCCTCAACCCACATACAAGAATAAGTTATCAATCAAACAGTTAATTGAATTGCATTCACGATTCATCAAATCACAACTGAAAGCAATCGATTTATTTCACAAGCATGTTCATGGCTACAAACTTCCCCCTAGCCAAATAGGGGTTTAGCCACTCATGGCTGCAACAAAACAAAAAGAGAAGAAATTAAACAGAAACATAAAACAAACTACACCTAGAATGCTCCAACGATCAAGCCTTTGCATCCAAGAGTAGTCTTCTCCTTCTCCTTGCTGCGGCACCAAGGTGATTTGGGTGAAAGGATGGTAGAGTAGGTGATGAATGGTCTGCGACAGAGATTGGGGAATAGGTAGAATGGTGAATGGATGTTGCGGCTGAATATATATAGATGAAAAGGGTGGTAGATTGCTACGGCAGAAAGTGGGGTTATATATATGAGGGATTAAAAACCCTAAGTTATTTAAAACTTAGGTTTTCTGACTCAATTCCTAAATTAAAAGGCCAAAGAAATCAGGAAAAGGGTTATAAGGTTGCGGCAAGGTGTTTTGGGAAAGGGAAAGGTTTCAAAAATAAAAGGAAACCACCTTCCTTGCACGGCAAGGAAGGGAAAGGGAAGGGGACGGTGCGGCATAGACCTTTAGGCAAGGGGAAGGATGTCAAAAAGTGTTTAAGACTCTCCTTTTGTGGCTGGAACTTAGGGAGGTTTTGGTTTAGGAAAGGTCAAACCAAAGTAGGGAACCTAGGCTTAACTCTCCTATTCCAAGTAGGAATCCTTGTGCAAGTAGGAATCCTTGTCCTTCTAGGAATCCTCATTTGAGTAGGAATCATCTTTCAACTAGGAATCCTTCTTCATTTAGGAATCCTTCTTCAATTAGGAATCCTCTCATCTTCAAGTCTTCAATTTCGTCCATTCCGTTTGCTCCATACATATGTCCTTCATTCCAAGCTCCATTATGCTCCAAAAGACTCCAAAATGCACCTTATTGCTTCATAGGCCCTTTAAACCTACAAACACACAAAACTAACTCAAAATACTAGAATATCTAAGAATTAACAACGTAAATGCATGAAAACAAGCATACTAAGTCGCACAAATATGCTCCTATCAAATTCCCCCACACTTAGCTTTTGCTAGTCCTCGAGCAAAACAAAAGAACAAAACAAAACAAAGTGAACAAAACACACTCTAAACCTTCCAACATTTGCCTCAGGAATTTCCAACGCACATGACATGTCAAAGATCATCATTCACATAGATTTTAGTCATTCTTACACTTGAGCGCATACTTAATCATAGTCACCACTCACTAGTTCACATTTAACCAATTAAAACAATGATTTGAACGTAGTAACATGCCTTAGAGAATTCACTCAATTCCTTACAAGATACTCTCTATTTTCACTCCGATTTTCTGACTACACACCCTACACTAGTTATATGTGAGAAGATTGATGTAAACATGAAAACGAACACTCACATATGTTTGTAGCAAAGAAAGCAATTTCTGGAGTATGTATAGATATGATCTCATGAATGGAATGCTACTACTTAGATGCGAGAACCAGTGACACCATAAGCTCATACCAATCCCAAACTCCACAAATTGACACACACAACACTCAAGATTGAAGTTAAGGGTTGTAACGGGGCTAGGGTGATTGGCTAACAAAGAACGGATATGGAAAACAAACATTCTTGAAACAATAGTAATCATAGTAGTTGAATTGAAGTTTAGAATTCACTTTAATGGCAGAAACTAATTGAAACACAAAGGGGTTATGAATAACACATATTAGGGCCAAATTGAACGTTTTGGACCCTTCCTTCAACAAACAACACTTGTGAGTTCATTCTCACTTATTTTGAACCTCTTTTTCTTTCTTTTGCACAACTTTTCTTTTCTTTTCTTTTCTTTTTATTCCCAACCCGTGCCCTTTGTTTCTTGGCGCACACACACACACGAATGGATTCCCCCACACTTGTTTTTCTACCACGAAAAGGAATTTTTTAAATCATGCTTTACTATGCTTCAAGAACAAGGGTATGGGTAGTCCTATTCTAGGCTAGGTGAGGATGATGTAGGTTCACAAAGAAAGTAGGCTAAACGAGGCTCAACGGGGTTAAACCTAAACACAATGCACGGGGGATGGCTGTTTGGCTCTTGGTTTTCTACACAACTTCATCTTGCTCGTGTGTTATGCAAATCAATATCATGCTTTGAATGAAACGGATATGAGTTCTAGCATTTGGAACTAAATGATGAAACGCCTTCTAAATAGCAACCAATCAAAGAATAATGAGATCATGCAACGACTTTAGAAAACAACAATGCACAGATTACTACACTCCAAAGAACGTTTTAGGCTCAAGTCTCTCAGGGTTGTAGCGTTCATTTGAGTTCTTTCCTTCAAGCATGTTACAAAAACTGATTTTTCCTTTGTGATTGCATGTGAATTCATAAGCTATAACCACAACCAAGCATAAACCAAAGAGTAAATCAAACTTCCATCCATGTTTACAACTCTCTCTAACAGTCATGCAATTAAAAACCAAATCCTCATCATTGTGTTGGAAGGTACCCTAAGACACAAACAAACACACAAAAACAACTCTTTTTGCCTTTTTCAAGACAATTTTTCAAATTTTTATGAAATTTTCGGATTTTTGCCTCAACATGCATAAAAACAGCTCATAACACACTAAAACGCACAAAAACAGTGAGAAACAACATTGCAAGTGACAGGTGAATAAAACCCACGAAATTCATGCAAAAACAGATTGTTTCCCCCCCCCCCACACTTAAATCAAACATTGTCCTCAATGTTTCAAACATAAATTCACACAAAGAACAATCAAACAAACAACAAATAAGCATGGAAAGATAAGGCAGCAAGGAGAAAGGGTGAGAGAAGAGCAAATCTGAATGGAGATGATTCTAGGTGTTCTTTATTGGCATGGGTTGCCTCCCACAAAACGCTTGCTTTAACGTCGTGCAGCCGGACGAATACTCGGTTTAAACTCCATTGGTGCCCATGGCATGGAGTGGTGCTGCCTCCAAAACATGCTCTTCAAAGTCCTCATACATTGGATCAATGAAAGGAAGGGGGTATTGAGCTTTGCTGATTGGGGCGTTGTGCATCCTAAAGTTCATGAGAATGCTTCCACCATCGGGGATCTGATGAGGTATCTGCACCAAAGAAGGGAACCACCTCTTAATTTTAATGGGAATTGGATTTGGATTAGATGGCTTACCTCTGGAATGTGACGAAGTGGTAGCACTGTCAACATTCTTCCCTATGGTTCCCACGGCCTTGTGCTTCACTCCCATTCTCTCGTCATTGAGGGTTCTTGATGCATCCTTGGTGCTTGGTGCTGAACGTTCCTGCCCTTTAGTTTTTATTTCATCAATTGCCAAACAAGAACGAATAGCATTAGAAGTCTCAACAGGTTTAGAAACATTAAATTTAATCTTATCGCTACCAAACTTCATAGATAACGTTCCCTTAGCCACATCAATCTTGGTTTGGGCGGTTTTCATGAAGGGTCTTCCAAGTAGGAGCGGCATTGGGGAGGAATAGGCCGAATCTTCCATCTCTAGCACATAGAAATCGGCCAGAAAGATTAGATGGTCAACCTGCACCAAAACATCCTCCAAAACTCCCTTTGGATAAGCATTAGAACGATCCGCCAATTGTATAATAACACCATCATTTTTCAATTCGCCCAAATTCATAGATGCATAAATAGAATATGGCATGACATTTATAGATGCACCTAAGTCAAGCATGGCATGTTCAAACCGTGTATTTCCAATCACACACGGAATCGTAAAGCTACCGGGGTCTTTGCATTTAGTGGGTAACTTACGTTGCAAAACAGCGGACACATTCTCACTTACCTTCACTACCTCTTTGTTTGACATTCTCCTTTTGGTCGTGCACAGCTCCTTGAGGAATTTGGCATACTTTGGCACTTGTATAATTGCATCAAGAAGCGGGATGTTCACTTGCACCTTCCGGAACGTTTCGAGAATGTCCTTCTCCCTCTCCTCTTTTTTCGATTGCATGAACCTGCGAGGGAAAGGTACATTGGGTAGATTAGGATTTGAATTAAGTGTAGTTGACACTAACTTACCTTGTTTGGCCGAGTTAGGCTGAATGGGTGCTTGCGGCAAGGTTTGCTTCACCCTTGTCGTGGGTGTGCTTGTGCTTCCTTCTTCTTCTTGCAACTTTTCATCTTCTTTTTGGGCAGATTTGGGAATGTTGGATTCGATTCCAACTTCTTTTCCACTACGCAAAGTGATGGCTTTGGCAGATTCGAATCCTCCCTTCGGATTCACATTCGTTGAACTTGGGAGTTTTCCTTGCTCTCTAATCTGTCCAAGAAACTCAGAAATCTGCCCAATTTGTTTCTCAATCAACTGTGGGCACTTCTCGGATGGATGCCCTTGGATGGAGCACACGCCACAAACTTGATTTTCTTGTGGTTTTGGTCCAATTACCGCCTGAGACACAAGAGAGGTAAGATTAGCTAATTGTGATTGAATTTCAGAAATTGTACTTACCTCATTCACACTATGTTGTCGTGAGCTTCCCCTCTGCCCAACACCTTCATATTGTTATGCGTTGAGTGCTCGGTTTGCAATGAGAGTCTTGGCAGCCACCGGAGTCTTGTCCACCAACGCACCACCCGCTGAGGCATCTAGCATTTGGCGTTCAATGGGGAGGAGTCCTTCGTAGAAGTATTGAATGAGCAGCTCCTCCTTCATTTGATGTTGTGGACATGAAGCAACAAGAGTTTTAAAACGTTCATAATAAGCTGGAAACGACTCACCTTCATTTTGTTCAATGCCACTAATCCGTTTCCTCAAGAGAATGACTCTTGAAGTTGGGAAAAACTTCTCCAAAAATGCTCGTTTCATACTCTCCCAAGATGTGACCGTCCCAGGTGCTAGTTCATACAACCAATCTTTAGCTTTGTCCATTAGAGAGAATGGAAAAGCTTTCATCTTCAGGATGCTGCCATCTACATTCACCGGGGTCATGCTCGAACAAACTACTTCAAACTCTTTTAAGTGCTTGTTTGGATCCTCCATGGACAGCCCATGGTACTTTGGAATGTGATGCAACAAACTTGATTTCAATTCGAACTCCTCTGTCTTCCCTTGGGCAGCCGTGGGGTATTGGATGCATAAAGGCATGGCATTGTCCACACCCGAGGCAGAAAGCTCTTTGATGGTTCGATTGTCCGCTGCCATCTCTTGCTCTTCCTCCACAATCTGTGCCGTGGGCTCTAACTCCTCCTCTACTTCTTGCTCTTCAAGCTCAGGTTCAGGGCTAGGTGGGTTAGATTCTTGTTGATTCCTCCTTCTTCTCAAAGTTCTCTCAAAATCGTCGTCAAAGTCAAAGATATTCTCACGAATAGTTTGAGAACTTCGAGTCATACACCAGTACCTGAAAAACAAAGAAAACAAACTAGAATCAGTAACTAAACTAAAACACACGAAAATAAAACAAAAAGAAATAACGGGGGATTAGCAAAGTTGCTAATCCCCGGCACGGCGCCAAAATTTGATGCGGATGATAGTTAAACACTCAAATTAAACCCTCTTGTTGTAGAATGTAGTATAGATGCAAGTAGGGATCGTTCTGGACCGGGGATTAGGAGGGCTTGCTAAAACCTCTAAACTGACTCAAAAACATAAAAACAAAGTTAAAAACGTTTGAAAAGACTCAAGATACTCAAAACAAGTTCAAAAGACTCAAAACGGGCTGAAAACACTCAAAACTGCCTAAAAACACTACTTAGGCAGTTTCTGACTCTAAACACACTTTGGACGAAAATAGGGGTTTGGTTTGACTCAAAAACACTTAAAACATCAACAAAACATATTTAGAACACTTTGAAACAAGAAAGTAAAAGGGAGGTTTTGATTTGGACGAATTTAAAAGAAAACAAACAGATTGTAAAACTAGGCAGATTTTAGAGAAAACAATGTTGAAAACGTTTTGGAACTCAGATGGTTGATGGATTAGCTAGAGGTCCGTTCTTCACACATGACACACTTGCACATAAATCGATTCCCAATTGCTTTTCAATGAATTATGAAGCCCAACACCCCAGATTAACCGTGATGCACAAATTAACCCTCAGATTTTCCTTGAATCATTGAATTGGATGAATGCATACGACAATCCAAATTATTCTCCAAAAGTCCTCTACATGAATGCATAATAGAGATACAATTAGAAATCATTAAGTTCCATGAAAATCATAAGTGCTGGCGAGACATTCGTAACTATGAATGCATGATACGTTTGTCAAGAATTCAATTAACGCGATTGTTTATAAGCAACCTCCACTACTTGTGAATATAAACTTGTAACGATTAGGTGAAACTCATTTATATTCTAGCATCAAATTCATGCATGCAAATTAAGTGTGCACCCTCAACCCACATACAAGAATAAGTTATCAATCAAACAGTTAATTGAATTGCATTCACAATTCATCAAATCACAAATGAAAGCAATCGATTTATTTCACAAGCATGTTCATGGCTACAAACTTCCCCCTAGCCAAATAGGGGTTTAGCCACTCCTGGCTGCAACAAAACAAAAAGAGAAGAAATTAAACAGAAACATAAAACAAACTACACCTAGAATGCTCCAACGATCAAGCCTTTGCATCTAAGAGTAGTCTTCTCCTTCTCCTTGTTGCGGCACCAAGGTGATTTGGGTGAAAGGATGGTAGAGTAGGTGATGAATGGTCTGCGGCAGAGATTGGGGAATAGGTAGAATGGTGAATGGATGTTGCGGCTGAATATATATAAATGAAAAGGGTGGTAGATGGCTGCGGCAGAAAGTGGGGTTATATATACAAGGGATTAAAAACCCTAAGTTATTTAAAACTTAGGTTTTCTGACTCAATTCCTAAATTAAAAGGCCAAAGAAATC
Organism: Cotoneaster glaucophyllus; assembly: GCA_036320875.1. Lineage (NCBI taxonomy): Eukaryota > Viridiplantae > Streptophyta > Magnoliopsida > Rosales > Rosaceae > Cotoneaster > Cotoneaster glaucophyllus. Next base: position 24,138,489 of record CM070059.1, on the reverse strand, counting down.
AGGAAAAGGGTTATAAGGTTGCTGCAAGGTGTTTTGGGAAAGGGAAAGGTTTCAAAAATAAAAGGAAACCACCTTCCTTGCACGGCAAGGAAGGGAAAGGGAAGGGGATGGTGCGGCATAGACCTTTAGGCAAGGGGAAGGATGTCAAAAAGTGTTTAAGACTCTCCTTTTGTGGCTGGAACTTAGGGAGGTTTTGGTTTAGGAAAGGTCAAACCAAAGTAGGGAACCTAGGCTTAACTCTCATATTCCAAGTAGGAATCCATGTGCAAGTAGGAATCCTTGTCCTTCTAGGAATCCTCATTTGAGTAGGAATCATCTTTCAACTAGGAATCCTTCTTCATTTAGGAATCCTTCTTCATTTAGGAATCCTTCTTCAATTAGGAATCCTCTCATCTTCAAATTCCTTTTGCTCCATACATATGTCCTTCATTCCAAGCTCCATTATGCTCCAAAAGACTCCAAAATGCACCTTATTGCTTCATAGGCCCTTTAAACCTACAAACACACAAAACTAACTCAAAATACTAGAATATCTAAGAATTAACAACGTAAATGCATGAAAACAAGCATACTATGTCGCACAAATATGCTCCTATCACCGATGACCCTCGACCGTTATTTATTAGTACTTGATTGCCTCAGCCCTTGAAAACTAAACTTTGTAAATTATTAAATGAATTCAAGGATTGTTTCGCTTGGCGTTACCATGAGATTCCTGGGTTGGATTGAACTCTCTTCGAGCACGAGTTACGCATTAAAGTTGGTTGTAAACCTTTTCGCCAACCCCCTCGGCGATTGTCGATCGAAGTACAACTTAGCATAAAAGATGAACTAGTTCGACTCTTAACAGTCGGGTTTATTCGAACCGCCTGATACGTTGAATGGTTGACGAATATTGTAGCAGTGCTAAAGAAAAACTGTGTTAAACACATATGCATCGATTTCCGTAATTTGAATTTGGCAACCCCTAAAGATGAATATCCGATGCCAATTTCAGATTTGTTAATCGACGCCGCAGCTAATCATGAAATCTTGTCCTTCATGGACGGACATGCTGGCTTCAACCATATCTTTATCGCTGAAGCTGATGTTCACAAAACTGCCTTTCGTTGCCTGGGGGCACTCGGGACTTACGAATAGGTAGTCATGCCATTCAAAATGCTGGTGCCACATACCAACGTTCTTTGAATACTATATTTCATGATCTAATTGGTACGGTTATAGAAGTATATATCGACGATGTGGTAGTTAAATTGAAAGGCCGCCGAACGCATCTAGATGATCTTCGGCAAGCTTTCCTTCGTATGCGCCAGCATAACCTTAAATTGAACCATGCCAAGTGCGCCTTCGGTGTATCGGCCGACAACTTCTTGGGTTTTCTTGTGCACCATCGTGGTATCGAGGTGGACACAAATAAGGCTGGCGCAATCATAGACGCTCCACCCCTAACTACCAAAAAGCAGCTTCAGTCATTACTCGGTAAGATAAACTTTCTCCGCCTGTTTCATAGCTAATTCGGCGGGAAAAATGAAGGCATTCTCTACGCTTTTGAAACTCAAGGATTAAGACAAGTTCGAGTGGAGTGATGAACATCAAGCGGCCTTCACACAAATCAAGGTTTCCCTTACGACCCTACCCTTCCTTGTACTGCCTTGGCGTGGTAAACCTCTTAAGTTCTACATCTCAGCGACTGAGGAGTCTATCGGCTGCCTCCTCACACAAGACAACGACATCGAACGCAAACAAGCCATATTTTCCCGCGTCTAAACTTTGGCATTACATGCTTCTTTCCGTCACTTAGGTCATCACCCAGACCGACATTATTCGGTATATGCTCACTCGGCCAATGGTCAAAGGCCGAATTGGGAAATGGATGATGGCATTGTTCAAATTTAGTTTACAATACGTGCCACAGAAAGCCATCAAAGGACAAGCACTAGCAATTTTTTAGCTCAACATTCTTCTCCATATGGTTTCGGGGGCAATGACGTTGAAATCGGCATGATGGAAACACGTGAGAATCATTGGACGATGTATTTCGATGACTCTAGTACTTCAGCCTCGGCTGGGGTTGGGATCGTTATTCCATCCCCTGATCAACATCGCTGGTATTTTTCTCTCAAGCTTGATTTTGAATGCACAAATAATTAGGCCGAATACGAAGCCCTTATCATCGGCCTCAACGTCTTTCACGACTTAAAGGCAACCCAAGTACTCATCTTCGGCTGATTCGGAACTTGTGATTAACCAACTCAATGGAATTTTCCGTTGCATGAGTTGAACTATGGCGTCCTATTATATGGTTGCCAGCTATTTGGTCGAGTCGTTCGACGATATCACATTCGAACAAATCTCTTGCGTTCGAAACACTGATGCAGACGAACTGGCACAAATAACCTCCGGAGCACAACTCCTGGGGGCAGACTAGGCCAGGGAATACAAGTAGTACGTCGACCATACCCAACCTTAGTTAATCACCAAGTTCTCGCACACGATCACGTGATTTACATAAGTCATGTCTGCACTGTCGGGACATTACCAGACGATTGGAGAATGCCGATTATACGATATCTCGATAACCCCAATGATAAACACGACCGAAAGACAAGAATCAATGCCACGAACTACGTGTCATACCAGAATGAGTTGTATCGAAAAAGAGAGGATGGTTTATTGTTACTATGCCTCAGCCCACAGGAGGCTGCCTAAGCAATCGTTGAGGTACACGAAAGAATTTACGGAGTTCATCAATCTAGGCGTAAGATGCGTAGGCTGCTTCACCGACACGGTTACTTTTGGCTGAGTATATTAAAGGATTACATCGAATACACACGAGGATGTATACAATGTCAAATTCATGGACCTATACAGAGAGTCCCAGCCGAATTACTTCACTTGGTCACCAAACTGTGGCTATTCAGAAGATGGGCCATGAATGTAATTGGTAAAATTACACCATCTTCTGGAGCAGCAAAACATGCACAGATACTTGTGACAACCGATTAATTCACTAAGTGGGTCGAAGCAAAACCATATGTCGAATTAACGTCCAAGGAGGTTTGTGATTTTGTAGAAGAGCACATTGTGACCAGGTTCGGTGTGCCATAAACAATCATAACTAACAACGGCATAATCTTTACAGCCGATAGGTTCAAAAAGTATATGAAAAAGTTGAAAATCCGGCTCAAACAATCCACGCCGTACTACCCACAAGCAAATGGACAAGCCGAAGCGAGTAATAAAGTTTTGATCGGCATTCTCGAAAAAATGATAAAAGAAAGGGTTAGCATGTGGCATTTGAAGTTGAATGAAGGCTCTATGGGCATATCGGACTTCGTCCCGATCAGCGACCAGGACGACCCTGTATGTGTTAACTTCTGGGCATGACGCAATACTACCAGTCGAGTTAAGTATAAATTCATTGCGAGTAATTGAGCAAAATAATTTGTTCAGTGCCGAATACAATCACGCCATGAGGCAAGAGTTAGAAGACTTTGAGAAAGTTCGACTTAGTGCTCATAACTTATTAACGGCACAGAAAAAGATTACCGAGCGAGCCTATAATCAACGAGTCAGACAAAAAACAATCGGCGAGGGAGAGTTAGTTTGGCAAACCTTGTTGCCCGTGGGAGTCAAAGATCCTAGATTTGGGAAATGGTCGCCGAATTCGGAAGGCTAGTTCATCGTCCATAAGGTTCTCGGCAAGGGGACATACCACCTTAAAGATCGTACCGGTCTAATTCATAAGCTGCCTATCAATGGGGAACTTTTAAAGAAATATTATCCAGTCACCTGGGAAATGCGAGAATAAAAGTTTCATTTCATTAATTCTGCAATAAAGGCCATACAAATGAAGTTACAAAAGATTCCAATAGTTGATTACTAAAGCCGAAACCCTAAGGGGTTGAAGGAAAGAAGGCCTCAAGCGCAGCTTTCAACTCTAACCACCTCACTTCGCCCATTGTGATTTTGGCTAGCTGAGTTCTTTTGTCCATCCTCAGTTGCTCAATTCACTTCGTACCAGCCGCGTATCCTTCCAAACAAGGTTTGCTCGTGTCACATCCCGGCCCGGGGTCGACCACATCCCAGGCCCGCTCCACCACCGTAGCACGATATTGTCCGCTTTGGGCCCTGACTACGCCCTCACGGTTTTGTTTCTGGGAACTCACACGAGAACTTCCCAGTGGGTCACCCAACATGGGAGTGCTCTCGTGCGCTACTCGCTTAACTTCGGAGTTCCTATGGAACTCGAAGCCAGTGAGCTCCCAAAAGGCCTCGTGCTAGGTAGGGATGGGAATATACATATAAGGATCACTCCCATGGGTGATGTGGGATCTCACAATCCACCCCCCTTAGGGGCCCGACGTCCTCGTCGGCACACCACGGCCAGGGTTAGGCTCTGATACCAAATTGTCACATCCCGGCCCGGGATCCACCACATCCCGGGCCCGCTCCACCACCGTAGCACGATATTGTCCTCTTTGGGCCCCGACTACGCCCTCACGGTTTTGTTTCTGGGAACTCACACGAGAACTTCCGAGTGGGTCACCCAACATGGGAGTGCTCTCGTGCGCTACTCGCTTAACTTCGGAGTTCCTACGGAACTCGAAGCCAGTGAGCTCCCAAAAGGCCTCGTGCTAGGTAGGGATGGGAATATACATATAAGGATCACTCCCCTGGGCGATGTGGGATCTCACAGCTTGACTCGAAATCCTTTGCGAGATCGGAAGAAATGGCTGACCTTTAACGTTGGAGTTCGGCAATTTGACGGTTGAGGTCAGCAATTTATCGGTCGAGGTCAGCCAGTTTTCCGTTCTTCGTCTTTATCGCCTCGGCCTTTGGACGGAAAGCTTCTTGAGCAACCAACGCAGCCCTTGAACACGTTTTCTGCCTGGAGAGCTGTTTCAAAGATATTAAAATAATCTCGAGTTTGTTCCAAAGAAGAGGACAGGCAGGTGACATCTTCATTGCTCAATAGGCCATCGGCTGCAAGGTCGTTCAAACACTTTCCTACAAAGTCAAGACCTTTGTGTTCAAGGATTTGAGGTGCCAAAAGAGACAACAGCTTCTGCAGCTTGGCAAGTACAGTAGACTCGGCCGCTGATGCAGAAAGTCCGGCTGTAAAGGCAAAAAAACCGGCCCCCCGTAAAGACCTGCCGAGAGGAGACTTCGGCCGTGTCTTCTGGTTCATTGCTCAAACCTAGAGAGCTTAGGGGCCAAGCCCATTGTTTAAGGGAACCTCTTATTTCACGTGGCCTATGAAGGCTATCCACATTCGACGGCCACTCGGGTGGCCATGAAATGTAGATAACGCCCTTCGACGCATAGAAATTTCGATGGAACGAGTAATTGGGCACCGGACATTTAATATTTACTTGATTTAGAATTCTAAAGCAGGAGGTTAGGAAAAGGGTAATAAAGTTTCTTACGAAGGCTGAAGTGACCTCATGTGGAGGAATGCAGAGATCCAGATCCTGGGGATGAATCGACGTCTCTACTGTTGATTCAGCCTCGACGGGAGGAGCCGTTTCCTGTTCCATCATTACTTCGGCAGCAGGAGGGTGGACTTGGCCAGCCACTTCGACCACCAGCTAGAGTTTGATGGGTGGCAGCTCAACCGGTTGGGGGCACCTCACCAACGGAGGTTCTTCGCTATCGCCCTTCTAGTCGAAAAATGGTTATTCGTTAGTTGGGAGATCTAATTGAATAAAGGGAAATCGTTAACAAAATGGTCGTACCTCTTCTTCGACGACAATTATTGATTTTTTTCTTTGGACTTGGGGAAGGGTTTTTCTCAGCCATAGTGGCCGTCTTTTCCACAACAGCAGTTTCTAGACCGACAACAAGAGTAACAGCTGGCTCAAGAGCTACAAGACCCTCGACCAATGGAGTGACGACTTGTTTCATCATGGCCGAAGAAACAGGGTGAACTTTAGTCGCTTGATCCACGAGAGGATTTTGCATTCCTTTTGGCGAGGCCTCGATGACAGGAGTAGGGAGAGAAATGCTAGGAATAGTGGCCTCTGTGGTTTGGCTTGAGATCACAAGAATCTCTCGCTCGCCATATTTTGCTTTCATTTTTATACGTTTTTGGGGAGGGGCAACGTTTTCAGCCTTTCCTGTTTCAGGGTAGGGTCGTTTGCCTGGTGTGACTGCACAATTGTGGCCGTCTTTGGAACTGGAGAGGCCACAGGAGTTTGAATAGTCGCAGCATTCTTTGGATAAGCAAGTTTCTTTTTGGCTGCGACCATCGCGGTGGCCCATTTTGTTGAACGACCCATAGTAAATAAATTCAAGTTTGGATGTTGGGGCAGGAGCTTTTTTTGGCGGTCCCCGAAAATCTTTTTAACAATATCCTCGATCGGTGTGCCAAAGAGTTCTTGGATATATACGTCCCACCAGTCAACGAAAGTGCCTTGTGCCGTGAGTTTCAGAGACTTTCGGTCGAAGGCGGACTTTCGTACACCTCTCTTGAAATTCTAGCTCGACCACCTTACATTCTCTCTCAGACGAACCATGGAGACGCTCTCGACTTAGAAGAGAGTGAGAGATGAGTAGGAGAACAGGGCAGCCTTGGAGGTAGCCAAGTTGCCGAGAGGTAAAATGGGGGTGGTAGACTTCCCAGCTTGCGCGTCGAGCATCACAACCGAGGGGAAGGTCATGAGTTAGCACGAACGCGCCCTAGTTTTGTCGAAGATTGGCGTCTTCGGTCTCCTCCCATGCCGAGGAAGGAAGTTTCATAGAAGAAGGGCACTCCCGACGTCGGCAGATCAGGAACTCGTCGTAAAAAACATCTTCTAGGCCGAAGAAGTACTTGAAGACTTCCTTGGCCGAGTGAGGAGGAGCTGGTGTTATGGCCAATTGGAGACCTAGCGCTTCAGAAGACTTGAAGCTGGAGATTTCTACCCTCATGGGGTCAATGTAGACCTTCTGCCAGAGTTGGAAAACCCAGAGTGGGCCGTTCTGGTGTGGGTCAATTTTGGCGACGGTCGCTTCGGCCAGGCAGCGCATGAGGTTGGCGAGGATTGCCGAACTAAGAGTCATGATGTGACCATTGGCCAGGGCTTCGGCCAACGGCGTGTTTTTGATCAAACATTTATTTGACTTGGTACAAACAATAAATTTGTTGTATAGAATATGAAGGCTTCAAGTTCCCCCTTCTGTAAGTCTTCTTCCCCTCGGGCGGCAAAGTGGTGGATAAGAGTGTTATAGTTGAAGAAGTTCTTATGCAGCTTCTGGACTTCTTCTTTTGGGGCTTCATGGTCGTCCGTTTTTAGGGTTTCGATGGTTCGTTCGTCGAATAATGACTTAAGGTCCAAGTCGAATTGATACCCAGCAAGGACGACATCAACTGGAAGACCAGATGGAGAAGTGCGGAGAATGGCCGATATGTCGAGCACGGTCGGGCCAATGGGGCTGTGGGGGAGTACCATTGTGTTAGTGGCCGAGCACCAAAAACTCAGGGCTGCCGTGAGAAGCTCCCGGTCCATGGAAATTTCAATGGTCGAGAGCTTAATAACATCATAGATGCCAAGAGTCTTCCATTCTATGCTGAAGAACTTTTCCATTCGTTTAACCCAAGCTGTCCAGGGTGTAGGGGTCGAGGGACAGGCTCCTTGAGGCCTGGCCAAATCCCATTTCGACCAATTATACCCTTGGAGCAAAGGTTTCAGGCATTGGGCCTTAAGCATTTCAGTAATGGCCTCTGGGATGGCGTCCTTGAAAAGTGGTCCCAAAATCTGGTGGGAGGCATCTGAGTCACCTTTAAACTGTAGGCTCTTGATGGCGCTTCGGTCGATGAAGTCCTGGTGCACTCCTCAGAAAGTTTGGCGCTGAAGGTGTTGGAGGCCATTATTGATGATTCAAGGGATTTTCTGAAGTTTGGGAAGTTTTCTGGGTTTTCAAATTTTCTGGGTTAAGAGAGTGAATGGCAAGAGATTTTGAAAATTCTGAAAGCGTAAAGTATGAATGAAAAAGAGTTAGGTATTTGTAGGCACTCTGGGAAGAATATCCATCGTTTGGTTTTCAAATTGGAGGGGTAGAATTGACAGAAGAACCTGATGATGATGATGGATATTCAGAGAATCCAGGTGAAATGACCGAAGATCGCGTGGTTTAAGGATGCATGTTTGCCTGTGGCGGCGGATTTAATGGGGGAGAGACGTTTTGATGGTTGCACGTTTCGAGGGCCGTCATAAGCAAACTGAGGAGTTGCCACGTGGAAAAGCATCTGACAAAATAAAGATTGTGCAATTGTGCTTCATAAATGCGCTTGAGGGTGGAATATTCGAGACTTTCCGTTGTCTTTCAAAGGCACACTATAAGTAGTTATCGCTTCTTCAAGGTCGAGGATCGACCAGGAGTTCCAGGCCGAAGACCTCAGAAGCGAGAGGGCAATGTTTAAGTCCAAAATAATATTATTGGGCCGAGTTTAGGATCATCCTTAGCCCAATACCTTTCTGGAAGGATTATGGACCGGAGGCCGCCCGAGTCTTAATGTAAAGAGCATTGATTTGGATGAAGTTGAATCCTGGTACAACAAGGAGTTTCAGGGCTGAAGGCATTAAGAATTTGGGAGTGAATCTAGGTCATTATATGGCTTGGTTCAGAGACCTATTGAAACTAGGATTGGCCAAATCTTAATCGGATTAGATTTGGGAGTTTTAGTCCTAATACATCTCTGAGTCAGCCAGGAGTGGGTTCACTACTATATATGTAGAGGGGAGTGCATCAATCAAAACCCTTCCAATTCAAGACACAAATTGCCCTGCGCAAACTCTCGCTCTACGCGAAACCTCTCAACAACCTTGAGATTTTTATTTTCTTTTTCGCCAACACATCTTCAGTTTGGATAAATAGCAATGTGAAGGCAACCGGTGACATCTTCAGTTTGGATAAACAACATTGTTGCCATATAATCAGTCGACCGCAAAGCACCTTTAGTTTGGATAAACAGTACTGCGTCGAGGCCGACTGGTTATCTTTCCAAGTCTCGGTCGAGAAGGATTTTCGAGTCCTTATTGGGAGAGGTCATCTCATTAGGCTTCTCGGCGAAGTGAGGTGTTACAGGTTACTATAGTCGGCACATTGACAGCCGAATTTGATATTGAACTTCGCAGAACTAGCAGCCTTGTCTTCAGGCTCTAGAACCTGAAGGTCAAGATATGTTCCTTCCTCGCCACAGTTGCGAGCTCAAAGAAGTCAGCAGCGCGCTCAACGCCACATCCATAAATTTTACTCACCGGCCGAGCTCGGCCGTTGAGTTAGGCACGCCTACACAGCCGAATGACGTAGTTAGCTCATTAGTTACTCGGCATGCGCACTACGTAGGCTTGGTAGTTTTTAGAGTCAACAGTACATGAAAAGCTAAAAATAGTGTGTGAAAAAATCACTTTCCAGATAGAAAAACTCTAAGGCAGACAAGATGATGGAATTAGTGATCAATTCCTTTATTGAAGATTACAAGTTTTATAGTGAAAACCCTAATCAAATGTCCACGACAAATAGACGATCAAATAATGAGATCTGATTGAAACAAACAAACAAACAAAAAAACCCAAAAAAACCAAAAAAACAGAAGAATTAAACAAGAAAAACTTCGAAAAAAATAAACTAACAGAAACTGAAAGCAAACAAATCTACAGATTAAGACTAGCAAAACGCATGGACGAGGTTGAGTTTTCATAACATGCACATAGAGATTTGATTTCATCCTTAACCGAGATAACGAGTGGAAGATTGAAAGTATATAAACAGAAGACAAATAGCAACTAATATTTGAGGGAAAAGGTCAGTGAGAGACTGAAAAGAGGAAGTTTTTAAAGACTCAGATTCCTTGACAATCAAGGAATTGTAAATTGACAAAAATTCCTCAACAATCAAGAGATTATATTACAGTTAACTCAAAACATTTTAAAAAACCAGACACACACACACACACACACACAAAAAACAAACCTCAGCAAATCATGAAAACCGTTTGGTGTTTGTATTTCGACTATATTGTGAGATCAACACAACCCTAAACCTCACGTCGCTCCAGCCATCGTCTCCGTGACTGCAACCTTATCACAACCGCCATGAGACCAACATAAGATTACTAAGAGAGAAACCCCACTCTGAGATATCAATGTAATGAATAAGATACGTAAGCCATAAGGTTGGAAAATAAATTGTTGCTGCACTGTAAAACAAGAACGAAATTACCAGTGAATGAAGAACAAAAGAATGGAGAATTGTCTTGGGTTGAACCACGAATAAGGTCGTTTTCTTTAAGATGTTTTGCGGCTCTGCACAATGTATGTAAGTAGATCACAAACACCAAGTCATCCCCATGATAAAACAGCCCAGAATCCTTATGTCTAGACCCTCCCTTGCACTGAGGAAGATCCGAATACTATCACCCTTTAGTTGCTTAGAATACTCAAGTGTTTATAACTTCAGGTTTTCACTTTTTGCTTCTTACTTAGACTAATGAAGGACCATCCTATTTATATAGAATTTTTCAGGTTGACAGGCTGAGGGCTCACTCTAACAACACAGATACTGTCCCCACTTTACCACCTGCCCAATCCTCAGGTGTGGGGTTTTATCACGAAAGGCCTTGGTCTTAATTAGAGTGGGGTAATTCTATATAAACTGCTCTTTCTTCTTCCCTCTGTCCGATGTGGGACAAATTGATTTCCAACATTCCCCCGCATGTGAGACCCCATTTTATGGGTCATACATGGAGATCCACACATCGGCAACTATGTGGAGCCATGTCGGGACTCAGCCATCACGCGAGCCCAATGGGGACCCACCCTAATCACATGGCATCTTTGGCCTACATGGAGCCATGTTGGGACTCACCCATCACGCAGGGCCAAAAGGGGACCCACCCAATCACGTGGCAGTACGGGCCTTCGTGGAGCCATGTCGGGACTTACCCATCGCGCAGGGCCAAACGGTGATCCACCCAATCACATGGCAGTACGGGCCTATCCCTTGGCTCTGATACCATGTTGAATTTTGGTTTCAAATCTTGTATTGCATTTCTCATTGTAAGCTTTACAAGAGTAAAAGGCAACTTTTATAGAAAACCGAAAAGAATAATACAAAGGAAGGCTAACAGTCATACCTCACTACCAAATCAGTCCTAACAAGTGGACAAGACAAATATTAATAACAAGTAAAGTGGCTTCTAGAAACAAGGAACAAAGATTGACAAAAGACCTAAGTGACTGACAAGGTATGGAAGACAAGAGTGTGGTTGAGAAAATCACTTTAACCCAAGACTTAGCTAGAGTGATGTTTACAACTGATAGGAGCATATTTATGCGACTTAGTTAGCTTGTTTTCTTGGATTTATGTAGTTAATTTATACTTATTATAGTGTTTTAAGCTATTTTCGTGTGTTTGTAGGTTAAAATGGCAAAAGTAGCAAGAAAGTGCATTTTAGAGCATTTTGGAGTAGTTTTGGGCTTGGAATTGATAGCTTACCTATGGAGCAAGGTGGATGGACGAATTTGGAGTTCAAAAGAGGCTAGGAACATGCTACAAATCTGGAGAAACAAGTTCAAGACAAAGAAGATAAGGAAAGAGCAAGAAACATAGAACATTATCTCAAACATTATCCAAAACCTTATCTTATCTTATCCAAACTACCTTATCTTATCCTTACCTTATCCTAATTCTATCCTACCTTGTTTTCAGCTACAAAGAGGGACTCCTAATTACATTAGAACATCTAGAACTTGTTTCTAGAAGACACATCATATCCCTAAATCCATGCCGTCTGGTGCTCTTCTAGAAGCTCTAGAATCTGCCGCAAGTCTTCTCCTTGGTTGGAGTGGATTGTGCAATCCTTTCTCGACCAGAATTCGTATCAAATAAATCCCTTTCCTTTTCAAAGTTTGTGCCGCACCCTTGCCCTATAAATACCTCTGATTGTGCCGCATATTTCACACCACAATTCACAATACACATTTTGAGATTTCTAAGAGCAATTGAGAGATTTCTAAGAGCAATTGAGAGATTTTTAGAGAGTCTCCAAGGTGTGCCGCAACAAAGGGAAGTAAGGAAGGAGGAAAGCTAGTGTCGTGCCTGTGCCTGTGCCCAAGCCTTGGGAGTGTTGGAGCGTCTCTGGGGCTTCTTTAATCCTTGTTTTAGTTCTTTAATTATGTTGAACTCGTTGTTAATTTTTACAATCATGTGGAACTAATTTCATTTTAGCTAGGGGGCGATTTCAAAGCCATGAACATATATGTGACATGAATTGATTACCTTAAGTTATTTTTTCGTAAATCATGAATGCAATTTGCTTAACTATTTGATTCATAACTTATTCTTGTATGTTGATTACGGAGGCCTACTTAGTTTGCATCCATGAGTTTGATGCTAGAATATAAGGGAGTTTCACCTAATCGTTATGAACTTATATTCATAAGTAGTGGAGGTTTCTAGTCACGATCGCGTTAAGTAAATTCCTGGCAGGAGTATCATGCAGTTCATAGTTACACCTTGTCAATGCTTATGATTTTCATAGAACTTAATGATCTTTGATATGTATCTCTATTATGCAGTTCATGTAGGGAACTTGATAAGAATAATTTGGTTGATGGCGCAGAGTCCAATTTAATGAACTTAGGAAAATCTAAAGGTTAATTAGTGCAGTTCACGGTTAATCTGGGGCATTGTCATTCATGATTTAGAGAAATAATAACTGGAAATTGGTTTGTGTTGCATATGTGTCATGTGTGGAGAATGACCCTCTAGCTAGCCCTTTACCATTGAAATCACCCAATTCGTGTTTGCTTTGCTTAGTCTTTACAATTTGTTCAGTTTAGTTTAAATTCGTCCAAAACCCAATCCCCCTTTATATTTAGTGTCATAGTAGTTAGAATCTGTCCAAACTTGGTTCTTTTTAGTGTTTTGAGTCTTCATAGTCTTAAATTCGTCTAAATAACTCCCTAGAGTCAGTTTTGTGTCTATTTGTTAGTATTGTGTTGTTTAGAGTCTGTTTAGTGTGTTTTGAGTTCTAAGTGTCTAGTTTAGTATTTTTAAGTCTAGTTTTGTGTCACATCCCGACCCGGGGTCCACCACATCCCGGGCCCGCTCCACTACCGTAGCACGATATTGTCCGCTTTGGGCCCCGACTACGCCCTCACGGTTTTGTTTCTGGGAACTCACACGAGAACTTCCCAGTGGGTCACCCATCATGGGAGTGCTCTCGCGCGCTACTCGCTTAACTTCGGAGTTCCCATGGAACCCGAAGCCAGTGAGCTCCCAAAAGGCCTCGCGCTAGGTAGGGATGGGAATATACATATAAGGATCACTCCCCTAGGCGATGTGGGATCTCACATTTTGTGTTTTTGAGTCATATTTGTGTAGATTAGCAACCCTAGTTAATCCCCGGCCTAGAACGATCCCTACTTTCTTATACTACAACTATCTTAATAGGGTTTAAGTTTGTGTGTTAGTTTTCTTTCACATCAAATTTTTGGCGCCATTTCCGAGGATTCGCAAAATTGCTAATCTCCCTTGTTTGTATCGTGTCTTTTTGTTTGTGATTTTGATTTTGTTTCACTTTTTTTCCTTGTTTTAGGTACTAGTTTATGACTCGGAGTTCTCAACCTGTTCGTGCACATATCTTAGAGTTTGACGACGATTTTGAACGAACATTGAGAAGGAAGAGGAAGAACCCAGAACCTAGTCCACCTAGTTATGAAGCCGAATCTGAAGAAGAAGAAGTGGAAGAGGAAGAACAAGCCATGGCTGCAGATAATCGAACAATCAAGGAACTTTCAGCCTCGGGATTAGACAATGTCGTGCCCTTATGCATTCAATATCCTAGGGCAGCTGCTGGCAAGACCAATGAGTTCGAATTGAAGTCTAGCTTGCTGCACCATATTCTGAAATACCATGGGCTGTCCATGGAAGTTCCAAACAAGCATTTGAAGGAATTTGAAGTTGTTTGTTCAAGCATGACACCAATCAACGTAGATGGCAGTATTTTGAAGATGAAAGCCTTTCCATTCTCTCTTTTTGAAAAGGCTAAGGATTGGTTATTTGAATTGGCACCTGGAACGGTTACTTCTTCGGAAAGCATGAACAGAGCTTTTTTAGAGAAATTCTTCTCAACTTCTAGAGTCATTCTTTTGAGGAAGAGGATTAGTGGAATTCAACAAAACCAAGGAGAATCATTTCCAGCGTATTATGAGCGTTTCAAGGCTCTAGTTGCATCATTCCCTCAACATCAAATGAAAGAAGAGCTTCTAATTCAATATTTCTATGAAGGACTTCTTCCAATTTAAAGACAAATGCTAGATGCCTCAGCAGGAGGAGCTTCGGTTGACAAAACACCGGTCGATGCAAAGATCTTAATCGTGAATCGAGCCTTATGCACAACAATACGAAGGAGTTGGAGAAAGAGACCCCCCACGGCAACAAGTGAATGAGGTAAGTTCAATTTCTGAATTGCAATCTCAAATGGCTAACCTTACTGCTATGTTTTCAGAGTTTATGGAAGGATCAAAAGTACAAGGAAACAACCTTTGTGGCGTGTGCTCTATGCAAGGACATCATTCAGATCAATGCCCTCAATTGATAGAGAATGGGGGATGGGAAAGTCCCAACGCCATTGGTTATCAAGGCCAAAACCAGCCCAAGTATGATCCATACTCCAACACTTACAATCCGGGCTGGAGAGATCATCCAAATATGAAGTGGAGGGAGCCTTCACAAACTCAACAACAAGGAGGATTTAGATAGCCACCTCCCGGGATATTTCAAAGGCCATTCGCATCAACACAACCCCAACCATAATCTGCCCAACCAAAATCAGGTTCGTCCATTGATAATGATCAAATTGTTCAATTATTAACCATTTTGGCTAAGGGAGTACAAAATCAAACCCAAGCAATGCAAAATCATCCGTTGTCAACCCGAAGGGAGAATTTGAAATTGCCAAGGCCATTACGTTGAGAAGTGGCAAGGAAGTTAGAACCGATCCACAACCATCCAAATCTGCCCAAAAAGAGGACGAGAAGCTGTTGCAAGAAGAGGAAAAAGAGGACAAGGCCACGGCAAGGGTGGAGCAACCCTTGTCGTAGCCTCTATGGCTTCTAAACCGTCCAACGAAGGTAAGTTAGGTCCAAATTCCGTTACTTCTAACCTTATTCCACCCAATGTACCTTTCCCTCGCAGATTCATGCAATCAAGGAAGGAAGAGAATGAGAAAGACATTCTTGAGACGTTTAGGAAAGTGCAAGTGAATATCCCACTCCTTGATGCAATCAAACAAGTTCCAAGGTATGCTAAGTTTTTGAAAGAACTTTGCACAACAAGGAAGAGGATTTCGAACAAAGAAGTGGTAAAGGTAAGTGTAAACGTCTCAGCCGTTTTGCAAAGGAAACTGCCACCTAAATTCAAAGATCCGGGTAGTTTCACAATCCCTTGTGTTATTGGCAATACTAAGTTTGAGCATGCTATGTTAGACTTAGGTGCATCCATTAATGTCATGCCCTACTCCATTTATGCATCTATGAACATAAGAGAGCTAAAAAATGATGGCGTTATTATTCAATTAGCTGATCGTTCTAATGCATATCCAAAAGGAGTTTTGGAAGATGTTTTGGTGCAGGTTAACCATCTAATCTTTCCGGCTGATTTCTACGTGCTTGAAATGGACAATTCAGCCCATTCTACACCATTGCCGATCCTCCTTGGAAGACCTTTCATGAATACAGCCCTGCACCAAGATCGATGTGTTCAAAGGGATGTTGACAATGGAATTTGATGGCGATGTTATTGATTTCAATATTTTTGAAGCTATAAGGTATCTTATTGATGATCATTCTTGTTTTTCTATTGATATACTTGATTCATTGGCGCAGGAATACCTTGAAGACCTACATGGGGATGCCCTTGAAACCACCATTGCAAAAGGAATAGGAATCAAAATCGAAAGGGCAGAAGTAGAGCACACCCACGGCACCAATGAAGATGCCATTGCCGTGCCCCCTTGTGAGGAAATAGCTGAGATGGTGGCTGCCCTAGAGTCGTTGCCACAATAAAATGGTAAGCTTCTAAACCTAATTCCAGATTCAGTTTCTACTAACAAGTTGTTACCTTCAGTGATTCAGCCACCTTCCCTTGAGCTTAAACCGTTACCTAGCCATTTAAAGTATGTTTTCTTGGGAGACCAAGAGACTTTGCCCGTCATAGTCTCTTCCACACTCACGGCACAAGAGGAGGAGAAGTTGGTGAGGGTATTGAAGGAACACAAAACGGCAATAGGTTGGACCTTGGCCGACCTCAAGGGAATAAGCCCTACCACGTGCATGCATCACATTCTTTTGGAGAAGGGAGCTAAACCAAACCGAGAGGCTCAACGTCGACTCAACCCTCCAATGATGGAAGTTGTGAAGAAATAGATTATCAAGCTTCTTGATTGTGGTGTGATTTATCCAATTTCGGATAGTCATTGGGTTTCACTCGTCCAAGTTGTTCCAAAGAAATCTGGAGTCACTGTGGTAAAGAACGAAGAGAACGAGCTTGTGCACACCCGTATCCAAACTGGTTGGAGAGTTTTCATTGATTATAGGAAGCTCAACGCCACTACAAGGAATGATCACTTCCCATTGCCGTTCATTGATCAAATGCTTGAAAGGTTAGCTAGTCATTCATTTTATTGCTTTCTAGATGGTTATTCAGGATATAATCAGATTGTTATAGCCCCGGACGATCAAGAAAATACCACCTTTACATGTCCATTTGGTACCTTTGCTTATCGTCGAATGCCATTTGGTTTATGCAATGCACCAGCTACGTTTCAAAGATGCATGGTAAGTATCTTTTCAGATTTTGTTGAGAAGATCATTGAGGTTTTCATGGTCGATTTTAGTGTGTTTGGTGATTCATTTGATGATTGTCTAGATAATCTCACTTTAATCTTGAAACGATGCATGGAAACTAACCTTGTTTTAAATTGGGAAAAATGTCACTTCATGGTAAAACAAGGCATAGTTTTAGGTCACATAGTTTCAGAAAAAGGAATTAAGGTTGATAAATCGAAAATAGATCTTGTGTGCTACTTACCCTCTCCCACATCGGTGAGAGAGGTTCGTTCTTTCCTTGGACATGCAAGATTCTATAGACGATTCATGAAGGATTTCTCAAAGATTTCCACACCCCTATGCCGACTTCTACAAAAGGATGTGCCATTCAAGTTCGACGAGGAATGTGAGAAAACCTTCAATCACCTCAAGGCTTACTTCGGCCCCCATCATAGTGCCACCAAATTGGAGTCTTCCTTTTGAGCTCATGTGCGATGCATCAGATTATGCAATAGAGGCTGTTTTGGGACAAAGAAAGGATAAGCAGCCGCATGTCATCTACTACGCATCTCGGACCTTGAACGACGCTCAATTGAATTACTCCACCACTGAAAAAGAACTTCTTGCTGTTGTGTTTGCTTTAGATAAGTTTTGTTCTTATTTACTTGGATCTAAAGTTATAATTTACTCTGATAATGCAGCTTTGAAGTACTTGCTCACAAAGAAAGAAGCCAAGCCTAGGCTCATTCGTTGGATGCTTCTTCTCCAAGAGTTTGACGTGGAAATCCGAGACAAGAAAGGAAGTGAGAACATAGTGGCTGACCATGTAAGTCGTTTGGTGCATGATGAAGACCCATTAACCATCCCCGAGACATTCCCAGACGTGCAGCTACTGTCTATTGAGGTAAGTGAGCCATGGTATACCGATATTGTCAATTATTTGGTGTCCAAACAAGTTCCTCATACCATGAACAAACACCAACGTGACAAATTAAATAGAGATGCACGGTTTTATGTATGGGATGACCCCTATTTGTGGAAATATTGCCCTGATCAAATTCTTCGTAGGTGTGTGCATGAATCTGAATTTAATTCGATTTTAACTTTCTGTCACACTTATGCATGTGGGGGTCATTTTGGCACTTAAAGGGCAACACTTAAGGTTCTAGAATGTGGATTTTATTGGCCTACTATATTTAAGGATGCTATAACTTTTTGCATTACATGTGATCGTTGTCAAAGAATAGGAAATATAGGTGCAAATGATCAAATGCCGCAGACCCCCATCTTCAACATTGAGACTTTTGATGTTTGGGGCATCGATTTCATGGGTCATTTTCCTTCCTCTCATGGTTTCAATTATATTTTACTTGTGGTTGATTATGTTTCAAAATGGGTGGAAGCAAAAGCCACCCGTACTAATGATTCTAAAGTGGTTGCAGATTTTGTCAAAACTAACATTTTCTCTAGATTTAGGATGCCGAGGGTGATCATAAGTGATGGAGGTTCCCATTTTTACAATTGGACCATTGAGGCGCTGCTAAAGAAGTAAAACGTCACGCATAAGGTTTCGACACCTTATCATCCTCAAACAAGTGGCCAAGCCGAAGTTTCGAACCGAGAAATCAAGCAAATCTTGGAGAAGACAGTGGGACCAACTAGGAAAGATTGGAGCTTGCATTTGAATGATGCATTTCGGCTCATCTATGGAAAACTATGCCATCTCCCCGTGGAATTGGAGCACAAAGCACATTGGGCAGTCAAGACGTTCAATATGGACTTAGGTGCGGCTGGACTTCATAGGAAGCTTCAATTGAATGAGCTTGAGGAGATTAGGAACGAGGCTTATGAGAACGCTCTTATTTACAAGGAGAAAACAAAGGCGTACCATGACAAGATGATTCGAGGCAAAACGTTCTCCATAGGGCAGAAAGTGTTACTTTACAACTCTCACGTTCGATTGTTTCCCGGTAAGTTGCGTTCTAAATGGATTGGTCTTCTTGTTGTTACTAATGTCTTTCCTCATGGTGCAGTCCAAATTCAAAGTTTAAAGACCGGACATGAATTCAAAGTCAATGGACACCGTTTGAAGCCTTACTACGAGAGTTTTGAGGAGCAAGCTGTGGAGGATGACACCCTCCATGACGTGGGTCCTATACAAGCATAAATAGGAAGATTTGTCCGGCTGGAAGACGTTAAAGCAAGCGCTTCTTGGTAGGCAACCTATGCGTTCAATAAAGAGACCTCGGAAGCTCCGGCACTATAACCAGATTTGCGTTCCTAAACCCTACTCTTTATTGCTTTTACTTTGCCATTATTGTCATGTTTGCTAGTTGTGTTGTTTGCTTGCGTGCGTGTGAGTCTATGTTTGCAACATTGAGGACAATGTTTGGTTTAAGTATGGGGGGGGTAAACAAAGTGTTTTTCATGCATTTTCGTGGGATTTTATCACCTATCACTTCTAAAGTTGTTTCTCACTGTTTTGAAGTGTTTTTGTGTGTCATTTAAGAAAAATCCGAAAATTTTGAAAAAAAAATTCGAAAAATGTTTGAAAAAACCCAAAAAAAGTCGTTTTAGAGTCGTATTTGTCTGATTGTTTGTGTCTTAGGGTACCTTCCAACGCAATGATGAGGATTTGGTTTTTAATTGCATAACTGTTAAAGAAAGTTACAAACATGGATGGAAGCTTGATATACTCTTTGGTTTATGCTTAGTTGCAGTTGTAATTTACGAATTCACATTTAATCACAAAGGAAAAAAATCAGTTTTTGTAACATGCTTGAAGGAAGGAACTCAAACTAACGCTACAACCCTGAGAGACTTGAGCCTATGCTTTTATTTGGAGAGTTATTAATCTGTGATTCTTTGTTTTCTAAAGTCGTTGCATGATCTCATTATTTCTTTGCTTGGTTGCTACTTAGAAGGCGTTTCATCACTATAGATCCAAATACTAGAACTCATGCCCGTTTCATTCAAAGCATAAAATTGATTAGCATAACATATAACAAGATGAAGTTGTTAGTTAAAACTAGAGCCAAAATTATCCCTTGCATTATGTTTTGTAGGTTTAACCCCGTTGAGCCTTATTGAGCCTATTTTGTTGTTAGCCTGTGTTATCCATACCTAGCCTAGAATAGGCCTATCCATACCCTTGTTCTTAAAGAATAGTGGAGCATGACTTAGAGGGAACTCCTTTTGATCGATATTATGCAGAAAAACAAGTGTGGGGGAAAGTTTTCGTTGGAAATCTATGAATTAGTATGATTTGTGTGCCAAAGAAAAGAGATCAAAAAAAAAAAAAAAAAAAAAAAAAAAGAAAAGAATAAGAAAAGGAAAAGTTCGTGGAAAAATAAATTAAAAGAAAGAAAAAGAGTTGAAAAGAAGTGAAAATGAGCTCTAAGTGTTGATTGTTGAAGAAAAGATCCAAATATGTGAAATCTGGCCCTAAATGTTGCATGCATCTTCCCCTTGTGTTTAAAGTTAGTTTTTGCCATCAAGAGTGAATTCTAAGTGTCAATTTCATTATTTGCTTACTATTGCTTTAAGAACTTTTGTTTATCTTTACCATTCTTTGTTAGCCAATACCCATAGCCCCGTTACAACCCTATACTTCTATCATGATTGTTATGTGTTTCAATATGTGGAGGTTGGGATTGGTACGAGCATATAGTATCCCTGGTTCTCGCGTCTAAGTAGTGGCATTCAGTTCATGAGATCATATATACATGTTAGATTAATAATTCCAGAAAATGCCTTCTTTGTTTTAAACATATGTGAGTGCTAGTCTACATGTTTACATCAATCTTCTCACATATACCTAGTATAGGGAGTGTAGTCAGAAAATCTGTGTGAAAATAGAGAGTATCCGGTGAGGAATTGAGTAAATTCTCTAAGGCATGTTACTACATTCAAAACACTGTTTTAATTGATTAAATGCGAGCTAGTGAGTGGTGACTGCGATTAAGTATGTGCTCGAGAGTAAGGATGACTAAAATATGTGGGAGTGGTGATCTTTAATATGTTATGTACCATTGGAAATCCCTGAGGTGAACGTTGGAAGGTTTAGGTTGTGTTTTGTTTGTTTTGTTTGTTTTGTTTTGCTCGAGGACTAACAAAAGCTAAGTGTGGGGGAATTTGATAGGAGCATATTTATGCAACTTAGTTAGCTTGTTTTCTTGCATTTATGTAGTTAATTTATACTTATTATTGTGTTTTAAGCTATTTTCGTGTGTTTGTAGGTTCAAATGGCAAAAGTAGCAAGAAAGTGGATTTTAGAGCATTTTGGAGCAGTTTTGGGCTTGGAATGGACAGCTTACTTATGGAGCAAGGTGGATGGACGAATTTGGAGTTCAAAAGAGGCTAGGAACATGCTACAAATCTGGAGAAACAAGTTCAAGACACAGAAGATAAGGAAAGAGCAAGAAACATGGAACATTATCTCAAACATTATCCAAAACCTTATCTTATCTTATCCAAACTACCTTATCTTATCCTTACCTTATCCTAATCCTATCCTACCTTGTTTTCAGCTACAAAGAGGGAGTCCTAATTACATTAGAACATCTAGAACCTGTTTCTAGAAGACTCATCATATCCCTAAATCCATGCCGCCTGGTCCCCTTCTCGAAGCTCTAGAATCTGCCGCAAGTCTTATCCTTGGTTGGAGTGGATTGTGCAATCCTTTCTCTACCAGAATTTGTATCAAATAAATCCCTTTCCTTTGCAAAGTTTGTGCCGCACCCTTGCCCAATAAATACCTCTGATTGTGCCGCATATTTTACACCACAATTCACAATACACACTTGAGATTTCTGAGAGCAATTGAGAGATTTTTAGAGAGTCTCCAAGGTGTGTCGTAGCAAGGGGAAGGAAGGAAGGAGGAAAGCTGGTGCCGTGCATGTGCCCAAGCCTTGAGAGTGCTAGAGCTTCTCTAGGGTTTCTTCTATCCTTGTTTTAGTTCTTTAATTATGTTGAACTCGTTGTTAATTTTTACAATCATGTGGAACTAATTTCGTTTTAGCTAGGGGCGATTTCAAAGCCATGAACATGTATGTGACATGAATTGATTACCTTCAGTTATTATTTCGTAAATCATGAATGCAATTTGCTTAACTGTTTGATTCATAACTTATTCTTGTATGTTGATTAAGGAGGCCTACTTAGTTTGCATGCATGAATTTGATGCTACAATATAAGGGAGTTTCACCTAATCGTTATGAACTTATATTCATAAGTAGTGGAGGTTGCTAGTCACGATCGCGTTAAGTAAATTCCTGGTAGGAGTATCATGCAGTTCATAGTTACGAATGCCTTGTCAATGCTTATGATTTTCATAGAACTTAATGATCTTTGATGTGTATCTCTATTATCCAGTTCATGTAGGGAACTTGATAAGAATAATTTGGTTGATGGCGCAGAGTCCAATTCAATGAACTTAGGAAAATCTGAACGTTAATTAGTGCAGTTCACGGTTAATCTGGGGCATTGTATTTCATGATTTAGAGAAATAATAACTGGAAATTGGTTTGTGTTGCATATGTGTCATGTGTTGAGAAAGACCCTCTAGCTAGCGCTTTACCCATTGAAATCACCCAATTCGTGTTTACTTTGCTTAGTCTTTACAATTTGTTCAGTTTAGTTTAAATTCGTCCAAAACCCAATCCCCCTTTATATTTCGTGTCATAGTAGTTAGAATTTGTCCAAACTTGGTTCTTTTTAGTGTTTTGAGTCTTCATAGTCTTAAATTCGTCTAAATAACTCCCTAGAGTCAGTTTTGTGTCTATTTGTTAGTATTGTGTTGTTTTGAGTCTGTTTAGTGTGTTTTGAGTTCTAAGTGTCTAGTTTAGTGTTTTTAAGTCTAGTTTTGTGTTTTTCAGTCATATTTGTGTAGATTAGCAGCCCTACTTAATCCCCGACCTAGAACGATCCCTACTTTCTTATACTACAGCTATCTTAATAGGGTTTAAGTTTGTGTGTTAGTTTTCTTTCACATCAACAACTATACTTGTGACATATACAAGGAACTAGAATCAGTTTGTTTCAATACTCCCCCTCAATCTGGATCAAGGGGGTCAATTGATCCAAGCTTGCACAATAAATGCTGAAATTTAACTTAATCTAGGGCTTTTGTGAACAAATCAGCCAGTTAATCATGGCTTCGTGTGAACACCGTGTCTATCACATTGGATTGAACTTGAGCACGAATGTAATGGAAATCAAATTCAATATGCTTAGTCCTCTCATGAAACATAGGATTGGAGGCAATGTGCATGACAGCTTGGTTTTCACAAAACAAAGACATTGGTGTGTTGCTTGTGAATCCAAGATCAGAAAGAAGACCTTTCAGCCATATAAGTTCACATGATGCTGCTTTCATGGCCCTATACTCAACTTCTGCACTAGACCGTCCAATTACGGTTTGCTTCTTGCTCTTCCAAGTAACAAGATTACCTCCAACAAATGTACAAAAACCTGTTGTACATTTTCGATCAATGGCATTTCTAGCCCAGTCAGCATCGGTGTAAGCTATGATGTGATTTGAACCATTATTCTTGATAAGTATTACTCTACCTACTAATCTCTTGAGATAACACAATATTCTTTTGACAAATTCCTAGTGAACTAGTGTAGGAGAGTGCATAAACTGACTGGCTAGGCTTACTGAATAAGAAATATCAGGTCTAGTGATGCTGAGATATGAAGGAAAAATTTTGTCCTAGCTAAGAACATGTGAGAACATTTGAACACATATGCAAACTAATAACACTTTAAAGTAGGCATGCATTCAAAAACAATTCTAAAACCCATGACTAGGAACGTTTTAGGAATGAACATAAGAGCAAGGTCTCGTTAATCTAACTTACTTAGATCACTTCTCTCTTAGATTAAATACATTCCTTGGATTCCCTTATTGCTTAAACACATAATACAATAAATAGTGATTAACAATAAGCTTTGCCCTTCATTAAACATATAATAGTTTAATTACATCAAATGAGTGGCTTTGTGGGCATACTTCCAAGAATCTCCCACTTGCACTAAAAGCCACCTTCCCATGTATCTAATACCCATCTTTTCCATATGGCGGTCAAGTTGGATTTGAGACATTGGCTTCATCAGTAGATCTGCTACATTACCGGTTGAGGCAACCTTGAGGATGTTGACTTTCCCCTCGGCAACATATATTCCAATGATATTAAAGCGTCTATCAAAATGCTTGTTCTTTTGATGAGCTCTGGGTTCCTTGGCTTGAGCTATTGCCCCACTATTATCACAGTACAAAGTTACTGGTGATGTAATGGTTGGAACCACTCCAAGTTTAGTAATGAACTTCTTCGTCCAGAACGCTTCTTTGCCAGCTTCAGCTGCAACGACATATTCAACCTTCTTGTTTTTCCACCTGATAGCCCCACCATTCAGAGTGAGCACATATCCGCAGTTAGAACTTCTATCATCGATGTTAGATTGGAAATCTACGTCTGTATAGGCTTCCACTTGTAACTCTGTCGCTCCTCCATAAACTAGGAACATGTCATTAGTTCTTCTTAAGTACTTAAGGACCGTCTTGATAGCTGCCCAGTGTTCTGATCCTGGGTTAGATTGATATCGACTAGGGATGCTGTTTGGACCCGATTTTACACCATCGGTCCATGCAATCGAGGCCGTTGAATGGGTAAAATTCTAGACCGTTTAATGACAAAGTGGTTGAAATGATTTTAATTATTATTAAGAAATAATGTTATGATTTTAATCATAATATTATCTCTAGTAATATATTAAATTATTTAAACCTAATATTTGTCTAAATCCCTATTGATTTGATGGTGGCGTCAGATGATGAGATAAGATGTATATCTAAGCAGGTAATACAATTCAAATGGGGGTGGGTTTCTTGATACTGGCGGATTAGAGCAGCATGGGGCTTTATCATAAATTATTGGAATGCATGGTTTTTATGCATTAGGTTGCGGATTGGATGAGTTCCAGAAACAAATTGGATGGGAATTTGCAACGTGGAAAGCATGTGAGCATTGAGAGATTTGATTGCTTTGGGGTGTGAATTGCCGTGTGCCACTTTCCAACATATTTGGTAACGGGATAAAGGTGAAATTGTGAGATAAGTGATGAGATGTGAAGGATATGCGGATCAGTCAGTTCCACAAATTAGAGTTACAGTCCAATTCTACAAAAATTATCAGGCCACACCAAGCAAACATAGGTTCCTATAAATACAGAGGCGTTGTACAACGAAAAGGCTCTCCAATTCAACACACAAATCTGCCCTGCGCAAACCCTCTCAACCTTTTGAGAATTTTACTTTCTTGTCCGCCAACACATCTTCAGTTTGGATAAACAGCACTGTGAAGGCAATCGGTAAACATCTTCAGTTTGGATAAACAGCACTGTTGCCGTAGAATCAGCCGACCGCGGAGCACCTTCAGTTTGGATAAACAGCACTGCGTCGGGGCCGACTGGTTATCTATCCAAGTCTCGGCCGAGAAGGATTTTCGAATTCTTTTCGACAGAGGTCATCTTACCAGCCTTCTCGGCGAAGTGAGGTGTTACAGTTTATTACATTCGGCACATTGAAAGCCGAAATTTGATATTGAACTTCGCAGAACTAGCAGCCTTGTCTTCAGGCTCTAGGACCCAAAGGCCGAGGCGTGTTCCTTACTCGGCCGCAGTCGCAAGATCAAGAAGTCAGCCGCGCAACACAACACCACATCCATATTTTACTCACCGGCCGAGCTCGGCCGTCGAGTTGGCACGCCCCGCATTCAACCGAAGGACGTAGTTAGCTCATAGATTACTCGGCCTGCGCGCCACGTAGGCTTTGTAGTTTTTAGGGTCAACAGATGCTCACAGCATATGCGATACCAGGCCTTGTGCATATCATGGTATGCAGCTATAGCAAGCAAAATCTGAATGGACTTAATCATGGCTACAGAAGAGAAGGTTTCCTCATGGTCAATCCCTTCTCGTTGCCTGTAACCCTTGGCTACTAGTCTAGCCTTATAAGTCTCCACGTTCCCATCAGCGCCTATCTTCCTCTTGAATACCCATTTGTTTCCAACATGTACTATACCTTCTAGAGGGTCTACAAGAGTCCAAACCCGATTTTGATACATGGAATCCATCTCGGATTTCATGGCCTCTTGCCATCTCTTTGAATCAATGTCGGACATTGCTTCAATGTAGTCTCTAGGGTCTTCCTTTGTGTCATTGTCACCTAGAAGGTACAACTCCCTAAAGTCATTATCCAAGCCATACCTCTTAGGTGGCTTGCTGACCCATTTAGCGGAGCTAGGGGTTTAGGAACAGGGTTGTCAACTTGTCGAGTGCTTGTTTATGGTTCATCATTAATCTCAATAATTTCCATCGTTTTACTTATGGTTCCTTTGAGAACAAAATCGTCCTCTAGAAACTTAGCAGTTCTGGCGACAAAGACTTTCTGGTCGTCAGGATGGTAGAACTCATATCCCATAGTTTCTCTAGGATATCCCACAAAATAGCACCTAACTGATCTTACTTCAAGCTTAGTAGCTTCAAGCTTCTTGACGTATGCTTCACAACCCCAAATCTTAATATGATTAAGACTTGGCTTTCTTCCATGCATATCTCATAGGGCGTCTGTGAAACTGACTTGGAAGGTACTCTATTAAGTAAGTAAGCTGCTGTATATAGAGCGTATCTCCAGAATGTTACTGGTAGATCAGCGGAACTCATTATAGAATGAACCATGTTCATCAAGGTTCGATTTCTCCTTTCAGACACTCCATTAAGTTGTGGAGTTCCCAGTGGAGTCCACTGTGATATTATTCCACACTCTTTGAGATAATCTAGGAACTCATTACTTAGATACTCTCCCCTTCGATCTGATCTTAGGATCTTTATCTGTTTCCTAGTTTGCTTCTCGACTTCATTCTTGAATTCTTTGAACTTTTCAAAGGATTTTGACTTGTACTTCATAAGATACACATAGCCAAACCGAGAGTGATCGTCGGTGGATGTGACATAGTAGGAGAAGCCTCATCTCGACGTAGTAGACATTGGTCCACATACGTCAGTGTGGATTAACCCTAGAATTTCAGTGGTATGCTCTCCCTTCCCAGTGAATGGAGACTTGGTCATCTTCTTTTTCAAGCAACATTCACAACTACCCATTTGGTCATTACCTAATGGGCGGAAATATCCGTCTTTCGACATCTTGCGAATCTTATCAAGGTTCACATGTCCAAGTTTAAGATGCCACATCTTTTCTCGGTTAACTTCTTCTCTAGCCCTTTTGGGTTTTGAGGTATTCCCAATTTCAATACAGTGCATTCCACTACTTGTCTCTAGGTGAAAAAGTCCCTTTATCATAATACCATGAGAGATAATACGACCGTTCAAGTATAAAGTGCAACTCATTTTGTCAAACAATACTGAGTGCCCATCTCGTAAAAGTATGGAGATAGAAATCAAATTCTTTATACATGAAGGAAAATATAAACAATTTTTGAGTTCCAAGACTTCCCCAGAGGTAGTTTAAGCATGTAGGTGCCAACTGCTTTTGCAGATATCTTAGTGTCGTTCCTAACTCGCACAATCATCTCCCCATTACGCAGTGTCCTGCTCCCTGTTAGTCCCTGCAACGAATTGCAGATATGTTGACTAGCGCCTGAATCAAATATCCAGGAATTGGAGCTCACTGTAAAAGCACTCTCTATGACAGAAATAGTGCCTTCAAAAGTTCGTGTCATAAGGCTCCCAATGCGCACCCCGTATTTCTTCTTCCAACGTTCATCCTTTCCACAATGAAAGCATGTTCCTTTGGATTTTCTTGCCTTCTTCTTACGCAACCTTTTCCTTGTGATTGCATTCTCACTCCCACTATCCTTTTTGAAACTTTGTTCAAACTCACAGCACATGTCAATCATCTCGGTAAAAGTGTGATCAAATCTATTCACTTTGTAGTTTACTATAAACTTAGTGAAATCATCCGAGAGAGATGCAAGGAAAAAATCTTGGGCCATTTGCCCATCGATGGGAGTTCCTAAACTCTCAAGATCTTGAAAGATCATTTCCATCTTTTGTCCATGTTTCCGGACCGATGTCCCCTTTACCATTTTGGCATTCAATAGACTACAAACATTGGAGAATCGTACATTACTAGTCTCAATGTCATGCATCTTATGCAGACTATCAACCATGGCACAAGAAGTGTCCATGTGCCTATGTAGCTTCTTAAGCTCCTCCCTAAGTGAAGTGAGGAATAAGCATTTGGCTTGTAAGTCATCCTCATAGTGTCTTGCCTAATTTTGACACTCCTCCTTTGAAGCTAGTTTCGTAAGAGGTACATGAGGAGGGGATTGCTTGAGTACATATGATATGTTATTCATCTTTGAGAGATTCTCAATGTGATGATACCAAGCAAGGAAACACTGGCCCCTAAGGCCCTTTTTGTCAAGTACAATGGTAGGTTTAATTTTAAGCATGTAGTTAACTACATAACATAACATAAATCATATTAGATTGTTTATTTTAAAACTACTTGATTGGGTCTTTGATGTGGTAAATGCTTAGAACACAAATTAAACCCTCTTTTGAACAATTGTAGTATATATGTAAGTAGGGATCGTTCTAGGCCGTGGTAAGTGCTTAGCACACAAATTAAACCCTCTTTTGAACAATTGTAGTATATATGTAAGTAGGGATCGTTCTAGGCCGGGGATTAAGAGGGATTGCTAATCTACTCAATTTAGACTCAAAAACACAAAACTAGACTTAAAAACACTTAATTAGACTCTAAAGACTCAAAACTGACTCAAACTACTCAAAACTAGCTAGAATGACTCAAAACAGCACAAAACACACAAACTGACTCAAAATAAGAACTTATGGGTGATTTGGACGAAATTAGACTCAACTTTGACTCAAAATTCTAAAAAGAAACAAGTTTAAACCAATTCTACACTAACTTGACACTAAACAATGAAGGGGGGTTGTTTTTGACGATTTTAAAGTAAAAACAAGCAACTTAAAGACTCTAAACAACTTGGCACGAAATTGGGTAGTTTTATGGATGAATGGCTAGCTAGAGGGTCCTTCTCCACACATGACACATATGCATATGAATCGATTTCCAGTTATTCTTCCTATAAACCATGAATGACAATGCCCCAAGTTAACCGTGAACAACATTAATTAACCATCAGATTTTCCTAAGTTCATTGAATTGGACATCGCATCGCAACCAAATTATTCTAATCAAGTTCCCCACACGAACAACATGACAGAGATACATATCAAAGATCATTAAGTTCTGTGAAAATCATAAGCGTTGACAAGGCATTCGTAACTATGAACAGCATGATACTCCTGCCAGAAATTTTACTTAATGCGATCGTGACTAGCGACCTCGACTACTTACAAATATAAGTTCATAACGATTAGGTGAAACTCCCTTATATTTTAGCATCAAATTCATGCATGCAAACTAAGCGGGCCCTCTTAATCAACACACAAGAATAAGTTCTGAATCAAACAGTTAAGCAAATTGCATTCACGATTTATGAAACAATAACTGGAGGTAATCAATTCATATGCAATATATGTTCATGGCTTTGAAATCTCCCCTAGCTAAAACAAAATTAGTGCCACATAACTGAAAACCAAAGTAAAATAAATATTGAACTAAAAACTAAGGATAGTATACACCTAGAAACGCTCCAGCAATGGCAGGTTGCGGCACTCCTCCTCTCCTTCCAAAGTTGCGGCAGAAACTTGTGTTTTCTCTCTAAAAATCTGTCTCTGTAGCTCTCCCCTTCAATTGGTGCGACATGTATGTATTTATAGGGCTAGGGGCACGGCTCCAAGATAGTTTTGGAGAAGGATTTGGCACTCCAAAGGTTGTGTTGGAAAGGGATTGCATAGCACAAACCAACAGGGACAAGGATCAGATTTCTAGGCTTCTAGAAATGGGGTGTTGCGGCACCCTTTTGGGAAAAGGATTAGGCTTCTAGAAATCAGATATTTAGGTGTCCTACTATGAAAATAACTCCCCTTTACAGCTGGAATTAAGGTAGAATAGGATTAGGATAGGATAGGATAAGATAAGGTTGTTTGGATAATGTTTGGATAAGATAAGGTTTGGATAAGGTTTTGGATAATGTTCCTTCTTTCTTGCTGTCTCCTTATCTTCTTTGTCTTGAATTAATTTCTCCAACTCTTTAGCACATTCCTAGCCTCTTTTGAACCTCAAATTCGTCCATCCACCTTGCTCCATATATAAGCTATCCATTCCAAGCCCAAAACTGCTCTAAAGTGCTCCAAAATGCACTTTCTTGCCACTTTTGCCATTTGAAACTACAAACAGACGAAAATAGCTCAAAACACTAAAATAAATATAATTTAGCTAAGTAAATGCAAGAAAACAAGCTAACTAAGTTGCATAAATATGCTCCTATCAATCTTAAATCAAATAGTACCACCCACTATTTTTGGCAAATTCCACATCCCTCAATGGAATTCGAGAGTTATGTTGAACTCTTAGCGGGGTATGGGAGACTCACCATTACCAAGCCCACCTCACGATGATACGATGTCAGTTAGCAAAAATAGTGATGAGAGAATAACGCTTTAGTCATTTACAACTCTTGCAATTACCCATCTTGTTTGGCCTCTAGAGAATGATGCCTCACAATGATATGATGTCGGCACCATTGCAGTTAGTTAAGTTATTCCCACCATGCTAGTTCGTGTAGGGGTTCAAGAATAGCCTCACAATGATATGATGTTGGCCATCCTCGTTGCCTACCTCACTACATCATGTATGTACATATGGACTCCTCCTTAATGTAAGCACATACTTTGAACTTCCCCATGATAGGGTGAAGCCGGTGCATGAGTCACAAACGATTGGAGCCAACCACGGTGGAAGGCCTACGAAGAGATGTTCAAAGCATCTCTCGCTTATCAACTTAAAATTCATTTTGTTGAGGGAGTAGTGTTGGGCTACATCAATTAATCTTATTAAAAGAAGTTGGGCCTATTACAACCATTGGTCCAAGTTTATATGAATTGGTAGTATATAATACTCCCACTATTTCGATGAAACAAGCGAGACTACATGGAACTACTAACGAATGCATTAAATCCTCATATGGACTATATAGTCATCTTAGGTCTTAGGATGATTATGAACTGTTTGATTTGATCCAACACGAGCCTTGTGTTGGACCTTGGGTCTAAGGTAGGTTGTTGTTGATTTTAGTTACGCGTTTAATCTAATTAAATCGTCATTTCCTATTGGGCGTTGGACCCAACTATTCCAATTTGCATGCATATAAACAAAAAGGAATACATGAAATAAAGAAGAGGGCTTATGCCCTTTACAACACATTTGAAGAACTTATGCCCCTTTACAACACATTTGAACTAATCAAATTATATTCAAATCTAAACTACTTAACCCAAACATTCATAATGCAAAGAGGCCAATCACATAGCTCAATTATCGAGGCCTTTGGTTCATAATCACCCTTTTCTTAATCAATCACATTAACTACGAAAGCAACTTAAACAATTGGT
The DNA here is from genome assembly GCA_036320875.1 of Cotoneaster glaucophyllus. NCBI lineage: Eukaryota > Viridiplantae > Streptophyta > Magnoliopsida > Rosales > Rosaceae > Cotoneaster > Cotoneaster glaucophyllus. The sequence goes on along the minus strand of CM070059.1, from coordinate 24,107,101 downwards.
TTCCGGATTCATAAAATTGATTTAAATGGAACTAATATGAAATGAAAATCCAATTCTCATTAAAGAGACAAAACCATTTTGTTCTCGTCATAATTTGGGCCGAAAAAGCAATGCCCACAACTTATTGGGCCACAATGCTAAAACATAAACTTTTGGGGTCACTTTGTAAAAACACAAGAGTCCACAACTTCATGTAATTACAAGTAGAACCCAAAAATTTCAACAATAACAAAAACTTCATTAAATGAGCAAAACAATTTGTCCTTTAGTGATTTTGGGCCTTTACGTAAAAATGTAAACTTTTGGGTCAAAGTGCAAATACACAAAAGTATCAAGACTTTATGTAATTGCATAAAAAAGCCCCAAAAGTACCCCCACTAAGGGGTGGCCGGTTTTGGTAGTGTAAAAGTGGGGATTGGTTTTGGTGAAAATTTAAAATTTTAAAGTGTGTTGAAAAGGTGAAAGGTATGGGTTGAATAGTTGATTGGCATGGTTGAAAAGTTTGATTGGTATGGGTTGTAAGATTTAGGTTTGACAAACAATAAAGACACAAATCATCCATCACCAATCAATAATAAACCAAAACTTTATGAAAAACACCAAACACTTTGAATCAAAACACCAAACCTTTTTTGTTCTTGGTAAGAACATCAAGAACATTGAAGAACACACATGAAAACTCATAAGAGCTCCATGAATGTTTTCACTCAATAAAACTCAAAAATACACTACTCAAAAGAGGGTTAACATCCTAGAGTACTTAGGGGGTTCCAAAAGTCACTTTAAAACACACAAGACAAACATGAACCCAAAAATCCACCATTTGGATTTGGCCGAATTTCCCCACATACATGGCACCAAATTTTAGTTCCAATATTCATGCTTAAATGAACTACATCTACAACATTTGAGATGCTAAATTTTCAAGAAAAATTTATATTCACAAGCAAGAACAAAGCTTGTAACATTTACAACATTTAAATCACAAATCATGAAAAACACAAAACTCAAAAGGATTCACCATACACTAGACCTAGGCTCTGATACCACTTGAAGGAAAAAAATTTGGCCTAGCTAAGAACATGTGAGAACATTTGAACACATATGCAAACTAATAACACTTTAAAGTAGGCATACATTCAAAAACAATTCTAAAACCCATGACTTTCAAAGCCTAGTGAATGGTGAACTATAAGACTCCATGACTTTCAAAGCCTAGTGAATGGTGAACCATAAGACTCTTTAACAACATTAAAGAGAAGAAAGGATTTTGAGATTCATTACCCTTGAAGCTCATCCTTGTTTACACAAGGGATTCACCCAAGTGAAGGGCCTTCAAGTCACCTCCTAGCTCCTTAGATCTTTCTTGTGATTTTCTTTCCTTTCGATGCTCCTCTTGCTCCTTGAGGATGTGAGGAAAGGAACTCCAAAAGTACCAAAGGTTTGGTACCTAGGTCTCCACACCAAAGATGCAGTGTGAAGAGAAGATGGATTACCTAGAGGAAGTTAGATGCTAGTAAACTCCCCTAGGAAGACCGGCCTCTATTGAGAAAAGGAGAGAAAATGTTTCTCTTCTTTGCCTCAAGAAAACCCTAGTGAGAGAATGGCTATAAAGTAGCCTTTATACCACATCACATGTGAGTGGCAAACTTGCAATTAACCCAAGTTTGCTACCACTCACCCTAGGCCGGTTTTGACTTTGTTTTTGGGTTAATTTCCATTTAGTTTTAGTTGTCACACAACCTAAACTCAATGGGCCTTGTGGACCAAAAACCCTTTTGGGCCCCAAAACCCAAAACCAACTTAAAAGCCCAATACGAACCTTTCGTAAGATTAATTAACTAACCAATCTTGACCATTCTCAATTAACTATTTAATTGCTTATCCATCTCATTTATATTTATTCACTTTCATCTTTACTCGGTGTACAATCCATTAGGTTCCAATTAGCGAGGCAGTGGGCGATTGTTACTCTTAACGATCGATTATGAATTGAAACTACATTTCAATTCTCCCTTTGATAAAGATTAGTGTTTTCTAATCCTCAGGGCTTCCACAAACCATGAGTGACACCTAGCAGTATGTCATGGCTCCCCAAGCTAAGTATATGTGGTTGGAGAACCTATCCAATTGCAACTACAATGCAATACGGTCCTTCTCTAATACAATACTCTTGATCACATTGTTTAAGTGATAGTTTGTTTCATGTCTACTATCCAATGTGATACTTCTCTATATGATTCAATTGAATATGATTTGAAACATACTTCCTAAGTCACATTCGTATTCTTTGGCCAAAGGCTCCCGAATCATATCTCAGAGTATTCTCCTTTCACCATGGAAGGTTAGAGATCCCTTGTTGGGCATTCATATGCCTACATGACTAGATAGCTTGACCCCAACAATGTCATGGACACTCTCGATGGAATGCCTTTGACATGATCAAAGATCAAGGACCTAACCATTGACATCTATGATGCCTCAGGTCAAATGACTACTTTGCATATTACAACTTACGAGTTCTTACAGACATGTATGTTCGAACTCTCTTTTGATCATAGTTCAGTGTACTCGATTACCTTTCAAGCACCTATGTGTTTGTCTCAGTGTCCAACACTAAATGACTTGAGACTAGTCATACTCACACTTGAGTTAGCATAACACATAACCTTAACGAATTGTCAATGCCCAATTGGCAATCCTATGGCTAGGAACGTTTTAGGAAAGAACATAAGAGAAAGGTCTCGTTAATCTAACTTACTTAGATCACTTCTCTCTTAGATTAAATACATTCCTTAGATTCCCTCATTGCTTAAACACATAATACAATAAATAGTGATTAACAATGAGTTTTGCCCTTCATTAAACATATAATAGTTTAACACAATAAGTATTCCAAAAGCTGTTAAATCAAATGAGTAGCTTTGTGGGCATACTTCCAACAAGATAAATGAGTTTCCCAACCACTCGTTGATAACCATTAGGATCCGAGAGAGGGTCACCTTTTTCATGCAACTGGCATGCTCTCCATCATGTTAGCTTCATCCAGAAGATCTAGAACATACTTTCTTTAATTCAAGAATAACCCCTTTGAAGAGGTGGCCACCTCAATTCCAGGAGTATTTCAAGGTCCCCAAGCCTTTAATGGCAAATTTTTTATGAAGTAATTCCTTAAGAGCCGTGATTTCACTCACATTATCACCTATAATAATTAGATCATCAACATAGATAGGTACCACTAATTTTCCAGTATTACCACTTTGAACGAACAAGGAAGAGTTAGCATGAGTCCTTTTGAACCCTGCAGCTTCAAGAATAGAACTGAGCTTCGAATACCAAGCTCTAGGGGACTGTTTGAGACCATATATGGCTTTGTGAAGTCTGTAGACCTTCTTGGATTCCTTTTCTCTTGGATAACCTGGAGGCAACTTCATGCACACTTCTTCTTCAAGCTCACCATAAAGAAATGCATTCTTCATATCCATTTGGAATAAGAGCCATGCATTATTAACTGCCGCAGATAACAATACCTTCACAGTGTTCATTTTGGCACTTGGAGCAAAGGTCTCCTTGTAATCAATGACATAGGTTTGTGTAAAACCTTGAGCTACTAATTGTGCCTTGTGTCTCTCAATGCTTCCATTGGAGTTAAACTTGGTCTTATATATCCACCTACTTCCCACTGCCTTCTTGCCCTTTGGAAGATCCACCATAATATATGTCTGGTTGTCATTCAGAGCTTGGAGCTCTTCAGTCATAGCATCTTGCCACTCAGGCATGTAAAAGGCTTCAGGACAATTCCTTGGTTCCAAAGTGTTGGATAATTTGTTAAGAAAAGAAGCATGAGATGGTGCGAATCTGTGATAAGATATGACTGTAGAGATATGATGCCTTGCAGTGTAAGTAACGTACTCTTGTAACCTCACTGGTGGATGTCTATCTCGTGTAGGATTTTCCTTGGTGCACTTATAGGTTGCTGAGTTGGTTCAGATTATGATGGTCCTGAGGAGCTAGGCATGCCTTCACTAACACTCTCAGTGGGGTGAGAATTCTCAATGTTGGTATGGGCATGAGTGCCTTCATGAACTTCTGCTAGAGTAGGCAGTGGAAATAGGTCCATAAGATCTTTTCTATTGGGATTAGTCTCCACACCTTTATGGAATCTAGAGACTGCCAGCTTCCCAGTATTAGGGTTGTACACTTTGTAACCCTTTTTGTCACATCCCGACCCGGGGTCCACCACATCTCGGGCCCGCTCCACCACCGTAGCACGATATTGTCCGCTTTGGACCCCGACTACGCCCTCACGGTTTTGTTTCTGGGAACTCACACGAGAACTTCCCAGTGGGTCACCCATCATGGGATTGCTCTCGCGCGCTACTCGCTTAACTTCGGAGTTCCTACGGAATCCAAAGCCAGTGAGCTCCCAAAAGGCCTCGTGCTAGGTAGAGATGGGAATATACATATAAGGATCACTCCCCTGGGCGATGTGGGATCTCACAATCCACCCCCCTTAGGGGCCTGACGTCCTTTTCGGCACACTTCCGGCTAGGGATTGGCTCTGATACCAAATTGTCACATCCCGACCCGGGGACCACCACATCTCGGGCCCGCTCCACCACCGTAGCACGATATTGTCCGCTTTGGGCCCCGACTACGCCCTTCACGGTTTTGTTTCTGGAAACTCACACGAGAATTTCCCAGTGGGTCACCCATCATGAGAGTGTTCTCGTGCACTACTCGCTTAACTTCGGAGTTCCTACGGAATCTGAAGCCAGTGAGCTCCCAAAAGGCCTCGTGCTAGGTAGGGATGGGAATATACATATAAGGATCACTCCCCTGGGCGACAACCCCAGGCTGGGATGTGACAATTTGGTATCAGAGCCAATCCTTGGCCGAAAATGGGCCGACGAGGACGTCGGGCCCCTAAGAGGGGTGGATTGTGAGATCCCACATCGCTTAGGGGAGTGATCCTTATATGTATATTCCCATCCCTACCTAGTTCGAGGCCTTTAGGGAGCTCACTGGCTTCGAGTTCCATGAGAACTCCGAAGTTAAGCGAGTAGCGCGCGAGAGCACTTCCATGATGGGTGACCCACTGGGAAGTTCTCATGTGAGTTCCCAGAAACAAAACGGTGAGGGCTTAGTCGGGGCCCAAAGCGGACAATATCGTGCTACGGTGGTGGAGCGGGCCCAGGATGTGGTGGACCCTGGGTCGGGATGTGACACTTTTGAGAACTGGAGTATCCCATGAACACACATTTGACAGCCCAAGGGTCAAGTTTATCACGATGGGAAGCTTGAATGTGCACATAACAAGTGCAACCAAAGGTCCTGAGATAAGACAAGTTTATAGACCTACCCTTCATGACTTCGAAGGGAGATTTAGTATTCAAAACACGAGTTGGCAGTCTGTTAATGATGTAGGTGGTAGTGAGTAGAGCCTAAGACCAAAATTTCTTAGGAACATTCATTTGGATCATAAGTGATCGACTCTTCTCCAATAAGTCTCAATTCTTTCTCTCTGCCACACCATTTTGTTGTGGAGTACCACCACAGCTAGTTTGATGTAAAATGCCATGAGTGCTCAAGTAACTACTCATGTTATTGGAAGTGTACTCGGTGCCATTATCTGATCTTAACGTATATAACTTAGATGAGAAATGAATGGTGATTAGGTTGTGAAAGTCTTTAAAAGCATCAAACAACTAACTTTCAAACTTTAGAAAATACGACCAGGTTACTCTAGAATAGTCATCAACAAATGTAACATAATATCTATATCCATCAAAAGATTCTACATGAGGAGGACCCCAGATATCTAAGTGAACAACCTCAAAAAGTCTACTGGTTCTAAAATTAAAGGAAACAAAATGAAGCCTAGTGGCTTTTGATATTTGACAAGTTTCACACTCAAGTGTGAGGCAACCTCATGTACACTTCTTCTTTGGTATCAGAGCCATGATTTCACTCACATTATCACCTGTAATAATTAGATCATCAACATAGATAAGTACCACTAATTTGCCAGTATTACCACTTCGAACTAACAAGGAAGAATCAGCATGACTCATTTCCTTTTCAGCTCTTGTCCATAGGAAAAATTACACAAAATGGGAAACAGCTTAGTCATCACAAGTTCTGAGGGATGGGCAAAACGTTGGTGCCAGTTAGTGTTCCTGAGCTTGACTTAGGTTAACACTGAGCTTTTTGAAAATATTGGACTCCTTTAGGAGGTAGTAGAGTCCATTTAAGAAGAACCGTTCACCAATCTTCTTCCATGTAACTCAGTCCTAAAACACAACACATCGTTGTGAAGGGAAAATATGACAAGACAGTCTAAAGTTTTTGTGATTTTTCCTATGGACAAGAGCTGCAAAGGAAAGGAAGGTACATAGAGGGCAATGGAATCAGTATGCTCACTTAGCAATCTAATTTTCCCTTTTCCTAGAATAGGTTCCCCTTTCCCATTTACAACAGACACATGAATTGGATCACTAGTTTTTTGAAATTCATGTAGACTAGAGGATTTATTATTTATATGATCAATGGCACTTGAGTCAATAATCCAAAAATCATGTGTAACATTAGCATTAAGAGCAGTGGAAATGGCACTAATTATACCTGGAATATTGGCTTTCGATGTGTTCTCCAAGACAGCCAAGAATCCACCAAATTTCCCTAGCATTGCAGTAGGGTTTTCGGTCATCACTTCCTCATGCTCAGTGCTTCCTTGCTCCTTTTGAAGAAACACTACAAACTCATTGCACAAGGAAATGGGGTTTGTTGAGAAATTTTCCAACCCATAAGCTGCGGAACAAGCTGAGTGAAAAGCTTTTGGAGCGACTCCCTTCACATCTTTGATCATCCGGCCTTCCCTATCAAACGTAGGTTTTAACTCCGAATGTAGGATCCAACATTTTTCTCTCAAATGTCCCTTTATGTTGCAATAAGAACATTTCCAGTCTGTTCTCTTCCCAAGCACTCTATCGCCAATTGCCTTGCGATGGGTTGTGAAAACCCTAGCCTCAGAGTGGGATTTGGGCTCAACATTCATCACTCTTTGTCGAGTTTCCTCTCTCTGGACTGCATGCCACACACTGGTAAATGAGGGCAGCTTTGGAGTCATTGACAAATGACTATGCAGTTCTTCATACTCAATTCCCAAGCTTGCCAAGAGTTGAAACACCTTGTCTTCATCAACCCTCTTCAAGAGCACAGAAGAATCAGTTGTGTGTGGACAATACATATCGAGTTCATTCCACATGGATTTCAAGCTTCCAAGATGTTGAACAAAAGAGTGATCACCTTGCTTTAGCAACATTCTTCTTTAGTTGAAAGATGCGAACTAAGTTGTTTTGGCTACCATACATGTCTTTGACAGACTCCCATAGAAGAAGGGAAGATTCTGAGTAGCTGAAGAGCTCAAACAACTTTGGCTCCATAGAGTTAAGTATCTAGGACATGACCTGCTGGTCAGTAGCATGCCATGCATCATAGGTTGATGAAGTGGATTCTGGAGACTCCGAGCTTCCATTGTCCAGAGCTTCCATTGATAAACCCTAGTTTTGATCTTCCCCTTAGAGTAAGTGACACAGTTCTTGACCAAGGTAGGTAGTTGAACTCGTTTAGTAGCACCGAGTACATTCATTAATTTGGGTTGTTCTCACCCCCTTGAATTAAGTTAGAGGGTGAAGATGAGGTGCTATCAGCACTGGAGACATTTTCTTTTGCCATCACTTTCGATGATGAGCAAACGATGAAGAAGAAAAAGAAAAAAAATGGACAGAGTCAGGACCCTATGGTTCCTGCTCTGATACCAAGGAGGGTTGGCATTACGAGCTCAACAATCCTTCTGACGATATATCGTATAAAGGTTGCTCACCTGATCCTTCTGAAATTGATGTGTCATGGTTATAAATTTTTTTGATTTCCCAGTATTAAGCTACTATTATTTCTTCTTAAATGATTTCTGTTCTTAATTTCAGGAGTTGTTTTTAATGAGATGAAAGGGGTCTATTCCCAGCCTGATAATATACTCAGGCGGACTGCTCAACAGGCAAGTTTTCTTTTCTTTTTGTTCCCAACTGTTTATTGTCTATATTTTAGCAGTTTGGCACATTTATAGCCTTAACCATCTTTGTTTCAGTTCTTTTCCACGAGTCTGAATGAGATGGACAGACCAATGTTACAAATCATACTGTAGAGTGTTTAATGGTACTATAACAATATGAGCAATTACTTGAATTTACGTGTTTGATCTAGGTATGTTGTTGTCCAAACCACATACTGTAGAGGGTTTAATTGTGGGCAACCGTGGTAATTAGATGGGGAAAAAATCATGGTGGGCTTTAGTTTGAAGACATCAGTTTGAGCTAAATGTTTTATAAAATCAGATGTATACGAAATCATTAAACATTATTAATATACATTTCTATATGGTTATCTGCTTAATATAGTATTATTTGTTTTCTGTATCCAAATTTATTTACCATTGCGCTTAGCATAATGATACTAGTTGAGCATGAATGCTGGAGTTCATGAAGGCCATTTATTCTTGGTATACACACCTATCTGTGTTATTGACAGGAGAGTCATATGTTATCATGGATGATTATAGTACTTGAACATTTAATGGCACTAGCTTTTGTGAATGACTAGAGTACTTGGTATTATGTTTACCAACTATATCCTTCTCGTTTTTTTTTTTTTCTTTCAAAATACTTTGATATTGATACCTCTTGTTTCCATTTGCAACTGTTCATTCCATGTGCATTTGCTACAGGCTCTTTTTCCGGACAACACCTATGTTGTTGACAGTGGGGGTGATCCAACAGTTATTCCTAAACTGACATTTGACGAATTCAAGGTTTGTTGTGTTGACCTAGGAAAAATATCTGTATAGTTCTTTAGAGTACTATTATAAACTTAAGTGTAACTGTTAATGTGTTGTGGTCGTAGTATATATCGTAACTTTTTATTGTGGACTTCGATTTTTTTTTTTTTTTTTTTTTTTTGTGGCATTACAATTTCACACAGAATTCGCAGCATATTCTTTGCAACTTTTAAAATATTGTTCTAGAAAATTTCAGCGTGTTGCCTTCAGTGTAGTGATGTAGTCAGATGACCAATTGTAAGAAGGTTTTTGAACCATGTAAAGGATGCATTCCAATGTCATTTGGATGTAGAATGACAGTAATTAGAATTCTATTGCAAAACTGTTGTGAATTTTTTTTGTTTTGTTTGTGAGCATTTTTGTCCTTTGCGCATAGTGACTTCTGGTAGAATGACTCACTGTTACCCCCTCTCCCTTCTTTTCTCCGTGTTCTCTGTCTCATATGCATTTTTCGTCTGAGTGTGACCACCTTCCTTTAAGTTATCTGATTCTCGTGTACGAGTTACATCTGTCGATTATTTTTTAGTTGTTTCTTAAATAATATTTTAATGCAACTGCTTTTCTTTCTGACAAACATATTACAGGAGTTCCACCGTAAGTATTACCATCCCAGCAATGCCCGAATATGGTTTTATGGAGATGATGATCCAACTGAACGCATGCGCATTTTGAGTGGTATTAAATCGGATCTACTTGTACATTTGAATTACTTTGGTTTGCTTGCAAACTAGATTATAATGTATGACTATTTCGGCCTTTTCCCATAAAAGATTGGGTGAGTTTTCCCAAATTAAGATTGATGAGAAGCTAGCTCTGGAAAGAAACTGTTGAGGATACTAATCTAACCAAGCCATAAAGCCAATATGCTAGTTATGCTACTGGCTCTTGTTACTATGTTATCATTTCTTCTAGTGGTGTGCATTTTACGATTTTTTATTCTGTAACAAGGTTTCAAATCCAAACCTTAACATCAACGAATGTTCCCCATTTTTGGTTTTTTATCCAAATTGTTGCGAAGTACTATAATTTAGTTTTACTAATTTAAGAAACGGAATGGATATCTGTTGAAGTTTTGCTCAACCAAAAGTTTTTGTATTATGATTAAAGAAGCAACACAAACAAGGGCTCATATAGAGGCCGGGAAAAGAGAAAAATAATACAAAGTATCTATGCCTAATCCTAGTTGCCCTCACCCTAGAAGCTGCGATAGACAGGAGCAGCAGAAGGACAATCAACCCTTGAATTAGGGGATTGAGGGGAAGAAAGAAGATAAGCTAAAAGTGACGGTTAAGAAGATGGAGAAGTGGCTACTGCAACTTTACCCGAAAAGAGGGAAAAGTTGCAGCAACAACTTGTAATGTACAGACAGACAAGGATGTGCCGAGAGCAGTCCTAGGTTCCAACGGAAACAAGGACAAGTACCAGTAACTAGTCCTTTAGAAGACAACTTAGTTTCAATACTCCCCCTCAAGCTGGATCAAGGGGATTAATTGATCCAAGCTTGGTTAGTAATCGGTGAAAATGAGCAGAATCAAGAGCCTTAGTGAATAGGTCAGCGAGTTGATCATAGCTGCGAGTAAACACTGTGGTTATAACCTTGGACTGCACTTGAGCACGAATGTAATGGCAATCAACTTCAATGTGCTTTGTGCGCTCATGGAAAACAGGGTTGGAAGCAATATGCATGGCCGCTTGGTTGTCACAAAACAAGGACATAGGATTGAGTTGTGAATATCCAAGGTCAGTGAGCAAACTCTTCAGCCAAATTAATTCACAAGCCGTGGCTGCCATGGCTCTATATTCAGCCTCGGCACTGGACCGAGCAATGACGGTTTGTTTTTTACTCTTCCATGTCACAAGATTGCCACCAACAAACGTGCAAAAACCTGTGGTGGATTTACGATCAAGGGAATTACCTGCCCAGTCTGCATCCGTGTATGCCATAATGTGATGTGAGCCATGATTTTGCATGAGTATGCCTCTGCCAATCGACCCCTTCAAGTACCGAAGAATCCTTTTTACAATTTCCCAATGAAGCACGGTGGGAGAGTGCATGAATTGACTTATAAGACTTACGGAGTAAGCAATATCAGGCCTGGTGATGGTGAGATAGATCAGTTTTCCCACAATGCGCTGATAGAAACTAGAATTTGACATTGGTTCACTTGGGATATCCAGTTGAAGTTTGCTTGCAAGAGGAGTGGGTGCTGGCTTGGAGTCCAGCATTTGAGCTTCATGCAGCAGGTCAAGTAGGTATTTCCTTTGATTTAGAAACAGCCCCTTAGATGAAGTAGCCATTTCAATGCCAAGAAAATACTTTAGGGTTCCCAGGTCTTTAATGGCAAATCGATGATGTAGGGAAGCCTTTAAGACATTGATTTCCTCTATATTATCCCCTGTGATGATAAGATCATCAACATAGATAAGGACAACTAGTTTACCACCTGCGCCAGATCGAACAAATAGAGAGGAGTCGGCATGACTTCTCTTAAACCCTACAGCTTCTAAAACTGAGCTCAACTTTGAGTACCAGGCTCGAGGGGATTGTTTCAGCCCATATATAGCCTTGTGAAGCTTGCAGACTTTGTTAACTTCATTTTCCTGAGAATGACCAGGGGGAAGCTTCATGTACACTTCCTCTTCAAGGTCGCCATGGAGAAACGCATTCTTCACGTCCATTTGGAAGAGAGACCAACCATGATTCACGGCTACAGATAATAACACTCGAACTGTGCTCATCTTGGCCACAGGAGCAAATGTCTCCTTGTAGTCAATACCATAGGTTTGAGTAAAACCACGAGCAACAAGGCGAGCCTTGTACCTTTCAATGCTCCCATTTGACTGAAATTTCGTCTTGTAGATCCACCGGCTTCCCACAGCCTTTTTTCCTTTCGGAAGGTCAACCACACTCCAGGTGTGATTATCATTAAGGGCCTGGAGTTCTTCCTTCATCGCTGCCTGCCACACAGGGATTGAAGCTGCATCATCGAAGCTCCTTGGTTCAGAATAAGTTGATAACTGATTGAGGAATGTTGCATGAGGTGATGACAGTTTTTGATAAGTAATAGCCCTGGAAATGGGATATCTTGTGTGATACGTAACGTACTCTTGTAGCCTTAAGGGGGGATGCCGATTTCTAGTAGGGTTTCTGCGCGGTGGCAACACTGATATTGGAGCAGTGACTGAGTTGTTTTGATCAGTGGAAATTTCTTCACTATCTCTTGACTCAGTAGTAGGTTCAAGAGGAGCACATTGGGGATTATATTCAGGTGTGTTGGTTGGAGTAGATGGTAGGAAAAAATCAATCATGCTCTCCCTTTGAGATTCTTCATTGTGCCCTTTCTGAAAGAATGAAGCCGATTCATCAAATCTGACATCCCTGGATATTCCAACCTTTCCACTCAGGGGGTTGAAATATTTGTATCCTTTTTGAGAGCTTGAATACCCCATAAACATACTTTTGATTGCTCTAGGATCAAGTTTGTCTCTATGTGAGGCTTGGACATGAACGTAGCAGGTGCAACCAAAGGTTCTCAGGTGAGTCAAGTCAATGATTCTTCCCTTCATTACTTCAATCGGGGACTTGGAGTTCAACACACGAGAGGGCAATCTGTTGATGGTGTAGGCTGCAGTGAGAAGTGCTTGAGACCAAAACCTTTTAGGTACATTCATTTGGAACATAAGAGATCTGGTTTTCTCCAGAAGATCACGGTTTTTTCTTTCAGCCACACCATTTTGCTGTGGAGTGCCCACACAACTAGTTTGATGTAGGATTCCATGATCACTCAAATTTAGACATGTTAGTGGAAGTGTACTCAGTGCCATTGTCAGATTGAAGGGTATTTAGCTTAGAAGAAAATTGATTAGTGATCAGTTTATGAAAGTCTTTGAACGCTTCGAAGAATTCACTTTTAAATTTCAAAAGGTAAACCCATGTGACCCGAGTATAATCATCAATGGACGTGACATAATACTTATATCCATCAAAAGAAACTACACGGGAGGGACCCCAAATATCAGAATGAACAATTTCAAACAGTTTACTAGTTCTAGACTTGGAAACAACAAAAGGGAGTCTAGTAGCTTTGGCTGTTTGACAGACTTCACACTCATGTGTAGTTTTACAAAATTTTGGAAAGAGTTTGGTCATCACAGGTTCGGAAGGATGTGCCAGCCGAGCATGCCAAAGTTGGTACTCCTGAGATAGACTTAGACTAGCAGAAGGGAGCTTAACAGTTTTGAGCTTCTTTGAAAGGTAATAGAGGCCATTCAAGAGAACCCCTTCACCAATCTTCTTCCGAGTGACACGATCCTGAAAAATCACATTATAAGGAGAAAAAATGGCAAGACAATCAAGAGTGGTGGTGATTTTACTTATGGATAAGAGTTGAAAAGGAAAGGATGGTACGAACAAGGCTGTGGATTTGATTTCATCACTCAACAGATTAATGTTTCCTTTTCCTAGAATAGGTTCTCCTTTCCCATTAGCAACAGATACATGAGTAGGCTTAGACAAAATTTGGAAGTCATCTAGACTAGAGGACTGGTTGGTTATGTGGTCAGTGGCACCTGAGTCTACAATCCAACTATCATGTGAAATGTTATTGAGTGCAGTGGAAAGAGCAGTGATTATACCTGCAACATTATCTTGAGTGGTAGTCTCCGTTAGGAAACCAGCAAACTTTCCAAGCATGGCACTCGGACTTTTAGTAGGCCCTTCCTCATCTTCAGTAACTCCCTCTCTTCTCTGAAGAAAATTTGCAAATTTATTTATCAAGTCTATAGGACTTGCAGTGAAATTATGAATTCCACTGGTATGAGCACTGGTTGAGTGGAGAGCTTTTGGAGTGACTCCCTTTGTTTCTTTGACTACTCTCCGTTCCTTATCGAACTTTGGTTTTAACTCTGGATGCAGAATCCAGCATTTCTCTCTCAAGTGCCCCTTCATGTTGCAGTAAGAGCATTTCCAATCTACCTTCTTTCCAGTGAAGAATCTGTCACCAGTTTGTTTGAAATTACTGGTGAAGGCCCTAATCTCAAGTATGGACTTAGGCTCGATGTGCATGACTTTTCTCCTAGTTTCCTCCCTTTGGATAGCTTGGCATACACTGTTGAGCGAGGGCAAATCAGGTGTCATCAACAAATGGCTTCGAAGATCTTCATATTCTTCCCCTAGGCTTGCCAAAAGTTGAAAAACTTTGTCCTCATCAGCCCTTTTAAGGAGTGCAACGGAATCGGTTGTGTGTGGTCGATACAGATTGAGTTCATTCCACATCGACTTCATGCTTCCAAGATGTTGAACAAACGATTGGTTCCCTTGTCTTAGCCCAGCAAGGTCCTTTTTAAGTTGAAAAATGCGAGCAGCATTATTTTGGCTACCATACATTTCTCTGATGGATTCCCACAAGATGCAGGAAGATTCTGAATAACTGAAGAGCTCAGATAACTTGGGCTCCATGGAGTTAAGTAACCAAGACATAACAAGTTGATCATTTGCATGCCATGCAGCAAATGTTGTGGAGGATGATTCGGGTGGCTCAATGCTCCCGTTGACATACCCTAGCTTCGATCGTCCGCCTAGGGCAAGAGAGATAGCTCGTGACCAAGGCAGATAGTTAAACTCATTTAACAAAATGGAACACAGCCGCTGATTTGGATTGATCTCGCCATGAACAGCACTTGAAGATGGTGTCCCTGACGAGTTTGGAGTCTCCTGCATCACTGATTCTTCTTCCATTTTGGAGGATCACGGACTGCAGGAATAACTTCCGTTTGAATAAACTGGCAGAGACAGGCCCCTATGGTTCCTGCTCTGATACCATGTTGAAGTTTTGCTCAACCAAAAGTTTTTGTATTATGATTAAAGAAGCAACACAAACAAGGGCTCATATAGAGGCCGGGAAAAGAGAAAAATAATACAAAGTATCTATGCCTAATCCTAGTACGTCGTAGAGAAGCCAGCGATTGCTTAGATGTTCATCTTTTTATTGCGCTATTATTTTGATGACCTAGAATTTTTTATAAATGATTTATAAGTGTAATGGTCGAAAATATTTTGAATCTCTAGCATCTCACCTCTCTCTCTCTCTCTCTCTCTCTCTCTCTCTCTCTCTCTCTCTCTCTCTCTCTCTCTCTCAGAGTACCTAGATATGTTCGATGCAAGTTCATCTCCAAATGAATCAAGAATTCAACTGCAGAAACTATTTTCAGAACCAATTAGGATTTCTGAGAAATATCCTGCTGGTGAAGGTGGTGACTTGAGGAAGAAAAACATGGTATGCCTCAATTGGTTGCTTGCTGATAAGCCCCTAAATTTGGAGACTGAGCTTACGCTTGGGTTTCTGGATCATCTTATGTCGGGAACGCCTGCTTCTCCATTGAGGAAAATATTGCTTGAGAGTGGGTTGGGAGAGGCCATTGTTGGTGGTGGAGTTGTTGATGATCTCCTTGGTGTATCAGAAGATGATATTCAAAAGGTTGAATAGACGCATTTTTCATACAAAGTACGGCTAATAAATGAACTATTTTAAAATGGTCGAATTTCGAAAAATGAATGACGGATTCAGATTCGGCACGTTGAGAAACCTAAAGAGGGACCTCGGGTTCCTCCACGCACAGCCACGCGCTGCACTTGCGATGGCTCCTTCACGGGCGCCCACGCACGACCTCGGGTTCCTTCACTATTCAATAAATTATAACTGGAATTAATCAATTCATGTCACATATATGTTCATGACTTTGAAATCAACCCTAGCTAAAAAAAATTTGGTTCCACATGTTCATGAAAATAACCAACAAAAGCAACATAATTATAGAACTAAAACAAGGATAGAAGACACCCCAGAGACGCTCCAGCACTCCCAGGGATGGAATGGCAAGGCACGGCACTAGACTTACCTCCTTCTCCTTCTCTTTGTTGCGGCACACCTTGAAAACTCTCTCAAAATCTCTCAATTGCTCTAAGAATTCTCAAGTGTGTATTGTGAATTGTGGTGCAGAATGGGGGGTGCGGCAGGTTGTATTTATAGGGAGAGGATGCGGCACAAATTTGCAAAAGAAAGGGATTTATTTGATACAAATTCAAGTGGGAAAAGGATTTCACAATCCACTCCAACAAGGGATAGGACCTGCGGCAGATAGGGCTTCTAGAAGGGGTCCAGGCGCCAGATTTTTAGGGGATAAGATATGGCTTCTAGAAACAGGTTCTAGAGGTTCTAATATAAGTGGGAATCCCTCTTTGTAGCTGAAAACAAGGTATGATAGGGTTAGGATAAGGTAAGGATAAGATAAGGTAGTTTGGATAAGATAAGATAAGGTTTTGGATAATGTTTGAGATAATGTTTCATGTTTCTTGCTCTTTTCTTATCTTCTTTGTCTTGAACTTGTCTCTCCAGATTTGTAGCATGATCCTAGCCTCTTTTGAACTCCAAATTCGTCCATCCACCTTGCTCAATAAGTAAGCTATCCATTATTGGCCCAAAACTGCTCCAAAACACTCCAAAATGCACTTTCTTGACACTTTTCCCATTTGAACCTACAAACACACGAAAATAGCTTAAAACACTATAATTAACATAATTTAGCTAAGTAAGTGCAAGAAAACAAGCTAACTAAGTCGCATAAATATGCTCCTATCAAATTCCCCCACACTTAGCTTTTGCTAGTCCTCAAGCAAAACCAAACAAACAAAACATAACCTAAACCTTCCAACGTTTGTCTCAGGGATTTCCAATGCTACATAACATATTAAAGATCACCACTCTCATAAATTTTAGTCATCCTTACTCTCGAGCACATACTTAATCGCAGTCGCCACTCACTAGCTCGCATTTAATCAAATAAAACAATGTTTTGAATGTAGTAACATGCCGTAGAGAATTCACTCAATTCCTCACCGGATACTCTCTATTTTCACACAGATTCTCTGACTACAGCTATACTAGGTATATGTGAGAAGATTGATGTAAACATGTAGACTAGCACTCACATATGTTTATAGCAAAGAAGGCAATTTCTGAAGTTATTAATACATGTATATATATGATCTCATGAATGGAATGCCACTACTTAGACGCGAGAACCAAGAATACCATATGCTCGTACCAATTCCAACCTCCACATATTGAAACACATAACAATCAAGATAGAAGTATAGGGTTGTAACGGGGCTAGGGGTATTGGCTAACAAAGAAAGGTAAAGATAAACAAAAGTTCTTAAAGCAATAGTAAGCAAAGTAATGAAATTGACACTTAGAATTCACTCTTGATGGCAGAAACTAACTTTAAACACAAGGGGAAGATTCATGCACATTTAGGGCCAGATTTCACATATTTGGACCCTTTCTTCAACAATTAACACTTAGAGCTCATTTTCACTTCTTACTCTTTTTCTTTCTTTTCTTCACACTTTTCTCTTCTTTTTCTTTTTCCACGAATTTTCTTCTCTTTTTTTTTTCTTTTCTTTTTTTTTCGATCTCTTTTCTTTTGGCACACAAATCATACTAATGCATAGATTTCCAACGAAAGCTTTCCCCCACACTCTGCATAATGTCGTTCAAAAGGAATTCCCTCTAAGTCATGCTCCACTATTCTTTAAGAACGAGAGTGTGGATAGTCCTATTCTAGGCTAGGTATGGAAAACATAGGCTAACAACAAAAAATAGGCTAACTAAGGCTCAACGGGGTTAAACCTACAATACAAATGCAAAGGGATAAGGCTTTTTGGCTCTGGTTTAACTAAACAAATTCATCTTGTTTATTTGTTATGCTAATCAATTTTATGCTTTGAATGAAACGTGCATGAGTTCTAGTATTTGGATCTATAATGATGAAACGCCTTCTAAGAAGCAACCAAGCAAAGAAATAATGAGATCATGTAACGACTTTAGAAAACAAAAAATCACAGATTAATAACTCTCCAAATAAAGCATAGGCTCAAGTCTCTCAGGGTTGTAGCGTTAGTTTGAGTTTCTTCCTTCAAGCATGTTACAAAAACTGATTTTTTTTTCTTTTGTGATTAAATGTGAATTCGTAAGTTACAACTACAACTAAGCATAAACCAAAGGGCATAGCAAACTTTCATCCATGTTCGTAACTTTCTTTAACAGTCATATAATTAAAAACCAAATCCTCATCATTGTGTTGGAAGGTACCCTAAGACAAACAAAAACACAAAACGACTCTAAAACGACTATTTTTGGGTTTTTTCAAACATTTTTCGATTTTTTTTTTTTCAAAAAATTTCGGATTTTTCTTAAATGACACACAAAAACACTTCAAAACACAATAAAAAAAAACACTTAAAAACAGTGAGAAACAACTTAGAAGTGATAGTTGATAAAATCCCACGAAAATTCACGCAAAAACTCTTTGTTTATCCCCCCCCCCCCCCCCACACTTAAACCAAACATTGTCCTCAATGTTTCAAGTATAGACTCACAAACAAGCAAGCAAACAACACAACTAACAAACATGACAATAATGGCATAGTAAAAGCAATAAAGAGTAGGGTTTAGGAACGCAAATCTGGTTGTAGTGTCGAAGCTTCCGAGGTCTCTTTATTGAAAGCATGGGTTGCCTCCCAAGAAGCGCTTGCTTTAACGTCTTCCAGCTGGACGAATCTGCCATTTATGCTTGAATGGGGCCCACGGCATGGAGGTTTTCATCCTCCACAACTTGGTCCTCAAAACATCCATGCATTGGGTCTTTGAATGGAAGGGGATAATGATCCTTCCTATTTTTGGTGTTTTGCTTCCTTAAGTCAATGTGAACTCTCCCACCACCTTGAATTTGATTATGTACCTGCACCAAAGAAGGTAACAACCTATTAGTTGAAATGGGAATCGAAATTGGAGTAGGTGGCTTACCCATGTACGGTGATGAAGTGGCAACTTTGTGAACAAATGCATATGGGGTGTTTTCGGCCAGATTTGGTGGGTAGAGGGTTGTGGTCGTGCAATCCTTGTGATCCACTCCAATTCCTTCTTCGTTGGTGGTTCGAAATACATCCTTCTTGATTGGTGGTGAACGTTCCTGCCTTTTATTTTTAATTACATCAATGGCAAAACAAGAACGAACATCTTTAGTATGCTCAACAGATTCAGAAACTTTAAAGTTAATCATATCACCACCAAACTCCATATTTACTGCTCCCTTGGCCACGTCAACCTTGGTGTGGGTTGTTTTCATGAAAGGTCGTCCAAGTAAGAGTGGCAATGGTGGAGAGTGGGCTGAGTCCTCCATGTCCAGCACATAAAAATCTGCAGGAAAAATCAAATGGTCTACCTGCACCAAAACATCTTCCAAAACTCCTTTCGGATATGCATTAGATCGATCGGCTAATTGAATAATGATACCATCATTTTTTAGCTCTCCTAGATTCATAGATGCATAAACAGAATATGGCATGACATTAATTGATGCACCTAAATCTAGCTTAGCATGTTCAAACCTTGTATTACCAATTACACACGTGATGGTGAAACTACCTGGATCTTTGCATTTAGGTGGCAACTTCCTTTGTAACATTGCAGAGACATTCTCACTTACATGTACCACCTCTTTCTCCCGAATCCGTTTCCTTGTTGTACAAAGCTTCTTCAAAAACTTAGCATACTTCGGGATTTGCTTTATAGCATCAAGGAGTGGGATATTGACATGCACCTTCCTAAACGTCTCCAGAATGTCTTTTTCCTCTTCTTCGGTCCTAGTTTGCATAAATCTGCGAGCAAAAGGCACATTGGGCGGAATAACGTTAGAAGCAACTGGATTTGGGCTTTAACTTAGTGGTATTGGACGGCATAGATGGCTTGGGAGGCTGCGGCAACGATTGTGCATCCTTTGTCGTGGCCCTTTCTTCTTGTTGCAGAAGCTTGTCGTCCTCCTCTTGGCTTTGTGTGGATGTTTTGGGGCTGGTTTCCACCTCTTTACCACTTCTCAACATGATAGCGTTGGCAATTTCAAAACCTCCTTTCGGGTTAACAACGGTTGAACTAGGTAATCTACCTTGCTCTCTGAATTGGCCCATGAATTCCGCCATTTGCCCTATTTGATTCTTTAATTCGCGCACCTCTCCCCAAATCTGATTTTTCAATTCGCCCACCTCTTTGGCTTGATTTTGAAATCCCTGCGACAAAGAGGTTAATAATTGAAGAATTTGATCGTTATCCAAGGACGAACCTGAGTTTGATTGGGCAGATTGTGATTGAGATTGTATTGGTGCGTATGCCCTTTGAAGCATCCCGGGGGGTGGCTGTCTAAATCCGCCTTGTTGTTGAGGTTGTTGAGGCTCCATCTACTTCATATTTGGGTGATCTCTCCATCCCAGATTGTAATTGTTGGAGTATGGATCATACTTGGGCTGGTTTTGGCCTTGATAACCAATGGCGTTGGCACTTTCCCATCCCCCATTCTCTATCAATTAAGGGCATTTATCCGAGGGGTGTCCTTGTATAGAGCACACGCTACAAACACTTGTTCCTTGCACTTTGTTTCCTTCAACAACCTGTGACACAAGAAGAGTAAGATTAGCCAATTGAGATTGAATTTCAGCCATTGAACTTACCTCATTAACTTGTTGCCGTGGGGGTCCCCCAATGCCTTCGTATGGTTGTGCATTCAAGGCTCGATTGGCAATCAAGATCTTTGCATCAATTGGTGTTTTGTCGACCAAAGCACCACCTGCAGAGGCATCTAGCATTTGCCTCTCAATTGGAAGAAGTCCTTCTTAGAAATATTGAATTTGAAGCTCTTCTTTCATTTGGTGTTGTGGGCAGGATGAAACAAGGGCCTTAAAACGCTCATAATACGCCGGAAAGGATTCTCCTTGGTTTTGCTGAATTCCACTAATCTTCTTCCTTAGAAGAATGACTCTTGACGTTGGGAAGAATTTCTCTAAAAACACTCTTTTCATGCTTTCCCAAGAGGTAACCGTTCCAGGTGCCAATTCGAATAACCAATCTTTAGCCTTTTCAAAAAGAAAGAATGGAAAAAGCAAGAATGGAAAGGCTTTCATCTTCAAAATATTGCCATCAACGTTGATTGGTGTCATGCTTGAACAAACAACTTCAAATTCCTTCAAATGCTTCTTTTGATCTTCCATGGACAGCCCATGGTATTTCGGAATGTGGTGCAGCAAGCTAGACTTCAATTCAAACTCATCGGTCTTCCCCGCAGCTGCCCTAGGATATTGAATGCATAAGGGCATGACATTGTCCAATCCCGAGGCTGAAAGTTCCTTGATTGTTCGATTATCCACAGCCATGGCTTGTTCTTCCTCCTCCACTTCTTCTCCTTCAGATTCGGCTTCAGAACTAGGTGGACTAGGTTCTGGGTTCTTCCTCTTTCTTCTCAAGTTCGTTCAAAATCGTCGTCAAACTCAAAGATATGTGCACGAACTGGTTGAGAACTTCGAGTCATAAACTAGTACCTAAAACAAGGAAAACAAACGAAACAAAATCAGAATCACAAATAGAAAGTCACGACGCAAACAAGGGAGATTAGCAATTTTGCTAATCCCCGGCAACGGCGCTAAAATTTGATGTGATATAAAATAGCACACAAACTTAACCCTATTAAGATAGCTGTAGTATATGAAAGTAGGGATCGTTCTAGGCCGGAGATTAACTAGGGCTGCTAATCTACACAAATATGACTTAAAAACACAAAACTAAACTTAAAAACGTCAAACTAGACACCTATGACTCAAAACACTCTAAACAGACTCAAAACAGCACAAAACAACCAAAGAGACTCAAAACAGAAACTAAGAATGATTTTGGACGAAAATTGAATTGGTTTTGACTCAAAACACTCAAAGACACAATTTAAAACATATTCTAACCTAATTGACTTAACAAAGTAAAGGGGGATTTGTTTTGAACAAAATTAAACTTAAACAAACAGATTGTAAAAACAAACTAAAGTAGGCACGAATTTGGTGAACTGAATGGGTAAAGGGCTTTGCTAGAGGGTCTTTCTCCACACATGACACATATGCAACACAAATCAATTTCAAGTTATTATTTCTCTAAACCATGAATGACAATGCCCCAGATTAACCGTGTCATCACTAATTAACCCTCAAATTTTCGTTAAGTCTTTGACTTGGACGGACAACGCATCGGCAACCAAATTATTCTTATCAAGTTCTCTACATGAACTGCATAATAGATAAGGTAAGGATAAGATAAGGTATGATAGGGTTAGGATAAGGTAAGGATAAGATAAGGATAAGATAAGGTATGGTAGGGTTAGAATAAGGTAAGGATAAGATAAGGTAGTTTGGATAAGATAAGATAAGGTTTTGGATAATGTTTGAGATAATGTTTCATGTTTCTTGCTCTTTTCTTATCTTCTTTGTCTTGAACTTGTCTCTCCAGATTTGTAGCATGATCCTAGCCTCTTTTGAACTCCAAATTTGTCCATCCACCTTGCTCCATAAGTAAGCTATCCATTCTTGGCCCAAAACTGCTCCAAAACACTCCAAAATGCACTTTCTTGACACTTTTCCCATTTGAACCTGCAAACACATGAAAATAGCTTAAAACACTATAATTAACATAATTTAGCTAAGTAAGTGCAAGAAAACAAGCTAACTAAGTCGCATAAATATGCTCCTATCAGTTGTGTGGTGTGGTCTCAGCATTTTCAGAAAGAAAAAGATAAGAAATAGAAAGAGAAAGAGAGAAAGAGAAAAGAAAGAGAAAGAGAGAGTGAGAGAGAGAGAAAGAGTGTGCGTGTGTGTGTGTATGTGTGTAATGGTAGAGAGAGAGTGAGTGATAGATGGGAAGTGACCCGAGAAGGTGGGAGACATGGAAAAGAGAGAGAAATGGGTGTGGGCCCCACTGGCTCACCAAACAAGACACAAAATTTCTTCCCAATATGAAATTACCAAATCGCCCTTCACGTTCGTAAGTCTGTAAAATCTTTATCGTAGCTCCAAATTTGATTCTGTTTACGTCTACACATTCGTAATAACGAGCACTATGAGGATACGCTAAAAGAATGTTTCACACGTCTCACAATACACTGGTCAACAGAGGTCAACATCCTTGCCTTTAAGGGGCATTCGTCAATTCACTCATTTAAAATTAATAAAATCGTAAAATTAGGGATGGGTTGTCAGAATTTTCTTTGTCCCGGTAAGGTGAATCTCGAACTCCCTTGATTTTTTTCCATCTCGCTATCCTAAGCCTAATTATTAGGTTAGATCTGTGTGTTGGTGATGATTTGGATGCAGAAAACACCCCTGGAAATTAACCTAGTTTTCTGGCGAGAGATCTGGTGGCTTCGAGCCATTTTCTGGCCACATGCGGCCATGGCCAAGGAATCTAATGGTATATTTTGAATCTTTGTTACCTAATTTCGATTTGGTACATTGGATGGCTAGGTTTAGTAAAGATTTGGGATTGATCGGAGTTGGAAATTCTTCCGGCATTCCCTTTAGCTCGTGATTAGAACTAGGTCGACTCAACTCGAGAGAAAAGAAAAAGAAAAAGAAAAAAAAGGCCCAATAACCGACCCAAACCTTTGGGCAATTTACCCGACCCGGCCCATTTCCAAAATGGACTTGGAATATTCTCTAGAATATTCCTTGTGTTAACTTTTTTGAAATTTTTCGGACTTAGGCTAATTTTGACATCCTAAGTCCGTTTTTGACATCCATTTAGTGAAATTCTGAAGTTTTAACGTAGTTAACCGGCTCGGCGTCTCGGTTGACTTTTAGGTTTGATCGTTGACTTTTTACAAAAATTGCTCGGGACCCTTCTTAGCGTATTTCGACGCCCTAATTCCAAATCCACACTCCGTTTTCCCAAATTTGATCGTTTAAGTTGAGTTTTTCTAATGGGTTCCAATATTATGCTTAGGTGCGATTACCATCGGAGACTCCGGCTTTCCAAGTTCGAGCAGTTGCGATCTCGCAAGTATCTGTGAATAGGTCTTTACTTTTGAATATTATATAATTATTTGGTTTCCATTTATATATTTAATAAGGGATTTTTCTACGTATGCCTAGATTAGACTAACATTTCTAGGAATTAGCGAAATGACGAAATTTATGAAATTATGCTAAATCCATGGGATGCACAAGTATGCGTACTATTATTGGATTTTATTTAAGAAAAGTTTTAGTAAACCAAATAGAAATTAATATTTATTAGAATTTCAAATTAATATCATCCACTCCCTGTAATGCCACTTGAATATATCATCGATGAACTTCATCAAGTTCGGGTCCGTTTCATCAATAAAATAATTAGCCTGTTATGCAAAATATAATTAAATATTAAACATTATAATATACTATATAAGAAAAATAATTATTAACATTCTCTTGTTTTTTTTTCTCTGTGGAAAAATTAAAAACTTCATAATCAAACTAAGTAATTCATCCAGTAAATTTTAAAAAAAATTGGTATTACCTTTCCGAGATTCTTCTCCCTCACATCCCTTACTTGGAGCACCAGCAGAATTGGCCATCGTACAAAAAAATAAAACAAGAATTGGGATATGAGGAGTTTGGGGAAGAAGAAAACAACGGAACTTGAGGGTTTTGGGGAAAAGTACGTGAGGAAAAAGGAGAGTGAATCTGTGATTTTATAGAACCCGTTTGCGCGACGAAGCCTTCGTCGCTCAAAGCTCGCAGTAATTCTTTCGCCTTAAATTTCTTACCGACCCTTTCAGATTACTCTGCACGACGAACACTCATCACGCAAGGTTTTCACGGGAAAATGTTCGTCGTGCAAGATGTTGGTGCCAAAATTCTCTCTTGCTCATGTTTTTTCTTAGTCTTTGCGCAACAAACATATGATTTCGTTGTGCAAATGCCTCTTGCTCGACGATACTCTTCGTCGCATAAGGTTTTTATTAATTTTTTTTGTCAAGCCGTTTTTGCAGGACGATTCACTTATTTTGTCGCGCAATGGTTAATTGTGCAACAAAATTATGTGTGTCGCGTAAACTTTCATCGCACAAATAATCTTCTCTACTAGTTCAACAAGGTGAGCTTTAGAAACATGTTACATGCCCAGCTCAACCAGGAGCCAGATTTACCCAAACCATCCTACTTTCCTCAAAGGAAGGGACCCTATGGTGGCATGCTTCACAGCGAGAGGGATCGAGCCTTGTTACTTCGCAGTAATATTTCCAGATGTGTAAAACTGGAAATACCCATCAGGATCCAGGACCAACACCATTTATTTATCAATGAGTATATTTCAGGACTTCTGGTGCACAGTTATTACTTCAAAGCCTCCACGACATACCCTAGCGAAAATATATATACAGTTAATTCCAGGCCTATATATACAACCAAACCAAGGTACTACTATTACTGCTGCCTCTACTTCTGCTTGTTGATGTCATAATAACTTGAGACCTATACAATGAATGCCCAGTCTCTAGACTATAGTTAGTGATTTATACAGTATCTCCATGCATGAGTAAAACAGGAGAATGTCAATCTTAATTTCTCACCCAACATCCCTGTAGACCTCTGTGGTCCTAAGTAACTACAATCAGCTATATACTACGTTTGGTCCCAACCTTCATTCACTTCACCAGCTAACTCGGAAAATACTTGGCTTCGTACATGTATGGATGGAGTTGTTTGTCATCTTATCTATCAACCACATTCTAACATGTATACATAAACGTATCAAACTGTGATTTGTAACTAAAAGAAGAATGATTTTCTTTAACTATAAGGAGCCGAGCACTGTTCAATATGCACTTATAGCAGGAGGAGTAGTAGAACCTGCCTTTAAGGCCGTAAATTCCACTTGACAAGATAAAAGGGTCGCTTAGGGGTTAATCTGCAGGTGGGTTGATGGAATCTGAAAATTTCCATTTGATCAAACAACCACAGCATAATATATAATGGCATTGAAGTTTTGTTTTTTGTTTTTGGTAAAGTTTTCTGTAAACATCTAAGGTTTAATATCACCTATGGTTTCCCCGTAATTATTGCTGTGTGGTGGCATGTTTCAAGAAGGTAAGGCAAGTTTGCGTGATTGGACCTTCCCTACAGAAGCGTAGCATCTTAGGGGCATAGGATCCTATCTGCTTCTCTTTGAAAGAATCACGAGAATCACTTAATCGTGTCCGTTCATCTGTCATCCTGCAGCCAGAAATCATTATGAATTTCTTTATTTAAAATTGAACACAAACAATACCTGACGAAAATGGACCACATGATATACGATGAACGAACATGATGAAGTAATCTTCGGAATCCTCACAAGGATCCTCATCCCATGTTAGCTGTACTACTGTAAGCCGTTGCACGTTGGCGGTTGGCCCTTAATCCTTTTACGTTTTGTCACCCCTAAGGCTAGATGAGTTCTTGGCCATTCCAATTAAGCTCTTCAAACTCACAATTCAGATTAATGGCCTTTAATCCTTGTATGATTACCAACATTTTTGTTCTCGAGACTCGGTTTTTAATTCTCCCCTCACATAGTAATTGACAAATAAGTAAATACATGCGTGTTTAACATTAAACACCTACAAATTTGACTACCAAAGGGTCCTCTAGGTGAAAACAACTTGTATGAAACGAAATCACGGTCCTGCAACACTTCAATCCAATAATTAATATTATATGTCATGCGAGAAAAACTACATATGACAGAAATGCTACATAACGTTTTTGACAATGGTAATTGTACACCCTAAAACAATCAATTTGTCAATAAATAAAATCATAGTTGCAATTCTCAACGTTTTTAAAGAACAAACGTTCTGCCTAAACAATAACTGTACAATTGATTATGTGCACAATTATATAACATGACATTGAGATTACGATTTACATCAAGACATCCAACATTTAAGAGGAGAGAGAGAGAATCTATCATTCGTATATAAGATGATAATTGGTATATAAGTTGGTAGGTGGTAGTATATTTGAAACTTGAAGGAAAGAGAAGTAAAATGTGGATGTGGATACAAACGAAAGTATTCACCATTTGGCCAGCTTTGGTCCCATCCATGATCCATCACTTCTTTACCTTGTACTTGTGGCAACCTTAAGTTTTTATTTTTCGGATGGACAGATCGACTGTCGCATGATCAAGTGTGAGCGCATGATCAACTGTTAAGGTAGGACCTTCAATAAGAGAGTTGATCAACAAATTCAGACTATTTTCTGTCAATACTTGATGTGAGAGTGGAAGAGAAACATTAATGTGCCATTTCACGTCTAAATTAAATTCAATGGTTAGAATAAATCTAAACGTGCACTTTAAATAGAATATTACTAGAAGGTATTAGACAATGCCACAAGGCAATTAAGTATTCATGATTAGGCAATTAAATACTATTTATGAATAGGCTACATCGTATCCCTAGCAAATGAAAACTCCAAAGTAGCTCTTCCTCCTTCTTGTGTTGCAGCCTCCTCTACCAATATTTTTGTTTCTAGTTTCGTGGCTCCTGGCCTAAAAACTAAAGTAATTCTAGTAAGGAGAAATAGCCTCTTTTATGTGGTATTCCTCTTCACTTGTAAGTGAGAGGTCTTAGTTCAAATCTCGTAGATGGTAAATTCGATACTAAATTAGGTAGCAAAACCAATTCAAAACCTAACGTAATGGACTTTTCCAATTCTTATTAAAATAAATAACATAAATACTAAAATAAATAGAATAAAATATCCTAAGTCTTGATAGTTTTCCACGTTAATTCGCATTCAGGTTCAAATTCCAAACCTCTTCCCTTACACGACAACATTTCGTTAGGCGCTCCAAACCTCTTCCCTTAAAATATGGACACATCAAAATGCCTATTTCCAGCAATGGTTGGTGTTTGCATTGGACCGCAAATGTGGAGCTAAAAATAATCAAGAAAATTATGGAGGTGACATGTGGACTTTTGGGTTAAAAGCAAAACTATCATCGAGGCACACCGGGATTCTCACACGCATTCAACGGACAATAACGGCTCAATCAAGAAAGAGTCAAAGGTTATCAAAATGATTTTTATTCAAATCCCTCTTATCACTCCTCGTCAAATCCTTATTCAAAAGGTAACTCCCAAAACTTCCTATTTAATTTGGGATTAATTACCATGTTAATTGCAAGATATTAAAGGAACAGATGGCGGAAATTCGCATCCACAAATTGGTGCTTTCATTGAGAGTTTGATTCACAAGCTCGAAGAAGACTCTTGCATTCAAAGTTTCTCATTTCTCGTTCGTTCGTAAATTTTTCATACGTTCTTATTCCTAGAATTTTTTAATTTTTTTAATAAACGTAGGAGAAAAATACAATGGCGGGGGAAATTCAGAAACTACAACGAATGAAACTTCCTACGTTCAAAGATCCGGATCAAATGATTGAGAACCCGATGTAGCCCCACCACGACGATCCACAAGACTCACCGCAACAAGAGGAGTAACCTTGCCACCACGGAGCACCACCACCATGGTAGCCACAACAATTGTCGTGCCAGTGGAGAGTGGGATAGCTCCATGGCAGCTGAGCCACGAAACAATGACAGATGCAGCCCAACGAGCAGTTGCAGAGCAGCAAGCCCACGAGGTAGCTAGCCCAAGACCCGTAGGCCCATGACGCAACGCGAGACCAAGTCGGTCAGAGAAGAGGAAAGGCCCAGCTCCCGCGCCGCCCCCCCCCCCCCTGCGACCCTGCATGCTCCCGCGATCTGGCCCATGCCTGCGGTCTAGCCCACTTTCGTGGCTCACCTAGCTGCCCAAACCTGTTCAACCGTCCCGACTTCAAATTTTTGTACCGACAATTGAACCGGGGGTATTTTCACCCTTTTTTCTGGAGATTTGACATATCCCAACTCAAATCTCGCTCCTGGAGTCCATTACACTTCCACTACTCAAGGAGACGCATACCGTCCAAGCTCTTCCATCCCAAATGGCGAACAACACTTGTCTCGACAATTCATAGAGTTAACAAGTGCCCTTATGCAACATATACGACCTTGGTGAATCAGCTTTTGCAGCGCACCGGGATGCAGCGTGCCCCAGACGAGGTATCCCGAAGTATGGCAAAGACAGACGATGAACCTTTCTAGCAGCGTCCCTAGCAAGCAACCCTTCGACCAGCCATAAACTAAGTGTTCTGATAGTGTACACTCCCGTCTGGACCTCCAAGATAGTGTATACTCTCGTCTTAGCGTGCGAAGGAGCGTGCACTCTCGGTTAGGTCCACGGGCGAGCATATATTCAAAGTTGGGGCCACACTCCGATAATCAACATGGACAACCTTCCAGGCGAAGTGTTCAATCGCGGCTAGGCCTGCAAGAAGCATTATCCACCTCACATTAGAATAGGCAGCACAGCGAACGGAGAGAATGAATCACTCAATCCGGCTCAAGTTCAACCGACAACCTATGAGTGACCCACTCACCTGCCAAGAACGTACCACATGCACCGCAACCGCAACATAGACTAGCCGAACACAGGGAAGAGCTGCCTAGACCAACAAGTCATGATCGAGGGCAGCCGGAAGCTCTGCTACCCCCAAGTTGAAGGGCTCCTAACCGCACGATTGTGTGGTTTCCAATGCAACAAAGCTACTGACAAAGCGCTCTGACGACACATGAACAACATAAACAGGTTACCTTTCATTGACAAGATCAAGCAAACGGAACCATCCCACATACATAGGAAGATACAATGATTACTTATGTTCCGACAAACGCAGCAACTTAACCTAATCGCGTGTCGAGGGCAGACAGGTACCAGAAGAACACACCGGCCTAACCTCTAAGAACCAGGGCATGTCTTGTTTTCATCACAACTTCACGCTCAAAGGCGTGCCTACCTGCTCCACAGCCCCAACCGCCCTTGATCTACCACCATAGCTCCTAACCGTGCTGATCTTACACCACGACTTCAGTCGTGCCACCTTACGGCTCTTATCTGCGCCGACCAAGCCCACGACACTTCAAACTTCAAAGCATCCAACGACAGAGCAGAATACAAGGCCTTACTAGCAGCCTCTGCCGACGAAAGACTTAGCTGTGGAGAAACTTGCAATCCATTTTGATTCTCAGTTGACCACCAACCAAGCCTCAGAAGAACACATGATGAAACATCTAAGGATATCACAATACTTGGAGAAGGTCCAGGAAAAGTTTAATGTGCTTCCCACTTACACCCTTACGCGAGTTCCACATGCAGTTCGAAGTCTCAAAGCAGATCGCCGAACAAGACCTCACTGGCTGAGGATTATTTTGGTTGTCCAGCTTTCCTTAGTTGCGCTCACAACAACGACTTCCAAGCTCTCCAGTGCGATAGGTTAAACCGGTTCCCCGACACCCATATGGGTCTACTCTCCAGTGCGATAGGCGGTAAACCACCCCGACACCCATATGGGTCAGCTCTCCAGTGCAAGAGGGTAAACCAATTCCTCGACATCCATATAGGTCAGTTGTCCAGTGCGAGAAGTTAAACTAATTGATCTTTAGTGCGAGAAAGTAAACCAATTTCCCGACACCCATATGGGTTTTCTCTCCAGTGCGAAATGGTAAACTTATTGCTCTCCAGTGCGATAGGATAAACCAATTCCTCGACACTCATATGGGTCTGCTCTCCAGTGCGAAAGGGTAAACTAATTTCATGACACCCATATGGGTCTATTCTCCAGTGCGAGAGGATAAACAAATTGTTATCCAGTGTGAGGGGTAAACTAAGCTTTCCAGTGTGAGAGGGTAAACTAATTGCTCTTCAGGTGTGAGAGGGTAAACTAATTCCCCAACGCCCATCTGGGTAAGCTCTCCAACGCGAGAGGATAAACCAATTCCCCGACACCCATATGGGTAAGCTCTCCAGTGCGAGAGGGAAAAACTATTCCCCACACCCATCTAGGCCATACAACTCAAAGGATCGAATACTCGAATACCAGCTAAGCAACAAATGGTTAGGGGCAGCAGTCGACGACGAACTAAATAGCTCGACGCCCCAAGAAGCCAAAACTCACGGCCATAGTAACTCTGTTGGATCGCCAACCTTTTTCGAAGTAGCGTGCTCAACCGACGGTTTTATGGCTAAAATTTTCGCAAGACGCTTCAAGCAAGCAAAGTTTCAAGAAAAACAAAGATGGAGTAAAGCGAAAGCGGTTTATTAAATTTCTAGCAAATTGATAAACTTATACGAAGGTCATCGAAATCCAACACAAGCTAAACATAGCAGACTACTCATTTAACAGCTTGGATGACCTTGGGCTCTCCAGCAGCCATCCTGCCTTCGGCAACCACTTCACACACAGCAGGTTGCTCACTTGACATTTCATCTTCAGCAGCTCTGATCTTGGCATCACCATCTTCGATTACTCCATCTACGACAGCTAAGAAATCAGACTCAAGCAGTTTCTTCCTTCTTGACAAGCAGCCCAAACTGTGGCCTCTGCCATGCCACTTCCTCGGCACATGCTGAGCAGCCCAAGTCATGGCCCTTGCCACATCACCTCATTGGCCTATGCCAAGCCAACTCCTGGCCTCTGCCAGCCGACGTGCCGCACCACCCCGATAGCTGCCCCGCACAGCACCACCCAAGAAAAAGACAAAGAAAATTAAGTTTTTCTTACATTGCTGTGGTGCAGAGAAGACAAAGAATCAACGGAAGACGATTCTTTGCACGAGCAAGCGAAGAAGAATGCTAGGGGAGGGGGAACAAATATCCTCTAGCTTTCTCTCTTTCTTGTAGGGATAAATAGTTGCCCTCCGAAGTTGATTTAACCCTTTACTTAAGGTAGGCTTAAATAGGCTTTGGAGGCAATTTATTTCCCTTTCCTAGATGAATCTAATTCCAAGTCCAAGTGGGAATCTGCATCAAAGTTGGAGATCTCTACACCTGCTGCCCATTCTTGCGAGCAGTCTAGCATGTGTGAGGGTATTTGTGGAGCTAAAAATAATCAAGAAAATTATGGAGGTGACACGTGGACTTTTGGATTAAAAGCAAAACTACCATCGAGGCACACTGGGATTCCCACACGCATGCAACGGACAATAACAGTTCAATCAAGGAAGAGTCAAAGGTGATCAAAATGGTATTTATTTAAATCCCTCTTATCACTCCTCATCAAATCCTTATTCAAAAGGTAACTCCCAAAACTTCCTATTTAATTTGGGATTAATTATCATGTTAATTGCAAGATATTATTTCACATAATATCTTGCAATTATTCTCCAAATACACCATATATGGCCGGCTACTCCCCTATAAATATCCCTATTATCCCAACAAAAAGCCAAGTCATCTACTACCCACAAACTCCTAAACACTTTCTTTTCAGAATTCTAACTTTGGCATCAGAGATTCTTCGGCCAATAGCCCCCCTCCCCCATTCATCATGGGTGCGTGAGGCTTTTGGCATTAATCGAAGGTGTTATGATTTCGCAAGTTCATTTTCGCCAAAGGAAAAGATGGCAGAAATTTGCATCCACAACAAACATCTGTGTGAACCAATTCTAAAGGTTTAGTTGCCCTCCAAGTTTGATTCCTTAGAAAACTATCTCTATGACATTTCCCCAAGGCACGGCCTACACACACTTCTTTATTTTCCTGCAGTTTTGTTAATTCCAGCACCAAATCTTCCTCCTACATCAGTTTCATGTTTCTGTATTCAAGTGGCTCAATCTCTTATGCCACATTTATGCTTGTTCACTTACTTCAGCCTTAAGTGCAAGCTGCTTGTTGTAGGTTAGAGTGAGAAAAAAACACTTCATTCTCCTTCATTAGCACATTTGCTACCAGATTTAATAATGATCGATTATAAAAGACGTTGCACTAAGTATCACTACATAGAAGATAATATCCATTATGCATCATTTGTCCTATACTAAGTAGGTTCTCATCCAACCTAGGCACAAGCATGACATTTTTTGTGTATCTTTTCCCTTGCTTTGTGTTAATAACCAAAGTTCCTTTTCCTGCAACTTGGACCAATTCACCAGTGCCCATTTTGACTTTTGAAGATACACCTTTTACTACATCCACAAGCCAATCTTCATAAGCATTCATGTGGTTGCTACAACCATTATCCACATACCACACAATTGACATTTTAGACGCAACAACTGAATGACAGGCAAAGAATAAGGTTCCTTCTTCTTCTGGTTGCTTGGCAAGGTTCACTATTTTAGTTCTTTTGGCATTACACTCTTTGATGGTATGCCCAAACCTATCACATTTTGTGTATTTTGGCTTGCCTTTAAACCAGCATTCTCTAGTGGAGTTTATCACAGATTTTGCAATTTGTACCTTCATCAGTTCAACTTTTCTTCACATTATTGGGTTTATTCTCCAATTTTTGCTTCACTTTGTTCTTCCAATTTTTCTTGAACTTAGGGTTACTAGATTTGGTGCTCTAAGGTTTACTACTTGACTTAATACTCAGACTAGAGAATGCTCTCTCTATCGAGTTCTCTAAATGCCTCTTAAGCCTTTGTTCATAGGCTTTCAGTGGTGCAATAACTTCATCTACACCACAGAGTCTATAATCCTGAGTTTGTCCAACCACAGACACAATAGAATCATAGAATCTAGTTAAACTCATCAGAATTTTATGGACCATTCTCTGTTTTGATAGCTCTTCAGCATGAGATTTCATTTGATTGCTAATTTCAAACAACCTAATGAGATATGTAGATAAGGACTCATCTTCACCCATTCTTAAGTATTCAAAATAGGCATTTGTCGGTTTGCCCCCGGAACTTCCTTAGAGATTCCAATTTCCCCCTGAATTTTTATTTTAGCTGACTACCCCCTGAACTTTTATAATTAGTCCAATTTCCCCCATGAACTTTAACTTTAGCCGATTACCCCCTTAAAACTTTATAAATAGCCAATTCCCCGTAGCATTAGATTTTAAAATTTTCATCCAATTTTCCATTCTTTTTGCCCCTATGTAGTTGTCATGTGTTGTCTGCGTGATCAAAATGGATAAAAAAATTGGAAACAATTTTTTAAAATCTAGCGTCAGGGGAGAAATTGGCTATTTATAAAAGTTCAGGGGGTAATCGGCTAAAATTAAAGTTCAAGGGGGAAATTAGCTAATTATAAAATTTCAAGGGGGTAATTGGCTAAAATTAAAGTTCAAGGGGGGAAATTGACAACTCTATACAAGTTTAGGGAACAAATCGACAAATATGCCTATTCAAAATCTCTCCTAAGGCTTTGGAGTTTAATTGATCTCACCTTCTTGTCACCTATGTACTCTCTTTGTAGCACATCCCTGGCATCTTTTGCAATTTCTTCATTGGCTATGCGAGGGAAAATCTCATTAGACAAATCTCAAAGGTGCTGCATACACTGTTCTAAAAATCCCCGCCTAGCGCCGCCTAGGCGCTAGGCGGTTGGCCACCGCCCCGATTAATGCCTAGGCGTTTGAAAATTAAGAAAGGGCGCCTAGACCTGTTGAGGCGCCCGCCTAGACCGCCTAGGCACCCGCCTAGCCCGCCCAGACCCGCCTAGGTTGTGACTCACTTAGATAGAAAATAGATAACTTTCATTTTGCATTTTATTTTTTCCAATAAATTGTAAGAGACTTGTTGAATACTTAAATGAATACACATTATATGCATGTTATCCATGTTTTCATTATGTTCCAATACCTTCTAATATATATGTTATTCTATTTTGTAGTTTATAATGACATTATATATATTGTAAGTATAAATAGACACTTATTTACACGAAATATAATAGATTTACTTAAATCCGCCTAGCCGCCTAGGCGTTAGGCCCCAGCTCGCCGCCCGACTAGCGCCTAGTGTCTTTTAGAACCTTGGCTGCATATAATATGTAATTACAGTAAACCTTTAGGATCTTAGCTTTTTTTGCTTATACGTTGTGTTTTTTTACCACTGGGTTTATTCCAGTGTGATGAAGAGAAAGAAGTCCATTAATTTCAAAGCCAAGTTCATCCAGAAAAAATGGAGGGTTATTGCTAGACAAGCATATTTCTTCACATGGAAGCACAAAAACTTTTGCAGCCTAAGACATACAGGCAGCCGCTACCTAATATAACCAGAGTCACACTTTTAGTTCAGGTAAAAGTTGAACAGTTCCCAAACGACTTTTGTCACACTTTGACAAAGGATCTAACGGTTAAAAACTTCACAGTATAGAATATGCAGAGTATTACTAGAAAATCCCTAGGAGTTGTTTTAAATAAATTCATTTCATAACTTACTTGATTTTGCATAACCAAGATTGTTGGAAATTCTGTGTAAGGGTTGGGAAAAGGGTAAGTGGCTCCCGTCTTAGGGTATCTGACTATAGCACTGTACACGGTGGCACGATCCCACTCGCTGTGAAGTATGCCACCATAGGGTCCTTTCCTTTGGGGAAAGTAGAATGGTTTGGGTAAATTTGGCTCCTGGTTGAATTGTGCATGTAACATGTTTCTAGAGTTCACCTTGTTGTTACTTCACAGTAATATTTCCAGTTGTGTAAAACTAGAAATCCACATCAGGATCCAGGACTAACACCATTAATTTATCCATGAATGTATTTCAGGACTTCTGTTGCACAAGTTATTACTTCATTGTGTACTAGATTTCCAAGCCTCCACGACATGCCCTAGCAAAAATATATATACAGTTAATTCCAAGCCTATATATACAACCAAACCAAGGTACTACTGTTGCTGCTTCTGCTTCTACTTGTTGATGTCATAACTCGAGACCTATACAGTGAAGCTCCAGTCCCTAGATTATAGTTAGCCATATATACAACATCTCACTGCATGAGTAAAACAGGAGAATGTCAATCTTAATTTCTCACCCAACATCCTTGTAGACCTATGTGGTCCTAATGGCGTGTTTACGCATTCGGAATGGAGGTAGAAGAAATGGAATCGAATTCTTCTGTGGCTGATTCTCGCGTTTACCAAATTTTGGGAATGTGAAATAATAGTGGGCTCCACCCAAAATCAGGGATCAAACTCATAATATTCCCGGAATTGAATTACCAACAAGGATGAGGTATTTGAATTTCGGATGAAAGCTAACATCCAGAATTAGAATTTTCGATCGAAACTACCCTTTCAAATTTAACCCCTTCCATCTGCCTCCCGCGATTCAACCACCCAAAGTGCACCCATTCCCACCCCTGAACCAACACATACCACTGCAGCACCTCCCAGACTGCTAATACCCATCACCAACCCACCCCAAAAATTCTACCCAACAGACCCAGATCCAAACTCGAATGGAGGGAGAGAGAGAGAGATGGAGAGGGAGGTTGACGCGTCGGCAGCAACAAGAGTTGGTGTTTGGGGACGATCGGAGAAACAAATTGAGGAGGATGTAGAGGGAGAGTTTGGTTCTGGTGGAACCGTGGAGGTTCCATAAATTTCTGTTGAGTTTTAACTCTTTAAAACACATATACTAGTGTGAAATTGTTTAAAAAATTAAAATTTGTCTATTATAAATTAAGGATATTTTAATAATCAACCTAATTTTCATTCCAATTGAAGTGAATTAGTAAACAACTTATATGGACTCAACATCATTTCTACTCCGATTTCAGACAATTTTAGTAAACAACTTCAACGGGAATCTGATTATGATTCCACCTCATTTCAATTCATCCTCAATCCAATTCCTCCTCAATTCAATTCCTCTCAATTTGATTACGGATTAGTAAACGCGCCCTAAGTAACTACAATAAGCAATATACTACATTTGGTCCCAACCTTCATTCACTTCACCAGCTAGCTCGGAAAATACTTGGCTTCGTGCATGCATGGATGGAGTTGTTTGTCCTCATCTTATCTGTCAACCACATTCTTACCTGTATACGTATCAAACTGTGATTTACAAGTAAAAGAATATTGATTTTCTTTAACTATAAGGAGCCGAGCAATGTTCAATATGCACTTATAGCAGCAGGAGTAGTAGAACCTGCCTTTAAGGCCTTAAATTCCACTTAACAAGATAGAGGGTCGCTTAGGGTTAATCTGCAGGTGGTTTGATGGGATCTGAAAATTGCCATTTGATCAAACAACCACACCATAACATAATGGCATTGAAGTTTTTTCTTTCTTTTTTGGTGAAGTTTTCTGTAAAACCCAAAGACCATAACATCTAGGGTTTAATATCACCTATGGTTTCCCCGTAATTATTGCTGTGCGGTGGCATGTTTCAAGAAGGCAAGACAAGTTTGCGTGATTGGACCTTCCCTACAAAAACGTAGCATCTTAGAGGAATAGGATCCTATCCAGATCCTCTTTGTGAGGATCCCGAATATCACTTCATCGTGTCCGTTCATCTGTCATCCTGCAGCCAGTAATTATTTTGAATTTTTTATTAAAATTGAACACAAACAGTACTTGACGAAAACTAACCGCATAATATACGATAAACGAACACGATGAAGTGATCTCCAAGATCCTCACTAAAAAGATCCCGAGAGAATCCTCATCCCATGTTAGGTGTACTGTAAGCCATTGCATGTTGGCGGTTGGCCCTTAATCCTTTCACGTTTTGTCACCCCTAAGGCTAGATGTGTACTTGGCCATTCCAATTAAGCTAGCTCTTCAAACTCACAATTCACATTAATGGCCTTTAATCCTTGTATGATTACCAACATTTTCCTTTGTTCTCAACTCCGTTGTTTGATTCTTCCCTCAGATAGACATATAGGTAAACACATGTGGGTTTAACGTTAATCACCTACAAACTTGACTTCCAACGAGGGTCCTCTGGGCAAAAAGCAACTTTATGCAACAGAATCACCGTCGCGCGGCACCTCAATCCAATAGTTAATATTATATGACATGTGAGAAAATCCAATAATTGATAGTATATGACATGTGAGAAAAACTTACATATGTCATGTTTTAGTAAATGAAATGCTACATGATGTTTATTGACAACGGTAATTGTACACCCTAAGACAATCAACTTGTCTATAAATACAACCATAGTTGCAATTCTCAACGTTTTTAAAGAACAAACGTACTGTCTAAAAAATAATTGTAAAATTGGTTATGTGCTCAATTATGTAACATGACAATTGAGATTAAGATTTACATCGAGACATCCAACTTTTTAGGAGAGAGAGGGAGAGAGAGAGAATCCTTGGTATTTAAGTTGGTAGGTGGTAGTATATATTAGAAAGTTGAAGGAAAGAGAAGTAAAATGTGGATGTGGGTACAAACGAAAGTATCACCATCTGGCCAGCTTTGGTCGCATCCATGATCCCTCACTTCTTTACCTTGTACTTGTGGCAACTTCAGTTAAGTCTATTTTTCTGGCTCTTGTGGACACGAAATTGGGTTTGGTACTCACTCATTTCCAATCAATTACACCTTTGCATGCACAACCGACTAGTTTACCAAAAATGTAGGAAAATCACATATTTTTCTTAACTTAAAAAAAAATAAAAAATAAAAAATAAAAAAAATATATTTATGAACTTGCCATAAGGTGGAATTGTGATGTACACTTGAGATGTAAAAATTTATTATACTACCAATCACACCCATGGATATTATCTCAACTTAATTCTCCTTGTATATCTTGAAAGGTGTTAGTTTTTGTCACAAAATGTCTTTAATACAACTATGATCAAGGAGAACGATTCAAACTGTTAAATCCGATAACTATAGATACTTGTCTGAATTGAATTAAAATCCAAACGCTTACTTTAAATAGAATATTACTAGAAAGTATTTGACAACACTTTCTATAATCGTCAACCACCTTGTAGTTAACTGTTTTTTTTTTTTTTATATTATTATTAAGGACAGAAAGACATAGGAATTAATTATTTGTAGGCATTTCAAAAGATGATGTTAGAAGCAGTGTTCTAAAAATCGGCCTAGGCGGCGCCTAGGCGCTGGGCGAGGTTGTGCCGATGCGATTAGGTCCGAATCGTTCAGAAAAATCAGGGAGCTGTTAGGCGCCCGCCTAGGCGCTCTTAGGCGGCCTGGGCGGTCTAGGCGGGTGTCTAGGCGGTTGTCTAGGCGGCGATCAAGGCGGAGTGAAATGGTTTGCTGGGAAGAAATTTGCCGCTTCAACTCCCTCTCTCTATGCAGTAGCTGTCGCGACTCCCTCTCTCTGAATTTTGAAATCCATCGAAGAAGAGGAAGCAAAAAAAAAAAAGAAGGGAGAACTTAGATTTATAGAGGGAAAACGGAAAAATAAGAAGAAGAAGAGGAAATGAAAAGAAGATGAAGAGGATGAGGAATCGGAAAGAACAAAAAAGAATAGAAATATCTAGTTTTCAAGGCGTCATAATGGAATCCTTGGTTTGGGAGTCTGACTATCTTGGCAGATGTGAGGCATGGGGACTAAGGTTGGAGGGGAGGGGTCACACCACACACTGTGGGTGGCACACAGATTTAATATTTTGATGTTGACTTGTCTACACTAGTTTCTTAACGATGAGGAAACCTAATCATACAAAACTACCAAGCTAATTTAGAGTTCAATTTCCTTAATTAACTGTTAATTTAATTACATGATGTCGTTCATTTCAAGAAACGGTTGTGTAGCTATACCACACACGTGGTGCCATATGAAATGGGGAAGGATGCATATGCACCTTTTCATAATTCTCTTTAGGGTTTATATCACAAATGGTCCCTGAAATTGACCTCATCAATCATGATGGTCCCTGAAATTGAAAATCGATCAATGTAGTCCCTGAGTTTTAACTCGCGAATCAATGTGGTCCTTCTGTTAGTGTTCCGTCCAAATTAACTTTAAAAAAAGGTTAGAGAACCAATTTTTCATGGTAAAATGATAAAAAATAACCCTGTTACTTATAATTTTATTTACCACCTCTCTTTTCTTTTTTCCATCTTCACTTTTCTCTCCATTTTTTCATGGATTTGGTGCTAAAACTAAAATAAAAACAAAAAAAAGTGGTTCTCTAACCTTTTTTTGGTCATTTTACCATGAAAAATTGGTTCTCTAACCTTTTTTTAATGTTAATTTGGACGGAACACTAACAGAAGGACCACATTGATTCGCGAGTTAAAACTCAGGGACTACATTGATCGATTTTCAATTTCAGGGACCATCATGATTGATGGGGTCAATTTCAGGGACCATTTGTGATATAAACCCCTCTCTTTATTATGAACCACCCAAGGGATTTTTACTTTTAATTTTAAAAAATTAGATATAGTCATTCAAAATGTTAAGTTATATGGTATATATGTTTTATGTGTTTTTAAATTTTGGACTTGTTGGATATTCTTTTTGTATTTTATCATTCTTTTATTATCTTATTGACATACTTCATACAAGTATATTTTTTGTAAGTGTTAATATGCACTTATTTACAAGATATACAAGAAATTTACCTAAATCCGCCTAGGCCGCCTAGGCGCCAGCCCGCCGCCTAACTAGCTCCTAGCGTTTTTTAGAACCTTGGTTAGAAGTAAGGCTTTTGGATGGTAAAGTTGAGGAATAGTGGGACTCACCGGTCACCATCTATTATTATATTCATATAAACTCCCTGTAAACTATCATAATATTATAATAGTTCTTTTTTATTGCAATACAAGATTTAGGGGGTGTTTTATTAGAGCCAACAAGATACTCTCTGGATCATTTTGGTGAGAATTCTGAGGATTCGTGAATCGTGTTCATTCATCATACATCGTGCGGTCAATTTTTATCAAGCACTGTTTATATTTATTTTTAAATAAAAATATTTAAAACGATTTCTGACCGCACGATGTACGATGAACAAACATGATTCACAAATTCCCAAGATCCTCACAAAGAGGATCCAACGAGGATTCGGACTCTTATTAAAGTAGTTCTCACATTGAGTAGAACGAGCATGAAGTTGAGTTAGACTGAAAAATAACAATGGTCGAACATACATTTTTGTTTGAGAGTGGTGTAACAAGCGATGTGGCCCTTACTAAATAATTTTACACAAATTACAACAAGATTGGAAGTGCAAAAGTAAATATTCTTTATGGCATTTGAGCTAAAAAATTATTTAGGAAGTTGAGCTGTTTTGTAGAATGTACCTTTTTTTTTTTTTTTTCACTTGATTAAAAATTTCATTCAGCTAAAATATAACTACAAATGGTGTTTTCTACAAACAAAAAAAAAGCCTCGAATAACTAGTTGCTCTCACGTCTCACGTCTCACGTCTCACCAATCACCATTAATCTTTTATGTTTTCTGGTGAACTATCTCTCACTATTTATTATAGGTTAGTGTGAATTTAAATGCCAGAAAGCAAACGTCCATTTCTAAGTAGTAAAGTAATATACACAATCATCACAACAGATCATAACACGACTATCAGGGGATGTTTGTTTGCTCTCACTAATTTTCACTATTAGTCTAGTTCCGTGTTTGTTACCGTGTGAGACAAACGTTAATGAGATTAGCCGAGACTCGCCCAGACTAAGGGCGTTGCTAGAGGTTCTTATCAAGAGTCCCCGAAAACCATGGAACTAGCTAAGACATTGGTTCTTCTGCTCTACTGCTAGCACCCCCTCTTTGCTCTCTGTCCTTTCTCCTACTCCAGCCTCTCTTTGCAACCACCAGACCACCACCACCAGAAGCTCGACCCCAATCTCCGCGTTCGCGCGTGACCCAGACTCAAAGTCAGGATCGGGATTAGAGCGTACCAAATGCCCAAGTACCAGTTGGGTTTTCGTCGGTAGTGGAAAGAAGCTGAGCGTCACCGTCACGCTTACGACAGACCTAGTGGCAATTTCGATTTCAATTGTGAAATTTAGGATTTATGTTTTGTGATTTGTGAGAAGAGAGAGGGGCTATGACACGAAAAGAGGGGGTATGACGGGAAAAGAGGGAGAGGGGGTGAGACGGGAAAAGAGGGAGACGGAAAGGGAAGAGAAAGGTTTCACAAGAGAGAGAAAGTTCTAGAACAGGAAAAGAAAAAAAAATTACTTGTTAGGATTAAGTACCTAAAACCCTCCAAACTTTTAGTGTCATTCCAAATTGGTCTTAACTTTTTTAAACATTCCAAACAAGTAACTAACCTAATGAAAATGTCACATATGTTAAGCCCCAATTAATTTTTCAAACATAGATTGTATTCAAAACCCACCAACTAGGTATATTATGATCAACATTAATATTAATTGCCTTAAAAACTAAATTTTAGACATAGAACATATAATATGGAACCCAATTATCAAACGGGCATTGAATTGAATCGAAAATGGA
This sequence comes from Cotoneaster glaucophyllus, assembly GCA_036320875.1. NCBI lineage: Eukaryota > Viridiplantae > Streptophyta > Magnoliopsida > Rosales > Rosaceae > Cotoneaster > Cotoneaster glaucophyllus. The sequence continues at coordinate 24,065,058 of CM070059.1, read as the reverse complement.
CCAAATTGAAATTACATCAGGAGGGCAATCTTCTACAAAGGAGACGGGTTAAGAATTCAGATAAGGTTTTGACAAGCTTGCTCCTACTCATGAGTTTTTCTCATACGCCGATTCTAAGCTCAAAAAGCTTCTAGTTCTTCTTTGTGGCAGCAAAGATGGTGGTGACCGCATTATGGCAGTCAATATCATTTCAGCAACCTCCACAACATTCTTCTTGATATTGGCGGCTTGAGTTGTAGTGTGGAGTTGGTGGTTCTACGTTCGGTTTGGAGATGATGGTACGATGGGAGTGGTGGTGACTGCTAGTTGGTGAATGATGCTTCCATGACCTGCTATTGATTTTGGAGAGAAAATAACCTCTAGTTAATTAATAGATTTTTAACTAGGGTTTACAGATGTGTTGTTTTGAATATGTTAGGTACTTGTTTGGAAAGTGCAAAAAAGTTGAGACTAATTTGGAATGACACTAAAAGGTTAGGGAGTTTTAAGTACTTAATCCTACCTTTTATTATCCTACTTGTAGTCTAATACTGCACCAAACGCATTACTAAGTTAATCCAGCTTAGTCTATCCTGAGCCAGTCCAACTCAACCCCTAAAGTTAGTCTAGTTCGAGATAATCTGATGCAACGTATGCACTCAAATCATACTTCCGTATTCCAAAACAAAATTGGTATTAATTGGAATTACAAATTACAGAAAGGAGAATTTCTCAAAACGACAGACAAACCTTGCGTTTTGGCAACTGTCCCACAGAGGAAGAATCGGCACGTTGTTTGTTATCCAGATCTTCGTAACGGCACCGTCGGCATTCCATTTGTATTGTCACCCATTTACCCGTTCAATTTCACCCCAGTCGTCGGGACCACCAACACAGTAACACAGTAAAAGGTAATTCCAAGGCACCCCACCGGACCCACCCCAACCTTCTGTATAATTTTCCCTTTTTTATAAAAGGAAATCTGAGCCGTCCAACAGATCACTCCCTCAACATCCCTCTTGGATCTCACACTTTCCACTCTCTTTTGAAAACCAAAAATGGCAAAAAGGAGAGAAAGCACACACTCTGTGCGTGTGTGCGTGCACTGCTTTAACCTTCTCTGTACTCTGTAGAGAGAGAAAGAGGAGATAGTGAGATGGAGGACTGCAACTGTAAGCGAATGGCGGCCATGGACGACTCTACCACAGCAGCCGTATCAAAGAGGAGAAAGATCACTGCTTCAACGCCGCCATTGCCTCCATTGCCGCCAAGTCCAACAATGCTTCAGCTCCTCGACTCCCCCCATTCATGCTCCAGCTTTTGCTCCGATCACTCTCCGCCTCCCTCCTCTTGCTGCTCTACCAACGATCATAACGACGTCGCCGCCGCCCGCAGCTCGCCGCTCCTAGATCTGGAGGTGAATCCCGCCTCCCTAGCTCGCACCGAGCTTCGAATTTCTCTTCCCCCTTTCTTTCTGTTTGAAAACGAGGAGACAAATAGAGGAGAGAGAAACTAGCGAATGGAAAACTGTAATAGTTGATTTTTTTCATTTCCGTTAGGATTTTCTCAGGAAACAAACAGACGCTTACTCTCTCTCTCTCTCTCTCTCTCTCCATTATCCTTCAATTTTACGTTTCTAAGATTTTATTGCAATGTTTAACAAATTCGAATTTAAATTTCAAAATTCATTGCACCGTTTGCAGGCCAAGAGTTTCGAAACGGCATTCTCCAACTCGACCTCCATCACCAACAATAAATTCAGGTTTCACTTCTCATTGCTTCATCATAATTTCCGTCTTCAATTTCTCCAAACCGAATCGTATTTTTTTCAGGTTAATTTTTGTTTCATCAGCAGGGAGACGACGCCGTCGAGCGAGCTGTGCCTGGACTCGAACGAAATGTCATCGCCGGCGCCGGCGGTGTCTCACCGGCGGAGAATCCCGGTCAGCAAATCGCCTCCGAGTGAAGAGATCGAAGAGTTGTTCGCCGCCGCCGAGAAGTACGAGCATAAGCGCTTTACAGAGAAGTGAGTACTTTTTTCACTTTTCCATTGTCTTATCGTATTTTTTAAATTTTCTATTTCGTGTGCTGCACTCAACCGCCGCAGGAGACGGAAATCGGAAATCCTAACTAACAAACAACTTCCCCCTTTTTGATCGGTTTCCAATTGGGTTCGGAATCTGGTGCAGGTACAACTATGATATCGTCAATGACGTGCCTCTGGAGGGTCGGTACCAGTGGCAGTGGGTTCGTTTGAAGTCATAAGCAATTCAGTTAGCTCTAGAGAGAGAGAGCAGATGAGAGACAAGGGCTATGTAGAACAAAAGTAGCCATGCAACTTGTAATTTTATGCATGGAGATGGAGGTGGCAGTGGTGGAGGAGAGTTTGCTTACGGACTTCTCTTTTCTTTTCATGTCACTACAAAAACAAATGCAAGTTTCTAATTCTCTGCAAATCCTCCCAACTTTTTTCCAGATTTGGATTCCCCCATTAACCACATTTGGTAATTACTTTTTTTTTTTTTTGTTTTTAGCTTTGGAAGAAAAGGGATTTTTGTTTGGGTCTGTTTTGGGATTTTGTGGGTGTGTGAATCTCTCTCGAAACTTTTCCTTTTTTTTTTTGTTTTTCTATCAGCTTTTTAGTTTTTTTTTTTTTTTTTTTGTTAGTGGTTTAGTCTGCCTTTCTTATCTTTTGTTTTTGCGTTTGAGGGTTTTTGGCTTTCCGAATATGCCCTTTCATGTGAATGGTAATGATTCGTTATGTTGCTTACAGCGGGGACCAAACTAATTATAGTTTGGTTACCAAGGCGTCACTTAGTACTACGGTCTAGTAGTATTCATTTTCACTAATCAGTTAAATGTTTTCAATTCTTACCAAGGACGAATTTGAACCACATTATTGCTAGCAATGTGAGGCTTAGCCCACTCTCCCCTTCCCACCCCCTTAGTTAAATAATATCGTTTGTTAAAAAAAAAAAAATTGGCATCTCTTTTTACCCAAAAAAATAAATAAAATTGGCCTCTCATTTTAGAAGAGTCATCCACAAACTCCTCTAACATGTGTCATCTCGTGCTAATAATGTATTTCTATTATATAAATTATTGTATTAGTGACTCGAGACGTCAAAAAGACAATTCAATTACTCCACTTGCCGGCTTATGTGAATGTGGATTAACGAATTCGTTGTTGGAAATTTATAAGGCTAGAATTGTTCAAGATTTTGAATATTTTAATATATAAACTATTTGGGCAAATTAAAAACAGAAAGATTTATCTAAATGTTTTATATAATTATAGGTTTTGGCTTCTCTATTAGATTCCTAGAGATAAAACAAAGTGAAAAGGATGAGCTACCTCTCTACTAGGAGTAATAGAGCGGATTGCAGTCTACCAATTCATTCTATCATATTTTAAGGGGAGTTTTAACGAAACACTCTCGAAACTGTTCACTTTTAACAAAAATAATATTTTTACTCTAAAAAGCCACTCCTGGTACTATTCACTTAAAACACTTTTTTGTCATTTTGATTAAAACTTACAGTTTTCAAGCTCTTTTCATAGTTTTCCTAATTTTAAATGATTAAAAGTGCAAGTGGCCCTTTACCATAATGACGAAGAGGAGTCATTGCACCACGGTGTGAGTTCGAATATAAACATATATAATGTAGTACTTTTCCATGAAGCACTTGAATTCTAATTAAACATTTTTTTATGCTTCTAACAACAATGTTGCTACCAAGTGTGATTATGAGCAGACTTATACATTACTTTCTGCATAAGCAATCCACCAATTCCAAACGGGTTCTTAAAAATGAGAATATTGAGAAGGGATGTGCCATTCGCACATCCGTTTTTACTTCTTACACATCTTTTTAATTTGCGGTCGTCCGATTAAATGAATTAAAGAATATCAAATAACAAGAATTAACAAGAAATGTGTGAGAAGTAGAAAAGAGTGTATGAATAGCACACCTCTATTGAGAATCGTTTTTGCCATTTCAAAACATTTTTTTATCTGAGGGTAAGTTCGTTTAAGCTACACAATGAGAATCTAATTTGGTATCAAATTCGTCATCTACGTAATTCGAATTTAAAATCTCTCACTTACAAATAAAACAAAAACAAAATGTAATAGTGAGTGACCAAAAAATAAAAATACGTTTTAAAAGAAATACCACCGGATAGCTGCTTCTGAAAAGGTGGATTCAGTCACTCACTCATTTAGTCATTTCACACTGCAGAGGGAGGAGGAGAGAGCGAAAGGGTGGCAGAGGGCATTGTCGGACACAAATGCGATGCAAAGCAAAGCCAGACGAACAGGTACATGCATTTCGACATGATTACACACGTGTCAAAAAGCCAATAATCAATCAATCCACTCTCTATATCCATGTGGGGTTTGCTTGCTTCCGCCCATTCTGTCTTCCTTCTTCTAGCTTCTCCTTTGCCTTTTCCTATGAAGTACCCAAAATAGATTAAACAAAAAACAAGACTGAAATAAACAACTCTACAAACCTTTTTAGGGGAAGGGGTCTCTATTTTTTGAAGAAAAAAAAAAATAGTTGTGAGACCCACTTCACATCAAACTTCAATGATCCGAACCATGTATTTTTGTAAGTCTTGATTTATAGATCATTCTTGCAAACATTCGATTCAATTCAAAACCATCTACCGATTTAATTATCATGATAAAATTTCAATGTTTCTTAGAGAACAAAGTGTTCGTCAATTTCTATGAACTCGTTTAAATGCCTCAAATATTTCCAATTTGGCCAATATTTTGTAAGGATGATCAATTAATGTAAGATCTCACATCGCCTAGGGGTGTGGATCATGTAAGCCTTATATGTATATTCTCATCTCTACCTAACACGAAGCCTTTTGGGAGCTCACTGGCTTCGGATTCCGTAAGAACTCCGAAGTTAAGCGAGTTCGCGCGAGAGCAATCCCATAATGGGTGACCCACTGGGAAGTTCTTGTGTGAGTTCCCAGAAACAAAACCGTGAGGGCATGGCCGAGGCCCAAAGCGGACAATATCGTGCTACTCGCAGAGTTGAGCCTGGGGTGTGGTGGAGCCCGGGTCGGGATGTGACAATTTGGTATCAGAGCCAATCCATGGCCGGAAGTGTGCCGACGAGGACGTCGGGCCCCTAAGGGGGGTGGATTGTAAGATCCCACATCGTCCAGGGGTGTGGATCCTGTAAGCCTTATATGTGTATTCCCTTCTCTACCTAACACGAGGCTTTTTGGGAGCTCACTGGCTTCGGATTCCGTAGGAACTCCGAAGTTAAGCGAGTTCGCGCGAGAGCAATCCCATGATGAGTGACCCACTGGGAAGTTCTCGTGTGAGTTCCTAGAAACAAAATCGTGAGGGTGTGGCTGGGGCCCAAAGCGGACAATATCGTGCTACGGCGGAGTCGAGTCCGAGATGTGGTGGAGCCCGAGTCGGGATGTGACAATTAATCCCCATTTTTTATTAAAAAAATAATAGAAATCCCTTTCTTAAAAGGCTTTCAACAACCTTACATAGGAAGATTATATTCACATATCCCAGATTACTTTTCCCACACTTTTTTAATTTTTTAATATTTTTCTATCAAGTGCTAGTGGTGTATGGAAAATATTAAAAAATTAAAAGATGATGGAAGAAGTAATTTAGGGTGTGTGAATATAATCTCACCCCTACATATATATATACACACACACACACACACATAGGAAGATTATATTCACACATCCCAAATTACTTTTCCCACACTTTTTTAATTTTTTAATATTTTTCTATCAAGTGTTAGTGGTGTATGAAAAATATTAAAAAATTAAAAGATTATGGAAGAAGTAATTTAGGGTGTGTGAATATAATCTCACCCCTACATATATATATATATATATATAAAATCTATTTTTAAGTCCCTAAATCGGATTTTATGATGAATAAAGTTGATATGTTACATTACTTATCATATTATATATGTAGCGGTACAAAGAATGTGATTCGACAAGCGATAATCTTTTTTAAATCAATTTTAAAATTCTATAAAGATTTAAACTTGAGTGCACAATGAGAGCACATATATTTTTTTTATAAAATACGATTGCCCCAACATCAACAACTTAACAATTACACGATGGATGGCACTTGTATGCTAAATCTTTGGAACCACGTCAATGGATGTCATCATGTCACTTACACATATAACTCCACAATTTATTAGAAAATTTGGTTTTAAAGTATGATTAGTGTGATCAATAGTACTATGATCTAATGATATTTATCATTATTTGGAAGTAAAAGGTCTCATGTTTGACTCATTTGGATGTCAAATTGATACCTAATTATTACAGATGGCAGAATGTGTGACTTAATGTCACATCCCGGCCCGGGGCGGATCACTTCCCGGGCCCGCTCCACCACCGTAGCACGATATTGTCCGCTTTGGGCCCCGACTACGCCCTCACGGTTTTGTTTCTGGGAACTCACACGAGAACTTCCCAGTGGGTCACCCATCATGGGAGTGCTCTCGCGCGCTACTCGCTTAACTTCGGAGTTCCCATGGAACCCGAAGCCAGTGAGCTCCCAAAAGGCCTCGCGCTAGGTAGGGATGAGAATATACATATAAGGATCACTCCCCTGGGTGATGTGGGATCTCACAATCCACCCCCCTTAGGGGCCCGACGTCCTCGTCGGCACACCACGGCCAGGGTTAGGCTCTGATACCAAATTGTCACATCCCGGCCCGGGGCGGATCACTTCCCGGGCCCGCTCCACCACCGTAGCACGATATTGTCCGCTTTGGGCCCCGACTACGCCCTCACGGTTTTGTTTCTGGGAACTCACACGAGAACTTCCCAGTGGGTCACCCATCATGGGAGTGCTCTCGCGCGCTACTCGCTTAACTTCGGAGTTCCCATGGAACCCGAAGCCAGTGAGCTCCCAAAAGGCCTCGCGCTAGGTAGGGATGAGAATATACATATAAGGATCACTCCCCTGGGTGATGTGGGATCTCACACTTAAGCCCAAACCCCTCATCCCTAAGTGTAAAATATCATTGCATAAAGAACGATGAGTGTTTCAATGTAAGCACCAATTGATCGGGCTTGTAAGGTCGTCCAATAAAAAGTTGTTACACAAGTGAGGATTCATTAACCAGTGCTTGTAAGAGAGAGTGGGGCTTTATCCTTACATTCCCCTTCAAAATATATTATTTTAATATTATAAAAGAAAATTGTTATTAGCATTAAAAAAAGTCAGCATATTATCGTGAAAAGAATTTTGTGGCTAATGATTTGGCTCGTTTGGGTTTGTCATGCAATTTAGGTTCAACATTTTTTGAACAAGCTCCTCCTTCTTGTCATCAGTTACTAGTTGTAGATATAGCTGAGATCTCGTGGCCTAGTGATATTCTATTGTAATCTTCTTCTCTTTTTCGGGCCTATGCCCCATTGTCAACCAAAAAAAAAAGTCAGCATACTCTTCTTACTTATTTCATGGATTAAATAATAATTTTTGTAGTGTTAATAGCACTTCCCAAAAAACTATCCTAACTATTTAACATATGAAATTATGTTAATAACCCATTATGTGCGAGAGGTTTGAAAAATATTTTAGGGACCTAATTTTCATTCGGTGATAATTCAGAGACTAAGGGCTAGTTTGGTATTGTGCTTTTAAGAAAACTAATTTTGCTAAGTTGTGAGAATAAACAACTGTAAAATAAAGTTGTTCGAGTGTTTGATAAACATTTTTTTTGTAAAAAAAATAGTGTATGGGTGTTTGGTAAACTTTTATAAAAATTCCTGTGAATATGTTAAATAATTAAAAAGATATGATATAATAATTGTCAAAGAGAATAATACGGGGGGAAATGATTGTAATTTTGTAAAATATATGGGGGTATAATTGCCATTTAAAAATTTCATTAAATGGACACTAATTACTATGCTTTGAAAAAAAAAACTCTTTTTTTTAGATGCATGATAGGCTCTGTTTCTGCTTTTCTACTGTCATTAACAACAGCTTTTTTTAAAATGAATTTTTATTTTTTGTTTTATCAAACATATTTGATGTTCCATATTTTTTAATAAAATGTTTTTTTTTTTAAAAAGGCACCACAATTCCAAACCAGCCCTACAAAATGTATCATTCCATTCACAGTATTCACGAAGCAAAACATATGAAAACAAGAAAAACAAAGGATGCATCTAACTTTAAGTAATGCTAATGAGGAAAAGAAAAATGAAAACCCAAAAAGCTCAACTTCCTCCCCCAATATCCCAATTCGATTTCAGAGATAATGTTAATGAGAAAAAAAAATGAAAACCCAAAAAGCTCTTAATGGAAAATGGAACTATTTTTCTTTTTCTTCATAGATTTCGGCATTCCCGAGGTCTTTTTTTCCTCTCTTCCCTTCACAGATTCTCTTCCGCCCCGGCCCCCCCCCCCCCAGCAGCCATTTTGTGGGTTGCCATGGTCATGGCTTTGGTGCCTCCCGCCCAAATTCGGTCCCTTGCCTCCTCCTAAGGTCTTTGTCCTCCACTGAGATTAGATATAATATATCTAATATATTTTTTTTTATGAGAAGTTTAGGTGTTTTTTAAAAAAAATAAAAAAATTATTTTTTTTGCCACGTGGCACACAAGTGGCAGCCACGTGATACAAATGTGGTAGTCACGTCAGCTCTTAATAGATTAATGAAAGAAAAATGTAACGAAGGTACTGTATTGAAATAAAATAATAGGTGAGGTATGAAAGTGAAATGTTTTAAAGATGTTTATGGGGTTATAATAGACCTCAAACTTGAGGGGGTATTATGTAATTTACCCAAGAATTAAAGAATGAAGAATTAGGAAAGAGAGAGAGAGAGAGGGGGAGAGAGTTGGTTTGACGTGCAATGAAATGGTGGAGTGGTGGCCGATCGATGCCTTTTCTTGGTTTGCTTGCTTGCTTTCGATCTGATGCACCTAAATTTCAATGCAAACTCTCTCTCAGTCTTGTCACTTGAGCGAGATAGAGATAGGGGTGGGGATTGGTAAAAGAATGTTGCTTGCTTATTAATGAAGGTCGTTGGTGCTTCGATTTTGTGTTACCAAAATTGATTAATTATAAAGATTTTACATTATTTTTTAAAAATGGATCAGCTAATAGCTTTACCAGGGGATTCCACCATTTCGGCTATCATGAGTACTTATAAAGGCATTTCAGTATTTTCCTGACCATCATCATGTGATTCACAAACGTAAAAAATCGAACTCAAGACGTGATTAATTATATAGATAAAGGTATCATTTTACCTTATGAACTAGCATTTTTTTTTTTGTATATTAAGGAACTTGACTTGTTAAAATTGGTCCCTTTGTCATTTAATACCGTCTGATTTTCCGTTAAAATGTCAAATGTCAGCAATGTAGACCAATAAAAACACTTTACATGGAATAAAAATTAAAAAAAAATTATGTAAAACAAAAAAAATTAATATAAATGCTAGATTATACTGTAATCAAATATAAACATTTTATAATTCATAAAAATAAAAGAAAAACTTAAAAAATATACACACTCATAACTCATTGTCATCACCCCTTTTACCCACAAGGGCCGCAACTGCCATCGTCAACAAGCTGCCCATTTGGGCCACTCCCAATTCCCAAATACGCCAACCCCCTTCCCCGACAACCCATCAAGTCCCAACACCACTTCTCTGTTATGTTCTTGTTAACACATTGATCATAATTAGTGATATATTAGTAGATTAAATAATGAGTATTAGTGAGTGATTAGTCATTGCCAGCTGGCAATTGGGTTTTTAGTACCATATTCTAGACGCAATCGCGACATCAAAATATCGAATCGAGTCTATGGTTTATATAAACCAAATTCACTCCAAATACTCATCCAAATTATTCGAATAAACCAAATACCAAATTTGTTTTAGTGGGTCATTTCACTCGTTGAAAATCCCAAACTCATTCTAAGAAACTACAAGTGGCTTGATCCCTCAAAACGGGTACGTAGGCAATTTAGGCATTTGCTGAAATACAACCACAAAATCAAACAAACACTCAAATTCCAAAGTTACGGTCTATTCATATTGAAATTAAAGGGTTTTCCTTTTTAAGATTGTTTTAATAGACGCATAGTCCTTTTAATGGGTTTGGTAGGGTGTGGGGTCCACGGTCTTTTTAATAAAAAAAATGAAATATTTTAATTTAATTGGACAATGGAGTGGGTCCCGCGTTTTTCATGTTTGCAGTTAACGATCAATTTAACAGATTAACTAAGGGAAGTTTGACATTGCACCGAATTCGTAAGTTGATGTATAACATTGCAATGTTGAAAAGATGTGATATAAATTTGTAATGCGACCCAAATTGAAGTGATAAAATGTGATTTACCCATTTATCATAATTTTCTTTCTCTACCATGAATCTTGTATTAACTAATTGGAATAAGCGCTAATTTTAGTACAAGTAGATTAACCCAAAGAATTTGAGTTCGAAATCGTTGAATTCGACCCTACAGTTGACAGGACAAGGATCCTAGGGATCCTCATATCCTATCCGTTTATCGTACATCGTGCGACCTGCTTTCGTTAGGTACTTTTTGTGTTTAATTTTAAATAAAAAAAATTAAAATAATTTATGGTCGCACGATATACGATAAATAACGAATATGATGTTTGGATTCCTAAAATCCTCACAAAGAGGATTCAGATGGAATCCAAATCCAGTTGACAATTGTGTTGTAATAATTGAACTGGCATTCTAATGCACGTTGTTGAGTGAGATCGAACACATAGTTTGACTAAAATTTGTCCTACTTCAAACTCTCACAAATATAAAAAGACGATAACTTACTTGATCATGCCATTCATAAATGATTAAGAATAATAACATATAGGTAATGTATTGGTGAGTGAAAATTGCACAGATCATACGACTAGTGCGAATGGTACTAATAGATACGCTTGACGTAACTTGGTGCAAGATTGTTGTGGATTAGGAAATGTGATAATATGGGGGGTAATCTTAGGAAATGTGAAATAACATGGGGGTTAATCTAGAGACTGGGTTGGGCTTCATTTTTGCTCATACTGGGTTCGGGTCTGAGGAGGGCTTGCCTAACTTTCATGGACATATGTGTTTATTCGAGCCTACAGGATGAATTACTACATCACTAACAAAAAACAAACAAAAATTGATGAATTACTATATTATATTATATTCTTTCTAAAACAAACAATGGTCAATTTAACCAACTAATACTACGATTCGGTGGAACTTCTTTCACTAGTAAATGAGATCTCAAATAACTCACAAGATCGCACGAACATATTAAGTTGGTGTTGAATTTGATACCTAATTATAGTAATCCGAACTTTTCGTTTAATATTCTTTCTTTTGGAAGGAAGTGTCTTTACTAGACAATTTACATTTATATTTAATATGGAGCGCTATTGTATATACTTATATTTGACACCTTCTGCACATGCTCATCATCTCGAATTGAGTCATAACATGACATTGAAGGAAGAAATTATCTGTGAACTGAAGATAAAAACATTATATTTGCTTATATTTCCAGTAAAATATATTTTTAATTTGTAATGGAAAGAAATCAATGCTCGGGAGGCAATCAAGGGGGGCATTCATTAAATATGGGTGCTCTCAATTAGTATAACTAGAATCCTCCAACAGCTCGTTTGGAAGTGCTTTTAAATATGGGTGCTCTCAATTAGTATAACTAGAATCCTCCAATAGTTACGTGCTTCTTCTAGGAAGCACTTTAAGTGTTTTTTTTAGGATTTACTTGTATTTTTACTAATGATTGATTCCAAAAATATTTTCACTGAAAGCGCCTTCAACCATTTGAAAAACATTTCCAAACGAGCTCTAAATCATTGTTAGTGTCCTCGCCCAACACATTTCTTTTAGCAAAGTACAACATTCATTGATTGACACATAACGAGCGCACTACTCGCCAAAAATTGGTTGAAAAGCAATTTAGCTGAAATCTAGCTAGGCATTATATCATTTATGTCTCTGTATAGACTCTTTTTTCACGTTGGTGGCCAACGAGTGGCTAGGAGTTGACGTTTGGACATACGTATCTTGGAGCTCCATGCCAGAAGGTTATCAACTCTGCCAACTGGCTCGAGCGGTCGGATAATGATCGTCTTTTTGTTGTTGCGATAGTGCTATGTCTACAGAGTTTCGTGGGCTGGCTTGTAAGCCCGATGTCTTGATCTTTGTCATCATCACGTGGGCCTTTTCAGGCCCATCTCTCTAGGCCCGACAACAACTATATATGTTATTTGAATGAGTAAAGGATCATGCGTTAACAACAATCTTTCATAAAAGTTGGTATTTTTTTTATAGCAGTCAAATTGAGGATTGCGACTGCTTAAGTAAAAAGAGTCTAGTCATACAGTGAAGATCAATATATGATTACAATTTGGTGTCGACTTGGCATTCGTGTCGTGTTTTTCGTATTTGTGTCGTTTTTATGACATACTCGATATCTAAACGAGTCGTGTCGTGTAAAACCCGCTAAAGTAAACAGGTAATATGAACTGTCCCGAAATCGACCCGTTAATATTATCAGGTAATATGACCAGACCCATTATCCGTTAAAGAAATATATTTTAGATCACTAATGTGAGATCCCACATCGCCCAGGGGAGTGATCCTTATATGTATATTCCCATCCCTACCTAGCACGAGGCCTTTTGGGAGCTCACTGGCTTCGGGTTCCGTAGGAACTCCGAAGTTAAGCGAGTAGCGCGCGAGAGCAATCCCATGATGGGTGACCCACTGGGAAGTTCTCGTGTGAGTTCCCAAAAACAAAACCGTGAGGGCGTAGTCGGGGCCCAAAGCGGACAATATCGTGCTACGGTGGTGGAGCGGGCCCGGGATGTGGTGGACCCCGGGTCGGGATGTGACAACTAAGTAATGAAAATGAAAAACATAATTTGACCACAAAAAAAATGAAAAATATAATTCTAAATTAGTATATGCATCCCACATTGTCACATAAATATTATTTCAAAACATACAAATTTTTTTTTCTTTCAAGTATTATATACCCCAAAATAAGAGTATAATGTAAAAACATTAGTACATTACTTCAAAATACCAAATGTTTAAGGATAAGCACAATGAAAGGAGTTGCATTTCAAAATTGAGCAACTTTGCACGTTTTTTAAAGTGTTTATTATTTTTAAATTACTTGATATTTTATGTTAATGTGTTTTATAATTTTTTAATCTCACTCTTTACCCATAGTATACTATAAAAATAAATAAAACTTAAATTTTTTAAATTCATATAGAATAATACAATAATACATATTTAATATACACTATATACATATAATGATAACTATTGTATTTTATAGAAAGTTTTTTTAGCAGTTTAAAAAATTAAAATCATCAAAATAACTTTTTTTTCTTCTTAACGTGTCGAAATGGATTAGCTGCGTGTCACCCTCGCGTAAAGGATATGTTATTAACGGGTTCTTATCGTGTGACCTGATAACGATCCGATTAGTTATCATGTTGACCCGAAACTCGTTATTTTCGTATCATTTACGTATCGTGTTAACGAATCAGGTAAGAAATTATCAGGTCTAATTTGATGTATCCGTCGAGGTATATAGCGACATTATGGATAATGATATCGTACATTGAGTTCAAAAAATAATTAAAAAATATATTACAATGATCTCGACCCTAATAAATTTAAATTCTTTCTACCAAAAAAAAAAAAATTCTAGCTGAACTGCCGACCCTCATATCAAAAATCAAATTGAAGAGTACGGTCTTATCCTAAAACGCGAGTGGTACAGTCTGAGGTGTCCCGGGTGGACCCATCTCAGAGATCCCTCTCCTCAGTGGCCCCACAATAACGATGACCGCATAGGAGTCATGATCCAGCAGAAGCCCCACCACGGCCCCCATTATCGTTTCTCTCTCCAGAAATTCAATTCAGGATTTCGTACACGAACACGAGTGGCTCTTACAATCCAACACCTCTCCAACCACCATTTCCCCATCTACCTCACAATTCCACCACACCAAAAACCCTAGGATTCAATCCCAAAATTCTCCCAAAGAAGCTCTGCAGCTATGTGGAGCGGTGGCGGAGCTAGTGGCACTTGCGGTGGCGATGGTGGCGGCGGTGGAATCTACTGGGGACGGAAGGAGGAGGTCTCTCATTCCAAAGGAATCGTTGTCATCTTCGCTTGGGTTTCGATTCACGAGAGGCACTTGCAGAATCACGTGGATTTGTACTCGTCTCTCGGTTGGAATTCCCTCGTTTGCCATTCCCATTTTCTCCATGCGTGAGTGGATTTTTTTTTCTCGCATTTTCTCACCACCCAAACAGAACGTAACATGCATGAGATGTATTTTTAGAATTCTTTTTGTGCTGAATCGTTCATGGATTTGCTTGTATTTGGATATTTGGTTTATGATTCATGGATGGGTTTTTTATTCGATTTTGCTGCATTTTGAGCTTATTTTTCTGCTCTGGTGATGAAATTTTGTGTAGATTCTATCCCGAAAAGGCCATGTCGTTCGCCTTTGTTATTCTCAATGAGCTTGTTGAGGTCAGCTTCCTTCCCAGTTTGCCAATTTCTTATTCATTGCTTCTTTAGGTTTTGATGCATATATTTAATATGGAGCTATGATCCGATTCCCGGGCCAATGACTGTATGGTTAGTTGTGTGTGTATGTGTATTACCCGCCTAATGGCGAGAAAGAACCGAACTCTTATATGGTGTAAAATCCCATCCCATCCCATTCGAATTTTGAAGTGTTTTTAATGCCGGATGAATTTGGCATACATAGCTTTTAATTTTGCTCAAGTTTACTCTATGGAGTGTCCTGTTATTTATTTATATATTTTGGGTATGCAGGAGCTAAGGGTTAAGCCATGTCCTGTAGTCTTTGTGGCTCTTTCTGCTGGTACGAAAGCTTGTATGTACAAGGTTTTTCGGGTAAGTTTTGTGAGTAGTGGATACCCGACTTTGTATCGGGCACTGATAAGTTGATTTCTGGAATTGTTGAAGTCTTAGCTGGTCTTTTCTGATTTTATTTCAATGTTTGTACTGTGTAATAACTTTAAATGCAACTGCAGATTCTTGACGGAATTTGTGATGGTCAGCATTATCCGGTATGCTTTTCTTTGTAGTTTCAGTTAAAACATGTGCTGTATTTTATTTATTCATAATGCCCATTTGATCCCATATGTTCATTTTTGGAACTCTGTTCTTATGGGTTATTTTAACTTTGTGAAGGCTGAATATCGATTGGTCAGAAAGTGTGTTACTGGACACATCTATGATTCTGGTCCTGTTGATTTTACAAGTGATCTGGGCACTCAATATGCTCTACACCCAACCATTCTAAGGATGCCTGGATCGTCAAAACTGGTTTCTTGGGTAGCTAAAGGCATTGCTTCTGGTTTGGATGCATTGTACCTTACTAGATTTGAATCCCAATGTGCTGAGTATTGGCACGCTCTTTTTTCGTCTGTTGTAAGTTTTCATTCAGCCTTTGCTCACCTTTAGCTGTCTGTTGCTTGTTTCTGTTAGTTTATGGACTAATTAATGTTTTTCCTGTAGAGTTTGGGTGCTCCATTTCTCATTTTGTGCTCTGATAAAGATGATCTGGCCCCCTATCACATTATCTGCAAGTTCACTCACCGTTTACAAGAACTTGGAGGAGATGTCAAGCTTGTGAAATTGAATGGCTCCCCTCACCTAGGTTTGTATAAAAAAATTGATTTCCTTTTATCCTTATCCTGTTATGTAGTTTTGATTTCCTTATTGTGCACTACCTACGAAAGTTATATTGCTCATCAGCGATGTGTTTTGGTGTCGGGAAACCAGTAGGCATAGCTTAGCACCATTCTTTAACATAATCTTGATAGTTATTGGATAATCTGTAAGAAATTACATGGTTTTGTTGGGTGAAGTTATGGCATGTCAACGCGTTTCAACAGGCAACACTTTGAACAGTATAAATGTCTTGTTGGAATTGTCCGAAACCTTGTGGGCACCATCTTATCTTGGACAAATAGAAAGTAAAAAAAATAGATGCAAAAGTGTTCAGATGATATGGTTAAACCTTTGTTTAGTTAGTAGATTTTGGGGACTTTCATTCTCTTAGTTGGAGGCCATGATTCAGTCAGTTTTGTACCGTGGTATATTTCATCCCAATCTATGGTACTTGGGAATCTAGACCTTGTACTGACCTTAAGTCCAACATGACCATTGGTAAAATGAACTTGCAGAATTGCAGATAGAGTTAGTTGAGTTCCTTTCGTGTTCCTAGATTGGAAAACACTGCATAGATACTTAACTAGCGCATAGAATTTTTCACATTTTTATCGCTTGGTTGCTTTAATGCTTGTGGCACAGAAGAACTAAACACACACAATTTTATGTTCATTTCAGGTCATTATAAGTATTATCCAATACAGTATAGGTCTTCCGTTACTCACTTTCTTGAAAAGGCTGCTTCGGTTTTTTCTCAAAGAATTAAAGAACTTGAAGGTGACAATACTAGCATGGAAGGCATGCAAGATGAGATATCTGAACTAACATGTGATCTCCAGAAAGCAGCAGTTAACTCTAATAAGAGCCTTAGAAGAGTTGCAGTGGAGCCGAGCGACCACTTCTTCTTGCCAAGTTCAGCTGAGAATCAAAATAGTACGGACTCGGGGTCTTTACAAGATGAACAAAAAGAAAGATCCGTCTCTCTGCCCAGTCCCCCAAGCATTAGTGCACATAGTGTACTTGGCCAAGTCCTGTTTGATGTTTGTGTCCCTAAGAACGTTGAGGGTTGGGATATTAAATTTTGCGGGTCTTTGAATGGGCAGCCATTTGCCTCTGCTCGTAGGAATTCACCTCCTCGTGGTCTCAAAAGCTTTCGTCGCTCAAGGTTATGACTTCTCTTATGGGTTAGCCGTCAATGCAACAATGTTAGCCGGAATAAAGGCAAATGTTGGAGGTGAGGTCTGCCGTTTCAGGCATCTTTGGTGGTATCCGGAATAAATGCATGCATATTCTAACTCGTTCGTCCTCTGGAACGAAGTGTACAGATCGAACGAAGGATAATCACATGTATATAACAACGTAACCTATATATGTTTAATATAGATTTTGTCTATATGATGTAGCTTCCAAATGTATAGATGATGAGACATATCACCAGGAGATAGGTGCGAAGTTGGTTTGCATAAGATAATAGTTTGTAGGTTAGCTGCAACGCGGCCCGAAACGACCGTGAACGGAGTAACTATGACGGTAGATGTTGGATGAATCATGACCGTATGATTTATACGCTGTCAGCAGGAGGAAAATGAACTGTAACTTTTTCTGAATAAGCTAATAAAAACTAGATACAGATGCGAGAATCTTGGTTTGAATCAATTTCTTAAAGGACAAACACGTCTGAGAAAATTTCACGGGTACTCATTCTTCTTCAATTTTAAAATTATTTATTGACATGGTTGATTATGTAGTACTCGAAAGCAATTTGCAATGTCTATGATTATTTATGCATAGAAACTCGTCATTTCAACCTTCCCATTTCCAGAATGGTGCTTAGTGGCCGTATTGGCAAATCACTAATGTGAAATTATGAATCTCAACCCATAATTAGGTTCCTTCTTGGACAAGATAACGTCACTAGTGGAAGTGAATTGAGTGCATATAGCCCGCCAGATAGCTAGATGATCCAACTATTTAATTTTGACGCTTTATCGATTATTGATAATTGATATTTCGATTACTATTTAATGAAAATTATTTTGAATGTTTATCAATAACAAATTTTGTGTTGTAGGCATAATTTATTGAACAATTATGGAGACCATATAGAGAGAGAAGGTGCGGCATAGAGAAGAAGAGAGATGTGTAATTGTGGATGTGTGTTATTCCACCCCATTGTGCCTTTATTTATAGTAGTAGGGAATGTTAATTCCTTACCCTTTAGGATTACAACATTTAATAGGTAATCTACTCCTAATAGGAATATGAGAGATATTCTAAGATAGATTAGGATTTACACAATCACATTCCTAATCTAATAGGACTGCGACACTCCCCCTTGAGCGTGTAAATACTCAAGTAAATGGCGCATCAGGTCTTCAGCGATGAAGTAAGTACAGTTGATGAAGTCGTCGGCACAATGAGCGAATGCGAGTCTCAAATCAACGGAAGAATGCATAAAAAGTAAAACTCACAAAACCTCGCTATGGTAAAACCCAAGGTAGGGAAAAACCAATAGTCTAAGGAGAAAAGTGAGAAGTTGCATTAAGTCAAAACTATACGTCTTTAGGACGCAAGTAGAAGAGCTCACAAGGGTATGATCAACCCAGGATGGGTGCCTAGTTAAAGCCTAGTTAGGTAGCAAAAACCCAGTGGGAAAAATGCTCCTAATTGTAGCGAAAAAGAGTACATTAAGATCAAGTGAGTATACTTCTGGATACTCCCCCTGAGTTTGACATAACTTCCAAAATGTGAACTACAAGCATTGCATATGATAGTTAGGGATACCAATTCCTCGGACAAGCTTTTGGAAGGTTGACTTCGGCATTGACGTCGTGTAGAGGTCGGCAAGGTTGTCTGGGATCGCCTTCCATGACTTCAATCTCCTGATGCTTTGCTGATGTAGATGTAGACGCAATATGTCTTGGCGTTGACTTTGTTGATGTATCATGGCTTGGTCGGGTTGATACATGCGGCATAGTCTTTATGGATCGTTGCTGGGACTCAACGATGGATGAAAACACAACAAGTACTTCGAATATGTGACACTCCCCGACCCGGAATGTCCACTAGGACTCTGAATCGAGCTGTGCTGGCCGACACCTGGAAGGTGACGAAGCCATAAAGTGTGATGATGTGTAAAATGTGAATAAATTTAAACCTAAAATGTCTAAAAGTAGAAGTGCGCGGTGAGCGGGATTGAGCTCATTTCACATGCGATGTCAGAGCATAAATAAAGTACAGTAGCATGGGTAAGAATCATACCCTCAAAAACAACCACCTATACTGAGATTCGCCAAGAATCCTCGTCGATACGAGCCTTTAGCAGTTAAAACCTGGAGAGGCGCAAAACAAGAAAATGTGAGTGGGAAAAAACAAAGCTTTTCAAAACCATTTCTCTTTCCAAAAATAGTAACCCCTCATTGTAAAACCCGTATAATTTCCCAGAAAACAGTAATATGTATATATACAGAAATCATACTCGAGAGTAGGGAAAACCAAGTATATGCCATGTCAAATATCTCAAAAATGAAATAAGTAAGCCAGGTGAAACAAATCAATGAAAAATGATACATCAGTCGGAGTCACCTAATGTGACCTGTACGGCTGAGCCTATATCTCACAAATCAATTCCTGCACACAAGTCGGAACCACCTAAGGTGGTCTGTACGACAGGTCTAGGTGTAATAAGTACGCTCAAGTGCTATGATCACGTGAAGGCTGTGCGATAAATCGCTGGTCACCTATGAGTCGGAACCACCTAATGCGGTCTGTACGACAGGGATGTGCACCAAACTTGGATCCAAGGTGAGCGTGTGGTGCGGGAGGTGAACATCACGTGAAGGACTGTGCCCTGGCCACGAGCGGGAGCACTAACATCGGGGTGTAGGATATTAAGTACTAAATGCAACCCAACATAATCATACACACTACAATCACTACCATCAATATATACTCACCTGAAGCTTACCTGAGCGTCCGCAGCGTCAAACAACAATATGCATAAGCATAATCTAAAATGTAATCCAATTGACACGGCATTTAAATTGTAAAACCATTTAAAACACTTTCTGGGAAAACGTAAAACATACATACATATATATAGAAAACAAAAGCCTACTCACATGGAGTCCGCGCTACGACTCCCTAATACCAGTACCAAGGCGTCCCGAACGATTGGCGCCTAGAACAATTATCAAATTACATCTCAGAACTTTTACAATATAATACGTCGCTCACATAAAATACATCCTCAAGGACATTTTAGAATGGTTTGAGACCCATTGACCAAAAGTCAACCGTCGATCAAAGTTCGACGATAGGGTCACAACCCTACATAACTCGATCCGGAAGATCTGCATCTTAGATTTCCAATCCGTAACTTTTAGAGATTCACATTATACTTCTAGAATAACATACTAAAGTTTCGTTACGATCCAACAGTTGGATCTCCGCCAATTGCCAAAACCAAGTGGAGGCTAACGTTTTATTTTATGAATTTACAAATCTAATTCAGGAAGATCCGTACGTCGGATTCCTGATCCGTAAATTCCTACATTCCTTAAATATTACGTACTATGACGTAATAAAGTTTGGTGACGATCCAATGGGCTGATCGTCAATTCATATAATAAATTGGCGGCCCACTGGCCAAGCACCACCGTGGGTGGCGGTTGGCCGCCCCGACTTGTCAGAAAATCCAACTATTTCCAAAAATTACCAAATTTCACAGAAACGAAGATCTCAATGAGTGGAGCAACTTTCATACCTGTGCCTAAGGCTAATTTGGTCGAGAAAAGCTCCAATTTCGCTCTAACCGTACAGAACCCTAGCTTTTGGGTGTTCTTGATTCATCCTCAAACCAACTCCGACGTCCCAACCATTGCCTGGGCTTTGTTCCAGGCCCCAAGAGGATGCTACGGGTGGTGGTAATTGGAAGAAAACGTTTCAAGATTTGATGGATCTCCACATAAGGCCGACGCACCCACCGTGGGTATTTCCTCAAAATTGAACTCCCCTTCGTCGTTTTAAGTGTAGAAATGGAAGAGGGATCGATTGGCCTCGAGCTAAGGATCATTTTGACACCAACCTCGCCGTCCATGGTGGCAGGAGTTGGGAGATAGAACCGGGTCAGGTCACGGGTCATGGTAAACCCGGCCGGTTCCCTCCTCACCTTCTTCTCTCATTTCTCTCATTTTTCTCTTCTCTGATTGGTTTATCCTTCCCCTTTCATCTCCTAACAGGGCAGCGCCCACCCTCCTTTATTTTATTTCCTTTGCATCTCCACCATCCATTTTCCTTTCCTTTAATTTGGGCCACACATGTGGCTCCACCAGATTTTGTCCACAATTTCTGGAGCATTCCAAAAATTAATTAAATTACTAAAATGTCCCCAACTTCAAATGTTAATAACTCCTTCATTATAACTCCAAATCACGAACCGTTTGCGCCCACGTGTTTGTAGCGACGAGTACTATAAGGATATACCAAGAAAATAAATCTTACATGACACGACATGACAGTCAACAGAGGTCAAAGCACTTACCTCGAAAGGGCATTTTCGTAAATTTACTTATTAAAATTATAAAATCATAATTTTCAAGGATGGGTCGTTACAATATGCTCAACAAGAACTCCTAACCATGTCTCACGTGTGGCGTAGTGAAGTGAGGTGAGTTTTGGAACGATTCAAAGATTTTGCAACTAAGGTCATATCATGGACCTCCAAGATATTGCGATATCCCTTAATGGTAAAGACATAACCATTTGGGGATTTTGCCTTGTGCGGGTTTGATAAGTAACCTGCGTCAGCATAACAAACAAGGCAAGCATTATTCCGAGGATCAGGGGGTTGGATCTGCTCGAGATGCGTTGGGATTTGATTTGCCCAAATTCGTAGTACCTTCAGGGAACGTCTTTAATACTAATTCAGTGGTTGCGTGTAGGCGCGGTGCTGAATCTTTACCAAGATGAACAACGAAGGAGATGTCCTGTCTAAATACAATGAACGAAGCGCAAAGTTGAACTTTAGATATGGAATTTCGGATTCCATAACCTCTTCAAAGGTCTCATTTGCATATAACGTATGGACGATCAAAGGTATACTCAAAGGTAACACATTCAGGGCGTAGTTCGACTGGTAGACCAAAATACCGTCAGAACAATGATTCAACTTCAGGTCAAGGCATAAACGAGTTTTCTTAAGATCTTTCATCTCAAATTCCATCTTCAGGTGCGAGTCAGTTTTCTCAAGCTCTTCCAGAGTCTTAGTGAGATTAGTATTAACGACAAAAACTGTAACTCTAGCAATTCGGAATAAGACTTCATAGTTTAACACGCAAGTGCATAATTCATATTCCTGACTGATCAAATAATCACGTAGATGGGTATACCACATCCGTCGGATTTTTTAATCCATAAGTGAACGCCTCAAAACGAGTTAAGAGGGTGTTCCGTGGTTTGGAACTATTTGAACCAGTCCATGTAATTCTTCGGGAACTTACATGTTAATCTTCGTATCTATATCTCCATGGAGAAACACTAACCACATTTCATAATTCTGCTATCAATCACAGGACATTTGAGAGAAACCTTATGCCGTAAGGCATGCATCATATCGCACTATTTCATTCATCTCATAACGCTTCCTTTCCCACTTGTTACATAATAGGGTTACCTTGGGCAGTGTAGGAACGACAGGTCCAATACACACTTTGGTAAGGAATTTGACCTGGATTGTAATTTTAGTTATCCAATCAGTTCTACGTTGTCACTTAATCAACGAAACACGGTTCGATATCGTCGTTTTTCATTTATGTCGGTAGCTACCATATAAGTGAAAAAAGCATCGATGGTAATCTCATTTCAATTCCATTTAGCTCATCCAAACTAGTATACTGGACCAAGAACTTCAAGTCTCGGGAGTAATTCAGATTAATCTCATGAGATGGAAATGATTTGAGACAGCGATCAAGTTTAGATTCATTGTTGTGCCATGTCTTCCTCTTCCAGGGTAGTGAATCCTACGAACCGAATGATCTGTCGTGCTCCAGGCCAAGACATATTGATTGGCTATCCGTCGTTGTACCGGACTGTCCAACAAGGGCGGCACACCCTCTAGGGATGTTGACTCAACATCTGTTAAGTACGTCTATCCTTGCAGGAATGTTTGCAACTGGTATATGATCTCGTCACTTTAGCTAGATCAAAGGAATGCGCAACATTCTGAAATCTAGAATTCATCGCACTTGCTTATCACACTTGTGCGGTATGGGGATCGAGATGAGATATAGTGGGCAACGTCCACGTAAATTCGCGCCGTTCTACAAGAACGTTGACGTTCTTATCTCCCCCTAATGATGGGAAGACTGTCTCATTAAAGTGACAACCCGCAAATGAGTTGTAAAGAGATAGCGTGCAAGGGCTCGAAGAGAGCTAGTGTGAAGGAGAATCATGATCGACAAAAGATACACATCCTTCTTTGAGGACCCATGATGGTACGTTGCAGCGGCGCAACTTGGCACATGGAATGCACATCCAAATGCGTAAATACTAAAATCGTCAGGTTCGTACCCTACAACTGTAACGTTATATAGGTTGGGTGGCAGTAGGCCTCAAGGTGGACCAACATAACTGCGTACAAGGATTGCATAGCCCTAGGCAGAAACCGAGAACTTGGTACATTTACCCAAAATCCCGGTGATCATTTAAATTGCGCTTTATGACCGCTAGGCGAGGCTATTTGGGGTGAACATGGGAATTCGATGTTCAATTAGAAACCCAAAACTACATGCAATACTTTATCGAAAATCGTCAATATAAACTCTCCAGCATTATTCAGTCTCCCGGACCTTAAGAGATAAGTAGGGTGGTGAGCCCATAATCGGCCAAGAGGTTTAGCAGCAATGTGTGTGGACAAACATGTGACCAGTTTGTCGATTCATCAACCAAAACCATAAGTCTTTGTATGGTCCGCATTTTGGTTGGATTTGTTCACGTATATTCACTTGAATCCACTGTGAAAAGAGAGTCGTTTCATATCTTTGCAAGGGATGATTTAGAAAATCAAATTTCACAAACGAGCAGACTTTGGCAAGTGTGCTTGTAGGCACAAGATCCTTACTTCGGGTAAGAAGATGCGTCGTAGCATCGTTGGTAGACCTAAGTGTCCCAAAAGGTCGTGGCAAAGCAAGTAAACTACTCAATCACCTAGCTCCAGGCCGGCCACATATGGCGTGTGCCCTAGTTGGGGAACAACCCATTGGCCCCAAATCTAAGCTTCAGGCTCATTTTTGGAGGTGGTGCAAAGATATTTCACTCCATTTATGATCATTGTTCTCTCGAATATCCTTAAAAACTCAACGTCAGGGAGAATTTAAGGTCCCTTAAATGGTGACGCAGTACCATTCATACAACGAGGAGCGTGCCAATGTTCTTAATCAGGGTGGATAGACCTGAAGTTGTTGTTAGAGATATGATGTAGGTGTAAAGTTAGTGTGCGTAGTACGCATTCATCCAGACAACTAACTTTCCCACATTCCTACCTAATCACGTGTTTAATTGAATTGGTCAAATGTACTAAGAAACATGATTCAATTAACTCATATTCGATGACAATATCAATAAGATTATCCATAAGTAAAACATACACCAAACTTGAATCCAAGAACATGGAAAAATGTTCACAAAGTAAGTGGTTCACTAAGAGGATTAGGCCAACAAGGCCATCCATGTCAAAATTCTGCTCTTCCAACGATGTTTGGTGGAGCAAAATCAGTCTCACATATTGACTACTAGAATGGTACTCCTTAACAACGTTGGTAGGGGCACGAACAGGTGTATAACCAACGATCTATTCCATTGAGACGGAAGTAGATTCTGCAGGGTTGAGGTTTGGGAATACTATCCCTTATTCTTGAAGTTTTAGGTCTTAGGTACCAAGGATCATGCTTCAGGCATGATGCCACACCTTGGCAAGCCCTGATTCTACCATATGTTGTAAAAACAAACTCAAAATTGGATTGTGAGAAAGTATGCCATTCGGTGTATCCCTGCCGAAGCAGTGCATTACCATTCGGTAGGCTTTGACCGAACTGGGTTGAACCATTCGGTAGACTCTAGCCGAACTGAGTCTATAATTTTCTCTCATGTTTGTGGTAGTAATCAGATTCAAGAATTTGGTAAACTTCCGCTTTCTACACTGCTGCTTCAAGAGCGAGTTAGAAACAAGGAAGGACGAGAAAAGTATTCTCCAGTCAAAATTCGATATTCGATCGGATTTATAAACTTTAGAATTGTACTCATTCATGGACGTAATCATGGTGTGCTTTAGGCAATGTCTTTCATGATTAGACGGTCCATAGGAGCGAGCCAAAGAGCCATGTACTTCTGTTTGTTGTAATGCTTTAGGCATAAGTCTTCGGACGAAGATCTTGGCGGAGGCTTATTTAGCTCTTCTATGCCATTGTTAGCTTTAATGGTTTCTCAGCTTCTTGATAGTCAAGTGGAGATTCATGTCTTGTACCCCACATAACGTCGTTTCGAATAGAAACATCCAAATCAGGAAAATCGAACTTGTGACGGTTCGACAATCCATTGAATTGGAGGGAACAAGATTGTGATTGGTGGTATAGGAATGAATCATCCATAAGCATCAATGTTAGAACATTCGAGTTCTAAGACATGGCTTTTCATGAAAAACATCGGGTTTTCATGGGTGTATTGTTTTATGAAAACTTCGGGTTTCAAAGGCACTAAATTTGAAACTATAGGTTCAATTTAGTTTTATGAACGTTCAGTTCATAAAAGAGAGGTTCCTGCAAGAACACATAATGCAATATACAACTAAGTGTAGTGGATTTGAGGTTGCTTCAGGAACTTAAGTGTGAGTGCTTCGGGACTACGAAAGTGAGTCAACGGTTCAAAGTATAAAAATAAATTATTGAATCGTTAATGTCCAAAAGTGATCTTCAGGTCAATAATTTTGGATTCATTATCAGATTAATCGACTGCAGGTCACTTTTAATTAATTCAATAAATCTGGACCATTCGGGGTCGATTGAAGAAGCAAAAATAATAATAACATTCAGGTTAAAATTATTTAGAATGCCAAAAATTAGCATTTGGTTCGAAAAACATAGTCCAAAAGGGTTTCAGCATGGGTTGGCTGCACGGAGCAGGCCCAAAAATCATGGCTGCAAGCCATGGGTCTAAGCTGGGAAGCCCAGCCGTGAAGGCTGGTGTGTTAAGCTTGGGGTAGGCTCACGGAACAAGGCCCAAAAGGGTATGGGTTTGGGAAAGCTGATTGTAGTCTAGTGTGTGAAGCAAGCTGCATGCTTGCAATTGAATGCGGGCCGCATAAACTAAGCCCAGCTTCATGGGATGGCTGATAGAGACGCGGGCCGTGGCAGGGGTTAAGCCCAGCAACCAAGGTTGCTGGCGTGGGCGAGACTTGAGGGCCAGCCCAGCATGTGCTGGTGTGGGTCAGGGCTGCAGGCCCGTGGTCAGAAACCGAACCAGGCACATGGCCTGGTTTTCCATAGAGGCAGCGAAGCCCAAGGGCTTTGGCACAGGTCCAAGACGTCGAGTGACGTCGTCTCAATGGGGTTTCCACACGGCTGGGCTTTAAGCCAGCATGGTGGTCCATGTGGTGGTGCCGCAAAATCCCAAATTCCTATTTGTTTTTTCGAAATTTCTAGGGTTTGAGAAACCCTAACATGCTTCTAATTTATGAATATACTTTGACTCACATATTCCACATAGCAATTTAATTGCGTAATGCATGAAACAAATATATATATATATATATATATATATATATTGGAAAGAAAATATAAACATAGGGGGGTTCATGCATCATGGGGAATTTTTTCATGCTTCAAGGTCATTTCAAATATCTTACCCACAATCAAGCAGCTCGGATCATCAAACCCAGAACCTTCCGCATTCTTTTTGCTTAGTAGGAAACCGCCCTTACCCCTTTCTGTTGTTTCGTTTTGTATTTGTTGAATATGGCTAGAGAATAAAGAGGTGAGTGTTTGACAAGAAGTAAAACGCAGTGATTGACTAGTGACGAGAGGGGTGGCAGAGCTCTCAGGCTGAGTGTTTGCAAACGCCAATGGCCATGGCGGTGATGCCGGACTGGAGGCACCCCCAAAACTTCACACTCGCCATGAACGTCAAGGAAGAAGAAGAAGAAGAAGAAGAAGAAGAACTCTCCGACTCTGAGTATTTCCCAGAAGAAAAAGAAGACGACGAAGACCACGGCGAAGCAGAAAGCTTGACAGTTTCCCAGTTTCGTCTCCGCAGCCGCCCAAAATCCCTTCATTCACCTCCCCCTTTGGTTCCCCCTCTCTCTCTAGATTGTGAATGTATTTGCTGAATGGTGGCTGTTCGACTGCAGGTAGAGGTAGAGCAGAGGGAGCAGACATTGGAGACCAAGCAAAACGTGCTCAGCACTTGGAGACGTCCTTCACGACTGACCCATTTCACCAAGCGAGTGAGAACGTTTTTCGTTTCCATTGATTTCCTTACAATTTTTTGAGTTGGGTGCTTTTAACAATTATATGGGAAACCCAAAAATTGTGCCAGCCAAGAACATGCCCATCTGTTGTTTGATACATGTTTGATAAACTGCCCTAGTGAACTTTTTCTGCAAATCAGTAGAATTAGCATGATTTTGTGATTTCCAACACATCCCTTGTGATTTTACTTGTATTCTGCTGCATGTCATGACTCATATAATCAAAACAGAACTAAACGAAAAGTTGTTATGATTATTTTGACAGAAAGTTCCTGGTCATCCTCAGAAGCATGGAGATGGAGGGTAGGTATATTTGTCGAAATGTTTTCGTTAATTAACTCGACCACTTATGTGCTTGAAGTATGCAACATAGATATTTTGATTGATTGACTAGGTGTAAGCGGAAGAGAACCATTTTTGACTATTTTAAGGATCATGAAATATCTTTTGTGAGAAACCAAGTTCAGGACATCCAGGCAAATCTTGGAGCTGACCCCGTCTTTGTCAAGTCTATCATACGTTCAAATGTTTCCTCTTGCTTTTGTTTGGTGAGTCATAACTCTTAAGTTCTTAACTGATGCAACAAGTTTTGAAGGCCTGGACTTGGATTCCTAGACAAATGTGTACTGCTTGTGTTCTTAATTTTTCTATTGACAGACACTGCCTAAGCAATTTCTGCCATTTGTATTTGCCATTGCATGATGCAACATTAACCCTCGAAGTTGAAGGTGGGAAAAATACAGAGTGACGTTTCTTGGGGAAAGGAGGATAGTCAGTGCTGGATGGCAAAAGTTTTCTACTGCAAACAAGTTACTTGTCGGCAACCTTTTAGTTTTCTGTTTGGTCAGGCCTTTGAAGTTTAAGGTAGTCACTGTTGTTTCCTGGCAAATAGGTTTTTTTTTTTTCCATAAATTTTACAAGAACATCTTGGTTTTTAATACCCTCATGTCCACTTACTATGCAGTTCTTTATAGGATGACGTGTATATGCCATTTCATGTGGTTTTATTGGTCTAACTTCTTGATATCTACCGTGCTGCGGATTAGTTTACTGTGCTCTCTACACAATGTTACAGGTGTACATAATGGGAAGACATAGTCTAGCTGAAGTAGATGCAGCTTTTAGCCTCTTGAAAATGAAATCCTGCGCCAACAAAGAAGTGTTTGGTACTCTCTCTCTCTCTCTCTCTCTCTACTTTGGCCCTTCACTAATTATTAGATCATTGCATGTGCACCAGAAATATTAACTTGGTGAAAGGTTATGCAGAGAAAAAACATCTAATGACTCCACGAGATGTTTCCCAAGGCAACATTCAAAAGAAAAGTTCGACATTAGGTACTAATCCGGAGCTTGTTGCCAACCAATCTGAGGATGATGATGTGGTAGAAACTAGCACACAAATTAAACCCTTTTAAGATAGTTGTAGTATGAGCAAGTAGGGATCGTTCTAGGCCGGGGATTAGGAGGGATGCTAATCAACACTAATTAGACTCAAAAACTGTAAACTAGACTAAATTAGCACAAATAAGAACTAAGGGGAACTTTGGATGAAATTCTAACTAATTTGACACAAAACAATAAAGGGGGGAAGGTTTTGGAAGAATTTAAGGTAAAACTAAGTGAATTGCATAAACTAATTAAGGCTTGTACGAAAATTGGGTGGAATATGTGTTAAAGGCTAGCTAGAGGATTCTTCTCCACACATGAAACATATGCATACAAATCGATTTCCAGTTATTCTTCCTATAAACCATGAACGACAATTAATAGGAGCATATTTATGCGACTTTAGTTAGCTTGTTTCTTGGCATTTATGTAGTTAATTTTTAGTTATTATAGTGCTTTAAGTTATTTTCGTGTGTTTGTAGATCCAAAGGGTTGTGGCAAGAAAGTGCATTTTGGTGCATTTTGGAGCAGTTTTGGGCTTGGAATGGATAGCACATGCATGGAGCAAGGTGGATGGACGAAATTCAAAGACAAAGAAGTTAAGGAAGCTCAGCAAGAAAGAAGGAATGTTAACCAAACTTCCTTGTTTTATCTTTAATCCTTTCCTAAACCTAATCCACCTAGGTTCCAGCTGCATGGAGGATCCCTAAATATATTAGGACACTTAAATACCTGATTCTAGAAGGCCAATCCCAGTCCTAATAGGTTGCCGCACCAATTCACTTAAGGAACCCTTCCTTGCTGTGCAAGGAAGCCACTTTCCCTCTCCTTCTAGGTTGCCGCATATCCTTTCCCCTTTCCTTTGGGTTTCTGACATTTAATTACCCTTTTTCCCTTAGGATTTGGAGTACACACCTTTCCCAAAATTACTTCCTGGCTGTGCCCTCTCATCCCTATAAATTTATGCCTTTGCCTCACACATTCCACACCATCCTTCACCATAATTCACATCCACTCACCACAATTCATACTTTCACACATCCCTGACCTTAATACACATCTCATCCATCACTTCCAACCTTGTGCCGCAACAAAGAAGGAGAAGGAGGACCCTTGGACGTGCTTGCCATTCAAGCTTGGATTGTTGGAGCGTTTCTAGGTGTAATCCATCTTTTGTGTTCAATGTTTAAATTTAATTATCTTTGTTTAATTGCGAACATGAGGAGCTAAACTCATTTTAGCTAGAGGAGAATTCGAAGCCATGAACATATTTGTGATATGAATCGTGAATGCAATTTACTTAACTGCTTGATTGATAACTTATTCTTGTATGTTGATTAAGGATGCATACTTAGTTTTCATGCATGAATTTGTTGCTAGAATATAAGGGAGTTTCACCTAATCGTTATGAACTTACATTCATAAGTAGTGGAGGTTGCTAGTCACAATCGTGTTAAGTAAATTCCTGGCAGGAGTATCATGCAGTTCATAGTTACGAATGCCTTGTCAATGGTTATGATTTTCACAGAGCTTAATGATCTTTGATATGTATCTCTATTATGCAGTTCATGTAGGGAACTTGATAAGAATAAGTTGGTTGAGGCGCAGAGTCAAATTCAATGAACTTAGGAAAATCTGAAGGTTAATTAGTGCAGTTCACGGTTAATCTGGGGCATTATCATTCATGGTTTATCGGAAGAGTAACTGGAAATCGATTCATATGCATATGTGTCATGTGTGGAAAAGAACCCTCTAGCTAGCCAATCACTCATTCATTCACCCAAATTCGTGCAACTTTGTTTAGTGTTTTAAATCTATTTGTTTAAGTTTAAAAACGTCAAAAACCAATCCCCCTTTTACTTGGTTGTGTCAATTAGGTTCAAATCTGTCCAAACTTGTGTCTTTTAAGTATTTTGAGTCAAAATCAATTCAATTTTCATTCAAAGTAATCCCTAGTGTCTAGTTTGAGTCAATTTACTTGTTTTGTGCTATTTTGAGTCTTTTTAGTTTGTTTTGAGTCTTTAGAGTCTAGTTAAGTGTTTTCAAGTTTAGTTTTGTGTTTTTGAGTCAGTTTTGAGTAGATTAGCAATCCCTCCTAATCCCCGGCCTAGAACGATCCCTACTTACATATTTACTACAATTGTCAAAAAGAGGGTTTAATTTGTCTGCTAAGCTTTTATCACATCAACAATGCCCCAAATTAATTGTGAGAAGCACAAATTAACTCTCAGATTTTCCTAAGTTCATTGAATTGGACTCAGCGACGCAACCAAATTATTCTTATCAAGTTCCCTATATGAACATCATGATAGAGATACATATCAAAGATCATTAAGTTCTATGAAAATCATAAGCATTGACAAGGCATTCGTAACTATGAGCTACATGATACTCCTGCCAGGAATTTACTTAACACAATCATGACTAGTGACTTTTACTACTTGTATTATAAGTTCATAATGATTAGGTGAAATTCCCTTATATTCTAGCATCAAATCCCTGCATAAAAACTAAGTGTGCACCCTTAATCAACACATAAGAATAAGTTCTTAATAAAACAGATAAGTAAATTGCATTCACGATTTATGAAACAATAACTGGATGTAATCAATTCATATGAAACATATGATCATGACTTCGAATTCACCTCTAGCTAAAAAGAAATTTAGTTCCACATGTTAATTGTAATTAAATAAAAACAATCTAAATTAAACATTGAAATCAAGTAAGGAAAGAAAGAACTCTGAGACACTCCAGCAATGGTAGATTCGGCTCCTCCTCTAGATGGCAGATTTGGCTCCTCCTCTCCCTCCAAAGCTGCGGCCCACTTCTGTTTATTTCTCTATTTTTTTCTCTCCAAAACTCTCTCCGAATTCTCCCTAAATCTCTCTTTGAATGCCCCCCATGGTGCGGCAATATGTGTGCATATATATAGGGTAGGGCACGGCCCCCAATCCTTGGAGGACAAGGATAGGGCACGGCATAATTCATGAAGGAAAGGGATTACATAATTTGCATGACTTTTGGACTTCTAGAAATCAGATAATAAGTGGTTTAATATGAAAAGGAATCCCCCTTCCAGCTAGAGATAAGGTATGATAGAATTAGGATAGGATAGGATAACATAAGGTTAGTTTGGATAAGGTTTCCTTCTTCTTAGCTGATTCCTTATCTTCCAAGCCTTGATTTAATTTCTCCAGATTTGTAGCACATTCCTAGCCTTTTTTGAACTCCAAAAACGTCAATCCAACTTGCTCCCTACACATGCTATCCATTCCAAGTCCAAAACTGCTCCAAATTACTCCAAAATGCCATTTCTTGTCACCTTTGCCAATTGGACCTACAAACACACGAAAATGGCTTAAATCACTCTAATAAATAAAAACTAACTGACTAAATGTAAAGAAATAAGCTAGCAAAGTCGCATAAATATGCTCCTATCAGATGACAATGAGGACTTCGCCTCCAACTTAGCGGCATATATTACATTTCGAGGACCAGCAGCTGATTTTGAAGATGTTAGAATGATTGATAATTTCACCATTCGTGTGAATGGTGTGACTATAGATACTCAACTCTCCACACAGGTCAGGACTATCTATTATGATCTATGCTGATCACAAGGCTCATTTTTGCATGACAATCTCCTCAAAAGTATTGACAGTAAGTTGGCTGCTGAAATAATAACTGAAATCACCAACATCGCTAATGCCATTAGAGTTTGCAAGCTGCCCACTGACTCGTGCTGATTATGTAATGCGGGAGAAGACTTTACACGTCTTTGAGCTGTTGGGTATGGATGTTGGATTTCTACGCGCGAGACTGAAGCGGTGTCTGAGCATGTCCTCCAAATACGAAGTGGCCGCGGAATCAAAGAGGTATTTAAGTTGAGCAAGTTTGTATGAGGGAGAAGATTAGAGGTCTTGATTCAAAGCTTTCGGAGTTGAAAGAGACCATGAAAGTTTTGATGCTAAGATAAAGGCTTAAAAAAAAAATTCGAGAAAGCACGAAGTTATCTTTCCATGAAGATTTTGGTGCTCCGTGTTGATTAAGAGTAAAAGAAAACACGCACATGCACACGCACACACAAAAGCCCTTTTACTCAAAATAATTCAATGGCTTAGATGATTTTGTTTTTGTTCAAGTAGATGTAGGGATTTCACATACCTTGGTTGTTATACAAGGTGCTTAACCCTATCTAATCAAATCCTTTGCTAATTTTAGTCTTCTCAAATAGTACTGTTTGGAGAGAATGTGTAATTATTTATTGTTTTGCTTGCAATGCACTTTTAAAATGAGGCTCTTTACATCATTCTCTCATTTTTTTTTGGATAAATATATTTTTGAATATTTTAGGGGAGGCATCTTGTAACGATCCGTCCCTAAAAAGTTCAGTTTTTATAATTTTAATAAGTGAATTTACGAAAATGCCCTTCAAGGCAAATTGTTGACTTTTGTTGACCGCCGTGTCGTGTCACGTAAGACTCGTTTTCTTGGTGTATCCTTGTAGTACTCATTGCTACGAACACGTGGGTGCAAACGGAACGTAATTTGGAGTTATTACGAAGGAGATATTAACGTTTAAAGTCAGGGGCATTTTAGTAAATTGGTTATTTTTAGAAAGCTCCATATTTTTGGAGCAAAATTTGGAAATCCACGTGTGTGGCCTAGATTGAAGGAAATAAATGATGGGTGGTGGAGATAGAGGATAAAGGAAAGAAAGGAGGAAGAGTTGAAGCCAATCGGGAGGAGAGAGAGATGAGAGTGACCAATTGGAGAGGTGAGAAAGGAGGGGAAATGATAGAAAAGAGAAGCACCAGATCTCCCAAGATCCGGTTCCTCCCGACGACCCGACCGCACCTGCAACAATTTTCGACGGGTTTTCCGTCCATTTTTCTGGCGATTCTCGGCCTACCCTCACTACCAAACACTTACCCAACCTCTCCTCGTTCAATTCCACCCAAAACCCACATAGATTAACCCCATTTTAAGGAAGAACGGAACCTGTGGGTTTTGAAGGTATCATGGTAGATCAAAACATAACAAAATCAAGGGTTCCGACTGATTTTCATGAAATTTGGGCTTTTCCTGGCCAAATTGGCCTTAGTCACAGGTATAAAACTTGCTCTACTCACTGAGATCTTCATTTATGTGAAGTTTGAAATTTTTTAGAAATAGTTGGATTTTTCAGTAAGTCGGAGCCGCCGACCGCCACCTGCGGCGGCGCGTGGTCAGTAGGCCGCCAATGCTATTTTACGCTAAATTGTTATCTTGATCTCAGATTTGATATCTGTATGACGTGATTTGATTATTTTGAACCTAGTTTCATTACGTTACATCACTTGGTCATTATTTAAATTGACGATACGACCGTTCGATCATCACCAAACTTTAATACGTTATAGTACGTATTTTATGAGGATCATAGAAACTTACAGATCGGGAATCCGAAGTTCGGATCTTGCCGAATTGGATTTGTAAGTTCATAAAATAAAATGTAAACCGCCACTTGGTTTTAGCAATTGGTGGAGATCCGATCGTCGGATCGCGATGAGATTTTAGTATGTTGATCTTTGAGCATAATGTGGTCCTTAGGAGGTTACGAATCAAAAATCCGATGTGCGGATCTTCTAGATCGAGTTATGTAGGGTTGTGGACCTTACCGTCGATCTTTGACTGACTGTTGACTTTTGGTCAATGGGTCTCAAATCATTCTAGAACGTCCTTGGGAATGTGTTTTATGTAATTTACGTGTTCTATCGATAAGAATTCTGAGACGTGATTTGATACTTGTTCTAGGCGCCGATCGTTCGTGACGCCTTGCTATTCGTGCTAGGGAGTTGTAGTGTGGACTCCAGGTGAGCGGGTCTTCTTCCTTTTTATAGTATGTATATATATATATATACGGTTTCCAGAAACGTTTTCATATGAATTATGCTTTGAATGCCATGTCGTGAATGAATTATATTTTTAGTATTTCATTACAATTGTTATGCATTATATGGAATGATGCTGCCGAGGCTCAGGTAAGCTTCAGGTGAGTTAGTATGTAAATGATTGGTTACATTACATTGTTATGCATAGATGCATTTAGAGCTCATCATTACTGCACACCGGTGTTAGTGCTCTCGCCTGAGGCTAGGGCACAGTCCTTCACGTGATGTTCACCTCTCACACTGCACGCTCACCTTGGATCCAAGTTTGGTACCTAGCCCTGTCCTACAGACCACAATAGGTGGTTCCGACTTGTAGGTAACCCGTGATTATTTGCACAGCCTTCACGTGATCATAGCACTTGAGCGTACATATTTACACCCAGCCCTATCGTACAGACTACTATAGGTGGTTCCGACTCAGGTGATAGCATATATTGATGAGCTATAGGTCCAGTCGTACAGGTCACATTAGGTGACTCAGACTGGCATATTATTTTATATTGATTTCACCTGGCTTACATCTTTTAGTGCTGAACCATTATGACATGGCATACTTCAGTTTTTACTGGCTTTGTGCATTGGTATTCGTATGTATATACATAGTATTATTTTCTGGAAACTATACGGGTTTTACAGCGAGGGGTTATAACGTTTTCAAAAGGTTTTATTAAAACTTTATTTTCAGGCCCACTCACCCTTGTTTTTTGCCCCTCCAGGTTTTAGCTGCTAGAAGTTCGTATCGACGAGGATTTTTGGCGAATCTCAGTATAGGTGGCTACCTCTGAGGGTATGATTCTTACCCACACTACTGTACTTTACTTGTGCTCTAACATCGTGTGTGAAATGAGTTCATTCCCGCTCACAGCGCACTCTTGTCTTTTGACACCTTTAGGTTTAAATTTATTCACATTTTCCACATCACTATACTGTATGGCTTCGTCACCTTCCAGGTGTCGGCCAACACAGCTTGATTCGGAGTCCTAGTGGACATTTTGGGTTAGGGTGTGTCACATCTACAACATTTAGAAACTGAGTGTATTTTATGAGAATTATTATTGGCATTCTAAAAATCTCATTTTGCACTCCTTACATATGTATTTTTCTTTTGAAATATAGAAAGTTTGGAGTGCAAAATGAGAATTTTTGAGTGCCAATAAACAATTCCCTTTTTTATTTATCTATTTTGTACTCTAGTATACTAAATCATTGACACCAGAAGAGTGAATTTTCCACAAACAAGTGAGATTCGACTCTCTGCCACCTAACAGTTAACGTTAATTTTCGTGCCAACATTATAAAACATTATGCAATAAAACATGAGGTGATAGAGAATTCCACTTTTAGAGAATTCCCTTCATATTTCTCAACCAAACAATTCAAAAGGAAATTAATAATATAACATTAATGTGGCGTGGTTTCCATGCATTCTAGGCGAAGTGTTCATTCGCAGCTAGGCCCGCAAGGAGCATCCTTCACCTTACATCGGAGTAGGCAGCACAAAGGACGAAGAGAAGCAGTCACTCAATTCGGCTCAAGCTCAACTAGTAGCCTGCAAAGAATTCTTTCACCTGCTAGTAACGAACCACATGCACCGTAGCCGTGACATAGACGAGCCGAGCATGTAGAAGAACAGCCTAGACCAATAGGTCAAGACCGGGGGCAGCTGAGAGCTCCGCTACCCCAACAAAGGCAGATTCAGGAAGAGGTAGAGAGGCTTTTAAACAAGCGATTGTGTGATTTCCAACGCAACGGAGTTGCTGATGAAGCACTACGACAAGACATGACCAATATAAGCAGGTCACCCTTCACATACGAGATCGAGCAGGCAGAGCCTCCACGCAAGTTTAGCATGCCACATTTCACATCTTTCAAAGGAGATAGAGATTCGGAGAGGCACTTGAAGCACTACCGAAGCACGATGGTCCTTTATCGGAACAACAATGCCTTTATGTGCAAGATATTCATCACCACTTTGCAAGGCGAGGCGCAAGATTGGTTTCACACCCAGCCACCATAATCCATCCGGAGTTTTGATGATCTTTCCTTGGTTTTCACCAAAGA
Source organism: Cotoneaster glaucophyllus (assembly GCA_036320875.1). Taxonomy (NCBI): domain Eukaryota; kingdom Viridiplantae; phylum Streptophyta; class Magnoliopsida; order Rosales; family Rosaceae; genus Cotoneaster; species Cotoneaster glaucophyllus. The sequence goes on along the minus strand of CM070059.1, from coordinate 24,028,399 downwards.
ATATTCAGCCTACCGCTCGATCAAGAAAAAGTCTGACCACTTGTTCAATGTGAAGAAGAATCAAAGGAGTCACTCCGCGAGTACGTAAAGAGGTTCAAAGCAGAGAAGGCGAATATAGTCGGATGCGACGACTCGATAGCAAGTGCCTTGGGTGGGAAATTTTGCCATAAACCGATTTACTGACCGAACCATACCGGTCAGCTCATAATGATATGGTATAGTTTTGGCATTCTACCGAACCGACAATTAATGGCATGGCTTTAGAATTGATTTTGTATGCTGGCGATATGCCATACCTACCGATATATATATATATATAATTTTTTTTTTCTATTTAGATATTTTAGGTATTTTTTACATGCTTGACTCCTCAGTTTTAGGGTTTAGAAAATAAATGACTCCTTAGTTTTAGGGTTTAAAAAATATATGTATATGATTCATGCCATAATAAATATAGAAAATATTGTTAACAAAATTCATAGCATGATGATTACTGATAATATATATACACGTACATATATATGATTTTGAATGTATATGTGTTGCTTATGTTTAGGATGATGGAGTCTAGCCAATCAACCACTAGTGCACAACATGGATTAACCCAAAATGAACCACACAATGTAACCGAACAAGCACCCCAATCTGAAAATCAAAATGAGCCCTGGAATTGGAAGATAGCGAGGAAGAAGTGGAAACCACCGGTTGTGCCATTTACCAACCGAACTAGCCAATAATTTTGGCTGAACCGATTTTTGGCAACCATAAGAAGACGGTTGCCTAGCGGTAACTGATTTTCAATAATTATGTATATGTTGCTGGCAGGTGGCACAAGGAATTTGGCACGGTTTTCCAACTGAACCCAGCCCTATCAAGTGCAGTCTTCCAAAAAAGACTCCCAATAGACCACCCACTGTTCGGAGAATTAATCATGAAAGAAGATCTAATTCTGGCAGACTCTTTCACTTTGGCAGAGAAGCATGCACTTTGGGATGAGGCTCGAAAAGAGTCGACAGTGGCTCAAAAGAAGGAGGACGGGAAGCAGTACAACAAAAGGAGGTAATAGGCCAAGTGTAGGGACCGACCCACGACCAAAGAAGGCCCGACGACCAAGATCTACTCTAAGTTCTCAGTCTCGATCCACCAAATCCTTGATGACATCAAGAACGAGCCATGGTTCAAGTTGCCATAACAATCAAAGGGAGATACTTCCAAGTTAGATCACATCAAGTACTACGCATTCCACCGAGGTCTCGGTCACACAACTGATGACTGCTATACTTGGAAGAACTATCTAGAGAACTCGTGAAAGAAGGCAAAGTCGACAGATACTTGGACAAGCCAGTTGCGCAGCTTAGAAGGAACGCAGACGCCGATGAATGGCCGCCAACCAAAATGATTCGAATCAATGGTATGTTCTTCGAATCCGAGCACTTGAGGGCCACAAGCAACTCCAAAAAGAGGAAGATCTAGCAGGCTCTACTAGTCTCACAGGTCCAAGTAGTCGACACCCAACCTAGACCCATCGTTGGCTTCACCAAGTAGGATGCCGAGGGCGTCGACTTCCCAAACGACGACGTACTAGTAGTATCTGTCCAACTGGCCCATGTTATAGTTGACAGAATGATGGTTGACAATGGAAGTGAGGTTAACCTACTTCAAATCTCAGTAATTCAAAAAATGGGCTTGGAAAACACAATCATAAGCCGAGCAGAAGTACTCATTGGATACAACGGGCACACCTCAACTGCCATTGGCCACATCACACTTGACGTGAAAACATCGCTAGTTGTCTCAAAGAAAACGTTCATGATCGTAAGTGACCCATCTCCCTACAATGCGATTTTTGGGAGACCTTGGTTGATCAAGCTGGATGCTGTCACTTCCGTCAAGTATCAAAAAATCCGATTTTGCATCCCGGGAGGAGGAGTTGGAGAAATCAAGTTTGACAAGGCCGCATCCCGATGATGCACTGTGTAAGTATTCAAGGAATCAAAGAAGAAGACCTTTACCCCCGTAGAGGCTACCGAGATCATAAAGGACGAAGAAGTTGCCCAATAGCAATTACAGCAAGCAGATCAAGAAAATGGTGCCCAAGCAGACGAGATAGGATGGAAACCTGAAGAGGACGCCGATGACATCATTCTTGATCCCCAGCAGCTGAAAAAGACGGAGAACTCATAGCTTTCCTTAGAGAAAATCGTGACGTCTTTGTATGGTCACATTCTGACATGCCCAACATCGATCTTGAGATAGGTTGCCACAAGCTGCACGTCAACCTCGCTGCCAAACCGGTGAAAAAGAAGTCATTTTGCACCCGAACGAGTGACGATCATCGAAGCGGAAATTGACAAGCTACTGAAGGCCGGATTCATGGAAGAGGTAGCACACTCAGTATGGCTTACCAACATTGTGCTAGTAAAGAAGAAAGAGAAGGGCAAATGAAGGGTTTGCGTAGACTACACCGACCTCAACAAAGCATGCCCAAATGATCCTTATCCACTTCCTCAAATCGATCTATTAGTATATTCAACTTCTGGGAACCAGTTGCTCAGTTTCTTGGACGCCTACTCTAGCTACAATCAAATAGCCATGTATAAGCCCGACAAAGAGAAAACCGCGTTCATGATCGAGCAAGGCACCTACTGCTTCAAGGTCATGACCTTTGGCCTCAAGAATGTAGGAACTACTTACCAAAGGAGAGTAAATATAATGTTTAAGAAACAAATTGGAGTAACCATGAAGGTCTACATTCACAACATCATGGTGAAGGGCAAGCAGCGGTTAGACCACATCGGCAACTTGGCAGAAACTTTCAACATCCTTAGAAAGTACAAGATGAAGCTCAATCCCTCCAAATGCACATTTGAAGTATCTTCAGGCAGATTCTTAGGGTACCTAGTGACCCAATGAGAAATCGAAGCACATTTAAAATACTTTTGTCCATTTTTGCTAGCTTTACTATATAATACTGTTATTTTTCTTCCTAAATAAGGAATAAAATTTCTTGCATATTTTATAAACTTAAGAATGCTTTTAATTGTTTTTTTGTCTTCTAACATGTCTGAAAACCAAAACTTTCTTAGCTATATGATCTGCATTGTTCCTGACTTAATATATATTCCTAAGGATTCTATATCTTACTGTTCAAATGCTTTTTTATTTCTGCTAATGACAATTCCATTATTGATAAATTGTTGTAAAATCATCTCTAAATATTTTCTATGTTCATTCCTATTTACTATGCACTAAAATATCATCTACATAAACACTACAAAATTATCGTATTTCTAAAAAAATTGATCCATCTTTCTTTAAAAGATTGATGGAGCATTTTTAATCTAAATGGCATAACAAGTCATTCAAAATGTCATCCTGGACATGTAGAAGTTGTTCACTCAATTGATTTTGCTAATACTGATGAAGCCTTTTGCTAATATTTTATTTCGGGTCTAATGTAACTAAGGATCTTCTCCAATAATTATAGTTTATTGTGCTAATTGTAATAATTCTTCCAAACTCTTTGGTCTATCTAATTGTAATATCTCTATAAGGGATGTTTGATAGGAGCATATTTATGCGACTTAGTTAGCTTGTTTTCTTGCATTTTCGTAGTTAGTTATTACTTATTATAGTGTTTTAAGACATTTTCGTGCAATTTCAGGGCCTAATGACAAAGTATGCAAAAAGAGCCAATTTGGAGTGCTTTGGAGCTATTTTGGGCCAAGGATGGATAGCTTATGATTCAAGCAAGAAGGATGGACGAATTTGAAGAAGAAAGAGGCTAAGAATCAGCTAAGAAGATGGAGAAAATAAAGTCAAGATAAGCAGATAAGAAGTTAGCAAGAAATATGGAGCATTATCTCAAACATTATCCAAAACCTTATCTTATCTTATCCAAACTACCTTATCTCATCCTCACCTTATCATTCCATGTTTCTAGCCACAAAAGGGGGGGTTCTTATCAGATTTTATCACCTAAATTTGGGGGTTCTAGAAGCCTAAAATCATGCAACAAAGCCCTTAACCTTCTCCTACAAACCTGCCGCACCTTTCCCTACAAACATGGCGCCTAAAGCCCTTCTAGATGGTCCAAGTCTTTCTCCTACTTCCCAGCCGTGTGTCCCCCTTCTAGATGCCTAAAACCTGCTGGAAAAACTTGTCTTTTTCCCCTTTGGATTGTGATTGAAGTAGCCTAATTTCTGAGGGTTTTGGAGTCCAAATTCTTTACTTATTCTAAGTCCAACTCCTTTACACATTCTTACTCCTATTCCAGCCATGCTGTGGCCTTTTCATTCAGCCCTATAAATACATGCCGCACCCCCATCATTCATTCACCACCCCTCTCATAATTCACTCTACATTCAGATATTCATCCACACTCATTCACAAAGCCTCAAGTGCCGCAATTGCAAGGAGGAAAGACTTAGTGTCGTGGCTGCATCCATACTTCTAGGTATTTTCTATCCTTATACTTCAATGTTTAAATCAAGTTATTTTCGTGTAATTGCAAACATGAGAGGCTAAACTCGTTTTAGCTAGGGGCGATTTCAAAGCCATGATTATATATGTGACATGAATTGATTATCCAGTTATTATTTCATAAGTTATGAATGTAATTTGCTTAACTGTTTGATTCAAAACTTATTCTTGTATGTGGGTTAAGGTGGCCAACTTAGTTTGCATGCATGAATTTGATGCTAGAATATAAGGGAATTGCATATAATGAACTTGTATTCATGAGTAGTAAAGGTTGCTAGTCACAATCGTGTTAAGTTAAATTCTGGGAAAACATATATGCTGTCATATTTTCCTCGTCAATGTTTATGGTTTTCAACGAACTTAATGACCTTTGAGTATGCTGTCATCTATAAGGATAATTTGGTTGGATGTGTATTCCGTCTAATTCAATGAACTTAGGAAAATCTGAAGGTTAATTAGTGCAATTCACGGTTAATCTGGGGCGTTGTCATTCATAATTTAGAAAGATAATAACTGGAAGTTGATTTGTGTTGCATATGTTTCATGTGTGGAGAAGGGTCCTCTAGCTAGTCCATCATCATCCAAAACACCCAAATTCGTATTCAATCTGTTTTGCTTTTAGAAACTGTTTGTTTTAATTTGATTTCGTCCAAACCAATCCCCTTTTCATTTAATCTTGTTAGTTGAGTCCAAATCTGTTTTCTTTGAGTCTTTTGAGTCAAGTTTGAGTTTATTTTCGTCAAAATCACTTGTTGGGTCTTAAATTGAGTCTTTTTGATTGTTTGTTGCCGTTTTAAGTGTTTTGAGTTAGTTTTGAGTCTAAAGAGTCTAAATTAGTGTTTTTGAGTCTTGTTTGTGTTGGTTAGCAGCCCTAGTTAATCCCCGGCCTAGAACGATCCCTACTTGCATCATATACTACAATTGTCATAAATAGGGTTTAATTTGTGTGTTAAGTAATTTTCACATCAATGTTTCCTCTAAAACTAGATACTCATGTTCAAATATTTTGACACTCCCCGACCTGGAATGTCCACCTGGACTCCAAATCAAGCTATGATGGCGGACACCAGAAAGGTGACGAAGCCTAAAGTGTAATGAGGTGGAAATATGATTAAATTTAAATCTAAAAGTGATTAAATGCAAGAGTGTGCATGTGAGCAGGATTGAACCCAATTTACACGTGATGTCAGAGCATAAGTAAAGTACAGTAAAAGTAGAATAAGAATCATACAATTGGAAGTATTCTCCTATGTCAATATTTGCCAAGAATCATCGTCGATACGAAAGCTCTACCACTAAGACATGGAGGGGCGAAAAACAAGGGTGAGTGGGCCCAAATAGAATAGAAAGCTTTGTAAAACTTTTTCGAAAACGTAATAACCCCTTGCCGTAAAACAAGTATAGTTTCTAAAAATAACATACTATGTATAATATGAAAATACTTATCGTAACATTAATATCTCAAGAATGCAAAACTTCACAATATTTCGTAAATAACACATAACGTCTGGTGCTCATCAACATATGCTGACACACGAGTTCATGTAGAGGTATTCTGACATGAACATGACTAGGTGCAATAATGATCTACGCCCTAATACTACTATCACGTGAAGACTGGTGCTAAATGAATCACATATGAGTCCTAATTGCCTATAGAAATCTAGGACAGGACTGGCATCTGCAATGGATCCAAGGTGAGCGTATCGGTGAGATGTGAACATAAAGGCTGGCCTTGGCCCAGGCGAGTATAAACACCAGTGTAAGCATGTATGATGAGCAGTAACATAAGTATGATCATGCTACAGTAATTCGATAACTCTAGCCAATATAATACTATTCATGGTCGTAAGTATAATTAAGGCATTCCCTTATAGTACGCATACATGTGCATCATGTATGATTATATCATAATTCCCAACAATACGACATTTCTTATAAACATTAATTTAATTATGGCATCACGTAGAAAATTCATCATTAAGTATATATGGAAACTAAATATATATATATATATGTATGACTTTTTAGCCAAAATGGTCCCTGAGATTTGCATAACATACAACTTTGGTCCTTGAGATTGAAAATCAATAGAAATGGTCCCTGAGATTGTCCACCATCCATTATTTTGGTCCTTCCATTTAAAACTCCGTTAAGTGGTCCCGGAGCTCATACCGGAAACTGAGATTTTTTGCCGGAAGTTTGGGCAATTTTCAAAGTTTCGTAACTCAATCGTTTCTTAACTAAATTCAAACCATAATATATCAAAATGAAGATTGGAAATGGAAAGTGTTGAATAAGATTATACCTATTTGGATGCCCAATTGTTGCCGAAGATCGCCAGAAAATAGCCTGAAAGGAGACTGGTCAGCGGGAAAATTGGGAAACTCGCCGGAAACTGGGTAAATTTTAAACGTTATAACTTCTTCAATACTCAACGAAATTGAGTGATTCAAAAAATAATATCATACTTCTCGATGAGACAAAGAGAATGGAACTTTTTTTGATGGCTAACTCACCATGGTTTAGCCGAAAAATGGCTTAAAATGGTTGTCTTCGTCTCATCGAGTTGGCCAATTTCGAGTCGTTTTTCGGCCAAACCACGGCGAGTTAGCCATCAAGAAAGGTACCATTCTCTTCACCTCATTGAGAAGTATGATTTTTGGTTTTGAATCACTCGATTTTGTTGAGTATTTAAGAAGTTATGAACGTTTAAAGTTTACCCAGTGTTCGGCGAGTTTCCCAGTTTTTCCGCAAACTAGTCACATTTCAGGCTATTTTACAGCCATCTCCGGCAACCATTGGGCTTATGAATAGGTATAATCTTGTTCTACACTTTTCTATCTTCATTTTGATATATTATGGGTGGAATTTGGTTAAGAAACGGTTGAGCTACGAAGCTTTGAAAATTACCCAAACTTCCGGCAAAAAATCTCAGTTTCCAGTATGAGCTCTGGGACCACTTAACGGAGTTTTTAAACGGAAGGACCAAAATAATGGATGGTGGACAATCTCAGAGACCATTTCTATTGATTTTCAACTTCAGGGACCAAAGTTATGTGTTATGCAAATCTCATGGACCATTTTGGCTAAAAAGCTTATATATATTACATAAAAGAAAAGATCCACTCACAGTTACTTGCGAGGTCATAGTCATTCAAACAAGGAAAGCCGGAGTCTCCGATAATAATCGCACCTAAGCATAATATTGAGGCCCACTAGTAAAACTCAGTTAAAACGTTTGAATTTAGAAAAACGAACAACAGTTTCTGAATCAGGGTGTCGAAATACGCTAGGAAAAGTCCCGGGAAAATTTTGTAAAAAGTCAACGGTCAACCAAAAAGTCAACCTAGCCGCCCATGAAATCAACTAAGTTAAAATTTTGGAATTTCACTAAATGGATGCCAAAAACGAACTCGGGGCATCAAAATTAGCCTCGGAGGGTTTCCGAGAAAATTTTGTAAAATTCAACACATGGAATATTCCGAATCCAGTTCAGTCAACGGGTCGGGATCGGCCCGATTCTAGGGAAAACCCACCGAAAACTGGAAAATTCACCGAAAAACTAAGAATTTTCAAAGCTTCGTAACTTGTCTTAACCAAATTCAACCCATAATATATCAAAATGAAGCTAGAGAAGAGTATAACAAGATTATTATTTGGAAGCCAAATGGTGGCCAGAGATGGCTTGAAGCTCGCCTGAAAGTCACGGAGGTCGTCAAAAACTGGGAAAGGTTCAAATTGACACACCTCGACTCGGAATGCCCACCGCTCCAAATCGAGTGGTGCTGGCCAACATCAGGAGGGTGACGAAGCCATAAAGTGTACTGATGTGGAAAATGTGAGTAAATTTAATCCTAAATGTGCCTAAGTATAAGAGTGCACTAGTGAGCGGAAATGAACCCATTTCACACGTGATGTTAGAGCATAAGTAAAGTACAGTAGAGTAGATTGAGAATTATACCACCAGGAGTAGTCTCCGATCTTAGCGTTTGCCAAAAATCCTCGTCGACACGAACACTGCCACTAAATGTTGGAGGGGAGAAAAACAAGGGTGAGTGGGCCTAAAAATAAAGTTTTATAAAAATCTTTTTGAAAACATTATAACCTTTTGTCGTAAAACTAGTATAGTTTTCAAAATACACATACTACGTATAGTATGAAAATACTTACCATAGCCTGCAATATCTCAAGAATTCAATACGTCACAAAATTAGTAAATAGGCACATAACTTCTAGTGATCACAATATCTCGCAGAAATAAACATATCACATCGAATGCTCATCAACATATGCTGACACAGGAGTTCATGCAGAGGTATTCTAACATGAACAGGACTGGGTGTAATAATGATTTACGCCCTAGTACAATCACGTGAAGACTGGCGCTATGCGTATCACATACGAGTCCTAATTGCTTATAGCAATCTAGGACATGACTGGCACCTACAATGGATTCAAAGCGAGTGTACGGTACGATGTGAACATACATGTGAAAGACTGGCCCTAGCCGGGGAGAGTACTAACATCAGTGTAGCTCACGATGACCAGATAACGTAAATAGAATCATACAACACTAAATCGATAATTCACGTCACCATAATACTATTCATGACCATAAATATAATTAAGGCATCAATAATAATACACATACCTATGCATCCCGTGGGACGTAACATAATTTCATAATTTTTATTAATGTGCTAAAACTTATAAATGTTAAGCTAACCTAGGAATATCATAGCACACTAAACCTACCCTTCTAATATATCAAATCGAAGCTCGAAGAATAAGGAATCGGAATATACCTTTGGTTTCCTTGGTCGTGGCTGAAGTTGGCCAGAAAAATGCTCCAAAGCTGCCAAAAAATTAGGGGAGTTTTCGTTCTTCGTTGCTTCTATGTCCCACCCCATCAAATCAGAAATTTAACATCCTAATATTGCTTCTAAATCACGAAGGAAGAACGACGGAGGTGAACCAAGGCTTACCTTGGTCGGAACTATGAGATCTCGCCGGAAAATCCCTTGAACAGAAACGGTGTTACAGTGATGCGTAGGGTCTGATCTGGGTTCGATATGAAGGTCTAAGTTTAGTAGAGGTACGGGGAATGACAAGGTGTGGTGGCTTGACGGTTTGGCTTGCCGGAGCCATCGAGTGATGGTGCTCGGGTTTGCAAGATTGTCTGCACTTGCAGAGAGAGTGAGAGACGAGGGAGCTGAGACATGAGAGTGTGAGTGAAGAGAGAGAGTCCGAGAGAGATTTCCAGAGAGATCGGGGAGGAAGACATGCGGCAAGAGGAGAGTGGAGAGTTTTGGGATATGTGGGCCCTATGGGCCAATATAAATTAATAAAATATTTAAAATATCCCCCAAATAATATTAAAATAATAATATAATACTAAAATAATAAAATAATTTTAAAATAATAATACAATAATTATGAGAAATATATAAAATAATAAATAGTAATTTTTACAAAAGTACTTTTTGGATTTGTAGTTTTGTAAAACTTCCGCCGAACCCTGACTTTGATTGATCTTGTGCCTATACTTTGAAAATACGGTAATATAGTAGTTCGTATGCGTCACGAAATGACGGTCAACGAAAGTCAACAATCTCGCCACTAGGGAAATTTTCGTCAACTCACACTTTTAAAATTAATAAAGTTGTAAAATTAGGGACGAGTTGTCACACAAATAGTTATAACTTCTTCAGTACTCAACGAAATTGGTTGATTCAAAAACAAAAATCATATCTCTCCACAAGACGAAGAGAATGATACCTTTCTCGAGAGCTAACTCGTCGTGGATTGGCCAAAAATGGTCGGAAAAGGCCCAATTGAGTTTCAATCCCTACAATCTGGAAGGAAGTTTAAGGTGAGGTTGGGTGTTCTGGGTTCATGAGGACGAGATGAAGCTCGTGGTGCCCTTGGTTTGGACGGTGGTGGTCTGAAATTTGTGCACCTTGTGTGTACAAAGAGAAAGGTAGAAAAAGAGAGAGCATGAGAGAAGAGAGAAGTCGGGGTGAGGAGAAAGAATGAACCGAGAGGTGAGGGGGACGGGAGAGAGATTGTGGGCCCTAGTGGCTCACAATTTAAGGCCACAAAAGACAAAAATAAAAATATCTCTTGAACATGAAATTATCGAAATGTCCTCGACATTCCGAGTTTCGTAAAATCCTCATTATAGCTCCGAATTCAATTCTACTTGCGCTCACACGTTCGTAATGACAAGTAATATAAGAATACACTAATAGAGTAGATCAAACGTTTCACGACATAAAAGTCAACAAAAGTAAAAAATTTTGCCTCTAGGATCGAACCAATATTGTGATCAATTGAATTTGGGTCATTTTCGAGTTTGGGTGCGGAGCTTATCCCTAATTTGCTCAAGTTTTAAAAAAATACAATACCTGATTACCTGCTGTTGGAATCAAATAACTAATATATAGGGAATTTTATAGAAATATTACAAAATAATTCAATTGCAAACAATTTAATTGAAACTTGCGGAGCAAAAAACCCTAGAAACAATTGAAACAAAAAACTCAAAATATCTTAGTAACATTATGAGCAAAAATCACTAATCACACAACCAAAATTAATAGATATAAAAAAAACAGTACGCACGAAAGACCAAAATAATCGTTGAGGGGGAGTAAATATTGATGAAACATCGAACATTGAGAACTTGATCCTATGGGGAGCAAGTCGAGGAGCAGAAGCGAGCTTGAAGGAAGTGAGTTCGGTTGGATTCTAGGGTTTGATGGGTGTGCATGCAGTCGAAATCAGTGATGGGGAGGAAATTGATTTCGTGCAAGAGCTTTTTCATTTGAATCCAAGCCGAGCAAGAAGAAAGAGGTCAATAAGGAAACTGAGTTTCTCACTTCAGGTTGGTGGTTTCTGAGAGAGAAGTCCAAAGATTCGTACTGGAAGCAAATGGAAAATGAAAACAAAGTAGAAGAAGCGAGAGAACTCGAGAGAGGCGTTGTTTTAGTTTTCTGAGAAAGAAAATTTGAGAAGCAGAAAGATGAAGAGTGCCACCCGTCCCCTTCCCTTTCAACGATGACCAGCATATGGACATTAGGGGCAAATTAGTAAAGCAATACCGGAAAAAGACAGAGGATGAGTAGCAATTGAAGGGCAATTCCGTTAAATCCTGTTGGTGAACAGTGATTCTCAATTGGGTTTTAGCATATAGATAACGTTCTTTTCATATTTAGATTCTTGCACCAAAACATAACATTAATGAAGGTTTGGTACAGGCAAACTTGTAAAGATTTTACTTCATTCAATGTTTTTTATGTGTCAATCCTTTGTCCCGCACCTTAAAGGACTTCAAGGAATTTGCAGATGCAATGAGGATATAGGGGTTCTTGTTTTAATGGCATTTGCAGTTGCCGTTGATGCAGCAGAAAAAGAGCAAAATTATAGTTTTGTTGAAAAAGGGGTTCTTGTTCCTTCCTCCGTATTTGTATATCATATTTTCATGCTGACATATAAAATACTCATTGAAAGAAAACACAATTTTTTTTTTTTTTTTTTTTGCATACATGTCAAACTATAGTTTTGTTGGTAACCAAACTTCTTCCAACACTTCCATTTTTCACTTAAACAAATTCTTTTAATTCATATTGATGAGTCGATATTTTATTATATATTTTACCCTAATCTTAGTTATAATTTATTGGTTATTTGGGTAGAATTTTGATACTTTGTTATATATTTCTAATGTAGGACATTCGACTTCCTCTGGAGCAAAAAGTGATCAAACGGATGAATTTTGGAGTATTTCGAATTGGAGGATGTTCGTGTGCCTTTCAAGATGATTGTGTCAAAATTCCAGATTTTTCTACCAAGCCGTTTGACCGTAGCATGAAATTAAGGCCTAGCGCGCAGCTTTCCCAGATTGACGTTTCTGGACGTTTTGGGTATTTTGGAGGTCAAGATGGCATATTTTGAGGAGGATTCCTTCTGAGGATTTGTAGGGGATGTCTTCAGCTTTCAAAAGAGACCTTTTGGGACCAAATCGAAGTTGATTTGGTTGGTCAAAAGTGTGATTTTCTGAGAAGTCCGAATTCCAGTTCAAATAGGAAACCTTTTATTTTCTGTTTTATTATTTTATTAGGTTTCCTAGTTTTATTATAAGACCTTTTCTAGGAAGGGTTTTATTTTCTAGTATTATAAATAAGGTTTTTTTAGCCATTAACATGTTGAACACAACATTGGGGACGCAACATAGGGGGAACACACTTTGGCTTTAGAGAGCTTTTGACGATTCAAGTTTATTTTCAAGGTGTTTTCTATCCTTTGTTTTAATAAGATTTTGTTTTATGGTTGTTAGTAACTAATTTACGTTTGCTAGGGCGATGCCTTGAGCCTTAGCATGAATATGTAGTCTTTATTTAATTGCTTATGATATTATACATGCATACTTTGAATTATTAATCACTGTGCTTTAAACTGTCTCTATATCTTAATGCTTAGCTACCATTAGGATGTTTGGATAAGTAATCGGATGCAATTCGATCGGAATGCCACCGGGGGATTGAGTATTGCTTCTTGTGATTGATAGTTGTAATTTCACCTAGGGCGAATGCCACGTCTTAGGGGTTGCATGGTTTTTCAAAGGGTTTTCACAAAGCGTAATGAGTCATGCATGTTTATATTTGATCTGAATGCCACAGACGGATTGCATGTTTGTTATACGTTCTAGCTTGAATGCCACATGTAGAATATGCATAAGGAAACCTAACCTTCAAAGTTGCATGGGTAATTCATAAGTAATTGGTAATCTACATAGGATTGTTAAAGGGACGGCGAAACCCTAGGCTTTTACAATTTTAACTTTCAAAAACCGTTTTCTTTACGTTTATTTTATTTTGTCACTTTATTATTTTCTATTAAATTCGTTTTTAATATTTTAGGTAATAAAATCAACATCTTCCGAATTTTGTTTTCAAATAATTAATTAAGATTTGATTTTAGCATAGATTATTCATTCAATCCCTGTGGAAAACGACCTTGCTTGAGCTGCTATACTACGACAACCTTGTATTCTTGCAAGTATTTTTAAGTGTTTTTATCCCTACTTTTGCAGGTGGTAAAAATAATCCTATCAAGAAATTGGCGCCGTTGCCGGGGATTGTTTTAAATAATTTGTGTTTATCACTCTTAGTTAATTACTTTTGTATATACCTCTTTATTTACTTGATTTTAATATTTTTTTTTGTTTTAGGTTACAATTTGTTGATTTTGAGAACAGTGCAACGACTTCATTAGCAACAATGGGATACTTTGGATTTGCACCAACAATTTGTGCTCTTTGCAATTTGAATACGCATGATATTATGTACTGTCCTCAATGGCAGTATTTTCCAGAGTTTGTGCAACACCATATAAATATGAGGAACAATTTTCAGAGGCCTAGGTGCAAGACCTATTCAAATTTTTACAATCCATCATGGCCAGAGCATCAAAATCATATGTGGGTGGGTAGCCAACAGCCTTTTGAACAGCCTCATGCACCACCAAAAGCTGATTGGGAAATTGCAAATGACAAGTTGGCAGATGCCACTCGCATCAATATTGAGCAAAGCAACCAGAACCTGCAAAAGATACAGCAGACAATGAATCAGAACATGCAGAATATGCAAGCTTCAATAATTAATTTGGAGAGGCAATTTGGGCAGCTCATGCATCAAAGGGACGAACACAAGGAAGACGAGTTTCCTTGTCAACAAATTGATGTGCCACAAGATTCAGAGGAATGGTGTGTAATTCAACCACCCCAATATGCAGAGAGTTATGATAACATGCTAGAGAAAACTAAAATTGAAGAGCCAATTGCACGTGACTCATGCCCAAAGGATGAAACAACACATGCTGATCCGGAAATCTAGACAGAACCTACGGCATCCCAAGTTAGTATGCTGTCAGAATTTTTACCTCAAAAGTTGCAGGCGTGCACGAGAGCTGATGCTTTAGAAGGGCAGACAACCACCAATGAAAATTTTCTAGTTGCTGAATTGGACATGCCAACAACACAGGCTATCAAATTTGGGGAAAGTCATGAGGAGTCCTACAAGAAGGCTAAAATCTCCAAGGAAAGGAAGAAAAAGTTCCGTGAGAGCCAAATTCCTCATAGAAAAATTCATCCAGTGCAAAAATTGTAAGTGTTAAATACAAGGTGGAAGTCAGCTCAACGAAGACGTAATCCTCGCTGGAAAGGAGTTTATTTCAATGCAAAAATTCATTCAAATAGAAGGGTGTATAAGAAGAATTCAACGACTCAATTTGGAAGCACCATTGACAAACATCAATTCACTTCGTACCTACTGTTGCCTTACGATGCTGTTATGGAGTGGTTGATTCTAAGAGAACAAGTGACGTGATCATAAATTCCTTCCTCTACGTCTAGCTATAGACGTTAACTAAAGCGCTAATTGGGAGGCAACCCAATTTTTTCTAACTCTTTTCTTTTTATTCCCAATTACAAAAATCACAAAAAAAATAAAAAAAATGAAGAAAATTGAAAAGAAAAAAATTGCAATTTTTATTTCTTGTTATTCTTCTTTACTAATCCAATTACGTTTCTAATTTGTGATTGCAGGTTGCATTCAGAACTGATTTGGCCTAATCTCAACTACGGGCGTGCAATCAACATTCATTCACCCCAGCGCATTCATCATCGGTCGACATGCAAAATAAATTCAGTCATACATGAACACAGAGACAAATTTCAATGGACAGTATACTGATGCATCACATTATACACAGATGCAGGGACTAAATTGCACAGATTCAGATCCAGAAACAACGGAATAAGTTTGGGGTTGACTGAGTTTATACCTGTAGATGAAGAAGTCTTGGATGCATGCCCTTGGATCTATGAAGGGTGGGTGTTGACGCATCTCCCTTGTTGTGAATCCGAGAACCTTCGTAGACCAAATGAATGTTTATGTTCATTATTTGATTTCTCCATGACCATTAACCCCAGTGGAATGAAATGACAGTAAAGCCAGATTAAGCCAGATTTTTTTTTACCTTTGGGATTTGGGAATTTGTAGCTGAGATCTCACGAGGAGAGCTCCGTGAAGGAACCCGAGAGCGATGGCGGACATGGCAAAGGTTTTTCCAGGATGCAGGCTCGGTTGTACAGTGATGAGGGATGGCACAGACCACTTGCTGTTGACCTGAGACGAGGAACAGCTACGGTTCTCCTTTGCCGAGAGATACGAAGACGAGAGATGCGAGAGGGCATGAAGAGTTTTTCGGTTTGTAGATGGCTGTGGGTTGTTTGGACCGAATGGAGAGAAGGGCTGTTTTGACAGAATGCGAACCAGGGATGCTTTCTGAAATGCGAGAGATCTCGGGTTTACTAAGCTTTCAAGCTACGAGAGAGAGCTCTGACCCTTCCTTTCGAATCCTAAGGACATCACTACCCTGATGCTTGCCACGTGTCTCCGGCTGGCATTCCCCATGCTGCTATGACATCAGTAATTTCAATTCAAAAGAGGGAGAGCCGTTCGGCTCTGGGCTCGAGGACAGGGCATCCAATGCTTTTCACAAGCTGGTACTTGGGTTTGGTGCGCGTGTGACGTGTTTGTGGGCTGTCTGTGTGGTTGCTGTTTTTCATTCTTCCTGAACATTTGTTTCGCGGGTTGGGCTCTACTCCAAATGATTTTGAGTTGTCTTTGTGTGTCATCCTTCCCAGCCCACGTTCTGTTTTGCCCAATGGACTTCAATTTCAAACCAGGTGCATTCTTTTCTTTTCTTTCTCTATTATTTATTTTGTCATTTTTCATTTCGTTTTTGATGTTTGACTTTTCTGTTTTTTTTTTTTTAATTCTTGTTAGGGTTAGTTAGGTTTGGTTTTAATATTTCATTTTCTTTGTACGGTTGTTTTTTTATTTTCATTTATTTTCCACACCTTGAGGACAATGTGTGATTTAAGTTTGGGGGTGGGAAATAGAATTTTAGATTTTTAATTTTTGTGTCAAATAAAAAAAAATAAAAATTCATTCTTTTAAGTTAATATCCATAGTTTATTTTAAACGTTAGAACAAATGGACATGGTGAAGATTAATCCTATAATAGAGTCTTTTCCATTTATCGTTGCTTAGACACTAATTCATGAGTTATACTTTGACACTTTGCACGTTCACATCAACATGGTTTGTGGGGAGTGAGATTGGAACACTTTCTTTAAGTCTAAGGTAATTTTTAAATTTTTGTTTCAAGGAAAGTTAATTATTGTTATAAATAAAGTAATAATTGTCCCACCCGAGACTTTACTTAGTAACCGGGCCAATCCTGCCTAATCAACAGTGATTCTCGCGTCAAACAGTAGAGTCTTGGCATGGGGCAGGGTGGTTAGTTGGTTTTGAGTGAACTAGCATTACACGACCACTACTATTACTCAAAAAAAAAACAAAAAAACAAAAAAAATAAAAAATAAAAAATCGAAAAGAAGAAAAAATGTATGAGAGTATGTGAAGTGTTGAAATAAAAGGACGAGAGGTAAGGGTTTGAGTCGAGTCTCCTTAACCATGTTGGTTCACTTTACACCAAAGGAAGTTCATGAATTCTTTTCTAATTGATTCTAAATGGCTTAGACTCTGCGGTGGGATTAGTTGGAACTTTTGAAAATATGTTCTAATTTTTAACGTTTTCTATGGATTGCAACTTGAAGGTGGAAATTTTGTTTTAGTTTATTTTTGTTTAAGTTCTTAGGTTTGTTAGTTTTTATTTTTATTTTCGAGTTTTGTTTTGCTTGAGGACAAGCGAAAAGCTAAGTTTGGGGGTATTTGATGAGTCGATATTTTATTATATATTTTACCCTAATCTTAGTTATAATTTAGGGAGCTTTAATAAAAAGGGCTTGAACTAAGTTTATTTTAACAAAAAACCATCCTATAACTTTTTTTAACCAAAAACCATCCCAGAACAAGGTAAAACCCACCAAACCAACAGACAGCTCGACCACCAGCCAGTCACTCATGGGCTCTCCTTTGGCCCTCATCCTCATCCTCCTCCCCCTCCTCCTCTTCGTCTCGCTGAGTACTACAACTTTCCTTTTTGAATCACCCTATTTCGTTGAGTATTGAAGAAGTTATATCCATTTGAATCTTACCCAGTTTCCGGCGACCTTTGAGGCTTTCGAGGCATTTTCCGGCCAAACCACAATGAGTTAGCCATCGTGAAAGGTACCATTCTCTTCGTCTCTTCGAGAACTACGATTTTCATTTTTGAATCACTCGATTTTGTTGAGTATTGACAAAGTTATGAGCGTTTAAAGTTTGTCCAACCCAGTTTCAGGCGACCTCCGAGGCTTTCGAGGTGTTTTTCGGCCAAACCACAATGAGTTAGCTATCTTGCAAGCTACCATTCTCTTCTTTTCTTCGAGAACTACGATTTTCGTTTTTGAATCACTTGATTTCGTTGAGTATTGACAAAGTTATGAGCGTTTAAAGTTTGTCCAACTTTCCGGCCGAAATCCGGCCTTCCCTTCCCTTTAGCTCCGGCGAGCAGCAACCACACCAAGCCCTTTGGGCCGTGCACAAACAAACACTGTATCTGGAAAGAAAATGAACATTAACACTGTCGCTGGAAAAATATAACACTGTCTCTGCAAAAAACTAACACTGTCGCTGGAAAAATAACACTGTCGCTGGAAAACTGACACTGTCGCTGGAAAAATAACATTGTCGCTGGAAAAACTGACACTGTCGCTGGAAAAATAACACTGTCTCTGGAAAAACTAACACTGTCGCTGGAAATAAACTAACAATGCAGTGACTTAGATTCCAGAAACAGTGACTTAGATTCCAGAAACAGTGTTACTTAAAATCTAGAAACAGTGACTTAAATTCCAGAAACAGTGACTTAAATTCCAGAAACAGTTTATTTTTACATTCCAGAAACAGTGTGCGTCGAAAAGAACCAAAATCCAGAAACAGTGACTTAAATTCCAGAAACAGTGACTTAACTTATAACATGGTTTTTTATTAAACAAAACTTATAACATGGTTTTTTATTAAACAAAACTTATAACATGGTTTTTTATTAAAACTAAAACTTTTCAAGCCCTTTTCATTCATTTTCCTTATAATTTATTGGTTATTTTGGTAGAATTTTGATACTTTGTTATATATTTCTAATGTAGGACATTAAACTTCTTCTGGAGCAAAAAGTGATCAAACGGATGAATTTTGGAGTATTTCGAATTGGAGGATGTTCGTGTGCCTTTTAAGATGATTGTGTCAAAATTCCAGATTTTTCTACCAAGCCGTTTGACCGTAGCGATGAAATTAAGGCCTAGCGCGCAGCTTTCCCAGATTGACGTTTATGGACGTTTTGGGTATTTTGGAGGTCAAGATGGCATATTTTGAGGAGGATTCCTTCTGAGGATTTGTAGGGGATGTCTTCAGATTTCAAAAGAGACCTTTTGGGACCAAATCGGAGTTGATTTGGTCTGTCAAAAGTGTGATTTTCTGAGAAGTCCGAATTCCAGTTCAAATAGGAAACCTTTTATTTTCTGTTTTATTATTTTATTAGGTTTCCTAGTTTTATTATAAGACCTTTTCTAGGAAGGGTTTTATTTTCTAGTATTATAAATAAGGTTTTTTAGCCATTAACATGTTGAACACAACATTGGGGACACAACATAGGGGGAACACACTTTGGCTTTAGAGAGCTTTTGACGATTCAAGTTTATTTTCAAGGTGTTTTCTATCCTTTGTTTTAATAATATTTTGTTTTATGGTTGTTAGTAACTAATTTACGTTTGCTAGGGCGATGCCTTGAGCCTTAGCATGAATATGTAGTCTTTATTTAATTGCTTATGATATTATACATGCATACTTTGAATTATTAATCACTATGCTTTAAACTGTCTCTATATCTTAATGCTTAGCTACCATTAGGATGTTTGGATAAGTAATCGGATGCAATTCGATCGGAATGCCACCGGGGGATTGAGTATTGCTTCTTGTGATTGATAGTTGTAATTTCACCTAGGGCGAATGCCACGTCTTAGGGGTTGCATGGTTTTTCAAAGGGTTTTCACAAAGCGTAATGAGTCATGCATGTTTATATTTGATCTGAATGCCACAGACGGATTGCATGTTTGATATACGTTCTAGCTTGAATGCCACAAGTAGAATATGCATAAGGAAACCTAACCTTCAAAGTTGCATGGGTAATTCATAAGTAATTGGTAATCTACATAGGATTGTTAAGGGGACGGCGAAACCCTAGGCATTTACAATTTTAACTTTCAAAAACCGTTTTCTTTAAGTTTATTTTATTTTGTCACTTTATTATTTTCTATTAAATTCGTTTTTAATATTTTAGGTAATAAAATCAACATCTTCCGAATTTTGTTTTCAAATAATTAATTAAGATTTGATTTTAGCATAGATTATTCATTCAATTCCTGTGGAAAACGACCTTGCTTGAGCTGCTATACTACAACAACCTTGTACTCTTGCAAGTATTTTTAAGTGTTTTTATCCCTACTTTTGCAGGTGGTAAAAATAATCATATCACATATTAATGCATTATCATAGATACATATTTCTTTTCATTTTTCAAATTAATAGTAAATATATAGTGTATATTATTTAGTCTACTGATAATACTTTACAAGCCAAAGTTACCAAGGTTAACCGTGAAGATTAATTGTTCCCTGATATTATTTCTTTCTCACGAGATGTAACGAAGTTCCTTCGACGACTCCAGCAGCCCACAGAATAGAACGATCATCAAGATCATCATTCCCCTTACACAGTACTTTATGATCGATATTCACGCCATAATCCGCATGAATTTTCGCCTTTAACTCACCCATACTAGTACCTTCGTAGACTACGATTTCATGATAAAGGCGGTTAGTCGCCAAATAAACTCCGACTTTAATCTTGTTGAAGACATGTATGGTAGCATTAGCGGGAATGTTATAGCTTTGAACAGTCAGTTCATCTTTTAAAAACTGCCCTTCCCATGAGAGCTCTTGCCTCTCTGCTGCGATTGGGACATTAAGTGTTTGCAAAATAAGTAGTTTTACTTCGATAATTCTTGCAGAGAAGGGAACCACCAAAGCGCCCATTGCTCCTTGCCATATGACTTCGATCTCCACTGTCTGTTAAACATGTACATCAACCAGTAATTATTTTCGTTATGAACATGCATGCAGGCATAAATTTGGAAAAAAAAATATTGACAAAAAAATAATTGGTAAAAATTTACAAATGAAGCTTACAGAGCAAAATTTGCTTACCGGAGGGAAATCGAAGTTCATAAAATAATTAGGATCCATTGTTGTTCTTGAGGAAGAAGTATATTTTGGCACGAGTAATACAAATGGTTGAATGCCAGGGGGATTATAGATTGTTAAAAATGTATTATGTTCATGGCATTATCATGTGTGAATGATATTTGCATGTAAAAAACAAGTTACTTTCATTTCATGAATATTTTGTTGAATTTTGATAACATTGCAATATGGGACACTTTGGATGCGGTCTCTAGCTATCAATATTCTTTTATTGAAACCTTGTCTGTTTTTAATTTTTGATCAAAGTCCCTGACATTAATGTAATAATGTAAGTTACTATAGTTTTTAAATTAAAAATTAAAAATTGTATTTGACACGCCCCGACCAGGAACGTCCACTAGGACTCCGAATCGAGTCGTGCTGGCCGACACTTGGAAGGTGACGAAGCCATAAAGTGTGCTGATGTGTAAAAATGTGAACAAATTTAAACCTAAAGTGTAAGAGCAGAAGTGCGCGGTGAGCGGGATCGAGCCCATTTCACACACGATGTCAGAGCATAAGTAAAGTACAGTAGCATAGGTAGAAATCATACCCTCAGAGTTAGCCACCTAAACTGGAATATGCCACGAATCCTCGCCGATACGAACCTTTAGCAAATAATACCTGGAGGGGTGCAAAACAAGCAAAACAAAGCTTTTCAAAACCTTTCTACATTATCAAAAGTATAACCCCTCGCCGAAAAACCTGTATAATTTCCCAGAAATTATAATATACACAAATATATATGTCTCAAGATCATTTCCATAAATCCAGGAATCCCAACATGTATATCGTGCAAGATACCATATAATTAATCAAGCCCAACAGCTGAACTAAAACGATGAATAATAATGTGTCAGTCGGATCCACTTATAATGGCCTGTACGGCTGAACCTATAGCTCATCACATATGCCTGCACCTGAGTCGGAACCACCCATAGTGGTCTGTACGACTAGACTATGTCAGAACCACCTCTAGTGGTCTGTACGACAAAATTGTGTCGAAACCACCTATAGTGGTCTATATGACAAAACTGTGTCGGATGGTCTGTACGACAAAAATGTATCGGAACCACCTATAGTGATCTGTACGACAAAACTGTGTCGGAACCACCTATAGTGGTCTGTACGATACATAATCAATCTATGATATCACATGAGTCAGAGTTGCCTACGCAACCTGTACGACAATGTCGGAGTTACCTATTATGGCAACCTATACGACAATGCCGGAGTTGCGTAAAACACAATAAAATCAAGTCATAACCTAATCATTTCGAATAACACCATAAACTCACCTGAACTTACCTACGCGTCCCGCGTTCACCTTAGTGCTTCAAGCATTCACGACAATTATAGGTAGGTAATATGCATTTGGGTATGCCATAATGCAAACTAAAACTCATTCATATCATAGTATATGCAACTAATAAATACATAATCTAACGTATAAACACTTAACATAATATTTCAGAGCATATAACCAATTATATGACTTTTCTGGGAAAACACAAGGTATATATACATATATAGAAAATCAAAATGCCCACTCACCTGGAAGCGGCACTACGATTCCCTAACACGAGCATCGAGGCGTCCCGAATGATCGTCGCCTGTGACCAATTATTTAATCAAATCTCAGAACTCTTAACAATAGAATACATAATTCATATATAACACATCATCCAGGACATTTTAGAATGGTTTAAGACCCATTGACTAAAAGTCATCCGTCGATCAAAGTTCAACGATAGGGTCACAACCCCATATACTTAATCCGGAAGATCTGTAACTCAAATTTCTAATCCGTAACTTCTACAGATCCACCTTATACTCCTAGAATAACATACTAAAATTTCGTTACGATCCAACGGTCGGATCTCCGCCAATTGCCAAGACCAAGTGGCGGTTAACGTTTTATTTTATGAACTTCCAAATCCAATTGGTGAAGATCTGTATGTCGGATTCCCGATCCGTAAGTTCCTATGATCCTCAAATATTATGTATTACGACCTAACCATGTACCGTAATGAAATTAGGTTCCAACGACCAATCTACGTCATTCAATTATCAAAATTAAACTTAAGATGTCAAACATAGCCTAAAAATAATATTGACGGCCCATTAGCCACGTGCGGCCGTGGGTGGCGGTCGGCCGCCCTGACTCGCCAGAAAATCCAACTATCATAAAAAATTACCAAATTTCACAGAAATTAAGGTCTCAATGAGTAGAGTAACTTTCATACATGTGACCAAGACCAATTTGGCTTGGAAACACCTTAATTTCACCAAAACCGTGCGGAAACCCTTGAATTTGGGTGTGTTCGATCCACTCCAAAAAAACTCCGCCGCACCCAAACTTGTTTGGGCTTTGTTCTAGGCCTCAAGAGGATTCTATGGGTGGTGGTAATTGAAGGAAATCATTTCGGAAATACCAGAGAAAGGAAAAATCCACCGGAACCACCGCGGGTTTATGGCTTCGATCCGATAAAATTTGACCAGAAATTTAATAATCTACTACCACATGGATGTTGGGCTCGTCGAGAGCGTTCCATAGACACCGGAATCACCTCCAACGGACGTCGGACGGAAGAGATACGACCGAGTCAAGAAACCGGGTCGTAATATGGAACCGGGTCGTAGGTCCGATTGGCTGGTTTTCTCTCTTCCTCCTTTCCCTCCATGCTCTCTTCTCCCATTCGTCCTCCTTTCCTTCCCCCTTCTTCCTTGCTGCCATTTGGCAGCGCCTTTCCTTTTCCCTCCTGAAACTCTCACCCTTTTCCTCATCCTTTTTCTTCCTCTTCCGTTCCTCCTTTCTTTTTCTTCATCTCTAAAAATAATCTTAAACTAATATTTAAAAAATATATCTAAGATAATAAATGGTAATCTTTAGAAACGTACTTTTCAGATTTGTAGCTTCGTAAAACTTTAACCGTAACTCCAAACTCGTTTCTGCTTGCACCTACGCGTCCGTACCGTCGAGTAATTTAGAAATACACCGAAAGAATATTTCGTATGCCTCACTATACGTTGGTCAACAAAAGTCAATACCCTCGCCTCCAAGGGCATTTTCGTAAAATCATGCTTTTAACATTTATAAAAACGTAAAATTAGGGACGGGTCGTCACAGTATTTGTTTATATTAATGAGATTTTAAATAAAAATCATAATTTGTGGGATTAAAAATAATAAAATATAAAGTATACTCTGTATTATATTGTGTGTATATATGTACATATACATATATATGTATATATAAATACATATATATATATAGGTACATTCATCAAAATTAACAAAAAAAAAAATTATTGTACCAAAACAAAACATGGGTACATTCTTCGAAACCACAAGAAAAAAAAGATATAAACTTAATAACATTAGTAAATTTCTTCAATTAAACTTGACATGGATACATTCTCAAAAGAATAATATACCCATATAAGTTTAAAAATGGATTAAAAAAATTTGGACGAATTTTATATTGAAAAATTGGGTTCATTTTATATTAAAAAAAATGGCACATTTTACATGTAACAAATTAGTACATTTAAGATTAAAAAAATTGAAAATTATATGTGACACACCTCGACCCGGAATGTCCACTAGGACTCCGAATCGAGCTGTGCTGGCCGACACCTAGAAGGTGACGAAGCCATAAAGTATAGTGATGTGAAAAATGTGAATAAATTTAAACCTAAAAGTGCCTAAAGACAAGAGTACGCTGTGAGCGGGAATAAACTCCTTTCACACGCACGTTAGAGCATAAGTAAAGTACAGTACTGTGGGTAAGGATCATACCCTCAGAGGTAGCCACCTATACTGAGATTCACCAAGAATCCTCGTCGATACGAACTTTCAGCAGCTACAACCTGGAGAGGCGAAAAACAAGGGTGAGTGGGCCTGAAAATGAAGTTTTAATAAAAACCCTTTTGAAAACGTTATAACCCCTAACTATAAAACCCGTATAGTTTACAGAAAATAATACTACGTATATACGTAAAACAATGCACAAAGACAGTAAAAACCAAGTATGTCATGTCATAACGTTTCAACACTAAAATATGTAAGCCAAGTGTGAAAATAAAGGTAAAATAATATGCCAGCCTGAGTCACCTAATGTGAAGGCTATGTTCTAAACCCATAGCTCATCAATATATGCTAGCACACGAGTTGGAACCACCTATTGTGGTCGGTACGAAAAGGCTGGGTGTAAATATGTACGCTCAAGTGTTACAATCACGTGAAGGCTGTGTGAATAATCGCGGGTCACCTACGAGTCGGAACCACCGATTGTGGTCTGTATGACAGGGCTAGCACCAAACTTGGATCCAAGGTGAACGTGCGGTACGGGCGGGAGCACTAACACCGGGGTACAACAATGATGAGCTCTAAATGCATATATGCCTAACAATGTGCAATACAACCAATACCATCACAATATAATCACCTGAAGCTTACCTGAGCCTCCGCAGCATCAAATGATACAATTCACGATTTATAATAATGCAATACTTAAAATACAACTCATTTTCGACATGGCATTTAAACCAAAAATCATTTAAAGCATAAATCATCGTGAATTCCTCACTAGTTGAGCTAGAAACCATGTTGAGAAGGCTAAAAGAACACTTAAGAATTTGAGAGTCAAAACAAGTTCATCAAATTTAAAGTTCAAGATATCTAGATTGATTGCCTACCATCACACTACAAAAACAACTTCCGAAATATTCAATCACCAACGGTAACGATCCATTCAACGGAGTATGTGATGGGTGATCGAAGAATTAATGATCACAACTAGATTTCAATATCCGAGTAATTCTTCTAAATGGTCTACCTGTCTTCGAAATAATACGAACTGCAGTAGAGTAGACACGTACCCAAAGTTGACTAGAATGTTTTTCCAGCACAAAGGAGTGAATATGGAGTCACAGTCATAAAAGATGCTGATCGAAATGCCAGAAAATCCGATAAATTCAAGAATAGGTCATTTTACCAAGTGGTCTAAAATGTAGTCCCTCTGGACCAATGAAAAATGGGTTGACTTGTCAAGTCGATCTATAAACATCGAACCATCATCATAACCTCCACATGTACAAAATACCTCATACCAGGAGCTTATGGTGATATTTCTCATTTGCATTTGGATACAAAAAGTGATTATAACCATTCAAACGATTTCTTAATGGGTTAGAGGTAACGTCATATCGATACTCGTGAACTTCAACTGAAATGGGATAAGGATAACTGAAAATGTTTAGGGGTAGAAACAACTCTTACTACGGTGTTTAATAATTACGTTTGCACAACCGGAGTGATCCAAGATAATGCAATCATAGACGTTGATTTAGTTCTTCTAATGTTGTTGTCAGAAACTTAGCTCTTTCCAAAAGTAAGTGAATTTCGAAAGTTCTAAGGTTAAAATAAGATTTTGGACATATTTCTCAACGGAGAAGTACCATTCGATTTTCAGATGAAAATGACAATTGTTGACTCTAGATCATATATATGATGGTTCATTTTGAACGGTTCTACCGTTGAGAAATGTAAGCGATACTCCATCATACTGCCTCTACACAATTGAAATATCCAAGGAACACGTCATCATGCATTTCCAAAATGATCAATGTCCTCGAAACGCATAAAACAAAGGTGAGGTGAGACCAGTTCGGTTGTCAGAAACTTTATTCATAATCAACACCCCAAGTTTAACTAACTTTCCTTGGCCGATAAGTGAGGAAAAACACTATAGCTGAAAATCGCTAACCAATTGTCGATAAACTCGACAAGACTAAGGATATCTCAAATCTCACAACACTTTGTGAGAATTTCAACCTTCTTCCTCTAAACTCTTTTTGGAAAAAGGAAAGAATATCATCTGCGAAAATAATGTCTCCCAGGATAAGTACCAATCTAAACAAAACTAATGTTTGAGAAATTTGGTCTCACTGCCAAAGAAAATGAGAAAGTCGTCGAAAAGACTACTACGAAATCGACAGATTATGGAAGAAAACTCAAGTTACAAAGAGTGGGTCGACTAAATCATCAGCTCGAAGTAGGAGATAACGATTTTTATTCGTTACCCGAGGAAGTTGCTAAAATCTAGGTATGACCCTAAGGTTCGAAGTTCCCTAGATAAGGGGCTTGGTTGGATAATTCCCTAATCGGTAAGCTTTAGTGACTAAGTTTTGTCAATGAAGTAAGACTTATTCAAAAAGTCACAAAGAAAACTGGTATAAGAGTTGTTCGATAAGAAATAAGGAGAATAAATGTAGTGTTAACAAGGTGAATCACTGATGTATTCCACTTCTCACATTCGGTGGCATCCCAAGTAGAATTTTGAGAAATGATGCCAAAGGTATACCTCCTCGAACCGTGCTAAACTACTAATTAACTCTACGACAAAAACTAAAAGGTCTTCACAGTTTTCTCGACACTCCAAACATTTTCACAATGAGATGTCATTTCGTATTTGATCATACTGTCTACCTGTGAAAGTGATCTAGAAGTGGCTAGTCGAAGAGGTTTTGATTACCTAAATAGGTAATATGGTTAACATAACCACGAATTTACTATCTTAATACAAGGTCTACTCCTAAGTTTCCACAATTTAGTTTCTTCGGCTCAAGTAGTCACAGTTAATCAGTCTACCAATCGTGCCGCTAATTGACGCATATACGATATTTTGATATTGTTCGCTACCCTGAAACTGTAAACCGGTGTCCTGGCATAAGGGTATCACTCCCGGATACTAGCCTGTGTTCAGTATCAGAAGTTATACCACCGGAATACTGGTTGATAGTTCCTGGATATCAGACAGTATCGTCAATTAATAGTGCCACCATAGGCTGATTACAGACTAGAGCCTACTCGGATAATTGGTTTTTGGATGATTGGTAAGGAATTGGCCCGGTGAGGTGGTTTCATTAATTCTAAAGAAAATACTTACTACTTCAAGGATTTCTATTAACTATAGGTATAACAACTCGTATATCGTGCCTATGCTTGTTGAAATGACGAGTACATCACCAAAAGAAAACTCAAGAACTAGCGTTGGCTAGAATGTCCTAAGGCCGAAAAAGAATTTTCTAATAATCTACTTTAGGACAGACTTAGATGGAAGTCGATCTTCCCCCTGAAGATCTGAAATAATCACTAGTGCGTTTGGAAAGATTAGTGCTATCAGGGACCAAAAGTGATTGTCCCCCTAATGTTCTTACGTCAAGTGCTACCTTTTTAGCACCACACTGTCACTCAAGACAATTTTGAAAATTTCGACGAAAACTAAAACTTCGTAGAGATTCTAATAGGTGATACACTGGCGGGTACGACCAAGGAATTAAGACTATTTATGGTTTCCTAACTCAATAGGTTGGAAGAAATGACTAGTTAATAGTGGAACTGGTAGGTAATTATCCTGTGATGCGCAACTGTCGATATAGTAGTCCTGCTTTAGGGCCATCAACTTATCTCAAATCTACATCTTTCCTTGGCAGGGGAATTCTTCACTTATAATTTAGAGGCGTTCGCCAAAATAATTTTCTAAAAGGTCGATAAGTCGACTAAGTCACTCAAGACTTAGAAAAAGCTAATACATTTTTCGTATTCGACGAGGTGACAAGATTTGACATTTAGCTTCAAGAACCAAGAATGCTTACATCATGTATGTGATAAACGCAATGCTGCCCAGCTTATGCTCTGATACCAAACTGACACACCCCGACCTGGAATGTCCACTAGGACTCCGGATGGAGCTGTGCTGGCCGACACCTGGAAGGTGATGAAGCCATAAAGTATAGTGATGTGAAAAATATGAATAAATTTAAACTTAAAAGTGCCTAAAGACAAGAGTGCGTTGTGATCGGGAATGAACTAATTTCACACGTGACGTCAGAGTATAAGTAAAGTAGAGTAGTGTGGGTAAGGATCATACCCTTAGAGGTAGCCACCTATACTGAGATTCGCCAAGAATCCTCGTCGATACAAACTTTTAGCAGCTAAAACCTGGAAGGGGCGAAAAATAAGGGTGAGTGGGCCTGAAAATAAAGTTTTAATAAAAACCTTTTTGAAAACGTTATAACCCCTCGCTGTAAAGCCCGTATAGTTTCCAGAAAACAATACTACATATATACGTAAAACAATGCACAAAGAAAGTAAAAACCAAGTATGCCATGTCATAACATTTCAAAACTGAACCCATAGCTTGTACGGCTTGTACGGCTGGAGTCATCCATGTCATACCAAGTATATATGTGAAAATCAACGTAAAATAATATGCCAGTTGGAGTCATCTAACATGGCTTGTACGGCTGAACCCATAGCTCATCAATATATGCTAGCACACGAGTCGGAACCACCTATTGTGGTCTGTACGACAGAGCTGGATGTAAACATGTATGCTCAAGTGCTATGAACACGTGAAGGCTGTGCGAATAATCGTGGGTCACCTACGAGTCGGAACCACCTATTGTGGTTTGTACGACAGAGCGCGGTACGGGAGGTGAACATCACGTGAAGGACTGTGCCCTGGCCACATGCGGGAGCACTAACACCGGGGTGAAGCAATGATAAGCTCTAAATGCATCTATGCATAACAATGTGCAATACAACCAATACAATCACAATATACTCACCTGAAGCTTACCTAAGCTTCCACAACATCAAACGATACAATTCACGATTTATAATAATGGAATACTTAAAATGCAACTCATTTTTGACATGGCATTTAAAGCATAAATCATTTTAAAAATGTTTTGAAAACCACAATATATGTATCAATATATAGAAAGCAAATGCCCACGCACCTGAGGTCCGCGCTATAACTCCCTAGCATGAATATCGAGGAGTCACGAACGATCGATGCCTAGAACAATTATCAAATCACGTCTCAGAATAATTATCAATAGAACACGTAATTTACATATCCTATTCAGGAAGATCCGTACGTCGGATTCCCGATCTGTAAGTTTCTAATATCCCCAAATATTACGTACCATAACGTATCAA
Source organism: Cotoneaster glaucophyllus (assembly GCA_036320875.1). Taxonomy (NCBI): domain Eukaryota; kingdom Viridiplantae; phylum Streptophyta; class Magnoliopsida; order Rosales; family Rosaceae; genus Cotoneaster; species Cotoneaster glaucophyllus. Next base: position 23,998,590 of record CM070059.1, on the reverse strand, counting down.
AGTTTGATGACGATCCAATGGTCGGACCATCGATTACTATTCTAATCAGTGGTGGACATTAATGGAACTAGATTCAAACCACAGAATTTCGTCAGTCAGACTTCACAAATGGAATCAGGGTATTCAAATTTAACCTAGGAAGGTCAGGGGACGTCTCGGCCCATGCACCACCGCACGAGCCATCACAAGTGGAAAAATCAACTATTTCCAAAAGATCTCGATGAGAGGAACAACTTTCATACCTGCACCAAGGCCAATTTGGCCAGAAAAGGCCTCAATTTCATGAAAACCCGCCGGAAACCCTTAAAATTGTGTAGTTGTTGATTCGCCACCAAAATGAACTCCGACGCCTCCACCAAGGTTTGGGCCTTGCTCCTAGGGTTGAGAGGAGTCTTTTGGTGGTGGTCATCGACGGTGAAACTCACCGGAGCCACCGGAAAAAAGGTTAAAACCACTAGATGCCCTCATGGGTTTATGGCTTCGATTTGTGAATTTGGGTTGGAAATCTAGAATTCTAACACCACAGGGATGTTGGGCACGATGAGAGCTTTCTGCAAACACCAGAATCACCTTGATCGGACTTCGGACGGAGGAGTTAGAGGTAGGTCAAGAAATTGGGTCTAGTCGGTTGCACGGATCCAAAATGATCTGGTGCTCCCTCACCTCCCTCCTTTCTATCCCCTCTTCTCTCCCTCATTGGTCACTCTCTTCTCTCTCCTCTCCCCATTAGCCTTCACCTCTCTCTCCTTCTCTCATTTATTTTCTATCTCCACCGCCCATCTCCCTTTCCTTTAATTTGGGCCACACACGTGGCTCCATCAGATTTTGCTCCAAAAATCTGGAGCCTTCCAAAAATATTGAAATTACCATTTTATCCCTATTTTTACTCGCCCATAACTTCTTCGTTATAACTCCAAATCACGTTTCGCTTGCACCCACGTGCTCGTGTTGACGAGTACTACCCGAATACGCCGAGAAAATGAACCTTACATGACACAATAGGGCAGTCAACATAAATCAACGTATTTGCCTCTAAGAGCATTTTCGTAATTCCACGTATTAAAATTATAAAAATCATAATTTTTAGGGACGGGTCGTTACAATATGAATGGGTACATTTAAGATTAAAAAATTGAGAATCTTTTTATAAAAAAACAAATGGGTACAAACTTATTCTAATTTATTATTTTTTTTATTTTGAAAATGTTTGAATTGAAAATTAATTAGGAGTTTAATAGAGGTGTGAGTATTAAAACCCTAAATCAATTACTAATTTTTATTTTAAAAAATTATGTAATAAACATGTAAATTCATTATCACATTAATGCTAGGGACTTCAATCAAAATTTAAAATTTAATAAGGTCTCAGTTAATGAACAATAGTAACTAGGGACCGGATACTAGTTTTTCCTTGCAATATACATGAAAACATGCATGTAGCATTTTTTTTTCTTGACCAAAGATGGCAAAGATAGAGGATAACTTGAACTCGAGACGACCAGGTGGGTTTTATAGAAAAAAAAATATACTTGCATTTCTTTTGTGGGATGATCTCATTTCCCTACTTGTTGATGCGAAATATATTAAGCACACAAATTAAACCCTCTTGGTGTGAATTGTAGTATAGATGCAAGTAGGGATCGTTCTAGGCCGGGGATTAGGAGGGATTGCCAATCGATTTAAAACTGACTCAAAGACTCAAAAATAAACTTAAAAACGTTTGGATAGGTTTAAAATACTTAAAACAAGTTCACAAGACTCAAAATAGGTTGAAAACACTCAAAACTGCCTAAAAACACAAACTGGGCAGTTTCTGACTCTAAACACAATTTTGGACGAAAATAAGGTTTTGGCTTGACTCAAAACACTTAAAAACACAAGTAAAACAAGTTTAAAACAATTTAAAACAAGAAATTAAAGGGGGGATTTTGTTTGAACGAATTTGAAAAGAAAACAATTTGAAAACAGATTTTAAAGTAAAACAAAGTTTGAAAACGTTTTTGAGAAGTTTGGATGGATGATGGGCTAGCTAGAGGCTCTTTCTCCACACATGTTATGTATGCAAACGAATCGATTCCCAGTTACTCTTTCATTGAATCACGAATGACAATGCCCCAAGTTAACCGTGACATCACTAATTAACCATCAGATTTTCCTTGAGTTATTGGATTGGATGACATCATTCGACAACCCAAAGGATTCTTCGAAAGTCCCCTACATGACATCATAATAAAGATACAATCAAAGATCATTACGTCCAATGAAAATCATAAGCATTGACAAAGCACTTGTAACTATGACATCATGTCACTCATGCTAGGAATTGAACTTAACGCGATCGTTTATAAGCGACCTTCACCACTTATGAGTATAAGGTTGTAACGATTATGTGAAACTCCCTTATACTCTAGCATCAAATTCATGCATGCCAATTAAGTGTGCACCCTTAACCCACAAACATAAATAAGTTATCAATCAAACAGTTAAGCCAATTGCATTCACAACTCAAGAATTCGTAACTGAAACTTATCAATTCATATTGCACCCATAATCATGGCTTTGAAATCACCCCTAGCCAAAAAAGGGTCTAGCCACTCATGTTCACAACAAAGCAACAAGAATTTAATTTAAACATTTAGAACAAAGAAAGAATTACACCTAGAACGCTCCAATGATCCAACGCTTGAAGAACAAACACGTCCAAGGCCTTCCTTCTTCTCCTTTGCTGCGGCACAAGTGGTTGAGGGAGGTTTGGGATGTGTTTTGGGGTGAGGAATGGTAAGGTAGGTGCGGCAGAATGTAGAGATGGCTGAATGTGTGTAAGGTTGTGTGAATGAGTGAGTGAATGCTTGAATGGGTGCAGCAAAGTCTTGTATTTATAGGCCAAGGCTCCAAAATAAATTAGGTAATCAGGAATTGTTCTAAAACTTAAAGGAAATAGGAAATTAAATGCAAAAACCTAAGGGGAATGGGTAAGGATATGCGGCAAGGTCTTAAACTTAAAGGAAAAGCACTCTTCTTGCACGGCAAGGAAAGGGAAAGACCTTTCCTTGCTGATTTGGGTCCAAAATAAAAGGAAAGTGAATTTAAGTGTGGCAAAGGTGTATGAGGGAAGAAGAGGTGCGGCACAATCCTAAATAACAAGGGAATGTGGCTTACTTGTGCAGCAAGAAAGGACAACCATCAAAGCATGTGCGGCAAGGGTCCAAAAGGAACAAGGAAGCACTTCCTTGCACGGCAAGGAAGATATGGCTGGCATGTAGGTGCGGCTTCCTCCTTCATTTGGTATTTAAAGTATCCCAATAGATCTAGGACTCCTCCTTGTAGTTAAAGCCTTGATAAAATAGGATTGAGAAAGTCAAAGGTCAAAGTAAGGAAACTTTGACTTAGTCAACCCTTCTTCTTCTTGGATTCCTTTCCTTCTTTGACTTGAATTTATTTTTCCTCTTCTCTTTAGCTGATTCCTAGCATGCTTTGGTCTTCAATTTCGTCCATCTACATTGCTCCAAGCATATGCTATCCAAAACATGCCCAAAAATGCTCCAAAAGGCTCCAAAATGCACTTTCTTGATACTTTACCCCTTGGGACCTACAAACACACGAAAATAGCTTAAAATACTAAATTAAATACAAATAACTAACATAAATGCACGAGAACAAGCCAACTAATTCGCATAAATATGCTCATATCACTTGTAAATAACATATCGTCACCATAGAACTTTTATAATTAGAACCGTTCAATTTATTAATCTTCATTTGAAGATCATCTTTTTGAAAAATCATTTGAAACGGAGTTCGTTTGGTAACCAAATGTCTCAAATAAATGGATTGTTCATCTTCAATATGTTGATTTATTTGATACATTTGAATGATGATGAATTGTTCTACTTATGATATTTCTACAAGGACAATGCGTTATTTGCAAGGTGAAAAAATGAGCTTATTTCCAAAAAAGGAACAATTATTATTCTTAGAGAAATGCCCTATCCATTAGGGCAATCCATCAGTTGCTATTTGAGCCTTTTAGTTAAACGAATTAAGTTTAAAAGTTGGAGGGAAAATTGTTTGAAGCCCAAATTCCCTTTTAATAGCATTTTACCCAAATCGTTCTCGTAAAATAGATGGGATTTGAGTTAGGGCTATGAAGTGGAAAAGGACGGTGGTATTCACCTACTAGTTCAACTCCTTAGTTACAACTGCAGCACACACAAAAACAAATCAAGTAATAGAGTCATTAGTCGCATCTTTTGTTTGTGAAGTGTGTATGCAAAGGTCTTACAAAAACTCAACAATCTCGATTTCTCACAATTACTTCTATTGACGAGTTTTAATCGGTTATGCTCATTTCTATAAAAACAATTGAAACTTACTTTCATGAAACTTTCACCGCACAATAAGTTTCTCAAAATTCATAATATTTCGGTTATGTTCTATGTCACGCCCCGCCCCGAAATATTTATTTTTGGGGGTTAGTTTTGTGGATAGGCCTACGCTAAAAATTCATTTTCATTAATTGTATTCCTCTAAATCAATAGTTTGAAACTCTACAAACAAAACATATTTTCTCAAGTGTCAAAAGCATGAATTAACTTAACAATTTAATTTTCTCACTTATTTTATGGCTGCATCTAACTGCTCGTTAGATTGCCTACGTACCCTAATCAGGGATCAAGCAATTCGTAGTTCACAAACACTTAATATCAAGTTAGAAAGTTGACAAAATCTTTTACTGGAAAGTATTGAGCTTCATGTACCTAATTAAGTGTACCAAGATTCAAAATTTAATAGTAAGAAGAAATTAGGAGAGAAGATAATTTCTAATTCCAATTCAAAAACTGGTACAAGGATTAAGGAATTAAAACACTTATGATGTGGGTATAAAGTATAACCAAGATGCCCAATAAAATTCAAACTGAATAACAAGTACAGATGAAAGGAATGTGAATTTGAGAATCGTAGCCTTACTAGTTTAGCATCCACATCTAACCCACTCACAACCTCTTGCTACTACGCTCACCAGTGGCAGCTGCGCGTGATTTGATATGAAGCCCGCCCTGAAGCAAGCGCGATGTCGTCATTCCCGCCTTTGTTGTCAAGGGACGTTGCTTACAAACCCTTGTAACTCCCAGGGGTTCTTCTAAGGGGGTCCAGAGGTCCACTTTGAAAGGGAACCCGATGAAGAAGCTGGCAGAGTCTTGGAACCCAACCGCAAAGAGGGATGGCGATGTAGAGCGAGAGAAAAATAGAGAAGGCTGCCGGGTTGGAACCGATCTTGGGTTGAAGTCCCCTTTTTTTTTTTTTTTCTTTTTCCTTTGTTTTTCCTCTTCTTCTTCTCCCTCGTTTCCTCCAGAACTTTCCTCCCCTCCAACTGGGCAGCGCCCTTTCCTTTTTATTTTCTCTCCTTCGCATCCTAGCCATCCATTGCCTCTTCCTTTCATCTGAGCCATCCATTACATGACTCCAGATTTTCTGGAGCTTACTAAAGAAGACTAAAATTCCCAATTTAACCCTAACTTTAAACGTTAATAACTTCGTCGTTATAACTTCGTTTCATGAACGGTTTGCGCCACTGCGTTCGTGAGATTGAGCTCTATTCAAAAATATAAATTATGACCTCAAAGAGTCTACGGATTTTAAATAATTAACTCCCAAAATCCCAAACTTCATAACTAGTTTAGTTTAAAACAAAACCTAAATGAATTTATATAATTTCTCCAAAAATAACATGAAATCTCAATAATTCAAATACGTAAATTATAATGATTTCCAAAAACAAAACTTTAAAATTTTCCAATTCTATTTTCATAACCATAAATTAATTAATTTTCGATTTTTCTCCGCATATTCATATATTTAAAATTTCAGGATATTACATTCTAGCTGACGGAACTCCGTTTTGACTACATTTTAGGCTAGACTCAATATATTGCAAGACGGGTTCCAAATCGCTTATAAATTTACCTTTAATGGTCATGCAAAAATATTTTTGAAAACTCAAAATCGTGTCATTTAGTACTACAGTATAGTGGTATTTCTCTTCATTTGCAAGTGAGAGGTCTTAGGTTTAATTTTCGCCAAAAACGAATTTGAACCACATTCCTAACCCATTGTTAGGCTAAGCCCACCCCTTCCTCTTGATTTAGATAATATCGTTTGTTCAAAAAAAAAAGTTATCCCATTATTATCGTAGCTCAGCTCTATACATGCCAACAGGTTGATTTGGGCAATAACTATGTTAATTATCCACTATTACATGCAAAAAAAAGGTGCTTTACTATTACTTGTACGTCTTTGAAGATAAAATCTCACAAGCAAGGTCCATAATATAACACGTACATGTATGGTAATGCATACTAAAAACTTATCCCATTGTTTGTGCCATCGGTCAAGACATTGGCGTATCCTTTATCATCAAGTAATCCTGTAAAGATCAGGTTGAGACGCATGTCTAGAACATGTCTTGGATCTTTGACACATAAACAACAACATGTCACTACTACATAAAAGTGTTTTTCTGCCTGGCGTCTAATTGTGCTTTCCAAGCCTATCCTCTAAATCACTTGAAGCTGATTGTGTTGCGATGGTCAACCATCATTCTGTCGATCATGGCACAGGCTAGTTGGACAAGGATTGTCAGGGCGCCAATTTGGGAAGAGTCTACTCCTTTGGCGTTCTACTTTGTGAAGACGACGATCGGCCCAGGTACAACTTCTGCAGCTTGAACCTGAAAGACCAATCTCGCATGTTGGATCTTGTTCTTGGAACTGCGGTGGCCCCCAGGTATTTGGACTCGGTGAAAATGCCATTGTTTCGAATAACGTTGGCAAGGGGTACAACAGTCACTTCTACGTTTCGCCTTGGCTATCCTACCTGTCATCTCGGCTGTGTTGCATCTCGCCTGGGCTGCGCTACGTCTCGCATGGGTGTAAAACGTCCCAACTTGGGTATTGCATCTTGCCTGGTATGCGCTGCGTCTCGCCTACCTTCTTTCACAAGCTTTTTTAAGTACTATTTCCACTTACGGCAGCTGCCCATCTCCCTTCAAGGATGGTGGCAGCTTGAACCAGGGTTCATCTTTGAGGTCACGGAGCATCTGGTCGATCGGGACTGAGAACTTCATGAAAGCCTTGGACGATGGGTGGTGACCTGCAGATTGGTGTGAAAATTTCTTAACACGCAAATTAAACCCTATTTTTGACAATTGTAGTATATGATGCAAGTAGGGATCGTTCTAGGCCGGGGATTAACTAGGGATGCTAATCAACACAAATAAGACTCAAAAACACTAATTTAGACTCTATAGACTCAAAACAAACTTTAAACACTTAAAATAGCAACAAACAATCAAAAAGACTCAATTTAAGACCCAACAAGTGATTTTGACGAAAATAAACTCAAACTTGACTCAAACGACTCAAAGAACACATATTTTGACTCAAATAACAAGACTTAATAAAAAGGGGATTGGTTTGTACGAAATTAAATTAAAACAAACAGATTAAAGACTCTAAACTAAGGTAAAACGAATTTGGTGAATTGAATGGATGGACTAGCTAGGGAACCCTTCTCCACACATGATACATATGCAACACAAATCAACTTCCAGTTATTATCTTTCTAAATCATGAATGACAATGCCCTAGATTAACCGTGAATTGCACTAATTAATCTTCAGATTTTCCTAAGTTCATTGAATTAGATAGAATACGCATCCAACCAAATTATCCTTATTGATGACAGCATACTCAAAGGTCATTAAGTTCATTGAAAACCATAAGCATTGACGAGGAAAACATGACAGCATATACGTTTGCCCAGAATTTAACTTAACACGATTGTGACTAGCAACCTTTACTACTTATGAATACAAGTTCATAACAATTATATGCAACTCCCTCATATTCTAGCATCAAATTCATGCATGCAAACTAAGTGTGCACCCTTAACCCACATACAAGAATAAGTTTTGAATCAAACAGTTAAGCAAATTACATTCATAACTTATGAAATAATAACTGGATAATCAATTCATGTCACATATATAATCATGGCTTTGAAATCACCCCTAGCTAAAACGAGTTTAGCCTCTCATGTTCACAATTACACACAAGAAAATTGAATTAAACATTGAAGTATAAGGATAGAAAACACCTAGAATAGAGCTCCACTGGGCACGGCAACAGGTTCTTCTTCTCCTTCCTTGCTGCTGCACAATGAGGTGTTTGTGGTGAATGGTGGATGTGTAATGTGGTGGTGGATGGAGGATGGACGAATTGTGGTGAATAATGGTGGGTGGTCGTCTAATTGTGGTGCATATGGCTGTATATATAGGGCTGAGAAGAGGCACGGCTCCAAGGTAGTTTTGGAGAGGGATTTAGGACTCCAAATCCACAAAGAACAAGGTTAAATTCGAGCACAATTCAAGGGGGAAAAGGATGGTTCCTTGCAGCAGGTATTTGGGCTTCTAGAAGATGATATGTGTGGCACCTTTGTAGGAATAGGATGAGGATTCTAGAAATCTGATTTCTAGGTGTTTAAATTTAATTAGGAGTCCTCTTTGTAGCTGAAAACAAGGTAGGATAAGGTTAGGATAAGATAAGGTAGTTTGGATAAGATAAGATAAGGTTTTGGATAATGTTTGAGATAATGTTCCATATTTCTTGCTAACTTCTTATCTTCTTATCTTGACTTTATTTTCTCCATCTCTTTAGCTGATTCCTAGCCTCTTTTGATCTTCAAATTCGTCCATCCACCTTGCTCCATAAGTAAGCTATCCATTCTTGGCCCAAAATTGCTCTAGAATGCTCCAAATTGCCTCTTTATGCTATCTTTGCCATTTGAACCTGAAAATGCACGAAAATGACTTAAAACACTCTAATAAGTAATAACTAACTACGTAAATGCAAGAAAACAAGCTAACTAAGTCACATAAATATGCTCCTATCACAGATCACGTTGTTTGTCTCTGGCTAGTTCGTGTCGTGACCAATGTACACGTCGTTTATCCTTTGCTGGTGAGCGAACTACTTATGGTTGTGTCTGGCATAGATTGCCAATTGAACTTGAGCCTACACGTTTTAACTTTCTCCTAGATCTACCTCTGTTAGGATGATGGTGCGTTCAGCTGCCTCCGACTGTTGTCCACAAGTTTGTGCTACGCTTCCCAACATTTTTCTTGTCAACACACACCAATGAAGAAATGCACACTGCCTAAACACTTGGTTTATGGCTAGTTGTGAAGCTGCTTGTCGAGACACCTTTGGAAAGAAGATCGTTATTAGCTCATGTCCTTCTTTAAGACACTCGTTAAGAGTAAGCTGTATTTTGATGTGCTCAAGAACTTGACTCATCAAGGTGGGTTGTTGTGCGATGGCACCGATCAAGTCTGTAATCTGTAAGGATACGTGTAACGGACATTGGGCGCCTTGAGCCTGGGAAGGATAAGCTCGTTGACTAGTGCCTATTCTGGGGCTTCAAACGCCGACGTTTGGGTCTCTGTCTAGGCTTCCTGCCTTTGCCTGTCTGGGCCTGCATGACTTCACTGTGGGTCTCCATGGTTGCAGATTGAGCTGGTTATAGGCCTTATCTAGGCTCTAGGCTGCAATGTTTGCCTTCTGGGTTTGCTCATGTCTCCAACGTAAGTTAGGCCGCTACTTCGGCCCTTGTGGCACCTGTTGCTGCAGTTTGGACAATGTACATTGTCTGAGACTTGCATGCGTAGGCTTCTATACCGCTGCTCCACGCCCACTTCTTGAATTGGCACCCAACTACTTGGGTTTTTGTTTGGGCAACAAGGTCTGCATCTGTTGTTTTAGTTTCCTGGGCTTGCAAGCCATAGGTTGCTGCTGCGACGTTGTGGGCAATGATGGTGGTTATCGTTACTCCATTCTCCAGTCCATCGATTGGGTGAAATTTCAGGCACATATGAGGTACCATTTATCGTGGTTTTGGAATTTTTTACCATCATATCCTCTATCCAGGGACTGGTAAAAAAACTTTTAAAAAGCTTAGTGAATAGGAGTGTACGAGAAATTCAACATAACAGAAAATTTTGAAAGGAATTGCTAGAGCCTACCTCGAGCATCAAATCAGGCTTTCAATGAAAGCACCAATTTGTGGTAGCAAATTTATGCCATCCTCAGTCTTGACGAAATTGTACCTACAAACAAAATAGCACATTTGGTCAAGGCCAAAGCCACACACACGCCCACGAGGTGTGGTGAGGGTTTGGCCAATGGATCTCTGATGACTAACTCAGTTTCTTTAAAAGAGAAAGTTTAGGGCATAATTGTGTAGGAAAAGCTTACCAGAAGTTGGTGGAGATGATGTATTTATAAGGAGGAGGTCGGCCATGGGTGCATGGTTTTGCCTTACACATGATGGCATCATTGGCCAAGGTGAGTTATCTGTAGGATGGAAGAGGAAAGAATAATCCTAAAGATATTAATTATATTTTGGGAAAATATTTGGAAATATCCTTAATTGGATATGATTGGAAATTCTTGCTTGTTTGAGTTGATCTTCAATCGTGAGCATATTAAAGATAGGGTTTGGAAATTAATCTTATCTGTGCATTTGACTTTTCTCCTTGTCATGGGCAGAAGAGCTTGATGATGTCGTAGTCAGCTGCTCATGTCTTCAGAAGGTGGAACTATGAGTGGATTAAATGCGAGCCTTGTCAATTTAACAAAGGCATCTACTTCATCTCACTGTCACTCTCATTTGTTCGTGATAGAAGTGGTCATCTAAAGATCTATTTTCTTTGGGCCTAAACCAAGATAAACCCCTTATTTAGTTAGTTGAATTGGTGGATTTTGAAACCATTTATGAGGCCCTAAGTTTGAAACATTTTGGTGTTGTTTCAAAATTTTCCTCTATTAAAAATATGCACGAAAAACAACTAGAGGTGGTGCAGGATTTGAACCTATAAGACCAACTCCAATGGTTGGGTTAAAACCAAAAATTTGAGTTTTAAACTCGCACAAAGCTTCTCAAATCATATGGCTAAAAAAGAATGGGTTAAAACATTTTTTTTGTCCAAATTTAACCCAGAAAATGAGCCAAGGTTAGTGGTTGGGACCAGTGTTAGGACCCAGTTAGTGACGTTGTTGGCCACTTGCAGAAAGCCAATGACTTCTTTTTTTTATTGGACGGCCACATGGTTAGACTGTTGTTGAACCAACAGTTCAGATTCATTTTTTTTAATCAAATTCATAAATACATTAAATCCAACTGTTGAGATCGAATATGAGCAAATTTAACAATAATAAAAGATCTAACAACCCAAAATTAAATCCTATGGCTAAAGCAATTGAAAAAACTATTTAAATCAAAATTCACCCAAAACTCTATAAATTTCGATGTATTTGTTTAAAATCCACACAAATTCACTTTCATCAAATGATTCCTCCTTTTTGTCTTTCTACCCATCTATGTATTTGTGTATACCAATGGGATAGGTTGTGTGGTTTTTCATGTTCTTTCATGTGGTGCATATGTGTACGAAAGAACTAGGAAGGCTTTGAAAGAAACTATAAGAAAATATATAAAGCACTTGGAGAACAGAAGATTTGGTGCAAATTCCAGCGCAATAATATTATAGGATTCATATAGCCGACTCACTTATTGGGATAAGGTTTGGTTATTATTGTTCTTACCTTTGAATTAATCATGACCTTTGATTATCAATTTTTTTTAAATCAAATGCACCAGATCGTGTCACGTGGCACAACTTAAAATTTTAAATTTTTTTAACGTTGGAAATCCAACAATCCAGATGAAAGAACCGTTGAAAATCCATCGGCTATGAAGCAGGAAAAGGGGTGGTTGTGCATGTGGGTGGGCCACACGCAAGCATTTCTGTAGCAAACAAGCGTAAGCTCGAGCAAAGGAAGCTGGGTCAGCTGAAAGACATCAGCCCTAGGCCTAATCGCCTCCACTTTTTCCTTTGCTAAAGCAATTTTTTTTTGGATTGGGGGCAATTCAACACAATTTCAAGGGTAATTGATGAATGGGTGGATATGCTCTAACCTCCAGTGAAATTGAACGAAGAAACACCAATTGTGCTAAGCGCATTAATTATTTTGGGCCTTTCAAAATTAGAGGGTTTGGGTCCAGAAGGATCATCGTCAGATCTTCTTTGTATTATATCCGTTTATCGTACATTGTGCGGTAAAAAATTATTGTAAATTTTTTTATTTAAAATTGAATATAAACAGTACTTGACAAAAACTGACCGCACGATGTACAATGAACATATGTGATTGGAAGATACCTGAGATTCTCACAAAGAGGATCCATCAAAGATCCTCACTTGCTTTGGATGCACCACCTGCATTCCTTCAGAGCCGACCCTAACGTCGTATGTGCAAGTACAATATAATATGAAATTTTATGTTAGAGCCTATGTGTAAGTACAACATATGTGCAAGTAATACCTATGTTTTATAAGTTTTTGTCATTATCAAAAGGCATGTACATCCTTTACCTATTAACAATAGCAAATATACTGAAAAAAAAGGGGGAAACTTTAAAGCATGAAACGTATACCCTGTCAGGCTACTAAAAGTGTGTTATCAAATAGCTTTGGTAGTTACTTTTGAAATGGTGTAAATCCCATATTTTGGATCTTGGCAAAACCATACCTAATTAAGATTTCTGATTATGAAATTAAATTTCGTGAAAATTATAGCATGAAATTAACATAATTGTCTGTATTTGTATCAATGAAATATAGAATAGGTGTATTTCATCAAATGTAGAAAAAAAGTGCCAAATCTTCTAATATTGGATCCTACCAAATCATCATCTTAAATTGATTGAGCGGAATCGGAACGTAGGTACCTGGTAGCTTATGAAAGACACGAACAAGCCACCACATTTCAGCGAATCGTAATCAATGGCCATTTTTTAAGGTTAAGTATGAATAACTACCCAACCTTTATAGTTGAATATAAATTAGCCTTTAATATTCCGAATAACTACCTAACTGTTAACCATAAAACCCTACGTGGCACTTAGACCGAGTAGCTATGAGCTGACTACGTCCTTCTTGTGAATGCGGGGTTGCCAACTTGCAACCGAGCTCGGTCGGGCGAGTAGAATGGAGATGGTTGTCTTATCAAATGTGCTGCTGACTTCTGCATCGGAGTGATTATGGCTGAGGAAGGAACGCGTCTCGGCCTTGAATTTTAGAACCTGAAAATAAGGTTACTAAATCATTGCAAAGTTCAATAACTAGTTCAGCTTTCGTTGTGCCGAACAAAGGGCAACTTGGGAATACCTCGCTTCGTCAAAGCTGATGAGATGACCACTTGAGACGAGAGAATAGGGAATTCTTCGTCCGCCAAGACTTGATAGATAACCAACCAATCAGTTGTAATGTTGTTAGTCCAAACTGAAGATGCTACTCAATTGTTTGGTTCTACGGCTCCGGTGCTGTTAGTCCAAACTGAAGATGTCGTCGGATGTCAATGCAGTGGTGTTCACTTGTCTGAACTGAAGATGTGTTAACGAGAGGGTTAGGATAGTTAGTGTTTTTCTCAAGGGTTTGAGAAGGGTTTCGCGTAAAGCGTTTTGAGTTGTTTGTTGACTTCAAAAGGGCCTCTTGAACTATAAAACCTTCTCTATTTATAGATGAATAGATGAAGCCCCTGCAATAAACAAGCATGCAGAGTCCTGATAGCATTGTACCTATTTGGCATCTCCTTGAATATTCCCTTGTCCTTTAGTAGCCAAAACGTCATCTCCAACATGCCTTGACCTTTTTACTTCAACTAGGGTTCTGAATTTGATCTCATTATGAGACTTATTCATCTTATCCAATTACCTGGGCATTCTAATCCATGGGATAACTCATATTAGCTTAATCTCTTGGCAATTTTAACTCGTGTAGGACTCGACCAAGTCCTCTTTGTGAGCTGAAACCCATTGGCCTGGAGGATGTCCATTGGGCAAAGTTCGCGATTCTTATGTCGGCCTAAACTGTCATTTCAGGCTCAAACATTGCCCCTTCACTTGTGGAACCCTCAACCATGGATAATTCAACTGAAGGTTTTTAAGAAGCGAATATTTTTATCTAAATTGCCCACTTTCTTGCAGTAAATGCCTCGGTCCCAGCTCGCACCCACACTCCGCCTCCACTGACACATATGTCCCTTATTCCTACCACGCGTCAGATTCTAAAGGCGACTCTTCAAATTTCAGCTGCTCACGTGCCACAACTTTCTATATAGAGCCATCAAAACGTATTTTCCTTTAATAGGTCTGCCTCAAGAATCAAACCGCCACTTTTAGAAAAGCCCTTGGGTAGCACAAGCACTGATCTGAGTTGTTCGATCATTACAATCGCAATGATTACAAGACATATCTCAAGGATATCCCCTCGATTCTCGCAGTTAAAAACCCTATAGCTCCGCAATAACTTGTCGTTAAAAATCGTGAAGGCTCCCTTTCTGATTTTGAAACTTTAATACGTTTTTCTCATGTTATCCCAACTCTTTTTTTTTAAAATAAAAAAAAATAAAAAAAAAACAATGAGGGCAAATCTTCCTGACCCGCCCTCTAAAAAAAATCTTTGGGCAAGCCTCGCAAGGCCCAATTCCAATGGTGCTTGGTCTCCTGTGCCGATAGTATGAGTTTCACAAGCCAACAACTGGAAGTCCTCTCTGTTGATAGGAGTATATTTATGCGACGTTGTTGGATTATTTTTTTGGATTTACTTAGTTAGTTTCCATTTATTGTAGTAATTTAAGCAATTTTCGTATTATTGTAGGTCCAATTGATAAGGATGACAATAAATGGCAAAATGGAGCAATTTGGAGCAGTTTTGGATTTGGATTGGATAGCATGCGTGGAGAGCATATGGGATGGACGTTTTTGGTGTTTAAAGAGTGCTAGATATGTGATAAAATTTGGAGGAATTAAAGGAATTAAAGTTGAGGCTTGTAAGACAATGAATTAGACAAGAAAGAGCAACATTATCAAACCTTATCTTATCCAACCTTATTTTATCCTATTTATCCACTCTTACCTTATCTTATCTCCAGCTGCAAAGAGGAATCGTTATCACATTCCAACACTTCCTTTTGGATTATAGGAGTCCTAAAATAAATTAAAGAACCTAATCCTTTTCCTCCTCAAACTTTAGCCATGCCCTTTGCCCTATATAAACAGATTGTGCTGCAGTTTTCATTCCAGAGAGGAGTGTGTCGTAACCTACAATCATCCATTGAAGTGCTGGAGTTCTTTGGGTTCTTTCTGTCTTTATTTTAAGTTTCAATGTTTATTTTAGGTTGTTTTTCAGTTATGACGAACATGTGTAACTAAGTTTCTTTTTAGCTAGAGGTGAATTCGAAGCCATGATCATATGTTTTATATAAATTGATTACATCCAGTTATTGTTTCATAAGACATGAATGCGATTTACTTATCTGTTTTATAGAGAACTTATTCTTGTATGTTTATTAAGGATGCATACTTAGTTTGCATGCAGGGATTTGATGCTAGAATATAAGGGAATTTCACCTAATCGTTATGAACTTATATTTGTAAGTAGTAAAAGTCACTAGTCATGATTGAGTTAAGTAAATTCTTGGCAGGAGTATCATGCTTTTCAAAGTTATGAATGCTTTGTCAATGCTTATGATTTTCACAGAACTTAATGATCTTTGAGATGTATCTCTATCATGCTTTTCATAGTTAGGGAACTTGAGAAGAATAATTTGGTTGCGTCGTTGAGTCCAATTCAATGAACTTAGGAAAATTTGAGAGTTAATTAGTGTTGTTCACAATTAATTTGGGGCATTGTCATTTATGGTTTATAGGAAGAATAACTGGAAATTGATTTGTATGCATATGTTTCATGTGTGGAGAAGAATCCTCTAGCTAGCCTTTCACCCACATTTTATTCACAACATAATTTACTTGCTGCTTTGTACTTTTGTTTTCATAAAATTTGTCCAAAATCTCCCCCCTTATTGTTTTGATGTTAGTTTTACTTAGTTTTCAGTTTTAAGTTTAATTTGTGTTGATTAGCATCCCTTCTAATCCCCGGAATAGAACGATCCCTACTTACTCGTACTGCGATTGCATAATATATAGGTTTAATTTGGGTGTTAGTTTCTACCACATTAAATTTTGACGCTATTGCCGGGGATTAGCCAAACTGCTAATCTTCCCCTTTGTTTCTATTCGTGTTTTTCTTGTGTTTTTTATTTAGTTTTGTTTGTTTTCTTTGTTTTAGGTACTAGTTTATGACTCGAAGTTCTCAACCTGTTCGTGGGCATATATTGGAGTTTGACGACGATTTTGAACGAACTTTGAGAAGGAAGAGGAAGCAGCCAGAATTCAATCCACCTAGTTCTAGTTCCGAATCTGAATTTCAGGAAGAGGAAGAGGAACAAGACATGGCTGTTGACAATCGAACAATCAAGGAAATTTCAGCCCCATGATTGAACAATGTCGTCCCTCTTTGCATTCAATACCCTAGGGCAGCTCAAGGCAAAACCGATGAGTTTGAATTGAAGTCTAGTTTGCTGCATCACATTTCCAAATACCATGGGCTGTCCATGGAAGATCCGAACAAGCATCTTAAGGAATTTACAGTAGCATGCTCGAGTATGACACCAATTAATGTCGATGGGAATATTTTGAAGATGAAAGCCTTTCCATTCTCTCTTTTGGAAAAGGCTAAAGATTGGCTCTTTGAATTAGCACCTGGAACCGTCACTTCTTGGGAAAGCATGAAGAAAGCATTCTTAGAGAAATTCTTCCCAACTTCAAGAGTCATTCTTTTGAGGAAGAGAATTAGTGGAATTCAACAAGGGCCAGGAGAATCCTTTTCCAGCATATTATGAGCGTTTCAAGACTTTAGTTGCATCTTGTCCACAACATCAAATGAAGGAAGAGCTTTTAATTCAATATTTCTATGAAGAACTACTTCTACTTGAGAGACAAATGCTTAATGCTTTAGCAGGAGGTGCTTTAGTTGACAAAACCCCAGTTGCTGCGAAGATTTTAATAGCAAACCGTGCCTTGAATGCACAACAATATGAAGGAGTTGGAGAGAGAGAGAGCATGCACGCCTAATCCAAGTCAATGAGATAAGTGCTATTACAGAACTTCAATCTCAAATGGCCAATCTCTCTACTCTTTTATCACAAGTTGTTGAAGGATCTAAAGTGCAATGTGCAGCTGCTTGTGGCGTGTGCTCTATGCAAGGACACCCTACTGATCAATGTCCTCAATTAATAGAGAATGGAGGATGGGAAAGTGCCAATGCCATAGGTTATCAAGGCCAAAATCAACCAAGGAATGACCCATTTTCCAACACTTACAATCCGAGCTGGAGAGTTCATCTAAATATGAAGTGGAGGGAACCTCAACAAACTCAGCAAGGCGGATATAGACAGCCACCTCCTGGGCTCTATCAAAGGCCATTTGCACCACCACACCCTCCCCCACAACCTTCCCAACCAAATTCAGGTTTGTCAATGGATAATGATAAAATTCTTCAAGCACTAACTTTTTGACTCAGGGTTTACAAAATCAAGCCAAGGAGATGGGCGAGATGAAGAATCAAATGGGGCAGATGGCAGAATTCATGGGACAATTCAGAGAACAAGGCAAACTTCCTAGTTCAACCATTGTAAATCCAAAAGGAGATTTAGAAATTGCTAAAGCTATTACCTTAAGAAGTGGTAAAAAGATAGGAACCAATCCAAAAACATCCAAACAAAGCCAAAACGAGGATGAACAGCTGCTGCAAGAAGAAGAAGAGGTGGACAAGGGCACGACAAGAGAGGACCAATCCTTGCCGCAACCTTCTAAGGCTCCTACGCCATCCAATTTAGGTATGGTTGGTTCGAATTCAATTCCTTCTAACCCTATTCCACTAAATGTGCCTTTCCCTCGCATGTTTATGCAATCTAAGAAAGAAGAGAATGAAAAAGACATCTTAGAAACCTTCAGGAAAGTGCAAGTCAATATCCCACTCCTTGATGCAATAAAGCAAGTTCCGAAGTATGCTAAGTTTTTGAAGAAGCTTTGTACAACAAAGAAACGGATTCCGGAGAAGAAGGTGGTACATGTAAGTGAAAATGTCTCTGCAGTTTTGCAAAGAAAGCTGCCACCTAAATGCAAAGATCCAGGTAGTTTCACTATCCCTTGTGTTATTGGTAATACAAGGTTTGAACATGCTATGCTAGATTTAGGTACTTCCATTAATGTCATGCCATATTCCGTTTATGCATCTATGAATCTAATAGAGCTTAAAAATGATGGTGTCATTATTCAATTGGCTGATCGATCTAATGCATATCCGAAATGAGTTTTGGAAGATGTTTTGGAAGATGTTTTGGTGCAGGTAGACCATTAGATTTTTCAGCAGATTTTTATGTGCTTGAGATGGAGGATTTAGCCCATTCTACACCACTGCCAATTTTATTTGGAAGACCTTTCATGAAAACAACCCAAACCAAGATTGATGTGTCTAAGGGAGCGTTAACTATGGAGTTTGATGGCGATATGATTAATTTTAATGTTTCTGAATCTGTTAAGTATCCTAATGATGTTCATTCTTGTTTTGCCATTAATGTGATTGAAAATATAGAGCAAGAACGTTCAACACCTATCAAGAAGGATGTATTTAGAACCACCATTGACAGGGGAATTGGAGTGGATAACAAGGGACAAGCCACTGCCCTCAAAGCACCCAAGGCCGAGAACACCACCTCTAAAATTGTTGACAGTGCTGCTACTTTTGAGTCTTCATCGCAGTACACCGGTGAGCCACCTATTCCAATTCCAATTCTCATTTCAACTAATAGGTTGTTACCTTCTTTGGTTCAGGTACCCAATCGAATCCAAGCTGGTGGGAGAGTTTGCATTAACTTTAGGAAGCTCAACGCCACAATCAAGAAGGATCACTATCCCCTTCCGTTCATAGATCTAATGCATGGAAGTTTTAAGGAGCATGTCGTGGAGGATGTACCCCTCCATGCCGTTGGTCTTAGTGAAGCTTAAATGGAGGTATCGTCTGGCTGGAAGACGTTAAAGCAATCGCTTCTTGGGAGGCAACCCATGTATTCGAATAAAGAGACATTGGAATCTCCAGCTCCTACAACCAGATTTGCTTTGTTTTACCCTTCTCTTTATTATTTTTACTTTCCCATGATTGTCTTGTTAGCTAGTTGTCTTTTATTGCTTTCTTGTTTAAGTTTGTTTTTGAAACATTGAGGACAATGTTTGGTTTAAGTGTGGGGGGGGGGGGGGGGGGGGTGGTAAACAGATTACTTTTCATGACTTATCTTCGAATTTCACACCTATCACTACTAATATTGTTATTCACTGTTTTAAAGTGTTTTATTGTGCATCATAAAAAAATAAAATAAAATAAAAATTGAAAAAAATCGAAAAAGTTTGAGAAAAAAAAAACCAAATAAGTCGTTTTTGTTACATGTTTGTGTCTTAGGGTACCTTCCAACACAATAATGAGGATTTGGTTTTTAATTGCATGCCTGTTAAAGAAAGTTACAAACATGGGTGGAAGTTTGATATGCTCTTTGGTTAATGCTTAGTTGTAGTTGTCATTTACGAATTCACATGTAATCACAAAGAAAAAAAATCAGTTTTTGTAACATGCTTGAAGGAAGAAACTCAAACTAACGCTACAACCCTGTGAGACTTGAGCCTATTCTTTGTTTGGAGAGTTATTAATCTGAGATATTCTTGTTTTCTAAAGTCGTTGCATGATCTCATTATTTCTTTGCTTGGTTGCTACTTAGAATGCTTTTTCATCATTTTAGTTCCAAATACTAGAACTCATGCCCGTTTCATTCAAAGCATAAAATTGATTGCATAACAAATAACAAGATGAAGTTGTTTAGTTACCACCAGAGCCAAAAAGCCTTATCCCTTGCATATGTATTGTAGGTTTAACCTCTTTGAGCTTTATTTAGCCTATTTTCTTTGTTAGCCTGTATTATCCCTACCTAGCCTAGTATAGGAATATCCATACCCTTGTTCTTAAAGAATAGTGGAGCATGACTTGTTGGGAATTCCTTTTGATCTACGATATGCAGAAAAACAAGTGTGGAGGAAGAATTTGTTCTTTTGAATCTGGTGAAGTAGTGCGTATGTTTTATGTTTCAAAGGGGAAAAAAAACGAAAAAAAAAAGAAGAAGAAGAAGAAAAAACGAGAAAAAAAAAAAGAAAAGGAAAAAAAAAATTGAGAAAAGAAAAAAGAGGTTGAGAAAGAAGTGAGAATGAGCTCATAAGTGTTGGTTGTTGAAAAAGGGTCCAAAAATGTGAATCTGACCCTAAATTTGTACGAATCTCCCATTTGTGTTTAAAGTTGTGTACTGCAATCAAAAGTTGAATTCTAAGTGTTGATTTCATTACTTTGCTTACTATTACTTTAAGAACCTTTGTTTATATTTAACCTTTCTTTGTTAGCCAATACCTTAGCCCTGTTACAACCCTTAGACTTCTATCTTGATTGTTATGTGTTTCAATATGTGGAGTTTGAAATTGGTACGAGCATATGGAATCCCTGGTTCTCGCTTCTAAGTAGTGGCATTCCATTCATGAGATCATATACATGTTTGTATTAATAATTCCAGAAAGTGCCTTCTTTGTTATTACATATGTGAGTGCTAGTCTACATGTTTACATCAATCTTCTCACATATAATTAGTATAGGGAGTGTAGTCAAAAAATCTGTGTGAAAATAGAGAGTATATCCGGTGAGGAATTGAGTGAATTCTCTAGGGCATGTTACTACATTCAAATGTTGTTTTAATTGATTAAATGAGAGCTAGTGAGTCGTTACTGCGGTTAAGTATAAGCTCAAGAGTAAGGATGGCTAAAATCTATCTAAGTAGTGATTTTTAACATGTAATGTTTCATTGGAAATCCCTGAGGCAATTGTTGGAAGGTTTATTTTGTGTTTTGTTTTCTTTGTTTTGCTCGGGGACTAGCAAAAGCTAAGTGTGGAGGAATTTCATAGGAGCATATTTATGCGTTTTTGTTAGCTTATTTCTTTGCATTTACTTAGTTTCCATTTATTGTAGTAATTTAAGCTATTTTCGTATTATTGTAGGTCCAATTGACAAAGATGACAATAAATGACAAAATGGAGCAATTTGGAGCAGTTTTGGACTTGGATTGGATAGCATGCGTGGAGAGCATATGGGATGGACGTTTTTGGTGTTTAAAGAGTGCTAGATATGTGCTAAAATATGGAGGAATTAAAGTTGAGGCTTGGAAGACAAGGAATTAGACAAGAAAGAGCAACCTTATCCAACCTTATCTTATCCAACCTTATCTTATCCTATCTTATCTATTCTTACCTTATCTTATCTCCAGCTGCAAAGAGGAATCGTTATCACATTCCAACACTTCCTATCTGATTCTAGGAGTCCTAAAATAAATTAAAGAAGCTAATCCTTTTTCTCCTCAAAGTTTAGTCGTGCCCTTTGCCCTATATAAACATATTGTGTCGCAGTTTTCATTCCAGAGAGGAGAGTACCGCAACCTGCAATCATCCATTGAAGTGATGGAGTTTTTTGGGTTCTTTCTGTCTTTATTTTAAGTTTCAATGTTTATTTTAGATTGTTTTCAGTTATGACGAACATGTGTAACTAAGTTTCTTTTTAGCTAGAGGTGAATTCGAAGCCATGATCATATGTTTTATATAAATTGATAATATCCAATTATTGTTTCATAAGACATGAATGCGATTTACTTATCTGTTTTATAGAGAACTTATTCTTGTATGTTTATTAAGGATGCATACTTAGTTTGCATGCAGGGATTTGATGCTAGAATATAAGGGAATTTCACCTAATCGTTATGAACTTATATTTGTAAGTAGTAAAAGTCACTAGTCATGATTGAGTTAAGTAAATTCTTGGCAGGAGTATCATGCTTTTCATATTTAGGGAACTTGAGAAGAATAATTTGGTTGCGTCGCTAAGTCAAATTCAATGAACTTAGGAAAATCTGATAGTTAATTAGTGCTGTTCACAATTAATTTGGGGCATTGTCATTCATGGTTTATAGGAAGATTAACTGGAAATTGATTTGTATGCATATGTTTCATGTGTGGAGAAGAATCCTCTAGCTAGCATTTCACCCACATTTTATTCACAACTTAATTTACTTGTTGCTCTTTACTTTTGTTTTCATAAAATTCGTCCAAAATCTCCCCCTTATTGTTTTGATGTTAGTTTTACTTAGTTTTCAGTTTTAAGTTTAATTTGTTTTTATTAGCATCCCTTCTAATCCCCAGAATAGAACGATCCCTACTTACTCGTACTGCGATTGCATAATATATAGGGTTTAATTTGGGTGTTAGTTTCTACCACATCATCCGTCAATTCTAAGAATTGACTAGGCTCTTATGGCATAGTCAGAACTTCAATGCATATTATCATTTTGATCTAGACGGATATGGAAGACTGCACTAGCACCTTCACCTTTCATCATTCGGTTTCTGCTAGGACCGTCGTCTATTCAAAGGTTGCAGGATTTCACCACCTTGTGCTTCTACTCGATCTTCTTAGGCTTGGTGCGGCTTTAGTTTTGTGCCTATTAGCAAAACTGGCATCTTGTGGCCCAACTACAAAATCAACTCTATCTGAATGTTATAACCGGCGAAGGCTCAACGGCTTAACATTAGGCCACGTGTTTTGGCCGACAACTCCTCAATATATCCTTTTTTTTCTCTAACTTCCTTGGTGCCGAATTATGGCAAAGTCGAATTTATTTGTAATCTATCATGTAATTAATGTAATTCTGCCACAGTTGCACCCTGTCAACTATGCTTGGTCATCTCTAAATAATCGGATATAATACTTTTTGAAGTACTTCCCATTGATTAACGTTTTATGTAACAAGCCAATTCTATCTGCAAGTTGATATGCCCCATTTCAGAGAACTCTGTGAATAACAAAAAGCCTTTCCCATTTTGCAGACCAATTTTCATGTCTTGGATCCATAGTTTCAGTGGGTAAAACTATTTTCCATACCAAGTCTCATTCACTGAATGACTTTTGCTTAACCCTCTTGTCATACGCTTTTTCGACGATCCTCTTTTGAGCCGTAAGAAGATTGCTTGTGTCGAACCTTGCTTCTTCCAAATCTAATAATTCTTGCATCATTCTTTGGGTATATTCTTCGCTCGATAATTGGGTCTACTTGGTGACTTGTAATGAGTTAACACTGATTTTTAATGGCAAGATTGCATCATACCCGAATGTTGCTTCATACCCACAAACCAGGTTTTTCCCTAACCATCTTGTCCAGGATGCCTACCATAACTTTATTACTGGCTTCGGCCTTTCCATTAGCCTAGGATGATACAACATTGACTGTTCCAACTTGATTTTAAGACTCGATGTGTAATGTCTAAATCGTTCGGCCGAACCTCGTTACAATGTTGTTGACCCTAAAAGCTACCAAGCCTACGTGGCGCGCAGGCCGAGTAATTAATAAGCTAACTACGTCCTTCGGTTGAATGCGGGGCGTGCCAACTCGACGGCCGAACTCGGTCGGTGAGTAAAATGTTGATGTTGCGTTGTGTGCGCGGCTGACTTCTCGATCTTGCGACTGCGGCCGAGGAAGGAACACGCCTCGGCCTTTGGGTTCTAGAGCCTGAAGACAAGGCTGCTAGTTTTGCGAAGTTCAATATCAAATTCGGCTTTCAATGTGCCGAATGTAGTAACCTGTAACACCTCACTTCGACGAGAAGGCTGATGAGATGACCTCTGCCAATAAGGATTCGAAAATCCTTCTCGGCCGAGACTTGGATAGATAACCAGTCGGCCCCGACGCAGTGCTGTTTATCCAAACTGAAGGTGCTCCGCGGTCGGCTGATTCTACGGCAACAGTGTTGTTTATCCAAACTGAAGATGTTTACCGGTTGCCTCCACAGTGCTGTTTATCCAAACTGAAGATGTGTTGGCGAAAAAGAAAATAAAAAAATCTCAAGGTTGAGAGGGTTTGCGCAGGGCAGATTTGTGTGTTGAGTTGGAGATCCTTAGAATGTCGCACGACCTCTTGTATTTATAGTGGCTAAAAAACTCTTGGCCGAATCAGAGATGTACTCAAACTAGAACTCTTTATCCCAATCTGATTATGATTCGGCCAATCCTAGTTCCAATAGGCCTCTGTACCAAGCCCTATAATGAACTAGATTCATTCTTACTTCCAACCTTGAGACTCCCCGTTGTATAAGGATTCAACTTCTTCGTCTTTATCCAAAGTAATCTTTCTCATATCAGGACTCGGCCAACCCTGACAAGGCCGGCCCATGACACTATTCTAAACAACATTGGGCCGAGAATATTTCTGAGCTCGGCCCCCAAAATGTCATTTTGGGTCCAAACAAATGTACTATTCAACAAAATTGCAAACCATCTTTATGCTAAGATGGGTATAAGATTTTGTTTCCACCCATTTTGTAAATTAGTCAATAGTTACTAGGATCCAGCCATGTTTGGCCACGCCTAATATAGGAAGAATCTTCCCTAATAATGTCCATGAGCCATCATCTAAATGGCCACGATTTTACTATTGAATGCAATTCTTCAATGGAACCCGGTGTACGGAGCCGTGTAGCTAGCATTGGATGCACACTTGTGCATACTTGATGAGTCGATATTATACTATATATTTTACCCTAATCTTAGTATTAATTTATTGGTTATTTTGGTAGAATTTTGATACTTTGTTATATATTTCTAATGTAGGACATTCGACTTCCTCTGGAGGAAAAAGTGATCAAATGGATGAATTTTGGAGTGATTCCAACTGGAGGATGTTCGTGTGCCTTTCAAGATGATTGTGTCAAAATTCCAGATTTTTCTACCGAGTCGTTTGACCATGGCGATGAAAAGAAGACCCAGCGCGCAGCTTTCCCAGATTGACGTTTCTGGACGTTTTGGGTATTTTGGAGGTCAAGATGGCATATTTTGAGGAAGATTCCTTCTGAGGATTTGTAGGGGACGTCTTCAGCTTTCAAAAGAGACCTTTTGGGACCAAATCGGAGTTGATTTGGTCAGTCAAAAGTCTGATTTTCTGAGAAGTCCGAATTCCAGTTCAAATAGGAAACCTTTTATTTTCTATTAAATTATTTTATTAGGTTTCCTAGTTTTATTCTAAGACCTTTTACTAGGAGGATTTTAATTATAGTAGTATAAATAAGGCTTTTTAGCCATTAGAGAAGAAGGAAAGAGAGGGACGCAAATTTTAGGAGAAGACATAGGAGGAGGAACCATTCAAGTTTATTTTCAAGGTGTTTTCTTTCCATGTTCTTAATAATATTTTGTTTTATGTTTATTAGTAACTAGTTTCGTTTGCTAGGGCGAAGCCACGAGCCTTAGCAAGACTATGTAGTTTCTTTTCAATTTGCTTAAGATATTATGCATGCAAGTTTTGGATTGTTAATCACTGTGCTTTAAACTATCTAATTGTCTTGATGATTGGCCACCATTAGGATATTTAGAAAAGTAATTTGATGCAATTTTGGCGGAGGGCTGTCCCTGAAATTGGTGCTGGCTTCTTGTGGTTAATATGTGTAACTTCTTAGGATGGACGACACGTCTTAAGGGTTATATGGTTTTTCAAAGGGTTTTCACAAAACTTAATGAGTCTTGCATGTTCACATTCGATCTGGACGCCACGGACGGGTTGCATGTTAGATATACGTTCTATGTTGGGGTCCCAAGTAGGGCATACTTTAGGAAAATCAAACCTTCAAAATATGCATGTGTAATTCATAAGTAATTGGAAGAACTACGTAGGATTGTTAAGGTGACGGCTGAACCCTAGTGCTCAAATTTATTTTCAAAACTATTTTCTTTACTTTGTCAATTTATTTAATTGTTTTTAATTAAATTCGTTTTTAATATTTTAGGTTATAAAATCAACCTCTTTCCAATTTCTTTTTTAAATAATTAACTGAGATTTGGTTTTAACATAGATTATTCATTCAATCCCTGTGGAAAACGACCTTGCTTGAGCTGCTATACTACGACAACCTTGTACTCTTGCAAGTATTTTTATGTGTTTTTATCCCTAATTTTGCAGGTGGTAAAAATCCTATCAATACTCAATACAATCTTTTCAAATAGTCGGCTAGAAATAACCATGTTGTCGAATTAGCCATCTTATTTTCTGGCCTGACTAATGAGCACCATAGATCCCTTCATGCACTTCCTTCATTACTTGGGTTGCTTCAGTTTGCTTAAGACATAGCAATAGAAGGTCGTCTTCACCTTATCTGTAGAGTTCATTTTGATATATGACGTACCTCGTAGCATAATACTTGATCTTTGGATTATGTTTCCCCCTTTATTATTAAGATATTGCATAATTGGTCTTCTCGAGTCTGGTGGTATCACCTCTATGACGTAGATATCCTTTGGTACTATGCACTCTACCAACGGTGGCAAAGAAATTAGTCGATTCCTACTTAAGTTGTCTATCTTGTCGGCTTGTTGATTAACTAGAGTCAAGAGTAGCCATTTTCCATCGTTATTACCCACCTCATCTTGCCTTTCGAAAGTTGTGCACAAGAGGCGATTTGGGCAAGTTCATTAGCGTCACTCTTTTTTGCCCTGGAAATATGTTTGAACATGATACAAGAGAACGTTTCGGCCAAATAGGTAGATACCATATGATAAGGAGTTAGCGTATAAGAAGTCTGCTTGAGCTTTCCCCTTAACCATCTTTAGGGGCATATACTGGAAAGTGAATTCTGACAAAGCCATAGTCCACTTTTCGATCTGATCCTTAATGATATATCGTGTCAGCATATACTTAATAACATATGTTTGGTTGATTATCTAAGTAACCGAATGCAACATGTAATGGCATAATTTGTTGCCGGAAGAACAAAGTAGACAAAGCTTTTCGACATCAGTGTAAATGACTTCGGCCGAGCTGAGATTTCAGCTGAGGTAAAACACGGGTTGCTCTCGGTTACTCTCATTGTCTTGGTATAGTAAAATACCTGATCGACTCGTCTGTTGTAGAGAGGTGAATTTATCAAACACTCCTTAATCTTGTCAAAAGCTTGGTGCTCTTTTTTCCATACGAACATTTCTGAATCCTTCAATTTCAGAGGAAAATGGTTTCATCTTTTCGGTCGAATTAGACATAAAATGACGGAGAAAACTGATTTTACCGAGCAGAGATTGAAGCTGTTTTTTAATTGTTGGAGGAGGAGCATCAATGTTAGCCGTGGCTTTATTCTTGTCCACCTAAATCCCTCGTTGATGAACCAAGAAACTGGGAAAATTGTCGGCGAAAACTCCAAAAGCACATTTCTTAGGGTTCATTTCAAGCTATACTGGTGCATAGGTTCAAAAGTACGCCGCAAGTATGTTAACACGCTTTTTGGAATTCACCATAATGTCATCAATGTACACCTTGACAATTATGCCAATAAGACTACGAAAAATGGCGTTTATCTTGCGTTGGTAAGTGATGTCAGCGTTCTCGAGAACAAAGGGCATTAGAACTCATTTGTAAGTACCAATGGCCCCAGGACACCAAGAAGCCATTTTATGAACGTCAACCTCGGCTATAAAGATTTGATTATAGGTGGCATGGCCATCCATAAAGGCAAAATCTCATGATTGGCTGCAACATCAATCTGCAGATTTGAAATTGGCATTGGATACTCAACTTTAGGTGTGGCCAAATTTAAGTTGCGAAAAACGATGCAGATTTGAAGTGTGTTATTTTTCTTTATGACTAACATAATATTTGCAAGTCATTCCACGTATCGAGTCGTTCAAATGAAGCCAGCATTCAGCAGGCGAACAATTTTATCTTTGATGTAGACTTGCACTTTAGTCGAGAATCGGCGTGGAGGCTGGCGAAATGTTTTACCATATTTATTTTTATCTTTAGTTCGTGCTCAACCAATGACCTATCCAGGCAACAATATTTGTATTTAATAAGCAATTTACAAAGTTCGGCTTTAAAAGACCGAGGTAACAAGGAACTAACAAAAAAGGCTAGTGGGTCCTCAACTTTTCCCACATTTATTTCTTTTAAACGGTCTTGGACCTCAGGTTGATTATCCTCGAGTTCGGTTGGTGGTGCCTTCAAATTAAAGAGTGGCCTGAGCATTTCCTTTGGGAAGGAACTCGATTAAGTTGACGCTCGAAAGGGGGACTCGAGATATCGCACACTAATGGGCCAGCAAATGTTCCATTATAGATGAAACTGTGGCCTCTCTTTCTGTAGTGTTGGTATGATTACATATCAAAATACTCAATGAGATCAGCTAAACCGACTCACATCGAATCGGGTTGAACAGTTTCGGCGCATACATT
This sequence comes from Cotoneaster glaucophyllus, assembly GCA_036320875.1. Classification (NCBI taxonomy): domain Eukaryota; kingdom Viridiplantae; phylum Streptophyta; class Magnoliopsida; order Rosales; family Rosaceae; genus Cotoneaster; species Cotoneaster glaucophyllus. Next base: position 23,970,238 of record CM070059.1, on the reverse strand, counting down.
GACTGTTTTCTAAATAGAGATCTTGATGGGCCAGTCCAGCTCATTGAGCCCTTGGAGTATGATGTAGCTAACCTAGTAATCAAAATAACGATCATGGAGCATATTAGTCTCAAACGGTTGCATGTCGGCCAAGTGAACAACGGGGTGGAATTTTTTGCCAAATTTTCATATCAACTGAATTACTAACTGTATCATACCAAAGTTGTGCCAAAAAATTTGTATCATTGGTAATGGTACTGTATTTGTACCATACTATACATTTTTGGTACTGTAATGGTATTCAAAACCATTACCAGTGGTATACTGTACCGTACCACTACTATTAATATTATATCATTTATTTATTCATTTATATATAATTAGGTATTATTATCACTATATATGCACTTTATATATTTTTTTGTAGTCATTTACCCAATCATCTCACCCTCTAACCTCTATTTTCCCAATAAAAAAACCTAAGCCTTCTTGCGCCGCGACTCTTCATCTTTTCACTCATCTAGCCACAGACTTCATCATTGTTGCTCCAGTTGCGGCGACTCTCTCTCTCTCTCCAAAGTCCATCTCATCTTCTCCTTCATCAAATTGGGATGTCTTTCTCCCTGGCTTCGTCTATCAAGTTAATTTTTGTACAATTTTAAAGAATGTAGAGATGGAATTTAGGAATCTTTGTACTATTTTTTTTAAGGATATTGGGTTCTTTCAGCAATTATTCCATCTATTTACTTTTTGTTTCTTAAATGAATCTCTATAAAACTCTCATAATTAAGTAAAAAGGTTTTAGAAACCCAAAGGGAGTGGCCAAAACACGTTTGGGCCTCGAATTGGGTTGGAAAAAAAAATCAAATTTTGGCCCAAAACAAAGTTGTAATTACCATTACCATACCATGCCAACCGAACTATTTAGCATGCCAAAATTCGGTATACCAAAAGTTTGGCACGGTAATGGTAATAGATTTTGTCATACCAAAAGTTTGGTATGGTAATTGGTACATGGGTTTTGGTATGGTAATCGTACCAATACTACCACTAACAACATCCATCTTGCCATCCCAGAAAATCAAGACTTGGTATAACGATGAAGGGATGCAACCAGTTTGATGGATCCAATCTTGACCGAGCAAAGCATTATACTCGGTTCTTGAATAGACGATGAAAAATGTTGTCATAAGCGGTCTGCCAGCTATAGTAACTTCTAGAGGTAGAATGCCCTTGGTAGGGGATTGGTCGCCGATAAAGCTGTTCATGGTGATGCCAAACGGTATAAGCTCATCCCTGGATCTCTTTAACGGCTTCAAAACGGAAACTGACATAATGTTCATGAGCAAAAATTTCAAATAAAGCAACCTTTAACCATACCTCTTGCTTGAGTGTTTCAAGCGGATCAGTTGTCATGAAATCAACCTGGTCCATGTCTCCAACTTCAACATCCGCATCAAGTGCATTCGGTTGGCCTTCTTCAAACTGAAACTCGGGAAAAAGAACGTGCACCATGTTAATCTCCATATTGTCCATAATTGAATGGCCCATGGCATTCATTTGGTCCTCATCAACCCGATAATTCCTCTTTGCTGGGCTCCCCATCTTCATCCTTGGCATCTCACTCTTGAGGTTGGAGACCTTGTCTAGATATCTTTGAGGCATCTTCAGGGAATGGGGACCCAGTACCTGAATCCTTCGTGGCCAATTCTGATGCAATATTGTATTCTGCCTCACCAGTCTTTGACATGTCTTTCTCTTGAGTTGCCTTGCGGAATTGGAGCTGAACTATACTCATGGCATCAGGAGCGTCGATATACGAATTAAGTCACTCAATCTGTTCCAACTCCACTTGAGTTAGACCAAGAGAATAATGGCCGAAAACACTTGGAAATGCCCACGAAGATATTGCAGGTCTTCCATGATAAAAGGGAGCTCTTTATCGTTGATGTCAGTGTGCAGGTCAACTTTTATATTTTTGATGTTTTTAAATGTTAAGACCAATTTGAAATTATCCTTTTAAAATTGGGTAGTTATTCGTACTTAACCCTACTTTTTAAACAAATGATATTGGATAAAATAAGCCTGACCTGTCATGTTTCATGCTATAACATACAATCACAATGATAAAAAAAAAAAAAAAAAAAAAAAAAAAGAAAGAAAGAGGAGGCGGCGGCCTTAAAAGCTTGCATAAATAACAATACATGTAATTGGGATGCCCCGATGATTATAAGCCTACAATGCGTCACTTTGTGTTTTATTTTCATTATGGTAATGATTTAAACATCACTTTGGCGTCCACTTGCATATAAGTTAGGATAATGTTAGAGATATCAAATTTGCAAATCAAATAATGCGTCATCAATAAGAAATAAGCACGTTAATCAACACTTAAATAATAATCTAATCATTAACATCCACATCATTTGGTTTACAAAATTTGGTTCATAAATTTAGTCTCCCTAGACCGATAAGTTTTTTTATACAAAAATAGGGTTAATCTTAGTTTACTACCCTCAACTTTTGTGGTTTTCAACATTTGGTACATGAACTTTTTTTCGTTCCAGAGTCATACCTAAAGTGTTAATTTTGGGACAGTGTCATACACTCATTAGTCTGGCTGTTAAATCTCTAGTTCACTGATGATGTGGTGCCCACGTGGACAATGACTGGGCGCCACGTGTCAATAAGGGTCCCATGTGGATATTAAAAATAAATAAAAAATTAAAACTTAAGCATTAAAAACTAAAAAATTACAAAAAAAAAAAAAAAAGCTGTCTGTGACACACCCCGACCTAGGAAGGTCGAAGCACGCTGGCCATCACCGTGAGGTGATGTAACCATAAGGGTAAGTGATGTGAAAAAGTGAATAAATTTAAAACTAAATAGTGAAAGAGTGTGCAATCGTGGGAATAACCCACTACAATTGTTTAGAGCTTAAAAGACAGTACGACTACCAAAGAGTAGTCAAAGCAGCGTACGCTTATTACACAACAGTGACAAGTTCGTACGTCTAAACTGAAGATAATGTCATAATTGCCAAAGGTTCCTCGAGTGCCATGAAAAAAATCAGCTATCTAGAACCTGGAGTGGCAAAAAAAAAAATTGAGTGGGTCAACAAAACAATGCTTATAACAAAACCTTTATTTTCGAATATACTAACCCCTCGCCGTAAAACAAGTATAGTTTCCTTTAAAAACATACTACGTAAGTATGTAACTACAATTCTATATCCATAGAATAAGAGAATATGACGAGTCATTATATGTCAATGCCACAATAATAATAATCATGTGATAATCAAATATAAACAGTTTGCTCATCATCTAAGCTAGCACACGAGTCGGAGTTGCCTAAAGCAACTATACGACAAGACTGGGTGTAATAATGCACTATAGTACTACAATCAAGTGAAGACTGGTGCCGAGGCACGGTCACATACGAGTCAGAATTGCCTAATGCAATCTGTATGACAAGACTGGCACCTAAACTTGGATCCAAAGTGAGCGAACGGTGCAAATGTGAACATACACGTGAAAGACTGGCCCTAGCCCTAACACCGGGGTGCAACAAGATGAGCATATACACATGTGTATGAATGTCATGACAATAATATCTCAACCATATAGCAACATTTATCACAATTATAACACAATAACGAATACTTGGCAATATAAGCATAAAACTGAAGTAACTAAACATTTAGGGAACTATAAACATGTATAGGTATAAAAACAAACTGCTCACTCATAAGTATGCCGTTGGGTCATAGCCCCCGAGCCTAGCCTGGCCCCGTACGTCCTCTGGATACGTTTCCCCTATATGTGAAATAACTATAATAGAATTAATTAAAGCACATATATGGAAACTTAATTAAAACCCCCATAGTTTGCTCAAACCTAGGGTTTATATACATGAAATTCATCTACTTGACGTCTCCCCAAATTTTTAGAAATAATTTTGGACCTTGCACGGGCCCCCACGTGAGGCCGAACCCTAACAGAGGCCTAACGGCCGTTAGGAATATTCCACGAAATATTTTGTTAAGTCCTTAACAGAGTTTAACGACGTTACCTAACGCCATTAAAATATTCTGTCAACTTTGACGGAATATTTTGTCTCCTTCTCCGGCAAGCTCCGTCGTCCGCCGCCGTCTACAACTCGAATCTCGCCGATTTGTTGGAAAAATTTCAAACTTGCATAACTTCTTCATTTCTCAACCATTTTCGACCTACTATATATGGATTTGAAGCTCATGAAGAGTACACGAGATACCTTTTTGGAGTCCAAAAAGTGGACGGAGATGATCGGAAAACACCTCGAAAGCTCCGGCTAAAAGTGAACTCCTCGAAACTCTGTTGTTTCGACGTTGTTTCTTCTCCATAACTTCACCAAGGACCTCAAGAAGTTGAATGGAAGCCTTAAAAGTTTCTAAAAGCTTGTAACTCGGTCACAAACATGATGAACTCAAAACACTGAGTTCGGACCTCACGAGTTCGACATTAAAAACTCGTCTATTCAAGGTTTTAAAGGTATGGTTGTGCTTGTGGAGGTGAGATGAGCCCAAATGTGAAGTTTTCAAGCTCAATCCGTGAGTTTTGAGGCTTGTTTGTGGTGTTGCAGAGAAGAAGAGAGTTTACGGGAGAGAGAAAGTGATATTTTCTTTTTCTGATTGGGTGTCGTGAGGAGAGAATGGATGGGATTGGTGAAAGATGTGAGGGAGGTGATTGGTGAGGGAGTGAAATAATGGGGAGTGCACGGGTGGGGTTAAAAGGGTAGATAAGGATAGGGTTTTAGATTTCCTATAGAAAAGAGAATCGAATCTATTTGAAATAATGTTTTTACACTAATAGAAATTCTCGTACACTCGTAACAATGTGTACAATTTAAATGCGATAGTGAGAAATAAAATAAAAGTGATATAAATAGGTCCACGTCACTTGCCTCCAAGGACATAATACTCAATTTACATACACGGAGAGAAATTACATAGAAAATTAGGGATGGGTCGTCATAATCTACCCCCTTTAAGAAAATTTTATCCCCGAAATTTCAACACTGATTACAAGTTAAAGCCATAGAATAGACGTGGGTACATATCTCGCATGCGCTCTTCTGTCTCCCAAATAGCTTCCTCAACTGATTGGTTCCTCCACAAGACTTTCACCATCCGTACGGTCTTGTTCCTAAGAACTTTATCCTTCCAATCAAGGATAGTCACTGGAACCTCGTCATAGGTCAAATCTAGATTGATCTCTAATGGTTTTTTTTTTTCCAAGATTGATCTCTAATGGTTGAGGATGGATCACATATGACGGATCAGAGACGTATCTCCATAGCATCGACACGTGAAACACATTATGCTCTTTCGCCAACTCTGGTGGTAAGGCGAGTCGATAAGCAACTTCACTAACTCGTTCAACTATCTGGTATGGTCTAATGTACCTAAGGCTGAGCTTCCCTTTCTTTCCGAATCTCACAACACCTTTCCACGGTGATAATTTCAAGAATACCCAATCACCAACCTTATACACTCTGTCAGTGGAATGTCTGTCTGCGATACTCTTCTGCTAATCATGGGCTTCCTTCATGTTAGCCTTTATCAGTGAATGTTCTGTGTCGTCTCATCCACGATCTCCGGGCCCACCAAAACTCTTTCACCCACCTCAGACAAACATAGTGGAGTACGACATGGTTTCCCATACAACGCTTCAGATGGTGCCATACCAATACTAGAATGAAAGCTATTGTTGTAGGCGAACTCTATCAACGGTAAACGCTTGTGCCAAGCATCTCCAAAATGAAGAACCGATGATCTCAATATATCTTCCAGTGTCTGGATAGTTCTCTCTGACTGCCCATCGATTTGACGATGATAGGCGGTGCTGTAGAGTAATCTCGATCCCAAACCTTCCTAAAAAGCTACCCAGAACTTCGAGATAAATCGGGGATCCCGGTCAGAAATGATACTAACTGGAACTCTGTGGTACTTAACAACTTCATAGATGAAACGTTCGACCAACTGACTCAATGAGTAATTCTCACGAACGGGTATAAAGTGTGCTGACTTGGTAAGTCGATCAACTATCACCCAGATACCATCGTAACCATTTCGCGTATGAGGTAATTTGTACACGAAATCCATCGTAATATCTTCCCATTTCCATTGGGGTATTGAGAGTGGTTGTAGAAACCAGAAAGACTTCTTCCTTTTCACCTTAACCTGCTGGCAAACTGCACAATGACTAACATACTCAGCAATCTCCCTTTTTCATACTTGTCCAATAATAGAAGTGTCAGATGGTACGATACATCTTGGTACTCTCGGGATGCATCGCATAAGCAGAAATATGTGCTTCATCCAATATGTCTCTCTTTAGTCCCTCAACATTCAACACATACATCTGATCACCTTGCATCAATATGCCATCAGGACCTCTAATCCTGAAGTCTTTCTTTTTCCCTTCTGACACTGCCTGTATCAATTCCTAGGATTCTATATCATTCCTCTGGGCTTCGAGAACACGATCTAACAAAACTGGTCTGACCTAAAAACTGGCAATTAGGGCTCCCCGTCGATCCGCTTTTAAAGCTACTCCAGTGGATCTTGGATCAGTCAAAAGAGGAATGTGACTTACATAAAGAGCATTAAGTCTGGCATGAGACTTCCTACTAAGAGCATCAACTATAGTATTGGCACGACCTGGGTGATACTCTATGGTGCAGTCAAACTCACTGAGCAACTCTACCCACCTCCGTTGCCGGAGATTGAGATCTGGCTGAGAGAGAATATACTTTAGGCTCTTATGATCAATGAAGATCTTACACTTTTCTCCATAAAGATAGTGCCTCCAGATTTTCAAAGCAAAGATAATAGCCGCCAACTCGAGATCATGAGTAGGATAATTCATTTCATGGGGCTTTAACTATCACGATGCATAAGCAATCACCTTTTCATGCTACATTAACACACATCCAAGACTATTCATGACGCATCACTGTAGATTTCGAAGTTCCCACTGTCATCGGGAAGTGCTAAGACATGTGCGTGATTGAGGAGGTACTTTAACTGTTGGAAACTCTGTTCACACTCTTCACTCCACACAAACGGAACATCTTTTCTAATCAACTTTGTCACGGGTAGTGCTATAGTTGAAAAGTCTTTCACGAAGCGTCGATAATAGCTAGCAAGACCAAGGAAGCTTCATATTTAGTAATTGTCTGAGGTTGTTCCCAATTCTCTGAGGATCCATAAGCACACCCTACGTTGATACCACATGCCTTAAAAATGACACTTGATCCAGCCAAAACTGACATTTGCTAAACTTAGCGTATAGCTGATTTGCCCTTAGCGTCTTTAGAACCAAACGCATATGCCTGGCATGATCAGTTTCATTCTTCGAATACACCAAGATGTCATATATGAAAACAATGATGAACCTGTCGAGATATGGATGAAATACTTGATTCATCAAGTTCATAAAAGCTGCTGGTGCATTAGTCAACCCAAATGGCATCACAAGAAACTCTTACTGACCATATCGAGTTCTGAAAGCTGTCTTTGGAACGTCGTCGCTTCTGAACTTCAACTGGTAATAACCAAACCTTAGGTCAATCTTCGAGAATACACATGCACCTTTAAGCTAATTAAAGAGATCATCAATACGAGGTAATATATAACGGTTTTTAATCGTTGCCCTATTCAACTGCATGTAGTCGATACATAACCTCAAAGTTCCATCTTTCTTTCTGACAAACAGAACTGGAGCTCCCTACGGGAAAGTACTTGGCTTAATGAAACCTTTATCAACTAGCTCTTGCAACTGAGTTTTAAGTTCCCTTAACTCCACATGAGTCATATGGTAAGGTGTAAGAGAAATAGGATTAGTATCTGGAAGTAGATCAATGGTGAACTCCATTTCACGATCTGGGGGTAAGCTAGGTAACTCCTCAGAAAAAACATCGAGAAAGTGTCTGAATACTCCAACGTCTTTCACAGATGCAGTAGTCTCTTCCGTTAGCACAACATGAGCTAAGTAGCCTTGACAACCCTTACTCAACAGTCGCCTCGCCCTCATGGCAGTGATAACTCCGTGCTTTAGACCACTACGTTCACCAACAAACGTGACAGTAGGCATGTCCAGTCGATGAAAAGTAACAACCTTCTCATAACAATCCAACTTGGCACGATTGTAGTGTAACCAATCTATGCCCAATATAACGTCAAAATCAACGATATCCAAAGGAACAAGATTAGCCGACATGACTACATCTTCAACAAGGACGGGACATCCTTGATATTCCCAACTAACATAACAGATTTCATCCCTAGGCATTGAAAATTCCAACTCATAGCCGAGTGAAATAGGGTGTGGTTGAGTCGTTTGAGCAAACTTATGGGAAATAACTGAATGTGTAGCACTATAATCAATTAAAACTCTAGCAAAGTAACCTAGAACATTCAACATACCCATAATTAAGTCTGGATTAGCCTGAGTATCATGTTGGGTGATGTTGTTGACTCTTCCCTAAGCTTACTGCCTGCCTCCACGGCCCTTGTTTGTTTAAGTCTGATTACCTCGACCTTGATTACCACGACCCTGGTGAGGTGGATTTGCCTGTCTGCCTGAACCTCCACTCCTAAACGCTATGTCTAGGTTCTGATACTGCTCTCCAGTATACATCTGAGCTCCACCACCCTGATATGGCGTATAATCTCCCTGATAATGTGGATAACCTCCCTAAATCTGCTGATAGCCTCTCTAATAGTAGGGAACTTCAGATGTGTACTAATGGTCCTCCCAGATACGGGGCTACGTCCCCCTAATAATGGAAAGCTTCATTGTAGTCTGTCTGATAACGGGTACCAGGTGCTGGAAACTGCTGTAAGGGGACTGCATATGGTAGATTAGCATGCTGGTTCCTCTGAGTCTAAGGGAAATTACTGGCTCTGTGCCCCATTTTTCCGCAAGTATAGCATGCTCGGTCTCCTATCTTACACTTGCCAAAATGACGGGTGTTACACTTGTGACAAAACTGAGCACCTGAACTGCTGGAGTTTCCTTGACTCTGAAAATGAGAACTTGAATCTGCCTCTTTTCTGAGGTGTACCAGAGTTAGAACCCCTGCTCGACGATCTAGAGCTGTTTCCGCTTCTCTTAAAATTATGAGTCCTTCGTGGACCAAATGAGGATTGCCCCTGTTACTATACCTCTGGGCATTCTTGCTGTCATCCTTATCCTCGTCATCAAGAGCATTCTCTGAATCTTCAACACGAAGCAAGACCTCGAAGAACTCCTGATGGGTAGCACAGGGAGTAGTGGTTGTCATAGAATGCAATTTCTTGCGAGTTTCTCTTTTAAAAAAGTGAAGCATCTCCCAGGGATTAGCAGCAGTCTGGGATAATAACGAGATAAGTCAGTGAACCTTCAATGATACTCAGTGGCTGACACCTTACCCTGCCTCAGATCTAAGAACTCATCATTCTTACGGTCCAAATACTCCGGTGGAACAAATCTGGTCTGAAATATTTGCTTGAAAACATCCCAATTTATAGCATCCTCAATAGACAATGGTTTCTTCTCTTGATCCCACCATGATTATGCTCCTAAACGAAAAAACCAGGTCGTTGTCTCGACCCATCTCTCTGCGGGAAGATTACTGTGCGGATGCATGACTCGAAAGGTTTTCTCAACATGATCGAACCATATCTCTGATTTCTTCAACCCCTCATTACCAAAGAATTCATTAATCTTCAGGCGAGATACAATATCCAAAGTATTCCTTGGGGGATGACGGAGGGAAGACTGAATAGCATTGGTAATAGCCTCACCAAATTGCCCAAATTCCGGAAAATTATACTCAGCTCGAGTACGTGGCTCTTTACGGGGTGGCATGGCTCTGACATAAGAAAACAAGAGTTAAAACACACTAGGAAGTGCAGGACTATCTAAACCTATGCTCTGATACCAAACCGACACACCCCGACCTAGGAAGGTCAAAGCATGTTGGCCATCACCATGAGATGATGTAACCATAAAGGTAAGTGATGTGAAAAAGTGAATAAATTTAAAACTAAATAGAACTAATTATACTAAATAGTGAAAGAGTGCGCAATCATGGGAATAACCCACTACAATTATTCAGAGCTTAAAAGACAGTACGACTACCAAAGAGTAGTCAAAGCAGCTGAAGTACACTTATTACACAACAGTTTAAGTTTGTACGTCTAAACCGAAGATAATGTCAGAATTGTCAAAGATTCCTCGAGTGCCATGAAGAAATCAGCTATCTAGGTCCTGGAGGGGCGAAAAACAAAATTGAGTGGGTCAACAAAACAATGCTTATTAGAAAACCTTTATTTTTTAATATACTAACCCCTCGCCAACATACTACTTAAGTATGTAACCACAATTCTACATAGAATAAGAGAATATGCCAAGTCACGATATATCAATGCCACAATAATAATAATCATGTGATAATCAAATATAAATAGTTTGCTCATCATCTAAGCTAGCACACGAGTCGAAGTTGCCTAAAGCAATCTGTATGACAAGACTAGGTGTAATAATACATTCTAGTACTACAATCACGTGAAGATTGGAGCCAAGGCACGGTCACATACGAGTCAGAATTGCCTAATGCAATCTGTACGACAGGACTGGCATCTAAACTTGGATCCAAGGTGAGCGAACGGTGCAGATGTGAACATACACGTGAAAGACTGGCCCTGGCCCTGGGCGGAGTACCAACACTGGGGTGTAGCAAGATGAGCATATACACATGTGTATGAATGTTATGAAAATAATATATCAACCATATAGCAGCATTTATCACAATTATAACACAATAATGAATACTTGGCAATATAAGCGTAAAACTGAAGTAACTACACATTTAGGGAACTATAAATATGTATAGGTACAAAAACAAACTGCCCACTCGCAAGTACGTCGTTGGGTCATAGCCCCCGAGCCTAGCCTGGCCCCGTACGTCCTCGGGATACGTTTCCTCTATATGTGAAATAACTATAATAGAATTAATTAAAGCACATATACGGAAACCTAATTAAAACCCCCATAGTTTGCTCAAACCTAGGGTTTAAATACTTGAAATTGATCTACTCAACGTCACGAATGTCCCCAAATTTTTAGAAATAATTTTGGACCTTGCACGCGCCCCCACGCGCGACCGAATCCTAACGACCGTTAGGAATCTTCCACGGAATATTCCGTTAAGTCCTTAACAGAGTTTAACGACGTTATCTAACGCCGTTAGAAGATTCCGTAAACTTTGACAGAATATTCGGTCTCCTTCTCCGGTGAGCTCCGTCGTCCGTCGTTGTCTGCAACTCGAATCTTGCCGGTTTTTCGGAAAAAAATTCAAACTTGCAGAGCTTCTTCATTTCTCAACCATTTTCGACCTACTATATATGGATTTTAAGCTCATGAAGAGTAGAATCATGATATACCCGTTTGGAGTCCAAAAAGTGGACGGAGGTGGTCAGAAAACACCTCGAAAGCTCCGGCCAAAAATGAACTCCTCAAAACTCGGTTGTTTCGACGTTGTTTCTTCTCCAAAACTTCACCAAGGACCTCGGGGAGTTGAATGGAAGCCTTTAAAGTTCTTAAAAGCTTGTAACTCGGTCACAAACACGATGAACTCAAAACACTAAGTTCGGACCTCACGATTTCGACGTTGAAAACTCGTCCATTCAAGGTTTTAAAGGTATGGTTGTGCTTGTGGAGGTGAGATGAGCCCAAATGTGAAGTTTTCAAGCTCGATCCGTGAGTTTTGAGACTTGTTTGTGGTGTTGCAGAGAAGAAGAGAGTTTACGAGAGAGAGAGAAGGAAGAGAGAGAGTGATATTTTCTTTTTCTGATTGGGTGCCGTGAGGAGGGAATGGATGTGATTGGTGAGAGATGTGAGGGAGGTGATTGGTGAAGGAGTAAAATAATGGGGAGTGCAGGGGTGGAGTTAAAAGGGTAGATAGGGATAGGGTTTTAGATTTCCTACAAAAAAGAGAATCAAAATCTATCTGAAATAGTGTTTTTACACTGATATAAATTCTCGTACACTCGTAACAAGGGGTACAATTTAAATGTGATAGTGAGAAATAAAATAAAAGTGATATAAACACGTCCACGTCACTTGCCTCCAAGGGCATAATACTCAATTTACACACACGGGGAGAAATTACATAGAAAATTAGGGACGGGTCGTCACAGTCTTCTTCTGAAAACCCCCGACCCCCCCTCCCTTCTCCCTCTCTTCTCTCCTCTGCACCCACCCAACCTCTGCACATCTATCCTTCCCTCACCCCACCCCTCCCCCCCCCCGGACGGCGCTGTCCAATGCCATTGCTCGCACGCCACACCCTCCCTCCTACCGCGCCAGCCACACATCCCCTTTGCCGCTATCGAAGCCCTAGAAAAATCTAAAAGCTCTGCCTCAAGAAGATGGACAAGGGAGGCAGGGCAAGCCAGATGGTAGATATGGTTGACCTCGAGTAGAAGTGGCTCAACGACGTCGTGTTAGATGAGCTCGAATCTCGGCAAGCCAGATGGTAGATCTGGTCAACCTCTAGCAGATGGGAAGGTCAGGGGTTTGAGGAAGAAGATAACCTTTTTTTTTTTTTTGTAATTTTTTAATGTTTTATTTATTTATTTATTTATTTTTAATATCCAAGTGGAACCCTTATTGACACGTGGCGTCCAGTCATTGTCCACCTGGACGCCACGTCATCAGTTAACAGGATACTTAACAGCCAGACTAACGGATGTATGAGACTGTCCCAAAATTAACACTTTAGGTATGGCTCTGGGACGAAAAAAACTTTATGTACCAAATGTTGAAAACCACAAAACTTGAGGGTAATAAACTGAGATTTATCCAAAAAAATAATTAAAAAATAAAATTATGACCGAATAACTTGCTTACCATCACGTGATTAATTTAAAATACTGCACGTGATTTTAACCTTCCATTCGACATCACTTGTATGGAAAAACTAAAGAAGTTGAACGGTTATTTCCATTTTGGTAAGTTAAATACGCGGTTTGGACATGTCTCCAAGCATCCCCTATTATTTTTTAAAATTGGCTCCATATTTGAGGCAAGATTCTTTTGAAATTAAACGGTCCTTTTCTTTTCCCCCCCTCTCTCATACACATCTGTCTTTCTATATCTATGCCAATTGTACAGAGAGAGAAAAAAAAACATGGCGGAAGAAATGGCTATTCTTCAAGACCAGAAACAGAGCTCCACTAATCCACTGCTACTGCTACCGCCGCCGCCTCCACCGCATAAGGTCCACTCTCTCTATTTGTTTCTCTCGGACATGATTTGCGTTTTGCTTGTAATCTGAGTATGTGACCTTTCGTTTCCTAATGATTGCAGGGTATGGCAACCGAAAAGCAGTTTGGGCAAAAACCTCCATGCCTCCAACTGAAGACTACAAGCAACGTGAGAAACAATAATATATGTTTTTTTTTTTCCGATTTTGTATTGGGTTCTTGTTATTTCCGATTTCGAAAGCTACATGGTTTGATGATTACCATTAAGTTCGAAATTTTATAGATTAATTTCAATATTTTCAAGCTATAAGCTTTTTGAAATGGGGATTTCGATGAAATCTCCTTCATCTCAAATGGCTATCAGACGGCGAAGAATTAAATTTTAGAGAATTGATCAGCAACGTAATTAAAATATTAGGGTTTAGGCCTGTAGCATTGATGCAATCATGCGATCAACGAAAAATTTGTGTCGTTTTTAGCCCTGTGGCGCTCCTTAGCGAGATTCTGAATACCACATTCTTGTAGTTATGGGGTTTTCGATTTCTTGTCGGTAGATTCAGGATGAGGATCCTCTCCGGATCCTGTGAGGATACTCCTCACATCTTATCTGTTTATCGTATATTATACGGTCAATTTTTGTTAGGTATTGTTTGTGTTTAATTTTAAATAAAAAATTCAAAATGATTTCTGGCCGCACGTGTACGATGAACAAATAGGATATGAGGATCCTCACAACGAAGATTCGGATGGAATCCAAATCCGTAGATTCATACACTGAACTGAACTAACTCAAATATTTTGCGCGTTCTTGAATACAGGTGTTGAATGCTAAAACTAATCCCATTACGTTGGAATGGTCAGTGAATTTATTTAGTTTACTTTGTAATATGCTTTTACTTATTAAAACTATTTGTAATAGTTATAAGTAACATTGGACCCTCAATCTTTGTACCAATAGTCGTAAACGAAAGATCCCGGTAAGAGTTACAGTAGAAAGCTTATATGAGAGCTCCCAAGCTCAGTCTTCTGTTATGGAAAGAGCAAAGAAGATTGAAGCAAGCCTAGACCCTAGGTTTCCTTCACTACTCAAAGTTATGATGCCGTCACAAGTTTCGGGAGGATTTTGCCTCGTAAGCCTCACTTGCTCTCTTCAACAATTTGTGCAGTTATCTGAATGCATTGACTAACTAGGATGATATACTTATTTGAAGTAACTTTGGTTTGGCAGAATCTTGCTACGAAATTTCGCAGGGAACATATGCCAAAACAAGATTCAATGATTGTTTTGGAAGATGAAAATGAGAGAGAATTTGAAACAAAATATCTTGTGGAGAAGGGTGGACTGAGTGGTGGATGGAGAGGGTTTTCAATTGCTCACAAGATAATGAAGGGAGATGCCGTGATTTTCCATCTGGTCACTCCTTTCAAATTTAAGGTAACCGATGGAAAGTTCTTGAAATTTTTGTGTGGATTATTTGTTTAATAACCCGGAATTGTTATATTCCAAGTTCCGTTATGTAACATACTAACATATAATTAAAATCGACAAGCTCAGAGAAGAAAAATTCAATTCCTTAAAAGAAATGATCATAGGCTTGCAAACCGAGTCTTGTAAATCAGAGTTTCTCTAAATGTAGAACTATATATAGACGATAGATTTCAGCGATGCCATTATGATTGTGACGATGATGAAAACGTTTATTCCGCGATTTAAAGAAACAGGGTCACATAATTTGGTAATTGTATATTTTTTCAGTTTGTCAAATCGTTTATCTTAAATTTAGGTGGGGTTTCCCTTGAATGGAAATTTTGAGAAAAAAAGATAAGATTTACATTATTGCTTTGAGATGCTACTTCTGAATGCGTACGAGATACTCAATTCTTTTGCTATCTATTTGTTGCAGGTGTATATCGTTCGATCAAAGGAAGTGGACTGTAATTTTCCCCTTATGAGGGTAGATCCTCCCATCAAACAGATGGATACGGGTAAGTTGTTTCAAAACTCATCAAATTACGTGTGCCAAGTGGCTTCGTAATTATAACTAACTCTTATTTTTCTGATCCCTGCATGCGATTTAAATCATACAGGAGGCGTTACTGCACTTGGAAAGGAGCGTGAGATTTCGGAACCTATTCTGCAGGAGAATGCTATAGTCTGTTATACGGACTCTGGTCCAATTTCAGATCAGTCTGAAAATGATTGTGTAGATGTTGGTTCTGAATTTCTGGATGGTCTTAGACTTTCAGAGTCGGTTGTCACTTTCAAAGAAGTGAACTGTTTGGAGAACTTCAACCTTCAGGTCAATGGTTTAATCATAAACTCTGAATTTTCGAAATACGTCATGACCAAGTATTATGAGCTTTGCTGCAGTCAGAACTCCTTCCTTCATGGACAACTTCTCGAGGGTCTGAACTGCAAACTGATTGCAGGAGTAATTTCTGAGACAGTCAACATTGCAGATGCCATCAGGTCCTGCAAGATCACTACCCCGGAAGATTATCTTTCGACCTGGGATAAGACTCTGAAAGCCTTTGATGATTTAGGCATGAATGTCCAGTTCCTGCGTGCCCGCCTGGACCAGCTTGCAAGTCTTGCTTCAGAATCAAAAAGACTTAAGGAGGCAAATGTTTTGGAAGTAAAACAGGCCATGGATAGTCGTCTTGACTCTGAGATTGAGACTCCGAATAGGAGTTCAGAGGAGCTGGAAATTATGTTCCAAGAGGTGGCTAAAGCCCCTTGGTGATGGGAAAACTTCAAGGAATCTGGTCACTTCGTTTTGGATATAAACTTAATGATTGTCGTGCCAAAGCTACATGAGGAAGAAATGCGCGTCTTGTGCCGTGATCACTCAGCTTTTTGGTTATTTTACAGGAGATGATCGATGTATAGTGGAGCTGCAGTTAATGTAATTTGTACTGCAGATATTTTGGGTAATTTTCATCAAATAATAAAGTGCACTGGTGGCATCACTAGTGTTTACCTTTGTGTTTTTTCTTTGGCAATCTTGGAATTATATGATATAGAACAAATTGTAAGATCAAAAGCTCAGCCAATTTATTTATCTATTCTATTTAACTATTAAATGCTACATCCCGTTTGAGTTAAAAGCTCAGCTTTTGGATGCAACACTTAAATCCTTCTCCAAAATATTTGATTTAAAGTAGCTATTATTATCTTCTGTTTTTCTTTTTCTTTTTTTTTTGAACGAAGATGTAGGTAGGTATTATTATTAGCAAAAAAATTACAATTTTTTTCCCAGAAAAGTACTAGGTCATCAATTGCTGAACCCCCTCAAGTCTTGATAGAAAACGGAGGAGATGGAGTGGACGGGGGAGAGACAGACAGTCAAAGTGGTGTGTCATGTTTTTTTTTTTTTTTTTTTTTTTTGGGTCGAGGTGTGTCATGTTTGAGTTCTTAAATCATGGTAAGAGTTATGATGAAGTGAAATGCAGTCAAATGCAACAAAATTAAATACAGAAATTTAAAATCCGGAACTTTACATTGTTTTATCAATTTATCAGTCACATGACAAGAAAGAGCAGTAAAAGCTTAGTTAACTTACAACCGAATGCGCTCCTTCTTGTCCTACCGCTCATCGTACTATAGGTAGACTTAAATGGAACCGGATCCAAAGGAATTGAGCCTAAGAATTAAATGATTAGGATCATTGAAATTTGATTCAACGGCTACAATTATTATAACTTTTAGAGGATTCATGTTTGTAGCCGTTTGATCAAATTTCAATAGTCCGGATCATTTGATAAGTGGACTCAGTTCTTTTGAATCCAGAAGGAATCCGGTACCAAC
The DNA here is from genome assembly GCA_036320875.1 of Cotoneaster glaucophyllus. Taxonomy (NCBI): domain Eukaryota; kingdom Viridiplantae; phylum Streptophyta; class Magnoliopsida; order Rosales; family Rosaceae; genus Cotoneaster; species Cotoneaster glaucophyllus. The sequence continues at coordinate 23,953,154 of CM070059.1, read as the reverse complement.
TTAAATTATTACTGGGAGGGAAGTCTATTAGTATTTTATATTCTTTCTGCGGAAGTAGATGGAATAGCATTACACTGAAAATGGCTAGAAAATTACCGTTCTTACCTATAGTCTAAAATACACTATTATGCTTGAAAATTAGCTCCAACCACCTCCTAGCCTTTCCTCTAAAGAAAAACTTAAATAAAATGAGTTTGGGACTACCTGACTTTTCTTGTCCAACAACGTATTGTTATGTGCAAGTTTTTTTCTACATGAAAATGTATTATTGAATTGAAACGTCACATAATAATAAATCTGTTTAATGTAAATTGCTATTAATCATCTTATCATCTTTCCATTATTGGAAAGGGATCATTTCTGGATCTTCTCCACCAAATCCTCCCTATCAACTAATCCGGACAATTGAAATTTGATTCAATGGTTAAAAATATGGGCTTTCTTTAAAAGTTATAATAACTTTAACTGTTAGATCAAATTTCAAGTGTTCGGATTAGTTGATAGAAATGATTTGATGGAAGATATCTGGAATGGATCCCTTTCCTCCATTATTCACTCCTTACCTCCATAACCATAAAGTTGGAGAGAGAGAGAGAGTCCATGGCCATGGCTGTTCTTCAAGACCAGAAGCGGAAGCAGAGCTCCTCTCTCTCTCTCTCTCTCTCTCTCTCTCATCATATGTAATATCTTGGTTTTGTTTGGAATGCGAGTGTTTTGTGTAATAATGATTGCAGAGTATGGTATTGGTGGGTAGGCAATCAAAAGACAACGAAAAGCTGTTGAGGAAAAGATATTCATCTCTCACTCAATCACAGGTGGCTAAAAGGATTGAGAGAAAACCACTATATTTATTTATTTATACATATTTGTATTGGGTTTTTGTTTTTGTTTTTCATATTTTGAATCTGCACATAATCTTTAAGATTAATCATTTCAAGCTATAAGCTTTTTGACGTGGTTTGTTTTTGTCAATTTCATAAATATGACCCGACCCTTACAGAAAGAAATGAAATAACTTTGATGATTTAAAGGGCAAAAAAAAAACAAAGAAATATGTTTGAGAAATAATTTCTGCGCACCCCTTTGAATTTGCAGGGATTTAAAAAACAAATGTTTTTCCATCAGGTTGGGGGTCTTGTTTATTTTCTAAAGATTTTGATTGTACCTGAACTAGTGAGCAATTTAATTTCTCAACAGTTTCAAACACAAAATAAACTGAAAAATTTTGCTCTATTTTTACTACAGGTGAATGCCAATCAAAAGATGCCTCAAAGGTCAGTGATTAGTATATTTCCTCTGTAATTACATCAACTTACCAAGGCATGTACTGTGTGGAATCTGGATAACTTTACTTGTTTGATTGAGTAGTTCCATTGGATTAATTTAGTTAATTTGATGAATTTGTGACAAAAAATACAAGTTAAAATAAGGGAGTTTTAACCAAGGTCTAAAATATCGATGATATCGGAAATATCGGTAGTCCAAAAACACGGAAATATCGATGGAAATATCGGGATATTATCGATATCGATAAAAATTAAATAAAAACCACGGAAATTGTAAGAAAAACTTGGAAATTTTTATTGAAACTTTGCAGGATGTTTATTTAGTCAATTATCTATTAGTTTATCACAAAAAATTGGAAGGAAATGCATTGTATGATGGATTTAACTGATTTAAGTTGATTATATAGCGAGCTGGCAAACATTGTGAGTGTAGAAAATATGTAGTAATTAATGAAAGAAGTTTAAACACACCAAAATCATTTATATATAATGAATTAGTACAATATTTTACACTTTATACATTGCATGGTAAGATACATGAGTGACTTAGTACCACATAGAGTTCCTATGAGGTTCAAAATTTTCACTATCTTCATCATCTCTATGTGTAGAGTAAGTGTATTGTGAAGAGTAGTCATCAAATGATAAATCCCCAAAATAGTTTTGCATGTAATTGTTAACATGCCACCCATATGGATCCGAGATTGGTTGACGTTGTCCATAAGCAAAATCATTTGAAGATTGAGATTCAGATTCTTTCCATGAGTCGCTCGATTCCATCCCGACAGGAATGGGATATGAAGGGTAGGGAAATGGTTGGTTATGAGTATAACCATAGTTACTACTTCCTTCTTCACTTGACAAAGTCCCCTTGCCTCTTTCTCTACGAGTATAGTCCTTCCCTATGGCACCAATTCCTGGTCCTGCTCGCCTACTGCCATGGTCCTCATCCTGTGTTGCATGCGTGAAGTTTGGCTCACCAGTGAAGGGGCTCATAAATCCGGAAGATGGTCCAACATAGTTTCCATATCCACCACTACCTCCAGCTCCACTATATCCTTCATCATTCCCACCTCCGGTGGTAGGTGAGTCTCCTGATCTTGTACTAGAGCTATCATTAGGATCAGCAGGATCTTGTGGTTGTGTAGGATTGGAAGAAGGTGGAATTCCAGTGTTTCTTGGTCTTGGGAGCAAAAGTTCTTCCAAAGAGTCAGCGCTGCTAGATCCCACCTCCTCTTCTAATACTCTTTCTACATTTATCCCTTCATTACGTACTTCTTCAGCAACTCTTACAGCTGGGTTGCCTTCATCATCATTTAAATGAAGAGGTCTAATCCATTGATAAAGTTGGTTACCCTCTGTAACATCATCTTCAGCAACAATATCCAACACATCTAGTGGGTCACCACGGTCGACATGATCTATTTCTGCTTCCTTATCTCGAATTTGAAGCTTCATGTTGTAGTAGCAATAAACTAATTTTTCCAACCTACTATGAGCCAACCTATTTCTTTGCTTTATGTGTATGAGTGCAAATGTACTCTAATTTCTTTCACAAGCAGATGAGGAAGCTGTTTGTGATAATACTTTGATTGCTAACTTTCTCACAGTTGGTGCATCAGTCCCATACATGATCCACCATTCAGTTATAATGAAAAACAATGTTGATAAGCCTAATAACTCCAACAAATTCTATTATAAACTGATAGTGAAATATGTTTACACTCACTAGGAGACATTTTTGTTCGAGCAGCAACTGATGTTGGTTCTCCAAAAGTTCTTCTTGCATCTTTAAACCATGTTAGCTGAATTCAATAAATCGTGTTAGTTTAATCCAACAATGTAATTATTATAATTTAAGTAATTGTGTACCTTATTTCCAAATTGGCCAACTGCTGGTGATGCAGGGTCCAATTTAGAGTATACATTATGTACAACACATATAAGGGTACCATCATCTCCAACACCGGGTCTGTATTGGTATCGAGGATTCAAATAATATGTTGTTCAAAGAAACACATACGCTAATAAGAGAAATAATACTTATGCAACTAAAGAAATGAATTGCAAATTATGACATAATTTATACCTGCTGCATGCAAATCGTGGTATAATGTTTTATACCATCGGTCATCAATTATCTTTATGACCCACCTTGCACCATGTTTTCTTTCCAATTCCTCCTTCACTACACGCATCAACTCATATATTGCCCCCATAGTAGGATACACTTCTGTGTCAACGATCCGTAAAACTTTGTAAAGAGGTTCAAACACTTGGCACACATGTTCTGATTGAGTCCAAAAAGCATGATCAAGCACTATACTTTCCACCATACGACCTGCATTTGAGCGGCTGAAATTGTGGTTGGCCCAATCTTCACTAATGAATAATTGCTTCAACCCTGCTTTCTTCTTAAGTAGGCTGTCTAATGCAATATAGTTGGTGGCGAATCGAGTGGTAGCTGGACGAATAATTTCTCCTTTGCAAAATTCACGCATCTTTGCCAACAACCAACCGTGATTGTAAATATAATTTGTGATCGTTCTAGCTCTTTTTACAACATTAGCAATATTCTCTCTCTTCCCCATTGCCTCAAACATGAGATCAATACAATGTGCTGCACATGATGTCCAAAACACATTATGATGCTTCATTCACTTTTTTCCAGCTTTGACAAATGCAGAACCGTTGTCGGTCACGACTTGGACAACATTATGCTCTCCCACCTCCATGATTACATCCCTCAATAATTTGTAAATATACTTGTAGTTCTTTATATGGTCTGAAGCATCAACGGACTTCAAAAAAATTGTCTTTCCCTTGGAGTATACCATGAAGTTTATGATAGATAATCTGGTTGGGCCAGTCCATCCGTCACACATGATTGTGCAACCATTAGTTTCCCACTTTGACCTCAACTTGTTAACATACTCGCCAATGTCTTTATGCTCCATTTCCAAATATTTGTTTCTTACCTCATAGGGAGTGGGAGGTTGTACTCCAACACCGGCCTGTTGACATCCCAATACCATATTTTTGAAATGATGTGATGATGCCTTCTCAGCAGGGACATTTTCATAGATAAAAAACTTGCTAATTAGACGCCCCATTCCCTCCTTCACATTACCTCCAGTGAAATCACTCCAAACACTCTTTTGACGTGCTTTGGATGACTTATATAAACTTGGGGCTATTGGTGGTGTTGGTTGTGATTCTCTAACACTTGTTCCCCGTCTCATTTGTGCACCACCACTTGTCCCGGAACCTTGTCCTCTATTAGGAATTTTATGAAGGTGTTTTCTTTCCCATGTTGACTGTTTGGAGGCACGTAATGCTTGTTTGAAACTGCGTCGTTCTTCAGGTCCCATGTCATCATCACATTCGTCCTCATCGTCATCATCATCACTGTCAACCGCTTGGCCAATGACTTCTCCTCGTAGCCCAGCTCGAATATTTTCCATTCCATGTGTTTTCTTTTTCTTCTGGTGTTTTTTATTTTTTTAATAATGTGGTGATGAATGCCTTCACTTCTGGGGGGACACTATCGCATCGTTGGACATTATTTCCTGGATCTAATCCACTAAGACGATGCTTAAGTCGTGTCACTCCGCCACTCTTCATTACCTGACCACAATATTTGCAAATTGTGCCATTTTTGTTTCCGTCTATTGGGTCTCCATCTTCCCAAGCTGGATCACGTTTAGTAACTCCACTAGACATCTTAAACGTACCTGTATTTATTTTGCATGGAAATTAGGCAATTATTTTATGGCCAAAAAATATAGTAGTGACGGTTATATAAGAGAACCTAAATAATAAAGTTATTCTACAGAAGAATTAAATAGGAAGTAAATAAAATGATTGTAAGAATTTAAGTAATTATAAAAATAATATGGAATAATAAAACCTAATATTAATGAATAATAATCCAGTTTGATAATAAAATAATAAATAACATTAAACATATTAAAATTATCCTAGGGAATAATTATACAACATTACTTAATTACTTCAAAAAATTAACATGCAAGTATTATTTGGTTCTTAGATCACATGCACGGGTCCACACAAATTTTTTTGTTGTTCTATAACTTACAATAATATAAATGTAAGTTTGTAAACTTACCTTAAGTATGGCTCTGGAAACTCTGAAAGGGCTCTAGAAATGCTCTGAAAGGGCTAAGGGAAGAAGAAGAAACCACTCCACCGGGAAGAAGAAGAAACCATTCAGTTTGTCAAAATTATTTGGATGTTATGTTTTTTTCTCTCGGATAACACACACACACGTTTTGTTTTTTTCTCTCGGATAACACACGCACACGGTTTTGAACTTTTGACAGTATGAAACCACTCCACAATTACTTTTTGTCTTGTCAATGTTTTTTAACACACACACACACACACGGTTTTGAGTCTTTTGACAGTATGAAATTCATCCACCATTACTTTTTGTCTTGTCAATGTTTTTTCACACACACACACACGGTTTTGAGTCTGACAGAAACCACTCCACTATTACTAACACACACACACATTACTTTTTGTCTTGTCAATGTTTTTTCACACACACACACACGGTTTTGGCAGAAACCACTCCACCATTACTAACACACGCACGCAACACACACACACGCAACACACGCAGACCACACACACGCAACACACGCAAACCACACACGCAACACACACACACACACACACACGCAGACCACACACGCACACACCCTCAGTCTCTCGATCCTTCTCCCTCATTCTCTCCTTGTTTCTTCTCCGGTTCTCCCCCCATCTCTTCTCTGCAACTCATCTTCCCAGAGCAGACAGACAGACACACACCCCACTTCCCCGTGTTTCCCCCTTCCCCAATCCCTCGAAGCTTCTCCCTCATTCCTCTCCTTGTTTCTTCTCCCCCCGTGACCTCCACCACAGTGGCGCACACTCCGCCGAGCACCATCACCACCTGTGGACCGTTCCTCCTCCCTTTCTCACCTCCCGACGGCGGCGAGCACCATTAGGCAAGTTTAGGCCGTACGAGGCTCTCGGATCCATCAAATCCGAGCGGGTTAGAAAAGGGATTGCTCCTTTTCAGGGTCTGAGCGTGGATTGCAGAGAGAGGATTGCTCATTTTCAGGGTCTGAGCGTGGATTGCTCATTTTAGGCTGCCGGTGCGACGACGACGATGACGACGGATCTGGCGCGATAATATCGCGATATTAGTACGATAATTAAGTGTAAATGTGTGAAAATATCGCTGTCTAAAAAAAACGATATTATCGGCGATATTTCGCCGATAATATCGATTTTTTAGTCCTTGGTTTTAACGAAAAACCCGCAGTACTGTTCACTTTAACAAAAAACCACATTTTTACACTAAAAAGTCAAACATGGTACTATTTACTTTACCCTTTATTTTGTCCTTATCGTTAAAACTCAAAGTTTTCAAGCCATTTTCATTAGTTTTCCTTTAAAATAATTGGTCATTAGTCTGCAAACCAAATCTTATAAGCCAAAGTTGTTGTCACTGTAAAGCATATAGAGAAGATAGATGGTAGGGAGGCCGCTATGATTGGGAACTTGAAGCAAATGTTTGGCTAGCGATTCGAAGAAATAGGGTAGGAATAATGCATGTGAACCACTCAATTGAGTGGTTCACATGCATTGTGGAGTTTTGAGCTTGTCTTTTAAAATTTCTTTACATTAAGCAGGGTTTCACTTGAATGGAGATTTTAAGGAAAGGTTATAGATTGATCCTTCTGAGAGATGAATTCGTAATGCTTCTTAAATGCGAGCAGTCAGCCTGTCAGGCATAGTTTATAGACATTTTACTGCATCGAGATTCTACTTCCGAAATGCATGTGAACCACTCAATTCTTTTGCTGCCTACTTGTTGTAGGTGTATATTACTATTATCAGATCAAATGATTTAAATGCCATGGATTGCATGCACTATTGGCCTTATGAGATTAGATGCATATATTAAACCCGCGGATATTGGCAAGCTGTTTCGAAATTTTTTCTAGTTATTTTTCTGACGGGCTTGAAATTCGTAACTATTACTTTCTCTGGCCCCAAATCATATAATTGAATTCATGCAGGATAAATTATAGCATGTGAAAGGGAAGAGATGGAGAATTTGGAAACTATTCCAGAGGATAACGGAATAGCCTTTGATGCAAAGTCTAGTTCGATATGATATCAGATCAGTCTGAAAATGATAGTGAACATCATGATTTTGAAGTTCTGGATGGACTTCGACTTTCAGAGTCTGACGTTGCTTTCAAGGAAGTGAAAATCATGGAGAAATTCAGTTTTCACGTCAATGATTTAAACATAAATTCTGAGTTCTCAAAACTGCTACTAACCAAGTACTATGATGTCTTCTGCAGTCAAAACTCATTCCATCGTCTTCTTCTCGAGGGTCTAAAGTGCAAACTGGTATCTGGAGCAATTTCTGAGACAATCAACATTGCAGATGCCATGAAGTCCTGCAGTATTATGACATTGGAAGGTAATTTTTACACTTGGGATAAAACTTTGAGAGCCTTTGAGGGTTTCGGCATGAACGACGGGTTCCTGGGTGCTCGTCTGGACCAGTTTGTGAGTCTTGCTTCATGATCGAAAACATTTAAAGAGGCTATAGAGTTAAGAGCAATTCCACCCCAATGACTGGGTGTCAGTACCCAGCGCATTTATCCACTCAAATGAACAGTAATAGACCCCAATGAACAGTAATAGGCTAAAACATCTCCACCCCTAAAAAAAATGTGCTGGCACCCAGTCTAAAAATAAATCCCAAAATAAATATTATATTATAAAATTATTTTGTATTTATTTAATTTTTAAAAACCTAATTAATGTTTCACTCAAAAGTAATCGCCATTACATTTTACAAGAAGAGAACCGATGTTTTCTTCCAAGTCTCTCTCTATCTCTTTACTTCATCTCAAAAATTTCATTACAAATCTCATAATAAAACCAAAGAGCAACCTGTTTCTTTATCTTTGTTGTTCCCTTTGTTGTTTCTGTTGCCTAGTCTTCGGATTTTATGGGTTTCTTTATCCTCTATTCCCTTCTGTGCTTTGGTTGAGTTTTCTGTGGTTTTTTGGAATTTCTGGGTTCTGGGTTTCTGGATTTTTTGATTTTCTGGGTTCAAATTTTGGGAGTTAGATCTGGTTTTGAAAAGGGAAAGAATGCGTAATTTTTTATTTTTTGTTTTAAATTTTGCGGAATCTGGGTTTGAAGGGGTTGTGGGACGCGAGGAATGAGAAGATGGAGGCCGAGGCAGAGGTGAAGCATTGCAGAGTCAGGGATTAGCAGTCCGTCCGTCGCGAGTGAACTTCACGCGCCAGCCAAATAGGGCGGTCCCTTGGTATGTCAAAAATGGACTGGACTGTTGCCTGGCTTGGGCTGGGTGCCAGGCATGTTTGTGGGCTGGAGTGGATTCACTGGGTCCTAGGAGGGTTTTTTGACTGGGTGCCGGGCCATTGTGGCTCCGGTGGAACTGCTCTAAAAGGGACCAGCGTAAGAAGAGACGAGGAGCTTGGAGGCAAAGCTTATGGTAGTAGAAGCGGCTGTAACTAGGCTTGACTCTGAGATTGTTGAGAGTCTAAATACAAGTTTGGAGAAGCTCGTGTTCCAAGAAGTGTGTAAAGCCCCTTGGTGATGAGAAGACTTCAATTCCTCAGGTGCTTTTTTTGGCATTCATCAAGGTTTATAGTTCAGAACCAGAACTGTGCCAAAGCTACATGGTGAAGAAGCCTTTTGTGGTATGATCTTCGATGCTTCTTTGGAGTCCCACTCACGTACCATTGAATACCATCTATACTTAAACAACCTCTTTTGTCAACCAAAAGAGAATAAAAAGACTATTTAGTATTTATCACAACAAAAAAGTTAAGGGCAGTAATGTAGTTTTACAAAACAAAATTTTATGTTTTATGTTCAAGCATTATGTACAGGTGATTTTAACATCTCTAATTTTAAAAAATAAAAAAAAAATCAAGCCTCTCTCTGTCTCTCTACACTCCCGCTTTCTCTCTCCTTCAATTTTAAAAACAAAAATAAAAATTTCACACACATTGTATGTGTGATGTGAGATCCCACATCGCCCAGGGGAGTGATCCTTATATGTATATTCCCATCCCTACCTAGCACGAGGCCTTTTGGGAGCTCACTGGCTTCGGGTTCCATCGGAACTCCGAAGTTAAGCGAGTAGCGCGCGAGAGCACTCCCATGATGGGTGACCCACTGGGAAGTTCTCGTGTGGGTTCCCAGAAACAAAACCGTGAGGGCGTAGTCGGGGCCCAAAGCGGACAATATCGTGCTATGGTGGTGGAGCGGGCCCGGGAAGTGGTCGACCCCGGGTCGGGATGTGACATGTGATGTGTCGGGTGGTGGGTGACTTATCTAAGTTGGGGATATTTTCTTTTTAACAATTATGTTGTAGAACTCAATGGATAGTACTAATATATTTTTATGAGAAAGGCTAAGGAGGCTCTTTCATAATGAAACTCTTATTTTTTGTCATCTCATGTTTATGGCAGAATATTTTATATTGTTAACACGAAGATTGAAATTAAACTGTGAGGTTGCTGTGAGTTGACTCACTTTTGAGAATCTCTTTAGCATTTCTCTTCTTTTATTTCAACAATTTTATCGTAACTATTATAAAAGTGTATTTATTTAGGGTTTTTATCACAAATGGTCCCTGACATTGATCAAACACATCATTTTGGTCCCTGACATTGAAAATCAATAGAAATGGTCCCTGAGATTGATCAAACACATCACAAATGGTCATTCCGTTAAAAACTCTTTGGGCAATTTTCAAAGCTTCGTAACTCAATCGTTTCTTAACCAAATTCGACTCATAATATATCAAAATGAAGATAGGAAAGTGTAGAACAAAATTATACCAATTTTGAAGCCCAATGGTTGCCGGAGATGGCCAGAAAATAGCCTCAAATGTGACTGGTCCGCAGAAAAACTGGAAAACTCGCCTGAAACTGGGTAAACTTTAAACATTCATAACTTCTTCAATAATCAACGAAATCGAGTGATTCAAAAATAAAAATCATCCTTCTCGATGAGACAAAGAGAATGGTATCTTTCTTGATGGCTAACTCGCCGTAGTTTGGCTGGAAAATGGCTCGAAATTGGCTAACTTGAAAATGGTTATCCAATTTCGAGCCGTTTTTCGGCCAAACCACGGTGAATTAGCAGTCAATAAAGGTACCATTATATTTGTCTCATCGAGAAGTATGATTTTCATTTTTGAATCACTCAATTTCGTTGAGTATTGAAGAAGCTATGAACGTTTAAAGTTTACCCAGTTTCCGACGAGTTTTCCAGTTTTTCCCCGAACCAGTCACATTTGAGTTATTTTCCGGCCATCTCCGGAAACCATTGGGCTTCAAAATAGGTATAATCTTGTTCTACACTTTCCTATATTTATTTTGATATATTATGTGTCGAATTTGGTTAAGAAACGATTGAGTTACGAAGCTTTGAAAATTGCCCAAAGAGTTTTTAACAGAATGACCATTTGTGATGTGTTTGATCAATCTCAGGGACCATTTCTATTGATTTTCAATGTCAGGGACCAAAATGATGCGTTTGATCAATGTCAGGGACCATTTGTGATAAAAACCCATTTATTTATTAAACTAATGTGACATTATAACATTGCTTTCCACAAATATAATTATTGTTTCAACCAACGTATAATCCTGACTTGTATAGTGTGTTCGTATTAGATACTTCATTGTTGGGCGAAAAAAAAAAAAAGAAGTTGGTTTGCTTGAGTTTGAACAGGAGTTTAGAAATTGGTTCGATAAACCAACTTGGTCCAATTCGACTAGTTTTCTCGATTCTTTGTTTTTTTTGTTTTTTTTGTTTTTGTTTTCAACAGTGCTTGATGTGTAAAGAGGAATCCTGAAGTAACAACATTTTACAATACTAACATCCACTGTATTAAAAATCTTCGTCTAACGCCGCTTAGGTTCTGTCTAAGCGCTAGATAATTGGCTACCGTCTCAATTAATTCTTAAGCGTTTGAAAATTAAGAAAATGTGCCTAGACCTGCTTAGGCGCCCGCCAAAACTGTCACAGCCCGTCCCGAAATAATTTCAACGTTGGCGTGAAAAGACTAATTTACCCTGAAGAATTATGTGGTGTGTGATGCGTACCTAGTTTGGTTGTGGACTAAGTGTGCAAATCTCATTATGTTGGACCTAAATTGAACTAAGGAACTTAGGGTGTTGTTTTGATTGGTTAAGTGACCCAAATAGGACCACACACACACACCCAAACATCACTCCCGTGCTCTTTCTCTCTCTCCTTCTCTCGGACTTTCACTCATTTTCCGTACTAGTGTAAGAACGAACCTCAAACAACCTCTTCCAGTCACGGATCGACGTCAAGAAGGTAATTTTCGAACCTTGCAAGCTTTTGAGTTCATTTATACCAATTTTAGGTTTTTGAACCCTTATTTTCCTGAGAAACCAAAACCCCGATTCCATGCACTGTTCATGTTCACGTAAAATCGTGTGTTTTATTTCAAACTCACAAGGAGCTTTAGGAGGTTCTCACGAAGCTCGTGTGTAGGCATGATTTATGAGCTAGAGTTCAGATGACGAGTTATTGCAGTTATTATTGCATTTGGATTACTTACCTGGTGATTTGTTTTGTATGGCATGGCATATTCATGATTTGCTTACATATCTTGATGTTGATGATATCAATTGATATTTAGTATAGGGTAAATTACACAAAACTACCTCAACTATTAGTGTCACGACACTTTCATACCTCATTTTTTAAAATTGACAATGTCATACCACATCTTACGAATTTATGACAATGTCATACCTCCGTCAATTTTTCTGTTAGTTTTTCTGTTAAGTGCTGACGTGGCTTGATAAAATATTCAAATATTATACTTGGGGTCCATTTTCTATTAATAAATTATTAAAAAAATTATACTTTACACTTTAAAAAAAAAAAAAAAAACCATACACCTCCCCCCGCCCGACCCCTTCCCCTTTCCCCTTCCAGTTCCCGTTCCCTGCAACCCAAAATCCAAAACCCAGATTCCTTCCCCTTCCCTGCAACCCCCCACCCCTTCCCCACCCACGCCAACATCCCCCCGACTCACCTTCTCCTTCTCTGCCGCCCACCCCCTCTCCCCGAACCCAAAAAAAAAAAAAAAAAAAAAAACATACACCCATCCCCCCCCCGACCCCTTCCCCACCCACGCCAACTTCCCCCCCCCCCCAGACCCACCTCTTCATTCCTGCAGCTCCTCCCCTCCTTCGTCATGTCCTGCCAGCCCTGGCTTGCCCGCCCATCTCCGAATTCCACGTCGGATATGACGCGTACGGTCCACCCGAGACTTGGGCTCGCACACCCATGGCTTGCCGAACCTGGGTTGGGTGTCCTCTGGGTGGCCCGGAGCTTCACGAAAACGAAAGGAGAGAGGGTTGACGCCAGTGATGGTTTTGGTACCGTCATCGGTGGGTGTGGGTGTGTAAATGGGTGCGTGAGTGTAGATCGAGGAGAGAGGGATAGTCTGTGCGAGAGAGGGGGGAGAAAGAGTGAGTGAACTGAGAGAAAGGGAGATGTTGGCATGGGTGGGGATGGGTGGGGAAGAGTGAGGGGTTGCAGGGAAGGGGAATGGGAAGGGGTCGGGGTGGGGGGGAGATGGGAAGGGGTCGGGGTGGGGGGGGGGGGAGATGGGAAGGGGGTTCTGGGGATGCAGAGAAGAGAGAGAGGCGGGAGAGAGAGAGAGAGAGATTTAATATAAAAAAAATATTTTTTAATTTTTTTTTAATTTTTAAAAATATATTTAATAGTTTTTTAATCCAGTTGGATTAGAAAATGGGCCCCATATCAAGCCACGTCAGCACTTAACAGAAAAACTAACAGAAAATTTGACGGAGGTATGACATTGTCACAAATTCGTAAGATGTGGTATGACATTGTCAATTTTAAAAAATGAGCTATGAAAGTGTCGTGACACTAATAGTTGAGGTAGTTTTGTGTAATTTACCCTTTAGTATATGTATATACTATTTTCTGGGAAAATATACAGGTTTTACGGCGAGGGGTTATAACTGTTGTTAATGAAATATTTTGCGCCCCTCCAGGTTTTAGGTAGCGTTGGTTGGTGACGTACAAGGCTACAGCGGAGGTTCTGACAGACCATCACATATGTAGGACCCTTTGGGTGTTATTTAATTTAGTACTTCTTATGCTGACTGCACTTAGGCTATTTATGCTCTGATCGTCGAGGCAGCACAGTCAGTCGGGTCAGGGGCGTAATGCGCAGGGCCGAGGTGTTCATGCTAGTAGAGGTCGAGGAGGACGACAGCAGGCCCATGGGCGTATCAACAACATTACTTTGCAGGACGCCCAGAACCATCCTGATTTAATAATGGGTACGTTAAATGTTCTTGGTCATTTTGCTAGAGTCTTAATTGACTGTGGAGCTACCCATTCTGTTAGTTCTCATACATTTGCTCAGTTGACTCAACCTCAATCTACACCTCTGGGTTATGAGTTAGAATTTTCTATGCCTAGAGGAGAAAAGTGTTATGTTAGCTGTGTCTACTCGGGTTGTCCTGTGTTGAAAGATGATGTAGTAATGCCAGCTAACCTTCTCCCATTAGATCTTGTGGACTTTGATGTGATTTTGGGAGCAGACTGGTTACACTATAACTATGCCGACATCCACTGTCACGAGAATACGATGACTTTCCGTCGCCCAGGTTTACCCGGAGTTACATTCGTAGGTGAACGTAGTGGAGTGAGGCATGGTGTTATTTATGCTTTGAGGGCAAAGAAGTTGTTGAATAAAGGGTGCCAGGGATACTTAGCTCACATTGTGCTGAATGATAGTACTCCAGTAGTGTGGAGGAAGTTCGAATGGTTAGGCATTTTCCAGATGTCTTTCCTGATGATTTGCCTGGTTTACTGCCTGATAGAGATGTGGAGTTTACCATTGATTTACTTCCAGGTACGGACCCTATATCTCTAACTCCATATAGAATGGCTCTTACTGAGTTAAGAGAATTGAAAACCCAGTTGCAGGAATTAGTGGATAAAGGTTTCATTCAGCCTAGTGTTTCACCCTGGGGAGCCCCAGTGTTGCTTGTTCGGAAGAAAGACGGGACCTTGAGGCTGTGCATTGATTATCGGCAATTGAATCGGGTTATTGCAGTTATTATTGCATTTGGATTACTTACCTGGTGATTTGGTTTGTATGGCATGGCATATTCATGATTTGCTTACATATCTTGATGTTGATGATATCAGTTGATATTTAGTATATGTATATACTATTTTCTGGGAAAATATATAGGTTTTACGGCGAGGGGTTATAACTGTTGTTAATGAAATGATTTTCGAAAAGCTTTGTTTTTGCCCACTCACGCTTTCTATTTTGCGCCCCTCCAGGTTTTAGGCAGCGTTGGTTGGTGACTTACGAGGCTACAACGGAGGTTCTGATAGACCATCACATATGTAGGACCCTTTGGGTGTTATTTAATTTAGTACTTCTTATGCTGACTGCACTTAGGCTATTTATGCTCTGATTGTGTATTCACACTTATTTCCGTTCTAGCACTCCTTGAAGTTTGGTTTTTATTCATTCGTAATTCTTTCTATATTATTGCTTCCGCACTGTGCACATGGCTACGTCACACTCACGTGACGCCCAGCATGCCTCGATCTCGGTCGGGGTGTGTCAAAAATCGCCTAGGCATCGCTTAGCTCGCTCAGACTCACCTAAACACCTGTCTAGGTCACAACTCTCTTCAACAAAAAATAGACAACTTTCTTTTTGCATTTTTTTTTTTTAATAATTTGTAAGAGACTTGTTGAATACTTAGATAAACACACATTATATGCTTATTTCCTATGTTTTTATTATGTTCGAATACTTTATAATATATTTATCATTCTATTTTGCAGTTAATGACGAAATTATATATTTTTTTAATATAACCAGACACTTATTTATAAGATATATAATAGATTTACTTAAACCACCTAGTCCACTTAGGTTCCGCCTAACCGCCTAGGCACTAGGCTCCAAGCTGCGGCCGTCTTGACTAGCGCCTAGCTTCTTTAGAGTCTTGCTAACATCATAGTCGAAATCTTTCGTTCTCTATATTATTTATAAAAATAATTATTTAGTCATCCATATAAATCATACAAATTAACAACTTATTATAAAAATAAACGATCAGTTTGTTACTATAATTGTTATTGATTTGTTCAACGCATACAAATGACTATGGTGTCCAAGTTAGATGAATTCGTTTAAGGGTAGTTTAACGAAAAGTTCATGGTACTGTTCACTTTAACGAAAAACCACATTCTTACACTAAAATGTCAATCTTGATACTATTCATTTTACCTTTTATTTTATCATTTTTGTTAAAACTCAAAGTTTTAAACCATTTTATTAGTTTTTCTTTTGCTTAAATATATATATATATATATATATATATATATATATATATAATCTTTACAACGTTTGTCCGGAGAAATATAGTCACGTCAAGGAGAGACGTATTGTGTTTTAACCCAACCGTATTAAATTTGAAAATTTGGCTCCATTTTAGGAGAAATATATAAAATGGTATGAAAGTTACTTTTGGCTTGGTGTTCCCAAAAACCCTATTAAATTTGAAAATTTGGCTCCATTTTAGGCAAGCTTCGAGGTCATTGAGAGTCTGACAGAAAATACAAAAATTTGAATCGAACGGTCTTTTCATCTTCTCCCTCTCTCCTTTCATCATATATACATCTTTCTACACTGAGTAAGCCATTGACTCTTACTAAGCACCAACAAAGAGAGAGAGAGAGAGAGAGAGAGAGAGAGAGAGAATGGCTGTTCCTCAAGATCAGAAACAGTGCTCCAAGGTCCAATCTTTCTTGCTTTCTCTTCTCTCTCAGATTTTTGGATGTTTATTTTTACTTTTAATCTGAGTTTTTGACTGTTTTTTGTTTTTGCTGATATGAGTTTAGCAGAGTAATAGGGGGAGGCCACCGAAGGAGAAGGAAAAGTTGCTTAGCAAGAAATCTTCATGTCTGAAACCGACGACTAAAAGCATTGTATGAAACAACACCATATATAATGTTCTATGTTTGCTTATTATTTTACCAATTCCTGTGCACATATTTTTTCCTCCTTTTTCGTATTTTCTTGTTTCGAACCGTACATGGTTTCATGATTACTATTAAGTTTGAAATTTATCGAATATTATGAAATTTTTGAAGTGGGTTTTTGCTAGGAAACGTTTTAGGACAAATAGTATCTTCAAACTAACCTATCACGACAGAGACTGATAATCTCATTAATCCTTATAAAAAACCTCAAACTATTTGGGTCTCAAACAATATTTTGCATATTGGGCCGGACTAAAATGTACCAGGCTACTAGCTCAATAGGCTTTTGGCTTTTGAAAAATAAAAATACAAGCAGTGGCATGGAAATTGAAGTTAAAGCTTCGAGTGTATCCATGTTAACATTGAGCTCATAGGAAAAAAATAATTAAAAAAGGGACATAGGTTAACTGCCTCTACGTGGTGGCTCTTTTATTTTGCAAGCTTATCCTAGTTTTTTATTTTTTTATTTTTTTATTTTGTTCAAATTTCAAATTAAATTGTTTTCTTTTAAAATTAAGTTAGCAATAATCTTTTCAGCAATAATCTTTTTCTTGAATAAAATATTATCAAAATTGAAGTAACTGCCACGTGTTTGTTGAGTGTCTCAGAAATCACACGATCAAAAGGAAAATACCATTTAACCACGAGTGGTGGAAATAGTAGACTATGAAGTTTTCGTCAACCATTACAAAAAATATGTAGAGGTCTCGAGTTTGATACTTGCTGCTGTTGTGGAAGCCAGACTTATGACTAGGAGAAGGCTGAAATGCCTCTGTGAGTTTTCCTGATATCCAAAAGAAATGAATAATAGTGACTTGCCACTTGTTGTTTCCCATTTTTTTAAAGAAAAAAAAAAGAGAAATACCATTTTACTTGCTCTACAAGTTAGGTAGACAGTAGGAGTTAGTGGGGGAGCTGCACAACTGTAGTAGCATTACTGGGTAACTGCCACGTGTTTGTTGAGTGTCGTTTATACGTCTCCAGAAGGCAAAATTTAATCCTCTGGTAAATTGTAGAACAAATCATTACTGCAAGTTTTCTGTTTTCTGTTGTCTTCTCCAGAAAGAAAAAAAAAGAACTTTACTCTTCTCTCCTTTTTATCTCGGTTGTAAAAAATTGTGAGCATTTTAATTTCTTTAATTTTGTTAATTTTTCCTCTTCCCTTTCAGTTGATGCAAATACCGAGTTAACTGAAAAACCTTGAAAATTCTTGAATGCAGGTGATCAGTGCCAATCCCACGATGCCTGAAAGGTCAGTGGTATATTTTTAATCTGTTTTTAGTTATAATAAATGTTCTTTACACGACCATATTTTAAACCACTTAAATTTACGGGGTGGTTGGAACTTGGGTGCATATAGCGGACTAACTGCCTTATTCAACTGGCATGACTCGCGTCTCGCGTATGCTATTATAATTAATCTTAGTCTTCTAACAGTAATAAAAGAAAGAGAGCTACAGTGGATAGCTTGTATGGTACTTGCCAAGCACAGTCTTCTGTTCTGGAAACAGCCAAGGAAGTGGAAGCAACCCTAGATCCTAGGTTTCCTGTCCTTCTCAAAGTTATGCTGCCTTCACATGTTACCGGAGGATTCTGGCTTGTAAACCCTAATCTCACTGTCTTCACAGTTTGTGTTATTTATATACATGGACTAGTAGGAAGATGTAATTTATGGGGACTTAAATTTGGTTTGGCAGGGTCTTCCTAAGAAGTTCTGCTGTGAGCATTTGCCAAAACAAGATACAATGATTGTTTTGGAGGACGAAAGTGGGGAGGAGTTCTACACGAAATATCTTGTGGAGAAGGTGGGACTGAGTGGTGGATGGAGAGGGTTTTCGATTGCTCACAACCTGCAGGAGGGAGATGTTGTCATCTTCCATGTACTCGCTCCTACCAAGCTTAAGGTAATTGGTAACTTCTTGAAATGTATGTGTGCATCCATTGTGAATATTCTACAAATTGTTAGGTTGCAAGTGCCTTATGGTACATGTTAAATTGTTGAATTGGAGAACAAAATCGATGCCTTTAGAAAATCAATGCCTTTAGAAAATGTTGTCATAATTTTGGACCAAAGCATGCAAATCAAAATTGCTATCAATGAGTTTATACAGAAGCTAGATGCTAGGGTGGCTATTATGTATGTGACGATAACTAGAATGTTTATCTTGCAATTTGAAAGAACAATTTAGTTAATTGTATATCCGGATTTGTCATAATGTTTATCTGGGAGAATTTAAGAGAAAGGATAACACTGATTCACTAAAGTTAAGAATTCTAGTGGATCCCTTAAATCCAGGCTGTTGAGCATAGACTATAGGAATTTCACCGCTTTAAGATGCTAGTTATGAATCCATACGAACAACTCAATTCTTTTTTTTGCCTACTTGTTTAGGTGTACATTGTCAGATCAAATGGTTCAGATGATTTGGACGGTGCTCTTGGCCTGATGAGATTAGATGCTTGCACTAAACAGATGGATACTGGTAAGTCCTTTCAATATTGACCAAGTTGTTTTGCTAAATGTCTTGACAATTATGATTCTTACTTTCTTGATTCCCCTGTATCATTTCTTTAAATTAAATCATGCAGGAGACATTGTTGCATGTGAAAGGGAAGATAGTGAGAATTTGGAATCTATTCCAGAGGACAACGCAATAGCCTTTGATACAAAATCTGGTCCGTCATCAGACCAGTCTGGAAATGATAATGAAAATCTCGATTTTGAAGTTCTGGATGGACTTAGACTTTCAGCAACTGTTGTCACTTTTGAAGAAGTGAACTGCATGGAGAACTTCAACGTTCTTGTCAATGGTTTAAACATAAACTCAGAGTTTTCAAAACACATTCTGAGAAAGTACCATGAGCTTTGCTGCAGTCAGAACGCCTTCCTTCATGAACAACTTATCGAGGGTCTGAACTGCAAACTGGTTGCTGGAGTAATTTCTGAGACAGTCAACATTGCAGATGCCATCAGGGCCTGCAAAACAACTACCTCGAAAGGTAACTTTTTCACTTGGGATACGACTTTGAAAGCGTTTGACGATTTAGGCATGAATGTTGGGTTCCTGCGTGCCCGGCTGGACCATCTCGCAAGTCTTGCTTTAAAATCAAAAAGATTTGAAGAGGCTAAACATGAAAAGGACCAAGCGGAAGAAGAGAAGAGAAGCTTGGAGGCAAAGCTTATGGAAGTACAGAACGCAATTAATAGGCTCGACTCTGAGATGAAGACTCTAAATACGAGTTCGGAGAAGCTTGAGCTTATGTTTCAAGAGGTGGCTAAAGCCCCTTGGTGATGAGAAAACTTCAATGCCTCTCGTACTTTTAAGTTCTTTTTTGGTATAAGTAAAAGGTAGTTCAGGACCAGAACTGTGCCAAAGCTACATGGTGAAGAAACGTTGTGTCATGACTCTTGCCTTCTCTGTTGAGTCACATGCTCATCGATCAATTGGTAATCTTCTGCATAGAAATCGGCAAGGTAGTTACGAACTTGCAATGATTTTGGGTAACTTGACGGTAGAATTATGTTCGCCGGAGGTATCAGTAGGTACCGAGTAGGGAGGAATTATTGTTCATTCTGGTTCTCTCTTTTGGAATTTCCATATGAATATGTAGTCTATATGCCAAAGTTCCTCCTCTCTTACACAACACACAAGCGGTTGATGTGAGATCAGGTAATGCAGTCAGTTGTGTATTTCCATGCCCCAAAAAATTGCAACTAAAAGCATATCCGAGGAAATATTTTTAGAGCAAATGTGTCTTCTAATGGTTTACGTGACACTGCCTTGAATATTTGTCTTAACGCTGCGTTAATATGTCTTACTTGGAGGATTAAATTTGTAGACAAAATTTGTAAACTAAATATGTGTCATCAATAGGAATGAGCACGTTTATCAATGTTTAAAGGGTTTTTATCACAAATAGTCCCTGAAATTGACCTAGTCCATCAAAATGGTCCCTGAATTTGAAAATCAATCAATGTCGTCCCTAAAAATCAAGGTTCTAAAAAACACTAGGCGCTAGTCAGGGCGGCGAGCTAGCACCTAGCGGCTAGACGGGCGCCTAGGCGGCCTAGGCGGATTTAGGTTAATTTCTTGTATATTTTGTAAATAAATGCATATTGACACATAAAAAATTATACTTGTATGAAATTCATGAATAAGATATTAAAAGAATGATAAAATACAAAAAGAGTATTCAACAAATCTAAAATTTAAAAAAGACATTAAACATATATATCATATAACTTAAGATATTTTGAATGATTATATCTAATTTTTGAACAATAAAAGTAAAAATATGAGTAGTGGTCTTTTATTTATATTAATTGGTCCCATTTCTCTCTCACCTCTCTCACAACTTTCTCTCACATCTTTTCTCTCTCTCTCTGACACACACACCCCATGTCTTACACTTCCACTCCCTCACGTCACTCTCTCCCTCTCTCTCTAAACCTACACACTCAACCACCAATTCTTATCATCACTCACACATCACCATCATTTTTTTTTGAAAACCGGTTCTCTCCTCTCTCTCTCTCTCTCTCTCTTTTCGAAACTCTCTGCCTTTTCTCGAAACCCTCAGATTATAGCTCACCATCATTTTTTTTTTTGAAAACCGGTTCTCTCCTCTCTCTCTCTCTCTCTCTCTCTCTCTTTCTCTCTATCCTTTTGAACTTTCTGCCTTCTTTCTAAACCACCATAGCCAAGAGAGCTCCAGGCACCATCACCACAAATTCCAATTAAATCGAGACCCCAAACCACCAAATACAAGACATGCGCAACCTGGGGATCCCTATGGTACATTTGCATGTTAAATTCTGTGATGGAGAGTAGGAGAATCCAAGCAGGGGTTCTCCATCGTCTTCTCCGCCTAATTCCCCATCTTCTTGCCCTGCAAAATTTCCCAAAACCCAGTCTAACGCAGCAAAGATCCTCGAAACTGGCTCCAGCGAAGAAATCCGAAGAGTCCAGGTTGAATTATTAGTTTTTTTTTTTCTAGCAATTACACTGGTATTCCTTTTACTGGTCTCTCTCGCTTTCTCTTCCTTCATGCTCTCTCGCTCTCTCAGATTTTATGTTCTCGCCCTCATCGTGAAACACCGACTTGTAATTTTTTGACAGAACCGCCTAGTTCATCGCTGAGACCGCCTAGCCCGCCTAGTCGGCCGCCGAGACACCGCCTAATACCCTTACCGATTTATCGAACGTTTTTGGAAAAATCGTGGCGGTGGTCCGGCGCCCAGCGCCTAGGCAGCCGCCTTGACCGCGTTTTAGAACACTGCTAAAAATACGTAGTGCAAATCAATGTAGTCCTGTTTGAATTCCGTTAAAAATTCGGTTAGTGTGCCGACGTGGCACCTTGTGAGCCCCCCACTCCAATATTTTGATGACATGTGGACTAAAATTTAATTTTTAATTTAAATAAAAAGAACAAAAAGATAAAACTCGACTTCATCCTTTCTCTCTGGGGCCATCAAGGGTTGCAGGAAAGCTAGAGCACACGAATTTTAATCTCTCCAGCGTCGCAAAGGGATGCTACACAATTCAAGATGGAGTTCCTTTTAAGTTGAATATAAGCATGTAAGTAGCAGCCTTGTAAGGGGTGGATGAATGAATGAATATAGTTGCCTCTTTCCCTTACTCTTTAATTTCCTGCAATCCCCATTTCCCTCTATGTTAATTGCCTGCAATTGTCCCTTTACTTTATGTTAATTTCATGCACTTCCTCCTTATCAGAATACACATTCCACACACACGAGAAGCATCCATTACCGCAACAATCGCGTAGCTCCGGCTTCTCGGGTGGCGGAGCCGCTGCTTTTCTTGTTCTTCTTCTTCTCTCGACTTCGCTAATTTTATTGGCTGATTTGAATGTTGGTGTCGTATCCCCTCTGCGGTCGGCCATGGATTTTCTCTGGATGGTGGAGTGATCGGAGAAGGGTAGTCGTGGTTGCAGTGTTTGGAGAAGAAGATGGTTTTTGTAGTTGTGTCTTCTATGTTAGTCGAAGCAATTTTTTGAAAAGGTTATGGAGGTGATGAAGCAAAGCAGCAAATCACTGATTGGTACCAAAAACTGCCGGCTGAAGTCAAGGAGCCAGAATATGGGTCTGTGGAATTCATCAATCTGTTTGGTTGCTGGGTGCGAAGACGAAAGACGACGACGATGATTAGTTTATTTTTTGTTTTTCTTCTTTTTCTTTGTTGTTTATTTATTTATTTTTAAACTCATTTTTTTTTATAAATTAAAAATAAACCTTTTGTAATCCACATGGCATCATATATTGGGTGTGGAACTCACAATGTGCCATGTCAGCACACTAACAGAATTTCTAACGGAATTTAAACAGAAGGACGACATTGATTTGCACCACCCATTTTCAGGGATCACATTGATGGATTTCCAAATTCAAGGACCATCTTGATGGACTAGGTCAATTTCAGGGACCATTTGTGATAAAAACCCATGTTTAAATAATAATCCAATCATAAACTTCTATATCATTTAGTTTACAAAATTCTGTTTATAAATTTAATACATAGAGCAACAAAAATAATAAAAATGACCCCATGAAGGATCAAAGTACAGACCTTCAGGGGGTGTTTGTTTGACCTTCTTAGGTGGAACTAGACTAGACTACACTACTAATTGCTAGTGTAGTATGATGTTTGGTATGCACAAGGATTAGGGTTAATGGGATTAGAGCGGACTTGCTAGGATTAAACCCCTCGCTAGGAGTTCTTAGCGAAGCACCTCGAAAACCCCCGGACTCATAAGACCTCCTGCGCTCTTGCGAGAGAGAACCTCGCTCATCTTGCGAGAGAGTGTCTGAAGGAAAATTTTTGTCCTAGCTAAGAGCATGTGAGAACATTTGAACACATATGCAAACTAATAACACTTTAAAGTAGGCATGCATTCAAAAACAATTCTAAAACCCATGACTTTCAAAGCCTAGTGAATGGTGAACCAAGAGACTCTCTAACAACATTAAAGAGAAGGAAGGTTTTGAGATTCATTACCCTTGAAGCTCATCCTTGTTTACACAAGGGATTCACCCAAGTGGAGGGCCTTCAAGTCACCTCCTAGCTCCTTGAATCTTCCTTGTGATTTTCTTCCTTTCGAATGCTCCTCTTGCTCCTTGAAGATGTAAGGAAAGGATCTCCAAGAACACTAAAGATTTAGTGTCTCTAAGTCTCCACACCAAGGATGTAGTGTGAAGAGAAGATGGATGACTTAGAGAGATTTTGATGCTAGTGAAACCCTCTCTAAGTGGCCGGCCTCTTTTGTGAAAAAGGAGAGAAAATGTTTCTCTTCTTTCTCTCTAGAAAACCCTAATGAGGTTATGGCTATAAAGTTGCCTTTATACCACCTCACATGTGAGTTGCACACTTGCAATTAACCCAAGTTGGGTACCACTCACCCTAGGCCGGTTTTGATATTGTTTTTGGGTTAATTTCCATTTAGTTTTAGTTGTCACACAACCTAAACTCAATGGGCCTTGTGGACCAAAAACCCTTTTGGGCCCCGAAACCCAAAACCAACTTAAAAGCCCAATACGAACCTTTCGTAAGATTAATTAACTAATTAATTAATCTTGACCATTCTCAATTAAACTATTTAATTGCTTATCCATCTCATTTATATTTCTTCACTTTCATCCTTACTCGGTGTACGATCCATTAGGTTCCAATTAGCGAGGCAGTGGGCGATTGTTACTCTTAACGATCGATTGCGAATTGAAACTACATTTCAATTCTCCCTTTGATGAAGATTAGTGTTAGCTAATCCTCAGGGCTTCCACAAACCATGAGTGACACCTAGCAGTATGTCATGGCTACCCAAGCTAAGTAGAAGTGGTTGGAGAACCTATCCAGTTACAATTACAATGCAATACGGTCATTCTCTAATACAATACTCTTGATCACATTGTTTAAGTGATAGTTTATTTCATGTCTACTATCCAATGTGATACTTCTCTATATGATTCATTTGAATATGACTTGAAACATATTTCCTAAGTCATATTCGTATGCTTTGGCCAAAGACTCCTGAATCATATCTCAGAGTATTCTCCTTCCACCATGGAAGGTTAGAGATCCCTTGTTGTGCATTCATATGCCTACATGACTAGATAGCTTGACCCCAACAATGCCGTGGACACTCTCGATGGAATGCCTTTGACATGATCAAAGATCAAGGACCTAACCATTAGACATCTATGATGCCTCAGGTCAAAGGACTACTTTGCATATTGCAAATTACGAGTTCTTACATGACATGTATGTTCGAACTCTCTTTTGATCGTTGTTCAGTGTACTCGATTACCTTTCGAGCACCTATGTGTTTGTCTCAGTGTCCATCACTAAATGACTTGAGACTAGTCATACTCACGCTTGAGTTAACATAACACATACTAACCTTAGCGGATTGTCAATGCCCAATTGGCAATCCTATGGCTAGGAACGTTTTAGGAATGAACATAAGAGAAAGGTCTCGTTAATCTAACTTACTTAGATCACTTCTCTCTTAGACTAAATACATTCCTTGGATTCCCTTATTGCTTAAACATATAATCCAATAAATAATGATTAACAATAAGCTTTGCCCTTCATTAAACAATACAATAGTTTAACACAATAAGTATTCCAAAAGCTATTACATCAAATGAGTGGCTTTGTGGGCATACTTCCAACAATCTTCCACTTGCACTCAAAGCCACCTTCCCATGTATCTAATACCCATCTTTTCCATGTGGCGGTCAAGTTGGATTTGAGACATTGTCTTCGTCAGTGGATCTGCTACGTTATCAGCTGAGGCAACCTTGAGGATGTTGACTTTCCCCTCAGGCAGCATATCTTCTAATGATATTAAAGCGTCTGTCAAAATGCTTGTTCTTTTGATGAGCCCTGGGTTCCTTGGCTTGAGCTATCGCCCCACTATTATCACAGTACAAAGTTACTGGTGATGTAATGGTTGGAACCACTCCAAGTTCAGTAATGAACTTCTTCATCCAGAACGCTTCTTTGCCGGCTTCAGCTGCAGCGACATATTCAGCCTCCGTCGTGGAATCAGCAATTACATCTTGTTTCTTGCTTTTCCAGCTGACAGCCCCACCATTCAGAGTGAATACATATCCGGAGTTGGAACTTCTATCATCGACGTCAGATTGGAAATCTGCGTCTGTATAGGCTTCCACTCGCAACTCTGTCGCTCCTCCATAAACGAGGAACATGTCCTTAGTTCTTCTTAAGTACTTAAGGACCGTCTTGACAGCTGCCCAGTGTTCTGATCCTGGGTTAGATTGATATCGACTAGTGATGCTCACAGCATATGCGATATCAGGCCTTGTGCATATCATGGCATACATGAGACTTCCTATGGCGGAAGCATAAGGAATCCTACTCATTTGCCGTATTTCTTCAGGATTTTTCGGTCCCATGGATTTAGAAAGGTGAATTCCATGTCTCACAGGAAGAAGACCTTTCTTTGATTGTTTCATTTGGAACCTACTTAGCACCTTATCTATGTACATAGATTGGGATAATCCAATTAATTTTCTGGATCTATCACGATAGAGCTTTATCCCAAGCACATAAGATGCATCTCCCAAATCTTTCATGTGGAAGGTTTTGGACAACCACACTTTTACAGAAGAAAGTACTGCAGTGTCATTCCCGAATAGTAATATGTCATCTACATATAACACTAGGAATACAACTGCATCCCCAACGACCTTTTGATAAACACAATTGTCGTCTTCGTTTTAAGTGAAACCAAACGATTTGATTTCAGTGTCAAAACGAATGTTCCAGCTCCTGGAGGCTTGCTTAAGTCCATAAATGGACCTCTGAAGCTTGCATACCTTAGTCTTTTCAGACTTGGACACGAAACCTTCGGGTTGAGTCATATAGAGCTCTTCCTCTAGGTAGCCGTTCAGAAAGGCCGTCTTCACGTCCATTTGCCATATCTCATAGTCATGGTACGCAGCTATAGCAAGCAAAATCCGAATGGACTTAATCATGGCTACAGGAGAGAAGGTTTCTTCATAGTCAATCCCTTCTCGTTGCCTGTAACCCTTGGCTACTAGTCTAGCCTTATAAGTCTCCACGTTCCCATCAGCGCCTATCTTTCTCTTAAAGACCCATTTGTTTCCAACAGGTACTATACCTTCTGGAGGGTCTACAAGAGTCTAGACCTGATTGTGATACATGGAATCCATCTCGGATTTCATGGCCTCTTGCCATCTCTTTGAATCAATGTCGGACATTGCTTCAGTGTAGTCTCTAGGGTCTTCCTTTGTGTCATTGTCACCTAGAAGGTGCAACTCTCCAAAGTCGTTATCCAAGCCATACCTCTTAGGTGGCTTGCTGACCCGTTCAGATCTACGTGGAGCTAGGGTTTCAGGAACAGGGTTGTCAACTTGTTGAGTGCTTGTTTGTGGTTCATCATTAATCTCATTAATTTCCATCGTTTTACTTGTGGTTCCTTTGAGAACAAATTCATCCTCTAGAAACTTAGCAGTTCTGGCGACAAAGACTTTCTGGTCGTCAGGATGGTATAACTCATATCCCATAGTTTCTCTAGGATATCCCACAAAATAGCACCTAACTGATCTTGCTTCAAGCTTAGTAGCTTCAAGCTTCTTGACATATGCTTCACAACCCCAAATCTTAATATGATTAAGACTTGGCTTTCTTCCATGCCATATCTCATAGGGCGTATGTGAAACTGACTTGGAAGGTACTCTATTAAGCAAGTAAGCTGCTGTATATAGAGCGTATCGCCAGAATGTTACTGGTAGATCTGCGGAACTCATCATAGAACGAACCATGTTCATCAAGGTTCGATTTCTCCTTTCAGAAACTCCATTAAGTTGTGGAGTTCCCGGTGGAGTCCACTGTGATATTATTCCACACTCTTTGAGATAATCTAGGAACTCGTTACTTAGATACTCTCCCCCTCGATCTGATCTTAGGATCTTTATCTGCTTCCCAGTTTGCTTCTCAACTTCATTCTTGAATTCTTTGAACTTTTCAAAGGACTCTGACTTGTACTTCATAAGATACACATAGCCAAACCGAGAGTGATCGTCGGTGAATGTGATATAGTAGGAGAAGCCTCCTCTCGATGTAGTGGACATAGTTCCACATACGTCAGTGTGGATTAACCCTAGAATTTCAGTGGCACGCTCTCCCTTCCCAATGAATGGAGATTTGGTCATCTTCCCTTTCAAGCAACATTCACAAGTACCCATTTGGTCATTACCTAATGGGCGGAAATATCCATCTTTCGACATCTTGCGAATCTTATCAAGGTTCACATGTCCAAGTTTAAGATGCCACATCTTTTCTTGGTTAACTTCTTCTCTAGCCCTTTTGGGTTTTGAGGTATTCCCGCTTTCAATACAGTGCATTCCACTACTTGTCTCTAGATGAAAAAGTCCCTCTATCATATTACCATGAGAGATAATACGACCGTTCAAGTATAAAGTGCAGCTCATTTTGTCAAACAATACTGAGTGCCCATCTCGTAAAAGCATAGAGATAGAAATCAAATTCTTTATACATGAAGGAAAATATAAACAATTTTTAAGTTCCAAGACTTCCCCAGAGGGTAGTTTAAGCATATAGGTGCCAACTGCTTTTGCAGAGATCTTAGTGCCGTTCCCAACTCGCACAATCATCTCCCCATTGCGCAGTGTCCTGCTCCCTGTTAGTCCCTGCAACGAATTGCAGATATGTTGACTAGCGTCTGAATCAAATATCCAGGAATTGGAGCTCACTGTAAAAGCACTCTCTATGACACAAATAGTCCCTTCAAAAGTTCGTGTCATAAGGCTCGCAATGCGCACCCTGTATTTCTTCTTCCAACGTTCATCCTTTCCACAATGAAAGCATGTTCCTTTGGATTTTCTTGCCTTCTTCTTATGCAACCTTTTCCTTGTGATTGCATTCTCACTCCCACTGTCCTTTTTGAAACTTTGTTCAAACTCACAGCACATGTCAATCATCTCGGTAAAAGTATGATCGAATCTATTCACTTTATAGTTTACTATAAACTTAGTGAAATCATCCGAGAGAGATGCAAGGAAAAAGTCTTGGGCTATTTTCCCATCGATGGAAGTTCCTAAACTCTTAAGATCTTGAAAGATCCTTTCCATTTTTTGTCCATGTTTTTGGACCGATGTCCCCTTTACCATTTTGGCATTCAATAGACTACAAACATTTGAGAATCGTACATTACTAGTCTCAATGTCATGCATCTTATGCAAACTATCAACCATGGCACATGAAGTGTCCATGTGCTTATGTAGCTTCTTAAGCTCCTCACTAAGTGAAGTGAGGATTAAGCATTTGGCTTGTAAGTCATCCTCATAGTGTCTTGGATAATTTTGACACTCCTCCTTTGAAGCTAGTTTCGTAGGAGGTACATGAGGAGGGGATTGCTTGAGTACATACGATATGTTATTCATCTTTGAGACATTCTCGATGTGATGATACCAAGCAAGGAAACGTTGACCCCTAAGGCCCTTTTTGTCAAGTACAATGGTAGGTATAATTTTAGGCATGTCGTTAACTACATAACATAACAGAAATCGTATTAGATTGTTGATTTTAAAACTACTTGATTGGGTCTTAAATCAAATAGTACCACCCACTATTTTTGGCAAATTCCACATCCCTCAATGGAATCCGAGAGTTATGTTGAACTTTTAGCGGGGTATGGGAGACTCACCATTACCAAGCCCACCTCACGATGATACGATGTCGGTTAGCAAAAATAGTGATGAGAGAATAACGCTTTAGTCATTTACAACTCTTGTAATTACCCATCTTGTTTGGCCTCTAGAGAATGATGCCTCACAATGATATGATGTTGGCACCATTGCACTTAGTCAAGTCATTCCCACCATGCTAGTTCGTGTAGGGTTTCAAGGATAGCCTCACAATGATATGATGTTGGTCATCCTTGTTGCCTACCTTACCACATCATGTATGTTCATATGGACTCCTCCTGAAGGTAAGCACATACTTTGAACTTCCCCATGATAGGGTGAAGCCGATGTATGAGTCACAAACGATTGGAGCCCATCATAGTGGAAGGCCTACGAAGAGATGTTCAAAGCATCTCTCGCTTATCAACTTAATATTCATTTTGTTGAGGGAGTAGTGTTGGGCTACATCAATTTCATTTTAATCTTATTAGGTTTTAGGATGATTATGAACCGTTTGATTTGATCCAACATGAGCCTTGTGTTGGACCTTGGGTCTAAGGTAGGTTGTTGTTGATTTTAGTTACGCGTTTAATCTAATTAAACCGTTATTTCCTATTGGGCGTTGGACCCAACTATTCCAATTTGCATACAAATAAACAAAAGGAATACATGAAATAAAGAGGAGGGCTTATGCCCTCTTACAACACATTTGAAGGACTTATGCCCTTTTACAACACATTTGAACTAATCAAATTACATTCAAATCTAAACTACTTAACCCAAACATTCATAATGCAAAGCGGCCAAGCACATAGCTCAATTATCGAGGCCTTTGGTTCATAATCACCCTTTTCTTAATCAATCACATTAACTAAGAAAGCAACTTAAACAATTGGTTTTTGGATTCATAGAATTGATTTAAATGGAACTAATATGAAATGAAAATCCAATTCTCATTAAAGAGACAAAACCATTTTGTTCTCATTATAATTTGGGCCGAAAAACAATGACCACAACATATTGGGCCACATTGCTAAAACATAAACTTTTGGGGTCACTTTATAAAAACACAAGAGTCCACAACTTCATGTAATTACAGCTAGAACCCAAAAATTTCAACAATAACAAAAACTTCATTAAAGGAGCAAAACAATTTGTCCTTTAGTGATTTTGGACCTTTACGTAAAAACGTAAACTTTTGGGTCAAAGTGCAAATACACAAAAGTATCAAGACTTTATGTAATTGCTCAAAAAAGTCCCAAAAGTACCCCCACTAAGGGGTGGCCGGTTTTGGTAGTGAAAAAGGGGGGAATGGTTTTGGTGAAAAATCAAAATTTTAAAGTGTGTTGAAAAGGTCAAAAAATGTATGGGTTGAAAACTTGATTGGTATGGTTGAAAAGGTTGATTGGTATGGGTTGTAAGAATAGGTATGACAAACAATAAAGACATATATCATCCATCACCAATCATCCATCAACAATCACAAACAAACCAAAACTTTATGAAAAACATCAAACACTTTGAATCAAAACACCAAACCTTTTTGTTCTTGGTAAGAACATCAAGAACATTGAAGAACACACATGAAAAATCATAAGAGCTCCATGAATGTTTTCACTCAATAAAACTCAAATTTTCACTACTCAAAAGAGGGTTAACATCCTAGGGTACTTAGGGTTCCAAAAGTCACTTTAAAACACTTTTAACAAGACAAACATGAACCCAAAAATCCACCCTTTGGATTTGGCCGAATTTCCCCACATACATGGCACCAAATTTTATTTCCAATATTCATGCTTAAAAGAACTACATCTACAACATTTGAGAAGCTAAATTTTAAAGAAAAATTTATATTCAAAAAGCAAGAACAAAGCTTGTAACATTTACAACATTTAAATCACAAACCATGAAAAACACAAAACCCAAAAGGATTCACCATACTCTAGACCTAGGCTCTGATACCACTTGAAGGAAAAATTTTGTCCTAGCTAAGAACATGTGAGAACATTTGAACACATATGCAAACTAATAACACTTTAAAGTAGGCATGCATTCAAAACAATTCTAAAACCCATGACTTTCAAAGCCTAGTGAATGGTGAACCAAGAGACTCTCTAACAACATTAAAGAGAAGGAAGGTTTTGAGATTCATTACCCTTGAAGCTCATCCTTGTTTACACAAGGGATTCACCCAAGTGGAGGGCCTTCAAGTCACCTCCTAGCTCCTTGAATCTTCCTTGTGATTTTCTTCCTTTTGAATGCTCCTCTTGCTCCTTGAAGATGTAAGGAAAGGATCTCCAAGAACACTAAAGATTTAGTGTCTCTAAGTCTCCACACCAAGGATGTAGTGTGAAGAGAAGATGGATGACTTAGAGAGATTTTGATGCTAGTGAAACCCTCTCTAAGTGGCCGGCCTCTTTTGTGAAAAAGGAGAGAAAATGTTTCTCTTCTTTCTCTCTAGAAAACCCTAATGAGGTTATGGCTATAAAGTTGCCTTTATACCACCTCACATGTGAGTGGCACACTTGCAATTAACCCAAGTTGGGTACCACTCACCCTAGGCCGGTTTTGATATTGTTTTTGGGTTAATTTCCATTTAGTTTTAGTTGTCACACAACCTAAACTCAATGGGCCTTGTGGACCAAAAACCCTTTTGGGCCCCGAAACCCAAAACCAACTTAAAAGCCCAATACGAACCTTTCGTAAGATTAATTAACTAATTAATTAATCTTGACCATTCTCAATTAAACTATTTAATTGCTTATCCATCTCATTTATATTTCTTCACTTTCATCCTTACTCGGTGTACGATCCATTAGGTTCCAATTAGCGAGGCAGTGGGCGATTGTTACTCTTAACGATCGATTGCGAATTGAAACTACATTTCAATTCTCCCTTTGATGAAGATTAGTGTTAGCTAATCCTCAGGGCTTCCACAAACCATGAGTGATACCTAGTAGTATGTCATGGCTACCCAAGCTAAGTAGAAGTGGTTGGAGAACCTATCCAGTTACAATTACAATGCAATACGGTTCTTCTCTAATACAATACTCTTGATCACATTGTTTAAGTGATAGTTTATTTCATGTCTACTATCCAATGTGATACTTCTCTATATGATTCATTTGAATATGACTTGAAACATATTTCCTAAGTCATATTCGTATGCTTTGGCCAAAGACTCCTGAATCATATCTCAGAGTATTCTCCTTCCACCATGGAAGGTTAGAGATCCCTTGTTGTGCATTCATATGCCTACATGACTAGATAGCTTGACCCCAACAATGCCGTGGACACTCTCGATGGAATGCCTTTGACATGATCAAAGATCAAGGACCTAACCATTAGACATCTATGATGCCTCAGGTCAAAGGACTACTTTGCATATTGCAACTTACGAGTTCTTACATGACATGTATGTTCGAACTCTCTTTTGATCGTTGTTCAGTGTACTCGATTACCTTTCGAGCACCTATGTGTTTGTCTCAGTGTCCAACACTAAATGACTTGAGACTAGTCATACTCACGCTTGAGTTAACATAACACATACTAACCTTAGCGGATTGTCAATGCCCAATTGGCAATCCTATGGCTAGGAACGTTTTAGGAATGAACATAAGAGAAAGGTCTCGTTAATCTAACTTACTTAGATCACTTCTCTCTTAGACTAAATACATTCCTTGGATTCCCTTATTGCTTAAACATATAATCCAATAAATAATGATTAACAATAAGCTTTGCCCTTCATTAAACAATACAATAATTTAACACAATAAGTATTCCAAAAGCTATTACATCAAATGAGTGGCTTTGTGGGCATACTTCCAACAGTGTCGTTGGCGCCCTGCTCCCTCATCGTCGTCCTCCTCATCCTCATCCTCATCTATGCGTCCTGCTCGCCCTCATCTACTCATCTTGTCTGGTAAACTTCGAATCCGACATTATTTCGTCAATTTGTTTTGCAGATCGTGATATTACTGGGCTTTATTTGATTTAGGTGTTTTGGGTTTGAGAAATTTTCAATAATAGACCTTTGCACTTGAACAAATTAGGGTTTTGATTTTTAGGGTCAAATTGAGATTAGTATTTGAGGTTTTCACATTTTATGCCATTTTCAGTACCAAAATGATGATAATCATCATGAAATTGCAGTTGTAAGGGCGGATGTAAATTTAAATTTGTAATTTAGGCCTAGTTTCAACAGATTTTGGTATCAAGTTGGACTAGAGTTTTTGGATTTTGGTATCGGGTTTGAGAAATTTTCAATAATCCCCCCTTCTTATGTTTCTACGCCTGTATTAGGATTTAGGCTTAGCAACGAGCTTGTAAAAGTCATGTACAATGTGCTTAGTTGTACATATTCAACGTGTTGTAATTGTCGTTGCCTGCTTTATGCACTATAGGGAGTTAGGATTGAGCCATTAATCCGTCGTGCTAAATTGTAATTAGTCATAGTGACATTTGTACAAACCAGTTTCTGCTGAAGCTACTTCCTGTAAAGAATCTTACTTTCTGTGTATAATATGTAACTGTGAGTTGTATTTGGGTTTAGGGGTTGTGAGTAGCAAATCAATGCTGCATTGTATAAGTTGGGACGGAAACAGCCGTTTGGACTAGTGTCTGTTTTTCTCTTTGGGAGACATATTTTGTGCTCCTTATGTACATTTTACTGGACGTAGTTTTGTACTTCTCTTCGTAGATTTCATGTTGTCGATTTCTCAACAATGTATCATTTAGTCAGGTTGTCTGAAATGGTTGTTTAGACAAGTTGTATTGTTTCTCAACAATGTATTTTAGAAATTTGGTATATAGTCATGTTTAGTGTATGAGAAGTTGCATCGTCCTTGAAGAAGGCGTTCACTAGAGGCAATTTGATTTACATGTCTTCCTGCCGGCACTACTTTTTTAATGAACCCTTGAAGAATTGTGCTTTGCTCAAATTACTATCATATAAATTATATTCTTGGCTGTATCTTGATTCTGTTAGTACACAGTAATTCTGCATGTACTTTGTAGTCCTGCTGCTGTTTGAGCTCTGTCATTGTAATTTTCGTTTTAAGCTTCGTAGTTGGCTTTCCAATTTGAAGTATTGAAACTCTAGGCGCGATTCACAGTTGATGGAATAATTTCACAAGTGGAAAGCCGCATTTCGTTTCAGATTTAGTCTTTTGAGATATGGCTTTTATCTTGAAGCTCTGTTTGTCAGTACGCAATAGTTGAGACCACTCATGTTGGTTTTTTTGTTGCATCATAGTTCTTAGCTGCAACTGTTAAGACTAGAGGAAGACAATGATCTTTGCATATGCTAGAGTTTCAAGTTTTTTTTTTTTGTCTTATGAACTAATCTTTGCATATGCTTACTTTTTGGTATCAGGTTGGACTAGAGTTTCAAATTGAGTTTCAAGTTTTATTTGTTCCTCTCTCCGAGAAGTGTATTTCCAATGTGCAATGATCTTTGCATCCGCTTACGTTTCCTGTTTCAGTTGCTGTCTAATTTTGAGATCAAATTGCATCCTTCTGCCAAGCTTAAAAGGAAATGGCTATAACTGTTTCAAATCCGAACAAATGCATGAAGGAAAGAGATGCCTGAAAGACTGAAACGATAGGACACATGCAATACGCAAAAAAGTATTCTAGCCATTTGGGAAGCTTGAAACTCTGGTGGGAAAGTTGCATGTGGTAAGTGAGATTTACACTCACTTCTACGAAAAGATAGAGTGCAACTGCTACCCAAAATGTAGGCCAGGTGAAATGAAATGCAGCTAAAAGAATAAGCAAATGCAAAGCCAAAAGGACCCAACTACTGAGCCTATATCCACGATTGTTGGGAGAACACTTTGTTATTGATGTTTGGAACAAACTCTTGAATCATGTATGTTTCTTTTATTGGCAAGAAAATTTGGTTTTTGTATTTTTATTGAGTCTCACTTTCATCCAATATTATAAATTTTAATAATATATTTAATAAAAAAAGAAATTAAAATAGAACAATAATGTAGTCCTAGTATGAGCAAACACCAAACTAGTGATAATACTGTTTTCATTATCTTGCTACTTAGTCCGACACTGCACCAAACTCTTCACTAAGCTAGTCAAGCTTAGTCTAGTCCAAGCCAGTCCAGCTTAGTCCCTGAAGCTAGTTCAGTTTGAGACAGTCTAGTGCAACAAATGGACCCTCAGTTTACAAGACTGACCCACTGAGCTATAGGGGAGTTTGTGTTGTCATAATCTACTACTTTATTTGGTACCCGCTCATAGCAAGTGGGTGCCCTACTAACCTGAGTAACTTAGAGTGTGATTAAGGTGATATCACAATACCATATGGTGGTGAAAAAATTTCAAACACCATGGCTCGCTTGGACCTAGGCTCCATCACTAATCAATCACTTTTTTCAACAGAAACTAAATAACTGTCTGTGTAGGATAAACTTATTTATTTATATAGTTCTTATACAAGTAATACCGAGCTCTGTATAAGTAACTTGAGACCAGATACTTCTATTGTGTTGATGAAGCATTGATTTTGTGTGAGTTTCTTAGCAAAATTTATAGTATTTTTAAAATAGGAAGTTATTGGCATTTCAAAAATCTCATTTTCCACTCCAAATTTTCTATAATTAGAAAGAAAAATACAATTGTGAGGAGTGTAGAATCAGATTTTTGGAGTGCTTATAACAGTTGCCTTTAAAATAACCTTTAAGAGTTTGTGTTTGATGAGATTTGTAGGCCACCTTTAACAGAGTTAGAATAAAGTGCATTGGCTCGCTGAAGTCATTGTTAGTTTTTTTTTCCCTTAGTTTTGTGTTTTAGGCCTCGTTTGACAGCTTGAACTGTACTGACTATTTCAATCGAATGTGATAAATAGCCATCGAATAGTACTGGCTAAATTAGTCTGACGTTTGGTGCAGTATCGGACTAATGACCGTATTATTTATACTCTGTTTAGTTCTATACTTGATAAGAGGAATTCAAAATATTATTACTTTTAAGATAAAAATTGATGATTCATGGAAAAAAATGGGAATTTTTTTTTACAGCTAATAAAATTCACAACCACCAAATGGATAAAAAAACAAGAAAAAAAAAAATCTTATTTGTCATTTTGAATTTTGATATTGCATTTCCTATTTGTCCTCTATTTAACTCAAATTACTTAAAAAAAATGAAATCATCTCTTCCCCATATCTCTTGCTGCACCAGAGGAGACAGAAAGAACAGAGCTGGCCAGAGGAGGCAGGGATAGCATAGCCGGCGAGAGAAGGAGGTAGAGAGAACGGAAAGGAAAAGCGAGAGAGAGAGAGTCAAATTCGCGCGAGAAAGAAGGAGAGGGACCCGACTAATTATACACCCCTTTTTTACATGTTTATTAAGAGAGTGTATGCCATATAAAATAAGTGAAACATAATTAATTAGCCTGGTCCAATTTAATACGAGAGGGCACTAAACACCTGGCTCTATATTAATAGTACTATTCGGTGTATCAAATGAGGTCAATGTCTAAGGCAGAATAAGGTGTATTGACTTTTTGTGACAGACATATTGACTTTTTTTTTTTTTTTTTTTTTTTTTTGGCTTTGACAAGAGAAAAACCTTATTGTCTAGATATTTTTGTCTACCCCACTCTGAACTTGTATTGGCCTCTGCTTAGATTATGAATGAAATTTCCACAAGATAAAATAGTGACCATGTTCATCATCATTGGTAAGGTAAGGAGTATTGGGAAATTGTTCCAAATACCCTACATAGGAAACCGCCCTTCCAAAAGAGTCCCTTCTGAAAATATATTCTCATCTCATCTAGTGTTTTTTATTTTAACAAATGATATTATCTACACTAAAAGGGTGGAGGAGTGGATTATGCCTCATAATGTGCTAGCAATAATATGATTCAAATTCGCCTTTGGCGAGAATCGAACTTCTCTCTACTTAAATAAATGTGTACTACATAGCATCTGGTCTTGTTTGACCGAATTTCTCTCTATGTGTAAATTACACAAAACTACATCAACTATGCGTTGAACCACAATCTCATATCTCATGCTTTAAACATTGCAATGTCAGACCTCAATTAAATTTTATGTCAATTTAACTGTTAAATGATGATGTGATAGGATTGGGGCCCACTCATTTGCCAATGAGAATAAAAAAAATTAATTATTTATTAATTATTATTTAGCAATCAAAATTAATTAAAGGGTTTATATCACAAATGGTCCCTGAAATTGACCCCATCAATCATGATGGTCCCTGAAATTGAAAATCGATCAATGTAGTCTCTGAATTTTAACTCACGAATCAATGTGGTCCTTCTGTTAGTGTTCCGTCCAAATTAACTTTAAAAAAAGGTTAGAGAACCAATTTTTCATGGTAAAATGATAAAAAATAACCCTGTTACTTATAATTTTACTTACTACCTCTCTTTTCTTTTTTCCATCTTCACTTTTCTCTCCATTTTTTCATGGATTTGGTGCTAAAACTAAAATAAAAACAAAAAAAAGTGGTTCTCTAACATTTTTTTGGTCATTTTACCATGAAAAATTGGTTCTCTAACATTTTTTTAGTGTTAATTTGGACGGAACACTAACAGAAGGACCACATTGATTCGCGAGTTAAAATTCAGGGACTACATTGATCGATTTTCAATTTCAGGGACCATCATAATTGATGGGATCAATTTCAGGGACCATTTGTGATATAAACCCTTAATTAAAAGAATCTCTCACCAATTCTCCCTGTTGCTGGATTCTGCAAGGAAGAAAGCCGGAAAATTCTGGCTCCGTTCAACACTCAAATCTCCACATACAAAATTTATATCAAAACGTATATAAAAGAACAAGGAATATAAGTGTACCCTTCTTAGGCTAGGTCGTGGCCAAAGAATGGCCTAAGAACGGCCTGGAAGGTTGTGGGTTTCGCCAACTGGGGATAGTGAGCTCTGCTCTCGATTGGGCGTCATAACGTCGTTAAGACGGAAAGCATCGAGTTTTTCTTGAAATCCACGCAGGCAAGCTGCAACTCGGACGCGAATCTCGGGTTGTAATTCGGGTCGGACTACGCCGACTTGCTGTAGTTATAGATCGAAGAGCTGAACTCGCTGCAGTGGGATAACCCGATGGTGTGAGCTCAACTGAGGGCGACCATTTCCTGGACGGAGGAACTCCTGGACCCGAAGACATTGATGAGTTAGGAGATGGACATGACGGGGCGGGGAGGGTGCCTTCGACGACTGAGGCTTTGGAGGAGCGGCCGTCGTGGCGGCCAAGGGGGACGTTGTTGAATAGGCCGCCCACCATGGTTACGAGATCGCGAGTGGCGACGGCGAGGATGTCGGCGCAGCAAACGGTGTTGGGAGTAGTGATTTGTTTTGTGTTGGGAGTAGTGATTTGTTTTAAGTACGTTTTTTTCATTTGATTTTTTTCTCTCTGCGTGTCAAAGAAATATATTTGATTTTTTTTTTTTTTTGAGTAGTGATTTGTTTTAAGTTTGTTGGAAGTTAAGGATTGTGTTAGCCTGTTAGGGCAGTGGGAGAAAAACGTGGAAAAGAGAGTGAGGTCAGAGAAAAAAACAAATAGAAATTACCTGGTTGTGGGACCATAAATTTTTAGGTGTAAGGCAGATCGGGATACGAATACCTAATAAATTTGGTTATGGACTCAACAGCTTCCATAGTAAAGCTGCACAAACAGACCAGTGATGTCATCATCATCCTGTTCCGGAGCAATGAGTGAAATCCGACGACTTCGTTGAGATTGACCATACTTGTTTTGTAAGTTACAGAAACTTGATTCTGTAAGGAATCAACCAGTTTTCTTATCCAAAGATTGGCGTGCCCTTTAAATAATCTAGTTGCTGAGAACATGCAATATTTACTTCTAGATATACTCTAGCATTCTTCCAATAAAAATTCTATTAAATAGTAAAGATATCGACACTTCAATAATATTGACAACAAACAACTATAATCCTCGAATCAGAATTACATTATTTTTTGTCGTTGTCCAACTCAAGGCCAGATTTTGTGTTGATCATGGTTGTTATGTGTCAAACAAGGCTAGATTCAAGGTTTTGTCAAACAAGGCTATATTGACAACAAACACTAATAATGTTTGATATCATTGCATCCTATTAAAATGTTTGTCCAAAAATGATGATGTTCGAGGGCATGTATGAAGCCAACTCTAATCTTCAAAAGGGCAGCACCCAAGGTGTCCATGGACATTCACCAAAGTTCGGAGGGTCAGTACCCAAGGTATCCATGGACGTTCACCAAGGTTCGCTGATCCCCCTGCCCCTAAATGCATCCACCACTGTATGCATGTTTGATCTCCTTCTTATCACATGAAATTGAAGAATATTAACCCCTACCATCAATATATCTAAAATTTTATGCGTTACTAATCCCGCGCGTCCAACCCAAAATACTAGAAGAGAATGTTTATACTGAATATCTACCATCAATATACCTAAAAATTGTATATGCTCTCCAATCCAAACCACCAAATGAGAATGTTTAATATACATAGAGGAAATTGTAGCAATGGTCCCTTAACTTTAATTCAGCTGGAGCAATGGTCCCTTTGAAGGAAATATTTGTGAAAACTAGTTCATTTAAGCAACATCTATGCATACAATTAACAATTAAAGGCGGAATCATGCTTGTATGCACTCAAAAACAAAACTTTACCCATGAAATTCAAAGCCTAGTAGTTATGGTGAACCAAGACTCAACTCAAGATCTAAGAGAAAGAGTTGAGATTTCTTTATACCTTTGAAGCACCTCTTTGCTTAGCAAAGGTTAATCACCCATGTGAGGGCCTTCTTTCCTTTGTCACCTTGCTCCTTGGCTCCATGGATGTGGATGGAGGAACTTTGCTTCTTGGCTTCATGTCTTCTTGGATATGGATGGAAGAATTGGTTTCTCCAAAAGTCCCCAAAGTTGAAGACCTCTAAGTTCCGACACCAAGGATGGTTGAGGAAGAAGATGAATGATCATGGAAGAATTAGATGCTAGTAAATTTCCCCATGGTGGCCGGCCTCTCTAGAGAGAAAGAGAGAGCCAAAGTTCTCTCATCTTTCCTCAAAGAAAACCTATTGAAGAAAAAGCTATAAAGTCACATTTATATCTACCTTCATTGGAGTGGCAAACTTGTAATAAGTCCGAAACCCACTCCCTCTCTAAGCATGGCTGGCCTCCCTATTGTTAGTGGGTTAATTGCCCATTTTATTTTAGTTGTCACACAACTTAAACCTTATGTGCCTTGTGGACCAAAACCCTTTTGTGTCCCGAAACCCAAGACTAACTTAAGGCCTAAAACGAACCTTTCGTTCTAGATTAATTAACTTTAATTAATTCTTGCCATATACAATTAAACTATTTAATTGTCCTTACTCATCTTCGTTATATCCTTCAATCATTACCTTACACAGTGTGCAATCCATTAGGTTCCTTTTAGCGAGACAATGGGCGATTAGAATTCTTCAAATCAATTGTGAATTGAAACTTATTTTCAATTCTCCCTTTAGCGATTATACACCTTTAGGGCTTCCATAAACCATGAGTGACACCTAGCAGCATGTCATGCCTACCCAAGCTAATCAGAAGAGGTTGGAGAACCTATTCAGTTTGGGATTACAATGCAATACGGTCTTTCTCTAATACAATACTCTTGGCCACATTGTTTGGTTTCATAGTTTATTCATGTCTACTATCCAATGTGATTCTCTTACTTATATGATTACCTTGAATGTGATTTGGAACGACTTCCTAAATCTCATTAATACTCTAGCCAGAGATTATTAATCATATCATAGAGTATTCTCCCTCAAACGGTTTGAAGGTTAGAGATCCCTTGTTGCGCATTCACTTACCTCCATGGCTAAGTGGCTTAATGAAGGGAAATAATGAGATTTATGTGGGATTTCTAGTGACTAGCATGCATGTACAATTCTAAATTTATATACATTAGCAACGGAAGCATATTATCACATATTATCAAAGCTATAGTCATGCAAATCCCCTTCAAGAAGCATAGGTTCATATTCGATACATCTAACAAAATATCCAAAACAAAGTGAAGGTTGAGTTTTATACCTCTTGATCTAGACTTTAGACCAAGGATGGACCACCTCCAAGCCCTTTGTTTTTGGAACTCCTTGAGTCTAGCCTCCCTCCTTGTTTCCTCCACCTTGATGGATTTGGAGCTCCTTTGATTCTCCTCTAGTCTCCAAAGTAGAAGACCTCTAAAGATCCACACCCACTAGTGTAGTGAGATGAATGTTGGAATAACCAAAAAGGAGAAGAGATAATTAGTTATTTCTCCTTTTGGTGGCCGGCTATGTTTGTGTGGAGAGAGAGACTTGTATTTTCTCTTGTTGAAAAGTCCACACCAAAAACCCTAATGAACCTTTTCATTAAACTTCCTTTATAAATGTCAAAGAAGTGAGTCAACAAATTGACTCCTTCTCTCTCTTTTTCCTTCAACAATGGCCGGCCCCCTTGGTGTTAATTTGGGCTTTGGGTTTTTATCATTTCAAGTCATCCTATGCTTGAATAAAAAAAACCCAATGGGTTTAGGCCCAATGGGCCCGAATGAACCCGAACTTTTCTTTAAACCCGAAACGATCTTTCATCGCTTCTATGATTCCTTTAGACTTTCTAATTAATCATAACACTTAATTAATCCAATTAATTAATTCCATCATCCTTTAGTTGTCTCACCACAAGAGTGCATCGGTGTACAATCGTTTTAGGTTCTAATTAGCGAGGCAGTGAGGCGATTGGTACCAATCCAATTGATTAG
Organism: Cotoneaster glaucophyllus; assembly: GCA_036320875.1. Lineage (NCBI taxonomy): Eukaryota > Viridiplantae > Streptophyta > Magnoliopsida > Rosales > Rosaceae > Cotoneaster > Cotoneaster glaucophyllus. The sequence continues at coordinate 23,911,183 of CM070059.1, read as the reverse complement.
TATTTCTCCAATCACTGAGTGATTTAAAACTTACTTTTAATTCTCCTTCTTCTTTGATGACTACTTATTTAATCATCTAGAAGAACCCACAAGCCATGAGTGACATCTAACCATATATCATGGCTACCCAAGCTAATGTAGAATTTGTTCGGAGAACCTATTCAGTTGGAATTACAATGTAATTTGATCCTTCTCCAATACAATACTCACAATCACATTACTAGGGTATGGATACTTAATGTCAAACCCCTAATGTGATAATAACAAGTTATATGATTCAATTGAGTCGTATAGGAATGCCTTCCATCATTACGCTCGATACTTCGGCCGAAGATTCCCGAATCATATCTTAGAGTATTCTTCCTCTCTTAACGAGGATTAGAGATCCCTTGTTGATCATTCACATGCCTCTAAGAATAAATCACTGACCCCAACAATGCATAGAACACATCCAAGATGAGATGTGGTCCCGTCTCATTATCAAATGATCAGCGACGTATCCCCAAGACAACTATGATGTCTCAGGTCAAATGATTACTTACATTATTCCAACTAGTAGATTTACTTGCTTGACATGTGAGTAGACCTCCATGCAAGTACTCCGGTTTGATTGTGTTCAGTGAACTCATTCCCTTAATGAGCACCTACATACTTGTCTTAGTGTCACTACACGAATGGCATGAGACTTTCCATCCTTTCATTTGAAGCAGACATAGTACGTACTAGGCTATCCGGATTATCAGCGTCCCTCTAACAATCCTATGACTAGGAACATTTTGGACATTATGGTTATGTGAAGAAGGTCTTTGTAATCTAACATCTTTAGATTACTTCTTCCATCAATCCATTGTCCATGGACTCATTAATTTTGGACGTATATCGTTCATTGGGATAGTCCTAATAAGTGACTTTGCCTTTTACTGTATTAGAGTTATCTATACATACAGACATTGTCCTGAAAAGTTTCTTCCAAAGATTGACTTTCAGGGCATATCTCCAACACTTAACCCCAACTATGTCGTGGACACCCTCTGACGGAGTGACTTTGACATAGTCAAAGATCAAGGACCTAACCACAAGACAACTGTGATGCCTCAGGTCAAATGACTACTTTGCATTATCCCAACCATGAGTTCTCATGTGACATGAATATGAGAACTCCTTGTTGACCGCGTTCAGTGTACTCATTCTCTATCGAGCACCTACATGCTTGTCTTGGTGTCAGTCACACCAATGACTCAAGACCAGTCACTCTCCCTAAGAGAAGACATAGCATGTACTGATCTTAACAGACTGTCAATGCCTAGCAATCCTATGATCAGGAATGTTTAGGACATGCATACGAAAGAAAATGGTCTCATGAATCTAATTTCTTTAGATCACATTCTCCCAATTACATATTCCTTGGACTTATTGTTTAAGTATATAACATTTATATAAGACGGCTTAAAACAATAATCTTTTCCCTTTATATTAAACTAGATTATTTTAACATGTGAAATGTCCGTAACGTATCGTTATATGATTGATTTTAGGGCACATTTCCAACACCCTTAACTAAAAATCCATGACTATTGGTTCCTTAATTCATCAAAACATGCAGTTATGATCATTTTCATCAACTACGTTGGAACTTCCATCAAAATGAGTCACGTGCCTAGCACATGAAGCTAAATCAAGGGGCAAATATGGAAAACCAAATGAAAAAAATTGTAGCAATGGTCCTCAACTTTAACCCAATTAAAGAAATGGTCCCTCAACTTTGGCTTAATTGGAGCTATGGTCCCTCAACATTAACCCAATTATAGCAATTGTCCCTCAACATTAACCCAATTATGGCAATGACCCTTCTAACATGAATCATGTTGATGAAATTCTGATGGAGTTGACAAAGGACCCCAGCTGCACATTCTAATGAGTTAAGGGACTAATGGTCAGGGAATTTTAGTTGAAGGACCATTACTCCAATTGAGTTGAAATTGAGGGACCATTGCTACATTTTTCTCTTATACTTAATATCTACCATAAATATACCTTAAATTTTATGTTAAATGAAAATGCGATAGCTAGTTAACTTGTTTAATATCTTAATATCTTTACGCTTTTATTCTTTCTCCGATGACTCTGATGTTTAAATCATTACACACAATTTAATAAATCATACGAGGTGGATGGTGAATTTGAACCAAATTAGGTTGCCCATTAAGTGCCTTAGCTGAACTCCCCCTCCCCTTAATGTAAAAATATTGATGTACTAAAAAAAAAATCATATGAGATAGCTAAGGATCCATAAAAGTCCTTTCGGATTTCATTCATCTACATATTGTTGTAAAATTTCTTCTTGTGTTGCACAATCATTCATGCATGATGTGATGAAGGTTGGCTTGGGTTGGCTTTGTTGTTGCTGGTGGATGAGGGTTCCTGATGTGATAAAAGCTTGGCACACAAATTAAACCCTCTTGTTGACAATTGTAGTATATATGTAAATAGGGATCGTTCAAGGCCGGGGATTAGAAGGGATTGCTAAACTACTCAAATTAAACTGAAAAACACTAAACTAGACTTAAAAACAGAAAACTAGACTCTATTGACTCAAAACAAACTAGAAAGACTCAAAACAGCACAAAACAATCAAATTGACTTAAACTAGACACTAAGGGTTACTTTGGACGAAAATTGATTTGATTTTGACTCAAAATACTAAAAGACACAAGTTTAAACAGATTCTAACCTAATTGACACAACCAAGTCAAGGGGGGATTGGTTTTGACGAGTTTAAAGTAAAAACAAACAGATTGAAAACACTAAACAAAGATTGCACGAAATTGATTGAATGAATGGGTGATAGGCTAGCTAGAGGGTCATTCTCCACACATGACACATATGCATATGAATCGATTTCCAGTTACTCTTTCAATAAACCATGAATGACAATGCCCTAGATTAACCGTGAACTGCACTAATTAACCTTCAGATTTTCCTAAGTTCATTGAATTCTACTCTGCGCCTCAACCAAATTATTCTTATCAAGTTCCCTACATGAACTGCATATAGAGATACATATCAAAGATCATTAAGCTCTGTGAAAATCATAAGCATGGACAAGGCATTCGTAACTATGAACTGCATGATACTCCTGCCAGGAATTTACTTAACGCGATCGTGACTAGCGACCTCCATTACTTGCAAATATAAGTTCATAACGATTAGGTGAAATTCGCTTATATTTTCGCATCAAATTCATGCATGCAAACTAAGCGGGCCCTCTTAATCAACATACAAGAATAAGTTCAGAATCAAGCAGTTAAGTAAATTGCATTCACGATTTATGAAATAATAACTAGAAGTAATCAACGCATATCACAAATATGTTCATGGCTTTGAATTCTCCTCTAGCTAAAATGAGTTTAGCTCCTCATGTTCACAATTAAACAAAGATAATTAAACTTAAACATTGAAAACAAAAGATGGATTACACCTAGAAACGTTCCAGTAATCCAAGCTTGAATGGCAAGGCACGGCTCAAGGGTCTCCTTCTCCTTTCTTCTTTGCTACGGCACAAGGGTATGAGTGATGGATGAGATGTGTATTAAGGTCAGGGATGTGTGAAAGTATGAATTGTGGTGAGGGGATGGATGTAGGTGAATTATGGTAAAGGATGGTATCTTTTTTGTGCGGCAGAAACATGAATATTTATAGGGCAAGGGAGCACGACCAATTTAATTTTGGGAAAAGTTTTGTACTCCAAATCCACAAGGAAAAAGGTAATTAAAAATCAGAATCCCAAAGGAAAAGGGGAATGGGGGTGCGGCAGGATTTGGAGAAAATAAGAAAGTAGTGCACAACAAGATTTTGGGGAGAATAGGAAAGAAAGGTGCGGCACCCCTTAGGAATGGGTTTAGGTCTTCTAAAATCATGCATTTAAGTGTCCTAATATATTTAGGGATCCTCCTTACAGCTGGAACCTAGGTGGAGATGGATTAGGAAAGGTTTAAGGACAAAATAAGGAAACTTGGCTTAACATTCCTTCTTTCTTGCTGAGCTTCCTTTTCTTTTTCTTCTTGAATTTATTTCCTTTATCTCTTTAGCACATTCCTAGCCTCCTTTGGTCTTCAATTTCGTTCATCCACCTTGCTCCATGCATGTGCTATCCATTCCAAGCCCAAAACTTCTCCAAAATGCACCAAAATGCACTTTCTTGCTACTTTAGCCCTTTGAACCTACAAACAATAGCTTAAAACACTATAATAACTAGAAACTAACTACATAAATGTCAAGAAACAAGCTAACTAAGTCGCATAAATATGCTCCTATCAAATTCCCCCACACTTAGCTTTTGCTAGTCCTCGAGCAAAACAAAACAAACAAAACAAACAAAACACAACTAGACCTTCCAACATTTGCCTCAGGGATTTTCAATGCAACATGACATGTTAAAAATCACTGCTCACATCGATTTTAGTCATCCTTACCCTCGAGCACATACTTAATAGCAGTCACTACTCACTAGCTTGCATTTAATCAATTAAAACAATGATTTGAATGTAGTAACATGCCCTAGAGAATTCACTCAATTCCTCACCGGATACTCTCTATTTTCACACAGATTTTCTGACTACACTCCCTACACTAGGTATATGTGAGAAGATTGATGTAAACATGTAGACTAGCACTCACATATGTTTATAACAACGAATGCATTTTCTGGAATTATTAATCTAACATGTATATGATCTCATGAACGGAATGCCACTACTTAGACGCGAGAACCAGGGATACCATATGCTCATACCAATTCCAAATTCCACAAATTGAAACACACAACACTCAAGATAGAAGTCTAAAGGTTGTAACGGGGCTAGGGGGTATTGGCTAACAAAGAAAGGTTAGGGATAAACAAAAGTTCTTAAAGCAATAGTAAGCAAAGTAATGAAATTGTCACTTAGAATTCACTTTTGAATGCAAAAATCAACTTTAAGCACAAAGGGAAGATTCACACAATACTTAGGGCCGGATTCAAACTTTTGGACCCTTTCTTCAACAAACAACACTCGTGAGTTCATTCTCACTTATTTTTCAACTCTTTTTCATTCTTTTCACAACTTTTTTTTTCTTTCTTTTTCTTTTTTCTACCCGTGCCCTTTTTCTTTGGCATGGCATTAATTGATGCACCTAAATCTAACATAGCATGTTCAAACATTGTATTAGCAATTACACAAGGAATGGTGAAACTACCAGGATCTTTGCATTTAGGTGGCAGCTTTCTTTGCAACATTGCAGAGACATTTTCACTTACATGTACCACTTCTTTCTCCCGAATCCGTTTCCTTGTCGTACAAAGCTTCTTAAAAAACTTAGCATACTTCAGAATTTGCTTTATCGCATCAAGGAATGGAATGTTGACTTGCACCTTTCTAAACGTCTCTAGGATGTCTTTTTCATTCTCTTTGTTCCTAGCTTGCATAAATCTGCGAGGGAAAGGTACATTGGGTGGAATAACGTTAGAAGTAACTGGATTTGGGCTTACCTTGGTTGTTTTGGACGGCATAGAGGGCATAGGGGGCTGCGACAAGGGTTTTTCTACCCTTGCCATGGCCTTGTCCAATGTTTCATCCTCCTGCTGCAACTTTTCATCCTCCACTTGGCTAGATTTGGACGTTTTGGGGCTGGTTCCAACCTCCTTGCCACTTCTCAATGTGATAGCGTTGGCGGTTTCAAATTTTCCCTTTGGATTCACAATGGTTGAACTAGGTAGTTTGCCTTGTTCTCGAAACTGTCCCATGAACTCCGTCACTTGTCCCATTTGCTTCTTCAATTCATCAACCTCTTTAGCTTGATTTTGCACTCCTTGTGTCAAAGAGGTGAGTAATTGAATAACTTTATCATTATCCAAAGACATACCTGAATTGGTTTGGGCCAAAGGTGGTTGAGGTTGCATTGGTGCGAATGGCCTTTGAAACATCCCAGGGGGTGGTTGTCAAAATCCTCCTTGTTGTTGAGGTTGTTGAGGCTCCCTCCACTTCATGTTTGGGTGATCTCTCCAGCCCGGATTGTAAGTGTTGGCGTATGGATCATATTGTGGCTGATTTTGGCCTTGATGCCAAATGGCGCTGGCACTTTCCCATCCCCCATTCTCTATCAATTGAGGGCATTTCTTAGATCGGTGTCCTTGTATAGAGCACACGCCATAATTGTATTTCCTTGCACTTTTGGTCCTTCAACAACCTGTGACACAAGAAAAGTGAGATTAGCCAATTGAGATTGAATTTCGGATATTGCACTTACCTCATTGACATGTTGTTGCCATGGGGGGTCCTTTTGTCTAACTCCTTCATATTGTTGTGCATTCAAGGCTCGGTTTGCAATTAAGGTCTTGGCAGCAATGTGTGTTTTGTCAACCAAAGCTCCTCCTACCGAGGCATCTAGCATTTGCCTTTCAATTGGAAGAAGTCCTTGATGTGATTTTAGTTAAGCACACAAATTAAACCCTCTTTTTATCAATTGTAGTATATGTATAAGTAGGGATCGTTCTGGACCGGGGATTAGGAGGGATTGCTAATAAACTCTAAACTGACTCAAAAACACAAAAACAAAGTTAAAAACGTTTAAATAGGCTTAAGGGACTCAAAACAGGTTCACAAGACTCAAAACAGGCTAGAAATACTCAAAACTGCTTAAAAACACCAATTGGACAGATTCTAGGCACTAGACACAACTTTGGAAGAAATTTGAATTAAACTTGACTCAAAACACACAAAAACATAAACTAAGACAGATTTTAACTAATTAGACTCAAACAAGTGAAGGGGGATTGATTTTAGAGTGAATTAAAGCTAAAACAAACAGAAACACTAAACTAGATAGATTTGGACGAATTTGGGTTTTAGGGATGGATGGTGAACTAGCTAGAGGTTTCCTTATCCACACATGAATTATATGCATACGAATAAACTTCCAGTTACATTTTCATTGAATTACGAATGACAATGCCCCAAATTAACCGTGTCAATCACTAATTAACCCTCAGATTCTCCTAATTTCATTGAATTGGACGGCCAACTCATCTACAACCAAATTATTCTCATCAATTTCCCTACATGGCATCATAATAGAGACACAATCAGAGATCATTAAGTTCATTGAGAATCATAAGCATTGACGAGGCATTCATAACTATGACATCATGTTACTCACACCAAGAATTGAACTTAACACGATTGATCCAGCAACCTTTACTACTTTTGAACATAAGTTTGTAACGATTATGTGAAACTCACTTATATCCTAGCATCAAATTCATGCATGCAAATTAAGTGTCGACCCTTAACCAACAAACACAAATAAGTTCTAATTCAAATAGTTAAGCCAATTGCATTCATAACTCAAGAATCTGTAACTAAAACTTATAAACTCATAACGCACATAAAATCATGGTTTCAAAGTAGCCTCTAGCTAAAAACAAGTTTAGCCTCTCATAATTACAGCAAGAACAAGAGAAATTAAATTAAACATCGAAAACATAAGGTAGAAAACACCTAAAAACGCCCAACAATCAGATTGGGTGCAAGCACGCTCCAAGGCTGTTTCTCCTCTCCTTCCTCCTTGCTAGGCTGCGGCACAAGTGGCTGGTGGTGTATATGGATGTGTGAAGGTGGTGTGGATGGGTGGTGGGTGCGGCAAAGGATGTGGAAGGTGTATGGAATGGCTGGAGTTTAAGGGAATTGCAGCAGGATGTGAATGGGATGATTTGCGCTTGTGGGATGTGTGAATGAGTGCGGCAGGAATTATGTATATATAGAGGGGAGTAGGGCACGGCTGAGAAGGTTTCTAAGTTAGTTTAGGAGTAGGAAATCCCATACTTGTGCGGCAAGAAACCAAATTCTTAGGGGAAAGATGCGGCTGAATGAAGGGCTTCTAGAAACAAGGCCTAGGCGCCATGTTTTTAGGGAATGTGCAGCACATGCTTTAAATCAGTTATGAGCATGTTTTTAGGCTTCTAGATTCCCCAAATTTAGGTGATAAGATCAGATATGGACCCCCTTATTTGGCTAAAAATATGGAAAGATAAGATAAGGCAAGGATAAGATAAGATAAGGTGATAAGGTTGGAGATAATGTTCCTTATTTCTTGCTTCTATCTTATCTTCTTGAACTTGAAATTTAATTCTCCATCTTTCTTGGCTGATTCCAAGCCTTCCAATCTTTAATTTCGTCCATCCTCAAGCCTCCATGTTTGCACTATCCAATCTTGGCCCAAAAATGCTCTAGAATGCTCCAAATTGCTTCTTTTTGCCACTTTGACACTTAGAACCTGAAATTGGACGAAAATAACTTTAAACACTATAATTAACATAGTTTAGCTAACTAAATGCAAGAAAACAAGCTAACTAAGTCGCATAAATATGCTCCTATCAGTCCTTTGTAGAAATATTGAATTAGAAGCTCTTCTTTCATTTGATGTTGAGGGCATGATGCAACTAGAGTCTTGAAGCGCTCATAATACGCCGGAAAGGATTCTCCTTGGTTTTGTTGAATGCCACTAATCCTCTTCCTCAAAAGAATGACTCTTGAAGTTGGGAAAAATTTCTCTAAGAATGCTCTCTTCATGCTTTCCCAAGAATTGACGGTCCCAGGTGCCAATTCGTACAACCAATCCTTAGCCTTTTCCAAAAGAGAGAATGGAAAAGCTTTCATCTTCAAAATGTTCCTTCAAGTGCTTGTTTGGATCTTCCATGGACAACCTATGGCATTTTGGAATGTGATGCAACAAACTGGACTTCAATTCGAACTCCTCGGTCTTGCCTTGAGTTGTCGTGGGATATTGAATGCATAAGGGCACGGCATTGTCCAACCCCGAGGCTGAAAGTTCCTTGATTGTTCGATTGTCCGCATCCATGACTTGTTCTTCCTCTAATTCCTGAGCCGTGACCTGTTCTTCCTCTTCCATTTCTTCTTCTTCAAATTCGGGTTCAGGGCTAGGTGGATTAGGCTCTGGCTGATTCCTTTTCCTTCTTAACGTTCGTTCAAAATCGTCGTCAAACTCCAAGATATGTGCACTAACAAGTTGAGAACTTCGAGTCATAAACTAGTACCTAAAAACAAGAAAACAAAACAAAATCAGAAACCAAAACAAAACACACGAAAAGAAACGGCGCCAAAAATTTGATGTGATAAAAGCTTAGCACACAAATTAAACCCTCTTGTTGACAATTGTAGTATATATGTAAGTAGGGATCGTTCCAGGCCGGGGATTAGGAGGGATTGCTAATCTACTCAAATTAAACTTAAAAACACTAAACTAGAATTAAAAATAGAAAACTAGACTCTAATGACTGAAAACAAACTAGAAAGACTCAAAACAACACAAAACAATCAAATTGACTCAAACTAGACACTAAGGGTTACTTTGGACGAAAATTGATTTGATTTTGACTCAAAATACTAAAAGACACAAGTTTAAACAGATTCTAACCTAATTGACACAACCAAGTAAAGGGGGATTGGTTTTGACGAGTTTAAAGTAAAAACAAACAAATTGAAAAATCTAAACAAAGATTGCACGAAATTGATTGAATGAATGGGTGATAGGCTAGCTAGAGGGTCCTTCTCCACACATGACACATATGCATATGAATCGATTTCCAGTTACTCTTCCAATAAACCATGAATGACAATGCCCCAGATTAACCGTGAACTGCACTAATTAACCTTCGGATTTTCCTAAGTTCATTGAATTCTACTCTGCGCCTCAACCAAATTATTCTTATCAAGTTCCCTACATGAACTGCATAATAGAGATACATATCAAAGATCATTAAGCTCTGTGAAAATCATAAGCATTGACAAGGCATTTGTAACTATGAACTGCATGATACTCCTGCCAGGAATTTACTTAACGCGATCATGACTAGCGACCTCCACTACTTGCAAATATAAGTTCATAACGATTAGGTGAAATTCCCTTATATTTTAGCATCAAATTCATGCATGCAAACTAAGCGGGCCCTCTTAGTCAACATACAAGAATAAGTTCTGAATCAAGCAGTTAAGTAAATTGCATTCACGATTTATGAAATAATAACTGGAAGTAATCAACTCATATCACAAATATGTGCATGGCTTTGAATTCTCCTCTAGCTAAAATGAGTTTAGCTCCTCATGTTTGCAATTAAACAAAGATAATTAAACTTAAAAATTGAAAACAAAAGATGGATTACACCTAGAAACGTTCCAGCAATCCAAGATTGAATGGCAAGGCACGGCTCAAGGGTCTCCTTCTCCTTCCTTCTTTGTTGCGGCACAAGGGTATGAGTGATGGATGAGATGTGTATTAAGGTCAGGGATGTGTGAAAGTATGAATTGTGGTGAGGGGATGGATGTAGGTGAATTATGGTGAAGGATGGTATCTCTTTTGTGCGGCAAAAACGTGAATATTTATAGGGCAAGGGAGCACGACCTATTTAATTTTGGGAAAGGTTTTGTACACCAAATCCACAAAGAAAAAGGGTAATTAAAAATCAGAATCCCAAAGGAAAAGGGGAAAGGGGGTGCGGCAGGATTTGGAGAAAATAGGAAAGTAGTGCACATCAGGATTTTGGGGAGAATAGGAAAGAAAGGTGCGGCACCCCTTAGGAATGGGTTTAGGTCTTCTAAAATCATGCATTTAAGTGTCCTAATATATTTAGGGATCCTCCTTACAGCTGGAACCTAGGTGGAGATGGATTAGGAAAGGTTTAAGGCAAAATAAGGAAACTTGGCTTAACATTCCTTCTTTCTTGCTGAGCTTCCTTTTCTTTTTCTTCTTGAATTTATTTCCTTTATCTCTTTAGCACATTCCTAGCCTCTTTTGGTCTTCTATTTCATCCATCCACCTTGCTCCATGCATGAGCTATCCATTCCAATCCCAAAACTGCTCCAAAATGCACTTTCTTGCTACTTTAGCCCTTTGAACCTACAAACACTCGAAAATAGCTTAAAATACTATAATAACTAGAAACTAACTACATAAATGTCAAGAAATAAGCTAACTAAGTCGCATAAATATGCTCCTATCAAATTCCCCCAAGGTGGCTGACACATCTCGATCCAGAATGTCTACTAGGAATCCAAATCGAGTTGTGCTAGCTGACACCTGGAAGGTGACGAAGCCATAAAGTGTAGTGATGTGGAAAATATGAATAAATTTAAACCTAAAAGTGCCTCACTATAAGAGTGCGCTAGTGAGTGGGAATGAACCCATTTCACAAGTGATGTCAGAGCATAAGTACAGTACCATAAAATAGGGTGAGAATTATACCACCGAAGGTATTCGTCTACACCAAGATTTGCCAATATTCCTCGTCGGCACAAAAGCTCTACTACTAGAACCTGGAGGGGCGAAAAACAAGGGTGAGTGGGCTTGAAAAATAAAGTTGTAATAAAAACCTTTTGAAAACGTTATAACCCCTCCCTGTAAAACCTGTATAGTTTCCAGAAAATCATACTACGTATAAGTATGAAAACAACTATAAAATAAACAATAATGCTATAAATACGCCAAACTACAATATCTCAACAATAGCATAATGAAAACAGGTGCTCATCTGACACACCCCGACCCAGAAAGTCCACTTGGACTCCGAATCAAGTTGTGCTGGCCGACACCTGGAGGGTGACGAAGCATAAAGTGTAGTGTAATGGAAGAAGAATGTGAATAAATTTAAACCTAAAAGTGCTTAATCAACAGAGTGCGCGGGTGAGCGGGATTGAACCCAAATCACACATGATGTCAGAGCATAAGACAATATAGTAAATAGGATGAGGGTTATACCATTATAGATATCTCTTGAGATTTGTCAGAATCCTCGTATACATGTAAGCACAACTGCTAAACCTGGAGGGGCGAAAAACAAAGTTGAGTGGATCAGAAAATAATGTTTTGTAAAAACCTTTTTAAAAACATTATTACCCCATGTCGTAAAATCAAGTATAGTTTCCGTAAATATATGTACTACGTATAATAAGAAAATACTTACCGTAGCCAGCAAAATCTCAAGAAATCAATAAGGCACAACTATCGCAAATAAGCACAAGGTGACCAATATCACATAACCTCGTAATATGTAAACATAACATAACAAATGCTCATCAACCTATGCTGACACATGAGTTCGTATAGATAATTTCTTAAACAAACAGGACTGGGTGTAATCAATGCGCTCTAATGCTACGATCAAGTGAAGGCTGGCGCCGAAGCGTGGTCACATACGAGTTAGAATGTCTTAGTGCAATCTGTACGACAGGACTGGCACCTACTTGGATCCAAGGTGAGCAAACATTGTGGATGTAACATACATGTGAAGGACTGCCCTGGCTCTAGGGCAAGTACTAACACCGGGGTGCAGCAATGATGGGCAGATAACATAAATATAATCATGCCATAACAATTAAATAATTCTAGTTAACAAAGTAACTTACCTGCGCATCCCGCATGATTATTTTAGCATTTCACAACAGCATAATAGCTCTTATAACATTAATTAATCATAGCTGTAAAATATAATCATGGTATCTCACGTATACCTGTAAACCTATAGGGTTCATAATAATTTCCTAAATTCCATCATTTCGCTACTTCATGTAATTTTAGTCTAAGCAAGGTATATGTAGTAAATTCTTTTCAAAGTATAATTGGAAACTAGCAAGTATACATATACTTATAAAAAAAAACGACCCACTCACAGTTACGCAGTCGAAACGAAGCATCCGAGCCTTGCTTGACCCTGTATGCCCTCGGGATATGTTTCCCCTATATGTGAAATTACTAATTAACTTAGTTTAATAACACATACAAGGAAACTTAAATAAAACCTCCGTAGATTGCTCAAACATAGGGTTTGAATATACGAAATCGATCTACTCGACGTCACATACCTACACAAATTGACATAAAACCAATCAAAGGCTAGACGTGCCGCCACGTGCTGGCTAAAGCACGACCATACGCGCCACCATGCGTAGGCAAGGCCCTGACGTCCGTCAGTTTGACGAAATATTACGTTAAATCATTAACAGAACTTAACGGCGTTACCTGACGTCGTTAGAATATATCTGTCAACTTTGATGGAATATTATGTCATCTACTCCGGCAAGCCTCATCAGTCGTCGCCGTCCACCGCCGCCGGTCCTTGTCTGGTTTCGCCGAAATCTGGAAATTTTCGCCTGTTTCTAGGTAAAATTTCAAACCTTCATATCTTCTTCATTTCTCAACCATTTTTCAAAAAAATTACATAGAAATGAAGTTTATGAAGAGAAGAACACGATTGTAGCTTTTGGAGGTCCAAAAAGTGGACGGAGGTGGCCTGAAAATGGCTTGAAAGGTACGGTCGAAACTCTGACTTCTCGAAACCTTATGTTTCGAGGTAGTTTCTCCTTCAAACCTTCACTAAAGACATCGGGGAGTTGAGTGGTGGCCTTTATGTTGGAAATGTGCCCTAAATCCAATCATATGATGACACTTTACGGACATTTCACATGTTAAATTAATCTAGTTTAATATAAAGGGCAAAGATTATTGTTTAAAGCCGTCTCATATAAATGTTATATGCTTAAATGATAAGTCCAAGAAATATGTAATTGAGAAAATGTGATCTAAAGAAGTTAGATTCATGAGACCATTCTCTTTCGTATACATATCCTAAATGTTCCTGATCATAAGATTGCCCATTGGACATTGACAGTCCGTTAAGATTAGTACGTGCTATGTCTTCTCTTAGGGAGACTGACACCAAGATAAGCATGTAGGTGCTCAATAGAGAACGAGTCCACTAAACGCGATCAACTAAGAGTTCTCATACTCATGTCACATGAGAACTCATGGTTGGGATAATGCAAAGTAGTCATTTGACATGAGCCATCATAGTTGTCTTGTGGTTAGATCCATCAAAGTCACTCCGTCAAAGGGTGTCCACGACATAGTTGGGGTTAAGCCACTTAGTCATGGAGGCAAGTGAATGCACAACAAGGGATCTCTAACCTTCAAACTGTTTGAGGGAGAATACTCTATGATATGATTAAGAATCTCTGGCCAGAGTATGAATGAGATTTAGGAAGTCATTCCAAATCACTTTCAAGGTAATCATATAAGTAAAAGAATCACATTGGATAGTAGACATGAATAAACTATGGAACCAAACAATGTGGTCAAGAGTATTGTATTAGAGAAAGACCGTATTGCACTGTAATCCTAAAAAAGACCGTATTGCACTGTAATCATAAACTGAATAGGTTCTCCACCTCTTCTGATTAGCTTGGGTAGCCATGACATACTGCTAGGTGTCACTCATGGTTTGTGGAAGCCCTAAAGGTGAGTAATCACTAAAGGGAGAATTGAAAGTAAGTTTTAATTCACAATCGATTTGAAGAGTTCTAATTGCCCACTGCCTCGCTAAAAGGAACCTAATGGATCGTACACCGTGTAAGGTAGAGATTGAAGAAATACAGGAGATGAGTAAGGATAATTAAATGGTTTAATTATTTTTAGCTAGGATTAATTTATATGTTAATTAATCAAACGAATATGTTCGTTATAGAGCTCGGGTTGGTTTTGGCCCACAAGGCCCAATGGGATTTGAATGTCAACCCCATTAACTGAAGTTGTATGACATCTTGAAAACACAAAGGGCTTGAAAGCCCAATGAACCCTTAAGGATGGCCACATTAGAGGATGACGAGTTTTGGTTCTTTTGTCACTTAATTGAAGAGACTATATAAAGAACTTTATAACATTTCATCATTAGGGTTTTTGATGTGATAAAAGCTTAGCACACAAATTAAACCCTCTTGTTGACAATTGTAGTATATATGTAAGTAGGGATCGTTCTAGACCGGGGATTAGGAGGGATTGCTAATCTACTCAAAACTGACTCAAAAACACAAAACTAAACTTGAAAACAGAAAGCTAGACTCTAATGACTCAAAACAAACTAGAAAGACTCAAAACAGCACAAAACAATCAAATTGACTCAAAACAAACACTAAGAACTACTTTGGACGAAAATTGATTTGATTTGGACTCAAAACTCTAAAAGACACAAAATTGGACAGATTCTAACTAAGTTAAGATGACAAAGTAAAGGGGGATTGGGTTTTGACGAATTTAAAGTAAAAACAAGCAGATTTAAAACACTAAACAAGATTGCATGAAATTGGGTGAATGAATGGGTGATAGGCTAGCTAGAGGGTCCTTCTCCACACATGACACATATGCACATGAATCGTTTTCCAGTTACTCTTCCGATAAACCATGAATGACAATGCCCCAGATTAACCGTGAACTGCACTAATTAACCTTCAGATTTTCCTAAGTTCATTAAATTGGACTCTGCGCCTCAACCAAATTATTCTTCTCAAGTTCCCTACATGAACTGCATAATAGAGATACATATCAAAGATCATTAAGCTCTGTGAAAATCATAAGCATTGACAAGGCATTCGTAACTATGAACTGCATGATACTCCTGCCAGGAATTTACTTAACGCGATCGTGACTAGCGACCTCCACTACTTGCAAATATAAGTTCATATCGATTAGGTGAAATTCCCTTATATTTTAGCATCAAATTCATGCATGCAAACTAAATGTGCACCCTCAATCAACATACAAGAATAAGTTATCAATCAAGCAGTTAAGTAAATTGCATTCACGCTTTATGAAATAATAACTGGAAGTAATCAATTAATATTGCAAATATGTTCATGGTTTCGAATTCCCTCTAGCTAAAACGAGTTTAGCTCCTCATGTTCGCAATTAAACAAAGATAATTAAATTTAAACATTGAAAACAAAAGATGGATTACACCTAGAAACGTTCCAGCAATCCAAGCTCTTTGAATGGAAAGCACGGCTCCAAGGGTTCTCCTTCTCCTTCCTTATTTGCTACGGCACAAGGGTGTGTGGTGAATGAGGAATGGTCGTGAGTTATATTGAAGGAATGTGTAATATGGTGAAGGATGTCCATTATGGTGCGGCAAGGGCCTTTATTTATAGGGTAAGGGAAAGCAAGGGCTAATTAATTTTGGGAAACAGATTTTATCTCCAAATGCACAAGGAAAAGGGCTAAGTAGCTGTTTGAATCCCAAAGGAAAAGGGAAATGATATGCGGCAGGAATTTAAAGGGAAAGGGGAAGCCTTGCACGGCAAGGAAAGGGAATCCTAGGGGAATTTGGTACGGCAACCTATTAGGACTGGGATTGACCTTCTAGAATCAGGTATTTAAGTGTCCTAAATTATTTAGGGATCCTCCTTGCAGCTGTAACCTAGGTGGATTAGGATTAGGAAAGGTTTAAGGACAAAACAAGGAAGTTTGGCTAACATTCCTTCTTTCTTGTTGAGCTTCCTTTTCTTCTTTGTCTTGAATTTATTCTCTTCATCTCTTTAGCATATTCCTAGCCTCTTTAGGTCTTCAATTTCGTCCATCCACCTTGCTCCATGCATGTGTTATCCATTCCAAGCCCAAAACTGCTCCAAAATGCACCAAAATGCACTTTCTTGCCTCTTTAGCTCTTGGGACCTACAAACACACGAAAATAGCTTAAAATACTAAAATAACTAGAAATTAACTAAGTAAATGCCAATAAACAAGCTAACTAAGTCGCATAAATATGCTCATATCAGTTTTCTTTGAGAAAAGATGAGAGAACATTGGCTCTCTCTTTCTCTCTAGAGAGGCCGGCCACCATGGGAAATTTACTAGCATCTAATTCTTCCATGGTCATTCATCTTCTTCCTCAACCATCCTTGGTGTGGTCTCCAACTTTGGGGACTTTGGGAGAAACCAATTCTTCCATCCATATCCAAGAAGACATGGAGCCAAGAAGCAAAGTTCCTCCATCCACATCCACTAAGCCAAGGAGCAAGGTGACAAAGGAAAGAAGGCCCTCACATGGGTGATTAACCTTTGCTAAGCAAAGAGGCGCTTCAAAGGTATAAAGAAATCTCAACTCTTTCTCTAAGATCTTGAGTTGAGTCTTGGTTCACCATAATTACTAGGCCTTGAATTTGTTTTTGTTGCTCAAATGAACTAGTTTACACAAATATTTCCTTCAAGTGGTATCAGAGCCCAGGTCTAGTTGTTGGTGAAACCTTTTGCGTTTTGTAGTTCATAGTCTTTGATTTGAATGTTGTAATTGTTACAAGCTTTATTCTTGCTTCTTTGAATGTAAATTTTTCTTCAAAATTTGTCATCTCAAATGTTGTAGATGTAGTTCATATGAGCATGAATTTTGGAGCTAAAATTTGGTGCCATGTTTATGGGAAAATTCGGCCAAATCCAAAGGGTGGATTTTTGGGTTCATGTTTGTCTTGTTAAAAGTGGTTTAAAGTGCCTTTTGGAACCCCTAAGTACCCTAGGATGTTAACCCTTTATTGAGTAGCGAAAATTTGAGTTTTATTGAGTGAAAACATTCATGGAGCTCTTATGGGTTTTTCATGGATGTTCTTCAATGTTCTTGTTGTTCATACCAAGAACAAAAAGTTTGTTGTTTTGATTCAAAAAGGTGTGTGGTTATTTATTTGTTTTTGTTAAGTGATGGATTATATGTTTTTCAATCAACACCCATACCTATTTTACTATTCACACCATACCAATCATTTACAACTTTCAATCACCTTTCCAACACACAAACCTACTCACACACACCAACACCACTCACACTACTCCTTGGCTGGCCTCTCCTTCAATGTGATACTTTTGGGGCTTTTATGCAATTACAGAAAGTTTTGATACTTTTTTGTATTTGCACTTTGACCCGAAAGTTTACGTTTTTACGTAAAGGCCCAAAATCACTAAAGGACAAATTGTTTTGTTCCTTTAATGAAGTTTTTTGAATTTGTTGAAACTTTTGGGTTCTAGTTGTAATTACATGAAGTAGTGGACTTTTGTGTTTTTACAAAGTGACCTCAAAAGTTTGTATTTTACGATATAGCCCAAAAGTTGAGGTTATTGCATTTTGGCCTAAATTAGTTGAGAATAAAATAGTTTTGTATCTTTAAATGAGAATTGGATTTTCATCTAAATCAATTCTATGGGTACAAAAACCAAAAGACAATGTTGCATTCAAGTTTATTAGTTAAAGCGTTAATTAATTAAAGAAAGGGTGATTATGAACCTAAGCCTACGATAATTGAGCTATGTGAAAGGCCGTCTCTCAAATTTGTTTGAACCATGGGAATGTGTAGATTAAATTTTGGTTGTACTTTGATATGATCAAATGTTGTAAAAGAGCATAAGCTCTTCTTTACTTTTTAAGTACTCATTTCTTGTTTTATTTGATATGCATGAAATTGGAGTAGTAGGGTCCAACGCCCAAAACACGCCATAATGTGATTAAACGCGTAACTAAAATCAATCACCATCCCTAGACCGAGATCCAACACTTGGTGATACACCCCGACCTGGAAAGTCCACTAGGACTCCGAATCGAGGCGTGCTGGCCGACACCTGGAAGGTGACGATGCCAAAAAGTGTAATGATGTGTGAAAATGTGAATAAATTTAAAACTAAAAGTGTGTATATATTAAAGTGCGTTGTGAGCAGCTATGAACCCAATTCACACGCAATGGCAAAGCATAAGATTAGTGCAGTAAGATAGGGTGAGAATTATACCACCATAAGTATCATCCACACCCAGATTTGCCACCGCTCCTCGTCGATATGAAGCTTAGCTACTAATACCTGGAGGGGCACAAAACAGAAAACGTGAGTGGGCAAAAATAAAGATTTTCGAAAACATTTCCTTTCTCAAAAATTCTAACCCCTCGTTGTAAAACCTGTATAGTTTCCTAGAAAGTAGAACATATATATAAATATATATATGTATCTCAAAATCATCATCAAACTCAATATCGAAACAATATGCCATGCGATGTATCATCAGAATAATCGAATCAACCAAGTATAATAAGCAATGTTTGAAAGAATGCATCAACGATGATTGAAGATGTATCAGCCGGATCCACCTAAGGTGGCCTATACGGCTAAATCTATAGCTCATCTAATATGCCTGCACACGAGTCGGAACCACCGATAATGGTCTGTACGACTATAATGTGTCGGAACCACCTATAGTGGTCTGTACGACAATATTATGTCATTAGGTATTACCACAACCGTACATCTTACCATTAACCACATATAACCTTACCTGGAACTTACCTGAGCGTCCACAGCACTGACAATAACATAATTGAATATGAAATGCACCTTCTAAAATAATAATAATGCATCATGGCAATTTAATGAATAAAACTATTTAACTACATTTTCTGGGAAAAACGCAATGCACATGTACACATATATAAAAACAAATGCCCCCTCACCTGGAGCCCGCGTTACGACTCCCCAACACAATCCTCGAGGTGTCCCAAAACGATTGGCTCCTAAAACAATTATCAAAGTACATCTTAGAACTCTTAACCAAAGAATACGTAACTCACATAAAACATATCCTCAAGGATATTCTAGAATCCTTTGAGACCCTTAATCAAAAGTCGATCGACGGTAGGGTCCACAGCCTTACGTACTCGATCTGGAAGATCCGTAACTCATATTTTTGATTCGTAACTTCTCGAGATGCAGATTATGCTTCTAGAACAGTAAACTAAAGTTTCGTTACGATCCAACGGTTGGATCTCCGCCAATTGCCAAAACCAATTGGCAGTTGACATTTTATTTTATGACCTTACAAATCCAATTCGGGAAGATCCGTACATCGGATTCCCAATCCGTAAGAACATATCAAAGTTTGGTGACGATCCAACGGTCGGATCGTCGATTCATATTTTCACCTAACCACGTAACGTAATGAAATTAGGTTCAAATGCTCAATCTACATCATTCAATCATCAAAACTGAACTTAAGACGTCAAACATAACCTAAAAATGACATTGGAGGCCAACTGGCCACGCGCCACCACACGCGCCACCGTGAGTGGCGGTCGGCCGCCCCGACTCGCCGGAAAATCCAACTATCTCCAAAAATTACCAAATTTTGCAGAAATGAAGATCTCAATGAGTAGAGTAATTTTCATACCTGTGACCAAGGCCAACTAGAAAGGTCCCAATTCCACCAAAACCGTGCGGAAACCCTAATGTGGGTGTGTTCGAATCGACCTCCAAAACAACTCCGATGCTCCAACCAATGCTTGGGCTTTGTTCCTGGGTTTTAGGGGAGTGTTTTGGTAATGGTAATTAAAAGAAATGGTTTCAGAATTTGGTGGATTTTGAACAAGAAAGTCGCGGCACCCCGAGTGCGTTCTTCACCAAACTACCACCAAATTTCTTGATTTTTGGGGTGAAACATGAAAAGGGAAGGTTATGGAAGAGTTTCCAAGTGATTTCTTGAAGCAATTCACCGGAAAAAAGGGTGTAAAATCGCCGAAAATAGGAGGTGTTTGCCGACCGGGTCGGGTCACCAAGACCCGGGTGATCCCCCGCATTTCTCCTCTCTCCTTTTTTCTTCTTTCTTTCTCCCCTGATTGGCTCTTCCCTTCTCCCTCTTCCCTTAACTGGGCAGCGCCCCATCCTTTATTTTTCTGTCCTTTGCATCACAACCGTTCGTTTCTTTCTTCCTTTAATCTGCCACACACGTGGCACACCAGATTTTATATAAAATCTGGAATTTTCTAAACATAATCAAATTATTAAAATGCCCCAAACTTCAAACGTTAATATCTTTTTCGTTATGGCTCCAAATCACGAACCGTCTGCGCCCATGCGTCCGTAACGACGAGTACTATGAGGATACGCCAAGAAAACAAATCTTAGGTGACATGACTCCGCAATTAATCTCAGTCAACACACGTGCCTCGAATGGCATTTTTGTAAAATCACTTATTAAAAATTTATAAAATTGTAAAATCAGGGACGTGCTGTCACAATCTCCCCACCTTAAAAATTTCGTCCCCGAAATTTAAAACCATTTATTAAACAAAAGTAGTGAAAAGACAGTAGAGAAATAAATGTGTAAAGAAGATAACAAGTTAGAGTGGTTGCATAAAAGAGAATGCCATTCCGTCGCGATCGGAGTGTTGTGATTCCTCTTTCATGCCTCCAGACTCCTACCTTTCTTCTTCTTCAACACAACATTAATATAAAATCTTTCTCAAAGCATAGTGATAAAGAAATAAGTGTATAAAAACATAACCTTAAAATATACGTAAAGAATTATAATTAAAATAGTTGTACGAAAACCAAAACCGATCATAGAGAATTCGCCTACACTCTCGTAGCGTAACGACTCTGAAAATAAATGTGTAATACTGTTGGGTTAAGCCTAACTAAAAACAAACTAGTAACTGTAAATGAACCTAAATGTTAACTTGCTTAACGAGTCCAACAATTAATTCTCAATATTACGGTCTGCTGCCCGTAATACTGATAATTCACTATCGTCTCGCTGAGCAAGTAACAATTCCCGGAGGTGCACTATTACCATCATGCCCCCCATTGGGAAATACGTATACCTCGTCCTAACAAAACTCGATCGTGCTCAGACACTACCTTCTCAAACAATAATATCATTAACCAAACAATCTTTCTACATCAAACTCTTGCCCAATCAAATACCTGTTGGTAGTACTCAGCTGCCAATTATGTATTGTATACAATGTCTCCATGTCCACTCTCTGCAGTATCATACCCAAACCAAAACTCGTAACCGTAGCTACAAGCACTAAAATAAAGATAAGGGTATGTCATCACTATACCCACTATAGAACAAATAAGATGCAACACGTCCATTAAAATCTAGTAACCCTCTTCAAACCAATTATTCGTCTAAAGGTGAGAGGTAATAATAGACAAACTAAATACTCATAACCTTCAAAAGAATTTCCAAACTAGGAAAGTAAAATACCTAACACGCGGAAATAAGCATATGTCAAAGTGATAACCCGTTCAAGTTTCCATTTGACTGAAATTGTATAGAAGTCCGCAGTTTCCTCATAAAGTCTTTTCCACTTTAATCCAAAAGTAGAGCGCACATAAATTGAAGGTTCTTTTCAATCACATTAAGTTGAGACTTAATGTTAATTCCTTTCATATCTCCAAATCTCTACCTCAAATCAAACATCTGATGAAAACTTTTAAATCACAACTTGTGGGAAATTAACAACAGCCCACTTTTCTATCTTAGTTGGTCCCACAAGTGCCTCGTTGATAAAATTCTAGCGCTCAGTTCTAGGAAAGAAATCATCACCATTTCCAATCTTAAACTTTAAAACTAGAGAAACACGGCATTTCACTAAACAAGGTTATCTCCAGTTGAAACACCACCGAAGTGTAGCATTGGTTCAACCTTTTAATTGTTGCTTCCCAGATTCTCAATATGTACGAAATACCTCGTACCAAGAGTAGATGATGATACGTCTCAATTCTATCTACATACAGAAAAATAATTGTAATCATCCAACTGATTTCCTGATGATTGTAAATAATGCCACGTCAATACTCGTAAATTCCAACCAAAATGGAATATGACGAGCTGAAGATGCGAAGTGACTACTTCCACACCACTAAGATAATGCACCATAGTATAGTCATAAGAGTTGATTTCGTTCTTCTTCCACTGCCACCAAAATTTTAGCTATGCTCAAAGGAAAGGGTATTTGAAATGCTCTATGATTAATAAAGAATTTGGGCACATTTTCTCATAGAGATGCGCCGATTGATTTTCAAATGTGGAGAATCACTGTATCGAACGAAAAGAATGACTATCGATCTCATATTATGTATACGATGATTCATTTCAACAATTTTCATCATTAAATTATATGAATGAGATTTCGATGTGCTACCTCTGCACAACTCAGATATTCCGAAGAACACACCAACATGAATTTTCCAAAATAATCAACGTCATTGAAAGACGTGAAACAGAGTTGAAATGAGACAACACTTTAGTTGTCAGAAAATTAATTATATACGATAACATCCCTCGATCGTAAGCAAGGAAGAGCATTAAAATTGAAAAATTGCTGACAAATTGTCGATAAAGTCTACAATATCAAATATGTCTCGAAATTCACCGCACTTGATGAGAGTTCCAATGTTCTTTCACTAAACCCGGTAATGATGCATGTACATAGCCAAAACCTCCGAAGAAAACATCATCATAGATTTCAAAATTCTCAGTACTACCGAAGAATGTAAGAATCATATTTGGAGGAAAGACAACACTTAAGCTGTCATAAATTTTTATTTATAACCCACATTCACACTAACCACTTCTTCGGGCAAAAGTGATGAAGAACACTATAACCAAAAGTCGCCAACCAACAGTAGATAATCCCGACAAGACTAAGAATATCTCCAATCTCACAACACTTAGTGAGAATTTCGACCTTCATTCTCAAAACTCTATTTGGAATGAGAAAAGGATACCTTCTGTGAAGATCACGTCTTATGAGATAAATACCAATCTAGGCAAAGATGATGCTGAGGAATATGGTCTCACTACCGAGGTAGATAAGAAAGTCGTTGAAAAGGCTACTACAAAGTAGGTAGATTAAGGAAGAAAACTCGAATTATGAAGGATGAATCAGCTAGATCTTCAACTCGAAGTAAAGGAATAATGGTTTTAATTGTCCCTAAAGGAAGTGGCTAAATTCTAGGTACAAACCTAAAGTTCAAAGTTCCCTAAATGGAGACTTGGTTGAATAAAGTCCTAATCGATAAATTTTAGTAATTAAGTTCTTCCAATTGGTGTGAATCACTTGAAAATGCAAGGTAACTAGCTTAGTCTGAGAAAGTAGGTCCATGATAATATCTCAGATAAAACCTTGGAATGTGACGCCTAAATGTACGTCCTCGAAACGTACTATAATATCGCCTTTCACCGCGTCATGGCTAAAGAGTCTCCACAGCTTCCTAGATATTCCAATCACTCTAATAAGGAGAAACTAACTCATACTTTGATTGCACTATATACCCGATTAGGTGATTGAAAAGGTGGCTAATAGGAGAGGTTATACCTACCTAGATAGGTGATAAGGTGAAAACAACTGAGTTTGCTATCCTAATACAAGGCTTTCTTCTAACTTTCCGAAATTTAGCTTCTTCGACTCTAGCAATCTCTGTTAATCAGTCTATTGGTCACGCTTTAATTAACAAGTTCATGATATTTTTAATATTATTCGTTACTTTGAGACTGTGAACCGACATTCCGTATAACGTATCACTCCCAGATACTAGCACCTATGTCCGGTATCAGAAATCATACCTCTTGGATATTGGTTGATAGTTCCTGGGTATCAGACAATATCGTCAATTAGTAGCACCACCATAGACCAATTTTAGGCTAGAGTCCACTCAGGTAGACGGTTTAAATGACTAGGAAAGAACTGGTCCTGTAAGGGAAATTTCATAACCCTAGGGGGAAATACTCACTGCCTCGAAAATTTCATACTAAGCATAGGTATAACAACTTATACTTCGATACAAATACCCATCAAAATGACGAGTAACTCACCAAAAGAAATTTGGAAACTAAGATTGGTTAAGATGTCCCAGAGTCCAAAACGAGGAATTTACTAATGATCTATTTTAGAACGGCTTAAACGAAAGTCAATCTTTCTCTTGAAAAGCTGTACTGATGACTAATGATTAAGAAGGCTAATACTTTCGGGAATCATAAGTGACTATCTCCCAAACGTTTCCTTCGTCGAGTGCTACCACTTTAGTACCTTGTCATCGCCCTCAACAACCTTGGAGTGTCACATCCCGACCCGGGGTACACCACATCCTGGGCCCGCTCCACCACCGTAGCACGATATTGTCCGCTTTGGGCCCTGACTACGCCCTCACAGTTTTGTTTCTGGGAACTCACACGAGAACTTCCCAGTGGGTCACCCATCATGGGAGTGCTCTCGTACGCTACTCGCTTAACTTCGGAGTTCCCATGAAACCCGAAACCAGTGAGCTCCCAAAAAGCCTCGCGCTAGGTAGGGATGAGAATATACATATAAGGATCACTCCCTTGGGCGATGTGGGATCTCACAATCCACCCCCCCTTAGGGGCCCGACGTCCTCGTCGGCACACCTCCGGCCAGAGATTGGCTCTGATACCAAATTGTCACATCCCAACCCGGGGTCCACCACATCCCGGGCCCGCTCCACCACCGTAGCACGATATTGTCCGCTTTGGGCCCCGACTACGCCCTCACGGTTTTGTTTCTGGGAACTCACACGAGAACTTCCTAGTGGGTCACCCATCATGGGAGTGCTCTCGCACGCTACTCGCTTAACTTCAGAGTTCCCATGGAACCTGAAGCCAGTGAGCTCCCAAAAGGCCTCGCGCTAGGTAGGGATGAGAATATACATATAAGGATCACTCCCCTGGGCGATGTGGGATCTCACATGGAGTCTCGACGAAGTAAACTTCGTAGGAATCCTAATAAATGGTATGCTAAAGGATACTGCCAAGGAAACAAAACTAATTTTGGGTTTCTAACTCAAAAAGATCGATAATGATGGCATGAAAATAATAATGGGATTGATTTATAATTCCCTGGTGACACATTGTCATCGATATATTAGCCCGGCTTTAGGGCCATCAACTTGTCTCAAATCCACAACTTTCATTTGGTAAAGAAGTTCTTCACTTTAAGTCTATAAGTATTCGCCAAAATGACTTCTAAAAGGTTGACAAGTCGACAAAACTACTCAAAACTCAGGAAAAACTAACACATTTTTCGTATTCGACAAGGTGGCAAGATTTGTGCTTTAAGCTCAAAAACTGAAAACACTCACATCACATGTGTGATGAACGCAATACTGCCCAACTTATGCTCTGATACCAAACTGACACACCCTGACCCGGAAAGTCCATTAGGACTCCGAATCGAGCCTTGCTGGCCGACACCTGGAAGGTGACGAAGCCAAAAAGTGTAATGATGTGTGAAAATATGAATAAATTTAAAACTAAAAGTGTCTATATATCAGAGTGCGCTGTGAGCAGGTATGACCCCAATTCACACGCAATGGCAGAGCATAAGATTAGTGCAGTAAGATAGGGTGAGAATTACACCATCATAAGTATCATCCACACCCAGATTTGCCACCGCTCCTCGTTGATATGAAGCTCAGCTACTAATACCTGGAGGGGCGCAAAGCAGAAAACGTGAGTGGGCAAAAATAAAGATTTTCGAAAACATTTCCTTTCTAAAAAATTCTAACCCTTCGCTGTAAAACCTGTATAGTTTCCCATAAAGTAGAACATATATATAAATATATATTGTGGATGCAAATTTTCTCCTCCTTGATCTTGGACAATTTTGCACCTACAAAACAATTAACACCTTAGGTCAAGGCCAAGAGCCTCACGCGCCCATGATGAATGGGGGGGGTGGCTTTGGTCGAAGAACCTCCGATGCCAAAGTTAGAATTTAGAGAGAAAAAATGTTTAGAGAATTTTGAGATTTTTGCAAGAGTATTGGAATGAGTGTTCGGTGAAAATGGGAGTCTATTTATAGGACTAGGCCGGTCCACTTTGGAGAGAAAGTGGCCGGCCAATACATGGGTTTTTTTGTTGAATTTTTGGTTTAATGAGCCAATTTATTGGCTAATTAAACATGAAGGAAATAAATGGGGGGGGGTTATAGAGTTAATTGACTAACTTAATTTGGGTAATAAAGTGGGAAAAGATAAAAAAGGTAAAGAGCAAAGGGGATGGCCGGCCTTTGACTAGCTTTGGGGTTAAATTGGGTATTTAATCCATTAATTAACCAATTAACATAATATTTTGGAGGTTACCTTGCAAAAGGGGATTTGATGAGATGGACTTTGAATTGTTTACCTCTTTTGGAGCATTTTTAACTTGGTTGAGGGATGATTACCCGCTGCTCGCGTGTAGGAATCCCAGTATGCCTCAATGGTATTTTTGTCCTCTTTTACCCAAAAATCCACGTGTCGCCTTGTGATTATTTTTGGCTCCACAAATTCCCCCACACCTGTTGGGCTGCTCGCAGGAAAGGGCAGCAGGTGTAGAGATTTCCTTGCTTTTAGAAAACTTAGGATTGCTTCCTATTTTGATGTAGATTCCCACTTCAATAGGAAATTAGATCCTTCTAGGAAAGGGAAATAAATTTCTCTCAAAGCCTATTTAAGTCCACCTTAAGTGGGTTATTAAATCAACTTTGGAGAGCGATTTATTCTACCCTACAAGAGAAAGAGCTTAGAGGATATTTGTTCCCCCTCCTCTAGCAATCTTATACGTCTTGCCCGTGCAGAGGACCCCGTCTTTCGTTGATTTCTTCGTCTTCTCTGTGCCGCACCGATGTAAGAAAATTTTTCTTGTCTTCTTTTTGGATAGTGCTGTCGAGGGGCAGCCGTCGGGGTGGTGCAGCACGTCGGCTGGCAGGGGCCAGGAGTCTGCTCGGCATAGGCCAAGGAGGTGTTGTGGCAGGGACCACTGCTTTAGGCTACTCAACTTGGCTAGAGCCATGGGCAACTTATGCGGCTGGGGTCGTGAACTGAGGCGCTGGGGCGTAGTGCTAGGGTAGCCGCATGGCTCATATCCTTTAGGCTCTTGGACCTTACGCTGGCCAAGCTGCATAGGCTGGGCTTCATAGGCTGTTAGAATGCTGGCCATGCAGGCCTCCTGCCTGTTAGAATGCTGGGCTGAGCTCCTCTGCTGAGTACCGTGAATGGCGTTAGCTGCTTAGTTCTCTTTGTCGGGAGAAAAGTAGGCTGCTTCCGAGAGAGGAAGTAAAGAGGATCAAGACGGATGCATTGACTTGTCTGAACGCTGTCGTGTAGCCTATTATGAATGAAGGTGGAAAGAAGAGATCTTCCCGCCTGCTCAAGAGATGCCAGTTATGAAGAACTGAAGACTTCATCCGCTGCTTGTGAGGGTCCGCTTGATGCCAATAAGTCTGTGATTGACATGACTTCTTCCAATGTGAAGAGAAATGAGGCTGCTAGATCTAAGCATGTGGCACCTGCCATGTCAAGAATGGCTTGTACGATTGCTGATATAATTGTTCAGCGTAAAGGTCCATTCATGCCCCTAGTGCCGAAGTCTGGATTGAGACGTCCGTTGAGAGCCAAGTCTGGTTCACCTTTGGAGAAGCTTGCTATTATAAAAAGCAATAAGATGGACTTTGTTGCTAAGGTGGCGCCAAGGCCCACTTCCTTTACTACCGAGACTGATTCGTCTGCTGGGAAGGAATACACTGCTTGCGTGGGCAGCTGTGAGAAATCCACTAAGCCTGCTTCTAGGGAGGCTGATGAGATATGTGTGCTCTTGAAACCAGATCTGCTTGAAGACATGGGCGCTTGTGCCAAGTTTGTTGATGGCGTTAGAAAGGTTTGCTCGCCCAAGTTCGTTTGCGAATCATACGACACAATATAGAATGACTGATCTGAAGGAAAATTTGTGAAAAACATGTTCATTTGAGCAACATCTATGGCATGCAATTAACAATTAAAGGCGGAATCATGCTTGTATGCACTCAAAACAAAACATTACCCATGAAATTCAAAGCCTAGTAGAAATGGTGAACCAAGACTCAACTCAAGATCTATGAAAAAGAGTTGAGAAACTTTATACCTTTGAAGTACCTCTTTGCTTAGCAAAGGTTAATCACCCATGTAAGGGCCTTCTTCCTTTGTCACCTTGCTCCTTGGCTCCATGGATGAAGGTGGAAGAACTTTGCTTCTTGGATCCATGCCTTCTTGGATGTGGATGGAAGAATAGGTTTCTCCAAAAGTCACCAAAGTTGGAGACCTCTAAGTTTAGACACCAAGGATGGTTGAGGAAGAAGATGAGTGACCATGGAGGAGTTAGATGCTAGTAAACTCCCCCATGGTGGCCGGCCTTCCTAGAGAGAAAGAGAGAGCCAAAAACTCTCATCTTTCCTCAAAGAAAACCCTAATGAAGAAAAAGCTATAAAGTCATATTTATACCTCCCTTCATTGGAGTGGCAAACTTGTAATAAGTCCAAAACCCACTCCCTCTCTAATCATGGCCGGCCTCTCTATTGTTAGTGGGTTAATTGCACATTTTGTTTTAGTTGTCACACAACTTAAACATTATGTGCCTTGTGGACCAAAACCCTTTTGTGTCCCGAAACCCAAAACTAACTTAAGGCCTAAAACGAACCTTTCGTTCTAGATTAATTGACTTTTAATTAATCCTTGCCACATACAATTAAACTATTTAATTGTCCTTACTCATCTTCATTATATCTTCAATCATTACCTTACACGGTGTGCGATCCATTAGGTTCCTCTTAGCGAGGCAGTGGGCGATTGTTACTCTTAACGATCGATTATGAA
Organism: Cotoneaster glaucophyllus; assembly: GCA_036320875.1. NCBI lineage: Eukaryota > Viridiplantae > Streptophyta > Magnoliopsida > Rosales > Rosaceae > Cotoneaster > Cotoneaster glaucophyllus. The sequence goes on along the minus strand of CM070059.1, from coordinate 23,881,870 downwards.
TTGAAACATACTTTCAATTCTCCCTTAAATGATTATACATCTTTAGGGCTTCCACAAACCATGAGTGACACCTAGCAGTGTATCATGGCTACCCAAGCTAATCAGAAGAGGTGGAGAACCTATTCAGTTTAGGATTACAATGCAATACGGTCTTTCTCTAATACAATACTCTTGACCACATTGTTTGGTTTGATAGTTTATTCATGTCTACTATCCAACGTGATTCATTTACTTATATGATTACCTTGAATGTGATTTGGAACGACTTCCTCAATCTCATTCATACTCTGGCCAGAGATTCTTAATCATATCATAGAGTATTCTCCCTCAAACAGTTTGAAGGTTAGAGATCCCTTGTTGCGCATTCACTTGCCTCCATGGCTAAGTGGCTTAACCCCAACTATGCCGTGGACACCCTCTGACGGAGTGACTTTGACATAGTCAAAGATCAAGGACCTAACCACAAGACAACTGTGATGCCTCAGGTCAAATGACTACTTTGCATTATCCCAACCATGAGTTCTCATATGACATGAATATGAGAACTCCTCGTTGATCGCGTTCAGTAGACTCATTCTCTATCGAGCACCTACATGCTTGTCTTGGTGTCATTCACACCAATGACTCGAGACCTGTCACTCTCCCTAAGAGAAGACATAGCACGTACTGATCTTAACGGACTGTCAATGCCCAATTGGCAATCCTATGATCAGGAACATTTAGGATATGTATACAAAAGAGAATGGTCTCATGAATCTAACTTCTTTAGATTACATTCTCCTAATAGCATATTCCTTGGACTTATCGTTTAAGCACATAACATTTATATGAGACAGCTTGAAACAATAATCTTTGCCCTTTATATTAAACTAGATTAGTTTAACATGTGAAATGTCCGTAAAGTATCATCATATGATTGGTTTTAGGGCACATTTCCAACATGATCTGCTTGTTATGATGCAGATATAGCAAGGCTGTCAAGGAGGTGGCGAAAGACTATGGCAGCTGAAGCTTATTCCTCGACTGAGGAGATTAAGACGTTGGATTCTGAGCTCGTTGCTTTGAAGGGGTCTAATATCTCTACCCCCGCTTCTCTGCGGCTTGAGATCGCTCACCAAGAGATCGTTGACTTGAAGACTAGGCTTGAAGCGGTCCAAGTTAAGTATGAAAGTGCAGAGAAGAAGATCGGATGTTACATACCTCAGATTCAAGATTTTAAGGGTGTCGTTTCTGAGCTTCGTTCCGCTGCTTATGCAAAGGATGAAGAGTTTGATTGCTGCTTATAATCAAGTGATCCACTTCAAGAGAATCGTCGATAGGCTTGATCCCCAAGTGTTGAAACTTCAAGGTGTACTGAAGATCAAAGAAAGTCTGAAGAAGGAAGTGGATGAGATGCAGCGCGTCCGTGTTGGTCTGATCGAGGAGAATGAGCAGCTGAAGGGAGAGAAGGATGGGCTCGAGGTTTCGAGACCTTTTTTATTTCTCCAGAATACTTGTTCACCTTTTCTTTTGAGGCCTCCATTGGTAAAGTAGTCGGAGATGTTGGTGCCCAGGCTGGAGAAACCGGGGGTGAAGCGCCGGATGGTGCCGCTGCTGAAGGTGTGGCGACCAAGTAGTCGTTGAGTTTCCAAGCTGCTGAAGAGTAGTCTTCTAGGTAGTCTTTAGGATTTTCTTTGCTTCCCTTGTTGCTTTTTGCTTTGCTTGAACTCATTCAGTCTTTACTAGTTGTTTATCAATTTTGCTAGAAAATTTAATAAACTTGCTTCCTTCGCTTCTTTTGTTCATGCCCTAACCTTTAGACTTTATAGACCAGTGGCAGACATGCTACTTTTTTATAAGCAGACAGGCCGCGTAGCCTATGCAGCCGTAGGTGTTGGTGTAGAACTTTGCAAAGTTGTTAGCCATAGGGTCGGCAGCCGGACGCCTTACTTACAGAAGCAGACAAGTTCGCGTGACCGCTAGGCTGTTAACCTTGGCTTTCTCCAATTCCGTAGGTTATGTAACAAGTATCACAACACTTTAGGACTTGGTGTAAGTTGTTCTGCTCTTGGCAGAGGTGAAGCTTATCGACTACGTAGCATGTCGGCAGTGGATAAAACTTTGTATATGCATGCTAGCTTGTTTAACCTTTCACAAGAATGTGCGGTTGTATAAGTCTAGCGCGGTTTTATTGCTCGAAGGGCAAGCCGTAAGCAGTCTTCTGGAAACCGTAGGCTACCTTAGTGCACTCGGTACCAGCTTTAGAGTTCCAGGGCAGCCGTCCATCAGATGTACTGCGTAATGTGCCCCCTCGGTCTCTAGGGCCTGGTTCCCCGTAGATTAGGCCAAGAGACCCAAAATCCTTCAATTAGCTAAGCTTTGAAAAAGACCATTGTGGCTACTTCTAGGAATCCCGACGCAAGCCATCGTGCATCTAGTTATACTAGGGCAGCCAGGCTCATCCACGTCTGGATATTCGGAGTGTAGAGTTTATCCTCCCGCTTTGGAGAGTAGACCCATGTGGGTGTCGGGGAATTAGTTTATCTTCTCGCACTGGAGAGCATGGTTGGTCCCTCGGGGGGTGCAATTCCTGGGGTGAGTCCCTAAGAAGGGCGCGATCTTCTTTTGAAGTGCAGGAGTGATCAGTTGTTGTAAACATGCAGCCAAGCCAAGTTGTGATTAATTCTGAATTCCTCATTGAAAAACGAGTGAAACGAACGAGAGCTTAGCTATAAGGTAGAAACTGCATAACAACTGGATAGTCCTCGTCTTTTGAGGTGGTGCCCGTCGAACTGCTTAGTTCTTCGGGCTTTGATGTAGTAGGAGATCACACATGGTACTTCCTCACATTGTAGGTGTTCCACTACTTTTCGATCATTTTGTCGTTTCATGGTGGCGAGGGTGTAATTACTCTTGCTGTCTACTCTGCTGATCTTGTACGGACCTTTCTAGATGGGATCCATCTTTTTGGAGCCTTCTCTGCGGGCAGTGATGAAGGCTTTTCTTTGGACAAGATCTCCAGGCTGGAACTGCCGGATCTTGGCCCTTTTGTTGTAGCTGGAGATGAGCTGTTATTGGTAGGCTGCGATGCGGGTGATGATCTGCTCGCACTTTTTCTCTGCCAGATCTAAGCTTGTGGCCATCTCCTTATTGTTCTGCTCAATGCTTGGTAGTAGAGCGATGATACTTGGATTGATGACATTAGGATTAATGATTGCTTCTGAGCCAAATGCCAAAGAGAAATGAGTTTCACCGGTTGCTCATCTTTTGGTGGTGCGATATGCCCATAGACATCCGGGGAGTTCGTCTAGCCATTTTCCCTTCTTGTTGGTGAGGGATTTCTTGAGGCAGTCGAATCCTTTGTAGTTGGATGCGTCGTTGACATGCAAATGCCAGAAATCTCCATTGAGGGAGCAGGTGAGGCTAAGGTGTGCTCGGCTGCCTCCGAGGCGTCGTTTGGCCTCTCTGTTGCATTGCCTAGGCTAGGCGTGAAGGCGCAGTTGGGAGCTGTGGAGCTGGTGCCATGTTACACGTAGCAGGAAATGTTCAATTGCCGGTATTGGGCCACTCTAGAGTTGAATTATGGAGCAAATGTCGGTTGGGGCCGTGTGACACATAGCAGGAGGTAGTGCTCAAATGCTGGTACATGATGCTCATATATAGAACCTTTTGGGGGGACGAGGATAAAACTTGCTTCCGAGTGCGTCACTCTAGCGTTCGTCTGCACTTGGCGTGCCTTTTGAGTTGAGTTGTTGCGTTCGTCAAAAAACTTTGCACCGCCAGTGTCTGCGCCTTTATCGTCGTGCGTCTGGATTGGGCGGAATAGGACGTCATGAGGATGACTGCGTGCGTCTGAAGGTATAACTTGAGCTTCCAGGTTGCAACAACTATCGCCAAAGTTAGCTTTTGAATTTCTGCTAACATCGAGGAGAGCTTTTGAACTGTGGAATACAGGTAGTCAGGCCCCCAGCTCTTCTCGTATGATGGTAGAGCTTATTGCTACTTCATATACCGTCAAACATGCGAATAGGTCCTCTGTTGCTTTCGATTTGGATAGTTGGGAGGTGATGTCAGATATTCATTCCGGTCCTTGAATCTGGATCAGCAAGCCTCGTCCCAAAGTACATGCTTTTCTGCTAGAGTGAAAGAGTCTGCCAGAGTCAGATCTTCTTTCATGATCTATTTTTCGAACAGCGGGTGGTCTGCTGGAAGTCCTTTTTGGAAGGCTGCTCTAGCTATTGAGTCATTGCATCCGACTATCTTTGCCTTCTTTGCTTTGAACCTCTTCACATAGTCGCGAAGCGACTCCTTTGGGTTCTTCTTGATGTTGAACAAGTGGTCGGACTTCTTCTTGATCGAGCGGTAGGATGAATATTTTTTGGTGAAAACCAAAGAAAGTTCGTTGAAACTCTGGATAGATTGTGGCGGCAGGGTGTAGAACCAATCTTGCACCTCACCTTGTAGAGTAGTGGCGAATATCTTGCACATGAGATCGTTATTGTTTCGATAGAGGATCATTGCACTTCGGTAGTGCTTCAAGTGTCTCTCTAGGTCTTCATCTCCTTTGAAGGATGTGAAATGTGGCATGCTGAACTCGTGTAGAGGCTCTGCCTGCTCGATCTCGTCCGTGAATGGTGACCTGCTTATGTTGGTCATATCCCGTCGCAGTGCCTCGTCGATGACCTCGTTGCGTTGGAAATCACGCAATCGCTTGGTCAAGATTCTCTCTACTTCTTCCTGAAATTGCCTTTGCTGGGGTAGCGGAGCTCTCGACTGCTGCCAGTTTTGACCTGCTGGTCTAGGCTGCTCTTCTACGTGCTCGGCTCGTCTATGCCGCGGTAGCGGTGCATGTGGTGGATTCCTAGCAGGCGAGGGATTTCGCAAGCTGCTGGTTGAACTTGAGCCGGTTTGAGTGACTTCTTCTCTCTGCCCGTCATGCTGCCTACTCCGATGTGATGTGGAGGATGCTCCTTGTGAACTTAGCCGCGAATGAACACTTCGCTTGGAAGGCTGCTCATGTTGATTATCGGAGTGTGGCCCCAACCGTGAGTGTATGCTTGTCTGTGGGCCTAGTCGAGAGTGCACGCTCCTCCACGCGCTAAGACGGGAGTATACGCTATCTCGGGGGCCCAATCGGGAGTGTACTCTGCCTAAACGCTCGGTTCGGGGCTGGTCGAGTGGCTGCTTGCCGGGACGCTGCTGGAAAGGTTCTTCGTCTGCCCTTTTCCTTCTTCGGGACACCTCGTTTGGGACACGTTGCATCTTGGGGCGCTGCAAGAGTTGGTTTACCAAGGTCATCTGTTGTGTTAGGGCGTTCGTCAACTCTATGACTTGTCGAGACAAGTGTTGTTCGCCATTTAGATTGGAAGAGCTTGGAAGGAATGTGCCTCCTTGAGCAGTGGAAGAGTGGTAGACTCCGGGTGCGGGATTTGAGTTGGGAAACGTCAAATCCGCGGAGAAATATGGTGAGAATGCCCCCGGCTAGATGGTAGGTCCGAATGGCTGAGATAGTCTTGGGCCAACTTGGGCTGCTTGAAAGGCCACGGGAGTAGGATGGGCCACGAGAGCAGGCTGGGCCACGGGAGTGGGCTGCTCTGCTGGAGACAGATGGACCACGGAAGTGGGCTGCTCGGTGGGAGCAAGCTGGGCCACGAGAGTGGGCTGCTCGGCGAGAGCAGGCTGGACTACGAATGTGGGCTGCTCGGCGGGAGCAGGCTGGGCCACAGGAGTGGGCTGCTTAGCGTGTGGCACACGTGGGTGCGAGGCTTGGGCTTGCCTTGGCAACGCATTGGGCTCGCGTTGGGCTTGGAATAACATGGCTTGGGCCGTGGCCTTGGATGGCACGGTTCGAGCCGTGGTGATGGCGCCATGGACCTCGCCGTGGGTGGCTACCGTGGTAGCCACCGCGGTGGTTCCCGTGGTGGAAACTCGTGGTGGTGGTGCCGCTCCACTTAGGATCACATTTAATCTTGCGGATCGCCGCGGTCCCACTTCTTGAATATTTGAATTTTCACCCGTAGAATTTTCTAAATTTCTAGCTATTGTATTTTTTTTTTTTTTTTTTTTTACGTTTTATCAAAGAATCTTTGCAAAATAAAAAATTATAATAATAAGAACGTATGAAAAAAATACAATTGGACTAGAAAATAGAGAAAAAACATTTTTATGCAAGAGTCTTCTACGAGTGTGCATCTCTTGCTCTCAATGAAAGCACCAATTTGTGGATGCAAATTTTCTCCTCCTTGATCTTGGACAATTTTGCACCTACAAAACAATTAACACCTTAGGTCAAGGCCAAGAGCCTCACGCGCCCATGATGAATGGGGGGGGCTTTGGCCGAAGAACCTCCGATGCCAAAGTTAGAATTTAGAGAGAAAAAATGTTTAGAGAATTTTGAGATTTTTGCAAGAGTATTGGAATGAGTGTTCGGTGAAAATGGGAGTCTATTTATAGGACTAGGCCGGTCCACTTTGGAGAGAAAGTGGCTGGCCAATACATGGGTTTTTTTGTTGAATTTTTGGTTTAATTAGCCAATTTATTGGCTAATTAAACATGAAGGAAATAAATGGGGGGTTATAGAGTTAATTGACTAACTTAATTTGGGTAATAAAGTGGGAAAAGATAAAAAAGGTAAAGAGCAAAGGGGATGGCCGGCCTTTGACTAGCTTTGGGGTTAAATTGGATGTATTTTGTGGTTAATTGGATGATTTAATTGATATTTAATGGATTAATTGGGCATTTAATCCATTAATTAACCAATTAACATAATATTTTGGAGGTTACCTTGCAAAAGGGGATTTGATGAGATGGACTTTGAATTGTTTACTTCTTTTGGAGCATTTTTGACTTGGTTGAGGGATGATTGCCCGCTGCTCGCGTGTAGGAATCCCAGTATGCCTCAAGGGTATTTTTGTCCTCTTTTACCCAAAAATCCACGTGTCGCCTTGTGATTATTTTTGGCTCCACATATGTGTATCTCAAAATCATCATCAAACTCAATATCGAAACAATATGCCATGCGATGTATCATCAGAATAATCGAATCAACCAAGTATAATAAGTAATGTATGAAAGAATGCATCAACGATGAATGAAGATGTATCAGCCGGATCCACCTAAGGTGGCCTGTACGGCTAAATCTATAGCTTATCTAATATGCCTGCACACGAGTTGGAACCATCGATAATGGTCTATACGACTAGACTGTGTCGGAACCACCTATAGTGGTTTGTACGACAATATTATGTCGGAACCATCAATAATGGTTTGTACGACAAGAATGAATGTGTCGGAACCACCTAAAGTGGTCTGTACGACTATATTATGTCGGAACCATCAATAATGGTCTGTAAGACAAGACTGTGTCGGACCCACCTATAGTGGTCTGTACGACAATATTATGTCGGAACCATCAATAATGGTCTGTACGACAAGAATGAATGTGTTGGAACCACCTATAGTGGTCTGTACGACAATATTATGTCATTAGGTATTACCACAACCGTACATCTTACCATTAACCACATATAACCTTACCTGGAACTTACCTGAGCGTCCAAAGCACCGACAATAACATAATTGAATATGAAATGCACCTTCTAAAATAATAATAATAATGCATCATGGCAATTTAATGAATAAAACTATTTAACTACGTTTTCTGGGAAAAACGTAATGAACATATACATATATATAAAAACAAATGCCCACTCACCTAGAGCCCGCACTACGACTCCCTAACACAATCCTCGAGGCGTCCCAAAACGATTGGCACCTAAAACAATTATCAAACTACATCTTAGAACTCTTAACCAAAGAATACGTAAATCACATAAAACATATCCTCAAGGATATTCTAGAATCCTTTGAGTGAAGGAAAATTTGTGAAAAACATGTTCATTTGAGCAACATCTATGGCATGCAATTAACAATTAAAGGCGGAATCATGCTTGTATGCACTCAAAACAAAACATTACCCATGAAATTCAAAGCCTAGTAGAAATGGTGAACCAAGACTCAACTCAAGATCTAAGAAAAAGAGTTGAGATTTCTTTATACCTTTGAAGTACCTCTTTGCTTAGCAAAGGTTAATCACCCATGTGAGGGCCTTCTTCCTTTGTCACCTTGCTCCTTGGCTCCATGGATGAAGGTGGAAGAACTTTGCTTCTTGGATCCATGCCTTCTTGGATGTGGATGGAAGAATAGGTTTCACCAAAGTTGGAGACCTCTAAGTTTCGACACCAAGGATGGTTGAGGAAGAAGATGAGTGGCCATGGAGGAGTTAGATGCTAGTAAACTGCCCCATGGTGGCCGGCCTTCCTAGAGAGAAAGAGAGAGCCAAAAACTCTCATCTTTCCTCAAAGAAAACCCTAATGAAGAAAAAGCTATAAAGTCATATTTATACCTCCCTCCATTGGAGTGGCAAACTTGTAATAAGTCCAAAACCCACTCCCTCTCTAATCATGGCCGGCCTCCCTATTGTTAGTGGGTTAATTGCCCATTTTGTTTTAGTTGTCACACAACTTAAACCTTATGTGCCTTGTGGACCAAAACCCTTTTGTGTCCCGAAACCCAAAATTAACTTAAGGCCTAAAACGAACCTTTCGTTCTAGATTAATTAACTTTTAATTAATCCTTGCCACATACAATTAAACTATTTAATTGTCCTTACTCATCTTCATTATATCCTTCAATCATTACCTTACACGGTGTGCGATCCATTAGGTTCCTTTTAGCGAGGCAGTGGGCGATTGTTACTCTTAACGATCGATTGTGAATTGAAACATACTTTCAATTCTCCCTTAAATGATTATACATCTTTAGGGCTTCCACAAACCATGAGTGACACCTAGCAGTGTATCATGGCTACCCAAGCTAATCAGAAGAGGTGGAGAACCTATTCAGTTTAGGATTACAATGCAATACGGTCTTTCTCTAATACAATACTCTTGACCACATTGTTTGGTTTGATAGTTTATTCATGTCTACTATCCAATGTGATTCATATACTTATATGATTACCTTGAATGTGATTTGGAACGACTTCCTAAATCTCATTCATACTCTGGCCAAAGATTCTCAATCATATCATAGAGTATTCTCCCTCAAACAGTTTGAAGGTTAGAGATCCCTTGTTGCGCATTCACTTGCCTCCATGGCTAAGTGGCTTAACCCCAACTATGCCGTGGACACCCTCTGACGGAGTGACTTTGACATAGTCAAAGATCAAGGACCTAACCACAAGACAACTGTGATGCCTCAGGTCAAATGACTACTTTGCATTATCCCAACCATGAGTTCTCATATGACATGAATATGAGAACTCCTCGTTGATCGCGTTCAGTGGACTCATTCTCTATCGAGCACCTACATGCTTGTCTTGGTGTCATTCACACCAATGACTCGAGACCTGTCACTCTCCCTAAGAGAAGACATAGCATGTACTGATCTTAACGGACTGTCAATGCCCAATTGGCAATCCTATGATCAGGAACATTTAGGATATGTATACAAAAGAGAATGGTCTCATGAATCTAACTTCTTTAGATTACATTCTCCTAATAGCATATTCCTTGGACTTATCGTTTAAGCACATAACATTTATATGAGACAGCTTGAAACAATAATCTTTGCCCTTTATATTAAACTAGATTAGTTTAACATGTGAAATGTCCGTAAAGTATCATCATATAATTGGTTGTAGGGCACATTTTCAACAATCTCCCACTTGCACTAGAGCCAATCAGCTTGGTTATCAGTGATGATACCTCTTCTGAATTCATTTCAAAAATGGCTGAGTAGTAGGCCTAGACAATGGATATCTATATGTTATCCATAGAAGCAACCTTGAGAATAACGACGTCACCATTATACATGATTCTCAATCATGTGGTTTAGTCTCTCACTTGAGTTCGGATCTTGATGAGACCTTGATTCCCTGGCTTGAGCTATCGCCCCATTAGTGTCGTAGTGTCTGTACACTAGAGACACTTTCTGGTTGGAACCGAATAGAGAGTTCATAAATGAACTTTCCCATCCAAACAACATTGCTGTAAACTTCTATATGGCGATATATTTTGCATCCATGATGGAACACACTAAAGTCATTACTTGTAATGTTTCCACCCAAATATCCCTTTAGTCATAATAAAGAGATATCCTATTATCTCTTCATTCATAATGAAGAAACATCCAATGATGGATACGATATTAGATTCATAATCTAATACATTTACGCTTCCATTGCGTCACTTTAATTCTTCCTCATTCTTGAGGAATCTATCCTTTAGTATTTCTTAAATGCTTAAGGACTCACTTGACAGTTGCCATGGTTCTGATCCTGTGCTTGCACTAATATCAACTTGTACCGTTCTAGGTACAGCTCATATCTGTGTTTCTCATACAATATGAAATACATAAATCGCCTTTATGCGTATGCATAAAGGATTCCAGTTACGCATTATGTTTCTTTGGGAGTCAAAGGGTACGTCCCCTTTGAGAAGAGCAACTTCCTAGTCTCACTAGAGTTGTCCTTCTTATTGAAGTTTATCATCATATGAGAAACTTCCTAGCATCTTTCGTTGATCATTAGGTCTCGATATAATCCAATTATATCTTGAAATCGATCATTATAGATTTCCATCCTATGTATATAGACTATGTCTCCCATATACATTCTATTATTATAGAACGTTTAAAGTCATAACTTTAACGAAGAAGAATTCCTTTCATTTCCAAAATTAATATATCAAATATATGTTCAAATTTAGGAATATGATTAACTCCCACTAATCTTTTGTAAACCTAGTAAACAAAAGATTTATTTACATCTTTATGAGAAATCAAACGATTTGATTTTTCTCTCATAAGATGCTTATAGCTCCCACTAGCTTGCTAAGATTCATGATGGATGGATCTCTACAACTTACAGGTCTTGTGATTCTTAGTTTTAGACATATATTATCAAGACTATCTTGATAATGGTTTCAGAAATCCATATTATGTCTAAACATTGAATCACCGTTTAGTTGTACCTAGCAATCTTCGAATTAATAGAAACCAAGACTACGTCAAAGATGGTTTCTTCCAAGTCAACCAATCTCGTTGATTGTAGTCACCTTAAGCTACCAATTAGCTATGAAGGTTTCATTATTTCGGGTCAAATGGTATTATACCATTTCCTTGAGTATATGTCATATATACACTCATTGTAGTCATAAGGATTTTTCATTCTTATTTCTTTCGAATTAAGAGGTGTAACTCCATGACATAGTCATAAAGTTCAAACCATTCAACTAAGACGGTTTATAAATCCTTCTCGACTACCTTGGAGCTAGTGGTGTGGGAACTAGGTTGTTATATTTGTTGATTATCATCTTGTTTTTCAAAGAACCCATTCTTTGAATTCTATCTTTCGTTCATTTGCTTTATCTTAGGCAAATCCTAGTGTAGGATTCCAATGAACTACCCAACAAACAACATTTGTTAGTTGGTTCATAGAAGTGATATCCAAAAGTTAATTTAAGGATATCCCACAAGATTGTTCTATAACAAATATTGCTAATTAGCACATAACCTCAAGTCTTAACACGATTAAGACTTGTCTTTCTTTCCAACTACATCATATGGAGTTATGAAGCGTTTTGGAAGATTTTCTAATTGACAATCATATTGACTTAGAAATATATATCCTATATATGGGTAATTGATAACATCCAAGGAACTAAATCTTATTCGAGTTCGTTCTTCTCCCAATGGAGAAATACATTATCTTATGATGCTACATTCCTTGATATCTTTCAAGGAAACTCATCTAAAGTGTTAGTTTTCCTTGGATCAAATCTAAGGAGTAAAAACTTTAGACGTCTTACTCATCAACTTACATTCTTGAATTCTTTGAAACCTTTTGCAAAGTATTCGAACTTGTGTTTATTCAAAATAAACAATAGTCCAACCGAGAGCTATCTTCGGTGAATGTCATACAACATGAGTAGTATTATGTTGTGGACATGTGCCACTAACATGTAAGTGAATTAACCTCAATGACTTTGTGATTCTTTCTTCTTTCCAAAAAGAATAAAGATTTGAACATTTCACCTCTATACAATTTTAACAAGAAGGCATCGGATCCGGATCTAACGATCCATAGCATCCATTTATGACCAACTCGTAATTTATGTTTTAGAGGTGTCACAACTTAGTGGGATTAGTCACTTCCTTGCAACCTTTTGGGTTTTAAGCATCGTTATATTCTAAACAGTTAACACTACCACATTATCTCTATTATAGAGACAATCAATCAGATTACAATAATCCAATCTTTCATAAAGAACAATTGTTTTGTCAAACAAAACATTCATCCATCTCCTAACATTTTAGTGACGGAATTATGTTCCTTATTCAAATTGGAATGTAAAGACAATCTTTGTTTTTCCAATTTCTTTGGTAGTTCATATGAGGAAGTAAGTACTATCTGCTTTCGCAGAGATCATTATTTGATTCACGTTCCGAATGTGAAGTACTTTCTCTTCTCTCATTAATCTTCTACTTCTTGTTAGCAACACTTTTACAACGATTGTAAAACATAGTTACTAATATGGAATCAAACATTCAAGTAGAAGAACCAACTATTTTGAACTTATTCAAGAACATTTTACAACACCTTCGAAAAGTGTGTTCTTGACATTTTGCAAGACATTTCTTGCAAATACCCCTTCCAATGTCCATCCTTTCATAAAGAAAGTTTGTTCCCTTGGAGTTTTTAGCTTTCTTCATTTGACTTCTCAATTGACTACAATAGTCACGGTCCCTAAACTCCCACTATCTCTCTTGAAACTTATTTCAATCGTGTTATACACATCAAACGATTTGGAGAGCGTGCGGTTATTGTTCACTATATAGTTTACAATAAACTTAGTGAACCATTTGGATAGGGACACAAAAGTGAAGTCCTTGCCTAGTTTCCGTCTCTAGAAGTGGTTTAACACTTCAACACTCAATGATTCAAAATCATCATAAGTCCATGTTGATGGACTATTTTTGTCAACCAACCATTATGTTCTAAACATAAATACAAACTATTAAGAGTTGTTCAAGGCAACTCTCATTTCTTCATACAACAATTTGTAAGTGACATTTCATGGCACATAAAGTGTCCATGCCCTTGTGCTTACTTCTCAAGTTCTTTGTTCATGTAACAAAGAAACAAGCACTAGTGTTTGCGTTAACTAAGGGTTGTTCAAAGCAACTCTTATTTCTTCATACAACAATTTGTAATTGAAGAATTATGACACTAATAGTGTTGTCCTCTTTATGATAGACTTTTCTAACATATTCTTCCAATGATACATTATCAATAGAAAGATTGCGAGGATGAGACTACTTAGGTACAAATACAATCCATTCAAGACATTCTATGGGATTGCGGTACCAAGTCCGGAAACTAAAGCCTTCGGCTTTTCTTTGTCAAGTATTGGATAGCGTTTGCAAATATATCGGTAAATAAATACATAACGAATATAAATTGATTGATTTTAAGCTATTTGATCCGGGTCTTTAAATCAAATAGCACCACCCACTATTTTCGGCAAATTCCATATCCCTCATCGGAATTCGAGAGTTTTGGAGAAAACTCTTAGTAGGGTATGGGAGGCTCACTATTACCATGCCCACCTCACAATGATATGATGTTGGCTAGCATCAATAATAATGAGAGAGTACGCTTACTCATTTGCATCTCTTGCAAGTACCCATCTTATTTGGCCTCTAGAGAATAAAGCCTCACAATGATATGATGTTGGCTCCATTGCACTTAGTTAAGTCATTCCCACCATGCAAGTTAGGGTAGGGGTTCAAGAACAACCTCACAATGATATGATGTTGATCATTCTCGTTGCCTACCTTCACAACATCATGTATGCATATAGAACTCCTCTTGAGTGTAAGCACGCACTTTGTACTCCCCCATGATAGGGTGAAGTCGGTGTACGAGTCACAAACGATTGGAGCCTACCACGGTGGAAGGCCACGAAAGAGTGTTCAAAGCACTCTCACGCTTGTCAACTTAATAATGGTTTGGTTGAGGGTTTTAGGTCTCATCACATATAAGCATGCATTTTAATCACATTAAAACTATTTGGTCCTATTACAACTATTGGTCCATGTGATTGATTTAGTTGTATATAATACTCCCACTATGCTTGTAAAACGTTTTTAAAGCAAGAGTATATGTTACTACTAACATAAATTTTGCATTCATTGATGGACTATATAGTTGCCTTAGGGCCTTAGGATGACTATGAACCTTTGATTGGATCCAACACGAGCCTAGTGCTGGATCTCGGTCTAGGGATGGTGATTGATTTTAGTTACGCGTTTAATCACATTAAGGCGTGTTTTCTTATTGGGCGTTGGACCCTCTACTCCAATTTCATGCATATCAAATAAAACAATAAAAAGAGTACTTTAAAGTAAAGAAGAGCTTATGCTCTTTTACAACATTTGATCAAAACAAATTACTTTAAAGCAAAGAAGAGCTTATGCTCTTTTACAACATTTGATCATATCAAATTACAACCAAAATCTAATCTACACATTCCCATGGTTCAAACAAATTTGAGACGGCCTTTCACATAGCTCAATTATCGTAGGCTTAGGTTCATAATCACCATTTCTTTAATTAATTAACGCTTTAACTAATTAAACTTGAATGCAACATTGTCATTTGGTTTTTGTATCCATAGAATTGATTTAATAGGAGCTAAATGAAATGAAAATCCAATTCTCATTTAAAGAGACAAAACCATTTTGTTCTCAACCTAATTTGGGCCAAAAAGCAATAACCTCAACCATTGGGCTATATTGCAAAACACAAACTTTTGAGGTCACTTTGTAAAAACACAAAAGTCCACTACTTCATGTAATTACAACTAGAACCCAAAAATTTCAACAAATACAAAAACTTCATTAAAGGAGCAAAACAATTTGTCCTTTAGTGTTTTTGGGCCTTTATGTAAAAACGTAAACTTTCGGGTCAAAGTGCAAATACACAAAAGTATCAAAACTTTATGTAATTGCATAAAAGCCCCAAAAGTACTCCCATTGAGGGAGTGGCCGGCCAAGGTAGTGTGAGAGAAGTCTCAAAACTTTTTGAAAAGTTTTCAACAAAGTGAAAGGTGATGGGTTGGTTTGAAAAAGTAAATTCCATGAAACATGGTTCCATGAATCATGGGAAAGTAAAGTTGATTGGTATGGATGTGTAAGAAAAGTCCATACCTTGTGATGATTAAAAAGCATACCATCCTTTCATAAACAAAACTTTATGTCAACAACCAAAAACTTTTAATCAAAATACCCAACCTTTTTGTTCTTGCCAAGAACATAACAAGAACAATGAAGAACATCCATGAAAACCCATAAGAGTTCCATGAACATTTTTCACCCAAAGACATCCCAAAAACTCTCAAACTTAATGGAAATAACATATTACCATACTAGGGTACTTAGGGGTTCCTAATGTCACTTTAAAACATTTTTAACAAGACAAACAGGAACCCAAAAATCCACCCTTTGGATTTGGCCGAATTTCCCAAAAAAAACATGGCACCAAATTTTAGCTCCAAAATTCATGCTCATATGAACTACATCTACAACATTTGAGATGGCAAATTTTCTAGCAAAATTTACATTCAAAGAAGCAAGAATAAAGCTTGTAACAATTACAACATTTAAATCAAAGACTATGAACTACAAAACCCAAAAGGATTCACCAACTACTAGACCTAGGCTCTTGATACCACTTGAAGGAAAATTTGTGAAAAACATGTTCATTTGAGCAACATCTATGGCATGCAATTAACAATTAAAGGCGGAATCATGCTTGTATGCACTCAAAACAAAACATTACCCATGAAATTCAAAGCCTAGTAGAAATGGTGAACCAAGACTCAACTCAAGATCTAAGAAAAAGAGTTGAGATTTCTTTATACCTTTGAAGTACCTCTTTGCTTAGCAAAGGTTAATCACCCATGTGAGGGCCTTCTTCCTTTGTCACCTTGCTCCTTGGCTCCATGCATGAAGGTGGAAGAACTTTGCTTCTTGGATCCATGCCTTCTTGGATGTGGATGGAAGAATAGGTTTCTCCAAAAGTCACCAAAGTTGGAGACCTCTAAGTTTCGACACCAAGGATGGTTGAGGAAGAAGATGAGTGGCCATGGAGGAGTTAGATGCTAGTAAACTCCCCCATGGTGGCCGGCCTTCCTAGAGAGAAAGAGAGAGCCAAAAACTCTCATCTTTCCTCAAAGAAAACCCTAATGAAGAAAAAACTATAAAGTCATATTTATACCTCCCTTCATTGGAGTGGCAAACTTGTAATAAGTCCAAAACCCACTCCCTCTCTAATCATGGCCGGCCTCCCTATTGTTAGTGGGTTAATTGCCCATTTTGTTTTAGTTGTCACACAACTTAAACCTTATGTGCCTTGTGGACCAAAACCCTTTTGTGTCCCGAAACCCAAAATTAACTTAAGGCCTAAAACGAACCTTTCGTTCTAGATTAATTAACTTTTAATTAATCCTTGCCACATACAATTAAACTATTTAATTGTCCTTACTCATCTTCATTATATCCTTCAATCATTACCTTACACGGTGTGCGATCCATTAGGTTCCTTTTAGCGAGGCAGTGGGCGATTGTTACTCTTAACGATCGATTGTGAATTGAAACATACTTTCAATTCTCCCTTAAATGATTATACATCTTTAGGGCTTCCACAAACCATGAGTGACACCTAGCAGTGTATCATGGCTATCCAAGCTAATCAGAAGAGGTGGAGAACCTATTCAGTTTAGGATTACAATGCAATACGGTCTTTCTCTAATACAATACTCTTGACCACATTGTTTGGTTTGATAGTTTATTCATGTCTACTATCCAATGTGATTCATATACTTATATGATTACCTTGAATGTGATTTGGAACGACTTCCTAAATCTCATTCATACTCTGGCCAGAGATTCTCAATCATATCATAGAGTATTCTCCCTCAAACAGTTTGAAGGTTAGAGATCCCTTGTTGCGCATTCACTTGCCTCCATGGCTAAGTGGCTTAACCCCAACTATGCCGTGGACACCCTCTGACGGAGTGACTTTGACATAGTCAAAGATCAAGGACCTAACCACAAGACAACTGTGATGCCTCAGGTCAAATGACTACTTTGCATTATCCCAACCATGAGTTCTCATATGACATGAATATGAGAACTCCTCGTTGATCGCGTTCAGTGGACTCATTCTCTATCGAGCACCTACATGCTTGTCTTGGTGTCATTCACACCAATGACTCGAGACCTATCACTCTCCCTAAGGGAAGACATAGCACGTACTGATCTTAACGGACTGTCAATGCCCAATTGGCAATCCTATGATCAGGAACATTTAGGATATGTATACAAAAGAGAATGGTCTCATGAATCTAACTTCTTTAGATTACATTCTCCTAATAGCATATTCCTTGGACTTATCGTTTAAGCACATAACATTTATATGAGACAGCTTGAAACAATAATCTTTGCCCTTTATATTAAACTAGATTAGTTTAACATGTGAAATGTCCATAAAGTATCATCATATGATTGGTTGTAGGGCACATTTCCAACATTGAGACCCTTAATCAAAAATCAACCGTCGATCTTTGATCGACGGTAGGGTCCATAGCCCTACGTACTCGATCAAGAATAGTATAGGACTATCCATACCCTTGTTCTTAAAGAATAGTGATGCATGACTCGTTGGAAATTCCTTTTGATCTACAATATGCAAAAAAACAAGTGTGGGGGAAGATTTGTCCTTTTGAATCTATGAAGTAGTATGTTTTGTGTGCAAAAGAAAGAAAAAGAAAGAAAAAAATGTGAAAAAAATGAAAAAAAGAAAGAAAAGACACGAAAAAAAGAAGAAGAAAAGAGGTTGAAAAGAAGTGAGAATGAGCTCACAAATGTTGGTTGTTGAAGAAGGGTCCAAAAATTTGAATCTGACCCTAAAAGTTGTATGAATCTCCCGTTTGTGTTTAAAGTGGGTGCTGTAATCAAAAGTGAATTCTAAGTGTTGATTTCATTACTTTGCTTACTATCACTTTAAGAACCTTTGTTTATCTTTAACCTTTCTTTGTTAGCCACTACCTTATCACCGTTACAACCCTTAGACTTCTATCTTGATTGTTATGTTATTCAATATGTGGAGTTTGAAATTGGTACGAGCACATGGAATCCCTGGTTCTCGCTTCTAAGTAGTGGCATTCCGTTCATGAGATCATATACATGTTTGTATTAATAATTCCAAAAAGTGCCTTCTTTGTTATAACATTTGTGAGTGCTAGTCTACATGTTTACATCAATCTTCTCACATATACTCGGTATAGGAGTGTAGTCAGAAAATCTATGTAAAATAGAGAGTATATTCGGTGAGGAATTGAGTGAATTCTCTAAGGCATGTTACTACATTTAAAATGTTGTTTTAATTGATTAAATGCAAGCTAGTGAGTGGTTACTGCGGTTAAGTATAAGCTCGAGGGTAAGGATGGCTAAAATCTATGTGAGTAGTGATTTTGAACATGTCATGTTTCATTGGAAATCCATGAGGCAATTGTTGGAAGGTTTATGGGTGTTTTGTTTTCTTTGTTTTGCTAGGGGACTAGCAAAAGCTAAGTGTGGGGGAATTTGATAGGAGCATATTTATGCAACTTTGTTAGCTTATTTCTTTGCATTTACTTAGTTAGTTTCTAATTATTATAGTGATTTATGCTATTTTCGTGTGTTTGTAGGTCTAATTGGCAAGGGTGACAAAAAAATGACAATTTGGAGCAGTTTTGGACTTGGATTGGATAGCATGCTTGGAGAGCAAGTTGGATGGACGTTTTTTGTGTTCAAAAGAGTGCTAGAAATGTGCAAAATCTGGAAGAATTAAGATTGAGGCTTGGAAGACAAGGAATCAGAAATTAAAGGGAAACCTTATCCAATATTATCTTATCCAACCTTATCCTTAACAAACCTTATCTTATCCTATCCTATCCTAATCCTACCTTACCTTATCTCCAGCTGCAAGGGGGATTCCTTATCACAGTTAAACACATCCTATCTGATTCAAGGAGTCCTAAAATAATGCAAACAACTCAATCCTTTTCCTCCACAAAGTATGTCGTGCCCTCTGCCTATAAATTCACATTGTTGCCGCAACTTTTAGGGGGAGAAAATATAGAGAGAAAAAAATATAAAGAAAAAACAGAAGTGTGCCACAGCTTTAGAGGGAGAGGAGGAACCAAATCTGCCATCTAGAGGAGGAGCCGAATCTGCCATTGCTGGAGTTTCTCAGAGTTCTTTCTATCCTTACTTGAATTCAATGTTTAATTTAGATTGTTTTTATTTAGTTATGACGAACATGTGTAACTAAGTTTCTTTTTAGTTACAGGTGAATTCGAAGCCATGATCATATGTTTCATATGAATTGATTACATCCAATTATTGTTTCATAAAACATGAATGTGATTTACTTATCTGTTTTATAGAGAACTTATTCTTGTATGTTTATTAAGGGTGCACACTTAGTTTGCATGCAGGGATTTGATGCTAGAATATAAGGGAATTTCACCTAATCGTTATGAACTTATATTTACAAGTAGTAAAAGTCACTAGTCATGATTGAGTTAAGTAAATTCTTGGCAGGAGTATCATGCTTTTCATAGTTACGAATGTCTTGCCAATGCTTATGATTTTCACAGAACTTAATGATCTTTGAGATCTCTATCATGCTTTTCATAGTTAGGGAACTTGAGAAGAATAATTTGGTTGCATTGCTGAGTCTAATCCAATGAACTTAGGAAAATCTGAGAGTTAATTTATGCAGTTCACAATTAATTTGGGGCATTGTCATTCATGGTTTATAGGAAGAATAACTGGAAATCGATTTGTATGCATATGTTTCGTGTGTGGAGAAGAATCCTCTAGCTAGCCTTTCACCCAATTTTCGTACCAACTTAATTAGTTTGCTGCTCTTTACTTTTGTTTTGTCAAAATTCGTCCAAAAAACCCCCTTAGTTCTTATTTGTGTTAATTTAGTCTAGTTTTTAGTTTTAAGTCTAATTTGTGTTGATTAGCATCCCTTCTAATCCCCGGCCTAGAACGATCCCTACTTGCTCATACTACAATTGTCTAAAAATGGTTTAATTTGTGTGTTAGTTTCTACCACATCAAATTTTGGAGCCGTTGCCGGGGATTAGTAAAATTGCTAATCACTTTGTTTTTTTTTGTTTTTTTATATTTTACTTTTGATATTTGATTTAGTTTTATTTCTTTGATTTTAGGTACTAGAGAAGCAAGACATGGCAATTGCTAATCTTCAAGCTCAAATGGCGAATCTTACTTCTCTTATGTCGCAGTATATCGAAAGGTCCACAATGCAAAGTGTCCCTACATTTGGTGTGTCCTCTAGGCAAGGATATCAAACTAATCAACATCCTCAATTAATTGAGAATGGAGGTTGGGATGGTGTCAATGCATGGGGTTATCAAGGCTATAATCAATCAAGGAACAACTTGTTTTCCAACACTTACAATTCATGTTGGAGAGATCATTCAAATTTTCAGTGGAGGGAACCTCAACAAGTTCAACAATAAGGATATTGGTAGCCATCTGAGGAGTTCTATTCAAGACCTATGCAGCCACCACAGCCACCCCCACAACAATTCCAACCAAATTCAAGTATGTCAATGGATCATGATAAAATTCTTCAAACACTAACTTCTTTGACACAGGGTTTACAAAACCAAGCTAAGGAGATGAGCGAATTGAAAAATCAACTTGGACAGATCGCAGAATTCATGGGACAAATTAAAGAACAAAGCGAACTCTCTAACTCAACTATTGTAAATTCAACTAGAGATTTTGAAATCGCTGAAGCTATCACCTTGGGAAGTGGTATGGAGGCTGGAGCTAAACCAAAGATGTCCAAACAAAGCCAAAAAGAGAACAAACAGTTGTTGCTTGAAGAAGAGGAGGAAGACAAGGCCACGACAAGCTTAGAAGAAGCTTTGCCGCAACACCCAATCATCTCTAATCCTAGTGCCGCAGCTACCCTAGCTCCACCACCATCCAATTCTAGTAAGGTTGTTCCAAATTCAATTGGTTCTAACCTTATTCCACCAAATGTACCTTTTCCTCACAGGTTTATGCAATCCAAGGAAGAAGAGAGTGAGAAAGGCATCTTCGAAACCTTTCCAAAGGTGCAAAGTGATATCCTGATTCTTGGTACAATAAATCAAGTTCCAGAATATGTTGAATTTTTCAAAGAGCTTTGTACAACAAGAAGAATGATTCAAGAGAAAGAAGTGGCTGTGGAACATCTAGAATTCATCAAAGAGGATGTTTTTGAGACAACCATCACCAAAGAAGTTGGATTTTATGACACGGGATAAGCCACTGCCTTCACACCAAATCTGGCCGAGTGCAACATTCCTGAAACTTTCGAAGTGGTGTTTGTCCTTGAGTTCTTGTCCCAACACACAGGTAAGCCACCTCCTCAAATTTCAATTTCGTTTTCTACTAACATGTTGTTGATTTCAATGATTCAGGCACCCACTATAGACTTTAAACCATTACCTGATCATTTCAAGTATCACCTTCCATTCAAAGATCAATTCCATGCCGTTGGCCCTAGTGAAGCTAAAATGGAGGTATCGTCTGGCTGGAAGACGTTAAAGCAGCGCTTCTTGGGAGGCAACCCATGTACTCGAATAAAGAGACGATGGAATCTTTGGCTCCTACTACCGGATTTGCGTTCTTTTACCCTTCTCTTTATTGTTTTTACTTTGCCATGATTTTCTTGTTTGCTAGTTGTTTTTTGCTCCTTTCTTGATTGAGTATATTTTTGAAACATTGAGGACAATGTTTGGTTCAAGTGTGGGGGGGGGGGGGGGGGGTAAACAGATTGCTTTTCATGACTTATCTTTGAATTACATCACCTATCACTTCTAATGTTGTTACTCACTGTTTTTAAGTGTTTTATTGTGTTTTGAAGAAAAAAATCAAAAATTTTGAAAAAGAAAGAAAAAGATGTGAAAAAAAAAAGAAAAAAAGAAGAAGAAAAGAGGTTGAAAAGAAGTGAGAATGAGCTCACAAGTGTTGGTTGTTGAAGAAGGGTCCAAAAATGTGAATCTGACCCAAAAAGTTGTATGAATCTCCCGTTTGTGTTTAAAGTGGGTGCTGCAATCAAAAGTGAATTCTAAGTGTTGATTTCATTACTTTGCTTACACTCACATATGTTATAACAAAGAAGGCACTTTTTGGAATTATTAATACAAACATGTATATGATCTTATGAACGGAATGCCACTACTTAGAAGCGAGAACCAGGGATTCCATGTGCTCGTACCAATTTCAAACTCCACATATTGAATAACATAACAATCAAGATAAAAGTCTAAGGGTTGTAACGGGGCTAAGGTAGCGGCTAACAAAGAAAGGTTAAAGATAAACAAAGGTTCTTAATGTGATAGTAAGTCTACATGTTTACATCAATCTTCTCACATATACTCGGTATATGGAGTGTAGTCAGAAAATCTGTGTGAAAATAGAGAGTATATCCAGTGAGGAATTGAGTGAATTCTCTAAGGCATGTTACTACATTTAAAATGTTGTTTTAATTGATTAAATGCAAGCTAGTGAGTGGTTACTGCGGTTAAGTATAAGCTCGAGGGTAAGGATGGCTAAAATCTATGTGAGTAGTGATTTTGAACATGTCATGTTTCATTGGAAATCCATGAGGCAATTGTTGGAAGGTTTATGTGTGTTTTGTTTTCTTTGTTTTGCTCGGGGACTAGCAAAAGCTAAGTGTGGGGGAATTTGATAGGAGCATATTTATGCAACTTTGTTACCTTATTTCTTTGCATTTACTTAGTTAGTTTCTAATTATTATAGTGATTTAAGTTGTTTTCGTGTGTTTGTAGGTCTAATTGGCAAAAGTGACAAAAAATGGCAATTTGGAGCAATTTGGAGCAGTTTTGGACTTGGATTGGATAGCATGCGTGGAGAGCAAGTTGGATGGACCTTTTTGGTGTTCAAAAGAGTGCTAGAAATGTGCAAAATCTGGAAGAATTAAGATTGAGGCTTGGAAGACAAGGAATCAGAAATTAAAGGGAAACCTTATCCAATCTTATCTTATCCAACCTTATCCTTAACAAACCTTATCTTATCCTATCCTATCCTAATCCTATCTTACCTTATCTCCAGCTGCAAGGGGGATTCCTTATCACAGTTAAACACATCCTATCTTATTCAAGGAGTCCTAAAATAATGCAAACAACTTAATCCTTTTCCTCCACAAAGTATGCCGTGCCCCTTGCCTATAAATTCACATTGTTGCCGCAACTTTTAGGGGGAGAAAATATAGAGAGAAAAAAATATAGAGAAAAAACAGAAGTGTGACGCAACTTTGGAGGGAGAGGAGAAGCCAAATCTGCCATTGCTGGAGTTTCTCAGAGTTCTTTATGTCCTTACTTGATTTCAATGTTTAATTTAGATTGTTTTTATTTAGTTATGACGAACATGTGTAACTAAGTTTCTTTTTAGTTACAGGTGAATTCGAAGCCATGATCATATGTTTCATATGAATTGATTACATCCAGTTATTGTTTCATAAAACATGAATGTGATTTACTTATCTGTTTTATAGAGAACTTATTCTTGTATATTTATTAAGGGTGCACACTTAGTTTGCATGCAGGGATTTGATGCTAGAATATAAGGGAATTTCACCTAATCGTTATGAACTTATATTTACAAGTAGTAAAAGTCACTAGTCATGATTGAGTTAAGTAAATTCTTGGCAGGAGTATCATGCTTTTCATAGTTACGAATTCCTTGTCAATGCTTATGATTTTCACAGAACTTAATGATCTTTGAGATCTCTATCATGCTTTTCATAGTTAGGGAACTTGAGAAGAATAATTTGGTTGCGTCGCTGAGTCCAATCCAATGAACTTAGGAAAATCTGAGAGTTAATTTGTGCAGTTCACAATTAATTTGGGGCATTGTCATTCATGGTTTATAGGAAGAATAACTGGAAATCAATTTGTATGCATATGTTTCGTGTGTGGAGAAGAATCCTCTAGCTAGCCTTTCACCCAATTTTCGTACCAACTTAATTAGTTTGCTGCTCTTTACTTTTGTTTTGTCAAAATTCGTCCAAAAAACCCCCTTAGTTCTTATTTGTGTTAGTTTAGTCTAGTTTTCAGTTTTTAAGTCTACTTTGTGTTGATTAGCATCCCTTCTAATCCCCGGCCTAGAACGATCCCTACTTGCTCATACTACAATTGTCTAAAAAGGGTTTAATTTGTGTGTTAGTTTCTACCACATCAATTCTTACTCTTCAACTTAATGTCATAGATTAATTGTTTAATTTATTCTCTTACATTATTATTTGATTCCTTGAAGTATTTTTACCTTTATTTTTTTCCTAATCTCTTTGAATGTGATTCTACGCGTATACAGAGCCTTTATTTTATCACGCATTTTACACCCAACTTAATTATATTCCAATACCTTTTATTTGTAATTGTATGTTGTATTTTATTTTTAGGATGCCATATGAGAAAGAAAACAACTACCACAACACATCTTAAGGGGCGCATAGCACTCGTGATTAAAAAAGACCTCTCGCATGCGCGTGAGCGCGTGCGGAGATGCTAGTATATATAGAAGAAGAAAATATAACAATAGTAAATAATATTAAAAATAATCCAGGCAAAGAAATATTGCATACCAAGGAATTGAAAGAAAGCAGGATAAGGAGGGAAATCGAGATAGTTTACCTTAATTCATCAAAAGCTGCGAACTGCAAGAAAAATAATAATTAATAACTGGTTCTTGTTAGCACATGAATAAGAATGCAGAGATTATAAATAATTAGATAGAATCTCACACAGAAAGGATAAAAAAACAAAGATTTAAAGCCAGAGAGATTTAGTGAAATCGTTACTATTTGTAATCCTGTCATACAGTTAAAAATTACAAATATAAAAAAATTGCTAATATGCAGACCAATGAAGTGAAACACCTCTTTCTTATGGATCTGCAACATTTGAAGTAAAGGGAGAATTAAAATTACCATCTTTTGATCCCTCATCAAAACCAAATCCTTACCAAATGGCCAGAACCTTCACGCTATCACCTTCACCGCCACTTTCTACGTATTGCGGTAAAATGCCCCAAGCGCAGTAGATTTTTTATGGGATTTTGCAGAAAATTTTGTTCCTGTGGCATTTCATGATCAGGGGATATGCCTGCAATGGATGTTCGTTCAAGTCACTGGTTTTGTACCGTGAAATACTTAGTTTTGGACAGTAAGCGACAATTTTACGTACCCCTTTGTTCTCAAGGCGTGCAGTGAGATGTTGGTTGTAGAAATTGAGAGGAAGGTTTTAGTTCATCGTAAGTTATTTGCAAACCGAGTTGTTCCGTCGCAGAGATTATTCAACTTGAGTCGGAGTCGCATGCTCAACTCCACCAAATAAGGTTGTTGATGCTCCGAAAATTGGGGTTTCACTACCCATTGCAGCATGCGTTTGATCTCACCTCGATTGCTGCCATTTCAGAGTCATGTCTGAATCCAACGATGGATTCCTTCTAGACTTTTCCTCTATATTTTTAGCTGTAATTTAGACTTCAAATTCATTCTTGATAAGACATGATGGAGAAAGAAATCAACACCAAAAAGAGCAAGAGAATAGAAGAATAGAAGAAAATAAAGAAAAATACTTGAGAGACTAAGACGATTGAGTTTTTGCATGGTGGATGGTGGAAGAAAGAGAGAAACCGAATGCAACTGCTCATAGCAGTTTCAAACCAAACCACGTTCATCTTCTCTCATGTGTAGTACTACTGGTTTTACCATTTTATCCTCAATTTCTAAACTTTTTTGGATTTTGAATTTGAAGGAAACAAAGGGCAATATTGGGTTTATTGTATACATACATACATACATACATACATTCAACCAACCCCTAAAAGGTCTTCTAAACTCTTCCCAAGCCATCAAGTTAATATGGGGTGGGTGTATTCAATTAAGATTTGAGAAATTTTAATAGGTTTATAAATTCATAGTTTTTTATGGAGTTTAATTGTTTTATAGAGATTCAATATAAAATTTTGAGTGCACACCTCAAATTCTTAGGAGAAGAAGTGAGATTTGATAATACTTAAAATACACTACAAAATCTCTCTAATTCTCTCGAGTTCCCCAACTTTTTAAAATATATTTTTATTTGAATATACCTGAAATATTATAAACTCTTTTTTAAATTTTGATTGGATACATCTAGACTTTTAGAAAATCACTTAAAATCTTGATTGAATATTCTCTCAAAATCTAAATTGAATACACCCCTAATGTCTTTGTTGGATTACAAATCCAATTTTCTCTCAATTAATCAACTGTGTATATATCAATGGTGTCGAATTATGAAACCTACCTACCTCGAAAGTTTTACAATCTGTTGTTGATATTTCATTATTTCTTCCTGAGTTATCAAGTTAAGGATTCTTTTTAATTATGAATGTTATTTATTTTCGATTAAATTCGTTGGGAACTAAAACACGAAGAGAAGCCACTTAGTATTACGGTTGAGTGATATTCATTTTTATTTGTAAGTGAGAGATTTTATGTTCTATTCTCGCTAAAAGTGAATTTGGACCACATTATTGCTAGCTCATTATGAGACTTAGCCTCACAATAAGCTAGCAATAATGTCGTTCAAATTCACCTTACGCAATAATCGAACTTAAGACATATCACTAAATCGTAGTGCTAAGTGGCGAAGAGAAATAAGTTTTAGACAAGATAAATTTTTTATTTTTTTAAAGATGTGGAAAAAAATATGCAACTTTATCATCGAATGATAAGATTCTTCACTTCAACTTCTTACAGAAGTTTACATAAATACAAAGGAGAGTTGGAGACGGCCGGCACCAATAATATCAATATATCAATATATACACACTCATACGCGCCAAAATTAAAAACCCCTCGAGACGTGGACGAGCAAAGGCAAAGGCACCAAAAATCTGCAAAAATAAAAAAAGAGCAAGAAAGAAAGAAAAAAAATTAACGATCACCGTCACCGTCACCGTCGTCGTCTTCGTCCTGGCGTTCTTACACCTCATCAAAAACAATCATCTTCTGAAAATTCATGAGGGTTCGACCTCGACCTATCAGCCGCCCCAATTCCAAACGCGCCGTTTCACCCTCCTTAATTCCCATCTCCAAACCCTAATTCTACAAATTTCCAACTCAATTCCAAATTTCTCCGCCGTCGTCGTAGTCCGCGGCCATGTTTCCGTGGAACATCGCGAAGTCAGCGGAGGCGATGTTCTCGCGGTGGGCCGTGAAGAGAGTATGCAAGTTCCTGTTGAAGAAGAAGTTGGGGCAATTCATATTGGGCGACATCGACGCGGACCAGCTCGATGTCCAGCTCTCCGAGGGCACCATTCAGCTCAACGGCCTCGCCCTTAACGTTGATTTTCTTAATCAGAAGGTACGCACCCGCGCTTTTCTGTGTTTCGTTTTGGTATTAGCTCGTGTTTGGGTACCAAGAAAGTAAAAGTAAAATAAAACTATGTTACTCTCGTTTTTCTTTCTAAACATGTGAATTTTGCCTGACCTGAGGTAGCTGAAGTTTGAAACCCGAATTCGGAGTAGTCTCGGTTTGATAATTGTTTAGGGATTTTGTGAATTTTAAATTACTTCCACACAAAGCTATAGTTTTGAATGGTAACTGTTATTAGCACTCCAAAAATCTCAATCTACACTCCTTACAATTGTATTTTTCTTTCTAAATATAGAAAGTTTGGAGTGCAAAACGAGAATTTTGGAGTGCCAATAACAGTTCCGTTTTGAAATATGCAGAATTGATGTTTATAATGATAAGAATATGGATACTGCTTTTTTAACTGGAGTAACTTGCATGTTATGTTTTGCTGGGGTTTAGAGAGCTATTGTACTTTTGTTAACTGCGTCTTAAGTTTGATGTTTACATGCAATTGTTAGAGTTTAATTGTTGTCTTTGGTAACTCTTTTCTTTCCCCACAGTTCGGTGCAGCAGCATCCGTGATAATAAAAGAAGGATCTATTGGCTCCCTGTTAGTTAGAATGCCTTGGAAGGGCAAAGGTTGCGAGGTTGAAGTGGATGAACTTGAGCTGGTGTTAATTCCATGCGCAGAGTATAACTCACCAGCTAGTGCCGAAAGTTGTAACATCGACGAGGATGGCAACCCAGGGAAGTTAGATGGTCACATGGCAGACGATGGTGCAAAATCTGCTTCCAGGGATGTGCATGAAGGTGTTAAAACAATTGCAAAGATGGTAAAGTGGTTTCTCACGAGCTTCCACATAACCATAAAAAGGTTAATTGTTGCATTTGATCCTTGTTTAGAGAAGGATGGAAAGACATTAGGGTGTTCCTCAACCTTGGTGCTCCGAATTTTAGAAACAGAATATGGAACATGTGTTTCTGAAGATGCTAGTCAAAATTCTGATGCAAGATTTGACAACTTCCTTGGGATTAGTCAATTGACCAACTTTGTCAAGTTTCAAGGAGCATCACTTGAACTGCTTCAAATGGACGATGGTGATAATCAAACGTGCATTCCGTGCCAGTCAGAAAAAACATTTGATGAATTCTTTCCAGGGTGCCGTCTACCGGGTGCTACCACACCAATATTGGTTGGGAAAAGAGGTGGATTTTCAGGGAATATAAGATTAAGCATACCTTGGAAGAATGGGTCTTTAGACATCCGTAAAGTAGACGCAGATGTTTCTATTGAACCTGTAGAATTAAGATTTCAGCCCAGCACAATTAAATGGAGTTTACTTGCTTGGGAAAAATATAAAAGTCTGGTCAAAGACAGGAGCAATCATAAACCAGCAGATTCTGTTTATCTTGATTCAACATCTCACTGTATTTCACCAAGGTCATTTTGTTCTACAGCAGATAAGGGGACCCAAAGTTGTGGTAGTTTTCCCACTGAATCCTCTTCTTTTACACTACAAGAATCAGTGGCCGAATCTCTGCTACCTAGGTCACATATTATATCAGATTGGGTACCCTTTTTCATCCATCAAAATAATAGGGATGGTATTGAAGAACTTGATTTTGGAGCAAGGTTAGTATCATTCTGCTATCAGTGTTTTCATCAATGAACCGCAGTTGACATAATTTTCAGATACGTCTAGGGTTGTTTAATTTATTAATATCTTTTTTCTGTTTCTTTTCATTTGGTTATCATGTTGGTCTGGCAAAAAAAGTTATTTTTTGTCGTATTGCTGAACATAACATATAAATCAAGCTACATGTTACAAACTTTACGCATCTTATTTGTCTGTATTTTGAATGTTTTGGTCTTTGTACAGTGTGGATCAGTTTTTTGAATGTTTTGATGGAATGAGAAGTTCCCAATCAGCATTAGGTAACAGTGGGATGTGGAACTGGACGTGTTCTGTTTTCACTGCTATCACAGCTGCATCAAGCCTTGCTTCTGGATCTTTGCATGTTCCACCTGGTAGTGCAATATCAACCCTATTAACCTAGAAGTTTTAAAGTAAATTACTTAATTGCATATCTACTTTAATATTTTTTTGGGTAAGTTATTGTATAAAAATTAAAAAAACTGCATCAGTAATCATTGAAATGTCAGGAACATTTGTGGTGTCAAGTTCTTGTACCCAGATTGTTGAACTCAGTTTGAAACTTTGCGTAAAATTGACTATGTTTTAATTGCTTTTAGATATACGATATCTAACATTTCCATTTAGGAAGAGCATGAAAGAAAGTTAAAAAAATACGAGAAAATATAGTTTTCTTCTGGAGATATACAATCACTTGATTTGTTCAGTCTTTAGATGTTACAGTCTCCGATATTTTTCTATGCTAGTAAAGTTTTCATACTGTGCATCTTTATTTCCTTCTAGACATTTGTCACTGGAATTTTGATTGGAATCTTTGTCTACAGAACAGCAGCATGTTGAAACAAATCTTAAAGCAGCTTTAGCTGGGATTTCTGTCGTATTTTCATTTCAAGATGAAAAGCAGACGCATTTTTGTGATTCTAAGGGGGTTGATTCAGATGTTCTGTACCTAGGTGCAGAGTGCCGAGACATCTTTCTTGTTACGCAGGTAATACCTGTACTTGGTGAGCATTTTAGCTTGAGTTTGATATCTATGATATATACTTGTTATCTGGTTCTACATGATTGTCAGCAACACTAACTTGAAACATCTGGTAAGGTCCACAGGTATGCCCTCAAGAGATAAGGTTCAAAGGAACAATGAAGTGTATCGAGGTTGCTAATTACTCAAGTTACAAAGAAGATACCTTTGAGTTTGGCTTTCAAGGGTCTAATACCAATATTAATGGCCATGCTCTTTCGGTTCAACATCTTCAAGCTGATGTTCAAAGTGTCCTTCCTCTGCCTTCCTTATTTTCTGAAGATTCGGTTGAAGAGGTTCCATTTGGGTATAAGGATGATGTTGTCAGAACTATGTTGCTTAAAACTTCAGGTGTTACTCACTGTCAGTTTACTGTGAGTTCAAGTACATCAAATGTGAGTTTATGTGGGACAACATCATTTTCACTGAAACTGCCACATCTTATTTTTTGGGTGGACTTCTCTTTGCTAAATATGCTATTAGAACTGTCCAAGGAAGTGGGAAAGCCTGTCAAAATGAATGGTAATCAGACTGAGTTTCCTTCTGAGATCTCTAATAAGAAGCAAGGATCATCTCGTGGGGATCTTAGGAGATCTTCTAGTCATGTTAAGACCTTATCTTCAACAGATACTCTGCGAGGTGATATATTGATTCCTAATGCAAGGATAATTCTCTGTTTTCATAAAGGTGGTAAAGATGTTAGAGGCTTCTCTTCCTGGGACCAGTTTATTGCTCTTGAGTTTTCATCACCATCAAATTTTAACAAAGGTGTTCAACACCATGGCCCAACTTTAGATGCAAGGTCAGATAAAAGGTATTCTTCAACAGCCACATGTTCTTTACATTTGAATGTTGGTAATCTGGACATTTTCCTTGTCAGTCCTGCAAGCAAGGATATTGCTGGAATCAGCTCTGGAAACATGCGGAGGCAGACATTTGCTGCAAAAAATATAATGTCCGTCAGCAACAGTACAGGGCGTCTTTTTGTTATTAGTATGCTTTGGCAGGAGGGTTGTGTTACTGGTCCTTGGATAGCAAAGAAAGCCAAGTGCTTTGCTGGTTTTGAGGAATCAAGGAGCATTTCTAAATTTGTTGGAAAAGATCATGAATTTGCTTCAGTGTCAACTGTGAAAGATTTGCAAGATTTGAATTCCCAAACTCGACAGGAGATTATCTTGAGCTCCGCATTTTCCCTATGTGTTTGTCTACCCTCTGTTTCAATAGACCTAGACTATTCTCAATATGAAGGTTTATATTGTCTTTTAGACCAAATGATAAATGACTTAAACACGGATTGTGGTTCAGTCAATGTTAAGGAAGCATCTTCCGCGTCTCAGACATCCATTCTTGTTGACTGTGATTCTGTTGAAATTTTGATTAGCCTGGATGTAAAGGAGATTGTCAAAAGCTCAATACAGAGTGAACTTCCTGGTTCTTGGCATCGGCTAGAACTGAAAATTCAGAAGCTAGCTATGCTTTCTGTCTCCAATATTGGAGGTATATCAGGTGCCAATTTTTTCTGGCTGGCCCATGGTGAAGGCAAATTGTGGGGTTCCGTAACTGGTGTTCCTGATCAAGAGTTTCTTCTGATTGCGTGCAGCAACTCAACATTGAAACGCGGTGATGGAGGGGGCTCTAATGCATTATCCTCCAGGCTAGCTGGTTCTGATATTGTACATTTGTGGGATCCCAAAAGTTTCCATGGTTCTACATCTGTAACTGTCAGATGTGCCACAATTGTTGCATTAGGTGGTCGCTTGGATTGGGCAGATGCACTATGCTCCTTTTTTATTATTCCTTCTGAAATTGAAGCGGACAAGTGTAACAAAAGGGATGAATGTAGTGCACCTTGTGGATCTTCCTTTGTTCTTAACTTGGTTGATATTGGATTAAGCTATGAACCCTACCTCAAGAATGTGGTGACAAGGAGTGAAGCTTCAGATTCTGAGCCCATTTTTTCATATGTCAAGAAAGAGACGAATGAGGAACATGTTTCTTGTCTTTTGGCTGCATCTTCCTTGAATCTTTCAAACTCAACGAGGGCTGGCTCAGTGGAAACTGATTATAGAATTAGAGTGCAAGATCTTGGGCTTCTTCTCCGTGTAATGTCAAAGCCTGAGGATGTTGGTGGCATTTTTAGTGTTGAACATCTACACAAGATTGGGTATGTTAAGGTTGCCAGGGAGGCACTGGTTGAAGCAATTTTGAGAACTAATTGTAATAATGGCCTTCTCTGGGAGGTAGAATGTTCAAAATCTCATATCTATGTGGAAACTTGCCATGACACCATGTCCAGTCTGTTTCGTTTAGCTGCCCAACTTCAACAGCTATTTGCCCCTGATGTGGAGGAATCAGTGGTGCACTTGCAGACTAGATGGAATAAGGTGCAGCAGGAACAAGAGAGCGGAGGTTTTCATGATGAAGCAAGGAACTGTGGTAGTGATTCTTTACAAGCAACTTCTCAATTGCACACTTCTGGTGCAGTTACAGAGAGTGAAACTCTGTTGGTTGGGTTAATGGGTGAGATATGTGATGATGCATTTCCCTCGGATAAGAATCAGACCTGCCATTCTGAGTCACAATTTTGTTTCTCATTTGATCAAGACCTTGGAGAGGCTCGTTATTCGAGCATTGCAACACCTGATATTCTCTCGCTTGGTGCACCTTATGATGGGTCAGTGCCTGAAGCAGAGTTGGAAAGTAGTCAAACATCATTTCTACAAGAAGGTAATGTTCTGGAGTTAATAGAAGGGTATTGTTTATCTGATTTACGGCCTCTCTTGGAATTATCTGCCAACAGACAATCATCGCATGAGATTCTAAAATGCAAATCCAAGAATTTCATTAATGGAGATATTGGAGGAGAAAGTAATGGATGGTATGGTACTTCCATTCAAGTTTTAGAAAACCACATTCCCGAACCGAGTGAAAATAGTATGAAAGAATCTGTAGAAGACAATCTTCCTTTTGTTGAAGGTACAAAGTGCAATGATTTTGGAAAAGCCATTGGACGTGTACTTCTTAAGAATATTGATGTCAGGTGGAGAATGCTTTCTGGGTCAGACTGGCATGATTCTAGAGCAACTGGTCAGCGATCGGTGGATTTTAGTGGAAGGGATGCTACTGTATGTTTAGAGCTTGCACTATCCGGAATGGAGTTTCAGTATGACATTTTTCCTGTCGGTGGAATCTGTGTATCTAAGCTTTCTCTTTCAGTTCAAGATTTTTATGTATATGACAGGAGCAAAGATGCTCCTTGGAAACTGGTAAACCTGCTATGCTTTCACTCCAAAATTTTACTTTTTGTGCTTTACAGAATTGATTAATTATCTTTTACCTTTTGTTTGTTTGGAAGGTACTCGGTTATTATCATTCAAAGGACCGACCTCGAAAATCATCTTCAAAAGCATTCAAGCTGGACTTAGAATCTGTCAGACCAGATCCTTCAACTCCTCTTGAAGAGTTTCGGTATTCCTTCTGCTTTATATTTTAACTTGCGCATGGTTAAGTTGGTTGTACAAATCTGCTTGATTGATGGTGATGTAACAGTATTATTTGAGTCTTGATTCTTATATTCTTCCCTTTTAGGTTACGTGTTGCTGCACTCCTTCCCATGCGATTGCATCTTCATCAGTCCCAAGTTGATTTTCTCATTAACTTCTTTGCGGCCAAGAGCTCTTCAACTGATCAGTCTTCGGGTGGTTGTCAAGATGCTAATGGTTCAAAAATCTTGCCAGTAAAAGGTAATGATGTTGCAGGGCATACCATTGGAGAGGAGGCATTTCTTCCTTATTTTCAGGCAAGTTGTTTCCTTCTCCTTGGTGTTCTTTGAGTTTTAGCTTTCAGCCTAAATGTAACTTTCAGCTTTATGTGTGTTTGCATGGGAAATATCAGTCTTGCTTTGTTAAGCCTTGTTAGCTGATATTAGTTGAAGCAGAATTCTTTGATTAAAGATCAAGCAATAAATCTCATGTAATTAAGAGTTGATTCTAAAGAGTAAATTTGCAGCATTCATATTTGACTTATTGTATTTGGTTTCATACTTGATCTGGATAGTTTGTTGCTATATAGATCCTCCAATAATTTGGAGAATAACATTTTAAACTTGCCTTTTCCCAGGGTCAACTGCATGATTTTCTTTTTTTGAGACTGCTGATGTCCTCAAACATGTATTTACCATTGGGCATGTTTGAAGCCAATCTCCATTGTAATGGATGTATCCTCTTTGCTTCAAGAGGAAGAAAAACGAATGGGAAAATAGAGAAATACATACAAAAGAGTGCTATAGTTCATAGAAACAGTAAATGAAAATCATGGGATAATATATCCTCTGAGAACTGGCGCTCAGGTAGGAGGTGATGCCCATAAATTTTTATGCTCTTATATGTAAAGTATGTGAAGGGACGCACTAGTTTTGTGTCTCTTTGCAACTCGCAGACAGCTATGTAGGCTGTAAGTAGGTTGACACTGATTAGTTGATGGTTCTTTATTAGAAATGAGAATAGTGAAGCAAGCTGACATCCAATTTGTTGTCTTTGCTGGCTGTGCATTTCTAGGTTGCTCTGATTATGTCAATTTTTAATATGTTCATTTTTAGAATTTATGCCTCGTGATTTTTCTAAATGATGATGTGAAAATACATGTTCAAACTGCTCACATTTTCCTTTTTTTCCCCTCCAGAAGTTCGATATATGGCCTATTCTCGTTCAGGTTGACTACAGTCCCAGCCGTGTTGATCTGGCAGCATTAAGAGGCGGGAAGTATGTAGAACTTGTAAATCTTGTCCCGTGGAAGGTAAATGCTTTGCTTCTTATGTTGAACATTGTGAGGTTATGGAGAAGGGTATAAAAAGGCTATACTTGATACTTATTCGTCCTTGTAGAGCTGATTGTGAAAAGAGAGAAAATTGTTACATAATCTCATGAAGGATACTATTCTTTGCTCCTGGTATTGCTTCCCATGATTTTTATTGTTATTCCATGTAAACCATGACTCCATGATTCTGCTGCTTCTGTTTGGTTGACGTTAAACTTCTGACCTTTTTATTTTTCCTGTCCAGTATGCAAAGTTTAGCCATCGATCTAAAAATTTTAATGAGTTATTTTTTTTGTCTTTATTTTATGCTGCTTGTCCTATCTGTTAATTTGATTCAAGAAATTGGAGTTTTAGTTTTCATTTTTCTTTTATAAAAAGCTTGGAAAATTTGTATATTACCATTTACTGGTGGTCTGTAATTCTGGGATTAATAGAGTAAACAGAACGGTTTGAATGAAGCCCACTCGATATAAATGTATATACCTCATCCACACAAACAAGCACATACATATTTTTATAGCTCTAAACACTTCAACGAAGTGGGATATAACTTTTAAAAACTTTTAAGAAGTGCAATATTTATAAATTTGTATGCAATTGAGACTTCCTTTTTTTGTTTTTTTTGTTTTTCTGCTATTCGGTCATATTGTTCATCTTGTTGTGCATCTCTTTCAAAATCTTGGTATCTAATTATCTGATCTTTGTGTTCCATTGCCTGTGTTTAAATTCTTCTTTTCATTGAAATTTACTGAGGAACTTATTGGCCATACTTTCACAAATAAATGCAGGGCATCGAGCTACAGCTTAAGCATGTTCATGCTGTTGGTATCTATGGCTGGGGTAGCGTATGTGAGACGATTGTAGGAGAGTGGCTAGAGGATATTTCTCAAAATCAGGTTTTAGTGACTTTACCTTTAATTTTTTTTTTGGAATTCTGCCCCCTTTCAAATGCTAGTGTATTTATAACAAGTTACTGTATTTTGATAATGTAGGTCCGTAAAATACTGCGAGGTCTTCCAACTATTCAGTCATTGGTGGCAGTTAGTTCTGGTGTAAGTAAGTTGGTTTCTTTGCCAATTGAGAGTTATAAGAAAGACAAGAGACTACTTAAGGGAATACAAAGAGGTTAGTTGAATTCATTCAAATGTTTTCCTTCCTTCTGTAAACATGTGCATGTCAGTTTAGGTGTTCGTATTTTAGTTGAAGTATGTAAAAACAATAAAACAAAAGAAGAAAAATAGCTCTTAAATTTGATCCTTGACTCAAGGCATATCTAACTTTCAGTGTGAATTAACTGAGTTTAGATAAATGAGTTCTTTCTGGTTATTCAACAGTATATAAAGCCGTGTTGTCACGTGTCACTGGCATATTTTCAGTAATTAAATAATTTAGTATTCATGAAAGTCTACTTCCTTCCAGGTACAATTGCATTTCTTAGAAGTATTTCTCTTGAAGCTGTTGGACTTGGAGTACATTTGGCTGCTGGGACTCATGATATTTTGCTCCAAGCGGAATATTTACTTACAGGCATTCCTACTTCTGCGCCATGGTCCGTACCACATAAAATGAAAACCAATGTTCGATCAAATCAACCTAAAGATGCTCAACAAGGAATTCATCAGGTGAATATTCCAACATTGGTAGTTGCTTGCAAATATTTAGAAATAGCCGTCCTAAACTCCCAAGAGTGGGGGCGTAAAATTGTAGTTCTTTCAAACTCTGAAATTTCAACCCAGAGCTGTTCTGTTGGTATCAAACTCGATATAAAAGAAAATGATCCTGAAAACAAGTTAATTGTCTCTCTTTGGCAGGCTTATGAAAGCCTTAGTGATGGCCTGGGAAAATCTGCTTCTGCCTTGGTCCGGACTCCCCTGAAAAAATACCAGCGGGGAGCTGGTGCAACGTCAGCTTTGACAACTGCTGTTCGGGCAGTTCCTGCAGCTGCTATAGCTCCGGCTACTGCTTGTGCTAGTGCTGTGCATTGTGCTCTTCTTGGCTTCAGAAATAGGTTACTCCTGTAGTCTTGATTTTGTTTTGTTCATTATGATATATAATCATTTCATAATATATTTGACACACTAATTTCAAAAACCAAGATTTAATGTGGCGCTCGTGTATGCAGCCTTGATCCTGAGCGAAAGAAAGAGTCCATTGAGAAATATCAGGGTCCCCCTCAGCCATGGGAACAAAACTAATGGTTCGATCAAATAGATCAGTAATGAGGCATCTATTCTTGCGTTAAAACTTACGTATCATGTGAGTTGATCTTTCTGTCCATGTTAAATAAAGGTTTTTGCAAAACACATTTGTGTGAGTGCGTGGGTGTCTGTCTCTCAAATCGGATTTGATTTATTATGAACGATAATGATGTCAGTTGCGCATGACTAGGCCAATATAACTATAATTTCCCATCGCCTTTGTTAGATAACGGGAAACAGAGACTGCTATAGTAAAAATATCTATCAACAGGATTTCTTTTCATTTTATAAATGTGGCTTGATTTACAAGGTAGTTACGCTCGGTCTATCAATTGCAGGTGTAGAGTTACCGGAACTATTTACCGGATTCTTTCCATTGGAGCAAGACCATCAGGTAGTTTTGTACAAAATGTAAATGTCCAAATAGTGCCCATAATTCTTACCTTTCTGTCTCTTGTAAATATTTATTCATTCAATTGTTGCATCTCAAGGAGCAAAGTTGCTAGTCAGCAAGATTTGTTGTGGCTTTGTGATAGGATCTTCTCCTCGTAATCTTTTTTCTTGGTTTTTATAAGGCTGTTTCGTATCTTTCTTGAACAAATCATTCATTCAGCTATTCGTACATTAGTTTAGCCCGGAGAAAGAATTTAACAGCTGCAGATACGTGTTTGACAAGTTAATGATTTGATCTCCAACCCACGCTTGCTCGCCCTCTTGACATGCGGCTCCTGAACCAAAATATTAACAATGATAATCTACATTAGGGAGTAGGGGGCGATTGAGTATCTTGATGTTAATGCGGAGAACAATGCTTTGATTGCTCTATACGAAAATGAGGCCACAACATAAACAATTCATATTAAAATATGAGGAAGTTGAGGTTTCATCATAAAACCAATTGGTAATTTGGAGAGTAGTGAATCCGAACATTTTGCAGCAACCTGAAGACTGAAACCCTCGCTCAACCACGTAAGAGAACGGTTAACATGGGATGATGCCGCCATAAAATTAGACTAAAACTTGACAAGAGTTTCCTCTTGTATTGGGTTTTAAGGCGTATTTGCGCACTCGTACTCGGAATGAAAATAAGGAGTCCGATTCCAATTATGTATCATTCTTATGTCTAATCTCTAATCTCTAATATTAGAAAGCCAGATAATGCGGAGAACAATGCTTTGATTGCTCTATACGAAAATGAGGCCACAACATAAACAACTCATATTAAAATATGAAGAAGTTGAGGTTTCATCATAAAACCAATTGGTAATTTGGAGAGTAGTGAATCCGAACATTTTGCAGCAACCTGAAGACTGAAACCCCCGCTCAACCACGTAAGAGAACGGTTAACATGGGATGATGCCGCCATAAAATTAGACTAAAACTTGACAAGAGTTTCCTCTTGTATTGGGTTTTAAGGCGTATTTGCGCACTCGTACTCGGAATGAAAATAAGGAGTCCGATTCCAATTATGTATCATTCTTATGTCTAATCTCTAATCTCTAATATTAGAAAGCCAGATAATGCGGAGAACAATGCTTTGATTGCTCTATACGAAAATGAGGCCACAACATAAACAACTCATATTAATATGAAGAAGTTGAGGTTTCAGCATAAAACCAATTGGTAATTTGGAGAGTAGTGAATCCGAACATTTTGCAGCAACCTGAAGACTGAAACCCTCGCTCAACCACGTAAGAGAACGGTTAACATGGGATGATGCCGCCATAAAATTAGACTAAAACTTGACAAGAGTTTCCTCTTGTATTGGGTTTTAAGGCGTATTTGCACACTCGTACTCGGAATGAAAATAAGGAGTCCGATTCCAATTATGTATCGTTCTAATCTCTAATCTCTAATCTCTAATCTCTAATATTAGAAAGCCAGAAGTACACTTTGGTGTCTCAAGGCTTCACCAAAAATAAATGGACACAAAAGCCCTTCAAACAAAAAAACTTAAGTCATGCAATAAATTATACAAGAATTTAATAAGGGATAGAAAGGTAAAAACATTAATTACAGAATTTGAAATGTGGGAGGAAAGTGAAAAAAGAGTAGAGTCGCCAGTTCAGTTACGGTTCCCACGATCGAAACTAGATAGCTTCCCACGATCTGAGTTCAGTTGAAGAGCTTCCCACGATCTGAGTTCAGTTAACTACCTATATACCACAGCTACAAACAGATGAATCATCGAAAAGAGCCCAATCTTCGGAACCAGACTCCGGCACGCATCTTGGAACCCATCCTTCTTCACACCTTCGATCCCGGACGCCCACCTTCAGGAGCCCATCTCCTGGCCGTGTTCCTCCATCTCCACGGGTTTTCTTCTCCAGCGCCCCACTCCCTTCAGGTCATCTGCTCCAAGCGCGGCTCCCTTCAGCTACTCGATCAGGTCTCTCTCTCTCTCTAAGAATTCAATTGTATTTATTTGTTAATTTCGGTAAGAAAATCACTCGCACACATACATGCAAGTATATTAGCACAATTATGTGAAGATTTCTGATATTTTTCTTACGCAATCCAACAACAGGGTAGAGGGATCCCACAATTCCACATCCCCTGCAACTACGAAAAAGCCAAAATATTTGCCACCGAAACCCTGGAGACAGAGACATCTGATATGGATAACCCCTACAAACCTTTTTAATTGAGTTCGAATTTGGAGCGCTTTTTCCGATAGAGGTACGTAATTGGAAGCTTTTTATAATTATAACTCTACTCGGAATTCAATTTTGTGCTGGCATTGATCTGGGTTAGTTTTTGGTTTTGGGTTGGATTTGCAATATGCATGCTAATATTTTGGAAATGGCACAGATGCATTATATCGTGCTTATTGGGTATCAATGAACTTGTCGTTGTTTCCAAACTCAAACATTCCAAATTGTCTTTGTTTTGCAAATTGACCTCTGTATCGTGTGTAATCATGATGATCAGTTGTGGTAATTGAGTATCAATTTACAGGTGTTGTCCTTTTTAGTATTTTAAGCAGTCTTGAATATGCCCATAACTTGGCTGTTTAATTCATGTTTGAACTGTCTTTGCCTGAACGCAGGCGTCACGACTGCCTCTCTCAGTGCACTTAGAGTTATCTTGAAAATATTTGCAGATCGATTGCTGTAAAATTAAAATTCTTTGCATTTTGCATCGACTGTTTCCTTTTCTTTTTTTT
The DNA here is from genome assembly GCA_036320875.1 of Cotoneaster glaucophyllus. Classification (NCBI taxonomy): domain Eukaryota; kingdom Viridiplantae; phylum Streptophyta; class Magnoliopsida; order Rosales; family Rosaceae; genus Cotoneaster; species Cotoneaster glaucophyllus. Next base: position 23,841,467 of record CM070059.1, on the reverse strand, counting down.
TGGTGTTTTCAGCGTGGTTGTTTAATCTGATTGGGTTTTTTTGTATCAGGAAAATTGATGTGCGAATTCTTGGGTTTTTGTATACAATCTTGCTTTGATTCATTGCATCTCCAGACATGATGGTCAGGCAAGTATGAGAGTGGAGATAAATTGAGTCCTCAGCATCAGAAGACTGTTGCGGAGCATGTCTTCCCGCTGCTCATACCTCTTCTTACTGCCTGGCAATTAAATGTTCAGCAGTTGGCCAAATATATACTTTATGTCAAGGATATTCTGAGGTGATAATTGAATGTTTTGAGTTTCACCCAAGTAATGTCTGGATGCTTACATGCATTCTTATCAGTTTCAGTATTATATAATTCTTTCTCGCATTTAGTTTTACTAATATTAAGTCTCCTTTTTTGTATTGGATTAAACTACTAGATTAATTGTATTTTATGGGTTCAATTAGGGATGTTTCTAGGGTCTTTTTTTTTAGAATATATTGAATCAGTTTATTTGTTATTTCGTTATTCCATTGCGAACTTTAGAAGGTGATCTCAATTGACCTGTTGTGATATTCTTGCACTCCCTGATGGCAGGTCACGACTCGAAGCTAGAGAGACTTCTTCAGCCCTTGGTTAGTTAAAGCCTACATTAGAGTCAATATCATGGATTCTCTATTTCTTATATTTAGTAATAACTTGATTTATGCAACCCTCAAATTTATTTAGCCATGTAAATTGAACTTTTTCCTGCTATAATGTAAGAGCAGTTGCAAGATGGATGATGATCTTATTCATTGACGACGGCTGGAGATGCGGGCAAGCTGTCGTCGGTTTCGAGGAGTTTGAAGTTCGCCCTAAATCCGATGTTGTTCAAAACAATTTCTTTGTGTTTATGCAAGTTTTTCTTATATATACACGAGGTTTTGGACTCACTTTATTTGTTGCAATCTTTCTTGCTAAGCCATTTGATTCTCGACCCAGTTGGTAAGCCATTTGATTCTCATGTTTTATTTTTTGGTTGATCTCTCTACTTTTCAAGCTTTCTCTGTCTATTTGTTCTCGATTATCCAAAGAGTCAATCCTTGCTCTCTCCTTCTTTAATCTGGCAGATGGGTTTTTCAATTGATTCTCAACCCAAGATAGAGAGTCCGTGTGTAAAGAGAAAAGGCAAAGAGGGTCTGGCATTTGGGCGACGACGATTGAGTTGTTGCTACTGCTACTGCTGCTGCTCCAAAAATGGATTGCAACAATGACAAGAACATATAAATACCCCTTCTTTCTATCGTTTTAGCTTCTGGATTCTTTCGGATGTGGATTTTTTGCTTTCTGATTTACTTGGTGGTTCATTGTGTTGTACTTTAAGCTTAATTTTTTGTACTGTATGGCTTAAAGCAAAATGCTCAAATGCGGATTATCATATTTTGCTAATTTAGCTTAATATTTATGTAGTTGAGTTGCTGCTTGAGTATTCATTAAAGTAAGAAAAGTAGGGGTGTTATAGCGGAAGAAGAGAGAAGAGAAACAATTGAGTTTATCCTTTTTCTGTTTTAGGTAACATAGTTTCATCATTTCTCATTTTTCCTCATCTCCATGATTTTGTTTTTAATTAATTTATTCTAAATGTTCGTTTTTTGGGTAATTACAGTGGACGGAAATGAAGGCAAGATTACACCTCTTAGGATTTACACAACTTGGGGCCTGATAACTGCTTTGAGTTCTTATAGTGATGCACCCTGGATAGTCTCTTGCTATCAATTCCTTTATTCATAGAATAAAAGAAAAAATGTCAATGAGGCATAACACTTTGTCTAATTACGTGCTAATCAGTCGGACTTTCTACTGCAGAGTCAGTCCCATGATAATAGAATGATACATGTTGAATATACTTCATTTGTATGATTACCGGAGTTCTAAATTCCTTGCTTATCCTATGCATCATTGACCTTCTCATTGTATGGATTTATACTCGACGGAATGTGGAGGACGGTTTTAGATCGAGGAACCAAAGTTGTTCTGCAATATGTCATCAGAGACGGATACATACATGAGGGAAATTGCAAAAAATTACAGGTACTTTTCGGTTAATACATGATCTCTTACCTTTGAGATTAATTAGTTTTAGATCATCTTACTTCCATTTCAAAATAGCAGTTACTAAACACAATAGGTTTCACTTTCACTACCATTCATATGTAGTTTGCTGTTCAACTCTTATTTCCAGACTAAGGGTGCCAAATTCTGAATTATGGAGAGAGTCACTAGGGCATGGGGGCGGCTAATCTCTACTACCGACCTTGAGATTAAGTTCTTCCCTTGGCGCTATGACTCCTTGCAATGACATTTAAAAAAAAAAAAAAAAGTTGTTGTTTACACCCTCGGCATTATGACTTCTTTGCATGAGACTGTATGCCTTTCTTGGTAAAGATTTCAAGGCCCTTCTAGATTCCAACGAAGGCAGTCACCCGTACTTGAAGTGGATTGACAATAAGAATGCATAAAATGCTTCACTAATGATTCTTAAATTGTAATTATTATTTTATATTGTTGTGTGATTTTGTTACGATTAAGTATTCAATAAAAAAAAGGAAAGCAGGTGCAACCAAAATAATGTAGAAGTAGACCCCAAATTAATTCTACATTTGTGTAGCTCTTGAAATTAGCAAGAGTTGTGCCTTATAATATAAAGGTCCAATTATTGTTGGAGACTTTTGCAGTATAATTTATATTTGTTATCTTTTCTCTAACAATTTATCTATCTCATGAAAACATGAAAATTAATTTTATCAGTCATGAATATGGGAAATTATGGACATATAAAACCAAGACATGTATAACATGTATGAAATGTTTCTGAAGTAAAGATGTCTTTATGCATGCACAAATATGGAAGGGAAAAAACTCCCTATGCCGCGCGTAGTGTATACTAAGATAGAGGAATCAAGATTATGAGGGGCCACATGAAAAATGGAATTCGGCTCCTCCTTTTGGAGGAATTGGATTCCTTGGTGGGAGGTTGGAATTGAATTCCAAGAGTTGGAGCCACTCAGGAATACATGAGTTTTACTCGTTATACCCCCCTCTTTTATAAATGCCAAGTTCGCTTGGGGTGTATTTATAGCAGTTTGGAAATGATGGCCTAAACAAAGGCAGTTAGAGAAATTAAAGTCTGTCTAGGGCGTATTTATAGCTGTTTCAGAAACGCTTAATTGCAGAGCGAGATTGCCACAAAATAGGTCCTTTTTCAAGGGGGAAAAAAAGTTTTAAAGAAGTGGAAAAGTGGCAAAAAAAATTATGGATTATATTATAAAGTGGTAGATGTTGTAGGCATAATTTACTGAACAATTATGGAGGCCATAGAGAGGTGCGGCATAGAGAGAAGAAGAGAGAGATGTGTAATTGGGTGTGTGTTATTCCACCCCATTGTGCCTTTATTTATAGTAGTAAGGAAGGTTTATTCCTTACCCTTTAGGATTACAACATTTAATAGGTAATCTACTCCTAATAGGAATAGAAGAGATATTCCAAGATATACTAGGCTTTACACAATCACATTCCTAATTTAATAGGACTGCAACACTCCCCCTTGAGTGTGTAAATACTCAAGTAAATGGCGCATCAGGTCTTCAGTGATGAAGCAAGTATAGTTGATGAAGTCGTCGGCACAATGAGCGAATGCGAGTCTCAAATCAACGAAAGAATGCATAAAAAATAAAACTCACAAAACCTTGCTATGGTAAAACCCAAGGTGGGAGAAAAACCCATAGTCTAAGGAGAAACGTGAGAAGTTGCATTAAGTCAAAACTATACGTCTTTTGGACGCAAGTAGAAGAGCTCACAAGGGTATGATCAGCCCAGGATGGGTGCCTCGTTAAAACCTAGTTAGGTAGCAAAAACCAATGGGAAAAATGCTCCTAATCGTAGGGAAAAAGAGTACATTAAGATCAAGTGAGTATACTTCTAGATACTCCCCCTGAGTTTGACATAACTTCCAAATGAGAACTACAAGCATTGCATATGAATAGTTAGGCATACCAATTCCTCGGACAAGCTTCTGGAAGGTTGACTTCGGCAATGACGTCGTGTAGAGGTCAGCAAGGTTGTCTTTGCATGACTTCAATCTCCTGATGCTTGGCTGATGTAGATTTTGACGCAATATGTCTTAGTGTTGACTTCGTTGATGTATCATGGCTTGGTCATGTTGATACATGTGGCATAATCTTCATGGATCGTCGCTGGGACTCAACGATGGATGAAAACATAGCAAGTACTTCAAAATATGCTCAATAAGAACTCCTAACCATGTCTCACGTGTGGCGTAGTGAAGTGAGGTGAGTCTTGGAATGATTTGAAGATTTCGCAACTAAGGTCATATCGTGGACCTCCAAGATATTGCGATAACCCTAACGGTAAAGACATAACCATTTGGGGATTTTGCCTTGTGTGGGTTTGATAAGTAACTTGCGTCAGCATAACAAACAAGGCAAGCATCATTTCGAGGATCAGGGGGGTTGGATCCGCTCGAGATGCGTTGGGATTTGATTTGCCCAAATTCGTAGTACCTTCAGGGAACGTCTTTAATACCAATTCAGCAGATGCGTGTAGGCGCGGTGCTGCATCTTTATCGAGATCAACAACGAAGGAGATGTCCTGTCTAAATACAATGAGCTAAGTACAACGAAGCGCAAAGTTGAACTTTAGATATGGAATTTCGGATTCCATAACCTATTTAAGGGTCTCATTTGCATATAACGTATGGACGATCAAATGTATACTCAAAGGTGACACCTTCGGGGTGTAGTTCGACTGGTAGACCAAAATACCGTCAGAACAATGCTTCAACTTCAAGTCAAGGCATAAACGAGTTTTCCTAAGATCCTTCATCTCAAATTCAGTATTTCAGGTGCAAGTCAGATTTCTCAAGCTCTTCCGGAGTCTTAATGAGATTCGTGTTAACGACATAAACTGTAACTCTAGCAATTCGGAATAAGACTTCATAGTTTAACACGCAAAGGCATTCATTCATATCCCTGACTGATCAAATAATCACGTAGACGGGTATACCACATCCGTCGGATTTTTCAATCCATAAGTGAATGCCTCAAAACGAGTTAAGAGGGTGTTCCGTGGTTTTGGAACTATTTGAACCAGTCCATGCAATTCTTCAGGAACTTACATGTTAATCTCCGTATCTATATCCCCATGGAGAAACACTAACCACATTTCATAATGCTGCTATCAATCACAGGACGTTTTGAGAGAAACCTTGCGTCATAAGGCGTGCATCATATCACACTATTTCATTCATCTCATAACGCTTCCTTTCCCACTTGTTACATAACAGGGTTACCTCGGACAATGTAGGAACGACAGGTCCAATACACACTTTGGTAAGGAATTTAACTTGGATTGTAATTTCAGTTGTCCAATCAGTTCTACGTTGTCACTTAATCAACGAAACACGGTTCGATATCGTCGCTTTTCATTTATGTCGATAGCTACCATATAAGTGAAAACATCATCGATGATAATCTCATTTCAATTCCATTTAGCTCATCCAAACTAGTATACTGGACCAAGAACTTCAAGTCTCGGGAGTAATCTGGATTAATCTCATGAGATGGAAATGATTTGAGACAACGATCGAGTTTAGATTCATTGTTGTGTCGTGTCTTCCTCTTCCAGGGAAGTGAATCCTACGAACTGAATGATCTGTCGTGCTTTAGGCCAAGACAAATTGATTGACTGGCTATCCGTCGGTGTACTGGACAGTCCAACAGGGGTGGCACACCCTCCAGGGATGTTGACTCGACGTCCGTTAAGTACTTCTATCCTTGCAGGCATGTTTGCAGCTGGTATATGATCTCGTCACTTTAGCTAGATCAGAGGAATGCGTCTGGAGCAACATTCTGAAATCTATAATTCATCGCACTTGCTTATCACACTTGTGTAGTATGGGGATCGAGATGAGACATAGTGGGCAACGTCCACGCAAATTCGCGCCGTTCTACAGGAACTTTGACGTTCTTATCTCCCCCTAACGGCGGGAAGACTGTCTTATTAAAGTGACAACCTGCAAATGAGCGGTAAAGAGATCGCGTGCAAGGGCTCAAAGAGAGCTAGTGTGAAGGGGAATCATGATCGACAAAAGATACACATCCTTCTTTGAGGACCCATGGTGGTACGTTGCGGCGGCGCAACTTGGCACATGGAATGCACACCCAAATGTGTAAATACGAAAATCGTCAGGTTCGTACCCAGTAACCAACTGTAACGTCATATAGGTTGGGTGGCAGTGGGCCTCAAGGCTGACCAACATAACTACGTACAAGGATTGCATAGCCATAGGCAGAAAACCGAAAACTTGGTACGTTTACCAAAATTCGGGCAATCATTTAAATTGCGCTTTATGATCACTAGGCGAGGCTATTTGGGGTGAACATGGGAATTCGATGTTCAATTAGAAACCCAAAACGACATGCAATACTTTATCGAAAACCGTCAATATAAACTCCCTGGCATTATCCAGTCTCCAGGACCTTAAGGGATAAGTAGGGTGGTGAACCCTTAATCGGCCAAGAGGTTTAGCAGTAATGTGTGTGGACAAACATGTTACCTAGTTGTCGATTCATCAACCAAAACCATAAGTCTTTATATGGTCCGCATTTTGGTTGGATTAGTCCACATATGAATCCTTGAATCCACTGTGAAAAGAGAGTCGTTTCGTATCTTTGCAAGGGATGATTTAGAAAATCAAATTTCACAAATGAGCAGACTTTGGCAAGTGTGCTCGTAGGCACAAGATCCTTACTTCGGGAAAGGAGATGCGTCGTAACATCGTTGCTCGACCTAAGTGTCCCAAAAGGTCGTGCCAAAGCAAGTAAACTGCTTAATCACCTAGCTCCAGGCCGGCCATATATGGCATGTGCCCCAGTTGGGGGACAGCCCATTGGCCCCAAATCAAAGCTTCAGGCTCATTTTTGAAGGTGGTGCAAATATGTTTCACTATATTTTCTTCAGTGGTTTCATTTATGATCATTGTCATCTCGAATATCCTTAAAAACTCAACGACAGGGAGAATTTAAGGTCCCTTAAATGGTGATGCAGTACCATTCATACAATGAGGAGCATGCCAATGCTCTTAATCAGGTTGGATAGACCTGAAGTCGTTGTTAGAGATGTGATTTAGGTGTAAAGTTAGTGTGCATAGTACGCATTCATCCAGACGACTAACTTTCCCACATTCCTACCTAATCACGTGTTTAATTGAATTGGTCACATGTACTAAGAAACATGATTCAATTAACTCATATTCAAGGACAATATCAATAAGATTATCCATAAGTAAAACATACACCAAATTTGAATCCAAGAACATGGAAAAATGTTCACAAAGTAAATGGCTTACTAAGGGGATTCGGCCAACAAGGCCATCCATGTCAAAATTCTGCTCTTCCAACAATTGTTTGGTGGAGCAAAAATTAGTCTCACATATTGACTACTAGAATGGTACTCCTTAAGGAAGAGTAGAATGAAGATCATGGCGAAGGCTAATTTTTTGACTAATTCTTCAGGCATAAGTCTGTAATGCTTCAGGCATAAGTCTTCGAATGAAGATCATGGCGAAGGCTGATTCAGCTCTTCCTTGCCATTGTTGGCTTCAATGGTTTCTCAGCTACTTAATAGTCAATGGGAGATTCACGTCTTATACCCCACATAAAGTGGTTTATACGAGAAACATCCAAATCAGGAAAATCGAACTTGTGACGGTTCGAAAATCCACTGAATTGGAGGGAACAAGATTGTGATTGGTGCTATGGGAATGAAACATCCATATGCATCATAGTGAGAACATTCGAGTTCTAAGACATGGTTTTCATGAAAAACGTTGGGTGGGTGTATTGTTTTATAAAAACTTCGGGTTTCAAAGGCACTAAATTTGAAACTACTAGTTCAATTTAGTTTATGAACGTTCAGTTGATAAAAGAGAGGTTCTTGCAAGAACACATAATGCAATATGCTGATTTAAGTGTAGTGGATTTGAGGTTCTTCGGGAACTCAAGTGTGAGAGCTTCGTCACTACGAAAGTATGTCACGGTTCAAAGTAAAAAAAAAAATTATTGAATCGTTAATGTCCAAAAGTGATCTTCAAGTCAATAATTTTGAATTCATTATCAGATTAATGGACTGTAGGTAACTTTTAATTAATTCAATAAATCGGGCCATACATGGTTGATTGTAGAAGCAAAAATAATAATAACATTCTGGTTAAAATGATTTAGAATGCTAAAAATTAGCATTGGATTCGAAATACCATAACCCACACACGGTGGGTATGAGTGCCATGTGAGTAGGGCGAGGCCCTATAGGAGTTTTGGGCTCAGGTTGGCTGTTGGTTTCGCAGGCTGGGGCTAAAACAGAGCCCAACAAGCATAGAAGCTTGCTGGCAGGCGGGCCAAGGCAGCATGATTGGGCTCGGGGCTTCAGGCCATGTCGAGATGGTCCACAGGCCGAGGCCTGGCTGTTGCGTGGGTCAGCTGGGCTTCAGGCCAACAACCTTTCCAACTGTGGTGGTGCGATGGTGTGCCGCACCATGTCCTATCCCTTTTTTTTTTTCAAAATCCCTTAGGGTTTAGGAAACCCTAAATATGCTTCTAATTTATTTTTGTACTTTAACTCACAAATTCCACATAACAATTTAATTGTGCGATGCATGAAACAAATATATATTGACAATTATATAAATATATACAATATATATATCGGAAGGTAAATATAAATGTAGGGGGTTCATGCATCATGGGGAATGTTTTCATGCTTCAAGGTCGTTTCAAATATCTTACTTTATTTTAAGCGTACCTGATTGGCAGAAAACTATAGCCTTTGAATTTGTAGAAGATCCTTCTCAGAAAGCCGGAATTGCATCTCCAATGCGTTGTATCACGTTCAACACAGAAAAAAAAAATTAAATTGAATCAATAGCATGTAGATCAATTCAATAAAATAAGAATTAATCATAAAAAGAATGATTAAAACGTAATACTCCCCTGATTGAAGAATAAATTCTCTTTAGCGTAGTGTCAAGAGCGTGCTGATAACGTGTTGTAGGCATAATTTACTGAACAATTATGGAGGCCATAGAGAGAGAGGTGCGGCATAGAGAGAAGAAGAGAGAGATGTGTAATTGTGTGTGTGTGTTATTCCACCCCATTGTACCTTTATTTATAGTAGTAAGGAAGGTTAATTCCTTACCCTTTAGGATTACAACATTTAATAGGTAATCTACTCCTAATAGAAATATAAGAGATATTCCAAGATATACTAGGATTTACACAATCACATTCCTAATCTAATAGGACTGCAACAGTAGAAAGTTTTTATTATTTATATGTTGTTAAAGAAATTAAAGTTATTACCTAGGATATAAATTAACGTCTTTAGAACATGGACAATTTAGTAATTATATTGATTTTAATTCCGATTCAGGGGTATTTGTTAAATAGTTTTTATGGAATTAGCATCATTCATATTCTGATTCCAATTAGTTTAGTAAATAACTTCCACAAGATTCTGATTTTAATTCTTCCTCAATCTAACTCCTCATTTATTCTATTTTCCTCAATCTAATTACGGATTAGTAAACGTGACATTAGTGGGGTGGGCTTCCTCATTCCTCTATATTTTTAAGAAAGCATATGCTTTGTAAATCCTGTAATGGTTATTTTAAGATTTGACTCATTGACCAATTCAGTCTGCCAGCAAATACTGCATACTGAAAATATCTCGTCTTGTAAACTGAAGATATTAGAGAACTGTCATATTTGATGAACCAATGACTTTCTAGTACACTGTCCAAGAGTGATCAGCAGAAGCACTTGTTAGAAGCACTTGTTAGACTGGGTCATTTACTGATTTGTATCTGTATTCCTTGTAAATGTTGTTGTACAAACCAAATCCTATATGGATTAGTCCTATACATAGTTCTTTTAAATGCTAGAGTGCTCCCAAATTTGTTAAACAACTTTTAAAGAGGACTTTCAGATGGTTGAGACTAATTTGACTATGAATTCCATATCATTAAAAATTGCTTCATGGGATTTGTCCACGTCATTAAAAACATGACGATGAATGCCACGTAGGCAGTTAATGGTTCTCCTAGCTTATTAAGACCTAACGGAAGTGATATTTCCTATACGTTGGGTATTCTTTTGGAATGTTTGGAGAGATTGAGACTAATTTGGAATCACACAAAAGATTGAAGGATTTTAGGTACTTAATCCTAAAGATAAATATAATAATTATATGATACCCACGTCCAAACATTGTCATAGACTCCAAATTATAGTGCAAAACAATATATTTTCATATTCAAAAGTATATGATTATTCTGGATTCTTCCCCTAAGGACAATTGATCGGATTGGTAAAAAAGATAAAGGATCATTTACGAGTCAAGTTTTAACGAATGAGTCAAGTTTTACAAGTTGTCTTGTAAAAGATACAAGTTGTTTAGGAGCTTTATGAGCCGAAAAAATCAAAAACTCAAGCTTGGTTCATTTTTCTAACCAGTCTAATATTTTGTTCAAGCTCGCTCGTTTGACTTAGAAAGTGAATTTGAACAAGCCAAAAGCAAGCAGAACTGAAATCGTTTGAGCCGATTCACGGTCCTAAACCACGTGGATGGTAAGTGCAATTCCGCCAAAGTTGCGCTGGTCAAGAGTCCCTTGCTTAAATTGTTGCTTGAACCGACAAGAGGTTTTGGAGTCCAAATCTAAAGGACTCAAAGGGATCCATCATTTCGTGATTCTTCCTTGAAGAGAGTGGCCATTTGGTTGGAAAGTTCTGTAGCACCCACTTGATCAATTCCTATGACGTGAGGGCTTAAAAGAAGTGAGTTTTAACGAAACACTCCCGGTACTGTTCACTTTTAACGACCTTTACCTGACACTATTCACTATACCTTTAAAAATGGCTTTTTGTTAAAAGGGAAGTTTTTTTGGACTTTTCATTAGTTTTCCTTTAAAGGAAAGGGATGTTAATGTATCTATGGATCATGTGGGACAATGCTAATACTACTAACCTTTAATGCAACGTAGCTAATGAGTTGGGCATTTGAGATATTTCACGAAGATAAAAGAGAAGAAAAGAGAAAAACTAGTCTAAATGATCTGAAATCAAAATTCAGTTGTTGAACTGAACAAAACTACATATCTGTGACCTAGCGAAAAGAATCGACAACATACTTAAAACTTGCCATTTCAGCAATTGAAATTTGAAAAATGATTGTTTGGGCCAACTTGTCAGGAATTATAATGTCAAACAAAAGAAACCACAATCAGATAGATCAACACCATAGATTTAATTACATAAAAACTCATAGAACTTCTTCATCAACTGCAAACACTTGTACAAAATGGAACAGCCAAATATACCTTCTTCTTGTTGTTCATCATCTTCTACTTCTTTGGAGGAGAGAGGATGAAAATGTTGTCTAGAATTAAATGGAGAAAAAAAATAGAACTGGGAATTGCTAAGCCAAACCCTAAAACTCATACAACTCCTCATAAAAACCACTCTCTAATATCAGTGTACCTTAAAAGTTAGCAGGAATTCATTTTCCTTGCATAAACATACCAACTTTCCATATCATCAGATTCCATCATCTCTGCAATTGAACCCTCCAAATAGAAATTCCTGCAAACCACAAATCGTAGATTAGAGGGTTTCAATTAGTTTCCATGTTACATAAAAACACCAAATGGACAAAAAAAAAAAAAAAAAAAAAAAAGAAAAGAAAAAAAGAAGAGAAAAATGCATCTTAACTGTTTACCTGGCTTTCATTGCTAATACGCACAGCCTCATGAACAAACACAGGCCTCCTCTCTTCAGCAATCCTCTCCAAAACCAAATGACCTCTATCGCCTTTTTTCGGAACAATTTGAGCCCTCTTGAGCCCCAAACGCTCCTTCTATCTGTTCAAACTATTTGTTGCTCTTGGCAACACATCCCCATAATCCTCATCATCAGCAAGTAGCTCATCTCTCAAAGTAGTAGTCTTATTCCCTAGCTGGTTGTTGGCACCATTATCCTTTATGGGCAACAATGTGCCCTAGAATATGATCTCGTCTGCTGAGATCATAACAAAGTTGTCCACGGAGAATTCGAAATCCGATGAGACAGGAGCTTCCCGGTAGCTTGATTCTTGCTTGATGACCTGTTGAGTGTCTGCAAAGTCATTGGAGAAGGAGATTCTTGGATCCATTAGAGCTAATTAGATAGAGAGAAGTGTAGGAGCAGTACTACTAATAATACTACTACCAGTGAGTGAAAGATGCAAAATGGTTATGTTGCTAATTGTTAAACATGTTTAAGCATGGCAATGAACGTTGAAAGGATGCCCTAATTATAAACCCTTTTTAAATTTGTGGATTTACTTGCATACAGTTAGAATCCACATGGAGATGTTTGCATTTATATTAGGTAGAGCTTGTTTAATGCGTATGTCTTGTAGACATCTCACGTTACTTAGATTTGTCATCTTTTAAATAAAAAATGCAAGTAAAAAAAGATTTTAATCTCTTTGCATTAGCATAATGTCAATTAGCATTACAGTTTAGTAATATCTTTTTTTCTAAATAACAAATTCGATACTAAATTATTATAATTTTACATACTATATTGCTTAATTTAAATTTCACAACGGTAAGTACATCCTTGTATTAAAAACAAAAAATACTTTACAGATAATAACTAATATTTATGTTCCTTGGGGCTGTGGGTGGCCAAGCTCATTCACTTGTAAAGAGGGATGAGTGGATGATAATTGATGGAAAAAGTTTCACATTTCCACATTACTCAAATGTGGCAGACACTTTTATAAGTTATTTTTTGCATTCTTTTATGCAAAATGGGTTAAATGTTGTGTCTGTTCAAATAAGGAGCATGTGTGACAGTCACATGTCATGATATGGGTGAGATGGCAACTCCCATATGATCTTTCCAACGCAGCCCAGCTCTGATTTTTGATTGGTGGTGGTAGAACAAAAAGGAAAAAGAAAAATATGGGAAGATGTTATTCCCACATGGTTTTTTTTTTTTTTTTTTTTAAATTCTAAATTTGCACACTACATCATTGAATTAAACATAGGAAAGGGATCCTCTCCGGATCCCTTCCACCAAATCCTCCTCATCAAAAAATCGGGACCCTTGAAATTTGATCCAACGGCTAAAGTTATTATAACTTTTATAGTGGGCCAGTGTTTTTAGCCGTTGGATCAAATTTTAAGGACCCGGATTGTTTGATGAGGAGGATTGGGTGTAGGGACGGAGCCATAAATTTCTTCTAATGGGGGCAACCGAAAACAACTAAGAAAACCTTATTATAGTATGGTTATACGCAATATGATATTAAGGATGGTTTCAAAAGATGATGTATCACAATTCCAATGTTACAAAAATTTGAATATAGTAGTGGAAAGCGGCAAAGTGATGAGAAAAATATAAGTACATGATAGGTGAGAGAGGGTTTTTTCGGTTTGAATGACAGAACAAGAGCACTATTGCTCATATAATATTTGATATGGAGTATGAGTAGAATGAATGTATGTTGAATATTAGATACATATATTTTCTTCAAAGATAACCCGTGTATATTATATAATTGTAGTCTGCAACTAAACAAACTAATTACTTGAGTGGGGGCATCTGCTCCCAGTGAGCCTTCATTGGCTCCGTCCATGATTGGGTGGAAGGGATCCGGTGAGGATCCCTTTCCTTAAACATATAATTGCTTGATACTAATTTGAGAATGCCTAGAATTACAAGAAAGGTAAAGTTATCCAACATTGTTTCCTTGAGTTAATTGTAGCCATAGTGCTAAAGAGCGTTTACTTGCTCTCATACTCCTCCAGTCTAGTCATAAATAAAGAGATATGTATACTACATCGTTACATCAAACAGATAAAAACTTTAGTGTGATATAAGAATGCCCCTTGAAATGAAAGAAAGGTCAAGTTATCCAACATTGTTTCTTTGAGTTTAATTGTAACCATAGCGGTAAAGAGGAGCGTTTACTTTCTCACCCTCCTTCAATGTAGTCATTAATGGATAGATATGCACACTACATCATTGTATCGAACAAATAACAACTTCATAGTAATGTAAGAATGCCCCTTGAGTTGCAAGAAAGGTCAAGTTAAGTAACATTGTTTCCTTAAATCGTGTATGAGGCAAACCATTCGACCCCTAGCCGCTCCTACTTTTCTCTCTCACAGGAACCCCCCAAATACCTAGCCTTCGCCGCCGACTCCTTCCTCTGGTTGGAGTTGGCCGACTTTCCTTTGTTGCTACCCCTTTTCTTCTCCTCTCTAGCCCTTTACCCTTGCCCTCAGGTCATCCTCCTCCCCCCTCTGCCTTTTTCTCTCCTGCTGCAACCCAACCCGCTACCCATACCCTCAAGTCCTCCCTCTTCCCCTGTCTCGCTTTCCCTCCTCAGTTTTTTTCCTGCAGTGCTTTATTTCTGTTTTCCTTTTGGCTTTCTTTGAGCTTTGTCTCAATTCTCTAAGCTTGTCTTAGATCGGAATATGTAGACACCTTCCTGCTCTGATGTTTCCTTCCGTTGTGAGTCCACAACTACCAACCACTGCTACTCAGCCTCGGGTGCTTCTCCTCGAAGACGTGCTTGGGTTTTGGGTGGCTGTTAAAGTGGTTTTTGCACTATTTGGTAGGATTATGGGAGCGCTCACAGCGCTGGTGGCTCGCTCACCCCCATTTTCCGTTGATCCGGTTACTGCTTTTGGTTCCATTTTTGGTGGTGGTGGCCTTCCGATGGAGGTGTGTCAGATTTGGTGGTGGCTGCTGGTTTCCTCTTTATTTTTAGGGTTTCTGTTGTTTTTTAGCTATGCCTTTTCGGCTTTGTGTTGTATTTACTTTTTCCTGCTCGGCTTATATTTCGGTTGTGAGATGCCTTTTGGGCTCTCTTCTCCTTGTATTAGTCTCTTTGTTTAATAGAAAAGTAACTTGTTTGTCCAAAAAAAAAAAAGTAACATTGTTTCCTTGAGTTTAAGTATAGCCAACAGTAGAGAGCATTTAGTTATTATAACACTCTTAATTACTATCCAATTCTCATCCTCATCTTTTCATTTATTTTAGAAGTAAACAAAAGATATTGTTATCCAATGGCAAATTTTTTTATTAAATAAATAAGTGAAATTCACAACATCACGCTTTGATATTTCCTATATATGTGGTTTGACCTATTCTTTTAATAGTTTAATTCTCATATTACTTGACCTCTGTTTTAAGCTATTCCGTATAATTGGTGTCACTAGATCTCCCAATTAAGTTCACCTAGTCTCTTTTTAGTTTACAAATCAAGCTTTTGCCACTAATCTCTCACTCATCAAGATAGAAAAGCTCCAATCTAGGACCTTGGATTGCCCTAAACTGTACTGAAAGAATAAAAGGTTATTCCAACCCTAAATTATGCAAGAAAGAATAAAGATTCTCACCCACATCCCTAAGTTATTAGGACTATTGACCTTCACACTAGAGTTGCACATGGTTTACCTTTATCCAGATTGAATTTTCCAGGATTTAAGCTAATGGGTTTTTGACAAGTGGCGGATTCCCAATTGACAACTTTAGCAGGTACATGAAGTGAAGCTTTGCAATTAGGATCATGGGTTAGTCAGAGGAAGAAGAACGCTTGGTCAAAGGGCATTGTCTCCCATTTTGTTAGCAAAACTTGTCTTTTGCCCTCTAGTTTAAGGGCTACCTTCTGTCTTATCTTAAAATTAATCCAATCTTCAAGGCTCATTTTACAATGTCAGATCAGGATTTAAACTGTATTATGTTGGGTGCTATGAACGTTACCCGAATTATATATGCTTATACTTTTCCAACATGCTTTGTGTAGAAGTATTACAAAATTTAAATAAGTGGCTCGTCACCATCTCCTAACCTTATATGCTCTGGCTTCACATATTTTAATTTTAAAATTATATGGCAAATCACATATTCAAGACTATAAGAGTTGTCAAGGAATAATCAAATGGCTAACCCTAATTTGTGGGTGCAATTTTATCAAAAGTATTCTCAAATTCAAATCGGTCATGTTAGTATCGTTTGTTAGAAACAAATGAGTGTCATTTTTATTTTTTAATGGACAATTTTGGAGGCTGATGGGTCAAGCTTAAGTGGTGAAGGTGAGTGGGAAATGGGTTAGAATTAAGCTACATTAAGAGTTTACTTTTTAAGTAAATATACTCATTCGTAGATAAATACTCATGTTTAGACGTTAATCTCATTTTATTTGAATTTATCTTTGACTCCTAGTTCTCTTGGCCGAGTTTGTCATATTTTACGTTGTTAGTTGTATCTTTATTCACCTTGCATCCATTTCATTACTTTTTCTCTAGTTTTTACCCGTTCTACACAGGCTGCTTCTTTTCACTATGCATTTGAATGAGAGATTTTCGAGTACCTAGAAACTTAGGCAATGGTTCCTGAAAATAATCCACAACATTAAGATGGTTCCTAAAATTAAAAATTGATCAATGTAGTATGTGAATATAGATGTGTAGACATCGAAATTTCGGTGAAATAAATGTTAACCAATAAATTAAAATTTCAACGCCCACGTATCACATAAATTTTACATGTAGCGCTTGACTCAAAGAAAAATCGAAATAAATCAGAAAAGTCATCAAATAGGACACGTGTCAGCCCCTGGCAGAAACGATTTATTTCATCTGAATATTAGGCCATGAAATAATTCTATAAATAGGAAGGCAAGGCATTCATTTCCATTCACCAATTCACATACACATTTCTCTACTCCCAAATTGGAAGAGAATTCCCCCAAATCCTTGAAAGCTTTGAAACACTAAAAGCTTTCAAGCACCAACCTCCCAAATTCCCAAGAATTCCGAAGGATCAAGAAAGCTCTCTTCGTTCTTCGTCAAATCTACCTTCAAGATCAAGCCCCAACGCTCCTTGAAGAACTTCCACCAATTCAAGATCAAGCCCCGACAGCCCTTGAAGAAAGTGTTCATTGTTCATCACTCGTTCATCCTAAGATCAAGCCCCTACGACCCTTTGGATCAACAACATCAACAAATCCACATCCTCGTTCATCCTAAGATCAAGCCCCGACGGCCCTTTGGATCAACAACATCAACAAATCCACACCACTGTTCATCCCTAAACCAAGCCTCAACGGCCCTTGGGATCAACAGTCCCTCCACAAATCTATACCTTACGAAGATAGAATCAGAGGATCAAATTGTAAAAGAGATTGTAACCCCAAAATTAATACAAAATATTATTTTGTACACGTGTTCTTGTCTCGTTCATTTCAAGAATTTTCCGTGTTTACAAATTTGGCACGCCCGGTGGGATAGTCTCTACCTCTCATCTCTTTCTCCATTCAAGAAAATCAAAGCACACTCCAAAAACAATGACTTCAAACAAGGAACAAGTCATGACCATCGGCGCCACCTCCATTGAAGAACAGCTGGTTCAGATGAAGGAAATGCTTGCAACGATGACAAGAACCCTCGAAGAAAATGACTTGCAGATTGCTATGCTCTTGGGCAAATTGGGGGCACAACATGATGAAGGAGCCGGCTTTGGCCTAAAGAAAGATGCCGACGAGGAAGATGAGCCTCTGGTGGAGAAAGTCGAAGAGAAGCGATAGCCAGACCAAGCAGCGGCGCTCATAGGATCTCTCTCTATCCAGCAGCTACATGAGATGATCACCAGCACCATCAAGGCGCAGTATGAAGGGAGCTCGCATACCTCCGTGTTGTACTCAAAGCCCTACTCCAAGAAGATTGACGCCCTGAAGATGCCGAAAGGTTATCAACCACCAAAGTTCATGCAGTTTGATGGAAAAGGAAGCCCAAAGCAGCATGTCACCCATTTCGTTGAAACTTGCAACAATGCGGGGACGGAAGGAGACTACCTTGCAAAGCAGTTTGTCCGCTCTCTGAAAGGAAATGCATTCGACTGGTACACAGACCTAAAGCCTGAATCCATCAACAGCTGGGAGCAATTGGAGCGGGAATTCCTCAATCGTTTCTACAACACTCGCCGCACTGTAAGCATGCTGGAGCTGACAAGCACAAAGCAATGGAAGGACGAGCCAGTAGTGGACTACATCAACCGATGGCGCACTCTAAGCCTCGACTGCAAAGACAGGCTCTCAGAAATCTCATCAATCAAAATGTGCATCCAAGGCATGCAATGGGGGTTGCACTACATCCTCCAAGGCATCAAACCACGAACTTTCGAAAAGTTAGCCACCCGCGCCCATGATATGGAGTTGAGCATCGCCCACCATGGAAAGAAGGAGCCAATCTCCGACTTCAAGAAGGATAGGGTATTTACTCCAATGGTGGACAATCATGGGAAGAAGCTCGCCAAGGAAGCTTTTACTATCAACACTACCCCCATTAAAACCTCCTCTGCGCCCGTCAAGATTTCCTCCAAAAACAAAGCGAAAGAGATAAAGAGAGATGAGCCTTTTCGTACCCAAGACAGGTTCAAAAACACCTTGAGGGAGTTGGAGCAAAAGACGTACCCTTTTCCTGACTCAAATATGGCTGCAATGTTAGACGACTTGCTGGAAAAGAAGGTGATCGAGTTACCGGAATGCAAGCGCCCCGAAGAGATGAATCGCGTCAACGATCCCAAGTACTGCAAGTACCATCGTATCGTAAGTCATCCCGTTGGTAAATGCTTCATCGTCAAGGAACTCATCATGAAGCTGGGACAACAAGGGCGGATTGAACTCGACCTAGAAGACATGGCCGCAACGCACACTACTACTATCATGTTTGGATCCTTCGATCCCGTTCCCCTTCAAGTGATTCATGACCATTCCCGCCAATGCTCAAGTCACCTGGCACCTTCTGCACAACCATCGCTGGGGGCAAGCGACCAAGATGCACCTGCTGACGACGAAGAAGGGTGGACATTGGTCACCTACAAAAAAATGAGGAAGCCAATACCGCAAGCCACGAAGCCAAAGGTGGAGCAAGGGAGAAAGCACCGCTGTCGCAACAATAGGAAGCCCAAAGGAAGCATAAGAGCTGCTAAGCCAACATACAATGGGGAACCTATGGAGCAAGAGCCACACATTCCTGTCTCCTTGCACGAGTATTTCCCAAAGGACTTCTTCCAACAGTGCACTACCGTGGCCTGTCACATGGTTGAAGTAGAGATGGAAGAGCCCGCGAAAGGCGAAGCTATCGCCACTGAGGAAGAAAAGACCCTCGTGCCTAAAAAGGTCTGCTAACACACTGTAGAATTGAGGAAGCGCTACGATTACCAAAGAAGATGCGAAGAGCACTAGCATCGGTCTTAGCAAGTCCCGACGACCACGAAGTGCAAGAAAGCAAGGATGAAGGCTTGAAGCTTCGGCCACATGAGTGTGCCACATGCTGTGCCACCCAAGACGTAATCAACTTCACGGATGAAGACTTACTACTGGGATCAAAGCCTCACAACCATCCTCTCTTCATCTCAGGGTACGTGAGGGAGCACAAAGTCAACCGCATGCTCGTGGATGGTGGGTCAGCCATAAACATCATGCCAAAATCAACAATGACCACAATCGGCATCAAAATGGATGAACTGTCCCTAAGCCGTCTGCTGATCTAGGGTTTTAACCAATGAGGACAAAGAGCGATGGGCATGATCCAAGTGGAGATGACCATTGGTGAACTTAAATCAAGCACGATATTCCACGTGATTGATGCGAGAACTTCCTATAGCTTGCTCTTAGGAAGGCCTTGGATCCACAGGAATTGAGTAGTGCCATCCACCCTCCATCAATGCTTAAAATTCTACCGGGAAGGAGTAAAGGTAATCCAAGGAGATACCAAGCCATTCACCGAAGCCAAATCACACTTCGCAGACGCCAAGTTCTACATGGATGAAGACATGGTGCCCGAAGCTCTTCCAAAAGAGATTAAATCCACAGGCAAAGCAGCACCTAAAAGGCAAGAGTGGCAAGCCATACCCAAGAAGCAAGAAGGGGAAGCCATGCCATCTTCAAGCAAAAATGATGATGAGCTTGCTAAACTTGCAACAACCAAAGGGAATAGGACACCTTTAAAAGGACCGAACACACCCGTCTTCCGATATATCTTGATGTCGAGAAGAAAGAATGGTCAATCCCCGTTTGAAACTGGAGCAAGCAAAGCCAACACACAGCGGCACAAGGATAATGTGAAGTTGCTCAAGACAAACGCAGTTTTACCTCTGACACAGCTAGGCGACGCTAAGGTTGCAAGAATACCACAAAGCTTCATAAATGCCCTGCCACATGGGGTGGAACCAAACTTTCTTCCAACCAAGAGGACCGCAGAAGGTTTTGATCCAAATGCCTACAAACTCATGTTGAAGGCTGGGTACGACTTCGCTTCCTCTTCAAATCCTGGAAAGAAGGTTTCAAACATCGTCAACGATAAAAAAAGTGACCTCACCAAGACTCAAAAGAAGTTGAATGAGCATGGTTACAGAGTTGACAACAACAAGGCTGAACTTGGCTTCACACCAAACGCAGTTGTGAAGATTTCAAGCAAAGCAAAAAATGGTAGCACTTAACACATCAGCGTAAGCATTGAACAAGATCAAGAGCAGCCTAAACCCGCCCCTCAAATGTCAGTCTTCAATAGGATGAATCGTTCAAGGCCCAGAATTTCAGTACTTAATCGCATTGGTGGTCAAGACCGAACCTCCGTCTTCAAGAGGCTTAATGCGCCAACATCCTAAACCTCTGTTTTCAAAAGGTTGTCGAAACCTAAGAGACAAAGCAACAAGAAGCCTTCTAGAAAGAGGGAGATAATGCCAGAGAAAGAAAAGCTCGATAGGCTAGCAGAAAAAGGCGATGTTCGAAGCTCGATTCCTTCAAGGATGAGGCGCCAGGTAATCTTGGAGTTTGACACAGATGAACCACTGAAAGTAAGAAAGCACATCATCATCCACACCGGACAATCTTCATGCCAACAAAATCGAAAGGACATCACTGAACATGAGGTCCAAGATGTCAGTGCTGCACCACCATAGCTCGAAGATGGATGGCAAGCCACAGTTGATGATCTCAAGGAACTCAACTTAGGCACGAGCGAGGAACCAAAGCCTATCTTCGTAAGTGCACTACTAAGTGCGGATGAGATAGAGGAGTATTACCAGCTGCTGTTAGAGTACAAAGACGTCTTTGGTTGGACCTACAAGGAAATGCCCGGCCTTGACCCTATCATCGCTGTGCATCATCTTCCAGTCAAGCCTGGAACACGATCGATAAAGCAAACTCAAAGACGCTACCGATCCGAGCTTATCCCACAAATTGAAGCCGAGGTGGACAAGTTAATCGAAGCAGGCTTCATTCGAAAGGTGCAATACCTCAAGTGGATATCCAACATTGTCATTGTCCTTAAGAAATTTGGACAAATACGTGTTTGCATAGACTTCCGGGACCTCAACGATGCTTGCCCGAAGGATGACTTCCCCTTGCCAATCATCGAAATCATGGTGGATGCAAACATGGGCCACGAGGCACTTGTTGGAAATGTGCCCTAAAACCAATCATATGATGATACTTTACGGACATTTCACATGTTAAACTAATCTAGTTTAATATAAAGGGCAAAGATTATTGTTTCAAGCTGTCTCATATAAATGTTATGTGCTTAAACGATAAGTCCAAGGAATATGCTATTAGGAGAATGTAATCTAAAGAAGTTAGATTCATGAGACCATTCTCTTTTGTATACATATCCTAAATGTTCCTGATCATAGGATTGCCAATTGGGCATTGACAGTCCGTTAAGATCAGTACGTGCTATGTCTTCTCTTAGGGAGAGTGACAGGTCTCGAGTCATTGGTGTGAATGACACCAAGACAAGCATGTAGGTGCTCGATAGAGAATGAGTCCACTGAACGCGATCAACGAGGAGTTCTCATATTCATGTCATATGAGAACTCATGGTTGGGATAATGCAAAGTAGTCATTTGACCTGAGGCATCACAGTTGTCTTGTGGTTAGGTCCTTGATCTTTGACTATGTCAAAGTCACTCCGTCAGAGGGTGTCCACGGCATAGTTGGGGTTAAGCCACTTAGCCATGGAGGCAAGTGAATGCGCAACAAGGGATCTCTAACCTTCAAACTGTTTGAGGGAGAATACTCTATGATATGATTAAGAATCTCTGGCCAGAGTATGAATGAGATTGAGGAAGTCGTTCCAAATCACATTCAAGGTAATCATATAAGTAAATGAATCACGTTGGATAGTAGACATGAATAAACTATCAAACCAAACAATGTGGTCAAGAGTATTGTATTAGAGAAAGACCGTATTGCATTGTAATCCTAAACTGAATAGGTTCTCCACCTCTTATGATTAGCTTGGGTAGCCATGATACACTGCTAGGTGTCACTCATGGTTTGTGGAAGCCCTAAAGATGTATAATCATTTAAGGGAGAATTGAAAGTATGTTTCAATTCATAATCGATCGTTAAGAGTAACAATCGCCCACTGCCTCGCTAAGAGGAACCTAATGGATCGCACACCGTGTAAGGTAATGATTGAAGGATATAATGAAGATGAGTAAGGACAATTAAATAGTTTAATTGTATGTGGCAAGGATTAATTAAAAGTTAATTAATCTAGAACGAAAGGTTCGTTTTAGGCCTTAAGTTAGTTTTGGGTTTCGGGACACAAAAGGGTTTTGGTCCACAAGGCACATAATGTTTAAGTTGTGTGACAACTAAAACAAAATGTGCAATTAACCCACTAACAATAGAGAGGCCGGCCATGATTAGAGAGGGAGTGGGTTTTGGACTTATTACAAGTTTGCCACTCCAATGAAGGGAGGTATAAATATGACTTTATAGCTTTTTCTTCATTAGGGTTTTCTTTGAGGAAAGATGGGAGTTTTTGGCTCTCTCTTTCTCTCTAGGGAGGCCGGCCACCATGGGGGAGTTTACTAGCATCTAACTCCTCCATGGCCACTCATCTTCTTCCTCAACCATCCTTGGTGTCGAAACTTAGAGGTCTCCAACTTTGGTGACTTTTGGAGAAACCTATTCTTCCATCCACATCCAAGAAGGCATGGATCCAAGAAGCAAAGTTCTTCCACCTTCATCCATGGAGCCAAGGAGCAAGGTGACAAAGGAAGAAGGCCCTCACATGGGTGATTAACCTTTGCTAAGCAAAGAGGTACTTCAAAGGTATAAAGTTTCTCAACTCTTTTTCTTAGATCTTGAGTTGAGTCTTGGTTCACCATTTCTACTAGGCTTTGAATTTCATGGGTAATGTTTCGTTTTGAGTGCATACAAGCATGATTCCGCCTTTAATTGTTAATTGCATGCCATAGATGTTGCTCAAATGAACATGTTTTTCACAAATTTTCCATCAAGTGGTATCAAGAGCCTAGGTCTAGTAGTTAGTGAATCCTTTTGGGTTTTGTAGTTCATAGTATTTGATTTAAATGTTGTAATTGTTACAAGCTTTATTCTTGCTTCTTTGAATGTAAATTTTGCTAGAAAATTTGCCATCTCAAATGTTGTAGATGTAGTTCATATGAGCATGAATTTTGGAGCTAAAATTTGGTGCCATGTTTTTTGGGAAATTCGGCCAAATCCAAAGGGTGGATTTTTGGGTTCATGTTTGTCTTGTTAAAAATGTTTTAAAGTGACATTAGGAACCCCTAAGTACCCTAGTATGGTAATATGTTATTTCCCTTAAGTTTGAGATTTTTTGGGATGTCTTTGGATGAAAAATGTTCATGGAACTCTTATGGGTTTTCATGGATGTTCTTCATTGTTCTTGTTATGTTCTTGGCAAGAACAAAAAGGTTGGGTATTTTGATTAAAAGTTTTTGGTTGTTGACATAAAGTTTTGTTTATGAAATGATGGTATGATTTTAATCATCACTAGGTATGTACTTTTCTTACACACCCATACCTTTTCTACTATTCACATCATACCAATCACTTACAACTTTCAATCACCTTTCAAACCTACAAATCAACTTACACACACCATCCCCACTCACCATAACCGGCCACCCTATTAAAGTAGGGTACTTTTGGGGCTTTTATGCAATTACATAAAGTTTTGATACTTTTGTGTATTTGTACTTTGACCCGAAAGTTTACGTTTTTACGTAAAGGCCCAAAAACACTAAAGGACGAATTGTTTTGCTCCTTTAATGAAGTTTTTGTATTTGTTGAAATTTTTGGGTTCTAGTTGTAATTACATGAAGTAGTGGACTTTTGTGTTTTTACAAAGTGACCCCAAAAGTTTGTGTTTTGCAATATAGCCTAATGGTTGAGGTTATTGCTTTTTGGCCCAAATTAGTTGAGAACAAAATGGTTTTGTTTCTTTAAATGAGAATTGGATTTTCATTTCATTTAGATCCTATTAAATCAATTCTATGGATACAAAAACCAAATGAAAATGTTGCATTCAAGTTTAATTAGTTAAAGCGTTAATTAATTGAAGAAAGGGTGATTATGAACCTAAGCCTACGATAATTGAGCTATGTGAAAGGCCGTCTCAAATTTGTTTGAACCATGGGAATGTGTAGATTAGATTTTGGTTGTAATTTGATATGATCAAATGTTGTAAAAGAGCATAAGCTCTTCTTTGCTTTAAAGTAATTTGTTTTGATCAAATGTTGTAAAAGAGCATAAGCTCTTCTTTACTTTAAAGTACTCCTTTTATTGTTTTATTTGATATGCATGAAATTGGAGTAGAGGGTCCAACGCCCAATAAGAAAACACGCCTTAATGTGATTAAACGCGTAACTAAAATCAATCACCATCCCTAGACCGAGATCCAACACTAGGCTCATGTTGGATCAAATCAAAGGTTCATAGTCATCCTAAGGCCCTAAGGCAACTATATAGTCCATCAATGAATGCAAAGCTTATGTTAGTAGTACCATATACTTTTGCTTTAAAAACCGTTTTACAAATATAGTGGGAGTATCATATACTACTAAATCAATCACATGGACCAATAGTTGTAATAGGACCAAATTGTTTTAATGTGATTAAAATGCATGCTTATATGTGATGAGACCTAAAACCCTCAACAAACCATTATTAAGTTGACAAGCGTGAGAGTGCTTTGAACACTCTTTCGTGGCCTTCCACCGTGGTAGGCTCCAATCGTTTGTGACTCGTACACCGACTTCACCCTGTCATGGGGGAGTACAAAGTGCGTGCTTACACTCAAGAGGAGTTCTATATGCATACATGATGTTGTGAAGGTAGGCAACGAGAATGATCAACATCATATCATTGTGAGGTTGTTCTTGAACCCCTACCCGAACTTGCATGGTGGGAATGACTTAACTAAGTGCAATGGAGCCAACATCATATCATTGTGAGGCTTTATTCTCTAGAGGCCAAATAAGATGGGTACTTGCAAGAGATGCAAATGAGTAAGCGTACTCTCTCATTATTATTGATGCTAGCCAACATCATATCATTGTGAGGTGGGCTTGGTAATAGTGAGCCTCCCATACCCTACTAAGAGTTTTCTCCAAAACTCTCGAATTCCGATGAGGGATATGGAATTTGCCGAAAATAGTGGGTGGTGCTATTTGATTTAAAGACCCGGATCAAATGGCTTAAAATCAATCAATTTATATTCGTTATGTATTTATTTACCGATATATTTGCAAACGCTATCCAATACTTGACAAAGAAAAGCCGAAGGCTTTAGTTTCCGGACTTGGTACCGCAATCCCATAGAATGTCTTGAATGGATTGTATTTGTACCTAAGTATTCTCATCCTCGCAATCTTCCTATTGATAATGTATCATTGGAAAAATATGTTAGAAAAGTCTATCATAAAGAGGACAACACTTTTAGTGTCATAATTCTTCAATTACAAATTGTTGTATGAAGAAATAAGAGTTGCTTTGAACAACCCTTAGTTAACACAAACACTAGTGCTTGTTTCTTTGTTACATGAACAAAGAACTTGAGAAGTAAGCACAAAGGCATGGACACTTTATGTACCATGCTTCTTCACTTACAAATTGTTGTATGAAGAAATGAGAGTTGCCTTGAACAACTCTTAATAGTTTGTATTTATGTTTAGAACATAATGGTTGGTTGACAAAAATAGTCCATCAACATGGACTTATGATGATTTTGAATCATTGAGTGTTGAAGTGTTAAACCACTTCTAGAGACGGAAACTAGGCAAGGACTTCACTTTTGTGTCCCTATCCAAATGGTTCACTAAGTTTATTGTAAGCTATATAGTGAACAATAACCGCACGCTCTCCAAATCGTTTGATGTGTATAACACGATTGAAATAAGTTTCAAGAGAGATAGTGGGAGTTTAGGGACCGTGACTATTGTAGTCAATTGAGAAGTCAAATGAAGAAAGCTAAAAACTCCAAGGGAACAAACTTTCTTTATGAAAGGATGGACATTGGAAGGGGTATTTGCAAGAAATGTCTTGCAAGTGTTAAGAACACACTTTTCGAAGTGTTGTAAAATGTTCTTGAATAAGTTCAAAATAGTTGGTTCTTCTACTTGAATGTTTGATTCCGTATTAGTAACTATGTTTTACAATCGTTGTAAAAGTGTTGCTAACAAGAAGTAGAAGATTAATGAGAGAAGAGAAAGTACTTCACATTCGGAACGTGAATCAAATATTGATCTCTGCGAAAGCAGATAGTACTCACTTCCTCATATGAACTACCAAAGAAATTGGAAAAACAAAGATTGTCTTTGCATTCCAATTTTAATAAGGAACTTAATTCCATCACTATAATGTTAGGAGATGGGTGAATGTTTTGTTTGAAAAAACAATTGTTCTTTATGAATGATTGGATTATTGTAATCTGATTGATTGTCTCTATAGTAGAGATAATGTGGTAGTGTTAACTGTTTAGAATATAACGATGCTTAAAACCCAAAAGGTTGCAAGGTAGTGACTAATCCCACTGAGTTGTGACACCTCTAAAACATAAATTACGAGTTGGTCATATATGGATGCTTTGGATTGTTAGATCCGGATCCGATGCCTTCTTTTTAAAATTGTATAGTGGCGAAATGTTCGAATCTTTATTCTTTTGGAAAGAAGAAAGAATCACAAAGTTATTGAGGTTAATTCACTTACATGTTAGTGGCACATGTCTACAAAATAATACTACTCATGTTATATGACATTCACCGAAGATCGCTCTCGGTTGGACTATTGTTTATTTTGAATAAATACAAGTTCGAATACTTTGCAAAAGGTTTCAAAGAATTCCAGAATGTAAGTTGATGAGTAAGACGTCTAAAGTATTTACTCCTTAGATTTGATCCAAGGAAAACTAACACTTTAGATGAGTTTCCTTGAAAGATATCAAGGAATGTAGCATCATAAGATAATGTATTTCTCCATTGGGAGAATAACGAACTCGAATAAGATTTAGTTCGTTGGATGTTATCAATTACCCATATATAGGATATATATTTCTAAGTCAATATGATTGTCAAATAGAAGATCTTCCAAAACGTTTCATAACTCCATATGATGTAGTTGGAAAGAAAGACAAGTCTTAATCGTGTTAAGACTTGAGGTTATGTGCTAATATGCAATATTTGTTATAGAACAATCTTGTGGGATATCCTTAAATTAACTTTTGGATATCACTTCTATGAACCAACTAACAAATGTTGTTTGTTGGGTAGTTCATTGGAATCCTACACTAGGATTTGCCTAAGATAAAGCAAATGAACGAAAGATAGAATTCAAAGAATGGGTTCTTTGAAAAACAAGATGATAATCAACAAATATGACAACCTAGTTCCTACACCACTAGCTACAAGGTAGTCGAGAAGGATTTATAAACCGTCTTAGTTGAATGGTTTGAACTTTATGACTATGTCATAGAGTTACACCTCTTAATTCGAAAGAAATAAGAATGAAAATCCTTATGACTACATTGAGTGTATATATGACATATACTCAAGGAAATGGTATAATACCATTTGACCCGAAATAATGAAACCTTCATAGCTAATTGGTAGCTTAAGGTGACTACAATCAAGGAGATTGGTTGACTTGGAAGAAATCATCTTTGATGTAGTCTTGGTTTCTATTAATTCGAAGATTGCTAGGTACAACAAAATAGTGATTCAATGTTTAGACGTAATATAGGTTTCCGAAACTATTATCAAGATAGTCTTGATAATATATGTCTAAAACTAGGAATCACAATACTTGTAAGTTGTAGAGATCCATCCATCATGAATCTTAGCAAGCTAGTGGGAGCTATAAGCATCTTATGAGAGAAAGATCAAATCGTTTGATTTCTCATAAAAATGTAAATGAATCTTTTGTTTACTAGGTTTACAAAAGATTAGTGGGAGTTAATCATATTCCTAAATTTGAACATATATTTGATATATTAATTTTGGAAATGAAAGGAATTCTTCTTCGTTAAAGTTATGACTTTAAACGTTCTATAATGATAGAATGTATATGGGAGACATAGTCTATACACATAGGATCGAAATCTATAATGATCGATTTCAAGATATAATTGGATTATATCGAGACCTAATGGTAGACAAAAGATGCTAGGAAGTTTCTTATATGATGATAAACTTCAATCAGAAGGACAACTCTAGTAAGACTAGGAAGTTGCTCTCCTCAAAGGGAACGTACCCTTTGACTCCCAAAGAAACATAATGCGTAACTAGAATCCTTTATGCATACGCATAAAGGCGATTTACGTATTTCATATTGTATGAAAAACACTGATATGAGCTGTACCTAGAACGGTACAAGATGATATCAGTACCAGCCCAGGATCAGAACCATGGCAACTGTCAAGTTGGTCCTTAAGTATTTAAGAAATACTAAAGGATAGATTCCTCAAGAATGAGGAAGAATTAAAGTGACGCAATGGAAGCGTAAATGTATTAGATTATGAATCTAATATCGTATCCATCATTGGAAGTTTCTTCATTATGAATGAAGAGATAATAGGATATCTCTTTATTATGACTAAAGGGATATTTGGGTGGAAACATTACAAGTAATGACTTTAGTGTGTTCCATCATGAATGCAAAATATATCGCCATATAGAAGTTTACAACAATGTTGTTTGGATGGGAAAGTTCATTTATGAACTCTCTATTCGGTTCCAACCAGAAAGTGTCTCTAGTGTACAGACACTACGACACTAATGGGGCGATAGCTCAAGCCAGGGAATCAAGGTCTCATCAAGATCCGAACTCAAGTGAGAGACTAAACCACATGATTGAGAATCATGTATAATGGTGACGTCATTATTCTCAAGGTTGCTTCTGTGGATAACATATAGATATCCATTGTCTAGGCCTACTACTCAGCCATTTTTGAAATGAATTCAGAAGAGGTATCATCACTGATAACCAAGCTGATTGGCTCTAGTGCAAGTGGGAGATTGTTGGAAATGTGCCCTAAAACCAATCATATGATGATACTTTACGGACATTTCACATGTTAAACTAATCTAGTTTAATATAAAGGGCAAAGATTATTGTTTCAAGCTGTCTCATATAAATGTTATGTGCTTAAACGATAAGTCCAAGGAATATGCTATTAGGAGAATGTAATCTAAAGAAGCTAGATTCATGAGACCATTCTCTTTTGTATACATATCCTAAATGTTCCTGATCATAGGATTGCCAATTGGGCATTGACAGTCCGTTAAGATCAGTACGTGCTATGTCTTCTCTTAGGGAGAGTGACAGGTCTCGAGTCATTGGTGTGAATGACACCAAGACAAGCATGTAGGTGCTCGATAGAGAATGAGTCCACTGAACGCGATCAACGAGGAGTTCTCATATTCATGTCATATGAGAACTCATGGTTGGGATAATGCAAAGTAGTCATTTGACCTGAGGCATCACAGTTGTCTTGTGGTTAGGTCCTTGATCTTTGACTATGTCAAAGTCACTCCGTCAGAGGGTGTCCACGGCATAGTTGGGGTTAAGCCACTTAGCCATGGAGGCAAGTGAATGCGCAACAAGGGATCTCTAACCTTCAAACTGTTTGAGGGAGAATACTCTATGATATGATTAAGAATCTCTGGCCAGAGTATGAATGAGATTGAGGAAGTCGTTCCAAATCACATTCAAGGTAATCATATAAGTAAATGAATCACGTTGGATAGTAGACATGAATAAACTATCAAACCAAACAATGTGGTCAAGAGTATTGTATTAGAGAAAGACCGTATTGCATTGTAATCCTAAACTGAATAGGTTCTCCACCTCTTCTGATTAGCTTGGGTAGCCATGATACACTGCTAGGTGTCACTCATGGTTTGTGGAAGCCCTAAAGATGTATAATCATTTAAGGGAGAATTGAAAGTATGTTTCAATTCATAATCGATCGTTAAGAGTAACAATCGCCCACTGCCTCGCTAAGAGGAACCTAATGGATCGCACACCGGGTAAGGTAATGATTGAAGGATATAATGAAGATGAGTAAGGACAATTAAATAGTTTAATTGTATGTGGCAAGGATTAATTAAAAGTTAATTAATCTAGAACGAAGGTTCGTTTTAGGCCTTAAGTTAGTTTTGGGTTTCGGGACACAAAAGGGTTTTGGTCCACAAGGCACATAATGTTTAAGTTGTGTGACAACTAAAACAAAATGTGCAATTAACCCACTAACAATAGAGAGGCCGGCCATGATTAGAGAGGGAGTGGGTTTTAGACTTATTACAAGTTTGCCACTCCAATGAAGGGAGGTATAAATATGACTTTATAGCTTTTTCTTCATTAGGGTTTTCTTTGAGGAAAGATGAGAGTTTTTGGCTCTCTCTTTCTCTCTAGGGAGGCCGGCCGCCATGGGGGAGTTTACTAGCATCTAACTCCTCCATGGCCACTCATCTTCTTCCTCAACCATCCTTGGTGTCGAAACTTAGAGGTCTCCAACTTTGGTGACTTTTGGAGAAACCTATTCTTCCATCCACATCCAAGAAGGCATGGATCCAAGAAGCAAAGTTCTTCCACCTTCATCCATGGAGCCAAGGAGCAAGGTGACAAAGGAAGAAGGCCCTCACATGGGTGATTAACCTTTGCTAAGCAAAGAGGTACTTCAAAGGTATAAAGTTTCTCAACTCTTTTTCTTAGATCTTGAGTTGAGTCTTGGTTCACCATTTCTACTAGGCTTTGAATTTCATGGGTAATGTTTTGTTTTGAGTGCATACAAGCATGATTCCGCCTTTAATTGTTAATCGCATGCCATAGATGTTGCTCAAATGAACATGTTTTTCACAAATTTTCCATCAGCACTGTCATTCATGGACGGCTCTTCTGGATACAATCAAATTCGCATGGCTCTTGAAGACGAGGAACTAACACCCTTCCGCACTTCAAAAGGTATCTACTGCTACAAGGTGATGCCCTTTGGTCTGAAGAATGCCGGAGCTACATATCAACGCGCAATGCAGAAAATCTTCAATGACATGCTACACAAAAATGTAGAATGTTACGTAGACGATGTGGTAGTCAAGACAAAGAAGAGATCAGATCACTTGAAGGATTTGCGAATAGTGTTCGAAAGGCTGCGAAAATACAACCTCAAGATGAACCTGTTAAAGTGTGCATTCGGCGTCACCTCTGGAAAGTTCCTCGGCTTCATCGTCAAGCATCATGGCATTAAAGAGGACCAATCAAAGATCAAGGCCATTCAAAGCATGCCCGAGCTTAGAAACCTGCACGAGCTAAAAAGTCTACAAGGACGGTTAGCTTTCATCAGATGCTTCATTTCCAACCTTCCAGGGCGTTGTCAACAGTTCAGTCGACTCCTGAAGAAAGATGTTCCGTTTGTATGGGACGAAGCATGCCACAACGCTTTCGAAAGCATAAAAAAGTATTTATCAAGTCCGCCTGTCATGGGGGCACCTGTGCCCGGGAGGCCCCTCATATTGTACATCGTCGCACAGGAAAGTTAAGTTGGAGCGCTCTTCACATAAGAGAACGAATCCCAGAAAGAATGAGCGCTTTACTACCTCAGTCGAACTCTCACCGGCGCTGAGTTGAACTACTCCCCGATAGAAAAGATGTGCCTTGCCTTGGTGTTCGCCATCCAGAAGCTCAGGCACTACATGCATGCTTACACCATTCACCTGGTTGCTAAAGTTGACCCGATCAAATACGTCATGTCCAAACCAGTCTTGACAGGGCGACTAGCTAAATGGGCATTGCTTCTCAATCAATACGAGATCATCTACATCCCAGCTAAATTTGTCAAGGGACAAGCGCTAGCAGACTTCCTTGCCGATCATCCAATCCCAGCCGATTGAAAAATCTCAGACGACTTGCCTGACGAGGAGGTGTTCTACATCGACATCTTCCCGACATAGACGATGTTCTTCGACGGATCAGCACGAGTAGACGGAGCAGGGGCAGGAGTAGTATTCATGTCACCACAAAGATAAATACTACCTTATTCCTTCCAACTAAGCGAATTGTGTTCCAACAACGTCGCTGAGTACCAAGCAATGATCATCGGGCTCCAAATGGCGATCAACATGGAAATCACAGCCTTTGAGGTATATGGCGACTCCAAGCTCATAATCAATCAACTATTAACTGAATATGAGGTGAAGAAAGATGATCTCGTCCCATACTTCCGGCTGGCAACTCAACTGCTACAAAAGTTCGAGGTCGTGACACTAGAACATGTGCCAAGAAAAGAAAATCAAATGGCAGACGCTCTCGCCAACCTAGCCTCAAGTATGACACTAGGAGAAGACGAAGCTACAGACGTGCCAGTTTGCCAAAAATGGGTGATCCCGCTCGTTACGAAAATGGCATTGGATGATACAAGTGTCATCTCAGTACTTCTAGTCGACGATGAAGAGTGGAGACAGCCGCTGATCAACTACTTGGAGCATGGAAAGCTTTCAAATGACCCTAGACACCGCTTTGAAATACGTCGACGAGCACCTCGCTTCCTCTACGACAAAAGGACACTTTATCGACGCTATTTTGAAGGAGTACTTCTGAGATGCCTAGGTGAGGAAGAAGCCAATCAAGCCATGAAAGAAGCACACTCAGGTGTATGCGGGGCACATCAGTCTGGACCAAAGCTACATTTCCAGCTCAAAAGAATGGGTTACTACTGACCAACCATGGTGAAGGATTGCCTGGAACACGCCAAAAGGTGCCAAGCCTGCCAATTCCATGCCAACTTCATACATCAACCACCTGAGCCATTACAGCCTACAGCTGCTTCATGGCCGTTCGATGCATGAGGCTTGGACGTCGTAGGACCAATCGCGCCAAAGTCATCTGTAGGAGAAGCTTACATCTTAGCTGCAACAGATTACTTCTCTAAGTGGGTTGAAGCCATACCCCTAAGGGAAGTAAAAAAAGGAAATTGTCGTTCGTTTCATCAAGGAGCATATTATCCACCGATACGGTGTGCCCCGCTACATTATCACTGACAACGGAAAACAGTTCTCCAACCGACTCGTGGACGAGATCTGCGAGAAATACAAGTTCAAGTAGCACAAGTCTTCTATGTATCATGCTCCGACCAACGGTCTTGCAGAAGCATTTAACAAAACATTGTGCAACCTCCTGAAAAAGGTGATCGGCCGAACGAAGAGAGACTAGCACGAAAGAATAAGCGAAGCACTTGGGGCATATAGGACGACACATAGGACTCCTACCCAAGCTACACCTTACTCTCTCGTATATGGCGTGGAAACTGTTTTACCGCTCGAAAGTCAAATCCCTTCACTAAGGATGGCTATACAAGAAGGCTTGACTGATGAAGAAAATGCAAAGCTGCGACTTCAAGAGTTGGAAGCACTCGACGAAAGAAGGCTCGAAGCTCAACAACACTTGGAATGCTACCAAGCACGACTTTCCAAGGCATTCAACAAGAAGGTCCGCCCAAGGTCTTTCCAAACTGGAGATCTCGTCCTTGCATTGCGTAGGCCTATCATCATAACTCACAAGACGAAAATCAAGTTCACATCAAAGTGGGATGGACCATACGTAATACAAGAGGTCTACACCAATAGCGCCTACTTAATCATGGCAGAAGACGGCTTGAGGATTGGGCCCATAAATGGAAAGTTCTTGAAGCAGTACTATGCCTAAGAAGAAGCCATGCTCCTGGCCCGCAAGAGTATAACTGTGTACGGCACAAAAAAAAAACCAAAAAAAATATGTATTTGAACTACATTATGACTTGATCTCTTCTTTGGAAGGGTACGTAGGCAGCTCAAACATTCAACTTTGAGTTAAGTCACATCAAAGTAAAAAATAAGGTTTTATTAAACATTTGACTATCAAGAGTCAATTCCTTTACAAATACAAACAGATAAAAAAAAAGAGGGAAGGATTTGGCCGCAAAGCCTTATTACAAAAAAAAAAGTGAGCAAAAAAAAAAGGGCAAAGAAGGGAAGACATTACTTAAGAGCTATGTCCCTAAAGCTACGGCGATGATCCTCAAGCAGGCTTTCCAGAGTCTTCAAGGTCTCCACATCGGCAGAAGACAAGGTAGGCAACTCCATAGCCATGCCTTTCTCTTGCTCTAGGCGTGACATCTCTTTTTGGTACTGAGAAAGTGTAGCTTCCTGCTCCAAGAGAAAACCTTTAAGTCGTTATGCTTCGATCCCCAATTGCTCTATCTCTTGCATCAACGCTTCTAGACGCACCTGGACGAAAGCTAAAGAGGTCTCTGCGATTGATAATGTTCTGAATCAGCTTGTTGAGAAGACCGGACATGGGCAATTGATGAGTCTATTACCGCAAGTTGTTGAGCTCTGGCATTTGGACTCAACATCTTCAAGGAAGTAGCGCGCAAGGAAGCATAATCAGTTGAGGCGGCAATCTGAACTCTCAAGGGAGAAGAATCAACATTAAGGTTGTCGATCACAGAAACAAGCTTCAACAAATCCTCCTCGAACAACGCAAGGTCTTCCAATGGGCACTTTGAAATCCTTCTCTCAATATGGCTCTTGACATCCATGGCCGCACGAAGTTGGATGCGATGGATAAAATGCTCAGTACTGCTAAGGTTCGGCCCTCTCAAAGAGACCCTAGAACTAGCTGGCAAAAGTGTTGGACGTGTGACAGGCTCTTGCACACCTTCACCTACACACGGTAAACTTGGGAAATTTGGCGGATTTGGAACAAGCTCTACCCCAGGTGGGTCCCCAATATCCCCATCTGTAGGTAAATTACCCCCAAGTAGCATGTCCATATAGGAATGAACTCCCGTGTTCTCCAAATCAAAAGATCGAGAAGGCCCAACCTAAAGAAGACAAAAGAAAGATGTTAGGAAAAAAAGCTAAAACAATGAAAGCAGAAGAAATCACAAGAAAGAAGGAAATACATACATCTTTCTCAAATGACACACGACCATCAAATTGAGGATGCCTAAACACTTCTTGCTTCTTATGACGAAAATTGACATCGTTGTCAACCTGAGCACCTTCAAGTGGTCGCTTGTTTAAAACTTGTTGACGCTGCTGCAAAATGAGTCCATCTTCATGCGAATCAACTTCATCTCCCGCCTCTTCACAAGCATCCA
The DNA here is from genome assembly GCA_036320875.1 of Cotoneaster glaucophyllus. Taxonomy (NCBI): domain Eukaryota; kingdom Viridiplantae; phylum Streptophyta; class Magnoliopsida; order Rosales; family Rosaceae; genus Cotoneaster; species Cotoneaster glaucophyllus. The sequence goes on along the minus strand of CM070059.1, from coordinate 23,805,899 downwards.
GATGTCGAGAAGACAAGCACCGACGTTGAGGGGCTAAAACCACAGGTCTATCTTGCAAGGGAGTTGTACTCGCGCAATCAAAAGGTACCAGCTGCGTAGGAACAACAGAACAACCCTCTTTTGATGCATCATGACGTGAGTGAGAAGAATTAGTACCCTTTACCATCCCCAATTTCTCATAATGTACCTTTGACCACCAACTTGCGTAAGCATGGGATTACTCTTGAACTCGTTCTTGGCCGGTAGGGTGATAGAAGCATTTGTACATGCCCGGGTACTAGACTCCCAATGCATATACACGGCTTGCAAGGATTCCGATTGGGCTTTTTCCTTCAACTTGCCTGGCACATTTTGGACAAAACCAAATTGCCTGCTAAAACGGTGGGGACTGTACGGCTGAACGATGCATCGGTCTTCTTGCCGCAAAGAAACATACCCTGAGCGAAGACTTATAAGATAAGACAAGTTTGAGAAGCAAAGATGCGAATCATCCATGATACCTCACCGCACGGAGCCAACTCTCGCCAGGCAGTCCATCCTTAAGCCTTCACAACTTCTAAATAGCGCTAGCGCCTGCGAATCGTCAAAACTCTTCGTAGAAAACACGCCAAAATACTTCGTCATCAAAGGCCCCAGCTTGACTGAAGTTGATAGAGAAGGCCCCGGCTTGTCTAAAGTTGACGAAGAAAAATGAGTGCCAAAATACTCACCCAGCCAACCATACACATAGTGGTAGGGAAGTACCGCAGCACGCCGAGTTTGAAACAACGCTTAAGCCGTTGTAAATGTTGGCTAAGACCGGAATAGCAAGGCTGAAAGATTCGCCTGCAGCCATCTTGCTAGCAACTTTGAAGAGTCCGGGACGGACGAAGTTGACGTCGTCTTTGGGAAAATAAACTTACAAAGCCAACAAGCTAAGAATAGCGGCTAGGTAAGATTCTTCCAAGTGCTTTGACGCCACACCAAGATCCTTAAATGCCTTCAATTCGTCAGGGGTACGACGCCCAACTGGGCCAATGACACCTGATGGATTCGAGTCTCCTTTAGGCCTGGTTGTGTTGTTACGACCACTTTTCTTCGAAGGCCTCTTGTACTTCATGGCGTCCCAATACCAAAGCCGGATCCATGAAGAAATCTTCACGCCTGATTTACCCGGGGCCTCTTGGGAAAGCTTATGGTACGCCCAAAACAAATAGCGGCAACTCGCAGGTAATCCTTGACTGTTACGATAAGAAAACTTTTCCACACTAGGAACAACCTCGTCATAAAATCTTCCTTGGATTGGCAAGCCTCCTATCTTGTGGAGGTCCCTAAGTGAAATCAACATCTCCCCTTGAGCCGTGTGGAGGGTGTTGGTCGCTGAACACCAATGCTCAAAGAATGCACGAAGGACGGAATGATGACGATCATAACTAAACAAAGATGCGTACACAACATGATAAAGGCCCATGTTGGTAAGCACGTCTTTGGAGCGGCTCAAGACATCTTCAAGCCATTCCCAATGAAACTCAACGAATGCAGCTCCTCCATTAGTCGACAAGGCGCTACTGTAAGCCACAGATCCGCTACAGATACGATCACCAAGAAGCTCTGACGAAGCCGGATGATTGTCACGAACATGGTGCGAATGGTTCAAGATAAGAATCCTTGATGTGCACACCTTCTTCTTTGTAGTGGGTCGAACGGAGTCTACCACCTCCCCAGACACTTCAGAAGACCACGACTTAATATGCATGGAGTTGTCTTTTGCAGGTGATAGGAGCATATTTATGCAACTTAGTTAGCTTGTTTTCCTGCATTTTCGTAGTTAGTTATTACTTATTATAGTGTTTAAAGTCATTTTCGTGCAATTTCAGGTCCTAAAGGCAAAATATGCAAAAAGAGCTAATTTGGAGTGTTTTGGAGCAATTTTGGGCTAAGAATGGATCGATTATGATTCAAGCAAGTGGGATGGACGAATTTGAAGATTAGAAGGCAAGGAATCTACTAAAAAGAAGGAAGAAACAAGTTCAAGTTCTAGAAGATAAGAGAAGAGCAAGAAATAAGGAACATTATCTAGAAACATTATCCAAATCCTTATCTTATCTTATCCTATCCTAACCTAATCCTATCCTACCTTATTCCCAGCTACAAAAGGGGATTCTTATCAGATTTTATCACCTAAATTCATGGTTCTAGAACCCTAAAAATCTGGTGCCTTATCTCCTTGTTCTAGAAACCATATCTCCTGATTTGAAGACCAATCTTTTTCCTACATGGAATCTGCTCGAATTTCACCTTTTCCTTGATGGTTTGGGATGCTAAATCCTTCTCCAAAACACCTTGAAACCGTGCCTTTCTCTCCCTATAAATACACATACCTGCTGTGCACTTAAAACCAACCACCCCTCTCATATTTCACTCTACATTCAGACATTCATCCACACTCATTCACAAAGCCTCAAGTGCCGCAATTGCAAGGAGGAATGACTTAGTGCCGTGGCTGCATCCATACTTCTAGGTGTTTTCTATCCTTATACTTCAATGTTTAAATCAAGTTATTTTCGTGTAATTGCAAACATGAGAGGCTAAACTCGTTTTAGCTAGGGGCGATTTCTAAGCCATGATTATATATGTGACATGAATTGATTATCCAGTTATTATTTCATAAGTTATGAATGTAATTTGCTTAACTGTTTGATTCAAAACTTATTCTTGTATGTGGGTTAAGGTGGCCAACTTAGTTTGCATGCATGAATTTGATGCTAGAATATAAGGGAATTGCATATAATGAACTTGTATTCATGAGTAGTAAAGGTTGCTAGTCACAATCGTGTTAAGTTAAATTCTAGGAAAACATATATGCTGTCATATTTTCCTCGTCAATGCTTATGGTTTTCAACGAACATAATGACCTTTGAGTATGTTGTCATCAATAAGGATAATTTGGTTGGATGTGTATTCCGTCTAATTCAATGAACTTAGGAAAATCTGAAGATTAATTAGTGCAATTCACGGTTAATCTGGGGCATTGTCATTCATGATTTAGAAAGATAATAACTGGAAATTGATTTGTGTTGCATATGTGTCATGTGTGGAGAAGGGTCCTCTAGCTAGGCCATTCACCCATTAATTCACCCTAAATTCGTATTCAATCTGTTTTGCTTTTAGAATCTGTTTGTTTTAATTTAATTTCGTCCAAACCAATCCCCTTTTCATTTAATCTTTTTAGTTGAGTCCAAATCTGTTTTCTTTTAGTCTTTTGAGTCATTTTTACCTTATTTTCGTCAAAATCACTTCTTAGGTCTAGAATTGAGTCTTTTTGATTGTTTGTTGCTGTTTTAAGTGTTTTGAGTTAGTTTTGAGTCTATAGAGTCTAAATTAGTGTTTTTGAGTCTTGTTTGTGTTGATTAGCATCCCTAGTTAATCCCCAGCCTAGAACGATCCCTACTTACATCATATACTACAATTGTCAAAAATAGGGTTCTAGGCCGAGGATTAACTAGGGATGCTAATCAACACAAACAAGACTCAAAAACACTAATTTAGACTCTATAGACTCAAAACTAACTCAAAAGACTCAAAACAGCAACAAACAATAAAAAAGACTCAATTCTAGACCTAAGAAGTGATTTTGACGAAAATAAGGTAAAAATGACTCAAAAGACTAAAAGAAAACAGATTTGGACTCAACTAAAAAGATTAAATGAAAAGGGGATTGGTTTGGACGAAATTAAATTAAAACAAACAGATTCTAAAAGCAAAACAGATTGAATACGAATTTAGGGTGAATTAATGGGTGAATGGCCTAGCTAGAGGACCCTTCTCCACACATGACACATATGCAACACAAATCAATTTCCAGTTATTATCTTTCTAAATCATGAATGACAATGCCCCAGATTAACCGTGAATTGCACTAATTAATCTTCAGATTTTCCTAAGTTCATTGAATTAGACGGAATACACATCCAACCAAATTATCCTTATTGATGACAGCATACTCAAAGGTCATTAAGTTCGTTGAAAACCATAAGCATTGACGAGGAAAATATGACAGCATATATGTTTTCCCAGAATTTAACTTAACACGATTGTGACTAGCAACCTTTACTACTCATGAATACAAGTTCATTATATGCAATTCCCTTATATTCTAGCATCAAATTCATGCAAGCAAACTAAGTTGGCCACCTTAACCCACATACAAGAATAAGTTTTGAATCAAACAGTTAAGCAAATTACATTCATAACTTATGAAATAATAACTGGATAATCAATTCATGTCACATATATAATCATGGCTTAGAAATCGCCCCTAGCTAAAACGAGGTTAGCCTCTCATGTTTGCAATTACACAAAAATAGCTTGATTTAAACATTGAAGTATAAGGATAGAAAACACCTAGAAGTATGGATGCAGCCACGACACTAAGTCCTTCCTCCTTGCAATTGCGGCACTTGAGGCTTTGTGAATGAGTGTGGATGAATGTCTAAATGTAGAGTGAAATATGAGAGGGGTGGTTGGTTTTAAGTGCACAGCAGGTATATGTATTTATAGGGAGAGAAAGGCACGGCTTCAAGGTGTTTTGGAGAAGGATTTGGCATCCCAAACCACCAAGGAAAGGGTGAAATTCGAGCAGATTCCATGTAGGAAAAAGATTGGTCTTCAAATCAGGAGATATGGTTTCTAGAACAAGGAGATAAGGCACCAGATTTTTAGGGTTCTAGAACCATGAATTTAGGTGATAAAATCTGATAAGAATCCCCTTTTGTAGCTGGAAATAAGGTAGGATAGGATTAGGTTAGGATAGGATAAGATAAGATAAGGATTTGGATAATGTTTCTAGATAATGTTCCTTATTTCTTGCTCTTCTCTTATCTTCTAGAACTTGAACTTGTTTCTTCCTTCTTCTAAGCAGATTCCTTGCCTTCTAATCTTCAAATTCGTCCATCCCACTTGCTTGAATCATAAGCTATCCATTCTTAGCCCAAAATTGCTCCAAAACACTCCAAATTAGCTCTTTTTGCATATTTTGCCTTTAGGACCTGAAATTGCACGAAAATGACTTTAAACACTATAATAAGTAATAACTAACTACGAAAATGCAGGAAAACAAGCTAACTAAGTTGCATAAATATGCTCCTATAAGCAGGAAAAGCAAGCACTTAGGGCCAGTCAATGGCGCATAAAGCTTCAACGTCGTTCCCCTATCTTGCGAATCGCCTTCCTTTGCAAGAATGGTGATGGTGTTGCTCTTAAAGCACTTGAAAAACACCATGACTGCAACGAAAAAAATCAGCCACAAAACTTGAGCAGCACGGCAAAGAGGGCAGCTACAGAACGGTCCTTCAAAGCATGCTACAGTGGCAAAGAAAACCAAAATGCTACGCAATCGCACTGCGCAACCCCGCAGCGATTACGCAAGCAGTTTCTTGCACCACACGACGATGTCACCACCAAGGGAAAACTGTGACCAAAAGCCATTACACAGTGAAACCCTGCTGTAGTCTCTTGCATAGCACCACACGACAGCGCACCCCCGAGGGAAAACTGTGATCAAAAGGCACTACGCAGCGAAACCCCGTTGCAGTCTCTGGCACAAGCATTAGGCAGCAGAAAGCACAGGTACACCCATGTCCTGGTCACTCTGCCACCAACTACCACGTCTCGAAAAGCTTCGTGAGGGATCCCGGCATCATGATCTGCCTTCTCAAAATTAAAGATTCCTAGCATTGCGACAAAGAAATCCATCAGTGGGGGTACACATATTATGTACAAATAAACACATCATATGTATGTATGTATATATATATATATACATATATATTATATTATATTATATTATATATATATATATGTTCACGGTGATAGTACAATCACCTGCTATACATATAGATATAGGAATTGCTTAAGGAGAGGGATCCCCATTTTTTTCAAAAAATGGGGATTAGGTGTGGGGCCCACTCCACATCGAATTTCAACGATCCGAACAGTCTATTTTTCAAGTTACACCTCATAGATCATCTTTGCAAAATATTAGCCAAATCTAAAATATTTAAGACATCTAATTGAGTTCAAAAATATTAACGAATACTTTGTTATATAAGAAACAATGAAATTTTATCTTGATAATTAAATAGGCAAATGGTTTCGGATTGAATTGAATTTTTGCAAGGATGATCTATGAGGTGTAATTTGAAAAATAGATGGTTCGGATCGTTGAAATTTGATGTAGAGTGGGCCCCACACCTAATCCCCATTTTTTGAAAAAAATGGGGATCCCTCTCCTTAAGCAACCTGTATAGATATATATGTATATATATGTTACATAATATATATGTATATATATGTTACATAATATACGGAAAAGGGTGGTGATGGGACAACCACCTCACATTATATATACACACACACGGTGATATGACAATCACGTTATATATATATATGTGACCCAAAGGATTCAAGTCGTCCTCTAAAGTAAGTAAGCCTCACAGAGTAAAGGCTTCATAAAGGTTTGCTGGCTTTCCCTCTCCCCCGATCTCCACCAATGGCAATACAGCAAGAACGGTAGTGCAGCAAGGGCGATGCAGCGAGAACAGCAAGCAATGCAGTTGCTATGCAATTCTATGTGTGTGTATATATATATATATATATAAAACGGTCTGCGGGCAAATGAATGATGGGCAGTGCACAGCAGAGGGGAATCAGAAACAAAACGTTAAAATCACTGATGGTGCGGTAGTACAACAACGGTAAGCAGTACAAAGGGTGTGTAGCTGGTAGTGGAGTGGGCTGACGGAGACAACAGTCCGTTCAAAGACAAAGCACAATGCTGCAGTACATAGTGATTCAGCTTTTGCAGAGAAGAAAGTAGGAGCTATGCTTTTCCACTCTCCCAAGCAAAGAAAAGAAGTGACTGACAAAAAAAAAAGGACAGTGCGTCGAACATCATCTAAAAGAAATATAAAAAAAATAAAAAAAAAATAAAAAAAGAAAAAGAAAAAATGGTGAAATCTTGGTGCTGGGCACTATTATGAAAAGAAGAAAAAAAAATAATGGTGAAATCTTGGTGCTGGGCACTATTCTAAAAAGAAGAAAAATGATGGTGGAATCTTGGCACATCAACACCATGCAAAAAAGAAGATACATGCTGCTACTGTTAACAAGTCAAGAAGGAAAAGGAAAAGAGGTGGTGGTGACAGAATTATTGAGAGGAAGAAAATAAGGGAAGGATGGTGATGGTGCACGGCACCATCTTGAAAATAAAAACGATATATATATATATATTAAAAAAAAAAAAAAAGGGAAGTAACACATCTTAGTGAGATATACGTTTTATTTGTATTTAGCACAACGCATAGAATAAAATCAAGCATGTCCATTGATATCTCTAAGAAATTACAAGTGTGTACAAAAAGAAAAAAGAAAAAAAAAAGGGAAAAGAAAAGAAAAGAAGAAAAGGGGAGCCTTCACGAATGTCACTTATGTGAAGCCTCAGTACTCGACGGAACCCTAGAAGAAGGAGGCACTGAAGATAGATTATTTGGAACCTCAATACTTGGTCGAACTCCAGATGACGAAGGCAAAAAGTGCCTCTGGAATACATCCACAAACCTCTGATGGTCACTTTGAATCCGACATTCGGAGTCCAACAGCTGATCAAGCTTCCTCTTCATGCCCGTCGAATAACTATTTGCAAGCACATGCAACTCTCTATTCTCGCGCTTGAGCTGTCTGATCTCTTGACTAAGAGTTGCCACCTCGGCCATCAATGATTCAACTTGGCGAGCTCGAGCAGTAAGCGTTGGTTCATGTTGGACACAGAGCTCGCACACTGAATGCTGAAAGCAAGGGAGTCTTGGACAACCAACTCATCGAACCGTCTTGAAAGCAGTCTATTATCTCTAGGAGTAAGGAGGTTCCTAGCTACTACTGTAGCCATTGTTGCATCCCTCATCACGAAGTCTTCAACCGTAAAAGGGCCATTAGAAGATAAGAAGGATGGGCGCCATATATCACCCTGACGCGGCGCGCCTGTATCATTCCCAAGACTCAAATCTAAGCCAATGTTAGACGGGTAAGCCATTTTCAGAAATGATAAAGGAGAAGGGTTGGATAGAGTAAAATCTCAGAAATACAGCAGAGATAATTTTCACAGGTGGGAAATCTTCAAAGTGTGCATTTTGAATACAATCAATACCTCTATAAAAGGAGAAGCAACACAGCCACCTGTTCAAAAGTCAAAGAGACACCACTCCCCGAATTTCAAAAGCCGGATTTTCCTGCGTAAAATCCGTCAACTCCTTTCAGACGCAATCTCAGCTTTTCAGATATCACGTGCAACTTTGTCAAAGGTCTCTGACAAAGTTGAAAACGCGTGAATCCTACTATTCCCACTACAATGCTGTCGCCGACAAGCGTGGGTGACAAGGTCACGTCCACACCACTACCTGTAAGTGGGAAATCCCTATATATGTTAACCTTCATCCTCCGAGGCAAGGCACACATCCAAAACGCCTGATTCTTCTTCCTTGCCAAGAATGCATCTGTAACCAAACCCCTCAACATACTCAGTTTTCTTCTTCCCTGAAAACACTTCTTCAACCATGTCACACCAAAGCAAAAGTATCTCATATCATTAGGGTTGAGAGCAAGAGTATCTCATAGCATGCTTTCTCCCTATCCTTTTCTTTGTCCTCCCTCTTCACTGCAGGACAAGGAGAAAGAGAGCAATCAGCCGGTGCTTAGAATCAACCTTCCAATTTGGAACAGACTGCCTGGAAACCCCTTCCCTGATTGCTTACCTAGCGTCGCTCTCGGGTACTCATCTTCAACTGTTGATGTACTTCCAGGGAAGATACCACACCTGCCTGAAGAACAGATGAAACAGGTGAAATTGATACATCAAAGAATGTGGAGACAAGCGCAACCAATATATGTGCTGGTTAATCTGCTACTTCTTCAAAAGCAAACGTATCTCATATCATCAGGGTGGAAAGCAAAGGTATCTCATATCATGCTTTTCCCCTGTCATTTCCTTTGCCATTGCTCTTACCTGCAAGACAGGGAGAAAGAGAGCAATCAGTCAGAACCTGAAATCAAACGTCCGATATGGAGCTGATTGCTCGGAACCTTTGCCTGATTGCTTACCTTGCATTGCTCTCGAGTGGTCATCTTCAACTATTGTCTTAAGTCGCCGTCATCGCAGAATATTTGCTATGCTGTTAGCTCTTTGCACTAAAGCTGCCAAGCATGGATGAGTCGCTGAGAAGTGATGCTCTGAAGGACCATTCAAACGCAAAAGGTTGCGCACCACTTCTGATATGCAAAAGAAACAAGCAGAGAAAAATGCAGCGTGATGAGTTATAACAAATCACTATAGCACGACACCCTTCCCTGCAGAACTGCATAATCCAGACGGAGGAGTCTAAGTCAAAACCAAGTTCGGCGTCGTCGCTCTAATGGAAGAGCTCAAGAATCTTCGACGGCCTTTCGCTGGCACCGTCATCGAAGAGCAAAGCCTCGCTGTGCAACGCCATCAAATCACCACTGCTTCTTCAAAAGCAAAAGTATCTCATATCATGCTTTCTCCTTGTCTTTTTCTTTGTCGTTGTTCTTACCTGCAGGATAATAAGAAGGAGAGCAATCGGGCGGCACTTGGAATCAAGCTTCCAGTCAGGAATCGACTGTTTGGAACTCCTTCCCTGATTGCTTACCTAGCATTGCTCTCGAGTACTCATCCACATCTGCCTGGAGAACAGACAAGACGAGTGACAATGAAGCATCAATCTTGTGGATCATCAGTAAACGCAACAACTGCACGTGCTGATTCATCCCCTAACCCTCTTCAATACGAATTGGAAAGATTGAACAAAGAAACAGGCCATCACCTCCACCTCGTGCCTGCCTGCCAAGTATCCAAATCCTGAAGCCGCTCGTGGTCCTATCTAAATTCAAGATCAAGCCTCGATGACCCTCGATTAAATCACAAGTCTGATTCAAGATCAAGCGTCGGCCATCCTTGAATCAAATTCAGCTCCAGATGAAAGGACTAATGATAAGCTCATATTTATATATATTTTACATCAAATTCACTTGTCTTTTCTTAGTTAGTTCCTTATATTTTTGAGCTATTTACTTTGTTTTTGTGTTTTGCAGGATTTGTCAAGCAAATAAAAGAAAAATAGCACAAGTGGAATTTTAAGTAACAAATTCATCAAAACTGCCTGTGCAGGTCAGCTGACTTTGGAAGCAATTTGCGGACAGCTCAGAATGAATTAGAGAATGAGTCTTATATGCCTGGAAAGCTACGGATGTCTATTTTCTGGACCATTTCGCGGATTGTTAATATCATTTTTCTAGAAGAAGTTATGGCCGTTTTAACACTAAAAGGTTGACAAGAGGCTGAGCAGTTTGTAACTGAAATGAAAGCAATAAACCCAATCAATCTAGCAGCCAAAACTGATGCAGTAAAGAACAAGCCAGCTGACACCTATTCAAATATCAGAGGAAATGGAATTATAGATGAGGATTAAGTGGGAGTAATGGGCATAAAGGCTACCTAAAGAGTTACAATTGTTTTACCATTTCCTCTCACTTATTGTCATCACTAAATGACTATTAGTGGGTGAGTTAAGAAGAAGAAAATGGGGGCAGCAAGTTAAAAAGGGAGAAAGGCTACAGGTTGCAGCAGAGAAAAAAAAAGAGGAAGCAAAGAAAAAAATAGGAAAAAAAAGAAAAAGAAAGCTGCAAAAGGCAGCGGCAGAAAGGAAGAAAAAAAAAGGCAGCGGCAGCATTGAGGAATTTAGACGAGGAAGGCAGCATTGACGAAGGAAGGAGGGAAGAGGAGACTCGATACTTTTGGTTATATCTTCTCAAACTCATGTCTATCTTTTGGTTTAATTTAAGAATTATGTATAACTAAATTTTTAGTAGTTAGGGGCTGTTTTGAAGCCCCGAATATGATTGCAAATGTGTTATGACATTTCGTTTCAATTTCTTTTATGAATGGATGAAAATTGGCTCACTACTTATCTCATTGATGAATTCTTTATGTGTTTTCTATGGATGCATACTTAGTAAGCATATCTAAGATTCTAATGCTATGAATATGTGTGTGCCTGCCCTTGTCGAATGAGGACCTACATATGTTCTAGAGTAGTACTTGTTAATTGCGATTAACATGTGAACCAATTTCTAGGATAAGTAAGACAACGCCAGTACTTACGATGCCTTGTGATTTCTACTTGTTAAATCTATGAACACGCCATTCTAGATTGCATGCTAGGGACTAAGTTAAGTTGAAAACGCCATTCTCTTAGCATACTACATAATAAAGAGTAATAGGTTGAGTTCTAACATTGAACCAACTTGAGCATCTTCATCTGGAAATAAAAGGAATTTGAATGAAAAATAACATGTTTGCATGATTATTTGGTGGTGGATAGCACTTCCCCTAACTCGTTTTCTTAACTTGTGAACTACAATCTATTTTTACTATTTAAAATTTGTTTCTGTCCTGTTTTTGTTTGATTTAATTTAAATATCAAATCAACTCCAAAAATCCCAAATATTTGTGTGAGTGTATCTCTGTGTGTCTAGTATCTGCATATAAAATTTCGTAGACTTTAGAGAAGTGTAAGTTGGTCTAATAATTATTTTTCGGTGGCTGGTCAGTAGGGACAGCAGCCCAGTTTTTGTGACATTTTAAGTAGTTAGATAAAACAATCTTCTGTGGGAAAGACCCTTATTTTCATATGCTACAATTGAAAAATCTTAGTGTTAATAAGGAAAATCAATAGGATATTTGTGTGCTACTTTGTGGTGTGCTTTTAATCCTATCAAGTAAGTTCAGACCTTTGGAGGAAACCAGAAAACCCTCCAGCCCAGTTCAAGATTAAGCCTGTGGAAAATCAACAATTGGAGGAAACCAGAAAATCTTTCAGCTGAATTCAAGAACAAGCCTCGGCGCTTGAAGAAACTTGCAGCACAAAATTCAAGATTCAAGCCTCTACGGCCCTTGAAGAAATTTCCAGTCCAATTCAAGATCAAGCCTTAACGGCCCTTGGATCGACATCTACATTAAGGGACTTCAAAATGCATCTTCTACACGTGACAACCACATGTATACGACGCGCATTGAAGTGGGGGCATTTGTAGATATCGAAATTTCGGTGAAATAAATGTTAACCAATAAATAAAAATTTCAACGCCCACGTATCACATAAATTTTACATGTAGCGCGTGACTCAAAGAAAAATCGAAATAAATTAGAAAAGTCATCAAATAGGACACGTGTCAGCCCCTGGCAGAAATGATTTATTTCATCTGAATATTAGGCCTTGGAAGAATTCTATAAATAGGAAGCCAAGGCATTCATTTCCATTCACCAATTCACATACACATTTCTCTACTCCCAAATTGGAAGAGAATTCCCCCAAATTCTTGAAAGCTTTGAAACACTAAAAGCTTCCAAGCACCAACCTCCCAAATTCCCAAGAATTCTGAAGGATCAAGAAAGCTCTCTTCGTTCTTCGTCAAATCCACCTTCAAGATCAAGCCCCAACGCCCCTTGAAGAACTTCCACCAATTCAAGATCAAGCCCCAACGGCCCTTGAAGAAAGTGTTCATTGTTCATCACTCGTTCATCCTAAGATCAAGCCCCTACGGCCCTTTGGATCAACAACATCAACAAATCCACATCCTCGTTCATCCTAAGATCAAGCCCCGACGGCCCTTTGGATCAACAACATCAACAAATCCACACCACTGTTCATCCCTAAACCAAGCCTCAACGGCCCTTTGGATCAACAGTCCCTCCACAAATCCATACCTTACGAAGATAGAATCAGAGGATCAAATTGTAAAAGAGATTGTAACCCCAAAATTAATACAAAATATTATTTTGTACACGTGTTCTTGTCTCGTTCGTTTCAGGAATTTTCCGTGTTTACAAGATGCTTTAAATCAATGTGGCATTCGGTTAGAATTTCTTGAAATTTTGTAAAATATGTTTTTATTTTTATTTTTTTTAAAAGGAGAACAACTGGTGGCAAGTCACGGTTTTTCAAAATTTTCGAACCCGAAGAAGCTATGATAAAATTAAGTAGTTTCACATGGACAACGAAAAACTAAAATAAAATTAAGTTTTACATTCATAAAATAATAACAAATAAATAAAAACAAAATTAAGAGGAAGAACAACCTTCATCATCGACTGCGAGACTATGATGGCTTCTTTGCCAAATTTCGTGCCATCTCCTTCACTGCTTCACCCCAAGCCACCATCTTCCCCATCTTGACTGCACCCAACAACACCAACCCCATTCCTGCCACCACTGTCACGTCCTCGGCTCAGTCATTGCTTTGCAGCAATGAGTCTTTGGTTGACGATAGGTCTCCCTCTGCCTATGACCTCCCTTTGGCAGCGTAGGCTTGTACTAAGCAGGACATTAAAGTGATTAATGGGTGATTAAGCGTTGGTTAAGTGAGGTATGATGTTTGAAATCTGTTCACCACTTCTTGTGAGGTCACCTTAAGCATGCCCTAAGCCACTCGGGTTAGTAGGGACGCCCCACCCAATATGAGTGGGTAGCAAACAAACAAACTACAATTTAGTATTCTTTTTCACTTGTAAGTGAGATGTCATAAATTCAAATATCGTAAATGACGAGTTCGATACTAATTTATTCTCACGAAATACAAATTTCTGTCAATGCGTTGTCTAGTCATTTTAAATCCGTCTATCTAATGTTTTGTAGTTTGTTCCTTAATAATGTAGTCTAAATCTCTCGATACTTAGTAATTAATCAATGAAACAAAGCAAGGGGGTACATCAAAACACTACAAGCTTAAATTTCAGGGTTGAACTTTTGAGTTTTGAGCTACTTGTTCAAGTTGATCCAGAATGAAAATTATATTATCATATCAATCGAAAAGGAAGCCGGGAGAGGCGACCGGTTTCGGCCTCTGCTCGAAAGACCGGACGCTAAGGTCCATAAAAGAAAACTGTATGCATGTATGTGAGTGTATATATAAATTTATAAACATTTTGGAATATTTTATGGTATTATAGCATTATTAGTCTCTATCTCCTGATACAAGAAAGCATGCTGGATCAAAATTTATGTTTCATTTGTGTCTCCTCTCTATCTTTTTGACATGTGTACAACTGCTTAACTTAAAATTAACACTGTTAACTTTTATCAAATAAAAAAAAACACAATAAAAAGAAAAAACAAAGGACCTAGCAGATGTCGAAGTCCACGCAAGATAACTTCGCGCAGCCATCACCGGCAGTAACCCCACTCGGGCCACTCCTGCTCATTGCCGCCAAAGCCTCCCCTCGAATCCTCCCTCTCTCTCTATCTTGCTCCAGGATTCAGATATCCATCTTCCCCATTCAATATCCACAACCAAATTAAACTTCTGTCAGCATATTTTTCTAGGTTGACTCTATTGATAATTTTTCATAAGAATAATATCTCAGATTGGGGAAGAATCTGGGTTTTGTTGAAAATCCCAATAGAATATCTTCTGTGAAAATTCTAACAAATCTTGAAAATAATTAAAGAAATTGGGGATGGTAGGCTATGATGGTTATATATGAAAGTGAACCCACCGAGTGGGGAAAGGAAACCCCAAAAATAAAAATAATAATCAGTGGAGTGGGTTCACCGGAGAGAGAAAGAGTAAAAGAGTCTTCGCCGGCGGTGAGGAGAAGCATCGCCGACGACAATGGGGTGGTGTGGTTCTCTGAGTGACCATCGGGCTAAGTTTGGCTGCTGTTGGCTTTTGGTTATCTTTAATTATCAGTTTTTATTTTTAATTTTTAATTCTTCTTTTAAAAGGTTAACACTGTTAAATTTAAGGTTAAGTTGATGACAAATGTCAAAAATTTAAAAATGAGACACAAAAGAGACACTAAATACGAAGACAGCACACGTGTGGCCTTAGATATCCAACGATTTTTGGGTCCTTTGGAGTATTAAATGCTCCGAATATTTTAACTGTTAGAATTTTAGTTAAAAATACAAAAGATAGCTTTATCGATTAAAATACTTGAAAGATTTAACAATTAAAATACTCAAAATATCTGATACTTTGAAGCACCCAAGAAAGTTCCTTAATATCTTATGATCCCATCACGAAAAGAAGAGCATCAATAACCTCGTCTGCTGTATATTTGTCTACCAATCTTTTTATCAATGAAGTGAAAGATCAATCCATCTTCAGGGCTCACTCTCTGTAATTCTTGAAGCATTCAATTATAGAAGAAAAATGATACAATGTTTAATTAAGTACTACGTCCCAAATAAAAATCATCCTCCCCTATATTAACACAAGGGAGCTTTAATGAAAAATATTTCGACCAACTTTTATTTAACAAAAAATCACCCTAAACTATTATTTAATAAAAAAAAAAGGGTTAGAATTTAACCATTAGGACAAAGGCTGTAAATGAAGGAAAAAAATTGTCCCTAGCTAAGAACATGTGAGAACATTTGAACACATATGCAAACTAATAACACTTTAAAGTAGGCATGCATTAAAAAACAAATCTAAAACCCATGACTTTCAAAGCCTAGTGAATGGTGAACCACAAGACTCTTTAACAACATTAAAGAGAATGAAGGATTTTGAGATTCATTACCCTTGAAGCTCATCCTTGTTTACACAAGGGATTCACCCAAGTGGAGGGCCTTCAAGTCACCTCCTAGCTCCTTAGACCTTCCTTGTGATTTTCTTCCTTTTGATACTCCTTTGCTCCTTGAGGATGTGAGGAAAGGATCTCCAAGAACACCAAAGGTTTGGTGTCTCTAAAGTCTCCACACCAAGGATGAGGTGTGAAGATGAAATAGATGACTTAGAGGAAGAAAGATTGCTAGCTATCCCTCCCCTAAGTGGCTGGCCTCTATAGAGAAAAAGAGAGAAAAAGTTTTTCTTCTTTGCCTCAAGAAAACCCAAAGTAGGGAATGGCTATAAAGTTGCCTTTATACCACCTCACAAGTGAGTGGCAAACTTGTAATAAGTCAATCAACTCACTGTCCCTAATGTGGCCGGTTTTAGCTTTGTTCTTGGGCTATTTTTCCATTTAGTTTTAGTTGTCGCACAACATAAACTCAATGGGCCTTATGGACCAAAAACCCTTTTGGGCCCCGAAACCCGAAACTAACTTAAAAGCCCAATACTAACCTTTCGTATAATTAATTAACTAATTAATTAATCTTGACCATTCTCAATTAAACCATTTAATTGTTTATCCATCTCTTTTATATCTTCACATTTATCCTTACTCGGTGTACGATCTATTAGGTTCCATTTAGCGAAGCAGTGGACGATTGTTACTCTTAATTGTGAATTGAAACAACATTTCAATTCTCCCTTTGATGAAGATTAGTGTTTGCTAATCTTCAGGGCTTCCACAAACCATGAGTGACACCTAGCAGTATGTCATGGCTACCCAAGCTAAGTAGAAGTGGTTGGAGAACCTATCCAATTGCAATTACAATGCAATACGGTCTTTCTCTAATACAACACTCTCAATCACATTGTTTGAGTAATAGTTTGTTTCATGTCTACTATCCAATGTGATACTTCTCTATATGATTCAATTGAATATGATTTCGAACAAACTTCTTAAGTCATATTCATATGCTTTGGCCAAAGACTCCTGAATCATATATCAGAGTATTCTCCCTCCACCATGGAAGGTTAGAGATCCCTTGTTGTGCATTCATATGCCTACATGACTATATAGCTTGACCCCAACAATGCCGTGGACACTCTCAATGGAATGCCTTTGACATGATCAAAGATCAAGGACCTAACCATTAGACATCTATGATGCCTCAGGTTAAAGGACTACTTTGCATACTTCAAAATATTTACAGTTGTGCCAACCCCCTCTCACCAACTGCCACTAATTTCATCAAAAGCTCCCTAAATCAAAACCACCATTGAAGCTGCAAAACTTCTTCCAAATGCCAGAAAATCTACAAAAATCAAATTCAAAAATCTACAAAATCAAGTTCAATTTCAACTTGAAAAAGAGATAAATTTGAAGCAAATCGCACAAGAAACAAAAAATTCATCAAAGCAAACCTACAACAAAAAATAATCCCAAAAGTCCTGGAGGTGACACATGGACTTTCAGTCAAGAAAAACAAGATTGCCCTTATTAAATGAGCAGGGCATCCCATGCGCAGCTCAACATCTTAGGACATCCAGGCAGCAGACTACGACTACTCAGAGCTCCACTTCACGTGGAAAAAGTCAAAGGTATTTAATGAATTATATCATTAATACACTCTCAATTGAAGACAAACCCTATCAAGTAAGTAATCTCAATTGTTGGAACCAAATTTGCACACCTACGTAAGCAGCGATTGAGCACAAATCCGATTAGCCTGTAACAATCTGCAAAATAATAAACAATTGTATGCAAGCCTTGGGCCAGAGGCGGGGTGGGTGCGCAGATTTGGTTCTAATAATTGGTGCTTTCATTGAGAGGGAACCCATATTCTTCTTGATCAGACCACTTCACCCTCTGATATGTCAGAAAGCTCAGTTAATAACAAAAGTCCAACCATCTCTCCAGAAGACGCCTACTAAGGGCATAATGGTGTCACAGTCATTGACGAGATGTGGGAAGATGTCATGGTTTGACGCTTCGAGAAGCTGGCTACTTAGGGATTAGAGGTGATCGATCTGATGTTTGGAGAGTCATCCCGACGCTTCCTCTTAGAAAAATGCCGTAGGAAACCCAAGAGGCTCCTAGAGTTCCGCTCAGTCCAACTGCCCTTTAGGATTAACAACATATATGGAGAATAAGAATATCTAGGAAACACCCAAAAAAAAAAAAAAAAAAAAAAAAAAAAAAAATGGTGCTTGCAAAAAACCAAGACTGGTAACCAACCAACCTTAACAAACCATTTTCCATCGACTCCAACATCTTGATGTTTTCCGATCGAGATTTGGAAGACATCCACTTACGCTCATGGCGATGCCTTTATCGTTAAGGTCTAGATCTCGAACACTCTAGTCAGCCGTGTTTTTTGTTGACAATGGTTCAGGAGTTAGTGTCATCTTCAAAGATGATGTTGAAAAGATAAGGATTCTCGATAGCATCAAGAAAAAGAAGACTACCCTTCACAATTTCAACGATGAGCTAGTATGATTTGTTGGGACTATGAGGCTGGCCGTCCTAGCCGAACCTTACAACCATTTAGTGACCTTCGACGTAATGGATTGCCTGACCCTGCGGAATGCCATCCTCGGTTGAAACTGGTTACACAAGATGAAGCCCGTCCCTTCCAGTTACCACCAGCTACTCCGTTACCTAGCACCTTGTAGAGTTTAGAGATAAAAGGAGACTAGCCGGCAGTATGTTGTTCCATCATTGAGAGTATGAACATGTTAAGAAAAACTGAACGAAGTTTCAGCACAAGCGCGGACGAGCTAGCATAGCAATCACAGACAGAGGGTCCACAGACAAGTTACAAAGAATTTGACTTAGATCTTAACCCTCAAGATGACATGACCCCGGAGTCCAAAGCGGACGAAGATGTTGTCTACATCATCCTTGACCCCGATAAACCAGAACGAAAAGTTCGGATCGACTCAAGTCTGACCGACAAAGAAAAAGAGTTATTTACCAACTTTTTGTTAGAAAAGAAAGATGTATTCGCATGGTTAGTGGAAGACATGCTCGGTATCAACCCTTCGGTAATCTGTCACTGTCTCCATCTAGACCCAACTGCGAGACCAATTATCCTGTGGAGACAGAACCATAATATGAGACGAAGTAAGATCATAAAGACAGAAATATACAAACTCAATGACGCCCAATTTATTGTCAAAGTGCATTGTCCTGATTAGCTGGTGAATATTGTGTTGATACAAAAGAAGAACGGAAAATTGAGAGTATTTACGAACTTAAACAAGGCATGTCCAAAAGATCCATAGCTTCTCCCACAATCGACGTATTGGTAGACTCAACGGCAAGACATGAACACCTAAGCTTCATGGATGCCTACTCCGGGTACAACCAAATAAAGATGTCCGAGCCAAACATGGAAGTGACGTCATTCGTCATCGATCTAGGTACTTATTGTTACAAGGTTATGCCATTCAGATTAAAAATGCAGGGGCAACGTACCAACAACTTGTCAACTGAATCTTCAAAGAGAAAATTGGAGACACAATGGAAGTTTACATAGATGATATGGTAGCCAAGAGCAAAGAAAAGAAGAACCATATAACGCATCTCCAAGAATCATTCGACCTATTTTGGAAGTATAACATGAAGCTAAATTCAGAGAAATGCACATTTGGAGTAGCGTCGGGGAAATTCCTCGGGTACATGGTGACTAAGTGAGGAATCAAAGCCAACCTAGAACAAGTCAAAGCCATCATGGAAATGAGGTCACCCTGAACCACAAAGGAAATATAAAGTCTGACAGGGCGAGCAGCCGCTCTCAGCAGATTTCTTTCAAGGTCCATCGATAAATGCAAACTATTCTTTACAGCAACAAAGAAAAACAAGGGCCTTCTATGGACAGACGAATGTGAAGAGGCTTTCACAAAATTCAAGGAATATCTTTCCAAAACCTCCACTAGTGTCCAAACTCATCAACGGAGAGGATTTATACCTCTATCTGGCCATATCAGATAGCGCAGTAAGTGCAGCTCTGATTTGAGAAGACTCGAGGGAGCAGAAACCAATATACTATAGCAAGGAAACTTCGGCCATTAGTAACAGCAACAAGAAAACTTCGGCCATATTTCTAGTAATTCAGAGTGGTCTACATGATGAAATACCTACTGAGGTCTATCTTACACAGCCCTGACATTTCATCTAGAGTTACAAAGTGGGCTATCGAATTGGGGCAACAGTCTACCGCCCTAAGACATCAATCAAGGCCCAAGTCTTGGTAGACTTCATAACGAAGCTTACCACTGCAACGCAAGGTGCGAAAGAAGCAATCAGTTCTCAAAATCCCCTAGACAACCCTCTCCTCTAGAAGCTTTATGTAGATGGGTCATCCAACATACATGGAGTTGAAGCAGGAATGGTATTACAAACACCACGTGGCTCCATACTTGAACAAGCCCATAAGCTGGGATTTAAAGTAAGCAACAACGAGGCTGAGTACGAAGCCCTACTAGCATGACTAAGTCGAGCCCTTTCTGGTTACAGGGTTAGTCATTTGAAATGGTAAAGAGAATTCAGTTTTTTTGTTCATCTGACCCAAAAAAGGCGACCCCCTAACCAAAATACCTCACCTCACTTACGAAGAAATAATTTAAGGTAAAAGAATTGCTAATTCACTGCAATTCCATGCTCATAGTTAACCAGATCATAAGAGACTATGCCTGCTCATCACCTTACCATGGGTCTCTACCAAAATAAGGCAAAGGCACTCCTCGAAAAGTTCGACATGAGATCACACAGATACCAAGGGGAGAGAACAACCATGTTGATGCGTTTTACTCCCTGCGATGAACAATTCCTTTTGAATACCTAGAAGTATGTAGAAACCATGCAAGGGGAAGATCGTTGGCCCAGAAAGCAATAACCGTCGGCTACTATTGGCTTAACATGCTACAAGATGCAACCAACTACGCTCAAAGCTGCGACAAATGTCAAAGAAACGCACCTATGAACCATCAACACGTGGAATGACTTAATACTCCAACAGGTTTGTGGCCTTTTATGCAATAGGGCATTGACTTGGTTGGATTCCTCAAGAAAGTCACAGGAAACAGGCAATACCTGATAGTGACAACATACTACTTCTCTAAGTGGATAGAAGCAAAACCTTTTACGAAAATCACCGATGCGGTTGTAAAATTATTTGTGTGGAAAAACATCATTTGTCCATTTGGATTCCCCTACATAATAATGATGGACAACGGATTACAGTTTACCGGCTTCGAAGTCACAGATCGGTACAAAGAACTCAAGATTCGCCAGTTCACTTCCACACCTAGATATCTGCAATGAAATGGGCAAGCAGATGCTTTAAACAAAGCATCCTGCAATGTTTGAACAAAAGGCTTGAAAAGAAGACTAAATGGCTGGAGGAACTGCCCGAAGTCTTGTAGGCTTATCGCATGATAGTCTAAAAAGCCACCGAGGAAACACCATTTTTTTGGCTTACGGGATTGAGGCTGTCATCCCTGTTCAAGTGAAAACTATGTCAAACTTACAGACTGAAGAAAGGACAACCTTGGAAAACGTGGAGATCCTGAAGACAGATCTCAATTTCGTAGAAGAACAACAAGAATATGCTCAAGTTTGACTAGCAACTAACTAGCAATAAATCCGATCATATCACAACAAAGGCGGTAGGCCCAGAAGTCTACAAGTATAAGACTTAGTCCTAAGGGAAGTCTTTGAAAACACTAAAATCTCAGGAGAAGGCAAAACTCGGGGCAAACTGGGAAGGTCCATACAAAGTCACCAGAGTATGAGGCAACATAACCTACCACTTGGAACACATGGACGGAACCCTAATCATCCAAAAATGGAACATCGCCAAGCTCAAAAAATACTATTCATAGAGGTACCACACGATCTACACGCGATTTGATTCCTTTCCCAGGATATGTAGGCAGTTATCTCTGGAGCCAATCACAGCGCCACTGTCTGCGTGAAGACAAGTCCATGGAAAACTCATTTCTTAACGCCTCACCATAGGCTCATCGTCAAAAGTGATCCTTGATGTAATTTTTATGTCATATCATCATTTCCTTAGAACTACACTAGTGATTTGATTCTCTATCCAGGTATGTAGGCAACCCTTCTTGGATTCAATCACGCCCCCTTGTAAATCAACTTTACATGGATCATGAATAAAGAGCATCTATTCGTCTTAAGTACGTGTTCTTTCTTTATTTTTCTTTGATGTAGGAAAGTACCCTACTCGTTTAAAACAGGGCCCAAACTTTGAAAACTTTGCATTAATGCAAGTCTAAAAACGTTCAAAGTTACATTGTCAGAGGAGCCTCCTTTAGCTCAATCCATCTGGAACGGTTAGCAGCTTGGGAGATTCAAACCGTAACAAGTATAGTAACGATTGGCGTGTTACGGGCACAAGCACATGGCGCGTTGACCTGGAAGTTCAATGCACCCTCCAGCCTTCGAAAAGTTTATGCAACCAACAAGGTAGTAGGTTATAACATTCATACTAGGCTCTACGCGAGGGAATAGTCGAAAAGGCGATCTGGAACTTATCCGAAGGTGGATCTAGAATACGGCCCCGAGTACAACTACTTTTATCCCAGACCAACTTACTAAGTTAAGTAAGCTCTGCAACACCAAGTGTTAGCTAGTTCGATAGGTGCATCCAGACTAGGTAATTCCCACGAGGAATTTATTCCACCGGAGCTCTAATATACATAAATACTTTGGTCAAGTCAACTTAGGTAGTCCGATCGGAAACGCTCAGATCAGGCGCATACAAAAGGATTCAAAAAGTGTTTCCAGCCCACGTGCTGATGATCATGCTCCCAAAGAACTTTTGCTTAAGATTCATTAGGAGCAGACATACAATCCAGTCTAGGAAAATCATTTTTGGATTACATTGCACGTATTGAAGATTTTAACAAGGAAAATTATGGAACAAATCTTTGTTGTCTTATCTTTTGCTGGTTATTTCAAGAACAAGGTTGCCGTCTCAAATCCGATAACTAGTACATGTTATGCACCAGATACATTTTTTGTCTTCTTCTTTTGCCAGGTCTGAATCTATGGCCATCTAATTTCTGTTCTGGTTTGGAGTTAGCAGTAGAGTGGTGATATTGGGCATAATGACGTTGGGAGGAATAATCGTCTCTTAAACCGAACACTAGAGAGAAAGGAGTTTCAATGGTTGATCGTCTTTTGGTTGTTCGATATGCCCATTAAACACTGGAAATCTTATCTGGCCACTTTGTCTTTCTTGTCTACAAGAGACTACTTGAGGCAATCTAAGATAGTCTTGTCAGACGCCTTAGCTTGCTTGTTACCTTGGGGGTGTCTAGGCGTGGACATGTACTTGTGCTGCATGATGCATTACTTCCAGAAGAACCTCACCAAGTCTTTGCCTACGGATTATGGGCCGTTGTCTATGACGATGGAATGTTGGGTGTCGAACTGGTAGATGATGTTCTTCCAGGTGAATATCTCTATGTCCGTCTAGGTAGTAGTCCTCATGGGTTTAGATTCGACCCATTTTGTGAAATAGTCATTTACTATGACTTTCATGCCTCTGCCCCTAGTAGCAGGAGACATTGATCCTGCCAGGTTGATCATTCTCTGCATGGTTGGCCAAGGGCTCGTATGTGGATAAAGTTCACTAGGAGGCAGTGCCGGCACTGGCTTGAAGCGCTGGCAGCTGTCCCACCTTTGTATAAGCTAGCAATGACCACATCTCAATTACTAACATTATTCCATTAGGTGTGGGAGTATTTGTGGAGCAAAAAATAATCCCAAAGATCCTGGTGGCGACACGTGGACTTTTGGTCAAGAAAGACAAGATTGCCTATATTAAATGAGCAGGGCATCCCACGCGCAGCTCAGCATCCTAGGACATGTAAGTTAACTACAACAGCTCAGAGCTCTACCGGACGTGGAAAAAGTCAATGGTATTTAATGGTAGGATTATCCCTAAATCTTATCATTAATACACTCCCAATAGAAGGCAAACCCTATCAAGTAATCATAATCACATTTATTTTTGGACAATTACCTTTATTTCTAAAATATTATTTACACAATTTCTTGTGAATATTCTTAACAAATCAAACCAAAATGACCGGCCACTTCTCCTATAAATACCCCATTTCTCCACTAAATTACAAGCCAAACATCGGGTGATCACCCAATAAGTTTTTTATCTTAATTCTATTTTCGACATAAGATGGTTACTCAATTTTCCATTTTGTTTACTTCTTTTTTTCCAATCAAAAGCTTATTGGGTATTATTTACTGTGTACTATGTTCGCAATTTAGTGAGAAGAAGATCTGAGTCTTCGAAAAGGTGCAAAGGGAACCGAGTATGCTTATATAGTATATGATAAAAAAAAACCAAGGTTCTAAAAGACGCTAGGCTCTAGTCGGGCGGCGGGCTGGGGCCTAGCGCCTAGTCGGGTAGGCGGGGTCTAGGCGGGCGCCTAGGCGGACTAGGCGGATTTAAGTAAATCCATTATATTTCGTGTAAATAAGTGTCTGTTTATACTTAAAATATATATAATTTCATCATAAACTACAAAATAGAATGACATATGTATTATGAAGTATTGGAACATAATTAAAACATGGGGAACAAGCATATAGTATGTGCTCATTTAAGTATTCAACAAGTCTCTTACAATTTATTAAAAAAATTAAATGCAAATTGAAAGTTATCTATTTTCTGTCTAAGTGAGTCGCAACCTAGGCAGGTGCCTAGGCGGGTTTGGGCGGGCTAGGCGGGTGCCTCAGCTGGTCTAGGCGTCCTTTCTTAATTTTCAAACGCCTAGGCATTAATCGGGGCGGTGACCAGCCGCCTAGCGCCTAGGCAGGGCCTAGGCGGCGCTAGGCGGGGATTTTTAGAATAGTGAAAAAAACCGAGGAGGTAAAAGAATCGTTTTTAGTACTTTTTGAAGCATGAAGGTTTATAATGTTGTGTGTCTTTCTCTCGCACCTACTCTAGGGTTTGTTTTACAACATATGGTAGAATCAAGGCCCGTCAAAGGATGGCTACACAACCAGAAGCATGATCCTTGGTACTTAAGACCTAAAACTTCAAGAATAAGGGATAGTATTCCCACAACTCAACCCCATAGAATCTACTTCTGTTTCAATGGAAAAGATCATTGGTTATACATTTATCTGTGCCCCTACCAGACACACCTCGACCCGGAACGTGCACTAGGACTCCGAATCTGATGTGATAAAAGCTTAGCACACAAATTAAACCCTCTTTTCAACAATTGTAGTATATATGTAAGTAGGGATCGTTCTAGGCCGGGGATTAGGAGCGATTGCTAATCTACTCAATTTAGACTCAAAAACACAAAACTAGACTTAAAAACACTTAATTAGACTCTAAAGACTCAAAACTGACTCAAACTACTCAAAACTAACTAGAATGATTCAAAACAGCACAAAACAAACAAATTGACTCAAAACAAGAACTTATGGATGATTTGGAGGAAAATTGATTTACTTTGACTCAAAACACCAAAAAGAAACAAGTTTAAACAAATTCTAAACTAACTAGACACTTAACAATGAAGGGGGGTTGTTTTTGACGATTTTAAAGTAAAAACAAGTAACTTAAAAGACTCTAAAACAGATTGCACGGATTTGGGTGACTAAATGGGTGAATGGCTAGCTAGAAGGTCCTTCTCCACACATGACACATACGCATATGAATCAATTTCCACTTATTCTTCCTATAAACCATGAATGACAATGCCCCAAGTTAACCGTGAATAGCACTAATTAACCATCAGACTTTCCTAAGTTCATTGAATTGGACATCGCATCGCAACCAAATTATTCTTCTCAAGTTCCCTATTAGAACAGCATGATAAAGATAAATATCGAAGATCATTAAATTCTGTGAAAATCATAAGCATTGACAAGGCATTCGTAACTATGAACAGCATTATACTCCTGCCAGGAATTTTACTTAACGTGATCGTGACTAGCAACCTCCACTACTTATGAATATAAGTTCATAACGATTAGGTGAAACTCCTTTATATTCTAGCATCAAATTCATGCATGCAAACTAAGCGGGCCCTCTTAATCAACATACAAGAATAAGTTCTGAATCAAAAAGTTAAGCAAATTGCATTCACGATTTATGAAACAATAACTGGAAGTAATCAATTCATATGCAATATATGTTCATGGCTTTGAAATCGCCCCTAGCTAAAACAAAATTAGTTCCACATAACTGAAAACCAAATTAAAACAAACATTGAACTAAAAACTAAGGATAGAATACACCTAGAAACGCTCCAAGCTTCTCCTTCCAAAGCTGCGGCAGAAACTTGTGTTTTCTCTCTAAAAATCTATCTATGAAGCTCTCTCCTTCAATTGGTGCGGCATGTATGTATTTATAGGGCTAGGGGCACGCCCCAAGTTGTCAAGGAAAAGGATTTCACAAACCCAAACCAAAGAGGAAAAGGACTTGGGCGTTTGGCAGATTTCTAGGGGGATAAGGAGAAGGTGCAGCACATATCTAAGGATAAGCCTTCTAGAAATCATGTTTTTTAGGTGTCCTAATATGAAAATAACCCCCCTTTTGCAGCTGGAATTAAGGTAGAATATGATTAGGATAAGGTAGGATAAGATAAGGTTTTGGATAATGTTAAGGATAATGCTCCTTCTTTCCTGCTGACTTCGTATCTTTTTATCTTGATTTTATCTTCTCCATCTCTTTTGCACATTCCTAGGCTCGCTTGGTCTTCAATTTCGTCCATCCGCCTTGCTCCATGCATATGCTATCCATTCCAAGCCCAAAACTGATCTAAAATGCTCCAAATTGCACTTTCTTGCCAACTTTGTCATTTGAACCTACAAACACACGAAATTGGCTTAAAACACTCTAATAAATAGAAACTAACTACGTAAATGTAAGAACACAAGCTAACTAAGTTGCATAAATATGCTCCTATCAAATTCCCCCACACTTAGCTTTTGCTAGTCCTCGAGCAAAACAAAACAAACAAAACATAACCTAAACCTTCCAACGTTCGCCTCAGGGATTTCCAATGAAACATGACATGTTAAAAATCACTACTCCCACAGATTTTAGCTATCCTTACCCTATAGCACATACTTAATCGCAGTCGCCACTCACTAGCTCACATTTAATCAAATAAAACAATGTTTTCAATGTAGTAACATGCCTTAGAGAATTCACTCAATTCCTCACCGGATATACTCTCTATTTTCACACAGATTTTGTGACTACACTCCCTACACTAGGTATATGTGAGAAGATTGATGTAAACATGTAGACTAGCACTCACATATATTTATAATCAAAGAAGGCACTTTCTGGAATTATTAATACATGTGTATATATATGATCTCATCAACGGAATGCCACTATTTAGACGCGAGAACCAGGGATACCATATGCTCATACCAATTCCAACCTCCACATATTGAAACACATAACAATCAAGCTAGAAGTCTAAGGGTTGTAACGGGGCTAAGTGTATTGGCTAATAAAGAAAGGTAAGGATAAACAAACGTTCTTAAAGCGATAGTAAGCAAAGTAATGAAATTGACACTTAGAATTCACTTTTGAATGCAAAAACCAACTTTAAACACAAAGGGAAGATTCATGCAACATTTAGGGCCAGATTCAAACTTTTGGACCCTTTTCTTCAACAACCAATACTTGTGAGCTCATTCTCACTTATTTTGAACTCTTTTCTTCAACTTTTCACACACTTTTCTTTTTCTACGATTTTTTTTTTCCGTGCCCTTTCTTTTTCTTTGGCACTCTAAACATACAACTTTATAGACTTTCAACGAAAAACTCTTCCCCCACACTTGTTTGTCTGCATAATGGTGATCAAAAGGAGTTCCCTCTAAGTCATGCTCCACTATTCTTTAAGAACAAGGGTATGGATAGTCCTATTCTAGGCTAGGTAGGGAAAATGTGGGCTAACAAAGAAAATAGGCTAACTAAGGCTCAAGGGGGTTAATCCTACAATACAAATGCAAAGGGTAAGGCTTTTTGGCTCTAGTTTAACTAAACAACTTCATCTTGTTTATTTGTTATTCTACTCAATTTTATGCCTTGAATGAAACGGGTATGAGTTCTAGTATTTGGATCTATAGTGATGAAACGCATTCTAAGTAGCAACCAAGCAAAGAAATAATGAGATCATGCAACAACTTTAGAAAATAAAAACATCATAGATTAATAACTCTCCAAATAAAGTTTAGGCTCAAGTCTCTCAAGGTTGTAGCGTTAGTTTGAGTTCCTTCCTTCAAGCATGTTTCAAAAACTACAATTAAGCATAAACCAAAGAGCATATCAAACTTCCATCCATGTTTGTAACTTTTTTTTAACAGTCATGCAATTAAAAACCAAATCCTCACCATTGTGTTGGAAGGTACCCTAAGACACAAACAATCAAACAAAAACGACACCTTTTGGGTTTTTCAAAACAATTTTTTCGATTTTTTTCAAATTTTCGTATTTTCCTTTCAAAACACTTCAAAACACACTAAAAACACTTGAAAACAGTGAGAAACAACTTTAGAAGTGATAGGTGATAAAATCCCACGAAAATGCATGAAAAACAGTTAGTTTACCCCCCCCCCCCCACACACACACTTAAACCAAACATTGTCCTCAATGTTTCAAGCACAGATTCACACGCAAGCAAGCAAACAAACAACTAACAAACATGACAATAATGGCAAAGTAAAAGCAATAAAGAGTAGGGTTAACGAATGCAAATCTGGTTTTGGAGCTGGAGATTCCTAGGTCTTCTTTATTTGAACGCATGGGTTGCCTCCCAGGAAGCGCTTGCTTTAACGTCTTCCAGCAGGACGAATACCTCCTTTTAAGCTCCATAGGTGCCCACGGCATGGAGCTGATCTTTGAATGGAAGGTGATACTTGAAATGATCCGGTAATGGTTTAAATTCTAAAGTGGGTGCCTGAATCATTGAAATCAAGATGTTAGCAGAAAACGAAATTGAAATTCGGGGAGGTGGCTTACATGTGTGTTCCGGCAAGAATTCAAGGACAAACACCACTTCAAAAGTTTTAGGACTAGAAAATTCGGCCAGATTGGTTGTTTTTAGGGTAGTAGCGTGTCTCTTGTGATCCACTCCAATTCCCTCTTTGATGGGGGTCTAAATACATCCTTCTTGATTAGTGTTAGATATTCCCCATCCACTTCTTTTTCTTGAATCCCTCTTCTTGTTGTACAAAGCTCTTTAAAAGCTTTAACACATTCTGGAACTTGCTTTGTTGCACCAAGAATCAAGATATCAATTTGCACCTTTGGAAAGGTTTCGAATATGCCTTTCTCACATTCTTCTTCCTTGGATTGCAAGAACCTGCAAGGAATAGAGACATTTGGTGGAATGGGTTTAGAAAGAATTGAATTTGGAACAACCTTACTTGAGTTGGACGGCATAGGGCTCTTAGGGGGCTACGACAAGGGTGGAGGAGCAAGGGTAGGCTGCGACAAGGGTGGTTCTTCCCTTGCCGTGCTTTGTCATCCTCCTCTTCCTCGAGTAACAGTTGTTCATCCATGTTTTGTCTTGAGTTGCATGTCTTGGGTTCATCTTCAACCTCCATACTACTTTCCAAGGTGATAGCTTCAGCGATTTCAAAATCTCCCGTTGAATTTACAATAGTTGAGTTGGAGATTTCACTTTGTTCTTGAATTTGTCCCATGATTCTTCAATTCGCCCAACTTCTTGTCTTGATTTTGTACTTCATGTGTCAAAGAGGTTAGTATTTCAAGAATTTGATCACAATCCATTGACGAACCTGAATTCGGTTGGAATTGTTGCAGGGGAGGCTGTGGTGGCTGCATAGGTTTTCAATAGAACTCCTCATATGGCTGCCAATCTGAATTGTAGGTGTTGGAAAACAAGTCGTTCCTTAATTGATTATGGCCTTGATAACCCCAGGTATTGACACTCTCCCAACTTCTTTGTGGACGTTGATTAGCTTCATATATCCTTGTCTATAGGACACATCAAATGTAGGGGCTCTTTGCATTGTGGTCCTTTCGAGATACTGCGACGCAAGAGAAGTAAGATTCGTTATTCGAGCTTGAAGATTAGCAATTGCCATGTCTTGCTTCTCTAGTACCTAAAACAAAGAAAGAAAACTAAATCAAATATCAAAAGTAAAATAAACAAAACATGGTGATTAGCAAATTTACTAATCCCCGGCAACGGCGCCAAAATTTGATGTGATAAAAGCTTAGCACACAAATTAAACCCTCTTTTCGACAATTGTAGTATATATGTAAGTAAGGATCATTCTAGGCTGGGGATTAGGAGCGATTGCTAATCTACTCAATTTAGGCTCAAAAACACAAAACTAGACTAAAAAACACTTAATTAGACTCTAAAGACTCAAAACTGACTCAAACTACTCAAAACTAACTAGAATGACTCAAAACAGCACAAAACAAACAAATTGACTCAAAACAAGAACTTATGGATGATTTGGAGGAAAATTGATTTACTTTGACTCAAAACACCAAAAAGAAACAAGTTTAAACAAATTCTAAACTAACTCGACATTTAACAATGAAGGGGGATTGTTTTTGACGATTTTAAAGTAAAAACAAGTAACTTAAAAGACTCTAAAACATATTGCACGAATTTGGGTGATTAAATGGGTGAATGGCTAGCTAGAGGGTCCTTCTCCACACATGACAAACACGCATATGAATCAATTTCCACTTATTCTTCCTATAAACCATGAATGACAATGCCCCAAGTTAACCGTGAACAGCACTAATTAACCATCATATTTTCCTAAGTTCATTGAATTGGACATCGCGTCGCAACCAAATTATTCTTATCAAGTTCCCTATTAGAGCAACATGATAGAGATACATATCGAAGATCATTAAGTTCTGTGAAAATCATAAGCATTGACAAGGCATTCGTAACTATGAACAGCATGATACTCCTGCCAGGAATTTTACTTAACGCGATCGTGACTAGCAACCTCCACTACTTGTGAATATAAGTTCATAACGATTAGGTGAAACTCCCTTATATTCTAGCATCAAATTCATGCATGCAAACTAAGCGGGCCCTCTTAATCAACATACAAGAATAAGTTCTGAATCAAACAGTTAAGCAAATTGCATTCACGATTTATGAAACAATAACTGGAAGTAATCAATTCATATGCAATATATGTTCATGGCTTTGAAATCGCCCCTAGCTAAAACAAAATTAGTTCCACATAACTGAAAACCAAATTAAAACAAACATTGAACTAAAAACTAAGGATAGAATACACCTAGAAACGCTCCAAGCTTCTCCTTCCAAAGCTGCGGCAGAAACTTGTGTTTTCTCTCTGAAAATCTATCTATGAAGCTCTCTCCTTCAATTGGTGCGGCATGTATGTATTTATAGGGCTAGGGGCACACCCCAAGTTGTCAAGGAAAAGGATTTCACAAACCCAAACCAAAGAGGAAAAGGACTTGGGCATTTGGCAGATTTCTAGGGGGATAAGGAGAAGGTGCAGCACATATCTAAGGATAGGCCTTCTAGAAATCAGGTTTTTAGGTGTCCTAATATGAAATAACCCCTCTTTGCAGCTGGAATTAAGGTAGAATAGGATTAGGATAAGGTAGGATAAGACAAGGTAGTTTGGATAAGATAAGATAAGGATTTGGATAATGTTAAGGATAATGCTCCTTCTTTCTTGCTGACTTCTTATCTTCTTATCTTGATTTTATCTTCTCCATCTCTTTTGCACATTCCTAACCTCTCTTAGCCTTCAATTTCATCCGTCCACCTTGCTCCATGCATATGCAATCCATTCCAAGCCCAAAACTGCTCTAAAATGCTCCAAATTGCACTTTCTTGCCAACTTTGTCATTTGAACCTACAAGCACACGAAAATGGCTTAAAACACTCTAATAAATAAAAACTAACTACGTAAATGCAAGAAAACAAGCTAACTAAGTCGCATAATTATGCTCCTATCAGAATCGAGCTGTGCTGGCCGACACCTGGAAAGTGACGAAGCCATAAAGTGTGATGATGTGCAATATGTGAATAAATTTAAACCTAAAGTGTCTAAGAGCAGAAGTGTGCGGTAAGCGGGATTGAGCCAATTTCACACGCGATGTCAGAGCATAAGTAAAGTATAGTAGCATGGGTAAGAATTATACCCTCAGAGGCAGCCACCTAAACTGGAATATGCCACGAATCCTCGTCAATACGAAACTTTAGCATTAATACCTGGAGGGGCGCAAAACAAGAAAATGTGAGTGGGCAAAAACAAAGCTTTTCAAAAACCATTTCTCTTTTCAAAGATTATAACCCCTCGCCGTAAAACCCGTATAATTTCCCATAAATATAATAATACGTATCTATATCAAAACCATGCTCGGAATAGAGAAATTCACATGTATACCATGCCAAATATCTCAGTATAACGAAATAAGTAAACCAGGCTAAGTAATTCAATGTTTTTCTTGTCTTTGACTTTTCACCCAGATGGTTTATAAAAGCTACCACCGCGCAAACAACAATCTAGAAACCATAGGCCATTGTATATGATACAAGTAAAAATAAGAAAAGAGTATCCAAAACAAAAATGGTCCACACATGAATGTGGTGTTTCCATTTCACGTTTCTTTTTTTTTTCTTTTTTTTTTCTTCTTTATGGTCAAACGATAGATTTTGTTAGATTAGCCACCGACGGGATTTGAACCCACACTGTCATGCAAAAGTTCAACAACTTTCTACCATTGTGGTAAAGGATCACTTGCATTTCACGTTTCTTTGTTAATTTTAATATATATGAGATGGTGTCTTTGTCTAGGAAGACTTTCAATTTTCTTACACTTTGTGTTGACGTCTTTGTCTCTTATCTTTAAAATTGAAATTGGAAAGCTTGCAGTATTATTTTAACCAGTATTATTCATATTGTCAAACAAATTGAAGTTTAGCTAGGTATTGAAAGCAATTGGTTAGGTATACTTAGGAATTTCGCAAAATGAAAATGATGGATTTGGTATATTTAATCACACTGAAAATTATAAAATATATAAGCCATGCAATCAAATGCAATAATTCAATACATAATTTTAATATGCACATTAAGTTAATTTTGAAAATAAAGTCGAGTTAAGAATTTGGTTCTTTGTCCTTAAGATAATTTATGCCCCATCATTGATGCTCATGGTTGATCATCGCTTATTTCACAGGGTACAACAACCACGTCTCAATTACTAACATTATTCCATTAGATAAAGCAAAGTTCATACTTAAATATTTGCTTAAGGAGCATACTTGGTTCATTTAACGGATGGTTCATATTTTGGTGGATTTTCCATTTTTTTTGTTTTTCTTTTTTTGGATTAAGTCACACTATTTATGGAAACCACTACTGCCAACCATGCATCAAGACACTGAGGAACTTACACAAAGGTGTGACAGTTGCCAACGCTTCAAGCCAATGTCAGCAGTGCCTACCAACGAACTCTATCCGCAGACAAGCCCTTGGCCAACCATGTAGAGAAAGATAGACCTGGAGGATCAATGCTTCTTGCCACTGGGGGCAGAGGCATGATAGTCGTAATAGACATAGAGACATTCACCTGGAAGAACATCATCTGCCGGCTTGGCACCCAACATTTCATTGTAATAGACAACGGTCCACAATCTGTAGGTGAAGACTTGGCGAGGTTCTTCCGGAAGTAATTCATCAAGCCGCATAAGTACATGTCCACGCCTAGACACCCCTAAGGTAACATGCAAGCCGAGATGTATGACAAGACTATCTTAAATTACCTTAAGAAGTCACCCGTAGACAAGAAATACAAAATGTCCATACAAGTTTCCCGATGTTCTATGGGCCTATTCCATAACCAAACGACAATCAACCGATGAAACTCCTTTCTCTTTGGCATTCAGTTCAAGAGACGATTATTCTTCCCCAATAACGTTAAAGCAGAAGAAAACCATAACCTAAAGTCTACCTAAAAAGACTACTCTTCAGCATCTTGGACACCTATCGGCTACTGAGTCGCCACACCTTCAGTAGCCGCATCATTCTCAACAATGACATCTTCTAGGACTTCATCTTCAGCAGCCCTAGCTTGGGCAATGCCATCCTCAGCTGCCCCAACCTGGAAGTCGTTGTCACCAAATATCTTGCCAAGTGAGGCCTTGAAAGAAATGACAAGCAGATCATTTGGAGAAATTGAGAAAGTCTCAAAGTCTTTCCTAGCAAACTCATAGTTCAATGGCTTATTGAAAAGATGATCTACATAACCCAACTTGTAGAAATCGCCTAACCTTGAGCAAGTGAAACCTTAAGACCACCTTTCTTGCCCTTCAGTTACTCATTTTCTTCAAGAAGACAAACACGAACACGTTACATCTCATCTACTTCCTTCTTCAAGCCTTCGTTGATCATCAGCACACCTTGAAGTTCCAACACTTGTTGTTCAAGCCTATTGACGATCTTCAGAATGTTGATCACTTGATTACGAACAATGATCAACTTTTCATCCTTCGCATAGCCGACATAACGAAGCTCAGTATAAGAACGTTCAAGATCCTGAATTTGAGGTATGTAGTGATCAATCTTCTTCTTTGTAGCATCATACATGAATCGCATCAAGCCTAACCTTTAAGTCATCAATCTCCTGGCAAGCAGTCTCAATTGGTATATCTCGAACAGGTGGCGACGACCTCTTCTTCCCACTTTCATTTGCAGTAGGCTCCACGATAGTGATTAGATGAGTTAACGTCTTAGCCTTAATCTGCTTTATCTCTTCCCTCGAGGGTAGTCCACCTTTCTCCCAACAAAGATAACTAAGCAGCCAGGGCCATTCACGGTGCTCAGTAGTGATACCAGGGCAATGTGCACCTTCTTTATATCAGGCCAAGTCTTGGAAGTTGTGCCAATTTCGATTGTACATAAACAAATGATGATATTTAGTAAATCAAAAGCAACTTAATAATAACATAAAGCTGGCCAAAGACGAGGCAGTTCACTTACCATCGATGAACTCAGTTGGAACGTGCAACTCAGGCGAGAAGTCGGATTCCTACTCTCCCTTTATTTCCAAGGTATCTCTAGCCCAATCATGATCCCCTTTGCTTGAGAGATAAAAAAAATTTCTCATGAAACCTAATTGTTCACAAGCCAGGTTCAGCAACCTAGCTTCCCCGACACAACCAAGTAGCAGAAGAGCCCAGCCCATGCTTGCTCTTCCTTTATTCTTTCTTTCTCGGTCCAGCAGGTAGGAGACTTACATGCCCAGCATTTCAGCAGCCCAAGAGGACTATGACCTCCTTCTTTCTCTCACTTGCCAGCATGGCCCATGCCAAGTCCAAGAGCCCAAAGGGCTTAAGCCATGTGACTCGCTCAGCATTGCCCCCAATACCTCAAGCTGCGGCCCTAACCGAGCAGCCCAAGTCATAGCCCCTGCCAGGCAACCTCCTCGGCCCATGCTGAACCGACTCTTGGCCTTTATCAACCGACGTTTCGGACTACTCGGACGGCTGCCCCGCGGCAACACCACCCAAGAATAAGACAAAGAAAATTAAATTTTTCTTACCTTGGTGCGACACAGAGAAGAAGAAAAGCAACGGAAGACAATTCTTTGCATGGGCAAGCGAAGAAGATTGCTATAAGAGGTGGAACAAATATCCTATGGCATTCTTTCTTTCTTGTAGGAATTTTAATTGATGTCTTAGTTTATTTAATCCCCTCCGAAAGACAAATAAATTTTTGTGGCAATTAAAATTCCTTTCCTAGAAGAACTTAATTCCAAGTCAAATTGAAAATCTACATCAAATTGGGAAACAACATCAGGCTTAGCAAAGTAGCTTGGGATTTCTACACCCACAATCATTTCCTGGGAGTAGACCAGCAGGTGTGGGGGCATTTGTGGAGCCAAAAGTAATCCCCAAAATACTAGAGGCGACAGGTGGACTTTCAGTCAAGAAAGACAAGATTGCCCTTATTAAATTAGCAGGGCATCCCACGCGCAGCTCAACATCCAAGGACATGCAGGTAGCAGCCTACGACTGCTCAGAGCTCCACTGCACTTGAAAAAAGTCAAAGGTATTTTATGATAGGACTATGCCTAAATTCTCTCGGTAATACACTCCCAATTAAAGACAGACACTATAAAGTGAGTAATCCCAACCACATTTATTTTGGGATAATTACCTTTAATATCAAGATATTATTTACACAATATCTTGGGAATATTCTCACCAAATCAACCCTAAATAGCCGGCCACTTCTCTTAGAAATACCTCATTTCTCCACAACGAATGGTACGCATTTTCTATACACAGAAAACCCTAAACTCTCACTCTTTTCAATAAACTAACTTAGGCATTGGAGATCCATTGGCCAACCCCCCTACCCTCCCCGGGAACTCATTGTGGGCGCGTGAAGCTTTTGGTCTTTGATCAAAGGTGTTGATTGGTTTGCAGGTGCACTTTCGTCAAGACTGAAAACGGCGGAAATTTGCATCGACAAGACTACAATAAGAGTTACTAATCTCATATCCTTGTTAAATTCTTACTTTTGAGCTACTGTAATATGTATGTTTGCATCTTCGTGATTCCATAAACTGAACAATAATGTGCGTTACTTTTTGTTCAAATCTAGAATTAGTTTCATAAAAAGTGTGGGTTACTTTGGTTCAAACCCATAACTAGTGTGGGTTATTTTGTTGTAATTCTAGAAAGACTATTTGTTTTGTTACCTTCCATAAATAGTGTGGCTTATTTTGGTTTAATTTCAGAAAAAGTGAGTTATTTTGCTGTAGTTTCGTCTGAAATAGTGTGGCTAATCTTGCTACAATTCCATAAATAGTGTGAGTTATTTTGGTTCAAATCCAGAATTAGTGTGGGTTATTTTGTTGTAGTTCGAGAAATACTATTTGTTTTGTTCCCTTCCATAAATAGTGTGGCTTATTTTGGTTCAATTTTAGAAAAAGTCTGAGTTGTTTTGATGTAATTATGTCTGAAATAGTGTGACTAATTTTGCTATAGTTCTAGAAGTAATGTAGGTTATTTTGGTTCAAATCCAGAATTAGTGTGGGTTATTTTGTTGTAGTTCAAGAAATACTATTTTGTTTTGTTCCCTTCCATAAATAATGTGGCTTATTTTGGTTTAATTTTAGAAAATGTGTGAGTTATTTTGCTACAGTTTCATCTGAAATAGTGTGGCTAATTTTGTTGTTCTAGAAGTAGTGTGGGTTATTATATTGTAGTTCCAAAATAGTGTTTGTTTTGTTCCCTTCCATAAATAGTGTGGCTTATTTTTGGTTCAATTCCACAAAAAAAGTTAGTTTTCTTGTTGTAGTTTCAGAAGCAGCATGTGTTATTTTGTTGTAGTTCAAACTACCAAGGCTTGAAGGAGGTAGAGACCAATATTTTGACCATGCTTTGGAAGTGGTAAGAACAAAACCATAACTAATTTCCAATCTATGTACTAAATTTCAAATTAAAACAATTTGTTTCATAATAAAAATTATTTTTTTGCAGCGAAACAAGATTGAAGAAATATACAAGGATTTCAAGAGCGACAGCACCATGACAATATAAATTGAAAGTTACAATACTTGTGTGCAACAATGAGAAGACTCGTAAGTACAAACACTAAATTCAATCATTATAGTAGATAAAAAATGAAGTTCAATACACAGTGATCTCACTATCTGTCATCTAGGCAGACTAGACAGACTCTTAAGTGGGTCTAGGCGCACTTTCTTAATTTTTCAAACTCCTAGAGACTAATCGGGATGGTGGCCAGCAACCTAGCGTCTAAGCAGCACTAGACAGGGATTTTAGAATAGTGGTTAACAATGTTTCTTTATTGTTAATTTTTCTACTCATAATAGGTATGATTAATGTTGGTTTTAAAAAATAAGAATAAAAATGATGGTTTCATTTTGGTTTGTTTGGTTCCCCGGCTTTAGCAAGAGTTTAGCGGTGCTTCTTATAGGATAGAATACGGTTATTAAAAGAAAAAATTACACATAAAAGTATTTTTTTAATAAAAGAAATATCAAATTCATTCATTAAACAATTACAAGTTAATCATTAATTTAATTCTCGATTCCTTGTCATTACATAAAAAATATAATCTAATTTACATAATAATGGAGTAAATAGTATTTGTTTTGACAATGCCGTTGACGTTATTGTATAATATATGAGCCATCGGTGCAAAGGGACTCCATGGCCCAATGGATAAGGCGCTGGTCTACGAAACCAGAGATTCTTGGTTCGATCCCCAGTGGAGTCGCATTTATATCTAATTTTTGTGGGTTGGGTTTTAGAAATTTACAAGAGTTTAATGTGGTTTTGTTGGCGAAACAGTGTTGGAGAATGTTGATGGAGCCTGATTCTTTGTGGGTCAGAGTTATGAAAGCAAGATACTTCTCATATTCCTCATTTCTTGAAGCTAGAAAGGGATGTAGAGCTTCGTGGGCATGGGCAAACTTACTCGAAGGACGGGAGATTCTTCTGAGAGGTGCTACTTGGCAGGTAATGAATGGTAGGAATACCAGAATTTGGGTGGATAGTTGGGCTCCTTCTTTGCCAAATGGACATCCTAATCCTTTGGAGCCTGCTAATATAAATTGGAATCAAAATGTTGCCTCTATAATTCGATCATCCTCCAATGAATGGGATCTACAACCCATTAGTTCTTGTGTATCTCAGTCAGAGATGGATCAGATAAAAGAAATACAAATTGGGGATCCTTCCTGTGATGATAGATTCATTTGTCCTTCGAAGAAGAGAAGCAAGTATTCGGTTAAATCTGGCTACCATTGGTTACACGACAGAGAGGCTATGTTGCGGCATAGGCGATCTGTTGGAAGTATGCCCACAAAGCCACTCATTTGATGTAATAGCTTTTGGAATACTTATTGTATTAAACTTTTATATGTTTAATAAAGGGCAAAGCTTATTGTTAATCACTATTTATTGTATCATGTGTTTAAGCAATAAGGGAATCCAAGGAATGTATATGATCTAAGAGATAAGTAATTTAAGTAAGTTAAATTAACGAGACCTTTCTCTTATGTTCATTCCTAAAACGTTCCTAGCCATAGGATTGCCAATTGGGCATTGACAGTCCGTTAAGGTTAGTATGTGTTATGTCTACTCAAGCGTGAGTATGACTAGTCTCAAGTCATTTGGTGTTAGACACTAAGACAAACACATAAGTGCTCGAAAGGTAATCGAGTACACTGAACAACAATCAAACGAGAGTTCGAACATACATGTCATGTAAGAACTCGTTAGTTACAATATGCAAAGTAGTCCTTTGACCTGAGGCATCATTGATGTCTAATGGTTAGGTCCTTGATCTTTGATCATGTCAAAGGCATTCCATTGTGAGTGTCCACGGCATTGTTGGGGTCAAGCTATCTAATCATGTAGACATGTGAATGCACAACAAGGGATCTCTAACCTTCCATGGTGGAAGGAGAATACTCTAAGATATGATTCGAGAGTCTTTGGCCAAAGCATATGAATATGACTTAGGAAGTTTGTTCCAAATCATATTCAAATTGAATCATATAGAAAAGTATCACATTGGATAGTAGACATGAAACAAACTATCACTCAAACAATGTGATAAAGAGTATTGTATTAGAGAAGGACCGTATTGCATTGTAGTTGTAACTGGATAGGTTCTCCAACCACTTCTACTTAGCTTGGGTAACCATGAAATGCTGCTAGGTGTCACTCATGGTTTGTGGAAGCCCTGAAGATTAGCAAACACTAATCAAAAGGGAGAATTGAAATGTTGTTTCAATTCACAATCGATCGTTAAGAGTAACAATCGCCCATTGCCTCGCTAATTGGAACCTAATGGATCGTACACCGAGTAAGGATGAAAGTGAAGAAATAAAATGAGATGGATATGCAATTAAAAGGTTTAATTGAATTATGGTCCAGATTAATTAATTAGTTAATTAATTATACGAAATGTTCGTATTGGGCTTTTAAGTTGGTTTTGGGTTTCAAGGCCCAAAAGTGTTTTGGTCCACAAGGTCCATTATGTTTAAGTTGTATGACAACTAAAACAAAATGGGCAATTAGCCCAATACCAAAAGGGGGCCGGCCATAAGGGTGAGGGGTAGTAGGTTATGCTTTATTGCAAGTTTGCCACTCACCTAAGAATGAAGTATAAAAGCAACTTTATAGCTTTATTTTCATTAAGGCTTTTCTAAGAGAAAAAGAAGAGAAACATTGTCTCCAATTTTCTCCATAGAGGCCGGCCAACTTAGGGGGTTTTACTAGCATCAAAAATCTCTCTAAGTCATCCATTTCATCTTCACACTACATCTTTGGTGTGGAGACTTAGAGGTACTAAATCTTTGGTACTTTTGGAGATCCTTTCCTCACATCCTCAAGGAGCAAAGAAGCATACAAATCACAAGGTAGATCCAAGGAGTTAGGAGGTGACTTGAAGGCCCTCCACTTGGGTGAATCCCTTGTGTAATCAAGGATGAGCTTCAAGGGTAAAGAATCTCTAAATCCTTTCTTCTCTTTAAGTTTGTTAAAGAGACTATTGGTTCACCATATGCTAGGCTTTGAAAGTCATGGGTTTTATGAATTGTTTTTGAATGCATGCCTACTTTAAAGTGTTATTAGTTTGCATATGTATTCAAATGTTCTTACTTGTTCTTAGCTAGGACAATATTTTTCCTTCACGATCATCTTTACATGCATCTATAAACAAACATGTTTGGAAAAGTATTTGGAAGCTGGAAGCCCCGCCAAAGATCAGACTGTTTATGTGGCGCATTCTCCACAGAGCTCTAGAAATCAGGTTAAATCTTTCTAAAGGACATATTAATATTTCTCCAATTTGTCCCATCTACAATAAGGAGGATGAATCGGTGGAGCATATGCTCTTGTTGTGCCCATGGGTCCAACCAATCTGGTTTGGAGGCCAACTCAATTATAAGGTGAATCGAGTTGAAATTGATACTTTTGAAAATTGGTTATTATCTTTAATTAAGGCTGATATAGGAAATAAACAAGATAAAATTGAATATTATCACAAGTGGCTTTTACTTGTTGGAATATATGGAAGGAGAAATGTAATGCTACTTTCAATCAGAAAATTGTGTCACCTTTGCAAGTAATTCATAAGATAAATTGTGCCCATGCTGCTTTCATGGAGGCTACCAAAAGATCTAACACACATGCTGGGGGACAGAGGACTAATCAAGGCAATCACGCAAATTCTAATGGGGCTTCTCAAACAATATCAGTTTGGTCTCCACCCTAGATTTCATGGTACAAGGTAAATGTTGATGCTAGTTGGTGTTCCATGACGAAAAAGGGCCATGTGGCCACGGTGATTAGGGATTCCAATGGAAGGTTGCATCTGGTGTACAAGAAGCTGAGGCCAAGGTACTGTTAAAGGGATGTAAGCTTGCTAACTATTTGGAGTTAGGCAAGGTTATAATTGAATCGGATTCTAAGGAAGTTGTCTCAAGCTTATCTAATTCCATATATCAAGGTAGATGGGAGATGGTTCCAGTGCTTTGGAAAGCAATGAAAATGAAGGGATCCTTCCAACAGTGTCTTTGGTCTTGGGTTCCTCAATCCGCCAATAGGGTTGCTGACAGACTTGCTTCTGTGAAGAATTCCGAGATGAGCAATTATACTTGGGTCAAAAGACCCCCATCGTCGATTGTACATATTCTAAATAAGGATGGTCTACTGTGCCCACACTAAGTTGTGTCGTTGTTGGAGTGGTTTAGGATGACATATTGTTAGTTTGTGTCGGTCTTTAACCCTGTATCATTCGGTTGTTTGTAGTCTTTTTGGTTTTTAGCTCGGTTTGTGCTCTGTGTGGGCTCTCCTGTTTGTCATCGATTGACTGTTTATTTTTGGCCTAAATTTTGGATGGACTGTTTATTTGCGGGCGCTGGATTTTTTCGAGTTTAGAAATCATCAACCATGCATCATCATAATACATGCATTCCATTATCCACAGCTCCACGTTTTGCATATTATATTTTTTTTTTGAGTTTTTATCACAGAACATGACGTGGATGGATTATAATGATAAACCATGATTAGATACCACCTGCTATGTATATAATTGTTAATCTATTTATTGTAATGATTAATTGAGGGTATTAATATTTAAAAAGGTGCTCAAGTCCTTCCCAAAGCCAAACAGTGAAGACGGCAACACGACAATTTCCCACCAGATTCCTATCCCTTAAAATCTTCATTAGTCAGCTAAAAAAGGTTAATTAAACCATCTACATTTTTTTTTTTTTTGAGTCGAGCGATAGCATTAGTAAGTTAGATGTTAGATGTTAGATTAGACACCGACGGAGTTCAAACCCACGCCGTTATGCAAGGGCACAACATCTTTTCACCACTGTGGTAAAAAACCACTTGTAACCATCTACATTTGATAAATAATAAAACGGCGAACAGAAGCCGTCGAGTATTGTTCCATGTCGGCAAAATTACTCTTTGCAGTTGAGTTATAACTTATAAATATTGTGGGCATCTTTCTGAGAAAGTGTGACCCGCCAACTCTTTAACATTAGGCCCTTTTAAGGTTTCTTTACTTTTTAATGGGGGATGAATTTTCATATCACGGGAGCGAACATACTCTAATTAGAGGTGAGTTAGGAACGGTTATCGTACCAAAACTCTCGTACCAATTACTATCCCAAATTTTTGGTTTGGCAAAATCTATTACCAATGCTGTACCAAATTTTCGGTATACCAAAGTTCGATATTGCCAAGTAGTTCGATTAACATGGTATGGTAATTGCCACTTTGTTTTGAGGCAAAATCTGTTTTTGCTTTTTTTAACCCAATTAAAGGGCAAAACTTTTTTTTGTACCTTTATCTCATACATTGTAGCCTAAATTCATCTATTATTTATCATTCACAATTCACACACACAATAATTCAAATGATGCATCAAGATTCATGATGAAAGTTAAGCTTACAATACAAATAG
This sequence comes from Cotoneaster glaucophyllus, assembly GCA_036320875.1. NCBI lineage: Eukaryota > Viridiplantae > Streptophyta > Magnoliopsida > Rosales > Rosaceae > Cotoneaster > Cotoneaster glaucophyllus. Next base: position 23,763,193 of record CM070059.1, on the reverse strand, counting down.
AAGTTAACAATCCAAATAGATGTTAACAATCTAAAAAAAATTAGGCATATCTTACTTGTTTCCATTTCTTCTATTTCCTTGTAAAATTGAAGCATATCTTCCATTGGTTCCTTGTAGAAGTTTACTTCTTCCGCACTAAGCCAATCACTAGTACACACTAGTGCCTCTACCATTTAAGGAGTCAAGAATGCCCTAAAATGATCCACAACCCTCCGCCCTAGTCTAAATGCATTTTCAGTAGTAATGGTAGAAGTGGGGATTGCAAAGATATCATTGGCTATTTGTAAAAGAATTGGGAACTCTTTTGTGTTTGATTTCCACCAACTCAAGAGATCAAAGCCACCAACAACAATGCTAATATAAGGTGCGGCGAAGTACTTATTAACTTCATTGGATATCTCCAAAAGGCATTGCTCCCTCCTTTCTTGTATAAGCTTTTCATCATTTCAATTTTGTTCTCATCGCCTCCACAAGCTTGAATTATGCACTCCTCATTTAGTTACACATCTTCCAATGGAGCCCCAATGGTAGTAGAAGAACCCCTCCTATACTCATTATATAAATCAAGCAAGCATTTTTTAATCTCCTATACTCATTATACAAATCAAGCAAGCAATGGAATACTAGAAATATGTGTTAATATAATTATATATTGTATAATTTATAAATTATATATTACATTATATTTTTGGTACGGTACGGTAATACCGTGGTAATGGTAGCCATTTACCAATATTGTACCATGAAATTTTAGGTACGGTACAATACCGTACCATTACCGATTGGCACAAAATCGATATGGCACGGCTGGCAATCTGGCAAAAAAATCTACCCCTAACTCTAGTAATATAAAGAAAATTGACGATTCAATCCCAAAAGACGCTACAAAAATCAAACTTTCAGTCATAACAAAGATGGTGATTAAAGTACAAAATGTTGTCATTAAAACATTTAGTAAAAAAAAAAACTTTTGTAACTAGGTTGTGACTAAAAACCCCATAACTAAATGATTTAGTCACATATTGACTAACTAAAAATGTACGGAACAGAAAATTAAACCACATCCTCGCTTTTAGTCACAACTTCATTTTAAGCTACAACGAATCTATCTTTTGTGTCAGCCTTCCTAAGGTCATTTAGCCACAACCACTCTTCATGATTGAATACCTTATAGTAACAACATTCAATTGTGACTGAAGCTTTTAGTATCATAATTAAAACTCTTTTAGTCACAACAACAGTTATGACTAAAAAACAAATACTAACAACTAGACCTAAGAATGACTGAAAGTCTACAACTCTCTTACGCAACCAATGTATCTATCCTTTGTGTCAGACTTTCTTAAATTTAAAGCCAATATACTATCAGTCAGTTCCAACATCTAGACCATGTCCAATTATTTAGTTAAAATGTAAAATTTTAGGTTTTAAACCCCCAAAAACTTTCAACAGTTGGGCCTTAAATCAGTTTTGGGGCAAATATCAGCCAAGATTTAGGCCTGTGTTAGTGGGGCCATGGTGCGCGTGGACGCACCATCTAAAATGGGAACCACGGCTTAAGGCGACGTGCTCAACATGCCTAACGTGCCAGGCGCTGACAGCAAGGGGGCCCCATCCTACTAAGTTAGTTGGCCACAATAAACAAACCCAATGACTCTATTTGATCTTACGACATAAGTTATTGGACCATTGGTTGATCCTACGGTCCAAACTTTTTAATTTTTAATTTATAAATACGTTAAATCCAACAGCTGAGTGGCCCAAAACTGAAGCCAATAGCTAAAACAATAAACTCTCTCATTATTAGTGATTTTTCATTACTTATCAGAATCTAAATATTCTTAGGTTAAAATGTTCATAAAAATAAGTTAGGATAATCTACAAAAAATTTATTTTTAAAAAAGTTACTTCAAAAAAAAATTTAGCCTAAATTTATGTTTTAATAATCTCGGCTAAAATTTTAACCAAAACTATTGGAGAAGAAAAATTATTTTTGGATTAAAACCTCAATTTTCTAGGTTAAAAATTTTAGGTTTTAACCCAAAGGTTGGATATGATCTTAGTAACAACATTTAGCTCATACTATTAAGTAATTTAAAAGTTGAATTTCTTAGCTAGTCATGTAAAAATCATGGAGACTATACCATCATCAGTCACAATGTGTTACCAATCATCATTTTGTCACTAAAGATATCCAGCCGTGACTCTTTCTTGTCGTGACAATTGGCAATGAGAGAAATGACTACAATGCGATCCATATAGGTCCAAAGTTTCTAAATTTTTTGATGATGTGAGGCAATGCTTTACCTTCTTAGAGTTATAGGTCTCAATTGGCTAAGGCTATAACAGTTATTTCCTCTTTTCCTTGCAAGTTGGGAGATGACAAAAGCCAAAACTTGTCATTTATCATACTTGTTCATAGCAGACGTCAGCTTATGTTGCAACATTAGCTTTGAATTCAAACTAGCTTAGAATATGATATTTATGGAGTATAAACACAACTAAGCACAAGCCAATGGAAGAAAATTAGTCCAACTAGTCCTCTGTCTCCAAGCCACTTGTCGTCTCTCATGAAGTGTTTCTAAATAACTTCCTAAGATTGGACAAGGGAAACCATTAATTGGGTACATGGTTTTTAGTATTTGGCAAAGTAGGGGTGGGCATCTAACCGATCGAACTGTCTGAACCGACAATTTCAAATCGTTTGGGTCAGTTTTGTTTGGTTTTGATCAAGAAAAAAGTCAAACAAATTAAAAACTGAACTGAACCAATTTTAAGTTGATTTGGTTTGGTTTGATACTATTGGAAACCAACCAAAACCAACCATATATCTTTCACTTATAATTTTATTAATTTTATACATGTCAACATATTATAAGTTATTGGGTTTATATCACAAATGGTCCTTGAAATTGACCCCATCAATCATGATGGTCCCTGAAATTGAAAGTCGATCAATGTAGTCCCTGAATTTTAACTCGCGAATCAATGTGGTCCTTCTGTTAGTGTTCCGTCCAAATTAACTTTAAAAAAAGGTTAGAGAACCAATTTTTCATGGTAAAATAATAAAAAATAACCCTGTTACTTATAATTTTACTTACTACCTCTCTTTTCTTTTTTCCATCTTCACTTTTCTCTCCATTTTTTCATGGATTTGGTGCTAAAACTAAAATAAAAACAAAAAAAAGTGGTTCTCTAACCTTTTTTTGGTCATTTTACCATGAAAAATTGGTTCTCTAACCTTTTTTTAGTGTTAATTTGGACGAAACACTAACAGAAGGACCACATTGATTCGCGAGTTAAAATTCAGGGACTACATTGATCGATTTTCAATTTCAGGGACCATCATGATTGATGGGGTCAATTTCAGGGACCATTTGTGATATAAACCCTAAGTTATTTAGATGTCTAACTATACATATACATATATATATATATGTATATATTATAACTGTTGACACATTATAAGTTGTAATGACTATTAACAATTAGGGAATTTGTTTGTATTTTACGCTTATGTCAGATTGTAACTAATAAATCATTTACTAACATGAAATTTTGATTTATTGAAACTTAGTTCTAGTTGACTTGATGAAACTTTTATGTTCTAAAAATTTAACCTTTTGATTGTATTGGAATGTGTGAGATGTATTGATGTTAAAAAAAAAATTAAAACTCTTGAAATGTTGGACATTTTTTAATTATGTGTGGGGGATAAGCTTAAACCGACCGAATAAAATTGAACTAAACTGAGTAACAATGGTTTGGTTTGGTTTGGTTTGATTCGGTTTTAATGGTGGTATTGAACCAAACCGAATCACTGAATGCTAGTTGGCTTGGTTGTATTTTTGGTGTCAAGCCGAATCAAATCGAACTACATCCATCCCTATGGCCAATAACCATTTCAATGTATTTAAGTATCTTGGATTTCTTAAATCATATTGATTTTAAGTAAATAGCACTATGATCTAGTGCTATTCATCGAATACCATGAATGATTGTCACATCCCGGTTCGGGCCCCCACCACATCCTGGGCTCGACTCTGCCGTAGCACGATATTGTCCGCTTTGGGGCTCGACCACGCCCTCACGGTTTTGTTTCTGGGAACTCACACGAGAACTTCCCAGTGGGTCACCCATCATGGAATTGCTCTCGCGCGAACTCGCTTAACTTTCGAGTTCCGATGGAATACGAAGCCAGTGAGCTCCCAAAAGGCCTCGTGCTAGGTAGAGATGAGAATATACATATAAGGCTTACATGATCCACTTCCCTAGGCGATGTGGGATGTCACAATCCACCCCCCTTAGGGTCCCGACGTCCTCGTCGGCACACTTCCTGCCAGAGATTGGATTTGATACCAAATTGTCACATCCCGGCCCGGGCCGGGATGTGACAATGACGAGCTGTGACGAAGCTAGGACTTTGCCTTTATATGGAATCATGGTTGGCTTTTGATGTTAAAGTAGCATTTTTGGCTTAACATTGAGGTCATTTAAAAAAGATCATGTGGTCAGATTAGCAGTTTAATGGAACAAAAAAACAAGATGTACGTTAGGGCAAGTGACCTCATTACCTCCATTTCGCTTCGTCACTGATGATAAGTTTGATATCTAATTATGAGTGAATCATTGTATGAATTAGCTTAACTCTCCACCCTAGTATCTTTGTATAAAAAAAAATCAGATTAATTTTTTTATGCCTTGGACCATAGGACAATTTCCACCAAATTACACTACAAAAATCAGACTAATTTTTTTATGCCTTGAACCATAGGATAATTTCCACCAAATTACACTCCACCTATAAGCCTACTATTATATATCAAGTGTAAATAGAAGAGCTACTGAAGCAACCGAACACAAAACAATGTATCTATTGAAACTAAGTTGAGTTGCCTTCTAAGGTCTAGTTACTTACTGGTACTGGTTCTTGTTCCGTTGGCACCAAGGCAGCTCTCGGCACATCTTTGTCAGTCTATTTGCACAAGTTGCTGCTGCAACTTTTCCTGGTTTTCAGGTAAAGTTGCAGTAGCCACTTCTTCACCTTCCCTACCGTCACTTCTTGGCATATCTTCCTCCTTGCTCTAAATCCCTTAATTCTGGGATTGATTGTCTCCATGCTGCTCCTGTCTATCGCAGCTCCTAGAGTTTAGGGCATCTAGCTTTAGGGTTAGATATCTTTTGTATTTCTCTTTTCCTTTTCCCTGGCCTCTATATGAGCCCTTACTTTGTACTTCTAAACATAATACATAACCTTTGGTTAAGCAAAACTTCAACATGGTATCAGAGCAGGAACCATAGGATCCTGTCTCTACCAGTTTATTCAAACGGAAGTTATACCAGCAGTTCGTGATTCTCCAAAATGGAAGAAGAATCGGTGATGCAGGAGACTCCAAACTCATCAGGAACACCAACTTCAAGTGTAGTCCATGGCGAGATCAATCCAAATCAGCGGCTTTGCTCTGTTTTGTTAAATGAATTTAACTACCTGCCTTGATCTCGTGCTATCTCTCTTGCCCTAGGCGGAAGATCGAAGCTGGGGTATGTCAATGGTAGCATTGAGCCACCTGAATCATCTGCCACAACATTTGCAGCATGGCATGCAAACGATCAACTTGTCATGTCTTGGATACTTAACTCCATGGAGCCCAAGTTATCTGAGCTATTCAGTTATTCAGAATCTTCCTACAGCCTATGGGAATCCATCAAAGAAATGTATGGCAGCCAAAATAATGCTGCTCGCATTTTTCAACTTAAAAAGGATCTTGCTAGGCTAAGACAAGGGAACCAATCGTTCGTTCAACATCTTGGCAACATGAAGTCAATGTGGAATGAACTCAATCTCTATCGACCACACACAACCGATTCCGTTGCACTTCTTAAGAGAGCTGATGAAGACAAAGTTTTTCAACTTTTGGCAAGCCTAGGGGAAGAATATGAAGACCTTCGAAGCCATTTGTTGATGACACCTGACGTACCCTCACTCAACAATGTATGTCAAGCTGTTCAAAGGGAGGAGACTAGGAGAAAAGTCATGCACATCGAGCCAAAGTCTATACCTGAGGCTAGGGCTTTCACCAGTAATTACAAACAAACTGGTGACAGATTTTTCACTGGAAAGAAAGTAGATTGGAAATGTACTTACTGCAACATGCAGGGGCATGTGAGAGAGAAATGCTGGATCTTGCATCCAGAGCTGAAACCAAAGTTTGATAAGGAACGGAGGGTGGTCAAAGAAACAAAGGGAACCACTCCAAAAGCTCTCCACTCAACCAGTGCCCAAATCAGTGGAATTCCTAATTTCACTGCAAGTCCTATAGACTTGATAAATGAATTTGCAATTTTTCTTCAGAAAAAAGAGGGAGTCACCAAAGATGAGGAAGGATCTACTAAAAGTCCGAGTGCCATGCTAGGAAAGTTTGCTGGGTTCCTAACAGAGACTACTAATCAAGACAATGTTCCAGGTATAATCTCGGCTCTCTCCACTGCACTCAATGAACTTACACATGATTGTTGGATTGTAGACTCAGGTGCTACTGACCACATAACAAATCAGCCTTCTAGTCTAGATAATTTCCAAATCCTGTCTAAGCCTACTCATGTATCGGTTGCTAATGGGAAAGGAGAACCTATTCTAGGAAAAGGAAAACTTAACTTGTTGAGTAATGAAATCAAATCCACAGCCTTGTTTGTACCATCCTTCCCTTTTCAACTCTTATCCGTAAGTAAAATCACCACCTCTCTTGACTGTCTTGCTATTTTTTCTCCTTATAATGTGATTTTTCAGGACCGAGTCACACGGAAGAAGATTGGTGAAGGGGTTCTCTTGAATGGCCTCTATTACCTTTCAAAGAAGCTCAAACCTGTTAAGTTTCCCTCTGCTAGTCTAAGTCTGTCTCAGGAGTACCAACTTTGGCATGCTCGGCTGGCACATCCTTCTGAACCAGTTATGACCAAACTCTTCCCAAAATTTTGTAAAACTACACATGTGTGTGAAGTCTGTCAAACAGCGAAAGCTACTAGACTACCTTTTGTTTCCTCCAAGTCTAGGACTAGTAAACTGTTTGAGATTGTTCATTCAGATATCTGGGGTCCCTCCCGTGTAGTTTCTTTTGATGGATATAAATATTATGTCACGTTCATTGATGATTACTCTCGGGTCACATGGATTTATCTTTTGAAGTTTAAAAGTGAATTCTTCGAAGCTTTTAAAGACTTTCACAAACTGGTCACTAACCAATTCTCTTCCAAATTACAAACACTCCAATCTGACAATGGCACTGAGTACACTTCCAACAACATGTCTAATTATTTGAGTGATCATGGAATCCTACATCAAACTAGCTGTGTAGGTACACCACAACAAAATGGGGTGGCTGAGAGAAAGAATCGAGATCTTCTGGAGAAGACTAGATCACTTATGTTCCAAATGCATGTCCCTAAAAGGTTTTGGTCTCAAGCACTCCTCACTGCAGTCTACACCATCAACAGATTGCCCTCACGAATGCTAAACTCCAAGTCCCCGGTTGAAGTAATGAAGGGAAGAACCATTGACTTGACTCACCTGAGAACCTTTGGATGCACCTGCTATGTTCATGTACAAGCATCACACAGAGACAAACTTGATCCTAGAGCTACCAAATGTATGTTTATGGGATACTCAAGCTCTCAAAAAGGATACAAATATTTCAACCACCTGAGTGGAAAGGTTGGAATATCCAGGGATATTAGGTTTGATGAATCGGCTCCTTTCTTTCAGAAAGGGCACAATGAGGAATCTCAAAGGGAGAGCATGATGGATTTCTTTCTGCTGCCTACTCCAACCAATATACCTGAGTATAACCCTCAATGCCCTTCTCTTGAACCTACTACGGAGCCAAGTCATGGTGACGCAATTGCCACTGATCAAAACAGTTCAGTTACTGCTCCAGTACCTATGTTGCCACCACGCAGAAATCCTACTCGGAATCGGCATCCTCCTCTAAGGCTGCAAGAGTACGTTACGTATCACACAAGATATCCTATCTCCAGTGCCCTCACCTATCAAAGATTGTCTATGACTCATGCAACATTCCTCAATCAGGTAACAACTCACACTGAACCAAGGAACTTTAATGATGCTATTTCAATCCCAGTGTGGCAGGCAGCGATGAAAGAAGAGCTTCAGGCTCTCAATGACAATCACACCTGGAGTGTGGTTGATCTCCCGAAAGGAAAAAAGGCAGTGGGAAGCAGATGGATCTATAAAACGAAATTTCAATCAAATGGGAGCATTGAAAGGTACAAGGCTCGTCTCGTTGCCCGTGGCTTCACTCAAACTTATGGCATTGACTACAAGGAGACATTTGCTCCTGTAGCCAAAATGAGCACAGTTCGCGTCTTATTGTCTGTAGCCGTGAATCATGATTGGTCTCTCTTCCAAATGGACGTGAAGAATGCTTTCCTCCACGGAGATCTCGAAGAGGAAGTGTACATGAAGCTCCCTCCTGGTCATCCTCAGGAGAATGAAGTTAACAAGGTTTGCAAGCTCCACAAGGCTATCTATGGACTGAAGCAATCCCCTAGAGCCTGGTACTCAAAGCTGAGCTCTGTTCTCGAAGCTGTAGGCTTTAAGAGAAGTCATGCCGATTCCTCTCTATTTGTTCGATCTGGTGCAGGTGGTAAACTAATTGTACTTATCTATGTTGATGATCTTATCATCACAGGGGATAACATCGAGGAAATCAATGTCTTAAAGGCTTCTCTACATCAGCGATTTGCCATTAAAGATCTGGGATCTCTGAAGTATTTTCTTGGTATTGAAATGGCCACTTCCTCCAAGGGGCTGTTCCTAAATCAAAGAAAGTATCTACTTGACTTACTGGATGAATCTCAAATGCTGGATTCCAAGCCAGCACCAACTCCACTTGCAAGCAAGCTCAAATTGGATACTCCAAGTGAACCAATGTCAAATGCTGGTACCTATCAGCGCATTGTGGGAAAATTAATTTATCTCACAATCACAAGGCCTGATATCACTTACTCGGTAAGTCTGATAAGCCAATTTATGCACTCACCCACCATGCTTCATTGGGAAATTGTAAAAAGGATTCTTCGATACTTGAAAGGGTCCATTGGCAGAGGTATACTCATGCAAAACAATGGCTCACATCACATTGTGGCATACACTGATGCAGACTGGGCCGGTAATGTCCTTGATCGAAAATCCACAACAGGTTTCTGCACGTTTGTTGGTGGCAATCTTGTAACATGGAAGAGTAAGAAACAAACGGTCATTGCTCGGTCCAGTGCCGAGGCTGAATATCGTGCCATGGCAGCCACGGCCTGTGAATTAATTTGGCTGAAAAGTCTTCTCACTGATCTTGGATACTCTGATACCGAGCCTATGGACTTGTTTTGTGACAACCAAGCAGCCATGCACATTGCTTCCAACCCAGTTTTCCACGAGCGCACAAAGCACATCGAAGTTGACTGCCATTACATTCGTGCTCAAGTTCAGTCCAAGGTTATAAACACAGTGTATACTCGAAGTTCAGACCAACTCGCTGACCTATTCACTAAGGCTCTTGATTCCACTCATTTTCACCAGTTACTAACCAAGCTTGGATCCATTAATCCCCTCGATCCAGCTTGACGGGGGGTATTGAAACTAAGTTGAAACTAAGTTGAGTTGCCTTCTAAGGTCTAGTTACTTACTGGTACTGGTTCTTGTTCCGTTGGCACCAAGGCAGCTCTCGGCACATCTTTGTCAGTCTATTTGCACAAGTTGCTGCTGCAACTTTTCCTGGTTTTCAGGTAAAGTTGCAGTAGCCACTTCTTCACCTTCCCTACCGTCACTTCTTGGCATATCTTCCTCCTTGCTCTAAATCCCTTAATTCTGGGATTGATTGTCTCCATGCTGCTCCTGTCTATCGCAGCTCCTAGAGTTTAGGGCATCTAGCTTTAGGGTTAGATATCTTTTGTATTTCTCTTTTCCTTTTCCCTAGCCTCTATATGAGCCCTTACTTTGTACTTCTAAACATAATACATAACCTTTGGTTAAGCAAAACTTCAACAGTATCCAACAGCACCTCATGACAAGCATGATAAATATGCACCTGATCACAACCATCACCATGTCCATATTCCCAATCCAGTCCCAGATGCTTCAGGACTAAATAGTCCTAGTTTAGCCGGAACATATGCTCCGCCCTATATATATACTGTGCAGTCCAATTCTGTTCGTGCAAGATGGAACTGGTCCACTGGTCTTTGCCATTGTTGTGATGATCCTGCAAATTGTTAGTGAAATATATATAAACATTACAGCTAAATACACACACACACATACATACTTGAGTGTGTGTGTGTGCATATATAGTACACTAAAGTCTGGTTTTCTTTTATCTTATTCTTTTTTTTCTGATAAGTAATTTCAAACTCAATTTTCGAAGGTATGATCACTTTCTTTTGGCCTTGCATCACGTTCGGTCAGATCGCTGAGATTGTGACCCAAGGTTCCACATGTAAGACTCGAAAATCACTGGCTACGTCTACTCATAAATTTCGGATATATGATCCTTAATAACTCTCTTGTTTTATTGGCGCTGTGTGTTGCAGCTTGTGCTTCAGAAGGATTGTGCTACTGTATCCTTCTTTCGACAACTGCAAATGCGTGCTTGTACTCGTGCTCCTACCGCTCAAGGATGAGAGCTCAATATGACTTGGAAGAAACACCCTGTGTGGATTGCCTAGTGCACTTCTGCTGCGCTACTTGTGCACTGTGTCAAGAGTATAGAGAGCTCAAGAGTCGTGGGTTCGATATGGGAATAGGTAAATTTACTAGTGTGCTAACTTGATAATTTATAAGAATCTAACATCAAATATCTGTTTTGGTGTGCTACATATATATCCAGGCCTGTGAAATACAGAGTTTGTGTCACCATCGACCAGCAGTTTTCTGCCATTAGAATATGATCCGAATTCCAAAGGTCTTCATAGGCCATCAGTTATTGTTCAGGCCGCAGAACTGGTTGTAACCAAATTGGATGCAGCAGTGCGCTTCCCCCTTCTCACCCAAATTTCGAAACCTGCTCCCTGAAGTTTACATTAGACTAAATAGTACATCACTCGAATATAAAATACATTTAACACCAAATTGCAGCAGAATTAGACAATGACTTGGTCAATGTGTGCGCCTTATTAAGCACCTTCAGTACCTCCCTAGCAGCTGCCAAGTTATGTCGTCATTGGAAAACAAAATCCATGCATATAATATGAACATGTTGCATGGCTAGTTGCATTCAGTTTATAATACATTGACTGACTTTGTTTTTTATTATACTTCTGATGAAATTGTGGGTGATTGTTGTTCTGTCGGAAATGAAGGCTGGGAAGCCAATATGGGCAGACGAAGGCGTGGCGTTACTGCAGCTCCAACTGTCGTGCCAGGCATGACAAGATAAAAAAGAGAATTCTACAGAACCATGTCTTGCGTATCAAGGTTCTGCAGATCATTGATCATGTTGTGCTTGTACATTTTGGTTATGATACCAATTTATGTGTGTGCTCTTTGATGTTTGTTCGGAGTGTGTAACGTGTGTCGTTGATGTAAATTTTAATAAAAAATCTGAATGACGTCCACGGATGATGATAAACCATGATAAGATTTTTTTTTTTTTTTTTTTTTTTTTGAGTCGAGCGATAGCTTTAGTAAGTTAGATGTTAGATTAGCCACCGACGGAGTTCGAACCCACGCCGTCATGCAAGGGCACAACACCTTTCCACTACTGTGGTAAAGGGCCACTTGCAAAACATGATAAGATATTAACACTTGCTTTAGTTGTTAATTAATTATTACATTGATAAATTAGAGAGGATTATAAAGGGTGCTTGAGTCCTTCCAAGTGCAAGCACACAACAATTTCACACCAGATGGAAACTTTTTATTCACAGCAGAATGTTAAGAAAAAGGAAGGGATCATTTTTGTCTCCATAGGAGAATTCCGGTTAGGATTTTCTTGGGCTAGGTAATGTTATGTAAATTCTTGTGAGTTTAGATTTACTAGTATAACAAATCACTCATTTTTTGTCAAAGTACAACAAATCACTTGACTAGTATAGGGATGGTAATTCTAACCGTTAAACTCGATAACTGTGGATAACCGCCCGAATGGATTGAATTTGGGTATGAAAGGTATATTTTGGGTATGGGGAAAAACCGTGAATTTTATTTGATTATGGTTTTGAATATGATTATAGAGGTCCCCAATCCGTATCCGTACCCGAATATGAACCGAATAATATATAATATAATTATATATAATATTAAAGTATTATATAATATATATATATATATATATATATTCATTATTCACCGAATCCATTACCTTGAGAATACAAAAATTGCATTGTGTGAGTTGCATTTTGTGCGAAAGTTTAAAAGTTTTGATATGAATCAAAATCTACGAAATTCAATGGTGCTTATGGGAGATATCAAATATCATCCAACATTATCAATGTTTAGCTTTAATTTTTATGCTCCACAAAATTCATTTATTAAAAGGAAAACTAATGAAAAGTCCAAAAAAAACTTCCCTTTTAACGAAAAGTCTTTTTTAAAGGTATAGTGAATAGTGTCAGGTAAAGGTAAAAATGTGATTTTTCGTTAAAAGTGAACAGTACCCGGAGTGTTTCGTTAAAACTCCCCGAATATATTTTTTGTATTTACGAAGATGGATACAACCGCTAACCGATAAGGAATCCGTTATTCGGTGGGTATGGTTATGGATAATACCTGATAGTTAATTTGCGGGTATGGATATGGTTAATTTTAGTGGTTATGGGGATGGATATAGCATTTCCATCCCCAAACCAAACCGTTGCCATCCCTAGAGTAGTATGTATTTGTACCATGTATTATCAATTGAAATCAATGGTTATGGATAATACCTGATGGTTAATTTACGGGTATGAATATGGTTAATTTTAGTGGTTATGGGGATGAATATAGCATTTCCGTCCCCAAACCGAACCGTTGTCATCCCTAGACTAGTATGTAGTTGTACCATGTATTATCAATTAAAATCAATACAATTACAATTCTACCTGGTATCACTCGTTTAGATTTCCCTTTCCTGGTCAAACCCTAGCCCTCAAAATCTCTCTCTTTCCCACATCCTTGCCGTGACCTCCTTTCCCTAAAACCTTGCCGTGAAATTCTTGCCATGCCCTCTCCACCATGGCCTTTCAAGTTGCCTCTTCCTCTTCCTCTTCTGGTCCCTCTCTCTGGTCCTAATGTTGCACACCATCTGAAACTCACCGGTTCTAACTATCTTCTTTGGCTTAGTCAAATGATGTCATTTCTTGTTTGCCATGTCGATGGTTCTATCTCGGCCCCTGCCGCCACCCTTCCTACTGTTGACAAGGAGGCCGCTCAATTGGATTCGGTTTTTGCCGCCTGGTTTCAAACGGATCAATTGGTTGTCAGTTATTTGACTTCCACCATCTCTTAGCCAATTTTGTCTCTTACCGTTGGCAAAACCTTCACAAGTTATCTGGGACTCTCCATGCTCACTTTTCTCGGGGTTATATTGCCAATGCCACCAATCTTGACTTTCAATAGGCTAAGTTCATTGCTGATTCTCTTGCTGCTATTAATCAACCAGTTTCTAATAACGATTTGGTGAACTCTGTGCTTAAGGTTCTTGGGGCTAATTGTTCGATGTTTGTGTCGTTCTGAATTTTCCTCTCTTGCCATAATTCCCTGACCTCCATTCTCGCTCAGACTCGCCTTGAGAATGCGGGCCATGCTGTAGTTCCTGGTCGTATCGACCATGCTCCTATCTTACAGCATGCGGCCCAGCCGCCCCAACTCATTCTCACCCATCAACCTGCCTTGCCGCAGCAACGGCAAGTCATGACCTACCAGGCCCATAGCCCAGATGTCCAACAACAGCAGCATCAGCCCCGTCGGGGCTACAACCAGCCGTGTGGTGGCTGCCTTGAGTGGGTCATCCAATCCACATCCCTCTGGCCCGAGCCTTCCTCTATAACATCCACTACAGCCCATGCCTCATTCTTCCATCCCATGAAAACCCGCTCCCGTACCAGCTTTCCACACCCAAGCAATTTACCAATGGCACTCTTCGTTATCTCTGATCCTATTGATTTGAGCCTAGAATGACGTAGTGCAATGACGGAGGAGTTTGATGGTTTAAATAAAAATGGTATGTGGTTTCTTGTTACTTCTCCTACTTAGAAAATGGTTGGTTGCAAATGGGTTTTCAGGATTCAACGTCATATGGATGGTTCAATTGAGCATTATAAGTTTCGCTTGGTTACTAAAGGTTTTCATCAACAACATGGGTTCGATTAGATAAGATGTTCAATCCAGTCTTTACGCCTGCTGCCATTCTCCTTGTTCTTAGTTTAGCAGTCACGCATGGATGGGCCATTCGTCAATTAGATGTTTAAAGTACCTTCCTACATTGGTATTTACAGAAGGATATTTTATGGTTCAACCACTGGGTTTTATCAATCCCTAGCGCCCCTCGTCATGCGTGTAAGTTACATAAAGCATTATATTGTCTCAAATAGGCTATCCGTACTTGGTTTCAGCGCTTTAGTAATTTTATTCTTCGTTGGTTTTTGCAAAGCCTGTTTGATCCCTCCCTGTCCACCTTTCACCATGGTACGATTCATCTTATTCTCTTACTTTATATGGATGATATTGTATTAACTGGGAATGATTTTGTGGCACTCCAGCACTTTATAGATCTTTTGGAACATGAATTTGAAATTAAAGACTTTGGTCCTCCTCACTAAATTCTGAGTTTTGAGGTTCGTTTCGCTTTAACCGGACTTCATATCTCTCAGACTAAGTATGCCCTTGATTTACTTAAGTAGGCGAATATGGTTGACTGCAAACCATGTAGCACCCCTATAGCCTCTCGTGCTTAGTTGTCCAATAAGGTTGGTACTCCATTTTCTGATCCTTCTGAGTTGCGTCACTTATTGGAATCCCTACATTATCTTACTTTAACTCGCCCGGACATCGCTTATGAAATAAATCATATTTCTTAGTTCACATCTCGTCCTACTCACACACATCTACTAAACGTATTTTATGGTATGTTAAAGGTTCAATTGAAGATGAAATTTTTTTTTGGCGCTCTTTCGTTTCTTTTATGCTTTGTGGATATTCCAATGTTGATTGGGCTAGTTGTCCAGACAATCATTGCTCCACATTTGATTTTTATAGGCCTAATCTGATCTCTTGGAGCTCCACCAGGCAACCCACTATTTCTCTTGATGCTCCTGGGCCCTTACGGCTTTTCTTGTGTTCTCTGCGAACTTCGGTATCCGGTATCCTCTTCTCACCAAAGGCCTCCAGAAGCCGCGGTTTCAACTTCCAGTCCAAACATATCACTCAACGACTGCCAAGTTTGAGAGGGACTGTTAGTATAGGCGAGTCCAGTTAGGCTTTTATTGGGCTAGGTGATGTTAATTCTTGTGGGCTTAGGTTTACTTATATAACAAGTGACTTGATTAGTATATATTTGTTCCTTCTGTTATCAATTGAAAACAATACAATTACAATTCTACAATTTCATTAAGAATAGTACTTGCATTCCCTAACGTGGAGATGCAGTTATTCCCCATTTGCGAATAACGTATCTTGACCGAATAAAATCAACGATCGAAACAATTCAATTTATTAATCTTCATTTGAAGATCAATCATACAAAAAATCATTCCAATTGGTGATCGTTTCATTATTCAAAGTATCAAATAAATGAAATGTGCATTACTTGGTACCTACGCAATCGATTTGCTCAATACATTTGAATAACTAAATGATCTCCAATTGAAATGATTTTTTGTAGGGGGTGGCATCAAAGGAAGAATAAGAAATTGAACGGTTCATATTATGAAATTTGTACTGTCAAGATACATTATTCGCAAAGGGTTAATGAGCTCATCATCCAACGAGGAAATGCAAGTACTATCCTTTCATTTAACAAAATGATTAATGGTGCACGTTGCACCAGATCATCAGAGATTTAACACTTGATATAAACTAATTCACGATGAGTTCATCTGCCATTAGACCTAGTATGAACGCTTCTGAACCGCTAGATCGATGTTTTAGGTACTGATCGTATTAGCCAAACGTGAAATAATAAGCAAGAAAATCTCGTACTTCTAACAGAAATAATCACTTTTACGTTTGCCAATTTTATGGATTTTTTTTTTTTTGTGTTCTTTTACGTTTGCCAATATTATGGATTTTATTTGTGTTGGGGTGAGTATGTCACTCTTGTTATGTATAAAAATATACAAACTGAAAAAGTAATATCCACTGCCAGAAGTCGGCCATATATCTGGGAGGAACTAGAAAGAAGAGCTTTCGGCTTTTGCACCGTCTTACAACTATTTAAATCGACGAGTAGTTGTGGACAAAGACCAAAGAAATGGAACCAATCTCACTCATCTGGATCCCCATTAGTGTGAAGATTTACTGTCATCCCATAAAGTGATCAAGGAAAGGAAAATAGCCTTCGAGCTCGGTATACATTGTCATTCCAACTAAGCTTGCTACAGGAGACGCAGGTGTAAAGTTTAGTTGTAAAATTGTATTTAAAATATCTCCAAGAGATTTTGTAAAACAACTAAAACTCTATTTAAAGAGATAAATTGAAGAAAAAAAATACACGTCTAAGACTCTATAAAAGAGTCTCTATTATAGTAAAATGTTGGAACCTAATTCGTGCACCACCATAAGATGAGGAAGTGCACAACCTTGAGCAACCTGCAAAACAATAAACAACCATGAGGAAACCTAAGACCGAGAGGGAGGGTGGTGTGCTGGCCAAAAGCTCTCTGACGGTCAAGTTAGTGAATTGTTTTAGAATCAAGCAGTGGGCAAGAGAATACAAGCATAAAGATTACCCAAGATGAACCCTAGATCGGTGTATTTATACCGTGGGATAGAGAAACGCTTTTAGGATGCTTTCCTCGTTCCAAGACAGAAGAATCCTAGAGGATATCTAGAAGTAGATATTGCACCCTTTTAGGAGTTATGATTACTTGCATCGCACGTCAATTCCTAGATTATAGGAACTCCACGACTTATAAGGATCTGATTGAGTCCTTATCCGGATTAGATCGCGTGTCTTGCTTAATAAGCATGGTCATCCAGCGAAGTCGCTCAGACTTCACCTATTACCCCGAAACAGGGTGATGGTGGCACCACTACTCTATTTGATACAACTCCACATGGAGCTGGTGAGTCCATGATCAAACTTTTGAGGCAACTGTATTCGGATCAGCCTTACTCCAACCCTAGAAAATCATGGTCTCATAGTTGTCCCTAACTATGCATCGGAGAGGTAACTTGTTCCCCTTTACCTCTCCAATGGATAGCTAACCAAAGACCATGTCTTTTGGAGTAAGCTGAAATACATACCATTTGGTTTTCTATCTTGGCGTGGTAATATGATACTTAAAGAGTGGTGAAGACGTTTTGGATTCAAACGTGTAGTCTTGGGCGTCGTGCCATAAAGTTCGCAATGATGAAATTTTATGCCTATTGCGTGCGCATGAAAAACAAGAAATTACCTTTGATATTCTTCAATGATTTTAACCATTGGATTTACTGATCCCAAAGTCAGTCGTCTGCATCCAACGACTACATGGTTCCACTGTGCGATGTGATATAATCCCAAATTCTTCCTCCCGCTTTACTCAAACCTTCAAATCTAAAAAGGCTCAAACTTTCTTCACATACCCATTCTAAATTTCCTCATATTCTTTTGTTCTTAATCAATGGCTTCCTCAAGCAAGACTCCTAAATCGATCATAGTTTCTTCTTACAACCTTCTACTCACGAAGGTTCTCAACCGGGAAGAATGTCAAGCCTTCATTGAAAGTCGTCGAGATGTTCTTGGTTGTTACTGGGTCTGGTGGGAACCAAGCCTAAATTCTACACTTCTCCCTTTTTGATTTCTTCTATTGTGCTATGATATAGCCATATGAAATATTTCCCTGGCTGCCTTCAGATTGATTACCTTCTTTGAGTTGTTAAATCAATGGTATAGAGCCAAGCTAGGTATTCAAGAATTCAGAGTTCTGCATAGCATTGGGAAGGGCTTTGACACCCACTACTACTTTACGACCAAACTCAACCTCATTTGGGAACCGTACATCATCGACATCCGTTGGCAAGATAAGGTTGGTTTAAAGACATTTGGTTGATGGAGATTGAAACGAAGATATTGAAGGAGTCAGAGTTAGGACTGCCCCCTTCCTCGACCCTTAACATAACAATGAATTGGGGGACATCGGTGTATGTTAGCCGGAGCTAATCAATCTGGCGATGTATATTCCCGTGGAGCATCGTAATTGGAAGTGGTTACTTTTTCCTGAGCGATTTGCTAACTGTAGGAAGGACCATGCGTTCAATCACTGCTCAAAATTCCCCATTTCGAATCCGTAATGGGTTGAAGCCCAAAATATCAATTACATGACTTATCTTTTCAGGCCAAAGCTTTCCCATCATCTGAAATGAAGAAGCAGAAGTGATTTAGTAGTTCTTCGTTTACATCATTGGTTGCTCCTCTGTTCTAAAAATCCCCACCTTACGCCACCTGGGCCCCGCCTAGGCGCTAGGTGGTTAACCACCGCCCCAATTAGTCCCTAGGCGTTGGAATATTAAGAAATTGTGCCTAGAAATGCTTAGGCGTTTGCCTTGCCTGCTTAGGCGCCCGCCTAGCCCACCTAGGCACCCGCTTAGGAAGCGGCTCTCACTTAGATAGAAAATCAAAAACTTTCATTTAGCAATTTATTTTGTCAACAAAATGTAAGAGACTTGTTAAATACTTGGATGAACACTCATTATATGTGTTGTTCCCGATGTTTTCAATATGTTCTAATACTTTATAAACTGTATCTCATTTTATTTTGCAATTGAAGTATCACAATACAATTATGTGTTTTTTAGGTATACATAGACACTTATTTACACAATATTTACTTAAATCCACCTAGGCACTAGGCCCTAGCCTGTCGACCAATTAGAGCCTAGCGTCTTTTAGGGCTAAGTTCTCAACCATGACTTCAGATCATGGATGCAATGCCTGAAGGTCGCGAAGAGCAAGAAGAGATTATTTGACAAGGAATAAGCGTATCGCTCCTTCAGTACCTACAAGTCTTGGAATCTCTGTTTTGTTGTCTTTAGTTAGTGGTCCATGCACTACGTCTTTTCGAACACTCCTTCAGAGCGAACGCCACAGTGACCGTTTGAATCTAAGTCTGAGTCACTGCCTATTCCGTTAACATAACCGAATAAAATTCTAACTCTTCCTCCTATATCTTCATCCACGTCTATTTCTTCTCCAGTTACACCTGTCGAGGCACCTTCCAGAATCACAGTTCCCTTGTCTGCAGATTCAACCAGATCTAGAGGAGCGGCAAAACCTCCTCTTATGATTAAATTCTCGATTGATCACATCGCCCTTCTTGTGGATGTCAGTCGTCTTCGGAATGTGGATCACGCACGGGCTCTTCTTAATGACACCATTGTCTCTACGAACTACAAAGAAGTATGTACATCTCTTGAAGGCGTCATGATTTGATGTTATGGAAGTCGTTATGAGGTGATACCTCACTTTCTTTTTGTGAATTCATTATAACATTCATATCATTCCTTCTCACTTTCTTTTTGTGAATTCGTTATAGCATTCATATCATTCATTCGCACTTTCGCTTATCAGGCTAACGCACGGACGGAGATGGCTTTGTTCCGCCAAACAGGGTGAATACGTGAACTTAAGTGGATTTCATCACAGGAAACGGAGACGAGGTTAGAGTTGGGGTGACGGCTGTCGGCTCAATCAAAAAAGATTAAGAGAATTTAAGCTGAGCAACGAGCTTTGAAGGACACCCATGAAGCGGAGATGCATAAATATATTGATGTTGCATTATTTAAGGAGTGATAGGAGCATATTTATGCAACTTAGTTAGCTTGTTTTCTTGCATTTACTTAGCTAAATTACATTAATTATAGTGTTTTAAGCTATTTTCGTGTGTTTGTAGGTCCAAATGGCAAAAGTGGCAAGAAAGTGCATTTTGGAGTGTTTTGGAGCAGTTTTGGGCTTGGAATGGATAGCTTACTTATGGAGCAAGGTGATGGACGAATTTGGAGTTCAAAAGAGGCTAGGAACATGCTACAAATCTGGAGAAACAAGTTCAAGACAAAGAAGATAAGGAAAGAGCAAGAAACATGGAACATTGTCTCAAACATTATCCAAAATCTTATCTTATCTTATCCAAACTACCTTATCTTATCCTAACCTTATCCTAATCCCATCCTACCTTGTTTTCAGCTACAAAGAGGGACTCCTATTTACATTAGACATTCTAGAACTTGATTTCTAGAAGCCAAAGCATGTTCCCTAAATCTATGCCGCATTGTCCCCTTCTAGAAGCTCTAGAACCTGCCGCACCTCACTTATCATTTTCCCACCTGGAATCTGTATTAGAAGTCCTTTTCTTTGGTGACTTGGAGTCCTAGTTACACCCATTTTCAGCCTTTGTCGTGCCCTTCCCCTCTCCCTATAAATACATCTTGCCGCAACCTCACTCAAGCACCACCACAATTCACAACACACACTTGAGATTTCTGAGATCAATTGAGAGATTTTGAGAGAGTCTTCAAGGTGTGCCGTAGGAAGGAAGAGAAGGAGGGAGGACTTCTGGTATCGTGCCTGCCACCCAATCCTTGGGAGTGCTGGAGCGTTGTTAGGGGTTTCTTTTATCCTTGTTTTAGTTTTACAATTATGTTGATGTCGTTGTTAATTTTTACAATCATGTGGAACTAAATTTATTTTAGCTAGGGGAGATTTCAAAGCCATGAGCATATATGTGACATGAATTGATTACCTTCAGTTATTATTTCATAAGTCGTGAATGCAATTTGCTTAACTGTTTGATTCAAAACTTATTCTTGTATGTTGATTAAGGATGCATACTTAGTTTGCATGCATGAATTTGATGCTAGAATATAAGGGAGTTTCACCTAATCGTTATAAACATAAGTAGTGGAGGTTGTTAGTCACGATCGCGTTAAGTAAATTCCTGGCAGGAGTATCATGCAATTCATAGTTACGAATGCCTTGTCAATGCTTATGATTTTCATAGAACTTAATGATCTTTCATATGTATCTCTATTATGCAATTCATGTAGGGAACTTGATAAGAATAATTTGGTTGAGGCGCAGAGTCCAATTCAATGAACTTAAGAAAATCTGAAGGATTAGTGCAGTTCACGGTTAATCTGAGGCATTGTCATTCATGATTTAGAGAAATAATAACTGGAAATTGGTTTGTGTGTGCATATCTGTCATGTGTGGAGAAGGACCCTCTAGCTAGCTCTTCACCCATTTAATTCACCAAATTCGTGCTTAGTTTACTTTGTCTTTACAATATGTTTAGTTAAGTTTAATTTCGTCCAAAATCCAATTCCCCTTTATATTTCGTGTCATACTAGTTAGAATCTTTCCAAACTTGGTTCTTTTTAGTGTTTTGAGTCTCGCTAGTCTTAAATTCGTCCAAATAACTCCCTAGGGCCAGTTTTGTGTCTATTTGCTAGTTTTGTGCTGTTTTGAGTCTGTTTAGTGTGTTTTGAGTCATAAGTGTCTAGTTTAGTGTTTTTAAGTTTAGTTTTGTGTTTTTGAGTCATATTTGTGTAGATTAGCAGCCCTAGTTAATCCCCGGCGTAGAACGATCCCTACTTTCTTATACTACAACTATCTTAATAGGGTTTTAATTTGTGTGTTAGTTTTCTTTCACATCAAGGAGATGAAGCAAAAGATTACCAATAGAATATGACGAAGGCTAGGGAAGAGTTGGAGCTGGAACGTCGGGCTAAAATCGAAGCAGAGCAAGCCTTGGCAGATCTGAAAGTTGAGTCGGATCGTATGTTGTCTTCGGAGCAAAATGCTTGGGTAGTCGAGCATACCATCCTTCAATTAGAAGCAGAAACTCTTCACCAAAAGGTTATTTAAAAGTAGAACACTCGAGTTGCAGAGCCTCAATAGCTCATGGACTTGCATGGGTCGGAGTCATCCATCATTCGTTAAACCCACAAGAAACCGATTGTGAGTAAGTACACTGAAGGTTATAACCTCGGGTATATTACAAGTTATGCTAGAAGGCAACATCTTGGAGGTTGGGATGATCACAAGATCCTAGAGGAGATCAAGAACATTGACTTTCCCATTTCGGAACACTTACTAAATGAAATCTCAAACTTGGAAGCAAAAGAGTCTTACTCTAGTGACGATCCAGCATCCAGTGTATCTGAGAATCCCTCAACTTCTACCTAGGGAAAAGATGTCACAAATGGGGATTAACTCCAATTCTTTTGTGATGATGGGGGCATGTCCCTTCCTTAATCTAAACTTTTTGCCCCAAAGCTGGGTTCTTTTGTTTTTCCTTATCTTTCGTATGTATGAATATTATTTTGATTGATATTTGCTCTTCTAGCTAAATGATGTTATGAACTTTCTTTCCTTTTGCCTGCATATTGCAGAACGTACCTTCACATGACAACTTCCCCGAAGTAAGCCAACTATCAAGTACTGAGTAATAGAGCCGTATACGAACAAACTTGTGGGCCTGGGACAAAGCTCAAAAGCTCACATTGGTGATGTTTATTCAAAAAAAGATCACCTCCTAAGTTTGGTATTCATAAAGATGATAGGAGCATATTTATGCGACTTTGTTAGCCTATTTCCTTGCATTTACTTAGTTAGTTTCTATTTATTACAGTGATTTGAGCTATTTTCGTGTGTTTATAGGTCCAATTGGCAAAGGTGACAAGAAATGGCATTTTGGAGCAATTTGGAGCAGTTTTGGACTTGGAATGGATAGCATGCATGGGGAGCAAGTTGGATGGACATTTTTGGAGTTCAAAAGAGGCTAGGAATGTGCTACAAATCTGGAGAAATTAACTCAAGGCTTGGAAGATAAGGAATCAGCTAAGAAGAAGGAAACCTTATCCAACCATATCCAAACTAACCTTATCTTATCCTATCCTATCTTAATTCTATCCTACCTTATCTCCAGCTGCAAGGAGGAGTCCTTATCATATTTCAATAATACATATCAGATTCTAGGAGTCCTAAAATCATGCAAACAAGTTAATCCCTTTCCTCATGGATTGTGCCGCACCCTAATTCTTGTCCTCCAAGGATTGGGGCCGTGCCCTGCCCTATATATATGCACACATATTGCCGCACCAGAGAGAGCATTCAGAGAGAGATTTGAAAAAGAAATTGAGAGTTTTGCCGCAGCTTTGGAAGGACAAGAATGAACTTGTGCCGTGACCTGCATCCAAGGCCATTGGAGTGCTGGATCATTTCTGGGTTCTTTCTATCCTTAGTTTTAGTTCAATGTTTATTTTAGATTGGTTGTCAATTTTTATGAACATGTGGAACTAATTTCGTTTTAGCTAGAGGTGAATTCGAAACCATGATCATATGTTTCATATAAATTGATTACATCCAGTTATTGTTTCATAAAACATGAATGCGATTTACCTATCTGTTTTATTAAGAACTTATTCTTGTGTGTTGATTACGGATGCATATTTAGTTTGCATGCAGGGATTTGATGCTAGAATATAAGGGAATTTCACCTAATCGTTATGAACTTATATTTACAAGTAGTAAAAGTCACTAGTCATGATTGTGTTAAGTAAATTCCTGGCAGGAGTATCATGCAGTTCATAGTTACGAATGCCTTGTCAATGCTTATGATTTTCACAGAACTTAATGATCTTTGATATGTATCTCTATCATGCTTTTCATAGTTAGGGCACTTGAGAAGAATAATTTGGTTGCGTCGCTGAGTCCAATTCAATGAACTTAGGAAAATCTGAAAGTTAATTTGTGCAGTTCACGATTAATTTGGGGCATTGTCATTCATGGTTTATAGGAAGAATAACTGGAAATCAATTTGTATGCATATGTTTCATGTGTGGAGAAGAATCCTCTAGCTAGCCTTTTACCCATATTTCACCCAATTTTCGTCCAAACCTAATTAGTTTTCTGCAATTTAGTTGTTTTAGTTCAAAATTCGTCCAAACACTTCCCCCTTGATTGTTTTGAGTCAGTTTAGTTAGAAATTCATCCAAAAACCCCCCTTAGTTCTTATTTGTGTTAGTTTATTCTAGTTTACAGTTTTTAAGTCCAGTTTGTGTTGATTAACATCCCTTCTAATCCCTGGCCTAGAACAATCCTTACTTGCTCATACTACAACTAACTAAATAGGGTTTAATTTGTGTGTTAGTTTCTACCACATCAAAAGATTTCTATCGCGATATCCGGGGTACCATCTTACTTCGAAACCAGGAATTAAAGCATTAAACCCATGGAAAATCTTTTGCTCTGCGCTCGTATTTTCTGCATCGAGGATGTGAAAGTGTCTTCTTGTGTTTGAAATGGCCTCTAGTTGTCACCTCGTTTATTCTTTTGCCCCTGTTTTATAGGTCTTGGTTTTTATTGCAACGTGACTAAATTAGTATTTAGTTCATATTGCACGTTCGTCCCAAGTGAATCTTAAACGAAAGTTCTTTAGGGACCTGGTCGCCTACTTGTGGGTTGGAAACATTTTATGAATCATTTTTTCAGACATGCGTCTGACCTGAGCATTTTTCAATTGGACTACCTTGACTGGCTTCGTTAAAGCATTTCCACGTATCGAAGCTCCGTTGGAATAAAATTCCTCTTGAGGATTACTAAGTCCGGATGCCCCCAACACATGATGTTGCAGAACACACATAACTTAGTATGTTAGTCCGAGATAGAAGTAGTCGTACTCGGGGTCGGAGTTCCGAGCTAGCTTCAGATAATTTATGGATTTCCCTTTCAACTATTCCTTTGAATGGCATAAAGCCTAGGTTTGAATGTTATAACCCATAACTTTGCTAGTTGTATAAACTTTCTGAAGGCCGAATAGTTCATTGGACTTCCGAGTCAGGGCGCCATGTACCCGTGCCCGTAGCCTACCAATCATAACCGCTCTTATTACAGTTCGAATCCCCCAAGCTGTTAAATGTTTAATAAGGTATGTCTAAGAGAGAGTCATTTGACAGTGTTACTTTGAAGTTAGACTTGCATTCGTGCAAAGTTTTCAAAGTTTTATGCTTTGTCTTAAATAAGTGTGGTATTCCCTGTATCACCAAAAAGAGAAAAGAAATAACAAATATTGAAGTTAAGACAAATAAAGCTTCTTTATTTATGAAAATATGATTGATAAGGGGTGTGATTGAATCCAGAAAGGATTGGCTACATATGTCCGGGGAGAAGAATCAAATCATTAGTATAGTTATAAGGGAAAAGTAGTATAATGTAAAAACTACATCGGGGATAACTTTTGATGATACGCCTATGGTGAGGGTGTGAAGATATGAGTTCTCCATGGACTGGTCTTCGTGCAAACGGTGGCGTTGTGATTGAGTTTGGAATGGACTGCCTGCATGTCCCGGGAAGGGAATCAAACAGCGTGTAGTTCAGATAGTACCCTTTGCCTAGGAAATTTGGAAAGGTTTGTGAAGGGCATGCCTTTCACCAGTGGGGGCTCTCCCTCCTAGCATGGGTTATTCAGTATCTCTATGATTCGACCTTCTATGAGCTGTTATGTTAGGGTAGTAGAGCAAAGGTCACCGACCGAAGTAATTTTCCCAATGTTGTGCAGCCATTCTCAGGCCGATAATGACGTTGTAAGGGGATGGGCAGTCCTTGATGCAGAAGATTATCAGATGTTCGGACGGTTTTGCTCACACCGCAAGCTTTATTGTTCTCAAGGTGTAAACTAAAACCCCATCAAAGGTTTGGATAGTAGGCCTTCTGTTTTTGACCCTACCAAGGATGCCCATCATCCCAATCGTGCCTTTGAAAATGATGTTACCTTCTTATTCATTATCTATTAAAACTTGGCTTGTTATAGTGTCAGTCGTTTGCAGTTGACAACAAGAGCACGGTCAAAGGGGGCGGAGGTAGGCAGTTTTTTGTCCTGTAATGGAGATTGTGGGGATCTTTGGTTAGGTAAATTTATTATATATCTTGTAAATAAGCACATATCTACACTTAAAAAAATTATACTTGTATGGATAATAAAAGAATGATAAAATGCAAAAATAGAAGTAGACGAATACACAAAGTACATCCATCCAACAAGTTCAATATTTAAAAAACAGTAAGTATATAAACATAATGAGGAGTATTCTTGTGAAATCCCGTCCTCGGATTTCACTATTTAAATTACGTATTTTCGTATTATTAATTTCAAGATTTATTTTTAAAGAATTTTATATATAGTTGGCAACCATGCATAAATCTATAATTTCCTTTCTTTATATGGGAGTGGATAAATTATTTAGGGGAAAAGAAAAAAAAAAAAAAAAAATAAAGAGGACGAGGGCTGCCAGATGGCAGCAAGTAAAAAACAAAATGGAAGCTGCTTGATAGCAGCGAAGGAGGGGAGAGGAAGAGAGTTTTAGGAGGGAAGAAATGAGAGAGGTGGCCAAATGGGGAGAGGAGAGAGGAAGGAGGGTAACCAATAGAGAGTGAAAGCAAGGAGGAAAGGGAGATAAGGGAGGAGCACATGATCCCAAAAGATCCAGTTCTGACCCGTCGGCCAACCCAGTTTGGTTAGCCAATTTCGGCGATTTTCACCCCTTTTTCGACGAATTGGGCCGATCCACCGCTCCAAATCATCGTCTTGACCCTTCCTCTACCATTCCCACACCAAATTCGGGGAGATTGGGTTTGAAATTGTGGAGATTTTCACCGGTGGGTACGACGGGCTTCGGGGCAGCGATCCATCAAATTCAAAGGTAAATCCGTCAACCAACACCACCAAAATACTCCCCTCAACCTCAGGAACAAAGCCCAAGCAATGGTGGAGGTGTCAGACTGAGTATGGAGGTCGAATCAGAGCACACCCATTCAAGGGTTTTCGACTGTTCAGCTGAAATTGGTGATTTTCCCAGCCAAATTGGACTTGGCCACAAGTTTAAAACTTGCTCTACTCATTAAGATCTTCATTTCTGTAAATTTTGGTAATTTTTAAAAATAGTTGAATTTTCCGGCAAGTCGGGGCAGCCTAGCCAGTGGGCCGACGATGTCCTTTTAAGTTCAATTAGATGCCCTGATTTCAAAACTGATATCCGTATGATGTGGTTTGATTGTTTGAACTTAGTTTCATTACGATACATCGCTTGACCTTTATATGAATCGATGATCAGTCCATTGGATCATCACCAAACTTTAATACATTATAGTATGTAATATTTGAGGATAATAGGAACTTACGGATTGGGAATCCGATGTACGGATCTTCTCGAATTAGATTTGCAGGTTTGTAAAATAAAACGTCGACCGCCACTTAAATTTGTGTTTGGCGGAGATCCGACCGTTGGTCCATGATGAAAATTTAATATGTTGGTCTAGAAGCATAATGCGGACCTTAGGAAGTTACGGATCTGAAATCCTATGTCCGGATCTGCTGGATCAAATTATGTAGCATTGTGGATCCTATTGTTAATCGAGAATTGATTTTTGGTCAACATGTCTCGAAACGTTCTAAATACTAAAATTAGTAATACGGGAGACTAAGTGAAGTCTAGTGGGCCTACATTGGTTAGAGAGTGACTTGAATATATGTGATATGGTTATTACGTTAATTTCTTATATTAATATCATATGTGAATATGTCTTGGTCTTATAAATGTGATTTGTATTCAAATGTGATTTTAATACATTGGCTTATGTACTGATGATGATTGTGATATATATGTGTTTAATTATCTTTTTAGTAATGTGAATGATAAGTAAGATAAATGTTACGACAATGTGACCCTAGAATCATATTAGAAGTATTCTATGGAACTTATGTACTTGTGTGACATATTAGTTAGTGGCCATGAGAAGTTGATAGTGTAGGTGACTACGTTGTAACTCACAGGGGTTGAGGTGTTGATAGGTTGTGTGTTGAATTTACTGCACCATGTAGCAGTTGTACATGGATGGTCCTGCTTGGTATATCCGTGTTGGGTGATCATCGCCTGCTCGATTAGATTATGCTTATGGTCCTGCTTGGTATATCCACGTTGGGGGACCATACGCATTCTAGGGGTGATCATGCTTGGTATATCCGCGTTGGGTGATCACTACCTAGAGCTATATGATACAGTCCTGCTTGGTATATCCGTACTGGGGGACTGTTAAGGGTGATCGGGTAATCACTGCCTATGTTATTAGACTATGCATATGGTTCTGCTTGGTATATCCGCGTTGGGGGACTATACGCATTCTAGGAGTGGTCATGCTTGGTATATCCGCATTGGGTGATCACTACCTACAGTTAGGATACAGTCCTACTTGGTATATCCGCGTTGGGGGACTGTTAGGGGTGATGATGATTAGTTGTACTTGGTACATATGAAATAGGTGATCATAGTTTAGTTGGATTCTGTTGAGTGGTCTGAAATCCTTGCTATTGCTCATTTCCATAAGGTTGGTCTAGAACCCTACATTCATGTGAGTGGAAATTACGCACAATAGACCTTATGAAGATAAATTAGAATTGCCATGTTTATTACTTATAATTCAAGTAGGGAATTATAAAGAGTTCCTTAATTAAATTCGGGAAATTATATGTTATTTCGTTGATTGATTAATGTAGTTAGATGTCAATATCGAGCATCTTTGATTCATGGAATTGATTAATTGACGTGATTGTGGAATGACGTTGGGTATGATTGGGATTATTATGATTAGATTAGTTGATTAATGTGACTTGAGAATAACACTGTGCTTCGTTGGTTCTTTGATATGTTACATACTATGATTTGCGGTATTATGTGAAACAGAGTGATTTATATGATGGATGAATTGGAAAGCATCTATGTGAGAATAGCTTACATGCGTGCACAAAAGATGATAATTGTTGTTTGGCGTAAGGTTGATGTGTAGTATGGTGCTCTATGATTTTCTGTTAGAAGTATTTTACGGAAAGATTAGAGTTTGATGAATGGTGAACTACGAATGACTTGATCCCTTTTGAGGGTACGTAGGCAGTCTAACGAGGAGGTTAGATGCAGCCATAAAGTATAAGAAAAATTATCACGCAATTCAAATCTTGAGTTGTGCATTGTCCATATCCCGGAGGCGGGGTATGTGAGTTATACGGGTATTTGGTAACGTCACGTGTCGATCCTGGACGTATGTCGGGAATGGGGCGTGACAATTTTAGTGGTATCAGAGCTTAGGTATTAGGTCCTCGTACCTTTACCTTAGTGAAGAAATAGCTTTTGGGTAACGTAATGTGTAACTTTGATGGGACTCTACGCAAGCATTTGATATTGTTGGTTCGAAGCCTTATGTTGCTTATGTAACATTGCTCTTGGTTGGTATCGATGTGTTGAGCTCATGTATTTGCTAATTTATTCTGAAGCAGAGTTTCTGTCGATGAATGTTGATAGTACGATGAATAAGTGATTCGGTTAATTTTTATTTAATCTTAGAAAATGTGGTGTGAAATTCACTTGCATCATTATTACTTCAACTAGTAGTTAGAATGCCTTTCATTTAAATCATGGATATGGATGATTGTGAAATGGTTGTGTTCGTATGATTTAATGGGAGAAGAAAAATTTTAAAATATCATATTTCATGTTATAGCTTCAAAGATGAGCGTTTGATTAAAGTCTTGAATTAATCGTAAATTGGGTTGATATTATGTTATGCGATATGAAAATTTTGAACGTTAAGATGATTGTGCAATTGTGATAAGTAGATAGAAAAGTCGTATTATACTTGTGCAATTGAGAAATGTTGAATAGGGTGGAAAATGTCGTGGATGTTGATTCGGGCGAAAAGGCCGTGGAATGTGGAGGAATGTTGGAATGGGTAAAATGACCCGTGGAATGTGAGCAAGGGATGAGTGGGCACAAAGACCCAATGTTTCTGGGGAAAAGCTCCATGTGTGGGCTGCTAGAATGAATTATTAAAGTGATAAATATGTGTGATGTGTATTGCCCAGGTATATTACAATCTTTTCCAGTCTACTAGTTACTTATGGAGATAAAAGAAAAAGGTGATGAAATCATTGTTTTGCCAATGATGATTATGGCTAGAAATTTTAAAATCTTGTGGCCATGATAATTATATTTGGAAATTTTAATATTTATGAAAGTCACGATGATTTTACAAACGAGAATGAAATCGCAACTCGAGGCTATGATTGGTTTAATATATAGTGGTGAGTAATTGTGATTTGAAATTCCAATGATTTTGGCCGGAATTTCTGATATTTGATTTGCCAATTCTGATTGTGTGGTTTGAAAATCTTGTATATATTTAGCCAATGAGGATTGCGGCTTGATGTTTGATAATTATTTTGCCAATGTGTATGGTTAGAATTCCTGATATTTATTCTGCCAAAAAATGTTGCTGGGAATCTGAGTATATGGGTGAGAATCACGATGATTTATTTGTTGACTTATTTATTTTGAGTTTGAATAAACTTATAGACTGAGGTTATGATTTTATTCACTATAAATGGAATGATGGGGAATGTTTGTAATTACAAATTTGGTTAGTTTGGTTGCCAGAATCATGAGTATATATGAATGCTTGTTAGTAGTGGCATTCTTTGTGATTGTGTAAAGATTGGTGTTGAGATCATATTGAAACGAGGATAATCGTATTTGCGAGCTATGGCTTGATATTGTCAAGCTTGTTGTTAGCTAAATTCGAGTGTAATGAAAGTGTGAATGTCATTCGAGCCTCGTTACCGGTTTGACATGTGGCATTGGTGGATATGGAATTGCCATAGAAATTTTGAGGACGAAATTTTTTTAAGGGGGGAAGAATGTGAAATCCCGTCCCCGGATTTCACTATTTAAATTACGTATTTTCGTATTATTAATTTCAAGATTTATTTTTAAAGCATTTTATATATAGTTGGCAACCATGCATAAATCTATAATTTCCTTTCTTTATATGGGAGTGGATAAACTATGATCACCTATTTTATAATGTGAAATTCGGTTCTGACCCGTTGGCCAACCCGCGGCGGCCTCCGACGATGTCCTGATTTCATAATTGATATTCGTATGATGTGGTTTGATTGTTTGAACTTAGTTTCATTACGATACATCAGTTGACCGATGATCCATCCATTGGATCGTCACAAAACTTTAATATATTATAGTATGTAATATTTGAGGATAATAGGAACTTATGGATTAGGAATCCGATGTACGGATCTTCTCGAATTAGATTTGCAAGTTCGTAAAATAAAACGTCGACCGCCATTTGAATTCGTGATAGGCGGAGATCCGACCGTTAGTTCGTGATGAAAATTTAATATGTTGCTCTAGAAGCATAATGTGGACCTTAGGAAGTTACGGATCCAGAATCTGATGTACGGATCTTCTGGATCAAATTATGTAGAATTGACTTTTGGTCAACATGTCTCAAAACGTTCTAAATACTAAAATTAGTAATACTGGAGACTAAGTGAAGTCTAGTGGGCCTACATTGGTGAATATGTCTTGGTCTTATATGTGATACGGTTATTACCTTAATTTCTTATATTAATATCATATGTGAATATGTCTTGGTCTTATAAATGTGATTTGTATTGAAATGTGATTTTTGCATATTAGCCATAGATTTATGTTTATTAAATAGGATTTGGCTTACGTACTGATGATGATTGTGATATATATATATATATATATATATATATATATATGTGTGTTTAATTATCTTTTTAGTAATGTAAATGATAAGTAAGATAAATGTTACGACAATGTGACCCTGGAATCATATTAGAAGTATTCTATGGAACTTATACACTTGTGTGACATATTAGTTGGTGGCCATGAGAAGTTGATAGTGTAGGTTACTACGTTGTAAGTCACAGGGGTTGAGGCGTTGATAGGTTGTGTGTTGAATTTACTGCACCATGTAGCAGTTGTACATGGATGGTCCTGCTTGGTATATCCGCGTTGGGTGATCACCGCCTACACGATTAGACTATGCTTATGGTCCTGTTTGGTATATCCGCGTTGGGGGACCATACGCATTCTAGGGGTGATCATGCTTGGTATATCCGCATTGGGTGATCACTACCTAGAGCTATATGATACAGTCCTGCTTGGTATATCCGCATTGGGGGGCTATTTGAGGTGATCATGCTTGGTATATTCGCATTGGGTGATCACTGCCTATGTTATTAGATTATGCATATGGTTCTGCTTGGTATATCCACGTTGGTGGACCATACGCATTCTAGGAGTGGTCATGCTTGGTATATCCGCATTGGGTGATCACTACCTAGAGTTAGGATACAGTCCTGCTTGGTATATCCGCGTTGGGGGACTGTTAGGGGTGATGATGATTAGTTGTACTTGGTACATATGAAATAGGTGATCATAGTTTAGTTGGATTCTGTTGAGTGGTCTAGAATCCTTGTTATTGCTCATTTCCATAAGGTTGGTCTAGAACCCTACATTCATGTGAGTTGAAATTACCCACAATAGACGTTATGAAGATAAATTAGAATTACCATGTTTATTACTTATAATTCAAGTAGGGAATTATAAAGAGTTCCTTAATTAAATTCGGGAAATTATATGTTATTTCGTTGATTGATTAATGTAGTTAGATGTCAATATTGAAAATCTTTGATTCATGGAATTTATTAATTGACGTGATTGTGGAATGACGTTGGGTATGATTGAGATTATTATGATTAGATTAGTTGATTAATGTGACTTGAGAATAACAATGTGCTTCGTTGGTTCTTTGATATGTTACATACTATGATTTGCGGTATTATGTGAAACAGAGTTATTTATATGATGGATGAATTGGAAAGCATATGTGTGAGAATAGCTTACCTGCGTGCACAAAAGATGATAATTGTTGTTTGGCATAAGGTTGATGTGTAGTATGGTGCTCTATGATTTTCTGTTAGAAGTATTTTACAGAAAGATTAGAGTTTGACGAATGGTGAACTACGAATGGCTTGATCCCTTTTAAGGGTACGTAGGCAGTCTAACGAGGAGGTTAGATGCAGCCATAAAGTATAAGAAAAATTATCACGTAATCCGAATCTTGAGTTGTGCATTGTCCATATCCCGGAGGCGGGGTATGTGAGTTATACGGGTATTTGGTAACGTCACGTGTCGATCCTGGACGTATGTCGGGATCGGGGCGTGACAATTCTTGGATGATAGACTAAATTCTTCTTGTTCATGATCCTTGCATTAGATTAGACATAGCTAAACTATTTAAGATTGTTGTATTTAGTTTGTTTCTTCTTTTTTCTTTTTCTTTTTCCTTTGTATGTATCCCCTCAAAAGTTCTCCAATTCATTTCACAATTGGATGAACTTGTAGTTAATCGATCCTTTGCAAATTAGGTACACCATTTCCATAAGTATACCACCATGAAACTAAAATATAAAAAAGCACACAATTAATATAAAAAAAACATAAAAAAAAAAAAACCCAAATCCGCCTAGGAGCCGCCTAGGACCGCCTAGGTGCTGTCTAGCCCGCCACCTAGGACCGCCTAGGTGGCCACCTAGCTCCAGACCAATTTTTTGAAATGATTTGCCCTAAATCACGGCGGGTCTTCACTGCCTAGAACACTGGATTTGCATGGGCTGTTTTAAATCTATACTAGTGTGACAGCCATGAATGTTAGAATTTGGATTACTTAAATATGTTTGCTGGTATGTTCATATGTGTTATTCAGGATTTAATGATCCAGTAAGAAAGTAGGACTGTACAGGAAAGAAGTAAGATTGTGGGGGATGCTATGGCATGAATTATGGCAGTGGAAGCTGCAGTGATGCGGTGAATCTGCTAGACCAACAGTAAGTCCAAGGAAAAGAGTCAGAGGTAAGTCTGCTAGAGATGCGATGAATGCAAGTATGGTGGCTGAGGGAAGTGTTGGTTCCCCTCCAACTACTGGTAGGAAGCTGAGTCCATCCGAGAGGAGATTGCAATTCAAGAGGGAACTAGTTATCTCAATGAGGGAGATTGATGAAGTGTCTTGCATGGAACTGTAAGGGAATTAGGAGGAATTCCTAGTAATTTTAGGGCCTGTTTCGTATCCTATTTGAAATTTTTTATCCTTTCTCAAAATATTTCTTAAGAACATTTCTTGAAAACAATTTTTTTAAGACTAAAAAAGGTGATTGGTTTGCGATTTAAAATTTTTAAATCTTACGACTTAAGTTAGACAAAGAGATCTAAAAAGAGGGCGTCGCAAGAGAGGGAGAAAGAGGAGAGATGAGGAAAGAAAGTAAGAGATGATTGAAGGAAAGAGAAAGAAGATAGAGGATCAGATGAGATAGAGAGGAAGAGGAGTGAGAGAAAGAACCGAGAGAATGAAGATAGCGGATTGGAGGAGAGACGAAAAGGTAAAAAAAAAAAAAAGAGGAAAGAGAAAGAAGAAAAGAGAGAGAGAGTGAGAGAGAGAGAGAGATAGATTTGGAGTGGGAGGGGAGGAGGGAGAGAAAAGAAATGAGTGAGTTTAAGTTTAAAAACTCACTTTTTATGTTTTTAGAGAATAGAGTATATTTTTTAGTTAGTCTTGTGTTCAGTTTTTTAAAATAGTCCTACCAAACAAGTTTTTAAGGCCTAAAACTTGAAAATTATTTTTGAGTTTAAAAGGTTCGATTCAAGTAGAGTATTAATGTAACAGCCCGTCCCTAAAAGTTATGGTTTTTATAATTTTAATACGTGATTTTTCGAGGACGTATATGATTCACGTATATTTTGTCATGTTTCTTGACATATTTGGATAGAGTTTGACCTCACGGACGCATAGGCGTAAACCGTTCGTGATTTGGAGTTATAACGAAGGAGATATTAACGAATGAAGTCGAGGACAAAATGGTAAATTTGTTATTTTCTGAAATACACCAGATTTTTGGAGTAAAATCTGGTGTGCCACGTGGGTGGACCAGATTTAAAGACAGAAAGTTGGGTGGTGGAGATGGAGTATAAAGGAGAGAAATGAGGGAGGAACTGGACGAATCAGAAAATGAGAAAAGAAGGAGAACCAATGGGAAAAGAGGAAAGAAGGAAAAAGGAGAGAAGAGGAGAAGGAGAGGATCGGCCGGATCCCCCTTGACCCGCGAACCCGGCTTCTTGACCTTGTTGTATCTTTTCCTTCCGAGGTCCGTTGGAGGTGATTTTGGTGTCTATGGAAAGCTCTCGACGAGCCCAACATCCCTGTGGTGGTAGATTATTAAATTTCTTGTCTAATTATATCAGATCGAAGCCATAAACCCATGGTGGCTCTGGCGGGTTTCTTATTTTTCCGGTGTAATCTGAAATGTTTCCATTCAATTACCACCACCTTTGGACTCCCCTTAAGCCCTGGAACAAAGCCCAATCAACGTTTGGGGCGGCGAAGCGACGGAATGGACGAATCGATGTTCACCCTTTTAGGGTTTTCCGGCGGGTTTTCATGAAATCGAGGCTTTTCCCGGCCAAATTGGCCTTGGTCACAGACGCCGATCATTCGGGACGTCTCGATATTCGTGTTACGAAGTTGTAGCATGGACTCCAGGTCCTAGTAGCTAAGTTTCCGTATCGACGAGGATTCGTGGCATATCCCAGTACATGTGGCTTCCTATGACGGTATAATCATTATCTTACCTTACTGTCTTTTACTTATGCTTTGTAATCATGTGGAACTAAATTTGTTTTAGCTAGGGGAGAATTCAAAGCCATGAACATATATGTGACATGAATTGATTACCTTCAGTTATTATTTCATAAATCGTGAATGCAATTTACTTAACTGTTTGATTCAGAACTTATTATTGTATGTTGATTAAGGATGCATACTTAGTTTGCATGCTTGAATTTGATGCTAGAATATAAGGGAGTTTCACCTAATCGTTATGAACTTATATTCATAAGTAGTGGAGGTTGCTAGTCACGATCGTGTTAAGTAAATTTCTGGCAGGAGTATCATGCAGTTCATAGTTACAAATGCCTTGTCAATACTTATGATTTTCATAGAACTTAATGATTGATAGGAGCATATTTATGCGACTTAGTTTGCTTGTTTTCTTGCATTTATTTAGCTAAATTATGTTAATTATAGAGTTTTAAGCCATTTTCGTGCAATTTCAGGGCCTAATGATAAAGTATGCAAAAAGAAGCATTTTGGAGCATTCTAGAGCTATTTTGGGCCAAGGATGGATAGCTTATAATTCAAGCAGAAGGGATGGACGAATTTGAAGACTTGAAGGCAAGGAATCTGCTAAGAAGAAGGAAGAAACAAGTTCAAGTTCTAGAAGATAAGAGAAGAGCAAGAAATAAGGAACATTATCTAGAAACATTATCCAAATCCTTATCTTATCTTATCCTATCCTACCTTATTTCCAGCTACAAAAAGGGATTCTTATAAGATTTTATCACCTAAATTCATGGTTCTAGAACCCTAAAAATCTGGTGCCTTATCTTCTTGTTCTAGAAACCATATCTCCTGATTTGAAGACCAATCTTTTTCCTACATGGAATCTGCTCGAATTTCACCCTTTCCTTGGTGGTTTGGGATGCCAAATCCTTCTCCAAAACACCTTGAAACCGTGCCTTTCTCTCCCTATAAATACACATACCTGTTGTGCACCTAAAATCACCACCCACCATCATTCACCACAATTCGTCCATCCTCCATCCACCACCACAATACACAACCACCCTTTCACCACTCAGCTCTCCATTCGACACACATCTTTCACAACTAGATTCATACACTCATAGCCCTTCATTGTCCGCAATTGCAAGGAGAAGAAGGACATAGTGCCGTGGCTGCATCCATACTTCTAGCTGTTTTCTATCCTTATACTTCAATGTTTAAATCAAGTTATTTTCGTGTAATTGCAAACATGAGAGGCTAAACTCGTTTTAGCTAGGGGCGATTTCAAAGCCATGATTTTATATGTGACATGAATTGATTATCCAGTTATTATTTCATAAGTTATGAATGTAATTTGCTTAACTGTTTGATTCAAAACTTATTCTTGTATGTGGGTTAAGGTGACCAACTTAGTTTGCATGCATTAATTTGATGCTAGAATATAAGGGAATTGCATATAATGAACTTGTATTCATGAGTAGTAAAGGTTGCTAGTCACAATCGTGTTAAGTTAAATTCTGGGCAAACGTATATGCTGTCATGTTTTCCTCGTCAATGCTTATGGTTTTCAACGAACTTAATGACCTTTGAGTGTGCTGTCATCAATAAGGATAATTTGGTTGGATGTATATTCTATCTAATTTAATTAGTGCAATTCACGGTTAATCTGGGGCATTGTCATTCATAATTTAGAAAGATAATAACTGGAAATTGGTTTGTGTTGCATATGTATCATGTGTGGAGAAGGGTTCCCTAGCTAGTCCATCATCCATTCAATTCACCAAATTCGTTTTACCTTAGTTTAGAGTCTTTAATCTGTTTGTTTTAATTTAATTTCGTCCAAACCAATCCCCTTTTTATTAAGTTTTGTTATTTGAGTCAAAATCTGTTTTCTTTGAGTCTTTTGAGTCAAGTTTGAATTTATTTTCGTCAAAATCACTTCTTGGGTCTTAGATTGAGTCTTTTTGATTGTTTGTTGCTGTTTTAAGGGTTTTAAGTCAGTTTTGAGTTTATAGAGTCTAAACTAGTATTTTTGAGTCTTGTTTGTGTTGATTAGCATCCCTAGTTAATCCCCGGCCTAGAACGATCCCTACTTGCATTATATACTACAATTGTCAAAAATAGGGTTTAATTTGCGTGTTAAGTAATTTTCACATCGATGATCTTTGATATGTATCTCTATTATGCAATTCATGTAGGGAACTTGATAAGAATAATTTGGTTGAGGCGCAGGGTCCAATTCAATGAGCTTAGGAAAATCTGAAGGTTAATTAGTGCAGTTCACGGTTAACTTGGGGCATTGTCATTCATGATTTGGAGAAATAATAACTGGAAATTGATTTGTGTTGCATATGTGTCATGTGTGGAGAAGGACCCTCTAGCTAGCCCTTTACCCATTTAAATCACCCAATTTCGTTCAAGTTTAGTTTAGAGTCTTTAATCTGTTTGTTTAAGTTTAAATTCATCCAAAACCCAATCCCCCTTTATATTTCGTGTCATATTAGTTAGAATCTTTCCAAACTTAGTTCTTTTTAGTGTTTTGAGTCTCTTTAGGGTAGAATTCATCCAAATTTTCCTAAGAACCTGATTTGAGTCTCTTTGATTGTTTTGTACTGTTTTGAGTCATTCTAGTCAGTTTTGAGTCATAGGAGTCTAGTTTAGTGTTTTTAAGTTTAGTTTTGTGTTTTTGAGTCATATTTGTGTAGATTAGCAGCCCTAGTTAATCCCCGGCCTAGAACGATCCCTACTTTCTTATACTACAACTATCTTAATAGGGTTTAAGTTTGTGTGTTAGTTTTCTTTCACATCAAATTTTTGGCGTCGTTGCTGGGGATTAGCAAAATTGCTAATCTCCCTTGTTTGTGTTGTGTCTTTTTGTTTGTGATTCTGATTTTGTTTCATTCGTGATGACTCGAAGTTCTCAACCTGTTTGTGCACATATCTTGGAGTTTGACGACGATTTTGAACGAACTTTGAGAAGGAAGAGGAAGCAGCCAAAACCTAGTCCACCTAGTTCTGAAGCCAAATTTGAAGAAGAAGAAGTGGCAGAGGAAGAGCAAGTCATGGCTGCGGATAATCGAACAATCAAGGAACTTTCAGCCTTGGGATTAGACAATGTTGTGCCCTTATGCATTCAATATCCTAGGGCAGCTGCGAGCAAGACCGATGAGTTTGAATTGAAGTCTAGCTTGCTGCACCACATTCCGAAATACTAGATGCCTCGGCAGGTGGTGCTTTGGTCGATAAAACACCAATTGATGCAAAGATCCTAATTGCAAATCGAGCCTTGAATGCACAACAATACAAGGGCATTGGACAAAGGGACCCCCCACGGCAACAACAAGTGAATGAGGTAAGTTCAATGGCCGAAATTCAATCTCAATTGGCTAATCTTACTCTTCTTGTGTCACAGGTTGTTGAAGGAAACAAAGTGCAAGGAACAAGTGTTTGTGGCGTGTGCTCTATGCAAGGACATCCCTCTGATAAATGCCCGCAATTGATAGAGAATGGGGGATGGGAAAGTGCCAACGCCATTGGTTATCAAGGCCAAAATCAGCCCAAGTATGATCCATACTCCAACAATTACAATCCGGGCTGGAGAGATCATCTAAATATGAAGTGGAGGGAGCCTCAACAACCTCAACAACATGGCGGATTTAGACAGCCACCCCCCCCCCCCCCCGGGATGTTTCAAAGGCCATTTGCACCAACACAACCCAATCCACAACCTACCCAACCAAATTCAGGTTCGTTAATGGATAATGATAAAGTTCTTCAAATACTAACTTCGTTGACGCAGGGCCTTCAAAATCAAGCCAATGAGATGGGTGGTTTAAAGAATCAAATAGGGCAAATGGCGGAATTCATGGGCCAATTCAGAGAGCAAGGCAAACTGCCTAGTTCAACCGTTGTCAACTGATAGGAGCATATTTGTGCGACTTAGTATACTTGTTTTCATGCATTTACGTTGTTAATTCTTAGTTATTCTAGTATTTTGAGTTAGTTTCATGTGTTTGTAGGTTTAAAGGGCCTATTAAGCAATAAGGTGCATTTTGGAGTCTTTTGGGAGCATAATGGAGCTTGGAATGAAGGACATATGTATGGAGCAAAAGGAATGGACGAAATTGAAGACTTGAAGATGAGAGGATTCCTAATTGAAGAAGGATTCCTAATTGAAGAAGGATTCCTAAATGAAGAAGGATTCCTAATTGAAATAGGATTCCTAGTTGAAAGATGATTCCTACTCAAATGAGGATTCCTAGAAGGACAAGGATTTCTACTTGCACAAGGATTCCTACTTGGAATAGGAAAGTTAAGCCAAGGTTTCTTATTTTGGTTGACCTTTCCTAAACCAAAATCTCCATAAGTTCCAGCCACAAAGGGGAGTCTTAGACATTTTTGGACATCTAATTCCCACCCTAAGTAGGGTGCCGCACCTTCCCCTTCACATATACACCCTTGCCGCACCAAAGTCCACATTCCCTTTCTAGTTTTCACCCAAAATCAGCAAGGAAGACCTTTCCCTTTTGTTGTCCTTCCTTGCCGCACCCTTATGTCCCATTTTCTGATTTATTTGGCCTTTTAATTTAGGAATTGGGTCAGAAAACCGAAATCTTACATAACTTAGGGTTTTTAAGCCCTCATATATAGACCTACACAATCTGCCGCAACCATATCTCTATCATTCACCCATCATCTTCCAGCCGCAACCTACCAACACTCATTCACCATTGAACCTATTCAGCCACTCCCCCACTCCTTGCCGCAGCCCACTCAATCCCTAACACATCCATTCACACCCTTAGTCCTTGTGCCGCAGCGGAGAAGAAGAAGAGGTTGATGTTCCAAGGTTGCAGATTGGAGACTTCTAGGTGTAATTCCTTCTTGTTTTCAATGTCTACTTCTTTATTCTCTGACTTTGTTGTAGTTATGAGTGGCTAAACCCCTAATTAGCTAAGGGGAAGTTTGAAGCCATGAACATGCTTGTGAAATAAATCGATTGCTTTCAGTTGTGATTTGATGAATCGTGAATGCAATTCAATTAACTATTTGATTGATAACTTATTTGTGTATGTTGATTAAGGATGCATACTTAGTTTTCATGCACAGATTTGATGCTAGAATATGAATGAGTTTCACCTAATTGTTACAAGTTTATATTCACAAGTAGTGGAGGTTGCTTATAAACAATCGCGTTAATTGAATTCTTGACAAATGTATCATGCATTCATAGTTACGAATGTTTCATCAACACTTATGATTTTCAATTAACGTAATGATCTCTGATTGTATCTCTATTATGCATTCATGTAGGGGACCTTTGGAGAATGATTTGGGTTGTCGCATGCATTCATCCAATTCAATGAGTAAAGGAAAATCTGAGGGTTAATTTGTGCATCACGGTTAATCTGGGGTTTTGAGCTTCATAATTTATTGAAAAGCAATTGAAAATCGATTCATGTACAAGTGTGTCATGTGTGGAGGATGGACCTCTAGCTAATCCATCAACCATCTGAGTTCTAAAACTTTTCAACATTGTTTTCTCTAAAATCTGCCTAGTTTTACAATCTGTTTGTTTTCTTTTAAATTCGTCCAAATCAAAACCCCCCTTTTACTTTCTTGTTTTAAAGTGTCTAAAATCTGTTTTCTTTGTATTTTCAAGTGTTTTGAGTCAAACCAAAACCCTATTTTCGTCCAAAGTGTGTTTAGAGTCAGAAACTGCCCAATTAGTGTTTTTAGGCAGTTTTGAGTCTTTTGAACCTGTTTTGAGTCTCTTGAGTCTTTTCAAACGTTTTTAACTTTGTTTTTATGTTTTTGAGTCAGTTTAGAGGTTTTAGCAAGCCCTCTTAATCCCCGGTCCAGAACGATCCCTACTTGCATCTATACTACATTCTACAACAAGAGGGTTTAATTTGAGTGCTTAACTTTTATCACATCAAATTTTGGCGCCGTTGCCGGGGATTAGCAACTTTGCTAATCCCCCGTTGTTTCTTTTTGTTTCTTTTTCGTTTGTTTTTGTTTTAGTTACTAACTTTGTTTTGTTTCTTGTGTTTAGGTACTAGCTTATGACTGGAAGTTCTCAAACAGTTCGTGAGCACATCTTAGACTTTGACGACGATTTTGAGAGAACTTTGAGAAGGCAAAGAAATCAGCAAGCATCTAATCCACCTAGCCCTGAACCTGAGCTTGAAGAGCAAGAAGGAGAGCAGGAATTAGAACCCACGGCACAGATTTTAGAAGAGGTCCTAGACATGGCAGCGGACAATCGAACCATCAAAGAGCTTTCTGCCTCGGGTGTGGACAATGACATGCCTTTATGCATCCAATATCCCACGGCTACCCAAGGGAAGACAGAGGAGTTCGAGTTAAAGTCAAGCTTGTTGCATCACATCCCAAAGTACCATGGGCTGTCCATGGAGGATCCTAACAAACATTTGAAGGAGTTTGAAGTTGTTTGCTCGAGCATGACCCCGGTGAATGTAGATGGCAGCATCTTGAAGATGAAGGTTTTTCCTTTTTCTCTCTTGGAAAAGGCTAAAGATTGGTTGTATGAACTAGCACCTGGGACCGTCACTTTATGGGAAAGTATGAAACGAGCGTTCTTGGAGAAGTTTTTCCCAACTTCAAGAGTCATTCTCTTGAGGAAACGGATTAGTGGCATCGAACAAAATGAAGGTGAGACGTTTCCAGCTTATTATGAACATTTTAAAACTCTTGTTGCTTCATGTCCACAGCACC
Source organism: Cotoneaster glaucophyllus (assembly GCA_036320875.1). Classification (NCBI taxonomy): domain Eukaryota; kingdom Viridiplantae; phylum Streptophyta; class Magnoliopsida; order Rosales; family Rosaceae; genus Cotoneaster; species Cotoneaster glaucophyllus. The sequence continues at coordinate 23,720,726 of CM070059.1, read as the reverse complement.
AAATGAAGGAGGAGCTGCTCATTCAATACTTCTACGAAGGACTCCTCCCCATTGAACGCCAAATGCTAGATGCCTCGGCAGGTGGTGCGTTGGTTGACAAAACTCCGGTGGCTGCCAAGACTCTCATTGCAAACCGAGCACTCAACGCACAACAATATGAAGGCGTTGGACAGAGAGGAAACTCACGGCAACATAGTGTGAATGAGGTAAGTACAATTTCTGAAATTCAATCAAAATTAGCTAATTTTACCTCTCTTGTGTCTCAGGTTGTAATTGGAACAAAACCACAAGAACACCAAGTTTGTGGCGTGTGCTCCATCCAAGGTCACCCATCCGAGACATGCCCTCAGTTGATCGAGAATGGAGGGTGGGAATCTGCCAATGCTATTGGATTCCAAGGCCAAAACCAAACCAAATACGATCCATACTCAAACACATACAATCCCGGATGGAGAGACCACCCTAATATGAAGTGGAGAGATCAACAACAACCTGCACAACAAGGGGGATTTCGGCCAAACCCCCCTGGAATTTATACCAAGCCGTATGCACCACAACAAGCCCAACAAACTTCGGCCTCATCTCACTCAGGTACGTCCATGGGAAGTGATCAAGCTATTCAGTTACTAACCTCTATTTCGCAGGGGTTACAAAATCAAGACAATCGGATTGCAAATAATGAGAAGGAGATGATAGACATGAAGAAACAAATTGGGCAGATTTCTGAGTTTCTTGGACAGATTAGAGAGCAAGGAAAACTCCCTAGGTCAACCAATGTGAATCCGAAGGGCGAATTCGAGTCTGCAAAAGCCATCACCTTGCGTAGTGGAAAAGAAGTTGGGAATGACTCCCAAACTCCCAAATCTGCCCAGAAAGTGGATGAAGAGAAACTGCAATCTGAGGATGCACCTAGCACGCCCACGGCAAGGGTGAAAAACCCTTTGCCGCAGGCCCCCATTCTTCCTACCTCGGCCAAACAAGGTAAATTGGGTTCTAATTCAATTAATTCAAATCCTAATCTGCCCAATGTACCTTTCCCTCACAGGTTCATGCAATCAAACAAAGATGAGAGCGAGAAGGACATTCTCGAAACGTTCCGGAAGGTGCAAGTGAACATCCCGCTTCTTGATGCAATTAAACAAGTGCCAAAGTATGCCAAATTCCTCAAGGAGCTGTGCACTACCAAAAGGAGAATGTCAAACAAAGAGGTAGTGAAGGTAAGTGAGAATGTGTCCGCTGTTTTGCAACGTAAGTTACCCACTAAATGCAAAGACCCCGGTAGCTTTACTATACCTTGTGTGATTGGAAATACTCGCTTTGAACATGCCATGCTTGACTTAGGTGCATCTATAAATGTTATGCCATATTCTATTTATGCATCTATGAATTTGGGCGAATTGAAAAATGATGGTGTGATTATACAATTGGCCGATCGTTCTAACGCCTATCCAAAAGGAGTTTTGGAAGATGTTCTTGTGCAGGTGAACCATTTAATTTTCCCGACTAATTTCTACGTCCTAGACATGGAAGATTCAGCCCATTCTACATCTTTGCCGATTCTCCTTGGTAGGCCATTCATGAAGACGGCCCGCACGAAGATTGATGTGTTTAAAGGCACTTTAACAATGGAATTTGATGGGGAAGTGATTGATTTTAATATTTCTGAAACTATGAGATATCCCGTTGATGACCATTCTTGTTTTTCCATTGATGTTATTGATTCTTTGGCGCAGGCATACCTTGAAGAATTGAACGAGGACGCACTTGAAACAACCATAACAAAGGCCGTAGAGCTCAAAAACGAGGAAAGGGATGTCATGCACACCCACGGCCACAGTGAGGAGTTTTGTGCCGTGCCTTTCAAGGAGGATTTGATTGAGACCGTGGCTGCCCTTGAATCATTACCTCGACATGTTGGTAAGTCTCCGCCCCTAAGTTCAATTTCCGTGTCTACTAACAAGTTGTTGCCTTCCGTTGTGCAGCCACCATCTCTTGAACTTAAGCCATTGCCGGACCATTTGAAATATGTTTTCTTGGGAGATGATGAGACGTTGCCCGTCATTGTGTCATCCACACTCACGGCACAAGAGGAGGACAAGCTTTTGAGGGTGCTACGGGAGTACAAGACGGCTATAGGGTGAACCTTGGCCGACATTAAGGGAATTAGCCCCACCACTTGCATGCACCGAATACTTCTTGAGGAGGGGGCCAAACCATCTCGAGAGGCTCAACGCCGTCTCAACCCTCCTATGATGGAAGTAGTGAAGAAGGAGACAATCAAGCTCTTGGATTGTGGAGTGATCTATCCTATTTTCGATAGCCGTTGGGTTTCACCAATTCAAGTCGTTCCCAAGAAGTCTGGAGTTACTGTTGTCAAGAATGACGAGAACGAGCTTGTGCCTACACGAATTCAAACTGGATGGCGAGTTTGTATTGACTATAGGAAGCTAAACGCCACAACAAGGAAAGATCACTTTCCTTTGCCATTCATCGACCAAATGCTTGAAAGGTTAGCCGGACATGCTTTTTATTGTTTTCTTGATGGATATTCTGGATATAACCAAATTGTGATAGCCCCGGATGACCAAGAGAAGACTACATTCACGTGTCCCTTTGGAACTTTTGCTTATCGTCGCATGCCATTGGGCTTATGCAACGGCCCCTGCCACTTTCCAAAGGTGTATGGTAAGTATATTCTCTGATTATGTTGAGAAGATTATTGAGGTATTCATGGATGATTTCAGTGTGTTTGGGGATTCTTTTGATCATTGTTTGGAGAATTTGACTTTAATTCTGAAACGATGTGTTGAAACGAACCTTGTTTTGAATTGGGAAAAATGTCATTTTATGGTTAAACAAGGTATTGTTTTAGGACACATCATTTCAGAACGAGGTATTGAAGTGGATAAATCTAAGATAGACCTTGTACGTCACTTACCCTCTCCTACTTCGGTTCGAGAGGTTCGTTCTTTTCTTGGCCATGCAGGGTTCTATAGGAGATTTATCAAGGATTTTTCCAAGATTGCACAACCTTTGTGCCGTCTCCTCCAAAAGGAAGTGGCCTTCGAGTTCAACAAGGAGTGTGAAGAGGCATTCAAGCACCTCAAGGACATGCTCACCACGGCACCAGTTATTGTGCCCCTAGATTGGAGTCTTCCGTTCGAACTTATGTGTGATGCATCCGATTATGCTCTAGGAGCTGTTTTGGGGCAAAGAAAAGACAAGCAGCCGCATGTGATCTATTATGCCTCTCGGACATTGAACGATGCCCAGTTGAACTACTCCAAAACGGAAAAAGAACTTCTAGCTGTTGTTTTTGCTTTAGATAAATTCCGTTCATATTTAATTGGTACTAAAGTGATTGTGTATTCTGATCATGCAGCTTTGAAGTACTTGTTAATGAAGAAGGAAGCAAAGCCGAGGCTTATCCGTTGGATGCTTCTTCTTCAAGAGTTTGACATTGAAATCCGAGACAAGAAAGGAAGCGAGAATGTGGTGGCTGACCACCTAAGCCGTATGACCCATGGTGAGGATGTTGATGCTGTGCCTATCCATGAGGCTTTCCCCGATGAGCAGCTGCTGTCCATTGAGGTAAGTGAACCATGGTATGCCGATTTGGTTAATTACTTAGTGTCTAAACAAGTTCCAAGCACTCTAAGCAAGCACCAATGTGATAAATTAAGAAAGGATGCATGGTTTTATGTTTGGGATGACCCCTATTTGTGGAAGTATTGCTCTGATCAGATTTTGCGTAGATGTGTGCATGATTGTGAATTTCATTCGATTTTAAAATTTTGTCATACATATGCTTGTGGTGGACACTTTGGCACTCAAAGAACGGCATTGAAGGTTCTTGAATGTGGATTTTATTGGCCCACTTTGTTTAAAGATGCTAGAACTTTTTGTTTAACTTGTGATCGTTGCCAAAGAACGGGAAATATAGGTGCCAAAGATCAAATGCCGCAACAACCCCTCTCCTTTGTTGAAATTTTTGACGTTTGGGGTATTGATTTCATGGGTCATTTCCCTCCATCTTATGGTTTCACTTATATCTTGCTTGCCGTTGATTATGTTTCGAAATGGGTGGAAGCTAAAGCCACCCGTACTAACGATTCTAAGGTGGTTGCAGATTTTGTGAAAACTAACATTTTTGCTAGGTTTGGGATGCCTAGAGTTCTCATTAGTGATGGAGGTTCCCACTTTTGTAATCGAACCATTGAAGCTTTGCTCAAGAAGTACAACGTTACGTATAAGGTTTCAACACCTTACCATCCTCAAACCAATGGGCAAGCCGAGGTTTCAAATAGGGAGATCAAACAAATCCTAGAGAAGACCGTGGGGCCATCAAGGAGAGATTGGAGCTTACGTTTAGACGATGCATTGTGGGCATATCGTACGGCCTACAAAACTCCCCTTGGCATGTCACCTTTTCGGCTCATCTATGGTAAGCCATGTCATTTGCCCGTCGAGTTAGAGCATAAGGTCCATTGGGCTGTGAAAACCTTCAACATGGATATAGATGCAGCTGGGATTCACAGAAAGCTCCAATTGAATGAACTCGAAGAGATTAGGAACGAGGCTTACGAGAATGCTCGCATCTACAAGGACAAGACCAAGGCATATCATGATAAGATGCTTCGTACCAAGACATTCTCCAAGGGGCAGAAAGTGCTTCTATTTGACACTCGCCTTCGGTTATTCCCCAGTAAGTTACGTTCTAAGTGGATTGGACCTTTTGTTGTTACTAATGTTTCTCCATATGGTGCAGTCCAAGTCCAAAGCTTGAAAACCGGCCAAGAATTCAAGGTGAATGGGCATCGTTTGAAGCCCTATTACGACCTGTTTGAGGAGCATGTGGTGGAGGACATATCCCTCCAAGTCAGTGGCCTCCAATCATGTTTGAAAGATGGTTTTCGTCCGGCTGCACGACGTTAAAGCAAGCGCTTCGTGGGAGGCAACCCATGCCAATAAAGAACACCTAGAATCGGCTCTACATCCAGATTTGCTTTCTTTCAACCTTTCTCCTTGCTGCCCTTATCTATCTATGTCTCCTTGTTGGTTGTTTGATTGTTTTTATGTGAGTTTTTGTTTGAAACATTGAGGACAATGTTTGATTTAAGTGTGGGGGGGTAAACAAGCTGTTTTGCATGATTTTCGTGGGTTTTATTCACCTATCACTTGCAATGTTGTTTCTCACTGTTTTTATGTGTTTTTAGTGTGTTTTGAAGCATTTTAGTATGTTTTGACATAAAAATCCGAAAATTTCATAAAAATTTGAAAAATTGTCTTGAAAAAGCCAAAAAGAGTGTTTTTGTGTGTTTGTTTGTGTTTTAGGATACCTTCCAACATAATGATGAGGATTTGGTTTTTAATTGTATGACTGTTAAAGAGGGTTGTAAACATGGATGGAAGTTTGATATACTCTTTGGTTTATGCTTGGTTGTGGTTATAGCTTATGAATTCACATGTAATCACAAAGAAAAAAAATCAGTTTTTGTAACATGCTTGAAGGAAAGAACTCAAATTAACGCTACAACCCTGAGAGACTTGAGCCTAAACGTTCTTTGGAGTGTAATAATCTGTGCATTGTTGTTTTCTAAAGTCGTTGCATGATCTCATTATTCTTTGCTTGGTTACTACTTAGAAGGCGTTTCATCATTTAGTTCCAAATGCTAGAACTCATATCCGTTTCATTCAAAGCATCATGTTGATTTGCATAACACACGAACAAGATGAAGTTGTGTAGTGAACCAAGAACCAAACAGCCATCCCCGTGCATTGTGTTTAGGTTTAACCCCGTTAAGCCTCGTTTAGCCGATTTTCTTTGTTAACCCACATCATCCTCACCTAGCCTAGAATAGGACCATCCATACCCTTGTTCTTGAAGCATAGTAAAGCATGACTTAGAGAGAATTCCTTTTGAGTAATTGTATGCAGAAAACAAGTGTGGGGGAAAGAATCTGTGTGTGTATGCCAAAGTGCACGGGTAGAGAGAAAAGAAAAGAAGAAAAAAAAGAAAAGAAAAGAGAAAAGAAAAGTTGAGAAAAAGTGTGAAAAATGTTGAAAATAAGTGAGAATAAGAGCTCTAAAGTGTTGATTGTTGAAGAAGGGGTCCAAAAAGTTGAATTAGGCCCTAAGTATTGCATGAATCTTCCCTTGTGTTTAAAAGTTGAATTCTGCACTCTAAAATGAATTCTAAGTGTCAATTACATTACTTTGCTTACTATTTGCTTAAAGAACGTTTGTTTATCCTTACCCTTCTTTGTTAGCCAATACCCTAGCCCCGTTACAACCTTTGACTTCGATCTTGGGTGTTGTGTGTTTCAATTTGTGGAGTTTGGAATTGGTATGAGCATATGGTGTCACTGGTTCTCGCATCTAAGTAGTAGCATTCCATTCATGAGATCATATCTATACATGCTTAATAACTCCAGAAAATGCTTTCTTTGTTATAAACATATGTGAGTATTCGTTTTCATGTTTACATCAATCTTCTCACATATACTTAGTGTAGGGTGTGTAGTTAGAAAATCTGAGTGAAAATAGAGAGTATCTTGTAAGGAATTGGGTGAATTCTCTAAGGCATGTTACTACATTCAAACATTGTTTTAATTGGTTAAATGTGAACTAGTAAGTGGTGACTATGATTAAGTATGCGCTCAAGTGTAAGGATGACTAAAATCTATGTGAATGATGATCTTTGACATGTCATGTGTGTTGGAAATCCCTTGAGGCAAATGTTGGAAGGATTAGAGTGTGTTTTGTTTACTTTGTTTTGTTTTGTTCTTTTGTTTTGCTCGAGGACTAGCAAAAGCTAAGTGTGGGGGAATTTGATAGGAGCATATTTGTGCGACTTAGTATGCTTGTTTTCATGCATTTATGTTGTTAATTCTTAGTTATTCTAGTATTTTGAGTTAGTTTCGTGTGTTTGTAGGTTTAAAGGGCCTATGAAGCGATAAGGTGCATTTTGGAGTCTTTTGGGAGCATAATGGAGCTTGGAATGAAGGACATATGTATGGAGCAAAAGGAATGGACGAAATTGAAGACTTGAAGATGAGAGGATTCCTAATTGAAGAAGGATTCCTAAATGAAGAAGGATTCCTAATTGAAATAGGATTCCTAGTTGAAAGATGATTCCTACTCAAATGAGGATTCCTAGAAGGACAAGGATTCCTACTTGCACAAGGATTCCTACTTGGAATAGGAAAGTTAAGCCAAGGTTTCCTATTTTGGTTGACCTTTCCTAAACCAAAACCTCCATAAGTTCCAGCCACAAAGGGGAGTCTTAGACATTTTTGGACATCTAATTCCCACCCTAAGTAGGGTGCCGCACCTTCCCCTTCACATATTCACCCAAAATCAGCAAGGAAGACCTTTCCCTTTTGTTGTCCTTCCTTGCCGCACCCTTATGTCCCCTTTTCTGATTTATTTGGCCTTTTAATTTAGGAATTGGGTCAGAAAACCGAAATCTTACATAACTTAGGGTTTTTAAGCCCTCATATATAGACCTACACAATATGCCGCATCCATCTCTCTATCATTCACCCATCATCTTCCAGCCGCAACGTACCAACACTCATTCACCATTGAACCTATTCAGCCACTCCCCCACTCCTTGCCGCAGCCCACTCAATCCCTAACACATCCATTCACACCATTAGTCCTTGTGCCGCAGCAAGGTGGAGAAGAAGAAGAGGTCGATGTTCCAAGGTTGCAGATTGGAGACTTCTAGGTGTAATTCCTTCTTGTTTTCAATGTCTACTTCTTTATTCTCTGACTTTGTTGTAGTTATGAGTGGCTAAACCCCTAATTAGCTAGGGGGAAGTTTGAAGCCATGAACATGCTTGTGAAATAAATCGATTGCTTTCAGTTGTGATTTGATGAATCGTGAATGCAATTCAATTAACTATTTGATTGATAACTTATTTGTGTATGTTGATTAAGGATGCATACTTAGTTTTCATGCACATATTTGATGCTAGAATATGAATGAGTTTCACCTAATTGTTACAAGTTTATATTCACAAGTAGTGGAGGTTGCTTATAAACAATCGCGTTAATTGAATTCTTGACAAACGTATCATGCATTCATAGTTACGAATGTTTCGTCAACACTTATGATTTTCATTGAACGTAATGATCTCTGATTGTATCTCTATTATGCATTCATGTAGGGGACCTTTGGAGAATGAATTGGGTTGTCGCATACATTCATCCAATTCAATGAGTAAAGGAAAATCTGAGGGTTAATTTGTGCATCACGGTTAATCTGGGGTTTTGAGCTTCATAATTTATTGAAAAGCAATTGAAAATCGATTCATGTACAAGTGTGTCATGTGTGGAGAATGGACCTCTAGCTAATCCATCAACCATCTGAGTTCTAAAACGTTTTCAACATTGTTTTCTCTAAAATCTGCCTAGTTTTACAATCTGTTTGTTTTCTTTTAAATTCGTCCAAATCAAAACCCCCCCTTTTACTTTCTTGTTTTAAAGTGTCTAAAATCTGTTTTCTTTGTATTTTCAAGTGTTTTGAGTCAAACCAAAACCCTATTTTCGTCCAAAGTGTGTTTAGAGTCAGAAACTGCCCAATTAGTGTTTTTAGGCAGTTTTGAGTCTTTTGAACCTGTTTTGAGTCTCTTGAGTCTTTTCAAACGTTTTTAACTTTGTTTTTATGTTTTTGAGTCAGTTTAGAGGTTTTAGCAAGCCCTCCTAATCCCCGGTCCAGAACGATCCCTACTTTCATCTATACTACATTCTACAACAAGAGGGTTTAATTTGAGTGCTTAACTTTTATCACATCATCAACCCGAATGGAAGATTTGTAACCGCCAAGGCCATTACGTTGAGAAGTGGCAAGGAAGTTGGAACCGATCCACAACCATACAAATCTGCCCAAAAGGAGGACGAGAAGCTGTTGCTCGAAGTGGAGGAAGAGAACAAGGCCACGGCAAAGGTAAAGCAACCCTTGCCACAACCCCCTAAGGCTTCTAAACCGTCCAATGAAGGTAAGTTAGGTCCAAATTCTGTTACTTCTAACCCTATTCCACCCAATGTGCCTTTCCCTCGCAGATTCATGCAATCAAAGAAGGAAGAGAATGAGAAGGACATTCTTGAGACGTTTAGGAAAGTGCAAGTGAATATTCCGCTCCTTGATGCAATCAAACAAGTTCCAAGGTATGCTAAGTTTTTGAAAGAACTGTGCACAACAAGGAAGAGGATTTCGAACAAAGAAGTGGTAAAGGTAAGTGAAAACGTCTAACCCGTTTTGAAAAGGAAACTGCCACCTAAATGCAAAGATCCAGGTAGTTTCACAATCCCTTGTGTTATTGGCAATACTAAATTTGAGCATACTATGTTAGACTTAGGTGCATCCATTAATGTCATGCCCTACTCCATTTATGCATCTATGAACCTAGGAGAGCTAAAAATGATGGCATTATTATTCAATTAGCCGATCGTTCTAATGCATATCCAAAAGGAGTTTTGGAGGATGTTTTGGTGCAGGTTAACCATCTAATCTTTCCGGCTGATTTCTACATGCTTGAAATGGACAATTCAACCCATTCTACACCACTGCCGATCCTACTTAGGAAACCTTTCATGAAAACAGCCCGCACCAAGATAGATCTGTTCAAAGGGACGTTGATAATGGAATTTGATGGCGACGTTATTGATTTCAATATTTTTGAAGCTATAAGGTATCCTATTGATGATCATTCTTGTTTTTTTATTGATATACTTGATTCGTTGGCGCAGGAATACCTTGAATACCTACATGGGGATGCCCTTGAAACCACCATTGCAAATGGAATAGGACTAAAAAACGAAGGGGCAGAACCTATGCACACTCAAGGCACCAATGAAGATGCCATTGCCGTGCCCCCTTATGAAGAAGTGGTCGAGATGGCGGCTGCCCTAGAATCGTTGCCACAACAATATGGTAGGCTTCTAATCCCAATTCCAAATTCCATTTCTACTAACAAGTTGTTACCTTCAGTGATTCAGCCACCCTCTCTTGAGGTTAAACCGTTACCAGCTCATTTGAAGTACGTTTTCTTAGGAGACCAAGAGACTTTGCCCGTCATAGTCTCTTCCACACTCACGGCAAAAGAGGAGGAGAAGTTGGTGAGGGTATTGAAGGAGTACAAAACGGCAATAGGTTGGACCTTGGCCGACATCAAGGGGATAAGCCCTACCACGTGCATGCATCACATACTTTTGGAGGAGGGGGCTAAACCAACCCGAGAGGCTCAACGTCGACTCAACCCTCCAATGATGGAAGTTGTGGAGAAAGAGATCATCAAGCTTCTTGATTGTGGCGTGATTTATCCAATTTCGAATAGTCGTTGGGTTTCACCCGTTCAAGTTGTTCCAAAGAAATCTAGAGTCACTGTGGTGAAGAACGGAGAGAACGAACTTGTGCCCACTCGTATCCAAACCGGTTAGAGAGTTTACATCGATTATAGGAAGCTCAACGCCATCACAAGGAAGGATCACTTCCCATTGCCGTTCATTGATCAAATGCTTGAAAGGTTAGCTGGTCATTCATTTTATTGCTTTCTAGATGGTTATTCGGGATATAATCAGATTGTTATAGCTCCGGACGATCAAGAAAATACCACTTTTACATGTCCATTTGGTACCTTTGCTTATCGTCAAATGCCATTCGGTTTATGCAATGCACCAGCCATGTTTCAAAGATGCATGGTAAGTATCTTTTCTGATTTTGTTGAGAAGATCATTGAGGTTTTTATGGATGATTTTAGTGTGTTTGGTGATTCATTTGATGATTGTCTAGATAATCTCACATTAATCTTGAAACGATGCATGGAAACTAACCTTGTTTTAAATTGGGAAAAATGTCACTTCATGGTAAAACAAAGAATTGAGGTTGATAAATCGAAAATAGATCTTGTGCGCTACTTACCCTCGCCCACTTCGGTGAGAGAGGTTTGTTCTTTCCTAGGACATGCAGGATTCTATAGACGATTTATCAAGGATTTCTTGAAGATTTCCACACCCCTATGCCGACTTCTACAAAAGGATGTGTCATTCAAGTTCGACGAGGAATGTGAGAAGGCCTTTAATCACCTCAAGGAAAGGCTTACTTCGGCCCCCATCATAGTGCCACCAGATTGGAGTCTTCCTTTTGAGCTTATGTGCGATGCGTCAGATTATGCAATAGGAGTTGTTTTGGGACAAAGGAAGGACAAGCAGCCGCATGTCATCTACTACGCGTCTCGGACCTTGAACGACGCACAATTGAATTACTCCACGACTAAAAAAGAACTTCTTGATGTTGTGTTTGCTTTAGATAAGTTTCGTTCTTATTTACTTGGATCTAAAGTTATAATTTACTCTGATCATGCAGCTTTGAAGTACTTACTCACAAGGAAAGAAGCCAAGCCTAGGCTAATTCGTTGGATGCTTCTTCTCCAAGAGTTTGACGTGGAAATCCGAGACAAGAAAGGAAGTGAGAACGTAGTGGTTGACCATCTAAGTCGTTTGGTGCATGATGAAGATCCATTACCCATCCCCGAGACATTCTCAGATGAGCAGCTACTGTCCATTGAGGTAAGTGAGCCATCGTATGCCGATATTGTCAATTATTTAGTGTCCAAACAAGTTCCTAATACCATGAACAAACACCAACGTGACAAATTAAAAAGAGATGCACGGTTTTATGTTTGGGATGACCCCTATTTGTGGAAATATTGCCCTGATCAAATTTTTCGTAGGTGTGTGCATGAATCTGAATTTAATTCTATTTTAACTTTCTGTCACACTTATGCTTGTGGGGGTCATTTTGGCACCCAAAGGACAGCACTTAAGGTTTAGAATGTGGATTTTATTGGCCTATTATATTTAAGGATGCTAGAACTTTTTGTATTACATGTGATCGTTATCAAAGAGCAGGAAATATAGGTGCAAAGGATCAAATGCCGCAGACCCCCATCTTCAACGTTGAGATTTTTAATGTTTGGGGCATCGATTTCATGGGTCTTTTTCCTTCCTCTCATGGTTTCAATTATATTTTACTTGCGGGTTGATTATGTTTCGAAATGGGTGGAAGCAAACGCCACCCGTACTAATGATTCTAAAGTGGTTGCAGATTTATCAAAACTAACATTTTCTCTAGATTTGGGATGCCGAGGGTGATCATATGTGATGGAGGTTCCCATTTTTGCAATCAGACCATTGAGGTGCTGCTAAAGAAGTATAACGTCACACATAAGGTTTCGACACCTTATCATCCTCAAACAAGTGGCCAAGCCAAAGTTTCGAATCGAGAAATCAAGCAAATCTTGGAGAAGACAGTGGGACCAACTAGGAAAGATTGGAGCTTGCGTTTGAATGATGCATTGTGGGCATATCGTACAGCCTACAAAACACCAATTGGGATGTCTCCATTTCGACTCATCTATGGAAAACCGTGCCATCTCCCCGTGGAATTGGAGCACAAAGCACATTGGGCAGTCAAGACGTTCAATATGGATATAGGTGCGGCTGGACTTCATAGGAAGCTTCAATTGAATGAGCTTGAGGAGATTAGGAACGAGGCTTATGAGAACGCTCTTATTTACAAGGAGAAAACGAAAGCGTTCCATGACAAGATGATTCGTAGTAAAACGTTCTCAATAGGGCAGAAACTGTTACTTTTCAATTCTCGCATTCGATTGTTTCCCGGTAAGTTGCGTTCTAAATGGATTGGTCCTTTTGTTGTTACTAATGTTTTTCCTCATGGTGCAGTCCAAATTCAAAGTTTAAAGACCGGACATGAATTCAAAGTGAATGGACACCGTTTGAAGCCTTACTACGAGACTTTTGAGGAGCATATTGTGGAGGACGTAACCCTCCATGCCATGGGCCTTCTTCAAGCTTAAATGGAAGATTCGTCTGGCTGGAAGACGTTAAAGCAAGCACTTCTTGGGAGGCAACCAGCTCTGGCACTATAACCAGATTTGCGTTCCTTAACCCTACTCTTTATTGCTTTTACTTTGCCATTATTGTCGTGTTTGTTAGTGGTGTTGTTTGCTTGCTTACATGTGAGTCTATGTTTGAAACATTGAGGACAATGTTTGGTTTAAGTGTAGGGGGTAAACAAAGTGTTTTTCATTGATTTTCGTGGGATTTTATCACCTATCACTTCTAAAGTTGTTACTCATTGTTTTGAAGTGTTTTTATTGTGTTTTGAAGTATTTTTATGTTTCATTTAAAAAAATTCCGAAAATTTTGAAAAAAAATTGAAAAATGTTTGAAAAAACCTAAAAAGAGTCGTTTATGTTTGATTGTTTGTGTCTTAGGGTACCTTCCAACATATTGATGAGGATTTGGTTTTTAATTGCATAACTGTTAAAGAAAGTTACAAACATGGATGGAAGTTTGATATGCTCTTTGGTTTATGCTTAGTTGTAGTTGTAATTTACGAATTCACATGTAATCACAAAGGAAAAAAATCAGTTTTTGTAACATGCTTGAAGGAAGGAACTCAAACTAACGGTACAACCCTGAGAGACTTGAGCCTATGCTTTATTTGGAGAGTTATTAATCTGTGATTCTTTGTTTTCTAAAGTCGTTGCATGATCTCATTATTTCTTTGCTTGGTTGCTATTTAGAAGGCGTTTCATCATTATAGATCCAAATACTAGAACTCATGCCCGTTTCATTCAAAGCATAAAATTGATTAGCAAAACACATAACAAGATGAAGTTGTTAGTTAAAACTAGAGCCAAAAAGCCTTATCCCTTGCATTATGTTTTGTAGGTTTAACCCCGTTGAGCCTTATTTAGCCTATTTTGTTGTTAGCATACGTTATCCATACCTAGCCTAGAATAGGACTATCCACACCCTCATTCTTAAAGAATAGTAAGTATGACTTAGAGGGAATTCCTTTTGAACGACATTATGCAGAAAAATAAGTGTGGGGGGAAATTTTCGTTGGAAATCTATGAATTAATATGATTTGTGTGCCAAAAAAAAGAGCTCGAAAAAAAAAAAAAAAAAAAAAAATCGTGGAAAAAGAAAAGTGTGTAGAAAAGAAAGAAAAAGAGTTGAAAATATGTGAAAATGAGCTCTAAGTGTTTGATTGTTGAAGAAAGGGTCCAAATATGTGAAATCCGGCCCTAAATGTTGCATGAATCTTCCCCTTGTGTTTAAAGTAAGTTTCTACCATCAAGAGTGAATTCTAAGTGTCAATTTCATTACTTGCTTACTATCGCTTAAAGAACTTTTGTTTATCCTTACCTTTCTTTGTAGCCAATACCCCCATCCCCGTTACAACCCTATACTTCTATCTTGAGTGTTATTTGTTTCAATATGTGGAGGTTAGAATTGGTATGAGCATATGGTATCCCTGGTTCTCGCGTATAAGTAGTGGCATTCCATTCATGAGATCATATATATACACATGTATTAATAATTCTAGAAAGTCCCTTCTTTCTTATAAACATATGTGAGTGCTAGTCTACATGTTTACATCAATCTTCTCACATATACCTAGTATAGGGTGTGTAGTCAGAAAATCTGTGTGAAAATAAGAGAGTATCCGGTGAGGAATTGAGTGAATTCTCTAAGGCATGTTACTACATTCACAACATTGTTTTAATTGATTAAATGCGAGCTAGTGAGTGGCGACTGTGATTAAGTATAAGCTCGAGGGTAAGGATAGCTAAAATCCGTGGGAGTGGTGATCTTTAATACGTTATGTGCCATTGGAAATCCCTGAGGCGAACGTTGGAAGGTTTAGGTTATGTTTTGTTTGTTTTGCTCGAGGACTAGCAAAAGCTAAGTGTGGGGGAATTTGATAGGAGCATATTTATGCAACTTAGTTAGCTTTTTTCTTGCATTTATTTAGCTAAATTACATTAATTATAGTGTTTTAAGCAATTTTCGTGTGTTTGTAGGGTCAAATGGCAAAAGTGGTAAGAAAGTGCATTTTGGAGTGTTTTAGAGCAGTTTTGGGCTTCGAATGGATTGCTTATATATGGAGCAAGGTGGATGGACGAATTTGAAGTTCAAAAGAGGCTAGGAACATGCTACAAATCTGGAGAAACAAAATCAAGACAAAGAAGATAAGGAAAGAGCAAGAAACATGGAACATTATCCCAAACATTATCCAAAACCTTATCTTATCCTTACCTTGTCCTAATCATATCTTACCTTGTTTTCAGCTGCAAGAGGGATTCCCACTTATATTAGAACATCTAGAACCTGATTTCTAGAAGCCACATTCCCTCTCCTAATTTCAGCCTGGTCCCTTCTAGAAGTTCTAGAATCTGCTGCACATCTTCTCCTTGTTGGAGTGGATTGTGCAATTTTTTTCTACCTGAACTTGTGCCTTACCTATCCCTTTCCAACCATGACATTGTGCCGCACCCTTGCCCTATAAATACCCTCTTATTGTGCCGCATATTAGACAACACACACTTGAGATTTCTGAGAGTAATTGAGAGAATTTTAGAGAGTTTCAAAGGTGTGCCGCAGCAAGGGAGAGAAGGAAGGAGGAAAAGCTGGTGCCGTGCCTGCCACCCAAGCCTTGGGAGTGTTGGAGCGTTGTTGGGGGTTTCTTCTATCCTTGTTTTAGTTTTACAATTATGTTGGATTCATTGTTAATTTTTACAATCATGTGGAACTAAATTTGTTTTAGCTAGGGGAGAATTCAAAGCTGTGAACATATATGTGACATGAATTGATTACCTTCAGTTATTATTTCATAAATCGTGAATGCAATTTACTTAACTGTTTGATTCAGAACTTATTCTTATATGTTGATTAAGGATGCATACTTAGTTTGCATCAAGGTCTAAAATATCGATGATATCGGAAATATCGGTAGTCCAAAAACACAGAAATTTCGATGGAAATATCGGGATATTATCGAGATCGATAAAAATTGAATAAAAACCACAGAAATTGTAAGAAAAACTTGGAAATTTTTATTGAATGTTTATTTAGTCAATTATCTATTAGTTTATCACAAAAAATTGGAAGGAAATGCATTGCATGATGGATTTAATTGATTTAAGTTGATTATATAGCGAGCTGGCAAACATTGTGAGTGTACAAAATATGTAGTAATTAATGAAAGAAGTTTAAACACACCATAATCATTTATATATAATGAATTAGTACAATATTTTACACTTTATACATTGCATGGTAAGATACATGAGTGACTTAGTACCACATAGAGTTTCTATGAGGTTCAAAATTTTCACTATCTTCATCATCTCTATGTGTAGAGTAAGTGTATTGTGAAGAGTAGTCATCAAATGATAAATTCCCAAAATAGTTTTGCATGTAATATTTAACATGTCACCCATATGGATCCGAGATTGGTTGACGTTGTCCATAAGCGAAATCATTTGAAGATTGAGTCTCGGATTCTTTCCATGAGTCGCTCAATTCCATCCCAACAGGAATGGGATATGAAGGGTAGGGAAATGGTTGGTTATGAGTATAACCATAGTTACTACTTCCCACTCCAACAGAGTCTGAAGTTATAGATAACGAGTCATCTTCTTGACTTGACAAAGTCCCCTTGCCTCTTTCTCTACGAGTATAGTCCTTCCCTATTGCACCAATTCCTGGTCCTGCTCGCCTACTGCCATGGTCCTCATCCTGTGTTGCATGCGTGAAGTTTGCTTCACCAGTGAAGGGGCTCATAAATTCGGGAGGTGGTCCAACATAGTTTCCATATCTACCACTACCTCCAGATCCACTATATCCTTCATCATTCCCACCTCCAGTGGTAGGTGAGTCTCCTGATCTTATACTAGAGCTATCATTAGTATCAGCAGGACCTTGTGGTTGTGTAGGATTGGAAGAAGGTGGAATTCCAGTGTTTCTTGGTCTTGGGCGCAAAAGTTCTTCCAAAGAGTCAGCGCTGCTAGATCCCACCTCCTCCTCTAATACTCTTTCTACATTTATCCCTTCATTACGTGCTTCTTCAGCAACTCTTAGAGTTTGGTTGCCTTCATCATCATCTAAATGAAGAGGTCTAATCCATTGTTAAAGTTGGTTACCCTCTGTATCATCACCTTCAGCAACAATATCAAACACATCTAGTGGGTCACCACGGTCGACATGATCTATTTCTGCTTCCTTATCTCGAATTTGAAGCTTCATGTTGTAGTAGCAATAAACTAATTTTTCCAACCTACTATGAACCAACCTATTTCTTTGCTTTGTGTGTATGAGTGCAAATGTACTCCAATTTTTTTCACAAGCAGATGAGGAAGCTGTTTGTGATAATACTTTGATTGCTAACTTTCTCACAGTTGGTGCATCAGTCCCATACATGATCCACCATTCAGCTATAATGAAAAACAATGTTGATAAGCCTAATAACTCCAACAAATTCTATTATAAACTGATAGTGAAATTTGTTCGAGCAGCAACTAATATTGGTTCTCCAAAAGTTCTTCTTGCATCTTTAAACCATGTTAGCTGAATTCAATAAATCGTGTTACTTTAATCCAACAATGTAATTATTATAATTTAAGTAATTGTGTACCTCATTTCCAAATTGGCCAACTGCTGGTGATGCAGGGTCTAATTTAGAGTATACATTATGTACAGCACGTATAAGGGTATCATCATCTCCAACACCGGGTCTGTATTGGTATCGAGGATTCAAATAATATGCTATTCAAAGAAACACATACTCTAATAAGAGAAATAATACTTATGCAACTAAAGAAATGAATTGCAAATTATGACATAATTTATACCTGCTGCATGCAAATCGTGGTATAATGTTTTATACCATCGGTCATCAATTATCTTTATGACCCACCTTGCACCATGTTTTCTTTCCAAGTCCTCCTTCACTACACGCATCAACTCATATATTGCCCCCATAGTAGGATACACTTCTGTGTCAACGATTCGTAAAACTTTGTAAAGAGGTTCAAACACTTGGCACACATGTTCTGATTGAGTCCAAAAAGCATGATCAAGCACTATACTTTCCACCATACGACCTGCATTTGAGCGGCTGAAATTGTGGTTGGCCCAATCGTCACTAGTGAATAGTTGCTTCAACCCTGCTTTCTTCTTAAGTAGGCTGTCTAATGCAATATAGTTGGTGGCGAATCGAGTGGTAGCTGGACGACTAATTTCTCCTTTGCAAAATTCACGCATCTTTGCCAACAACCAACCGTGATTGTAAATATAATTTGTGATCGTTCTAGCTCTTTTTATGATAGACAATCTGGTCGAGCCAGTCTATCTGTCACACATGATTGTGCAACCATTAGTTTCCCACTTTGACCTCAACTTGTTAACATACTCGCCAATGTCTTTATACTCCATTTCCAAATATTTGTTTCTTACCTCATAGGGAGTGGGAGGTTGTACTCCAACACTGGCCTGTTGACATCCCAATACCATATTTTTGAAATGATGTGATGATGCCTTCTCAGCAGGGACATTTTCATAGATAAAGAACTTGCTAATTAGACGCCCCATTCCCTCCTTCACATTACCTCCAGTGAAATAACTCCAAACACTCTTTTGACGTGCTTTGGATGACTTATATAAACTTGGGGCTATTGGTGGTGTTGGTTGTGATTCTCTAACACTTGCTCCCCGTCTCATTTGTGCACCACCATTTGTCCCGGAACCTTGTGCTCTATTAGGAATTTTATGAAGGTGTTCTCTTTCCCATGCTGACTGTTTGGAGGCACGTAATGCTTGTTTGAAATTGCGTCGTTCTTCAGGTCCCATGTCATCATCACATTCGTCCTCATCGTCATCATCATCACTGTCAACCGCTTGGCCAATGACTTCTCCTCGTAGCCCAGCTCGAATATTTTCCACTCCATGTGTTTTCTTTTCCTTCTGGTGTTTTTTATTTTTTAATAATGTGGTGATGAATGCCTTCACTTCTGGGGGGGGGGGGGGGGGGGGGGGGGGACATTATCGCATCGTTGGACATTATTTCCTGGATCTAATCCACTAAGATGGTACTTAAGTCGTGTCACTCCGCCACTCTTCATTACCCGACCACAACATTTGCAAATTGTGCCATGTTTGTTTCCGTCTATTGGGTCTCCATGTTCCCAAGCTGGATCACGTTTAGTAACTCCACTAGACATCTTAAACGTACCTATATTTATTTTTCATGGAAATTAGGCAATTATTTTTTGGCCAAAAAATATAGTAGTGACGGTTATATAAGAGAAACTAAATAATAAAGTTATTCTACAGAAGAATTAAATAGGAAGTAAAGAAAATGATTGTAAGAATTTAAGTAATTATAAAAATAATATGGAATAATAAAACATAATATTAATGAATAATAATCCAATTTGATAATAAAATAATAAATAACATTAAACATATTAAAATTATCCTAGGGAATAATTATACAACATTACTTAATTACTTCAAAAAATTAACATGCAAGTATTATTTGGTTCTTAGATCACATGCACGGGTCCACACAAATTTTGTTGTTGTTGTATAAATTACAATAATATAAATATAAGTTTGTAAACTTACCTTAAATATGGAACCCTTTGTGTAAAGGCCAAATAGAATCTGCGTGGACCAACAATAAAATAATAATTACACAAATGTAACAAAATGTGATGAAAACATATAAAGTCTTTAATAATGAATTAAGAGACAATAAACACACATGTAAGTGACCAAATAAAAAATAGAAAAATTAAAAACCACATGCCATTGACTAAGTAATTAATTGACACAATTTAAAATATAATACCACCAAAAACTTGGAATAGATAATAACAAACATGCAAATTAAATAACAATAATGAATGAGAATAACTTACTATAGTTCAGTTTTTTTTAACTTGGGGGGAAATTGAGGTTGATAGATGTTGAGAATAACATGAGCATTATGTTTTGTTTTGGACAGATGTTGAGAATAAGGGACAGCATGGGACCATTTGATTTTATTTGTATATATAGAAATAGAACTACCTAACCATATATATAGAAATATGACTACAACTAATTAGTTAGGTGAGTGAACGTGGTGAGTAGTTCAAAAGTAGATACTTGAAAAGAAATTGTCAAAGATTCATTGTCATGTGTAAATTTGTTTCTTGCAAAAAGAATTCAAAACAAAACCATATATATAAATATTTTAGCATATTTTCACAAAAACATAAGTGATATGGTGGTCAAGGTGTTGAAGGAGTAAAATGGGAGGGGTTCGAATCCCCTTGGTGTTTTTTTAAATATAGAAATTTATCCTAGATAATAAATATTAGCTTGCAAGCCTTGCAGACATCTTAGCGACCATATAAATATTACAGGCTGAATATGTAATCACAAACACATCTGTAGCGAGTTGGATAAGGCCCAGGTGCGTGGTTGACAAAGGGAGGGGTTCGAATCCCTCTATGCTCAAGATTTGAGACTTTTTAGCATTTTTCAAGTATTTTTGGGTTTCATCTCGCGACATTATCGATAGTATTGATAATATCACGATATATTGCCCAAATAATGCATTTAAAATGCTGAAAATATCGTCTCCGATATTATCGTATAATATCGGCAAAAATATCGATATATTGACGATAATTAAGTGGACAAGTGTGAAAATATCGCCCTCGATAATATCGATATTTAAATCATTGGTTTGCATGGATGAATTTGATGCTAGAATATAAGGGAGTTTCACCTAATCGTTATGAACTTATATTCATAAGTAGTGGAGGTTGCTAGTCACGATCGTGTTAAGTAAATTTATGGCAGGAGTATCATGCAGTTCATAGTTACAAATGCCTTGTCAATGCTTATGATTTTCATAGAACTTAATGATCTTTGATATGTATCTCTATTATGCAGTTCATGTAGGGAACTTGAAAATAATAATTTGGTTGAGGCGCAGAGTCCAATTTAATGAACATAGGAAAATCGGAAGGTTAATTAGTGCAGTTCATGGTTAACTTGGGGCATTGTCATTCATGATTTGGAGAAATAATAACTGAAAATTGATTTGTGTTGCATATGTGTCATGTGTGGAGAAGGACCCTCTAGCTAGCCCTTTACCCATTTAAATCACCCAATTTCGTTCAAGTTTAGTTTAGTCTTTAATCTGTTTGTTTAAGTTTAAATTCATCCAAAACCCAATCCCCTTTTATATTTCGTGTCATATTAGTTAGAATCTTTCCAAACTTAGTTCTTTTTAGTGTTTTGAGTCTCTTTAGGGTAGAATTCGTCCAAATTTTCCCTAAGAACCTGATTTGAGTCTCTTTGATTGTTTTGTGCTGTTTTGAGTCATTCTAGTCAGTTTTGAGTCATAGGAGTCTAGTTTAGTGTTTTTAAGTTTAGTTTTGTGTTTTTGAGTCATATTTGTGTAGATTAGCAGCCCTAGTTAATCCCCGGCCTAGAACGATCCCTACTTTCTTATACTACAACTATCTTAATAGGGTTTAAGTTTTTGTGTTAGTTTTCTTTCACATCACCTAGGGGTGTGGATCCTGTAAGCCTTATATGTATATTCTCATCTCTACCTAGCACGAGGCCTTTTGGGAGCTCACTAGCTTCGGGTTCCGTAGGAACTCCGAAGTTAAGCGAGAATGGGCCAGAGCATTCCCAGGATGGGTGACCCACTGGGAAGTTTTGCTCACGTTAGTTCCCAGAAACAAAATCGTGAGGGCATGGTCGGGGCCCAAAGCCGACAATATCGTGCTACGGCAAAGTCGAGCTCGGGATGTGGTAGGGGCCCGGGCCGGGATGTGACAATCAAACATGCTCTTAATTTTCTTTGTAGTTTAATCAATCTAGACCTTTTTTGTTTGATGGAAACCAAGATGGCTATTGATAAGGTCCCTAGGAACTTTTTATTCGGAGTATATTGACAATGTTTTTTGCTGCGATCCTGTTGGCCGCACCAGGCAGCTTTGTTTATGTTGGAATACGGGGGGCTTTGTTTACATTGGAATGCTTCCATGGTTGATATTAATATAACTTCCTCTTCCCCTAGATTTATTCATCGTTTTGTTAAGGGTTTAATTAGTAACCAAGACCTTTCTTTATGCCTTCCCTCACGCAAAAACATATGCAATGCTCACTTTGGGAGGATGTCTTAAAGTTGGACCCTATAGATAAACCTTGGTGTATAATTGGTGACTTAACAATATGTGGAAAAAATAAGTTTGAGAGATTTTCAGATTATATGAAAAGTGATTACAGCAAGCACAATATAAAGCAAGGAAGAAAGGACATGCCACCTTCTCCTTGATTTAAGGACTAAACAAAAAGATTTTAACTGATTACAAGGCACTCCTTGATTTAAGGAGATTTATATCAACAAGTCACCTAAAACTACTTTCAAGGAGCAGAGGCAGCAGAAGGTATGATGCTTGAAGAAAAGCTGCAGAAAGAGCAGAAAAAAGACTTGCTGCTACCTACTGAAAAATTGAGTCGACCAAATACAATTATGAAGAATAGCATTTAGTCGACCTAAGGTTTCTTTGTTGAGCCATCTTTAACAGTGAAGTGAACCTGCAATAAAGTGAACCTGCAGTTTCGTATCTTGAGTCGACCAAATACAGTTATGGAGAATAACATTTAGTCGACCTAAGGTTTCTGTGTTGAGCCATCTTTAACAGTGAAGTGATCCTGCAGTGAAGTGAACCTGCAGTTTCACTTCAAGACTCCCCTTCAAGCTGGATCCATAAGATTAATGGAGCCAAGCTTGCCAAGAAGGTACTAAAAATGTGTAGCTGGCAATGCCTTGGTAAATAAATCAGCCAATTGATCATGGCTACGAGTAAAGAGAGTTTGAATAACCTTGGACTAAACTTGAGCTCGCACATAATGGCAATCCACCTCAATATGCTTGGTACGTTCATGGTGGATTGGATGCAATGTGCATCGCGGCTTGGTTGTCGCACATGAGGGACATTGGGGCATTGCTAGGAAATCTCAAGTCAAAAAGAAGACTCTTGAGCCATATAAGTTCACACGCAGTGGACGCCATTGCACGATATTCCGCCTCAGCACTAGATCGAGCAATTACATTCTGTTTTTTGCTTTTCCAAGTGACCAAATTTCCACCCACAAAAGTACAATAACCCGTGGTTGACTTGCGATCAAGAGCATTGCCCGCCCAATCTGCATCCGTATAGCCTTGTATTTGGGTGGAACCATTATTTCTCATGAGAATACCACGTCCAATGGACCCCTTGAGATACCGTAGTATCCTCTTAACAGCATGTAAATGAGTAACAGTGGGGGCATGCATAAACTAGCTAACAAGACTCACAGCATAAGTAATATCGGGCCGTGTAATAGTAAGATATATGAGTTTACCAACTAATCGTTGATAGTAACTCACTTGAATGAGAAGTTCCCCAGCTGTGTCTAACTTGAGCTTGCAATCCAAGGGAGTAGTGACTGGTTTACAATCAAGCATATCGACCTCTCGAAGAAGGTCCAACACGTACTTTCTTTGGTTAAAAAACAATCCTTTATGGGAAGTTGCCATCTCAATGCTGAGAAAGTAGTTTAGCTTACCAAGATCTTTGATAGCAAACTTCTGATGAAGGGACTGTTTGAGAGACACAATCTTGTCCATATTATCGCCAGTTATGATAAGATCATCGACGTAAATTAATACAACCAATTTACCCGAAGAACCTATGCGAACAAACAATGATGAATCTGCATTACTCCTCGAGAATCCGACCTCTTCTAACACCGAGCTTAACTTAGCATACCATGCTCAAGGGGACTGTTTTAACCCATAAATGGCTTTGTGGAGCTTACAAACAAGGCCATTTTGGGAAGCTTGAGGATGTCCAGGAGGGAGTTGCATGTATGCTTCTTCTTCAAGTTCCCCATGCAAAAATGCGTTTTTAACGTCCATTTGGAATAAGAACCAACCTTGGTTGACTGCAACAGAAAGAAGGACTCGAACAGTATTCATCTTGGCCACAGGCGTAAAAGTCTCCTTGTAGTCCACCCCATACGTTTGAGTAAAACCCCGAGCCACCAATCGAGCTTTGTAACGCTCAATAGAGCCATCAGAATGGAATTTGAGCTTGTAGACCCACCTACTGCCCACGGCTTTCTTGCCACAAGGGAGTTGAACAAGACTCCAAGTGTGGTTGTCGTTAAGAGCTCGCAATTCCTCATCCATAGTTTGTCTCCATTGGGTATGAAGGTTGGCTTCCTGAAATGTACTGGGTTCATGATGGTTTGAGATAGCACTGAGAAAGGCTGCATGGGAATGTGAGTAGCGATGATATGTAAGAGTGATTGGATGCCGTGCTGCATAAGTAACATAATCCAGCAGTTTGGGTGGGGGTTGGCGTGCTCTTGGAGGATTTCTTCTAACTGGAAGTGGATCAACCTCTTGATGGCTGGGAGAGGTATCAGAAGTAGGAGCAGAAGATGCATCAACTTGATCAGCCGCTTGATGACTTGAAGAACCAGGAGGATGAGAGGCATCAGAAGCAGGAGCATGAGTGACATCAACTTAAAGATAGTCCAAGTTAATATCCCCAATATGATTAGGCAGCGGAATCAAATCCTCCCAAGTCTCCCCCTTACTTGAATATGCGGTTCCTTTGTGAAAATAAGGAATGGTCTCCTCAAATTTTACATCTCGAGACACCACAATCTTGTTAGTAACAGGATTAAAACATTTATACCCTTTCTGAGTTGAAGAGTAGCCCAAAAACACACACTTCATAGATCGAGGATCCAACTTATCACGATGAGATGCTTGAACATGCACAAAACATGTACATCCAACACTTTTAAATGTGATAGATCTATGGGTCGATTTTTAAGAACTTCATAGGGTGATTTAAACCCCAAAATTCGACTTGGAAGCCTGTTTATGAAATATGTGGCAGTGAGCACGCCTTGTGACCAAAACTTCTTAGGAATGTTCATGTGAAGCATCAGAGAACGTGTCTTCTCGAGGAGGTCTCTATTTTTCCTCTCGGCCACCCCATTTTGTTGAGGCGTCCCAACACAACTTGTTTGATGAAATATGCCATGCATGCTCAAATATTGTGTCATGTTGTTAGACATGTATTCGGTGCCATTATCCGATCGTAATGTTTGAAGGTTGGACTCAAAATGAGTAGTAACAAGATTGTGAAAGTCTTTAAACATAGTAAACACTTCACTTTTGAATCTCAAGAGATATATCCAAGTAATTCTTGTGAAATCATCAACAAAAGTCACAAAATAGTTGTAGCCATCAAATGATTCATTAATTGGTCCCCAAATATCCGAGTGTACAATTTCAAAAGGCTTACTAGCTCTAGACAAGGAAGAATTGAAAGGTAATCTAGCGAATTTGGAGAAATTACAAGTGTCACACTTGATAAGAGTTTGACACATAGTAGGAAATAACTTAGATAAAATAGGGGTGGATGGGTGTGCTAGACGTTGGTGCCATAAATGTGGATCTTGGGGTTGTTTTGAACTTGAGGCTGCACTAACTTGAAGACCTTTGGACAGAGTGTCGTTTCTTGACAGATAATAAAGACCATTGAGAAAGAAACCTTCACCAATCATCTTCCCGGTGACTAGATCCTTAAAAATCACATCTTTTGGTGAGAAAATTGCAAGACAGTTTAAGGTTTTGGTAATTTTTCCAATGGAGAGAAGTTGAAAAGGAAAGGCCGGGACATATAAGGCAGTGGACTCAACGTGGTTTGAAATTAACCTAATTTTTCCTCTACCCATAACGGAGACTCCTTTTCCGTTAACAACAGACACTTGAGATGATACATTTTGAAATTCATGCAAGTTTGTTCTTTGGTTTGTCATGTGATCAGTGGCACCCGAATCTATGATCCAACAATCATGCATACAACTATTATTTAGAGCAGTGGAAAAAGCATGGAAAATACCTGGGGCAGCTTCATGTGGTACACCTTCAGCCTCTGCTAGAAACCCCGCAAACTTGCCAAGCATTGCAAAATGGTTCTTGGATTTAGTCACTGCTGCCTCTTCAACCTTTCCATTCCCTTTCTTTTGTTGAAGAAATGACGCAAATTCATTTATTAGAGCAACGGGACTTGAAGTAAAATCTAACAGCCCATCAGTAGCGACATGATTTGAAGTGGACTCTACTAAGTTTGCCATATGACTGACTTTGTATGGTGAACTGGCTGCTACCTTGTATGGTCCTTTGCTATCCTTGTTGAACTTTGGTTTTAGCTCGGGATGAAGTATCCAGCACCGATCCTTGGTGTGACCAATCCCGCGATAGCCAATTCCAAGACAGTGATCACACTTCAAGTCGGGGCGCTTACCCTTGTAAACCTTCACCTCAGGTGACTGGTAATTCGAGGCATATGCTCGAGATTCTCGAGTGACAACTTTGGTATCTAATCCCATGACCTGTCTTCTGACCTCTTCACGTTGAATGGTGGCACACACGCTTGAGAAGGACGGAAGCTCTGAAGTCATCTTCATACTCCGAGCTCAAGCTTGCTAGTAGTTGAAAAATTTTGTCCTCCTCGGCTCTTTTTAGCAACACGGTCGTATATGTGGTGTGAGGTCGATAGATATCAAGCTCATTCCACATAGTGGTAAGGTTGCCAAGATGTTGCACGAAGGACTTGTTTTCTTGTTGAAGAGCTGCAACGTCTCTCTTAAGTTGGAAGACACGGGCCGAGTTGTTTTGATTTCCATACATTTCCTTCACTTGGTTCCATAGATGTTGTGATGAATTTGAATAGCTGAAAATTTCAGCAATTTTCCTCTCCATAGAATTTAGCAACCATGACATAACTAACTGATCTTTGCACAGCCATGCTTCATAATTTGGAGCCGAAATTTCTGGTGCTTTAATGACTCCATTGATGAAGCCGAGTTTGGCCCTTCCACCAAGAGCCAAAGAGACTGCCCTTGACCAAGGAAGATAATTAAACTCATTCAGCAAAACTGAATTGAGTCTTTGATTTGGGTTGATATCAACCTCAGAGAAATTTGTAGTCGGAGAGGCAAGAGAGCTTTCAACTTGTTGATTGACTGAATTTTCTTCTGCCATATTGATGGCTGAAAAGAGCGAAAAACCACGGCAAAAAATTGCAGAGTCAGGGCTAAGAAGGACACTGCTCTGATACCATGTGGAAAAAATAAGTTTGAGAGATTTTCAGATTATATGAAAAGTGATTACAGCAAGCACAATATAAAGCAAGGAAGAAAGGACATGCCACCTTCTCCTTGATTTAAGGACTAAACAAAAAGATTTTAACTGATTACAAGGCACTCCTTGATTTAAGGAGATTTATATTAACAAGTCACCTAAAACTAGTTTCAAGGAGCAGAGGCAGCAGAAGGTATGATGCTTGCAGAAAAGCTGCAGAAAGAGCAGAGAAAAGACTTGCTGCTACCTACTGAAAAATTGAGTCGACCAAATACAGTTATGAAGAATAGCATTTAGTCGACCTAAGGTTTCTGTGTTGAGCCATCTTTAACAGTGAAGTGATCCTGCAGTGAAGTGAACCTGCAGTTTCACTTCAAGACAATATCACTGAATTATCCAAAAAGGTTGGCGGTAATCAAGTCACTACGCCGGATATGAATAATTTCATTAATTTTCTTAATCGTGGCAATCTTATTTCCTCGAATGCGTCGGGGTTCCTTTTACTAGGAGTAATCGTGATACGGATAGCATTGTTATTTTGAAAGACAGGAGAGGGTGGTGGCTAACCCTTTTTGGTTAAATATGTACCCTCGTTATCAATTGCATAATTATCCAATCTCTGGATCCCTATATTACTAACTCTAAATGCAGGAGAAGAGACCAAAAGACAATATGCTATTAAGTTTGAGGCGATGTGGCTTAAACATCCAGACTTCAATTCTTTTGTTCAAAATTCTTGGAGGTGTGATCCTAATATTAATCCTAGAGATAAAAATTTAGGGCTTGTGCTGACACTTTCAAATTCCTTGTTTATAAATTTAATAAGGATGCCTTGGGTAATATTAAGGAAATGAAGAAAGATTTGCTTAATGAAATTGGTGAAGTGCGGTAACAAATTATGAACAATAACAGTGTTGACTTAGTTAAAGAAAAAAATCCTCGTGATGAATTAAATCATATGTTGATACGTGAAGAAACCATGTGGGCTCAAAGAGCTAAGGCTAATTGACTACAACATAGTGACAAGAAAACTAGATTTTTTCAAACCATGGATACTATTCGTAAGAAAAATGAACGAAATTACTAGGGTTAAGGATGATAATGGTTTTTGGTGGTCCGTTGGGCAAGGTCTGGAACAGGTTTTTGTGCAAGATTTTAAAAAGCGTTTTTCCTGTGACATATCTCTATCGAATGATGACCTTTGCACCTTAGCGGATATTATTCAACCTTGTATTTCAGGTGACCATAAGAGTTTGTTGACTCCTATTTCAGATGACGAAATTTGGGATGTAGTGAATGGTATTGGAGATCTTAAATCCCCTGGTCCTGATGGGTTGAGTGCAGGCTTGTTCCATGGTTGCTGGGATCAAATTAAGGACTTCGTTTTTAGTTTGATCAAAGATTTCTTTAATAATGGAACTAGCTTAAGACTCATAAACCATACAAATATTGCGTTAATTCCTAAAATTGATAACCCAGAGATTGTTAGTAATTATAGACCTATTAGTTTATGTAATGTTAGTTATAAAATAATCACTAAGATTATCATTAAACATTTAAAACCTCTGTTGGATCTTTGCATCACTCAAAATCAAGATGCTTTTGCTCCTGGGAGAACTATTCGGGACAATATTCTAATAGTTCATGAAATGTTTGCAGGTTTTAATAGAAATAAAGGGAAAAAATGGAGCAATGGGTGTCATGCTGGATTTGGAAAAGGCACATGACTTGGGACTATATTAGGTATATTCTTCTTAAGTTTGGATTTGATAACCGTTAGGTTGCGCTGGTAATGGAATGCGTTACTTTTCCCTCTTTCTCTATTTTAATTAATGGGCATGCTCATCCTTATTTTTATCCGAAGTGAGGAATTAGACAAAGGGACCCTCTATCGCCCTTCATATTCATCATTTGTATGAGAACCTTTAATTAGACAACTTAATGCACTAGCAAGTAATTCTAGGTCTCATGTTGGTATTTTGTCCTCACCACGAGGTCTAAAATTTTCAAATTTAGTCTTTGCACATGATTGTCTTCTATTTGCTAAGGCTACTCCTAGGGGTGAGAGGAATATCCTCTATATTCTTAATCTGTTTGCTAAAGCGGCATGTCAACAAATAAATTTCCACAAGTCTTCTCTGTATTTCTCTAACAATACTAGTTCACAAATCAGAAATAATATTGTGATAATTTGCAAATTCAACATAAAACTACAATAGGTAACTATCTTGGAATTCACAATATTGTGTTCTGGAAATACCAAGCTAATGGTAATGAGTTGTTAAAAAGGGTTAAGCAAAAGTTAGTCAGTTGGAAAGGGAACACTCTTTCCAAAACTGGGAGGCATACTTTGTCACTGAATACATTGCTCGCCAGGGCCTTCTTATTACTGATTGTCATAGTTGGGATCACTACACTCCCTCCTTTGCTTTAGATGCTTGACATTTTGAAAGAGTAAGGGTAAATTACAAAAAATTACCTCAACTATTGGAGTCACGACAGTTTCATACCTCATCTTTTAAAATTGACAATGTCATACCGCATCTTACGAATTTGTGACAATGTCATACCTCCGTCAATTTTTCTGTTAGTTTTTCTGTTAAGTGCTGATGTGGCTTGATTCGGAGCCTACTTTCTATTAAAAAATTAATAAAATATTATTAAAAACTAAACAAAAAATATTTAATATTTTTTAAATATTAAAATAATAAATAAAAGTAAAAAAAAAAAAAAAAAAAACCTCAGTCGTCCCTTCCTCCCCTTCTCTCTCTTCCCCATCTTCATCTTCTTCTTCTTCTTCTTCTTCTTTCCTACTAACACAAAAAAAAAAAAAAAAAAAAAAAAAATTGGAAACCTAACCCCCAACCCCCCCCCCGGGGGAGAAGGAGGGAAGAACCGAAGAAGAAGAAGGAGAAGGAGGAGGAAAAAAAATGGAAACTGCAACCCAGAAAAAAAAAACCCAGAAGAAGAAGAAGAGGAGGAAAAAAAAAAAAAACCCAGACTGCAACCCAGAAGAAGAAGGAAGAAGGAAGAAGGAAGAAGGAGGAAAAAAAAATGGAAACTGCAACCCAGAAAAAAAAAACCCAGAAGAAGAAGAGGAAGAAGAAGAGGAGGAAAAAAAAAAAAAAAAACCCAGACTGCAACCCAGAAGAAGGAAGAAGGAGAAGAAAAAATTGAAACCCCCTCCTGCGGAAGAAGAAGAAGAAGGAGAAAAGAAAAAAATAAACCCCCCCCCCGCCCCCTTTTCCCTCTACCTGCAACCCAGAAACAAAAAACTCCCCTTTTCCCTCTACCTGCAACTCAGAAACAAAAAAAAAATAAAAAATTGGAACTCAGTTTCGGCCCAAGAAGAAGAAGAAGAAGGAGGAGGAGAAAGAAGAAGAAGAAAAAAAAAAAAAAGGATGCCGCACCCCTAGGAATTTTTTTTTTTTGTTTTTTTATTCTTAATTTTTTAATATTTAATTATTTTTTAATCCAGCTGGATTAGTGAGTGATCCCCATCTCTAGCCACGTCAGCACTTAACAGAAAAACTAACAAAAAAATTGACGGAGGCATGACATTGTCACAAATTCGTAAGATGCGATATGACATTGTCAATTTTAAAAGATGAGGTATGAAACTGTCGTGACCCAATAGTTTAGGTAGTTTTATGTAATTTACCCAAAGAGTAATGTTAGGGAGACTAAATTTTTAAATCAAATTTGGTAAACCACATGATGTGTTTGTTGATAATTAAATTATTACTTAAGTGTTGATTAATACACTTATTTCGTATCGATGACGCATCATTTAGTTTAATATTTTAGTCTCACAGGCATTATCTTTTTTGAAATTACAGTATAAATGAGGCTATGTGAAAAACTCATTGGACGGTCAAGATTAAAAAGGTTTGTATGTACAGTCGGGCACAAGCCCAGTCTGGACTCTGGAGTTTTGTTAGGGTTTAAGCTAAAATCTCCCTCAGAAATGGCGTCTCTCCTGGCGATTCGACGAGCTCGAAGCCCATCGCTCTCTCCTTTCTTCAAGGTACGGCCTCTGCACTCTTCTCAGTTTACCTCCTTTGACGGCAACACCGCCGCCGCCGCCGCCGTCGCCATCCCAACCCTAACATCAACCAAAACCCTAAGCACTTCCGCCATCCCAAATGAGTACCCGAGGCCTCCTCAGCAGCAACCCCCGCCGTCCGATCCTAGGGCTTTCAACGACCAGGCGAACCCTAAACAGTGGAGCCCACAAGGCCAGGGATACAGAAACCTGAACCAGTGGAATTGGCAGACCCAGGGCCAGAACCCTGGCAATCAGTTCAATTATCAGGGTCAGAACCAGAGCTATCCCAATAGGGGATATCCTAATCAGGGTTCGGACTATTCCAATGGCAGACACCCTAACCAGAATAACCAGAATCACCAGAATCAGAGCTACCCACGACGTGGAAACCCGAATCAGTGGAGTCCTGAGGGGCAGGGCACTCCTCACTATCAAAACCCTAACCAGGTGAGCCCACCTCCTCCGAGACCCAATTTTCAGCAAACCACAAGCCCAAATCAATGGAAAAGTCCCAATCAAGGGTACCCACAACCTGGAAACCGCAATCAGTGGAGCCCACCGGCACAAAACTTTAATCAAGGATACCCACAAGCTCAAAACCCTAATCAATGGAGCCCACAACCTCAAACCCCTGCTCAGGCTGTGAATCAGGCCCCGGAAATTGTATCCGCTTCAATTGATGATTTGAGGAGGTTGTGCCAAGAGGGGAAGGCTAAAGAAGCTGTTGAGTTGATGGATAAAGAAGGGGTCAAGGCTGATGCTGATTGCTTTGGGTCTTTGTTTGAGTTGTGCGGGAGATTAAAGTCGCTCGAGGACGCGAAAAAGGCTCATGATTTCTTTTTGCAGTCTACCTGCAGGGGTAATCGTGAGTTAATCCATAAAATCATTGAAATGTATGGAAAGTGTGCGAGCATGATTGATGCACGGAGAGTGTTCGATCATATGCTTGAGAAGAATATTTATTCTTGGCATTTGATGATTAATGGGTATGCGGATAATGGGTTAGGAGATGATGGGTTGCAGATGTTTGAGGTGATGAGGGAGAAAGGGTTGCAACCCAATTCCGCAACTTTTGTTGCAGTATTCTCAGCTTGCGCTAGTGCAGATGCAGTGGAAGAGGCATTTATACATTTTGAGTCGATGAAAACTGAGTATGGAATTTTTCCAGGAGTGGAGCATTATATGGGAGTTCTGGATGTGCTTGGAAAATGTGGTCATCTCAATGAAGCAATTGATTATATTGAGAAGCTCCCGTTTGAGCCTACAGTGCCGGTTTGGGAGGCTTTGAAAAGTTATGCTCGGATTCATGGAGATATTGACCTTGAAGATCATGCGGAGCAGTTAATGGTTGCTCTTGACCCATCAAAGGCTGTTGTGAATAAGATCCCGACTCCACCGCCCAAAACACGTACTGCCATTAGCATACTTGATGGCAAGAACAGAATCAGTGAGTTTAAAAATCCAACACTCTACAAGGATGATGAGAAGTTAAAGGCTCTTGCTGCGATGAAAGAAGGAGGTTACGTGCCAGACACAAGATACGTCCTTCATGACATTGATCAGGAGGCCAAGGAGCAGGCCTTGCTTTATCACAGTGAGCGTTTGGCAATTGCGTATGGTCTCATTAGTACTCCGCCAAGGCAAACTCTTAGGATCATCAAGAACCTCCGCGTCTGCGGTGACTGCCACAATGCAATTAAGATCATGTCAAAGATTGTTGGAAGGGAATTGATAGTCAGGGACAACAAACGTTTCCATCATTTCAAGGACGGAAAATGCTCTTGTGGGGATTATTGGTGAAGAGCAGATATCACCTCAGACTTGTCTAAGAGTTCTTCCCAGTTGCAGTTTGGTGTGTAAAGAAGTTCAAACTATGCCGAGCTATACGGGATCCTGTGCAGATGAACACCCGTGCTACTAGTTGGTAGGAGATCAACCATCCACTTCTTGTTTTGACATATATGCATTGCATTATCTGTTTGTTTCGATGTCGAATCAATTATTTGTCAAAAATCAAAATAATATTTTCTTATACTTTTGCGGCATCCCGATTGCTCTCTTCCTATGAGATACTGTTGGAAATAACTTTATTTTGGTTCATGATGTCTTGAAGCTATTAGAACATACTTTCAAAACATGGCAAGATGGTTCGTCTATGGTGCAAAGATGGTGTCTTGGTATTTAGTTAACAAGTTGACGTGGACTTTTTGGGTAGTATAGCGCATGCATTGAAGTTGTAAAGTGGGATTAACAACTAGCTCATTATCTAGTGAGTCACTTTCTCGAGTCCCCAAATTCAAATTTCCCATCCTCGTTGATGAAAACAAGAAAAATACAAGGGACTATGGCATGATAGATGGCCAGCTTTCAATTTGCCTGAAGTTAATAAACCTTGTTTCGAAGAGATTCTTAACTCTCTCCGATTGTATCTCCTTGTGTCTTGATCATGTGATCGGGGAGATAAGCACAAGGATACATACAGCTGGTTACAAAGCAGATTATCTCGAAGACAAGAAGAGAGACATTTCTCTTCACATGGATTTACATCAACACACACGAACACAAACGCAAATTATATCTCTATTGCTCTATGCAGGTCTCATGGAACGAGTCATCATGGTCATGAAATCATTTAAGTCAACCATGCCATCCCCATCAGTGTCTACCGCTCTCACTATCCGCCGGCAGTCGTCAAGGTTGCAACTCTCCTTCAATCCCGTTAGCACTTCCATAACTTCTTCTGCACTTATTTTTCCGTCGCCATTCAAATCAAACGTCCGAAAAGCGTTCTGGATGTCTATCGTCCGAATCCCTCCGTTGTGTACATCCATGAACTCCTTGAAATTGATAAAGCCATCCCGATCCAGATCAACAATCTTGAAAATCTTCTGCACTTCTCCAACCTTGCTTCCCTTTCCCAGTGCTCTCAATATGGCCTGGTACTCCTCCGGAGATATCTTCCCGTCTTTGTTGGAGTCGAACTTGTCAAAGACTTTCTTCATCTCCTTGTGATTTGGCTCGAAAGTAGGAGCTAAGCCGGAGTTTTGCCTGTCTTGGAAGGAAAATATCCGAGATGGTTTGCACAGAAACTTCCGCTTTGAGAGGCTGTACTGGAAGTCGAGAAAGTTCACATTCGACATATCCATCTCAGGCGATCAGAGCAAATACCAAAATCAGACTTAGTTATAACGGTCCAGGTAACCGCCAATACGAGATTGCAGAAACTGGGCGTCTCCGATCTTTATATACTGTATACAACAATTTCATTCCATAAAAAGTTGAGGCAATTCAAGAAGAATAGATTCTTAGGTGATAAATGCCAGAAAAAAAAAAGCTAAGAATAGATAAGAAAGAATACATTCTTTACAAAAGCTAAGCAACTACAATCTCCTTTCTCCTCCCCAAAAAATCTACTTTTGAAGATTGGTTTTATTTTTTCTTTCAAATTTATAAATAACAAGTACTCAAAGGGAGTTATAACAGAACTCACCAAACTAATCGTAAAATATTTCCCGATATACAAAAAAATTAATAAGACATAACTATGTTTAGCTCATGGCGGTTTTCCATTATCCAAAACCACCATCACTTCAATGTCCTTGCGAGCTGTTATCTTCTGTACGTATCCTGCAATGATGAATATCTTGAGTAAGAACTCTAGGGTTGTAAATAAAAAACCCAAGTGTTCCAAAAACAGACACGCGTCCATAAATGATGACCCAAATGCATCAGTAAAGTTTCCATTCGAGCTTTGCACAAGCTTTGATGCCCATTAACTTTAAACATCCTACCCGTAGGGTTCTTTCATAACGTAAATGTTAAAGTTGTCTTCCACGTCATCAAATATTCTCATATACCTCCCCTTTACAACAAGGAATAGTGCCCAACTGCTTGCCAAACATTTTCATTGCTCCTATTTCTGGCACTAAACCTCCAACCAAGAGAAAAGAAAGTTGGCAGACCTAGGCAGTATCGGAGTTAAAGCAAAAGATTTGAAAAACGGTAGAGACACGCTTATCTTAAATTCCATACATCTTCAGGTGATATATCATTTCATTACCTAAGTTGAGAACTTAAACCTTATTTGAGGACTGGACTCGAAAACATGCATCTACCATGAGAATTATATGGGTGGCTGAAATGGATAATGGACGATAATAGGGGAGATGCAGCAATCTGACATGTTAACATATCTGTTAAAAGGCCCCAGGCAATACAAGTCATGATATTAAAGGAAAGCCTCAACTCAGCCACCAGGAACCATTGTAAGAAATTCAAATATCCTGGTTTCTTGCTTCTAACTGTCACTACAAATCCTATCGAATATAGTCACACATGAGAGCTGGAAGGATTGCGTCCAACAGAAAAGAAAAAGGTTGTATCTATTAAGATGAAAGGAGATGAAAGGAGAGCATATTATTTAAATTTGAGAGTTCAAAAGTTAAAACCACAAGGATGCTTCATCCAACATTAACCAGTAATTTTAACGTACTCAGGATAACTGTCAATCACTACCTATATAGTTTCCAGTTTCACATACTTAGATCGTTTATATCACACTAGACTAGATAGTAACGAAATACATATAATTACATAAATTAGTTGATAATGAACTATCATAGCTCCTCTGAGTTAACTTTTTATATTACTCTATGTGTCTCACCACACACACACACACGCAGATGGAGGACAATGTTTATGCCACCGGAAAACGGTTCAGCTGTGCTACTACCTGTTGGCCTCAGTAATTGAGAAACATGAGACACAATAGAGAACTCTATAAACTCTTGGCATAATTTATGTATACAAGAGTTCAGAGAAACCAAATGGAAAAACGACAACATAAAATTTTCTAAAGGCATAAAGAAACCAAGGAATACTTCCAGATACCCCAATAATATATTTCAAAGAAATTATTCCCAAGTACAAAATTCCATTTGTCCCCAACTTGTCTACATCAGAGAATTCGAACAATAACTTTGATTACACTCTATTCCTGTTCAGTTAGGCTGTCAAGCCTACCAGTCGAATTATATAAGGCTCATATTGTTTAGGAAGGGAGAACTTTGACATATCCAACAAGCCTACCGGTATTTGTAACAGTCTATGCTAAAAATTGAAATACACTTCTACACCTTGAACAGAGTATCACAAGAAAATGTTCAACATGATGGTCTCAAAATCTTTTGTTTAAGAGCTAAAGCCTATTTACTTATGATTCATGTGAGTGTTTAAACCAGTAAACAGTATGAACAAACACATATGTAATGAACAATTCCAATCACAACCCAAAAAGAGAAAGCACAAAATTTAACATGTAATCGAGTAGAACCCATCTTTCACAAGCCTCCAACATACAAAGCACAAAATCAGCTCAGAAAACCCCAAAAATTAAAAAATTTACTATCATACCGATTCCTTGGCAGGGTGTGCATTTGCAGACTGTCTCCTTTCCTCTTTTGTTGTAATAACTTACAAATCCTGAGCCTTGGCAACTATTGCACTTTCCTGTCCATTCATACACAACTTCCTTGCAATCCTACAACAATTTCCAATTTTTTTTTAATAAAGTTTTTGTTAATGTATTATCCACAGGTAATTTTGCAAATTTCAACCAAATCAAAACTGAAATTCCGATCCTGACCTCAACTACAGGATCGCATCGGAGCCTGCGGTCAACCTCCTCCGCCGAGACGGGCGACGTATTGGGATAAGTCATCGGGAGAGGGAGGGCGTCGCCGTTGTCGAACAAATAGCTCTCTCTATCGCGCGACCATTTCCTCTCCTTGGCGTTCACCTTAACACCAGAACTCCCGCTGCTAGCGCCCTCGAGGTCAGAATCTTGGCCAATTCGGACGCCGACAGAAGCCGCGTCGGCAACGGCGGAGGGGAATTGGATTAGACGGGGGAATGTGAGGCCCCGAGGGAGGTCGCCGGTGGCGGCGCGGCAGCGGAGGGGTGAGGGTTTGGTGGGGAAGAAGAGGCTAGGGTTTGTAGCCAACATTCCAAGAAATGGTGAGGAGCTCAGGAGCTCAGGAGTGACAGAGAGAGAAGAAAGGCTATGAGTTGGAGGGAGGTCTGTTTACATAGAGAACCAATGCCCCGCGCGCGGTAACAGCAAGGCACACTAACTTGCGGTCCCTGTTCGTTTATCAAGCCGAAGCTTCACCAGTTAGCATTTGGGAAATTGGAAAACTTGAAAAAATAATTAAATTTTAGGCCACCTATAGAATTATAGTTATTATTTTAATTTAAGGAATATTTTTTAATTATAGCCATTATTTAAATTTTAGGAATATTTTCAAAATGTCATACGATTTTAAACATCCTTTTCAATTTATCATATGAACTAAAATT
This sequence comes from Cotoneaster glaucophyllus, assembly GCA_036320875.1. Taxonomy (NCBI): domain Eukaryota; kingdom Viridiplantae; phylum Streptophyta; class Magnoliopsida; order Rosales; family Rosaceae; genus Cotoneaster; species Cotoneaster glaucophyllus. The sequence continues at coordinate 23,683,218 of CM070059.1, read as the reverse complement.
TTAAGTGATTTGTCATACCAACTTTCAAAATTATTAATTTGTCATCTCATCCTAACTCCCTTATGTTTTCCATCCAAAATAGTCGTGTGCAAGGCACATGACTCGTGTTTAGAGTTATTTCAGACATTTCAACATCTCTCTCCCCTTTTAATAAGCTATCTTCGACAAAAATAATTCTAAGGTTTCTCAAAAATACAAAAATACAAAAATAGGGTTAATCCGATATACGAGTATCTGAGAGTTTGTTGTTCGGTAAAAGAGAAACGACATGCACTTGCTTTTTTATGTTTCGAAGTGAAGATGACTTAAAATATATATAGTCACTGGGGCCCTCTAATCTATGGTAAAGTTGGATTATATTCTTATGTTGAAATGTCTTAAATAACTATGAAAAAAAATTATGTGCAAAGCACTTGATTTATTTTGGTTGGAAAACTTAATAGAGTTAGGGTTAGATGACAAATTAATGATTTCAGAAATTTGGTATGACAAATCGCTTAAAATTTTAGTTCATATGATAAATTGATAAAAGTGTATAAGTTCATATGACACTTCAAAAAAATTCCCTTAATTTTACGGTAATTAGAATCAAAACTTGATGCAAAAGTACTAATATAACCCTACTATTTGGGTTCCTCACAACAATCAAAACACAACCTATAAGATTGCATATTTGAATATAGGTGGAGAGAGTTTTCTAAATTCCCAAATTATTTTTTACTAATTGGCGCCAATTTGAGAAATTAATCTCGATCACTTTTTGCTTTAGATGTCTGCAACCTTTAAACCAAAATTGGTATCTTAGATAGGTCGTCTGAGGGTTCACCGCGGTTCATTGTTGTGCTTACACATTAGGTTACCCTTCTCCAAAAGCTCTGCGGGACCACCTACCACTGGTCTTCTCTGGAAGGGTTTATTGCACAAAAATGCCAAGACGGATCAAAGGTACGCAGGGGATAATAGGCTGATGACTTCCAAGAGCTTTTATCGACGAAGTCATTTTGGCACCTCGATGTCGACTCATCACATCCTAAGGTTGAAGAAGGTCCCAAGTGTTCGATTGTTCGCTGATTCAAGTGGTACATGAGTTGGGTTTAGAACGTCGTGAGACTGTTCGGTTCCTATATACAATTAGCGTTAAAGGGAAAACTGCGAAGAGGAAGAACAACTTTCCATGAATTTATTGTATAATAGATAGAATAGAGTCAAACATTGCTGCCCTGCTGCTTATGCAAAGTGAATATATTCTTCGTTTCCCTGCTTGTGGAGTCAAATTTTGTTCAGCCCTCAAAATCTCTAATGCTTGCAAAGACATAGGTCAAAAAAGGCTGTTGGTGATTTCATCTGTATTCCGGTCGAGGTTGAACTTTCAATCTTACAACTATTTTTTTGAAGCAGATAGTTTACAGTGTTCATTCTATAGATACTGTAAAAGCCAACCATGAATATCTTCAGAATTTAGCTCTAACTTTCCTTGCCCATCCTTTTTGAATGATTCAGTGTAATTGATTGTCACACTCTCTATAAACCCAACCGTGATTCCCTGCCCTTTGGTGGATCATGATGGAAGGTCGTAAGCAGTGGCTCGACAGAGATGGTTCGAATCAAGCAAAACTTTGCTTTTTTGATTCATGCTTTCCTTTTTTCTGGTTTAAGGTGAGAAATCTGAAAGGTTGCAAAGTAGTTCAAAAGTTGCAGAGAATAATGAAAACAAAAAAGTGATGGAGATTAATTTTTCATTTTAAGATAGTTTAAAGGTTGTGTTTTGGTTGTGAGAAACCCTAATATTAAGAGTATATTAGTACTTTTACATCATGTTTTGGTTATACTTATCATAAAGTTTAAGGGTAAATTACATTTTACCCCCTCAAGTTTAGGGTCGATTGCAACCTCATACAACATCTTTAAAACATTTCAATTTCATACATTTACTTATCATTTTATTTCAATTTCATACATCCGTTAGAAAATCCGTTAGAAAATCCGTTAACTGGTGACGTGGCAAATATGGGATCCATATTTGTGTTGACGTGGCTGACAAACGTGTGCCACGTGGCATAAACAATTAATAAACAAATTAAAATCTAATTTGAATATTACATATTAAAATAATTAATTAATAAAATAAAAAAAAATACAAATTCATCTTCCTTACACCTTATCCCACCACCATCCCCTTGCCCACCCGAGCTACCCCTTCTCCCGTCACCAACCCCGTCCCCCATCATCACCCCATTCCCCATCATTTCTGCACCAAGCTTCTCCCTACAGCATCACCACCATCAATTTCCTCATCCGCAAAGCCCCGAGCAACCCAGAGACCCCAAATTTTCCCCCCACCTTCATCACAACCTCAAACCCTTGCCTCGATTTCTTCTTCCACCTCAAACCCAAAGCACATCACCTCCTCATCTCCTCCGTTGGCAGAACCTCAAACCCCAAAAAATCCAATCCCAGGCTTCTCCTCTCCTTGATTTGCAACATCTCATTCTCTCCTCCTGTTTACAACACCTCATTTCCTCGCAGTACGTCGTCGAAAGAAGCCCAAAGACACCGACTTCTTCGCTACTCTCTCAAATACGTCTCCCACGTCTCCTCATTCTCTTCTGGTTCCCTCGAGACCCGCGGCCTCTTCTCCTGCAACACTGGCGTAAAAGTCGCCATGTTCGACAACAAGTTCCTCGATGAATTTGCCGCCACTTATCTCACCCCCTCCGATACCTAGAACTCCCACGCCATCAACAATTCCAACGTCCTTGCCGATTCCGCCGAATTCAAGTCCTTCTGCGACAACTCGATCCAAGAAATGCCCAAAATTAGGGATAAAATTGGGGCTAATAAAATTTTGGGGATTAGGGTTGGGTGTAGGTTGATCTGGGGAGAAAGAGAGGGGGGGTGAAAAGAGTGGAAGAGAAGGAAAAGGTGGGCCAGGGAGGTGAAGAGGGATGAGTGGGTTGGAGAAAACATGGGATTTAGGGTTTTTTTTTTTTAAAAAAAAAAATTTAATTAATTATGGGTAAATTACATTTTACCTCCTTAGGTTTGGGGTCGATTTCAATTCCTTACAACATCTTTAAAACATTTCAATTTCATACATTTACTTATCATTTTATTTCAATTTCATACATCCGTCAGAAAATCTGTTAAGTAAACCGTTAAGTGATGACGGTGGCAAATATGGGATCCACATTTGTGCTGACGTGACTGCTAAATTTGTGCCATGTGGAAAAAAAAAATTAATTTTTGATGCATTAAAAATATAATAATATTTAGCTATTGATAGAAGCATATTTATGCGACTTAGTATGCTTGTTTTCGTGCATTTACGTTGTTAATTCTTAGTTATTTTAGTATTTTGAGCTAGTTTCATGTGTTTGTAGGTTTAAAGGGCCTATGAAGCAATAAGGTGCATTTTGGAGGATTTTGGAGCATAATGGAGCTTGGAATGAATGACATATGCATGGAGAAAAGGGAATGGACGAAATTGAAGACTTGAAGATGAAAGGATTCCTAAGAGAAGAAGGATTCCTAATTGAAGAAGGATTCCTACTCAAATGAGGATTCCTAGAAGGACAAGGATTCCTACTTGGAATAGGAAAGTTAAGCCAAGGTTTCCTATTTTTGTTGACCTTTCCTAAACCAAAATCTCCCTAAGTTCCAGCTACAAAAAGGCTTCCTAAGCTTACTAAGTCACTCAACAAAAGGTTCTAGAACCTCTAAAGACCTTGCCGCACCCAACACTCCCTTTCCCTTTTCCTTGCTGCACGACACTTACCCTTTCTACCTAAAAATCAGCAACTAAATCACCTTTCCCTTTCTTTTCCCAATTAGCCGCACCTTTCCCTTGCTCTCCTTTTCTTTGCCGCAACAAACCTTACCTTTTCCCTTAAGTTTGTGACTTTAAGTCCTTTTTCCCTTAAGGTTTTGGTTAAATTATGTTACCTAAATTATTACTAAGCCTTAAGTGCCCAAACCCTATAAATATACACCCTTGCCGCACCAAATCATTTATTGACTCACTCATTCACTCTCGCACAATTTCAGCCACAAACCTTTCCTTGCCGCAACCCACTCTCTCTCTAAACTTCCATCCCTTCATCCAAACACATCCACACCAACCTTAGTCCTTTGTGCCACAGCAAGGTGGAGAAGAAGGAAGCCTTTGACGTTTCAAGCTTGAAGATTGGAGCATTCTAGGTGTACTTCATTCTTAAATTCAATGTTTACTTTAATATTCTCTGATTTTGTTGTGACTATGAGTGGCTAAACCCCTACTTAGCTAGGGGGGGATTTCGAAGCCATGAACATGCTTGAGATATGAATTGATTTCTTCCAATTGTGATTTGATGAATCGTGAATGCAATTCAATTAACTATTTTATTCATAACTTGTTCTTGTATGTTGATTAAGGATGCATACTTAGTTTTCATGTAGGAATTTGATGCTAGAATATAAGGGAGTTTCACCTAATCGTTACGAACTTATATTCAAAAGTAGTGAAGGTTGCTTGTCACAATCGCGTTAATTGGATTCCTGGCAAACGTATCATGCATTCATAGTTACGAATGCCTTGTCAACACTTATGATTTTCATGGAACTTAATGATCTCTAACTGTATCTCTTCTATGCACTCATGTAGGGGACCGTTGGAGAATAATTTGGGTTGTTGTATGCACGTATCCAATTCAATGACATAAGGAAAATCTGAGGGTTAATTTGTGCACGTACGGTTAATCTGGGGTGTTGAGGTTCACGGTTCATTGAAAAGCAATTGGAGATCGATTTATGTAAAAGTGTGTCATGTGTGGAGAAGGACCCTCTAGCTAGCCCATCACCCATCAAAGTTTTCAAATTCGTTTTCAACTTGTTTTACTTTAAAATCTGTTTTGTTTTCAACTTACTTGTTTTACTTTCAAATTCGTCCAAATCAAAACCCCCCTTTTACTTTCTTGTTTTAAAGTGTCTAAAATCTGTTTTCTTTGTGTTTTCAAGTGTTTTGAGTCAAACCAAAACCAATTTTCGTCCAAAACCATCCCTAGTGTTTTAAATCTGTCCACAAAGTGTTTTTAAGCCTTTTTAAGTGTTTTTAACTTGTTTTGAGTCTTGTAAACCTTTACAAACGTTTTTAACTTTGTTTTTGTGTTTTTAAAGACGATTAGCAATCCCTCCTAATCCCCGGTCCAGAACGATCCCTACTTGCATACTTACTACAATTGACAACAAGAGGGTTTAATTTGAGTGCTTAACTTTTATCACATCAAATTTTGGCGCCGTTGCCGGGGATTAGCAACTTTGCTAATCCCACGTTGTTTCTTTTTGTTTCTTTTTCGTTTGTTTTAGTTTTAGTTACTGATTTTGTTTTGTTTCTTGTGTTTAGGTACTAATTTATGACTCGAAGTTCTCAAACAGTTCGTGAGAACATCTTAGACTTTGACGACGATTTTGAGAGAACTTTGAGAAGGAGGAGAAATCAGCAAGCATCCAATCCACCTAGTCCTGAACCTGAATTCGAAGACCAAGAAGTAGAGGAGGAGAACATTCCCACGGCACAAGTTGTGGAGGAGGTCCTAGACATGGCAGCGGATAATCGAACCATCAAAGATCTTTCTGCCTCGGGTGTGGACAATGCCCTGCCCCTATGCATCCAATACCCCACGGCAGAAATAGGGAAGACAGAAGAGTTCGAGTTGAAGTCAAGCTTGTTGCATCACATCCCGAAGTACCATGGGCTGTCCATGGAGGATCCTAACAAGCATTTGAAGGAGTTTGAAGTTGTCTGCTCGAGCATGACTCCCGTTAATGTCGATGGCAGCATATTGAAGATGAAGGCCTTTCCTTTCTCACTCTTGGACAAGGCTAAAGATTGGTTGTATGAACTAGCACCTGGGATGGTTACATCTTGGGAGAGTATGAAACGAGCATTCTTGGAGAAGTTTTTCCCTACTTCAAGAGTCATTCTCTTGAGGAAACGGATTAATGGCATCCAACAAAACGAAGGTGAAACATTTCCAGCTTATTATGAACGTTTTAAAACTCTTGTAGCTTCATGTCCACAGCTTCAAATGAAGGAGGAGCTGCTCATTCAATACTTTTACGAAGGACTCCTCCCCATTGAACGCCAAATGCTCGATGCCTAAGCGGGTGGTGCGTTGGTTGACAAAACTCCGGTGGCTGCCAAGACTCTCATTGCAAACCGAGCACTCAACGCACAATAATATGAAGGTGTTGGACAGAGGGAAAGCTCACGGCAACAAAGTGTGAATGAGGTAAGTGCAATTTCTGAAATTCAATCACAATTAGCTAATCTTACCTCTCTTATGTCTCAGGCTGTAATTGGATCAAAACCACAAGAAAACCAAGTTTGTGGTGTGTGCTCCATCCAAAGGCATCCATCCGAGAAGTGTCCACAGTTGATTGAGAATGGAGGATGGGAATCTGCCAATGCTATTGGATTCCAAGGCCAAAACCAAACCCAATACGATCCATACTCGAATACGTACAACCCCGGATGGAGAGAACATCCTAACATGAAGCGGAGAGAGCCCCAACAACCTGCACAACAAGGGGGATTTCGGCCACCACCCCCTGGGTTTCCACGGCCCTATGCCCCCCAAACTCAACCACCTTCGGTCCAATCTAACTCAGGTTCGTCTTTTGATAATGCTCAAGTTATTCAATTACTAACTACTTTGGCACAAGGACAGGAAAATCAAGCCAAAGACGTGCACAATTACGCCAAAGAAGTGCAAAATCAAGCCCGAGAAGTGACTGAATTGAAGAGACAAGTGGGACAAATGGCTGAATTCATGGGGCAATTCAGTATAGAACAAGGTAAGTTACCTAGTTCAACGAATGTGAATCTGAATGGAGGATTCAAAACTGCCAAAGCCATCACCTTGCGTAGTGGAAAAGAAGTTAGAATTGAGTCCAACACTCCCAAATTGGCCCAAAAAGAGGATATCAAGAAGCAAGAGGAGGAGGGAAGCACAAGCACACCTACGGCAAGGGTGAAACACCCTTTGCCGCAGGCCCCTATCACTCCTCCTTCGGCCAAACAAGGTAAGTTGGGTTCAAATTCACTTAATACCAATCTGCCCGATGTTCCTTTTCCTCGTAGGTTCCTACAATCAAAGAAGGATGAGAACGGGATGGACATTCTTGAGACATTCCAGAAAGTGCAAGTAAACATCCCGCTTATTAATGCAATTAAACAAATTCCGAAGTATGCCAAATTTCTCAAAGAACTTTGCACAACAAAGAAGAGACGTTTAAACAAAGAGATAGTAAAGGTAAGTGAGAATGTTTCAGCGGTCTTGCAACGCAAACTATCTCCCAAATGCAAAGATCCAGGTAGCTTTACTATCCTTTGTGTAATTGGCAATACAAGGTTCGAACATGCCATGTTAGATTTAGGTGCATCTATTAACGTCATGCCTATTCAGTTTATGCATCAATGAACCTAGGTGAGCTAAAAAATGATGGGGTTATTATTGAATTGGCCGATCGTTCTAACGCTTATCCAAAGGGAGTTTTGGAGGATGTTTAGGTGCAGGTTGACCATCTAATCTTTCCGGCCGATTTCTATGTGCTAGAGATGGAAGATTCAGCCCATTCTTCCCCAATGCCACTTCTACTTGGAAGACCTTTCATGAAAACCGCCCAAACCAAGATTGATGTGGCCAAGGGAACGTTATCTATGAAGTTTGGTGGCGATAAGATTAAATTCAATGTTTCTAAACCTGTTGAGACTTCTAATGCTATTCACTCTTGTTTTGCTATTGATAAGATAAAAACTATAGGGCAAGAATGTTCAGCACCAAGCACCAAGGATGCATCAAGAACCCTCAACGACGAATGAAGGGGAGTGAAGCACAAGGACCACACGGCCGCTGCCCTCAAAACACCAATCTGGCCTTGGGAACCATGGGGAATAATGTTGATAGTGCTGCCACTTCGTCGCAGCCTAGAGGTAAGCCATCTAATCCAAATCCAATTCCCATTTCGATTAATAGGTGGTTCCCTTCTTTGGTGCAGATACCCAAACAAATTCCCAATGGTGGGCGGATTTACATGAACTTTAGGGACCACAACTCACCAATCAGCGAACATCACTACCCCTTTCCATTCATCGATCCACTGTACGACCTTTTTGAGGAGCATGTTGTGAAGGAAGAAGCACTCCATGCCGTGGGGCCCCTTCAAACTTAAAGGGCAGATTCGTCCGGCTGCACGACGTTAAAGCAAGCGCTTCTTGGGAGGCAACCCATGCATTCAATAAAGAGCTTTTGGATGATCCGACATTATAACCAGGTGTTTATGTTCCTACACTCTACTCTTTGTTGATTTTACTTTGCAATTCATGTTTTATTTGCTGTTTGTTTGTTTGCTTTTGTGTGAGTTTATGTTTGAAACATTGAGGACAATGTTTGATCTAAGTGTGGGGGGGGGGGGTAAACAAGCTGTTTTTGCATGAATTTTCGTGGGTTTTATTCACCTATCACTTACAATGTTGTTTGTCACTGTTTTTATGTGTTTTTAGTGTGTTTTGACTTAAAAATCCTAAAATTTCATAAAAATTTGAAAAATTGTTTTGAAAAAGCCAAAAAGAGTTGTTTTTGTGTGTTTGTTTGTGTTTTAGGGTACCTTCCAACCCAATGATGAGGATTTGGTTTTTAATTGCATGACGGTTAACGAAAGTTGTAAACATGGATGAAAGTTTGATATACCTTTGGTTTATGCTTGGTTGTTGTTGTTGTTTATGAATTCACATTTGATTACAAAAGAAAAAAAATCAGTTTTTGTAACATGCTTGAAGGAAGGAACCCAAATTAAACGCTACAACCCTGTGAGACTTGAGCCTAAACGTTTTTGGAGAGTTAAAAATCTGTGCATTTGTTGTTTTCTAAAGTCGTTGCATGACCTCATTATTCTTTGCTTGGTTACTACTTACAAGGCCTTTCATCATTTAGTTCCAAATACTAGAACTCATGCCCGTTTCATTCAAAACATGACATTGAGTGCATAACACATAAACAAGATGAAGTTGTGTAGTGAACCAAGAGCCAAACAGCCATTCCCTGTGCATTATGTTTAGGTTTAACCCCGTTGAGCCTTGTTTAGCCTATTTTCTTTGTTAACCCACGTCATCTCCACCAAGCCTAGAATAGGACCATCCATACCCTTGTTCTTGAAGCATAGTAAAGCATGACTTAGAGAGAATTCCTTTTGAGTAACATGTTGCAAAAAACAAGTGTGGGGGAAGGGATTCTTGTGTTTTTGTGTGCAAAAAGAAAAGAAATTCGTATGAAAAAGAAAAGAGAAAAAGAAAAGTTGTGAAAAGAATGAAAAAGAGTGGAAAAATATGTGAAAAAGAGCTCTAAAGTGTTGATTGTTGAAGAAAGGGTCCAAAAAGTTGAATTAGGCCCTAAGTGTTGCATGAATCTTCCCTTGTGTTTAAAAGTTGATTTCCGCATTCTAAAATGAATTCTAAGTGTCAATTTGATTACTTTGCTTGCTATTGCCTAAAGAACGTTTGTTTATCCTTACCTTTCTTTGTTAACCAATACCCTTAGCCCCGTTACAACCCTTAACTTCAATCTTGGGTGTTCTGTGTTTCAATTTGTGGAGTTTGGAATTGGTATGAGCATATGGTGTCCCTGGTTCTCGCGTCTAAGTAGTAGCATTCCATTCATGAGATCATATCTAAACATGCTTAATAACCCCAGAAAATGCTTTCTTTGTTATAAACATATGTGAGTGTTCGTCTACATGTTTACATCACTCTTCTCACATATAAACTAGTGTAGGGTGTGTAGTCAGAAATTCTGTGTGAAAAAAAGAGAGTATCTTGTAAGGAATTGGGTGAATTCTGTAAGGCATGTTACTACATTCAAATCATTGTTTTAATTGATTAAATGCGAGCTAGTAAATGGCGACTGTGATTAAGTATGTGCTCGAGCGTAAGGATGACAAAAATCTATGTGAATGATGATCTTTGACATGTCATGTGCGTTGGAAAACCCTGAGGCAATGTTGGAAGGTGTAGAATGTGTTTTGTTTACTTCGTCTTGTTTTGTTTGTTTCGTTTTGCTCGAGGACTAGCAAAAGCTAAGTGTGGGGGAATTTGATAGAAGCATATTTGTGCGACTTAGTATGCTTGTTTTCGTGCATTTACGTTGTTAATTCTTAGTTATTTTAGTATTTTGAGCTAGTTTCATGTGTTTGTAGGTTTAAAGGGCCTATGAAGCAATAAGGTGCATTTTGGAGGATTTTGGAGCATAATGGAGCTTGGAATGAATGACATATGCATGGAGAAAAGAGAATGGACGAAATTGAAGACTTGAAGATGAAAGGATTCCTAAGAGAAGAAGGATTCCTAATTGCAGAAGGATTCCTACTCAAATGAGGATTCCTAGAAGGACAAGGATTCCTACGTGCACAAGGATTCCTACTTGGAATAGGAAAGTTAAGCCAAGGTTTCCTATTTTTGTTGACCTTTCCTAAACCAAAATCTCCCTAAGTTCCAGCTACAAAAAGGCTTCCTAAGCTTACTAAGTCACTCAACAAAAGGTTCTAGAACCTCTACAAACCTTGCCGCACCCAACATTCCCTTTCCCTTTTCCTTGTTGCAAGACACTTACCCTTTCTACCTAAAAATCAGCAACTAAATCACCTTTCGCTTTCTTTTCCCAATCAGCCGCACCTTTCCCTTGCTCTCCTTTTCTTTGCCGCAACAAACCTTACCTTTTCCCTTAAGTTTGTGACTTTAAGTCCTTTTTCCCTTAAGGTTTTGGTTAAATTATGTTACCTAAATTATTACTAAGCCTTAAGTGCCCAAACCCTATAAATATACACCCTTGCCGCACCAAATCATTCATTCACTCACTCATTCACTCATTCACACAATTTCAGCCACAAACCTTTCCTTGTCGCAGCCCACTCTCTCTCTAAACTTCCATCCCTTCATCCAAACACATCCACACCAACCTTAGTCCTTTGTGCCGCAGCAATGTGGAGAAGAAGGAAGCCTTTGACGTTTCAAGCTTGAAGATTGGAGCATTCTAGGTGTACTTCGTTCTTAAATTCAATGTTTACTTTAATATTCTCTGATTTTGTTGTGACTATGACTGGCTAAACCCCTACTTAGCTAGGGGGGATTTCGAAGCCATAAACATGCTTGAGATATTAATTGATTTCTTCCAATTGTGATTTGATGAATCGTGAATGCAATTCAATTAACTGTTTTATTCATAACTTGTTCTTGTATGTTGATTAAGGATGCATACTTAGTTTTCATGCAGGAATTTGATGCTAGAATATAAGGGAGTTTCACCTAATCGTTACGAACTTATATTCACAAGTAGTGAAGGTTGCTTGTCGCAATCGTGTTAATTGGATTCCTGGCAAACGTATCATGCATTCATAGTTACGAATGATCTCTAACTGTATCTCTTCTATGCACTCATGTAGGGGGACCGTTGGAGAATAATGATCTCTAACTGTATCTCTTCTATGCACTCATGTAGGGGGACCGTTGGAGAATAATTTGGGTTGTTGTATGCACGTATCCAATTCAATGACATAAGGAAAATCTGAGGGTTAATTTGTGCACGTACGGTTAATCTGGGGTGTTGAGGTTCATGGTTCATTGAAAAGCAATTGGAGATCGATTTATGTAAAAGTGTGTCATGTGTGGAGAAGGACCCTCTAGCTAGCCCATCACCCATCAAAGTTTTCAAATTCGTTTTCAACTTGTTTTACTTTAAAATCTGTTTTGTTTTCAACTTACTTGTTTTACTTTCAAATTCGTCCAAATCAAAACCCCCCCCCTTTTACTTTCTTGTTTTAAAGTGTCTAAAATCTGTTTTCTTTGTGTTTTCTAGTGTTTTGAGTCAAACCAAAACCAATTTTCGTCCAAAACCATCCCTAGTGTTTTAAATCTGTCCACAAAGTGTTTTTAAGCCTTTTTAAGTGTTTTTAACTTGTTTTGAGTCTTGTAAACCTTTTCAAATGTTTTTAACTTTGTTTTTGTGTTTTTAAAGTGGATTTGCAATCCCTCCTAATCCCCGGTCCAGAACGATCCCTACTTGCATACTTACTGCAATTGGCAACAAGAGGGTTTAATTTGAGTGCTTAACTTTTATCACATCAGCTATAATTAAAAAAAAATTAAAAAAAAAAAAAAAAAAAAACCACTCTCTTCACCTCCCCTCCTATCCAAAACCTCACTCCATCCCCCCCTACCCCCACCTCCATCTCCTCCACTCTCGCCGTCATAGGTGAAAGACAGCACCATGAGGTCATCGACAATCATGTGCTCCATGAACGACGAGATCCGCCTCTCGAGCTCGGTCTTGCGCTCGATGTCTTGATGAATGTCGTAGATCTGAGAAGGCTGCAGAGGAAGTTAATCGGCATACCAGCTTTCTCAGTCGATAAGATCACTACGATCGATTCCAGAGGCTCCCGTTGTTGGAGTCGCAGATCGGAATCGTTCGAAGCAACCAATTTCGCAGTGGGTCCAGAGTAGTCTTTTCGGTCATTTCCAAATACTTCACCACGCAAAGGAGGGTGGCGAGGTTGTGGACTGTGAAGAAAGTGGGGTTGGGGTGGGATGGGGTGGGTTTTTGGAGGGGAGGGGAGGTGAAGAGAGTGGAGGATAGGGGTCGGGGGTTTCTGGGTTTTTTTCTTATTTTATTTTTAATAATAGCTAAATATTATTATATTTTAAATGCATAAAAAATTATTTTTTTGCCACATGGTACAAATTTGGCAGCCATGTCAGCACAAATATGGATCCCATATTTGCCACATCATCACTTAACGGTTTACTTAACAGATTTTCTAACGGATGTATGAAATTGAAATAAAATGATAAGTAAATGTATGAAATTGAAATATTTTAAAGATGTTGTAAGGAATTGAAATCGACCCTAAACCTGAGGGAGTAAAATGTAATTTACCCATTAATTATTTTAGAATTTAATATTCTGATTAAATTATTATTGTTGTAGGCATAATTTACTGAACAATTATGGAGGCCATAGAGAGAGAGAGGGGTGCGGCACATAGAGAGAAGAAGAGAGAGATGTGTAATTGTGGGTGTGTGTTATCTCACCCCATTGTGCCTTTATTTATAGTAGTAGAAAGGGTAAATACCTTTCCCTTTAGGATTACAACATTTAATAGGTAATGTACTCCTAATAGTAATATAAGATACTTTCCCATATTCTCTAGGATTTACACAATCACATTCCTATTCCAATAGGACTGCAACACTCCCCCTTGAGTGTGTAAATACTGTCTTCAGTGATGAAGCAAGTACAGTTGAAGTCATCGGCACAACGGGTGATCGTGAGTCTCAAATTTACTTTGAAGTATGCATGTGTAAAAACTCACAAAAACCTCGCTATGGTAAAACCCAAGATATGGGGAAAACCCATAGACTAAGGGAAAAGTAAGAAAATATGCATAATGTCTAAAACAAACGTCAAATTGGACGAGTGTAGTGAGCTCAACGGAGTATGATCATCCCATGATGTGTGCCTCATTAAAACCTCGTTAGGTAGCAAAAACCCAGTGGGAAAAAATGCTCCTAATCGTAGAAAAAAAGAGTACATTAAGATCATGTGAGTATGCTTCTGGATACTCCCCCTAAGTTAGACATAACTTCTAAATAAGAGAACTACAAGCAATTCAATTCAGATAATTTGCGCATACCGATTCCTTGGACAAGCTTCTAGAAGGTTGACTTCGGCAGTGACGTCGTGTAGAGGTCGGCAAGGTTGTCTGGGATCGGCATGCATGACTTCAAATCTCCTGATGCTTTGCTGATGTAGATGTAGACGCAATATGTCTTGGCGTTGGCTTCGTTGATGTATCATGGCTTGGTCGGGTTGATACATGCGGCATAGTCTTCATGGATCGTCGTTGGGACTCAACGATGGATGAAAACATAGCAAGTACTTCGAACATGCTCAACAAGAACTCCTAACCATGTCTCACGTGTGGCGTAGTGAAGTGAGGTGAGTCTTGGAACGATTCAAAGATTTCGCAACTAAGGTCATATCGTGGACCTCCAACATATTGTGATATCCCTAATGGTAAAGACATAACCATTCGGGGATTTTGCCTTGTGCGGGTTTGATAAGTAACCTGCGTCAGCATAACAAACAAGGCAAGCATCATTACGAGGATGAAGGGGGTTGGATCCGCTCGAGATGCGTTGGGATTTGATTTGCCCAAATTCGTAGTACCTTCAGGGAACTTCTTTAATACCAATTCAGTGGTTGCATGTAGGCGCGGTGCTGCATCTTTACCAAGATCAACAGCGAAGGAGATGTCCTGTCTAAATACAATGAGCTAAGTACAACGAAGCGCAAAGTTGAACTTTAGATATGGAATTTCAGATTCCATAACCTCTTCAAGGATCTCATTTGCATATAACGTATGGACGATCAAAGGTATACTCAAAGGTAACACATTCGGGGGTGTAGTTCGACTGGTAGACCAAAATACCGTCAGAACAATGCTTCAACTTTAGGTCAAGGCATAAACGAGTTTTCCTAAGATCCTTCATCTCAAATTCCATCTTCAGGAGTGAGGCGGTTTTCTCAAGTTCTTCCGGAGTCTTAGTGAGATTCGTGTTAACGACATAAACTGTAACTCTAGCAATTTGGAATAGGACTTCATAGTTTAACACGCAAGGGCATTCATTCATATCCCTGACTGATCAAATAATCACGACGGGTATGCCACATCCGTCGAGTTTTTCAATCCATAAGTGAACGCCTCAAAACAAGTTAAGAGGGTGTTCCGTGGTTTGGAACTATTTGAACCAGTCTATGTAATTCTTCAGGAACTTACATGTCAATCTCCGTATCTATATCCTCATGGAGAAACACTAACCACATTTCATAATGCTGATATCAATCACAGGACATTTTGAGAGAAACCTTACGCCGTAAGTCATGCATCATATCGCACTATTTCATTCATCTCATAACGCTTCCTTTCCCACTTGTAACATAAACGGGTTACCTTGGGCAGTGTAGGAACGACAGTTCCAATACACACTTTGGTAAGGAATTTGACCTGGATTGTAATTTTAGTTGTCCAATCAGTTCTACGTTGTCACTTAATCAACGGAACACGGTTCGATATCGTCGCTTTTCATTTATGTCGGTAGCTACCATATAAGTGAAAACATCATCGATGATAATCTCATTTCAATTCCATTTAGCTCACCCAAACTAGTATAATGGACCAAGAACTTCAAGTCTTGGGAGTAATCCGAATTAATCTCATGAGATGGAAATGATTTGAGACAGCGATCGAGTTCAGATTCATTGTTGTGTCGTGTCTTTCTCTTCCAGGGAAGTGAATCCTACGAACGAATGATCTGTCATGCTCCAGGCCAAGACAGATTGATTGGCTATCCGGCGGTGTACCGGACCGTCCAACAAGGGCGTCCAAACCATCCAACAAGGGCGGCACACCCTCCAGGGAAGTTGACTCGATGTCCGTTAAGTACGTCTGTCCTTGCAGGCATGTTTGCAGCTGGTATATGATCTCGTCACTTTAGCTAGATCAGAGGAATGTGTCTGGAGCAACATTCTGAAATCTAGAATTCATCGCACTTGCTTATCACACTTGTGCGGTATGGGGATCGAGATGAGACATAGTGGGTAACGTCCACGCAAATTTGCGCAGTTTTACAGGAACATTGACGTTCTTATCTCCCCCTAACGGCGGGAAGACTGTCTCATTAAAGTGACAACCCGCAAATGAGCGATACAGAGATCGCGTGCAAGGGCTCGAATAGAGCAATTGTGAAGGAGAATCATGATCGACAAAAGATACACATCCTTCTTTGAGGACCCATGGTGGTACGTTGCGGCGGCGCAACTTAGCACATGGAATGCACACCCAAATACGTAAAGACGAAAATCGTCAGGTTCGTTCCCAGTAACCAACTGTAACGTCATATAGGTTGGGTGGCAATGGGCCTCAAGGCGGACCAACATTACTGCGTACAAGGATTGCATAGCCCTAGGCAAAAACTGAAAACTTGCTACGTTTACCAAAATTCGGGCGATCATTTAAATTGCGCTTTATGATCACTAGGCAAGGCTATTTGGGGTGAACATGGGAATTCGATGTTCAATTATAAACCCAAAATGACATGCAATACTTTATCAAAAACTGTTGATATAAACTCTCCGGCATTATCCAGTCTCCCGGATCTTAAGGGATAAGTAGGGTGGTGAACCCTTAATCGGCTAGGAGGTTTAGCAGTAATGTGTGTGGACAAACATGTGACCAGTTTGTCGATTCATCAACCAAAACCATAAGCCTTTATATGGTCCGCATTTTGGTTGGATTAGTCCACATATATTCCCTTGAATCCACTGTGAAAAGAGAGTCGTGTCGTATCTTTGCAAGGAATCATATAAAAAAAAAACAATTTCCTTAATGAGCATGCTTGGCAAAGTGCGCTTGTAGGCACAAGATCCTTACTTCGGGTAAGGAGATGCGTTGTAGCATCATTGATCGACCTAAGTGTCCCAAAAGGTCGTGCCAAAGCAAGTAAACTGCTCAATCACCAGGCTCTAGGCCGGCCATATATGGCGTGTTTCCAGTTGGGAGACAACCCATTGGCCCCAAATCAAAGCTTCAGGCTCATTTTTGGAGGTGGTGCAAAGATATTTCACTCTATTTTCTCCAGTGGTTTCATTTATGATCATTGTCATCTCGAATATCCTTAAAAATTCAACGTCAGGGAGAATTGAAGGTCCCTTAAATGGTGATTAAGTACCATTCATACAATGATGAGCGTGCCAATGCTCTTAATCAGGTTGGATGGACCTGAAGTCGTTGTTAGAGATGTGATTTAGGTGTAAAGTTAGTATGCGTAGTGCGCATTCATCCAAACAACTAACTTTCCCACATTCCAACCTAATCACGTGTTTAATTGAATCGGTCACATGTACTAAGAAACATGATTCAATTAACTCATATTCAAGGACATTATCAATAAGATTATCCATAAGTAAAACATACACCAAACTTGAATCCAAGAACATGGAAAAATGTTCACAAAGTAAGCCAAAGTTACCAGGTGGATTCGGCCAACAAGGCCATCCATGTCAAAATTCTGCTTTTCCAACGATGTTTGGTGGAGCAAATTTAGTCTCACATATTGACTACTAGAATGGTACTCCTTAACAACATTGGTAGAGGCACGAACAGGTGCATAATCAACGATCTATTCCATCGAGACGGAAGTAGATTCTGCAGGGTTAAGGTTCGGGAATACTATCCCTTATTCTTGAAGTTTTAGGTCTTAGGTGCCAAGGATCACGCTTCGGGCATGATGCCACACTTTGGCAGGCCCTGATTCTACCATATGTTGTAAAAACAAACTCAAAATTGGATTGTGAGAGAAACAGACCCAAACTTGGGTTCAGTACGCTTTGACGGAACTAGGTTGAGCCATTTGGTAGACTCCATCCGGACCGAGTCTATACCTTTCTCTCACGTTTGTGGTAGTAATCAGATCCGAGAATTTTGTAAACTTCATCTTTCTACACTGCTGTTTCAAGAGCGAGTTAGAAACATGGAAGGACGAGAAAACTATTCTCCAGTCAAAATTCGATCGGATTTATAGACTTCAGAATTGTACTCATTCATGGACGTAATCATGGTGTGCTTCAGGCAATGTCTTTCATGATTAGACGGTCCGAATGAGCGAGCTGATGTGATAAAAGTTAAGCACTCAAATTAAACCCTCTTGTTGTCAATTGTAGTAAGTATGCAAGTAGGGATCGTTCTGGACCGGGGATTAGGAGGGATTGCTAATCGACTTTAAAAACACAAAAACAAAGTTAAAAACGTTTGGAAAGGTTTACAAGACTCAAAACAAGTTAAAAACACTTAAAACGGTTTAAAAACACTTTAAAGACAGATTTAGAACACTAGGAGAGGTTTTGGACGAAAATTGGTTTTAGGTTGACTCAAAACACTTGAAAACACAAGGAAAACAGGTTTTAGACACTTTAAAACAAGAAAGTAAAAGGGGGGTTTTGGTTTGGACGATTTTGAAAGTAAAACAAAGACTTTGTAAAGTCAAACAGATTTGAAAACGAGTTTGAAAACTTTGATGGTTGATGGGCTAGCTAGAGGGTCCTTCTCCACACATGATACACTTGTATACGAATCGATTTCCAATTGCTTTTCAATGAACCATGAACCTCAACACCCCAGATTAACCGTGATGCACTAATTAACCCTCAGATTTTCCTTATGTCATTGAATTGGATGATGCATACGACAACCCAAATTATTCTCCAACGGTTCCCTACATGATGCATAGAAGAGATACAATTAGAGATCATTAAGCTCCATGAAAATCATAAGTGTTGACAAGGCATTCGTAACTATGATGCATGATACGTTTGCCAGGAATCCAATTAACGCGATTGTGACAAGCAACCTTCACTACTTGTGAATGTAAGTTCATAACGATTAGGTGAAACTCCCTTACATTCTAGCATCAAATTCCTGCATGAAAACTAAGTATGCATCCTCAATCAACATACAAGAACAAGTTCTGAATAAAACAGTTAATTGAATTGCATTTACGATTCATCAAGTCACAATTGGAAGAAATCAATTCATATCGCAAGCATGTTCATGGCTTTGAATTCCCCCCTAGCTAAGTAGGGGTTTAGCCACTCATAGTCACAACAAGATTAGAGAATAATAAAGTAAACATTGAAATTAAGAACGAAGTACACCTAGAATGCTCCAATCTTCAAGCTTGAAACGTCCAAGGTTCCTTCCTCTCCACCTTGTTGCGGCACAAAGGTCTAAGATGGGTATGGATGTGTTTGGATGAAGGGATGTGAGTTTTTGGGAGTGAAAGGCTGCGGCAAAGGGGGGTTTTGGGCTGAAAGTGTGTGAATGAGTGAATGGTTGTGTGAATGATTGAATTTGGTGTAGCATGGGGTCATATATATAGGGGAGAGGTTAAGGCACGGTTTGGGCATTCTAGGAAACAAAAACTAAACCAAAACCTAAAGGGAAATAGGAATTAAAATCAGAAACCTAAGGGAATTGGGTATGGATTTGCGGCATGGACAGAAAATGCAAGGAAAAGGTAAGTTACTTGCGGCAAGGGAAAGAAATAAAAGGGAAAAGGTCTAACAAAGCAAGGAAAAGGGTTTCCTTGCTGTTTTAGGTCCTAAATTAAAAAGGGAAACATGAAACTTGAACGGCAAGAAAGGAAAGAGAAGAAGGAAGTTGCGGCTTTGTCCTAGAAGGCAAGGGATTGTGTCTTTCTTGTGAAGCAAGGAAGGAAAGGTGGTGTGGGATGTGTGGCTGGATCCTAAAGGGATAAGGGAAGTGTTTTACTTGGTTTCAGGATAGGGAAACATGGCAAGGGGAATTGTTGCACCAAAGGAGACAAGGAGGGAACACAAAGGGGACAAAACGCCACTTTTGTAGGAGATGCTGATTTTGTGTCTTTTATGCTTCCAAACTGACTTCTAACATCCTTCTAGGCTCTTTTGATCTTTAATTTCGTCCATCCACCTTGCTCCATTTGTAAGATATCCATTCCATGCCCAAAACAGCTCCAAAAGGCTCCAAAATGCACTTTCTTGATACTTTACCCCTTGGGACCTACACACATACGAAAATAGCTTAAAATACTAAATTAAATATAAATAACTAACATAAATGCACGAGAACAAGCCAACTAATTCGCATAAATATGCTCATATCACGAGCTAAAGAGCCATGGAATCCTCGATCAGGAGGTATTTCCATTTGTAATGCTTCAGGCATAAGTCTTCGAATGAAGATCATGGCGGAGGCTTATTCAGCTCTTCCATGCCATTGTTGGCTTCAATGGTTGCTCAGCTTCTTGATAGTCAAGTGGAGATTCAAGTCTTGTACCCCACATTAAGTGGTTTCGAATATAAACGTCCAAATCAGGAAAATCGAACTTGTGACGGTTCCTGAATTGGAGGGAACAAGATTGTGATTGGTGCTATGGGAATGAATCATCCATAAGCATCAAAGTTAGAACATTTGAGTTCTAAGACATGGTTTTCATGAAAAACGTCAGGTTTTCATGGGTGTATTGTTTTATGAAAACTTCGGGTTTCAAAGGCACTAAATTCGAAACTACAGGTTCAATTTAGTTTATGAATGTTTAGTTCATAAAAGAGAGGTTCCTGCAAGAAACACAGAATGCAATATACCAACTAAGTGTAGTGGATTTGGGGTTCTTCGGGAACTCAAGTGTGAGAACTTCGTTACTACGAAAGTATGTGACGGTTCAAAGTAGAAAGATAAATTATTGAATCGTTAATGTCCAAAAGTGATCTTCAGGTCAATAATTTTGGATTCATTATCAGATTAATGGACTGCAGGTCACTTTTAATTAATTCAATAAATCGGGACCATTCGGGGTCGATTGTAGAAGCAAAATAATATTAACATAATATTATTGAATTGAAATTAAAGCCCCAAAATAATTTGGGCTTTGTGCCGTGGGATAAGGAAGGCACAGGGTGCCTTGAGTAAAAATTCACGGCCCAAAAAGGGTATTGGATTGTGGCTGCAAGCCACGGGGGAAAAAAATCCCAGCCGCAGCTGGGTTTTGAATATGGGCCGAAGGGAGTGCACGGGGTCCAGTCGCAAAAGGGCTGTGACTTTTGGGTTTGGCGCGAGAAAGCCCAGCTTCAGGTTAGGGCTGGCTGTGTGTGTGTGTGTGTGTGTGGCCCAGCCTCATGGGCTGGCATAAAAAATCCAGCAACCTTAAAAGGTTGCAGCGTGCAGGGGCTCGGGTCCAGCCAGTCTGGGCTGTGTGGGATGGCTACGGGCCAAGGCGCAGGTGATATAGGCATCGGGCTTCAGGCCCTGCCAAGATGAGTGCCAGGCCGAGGCCTGGTGTCTGCTTCCACAGTGAAGGTGCGGTGATATGCCGCACCATATCCCATTCCCTTTTTTTCTTTTTTCTTGTTTTTTTTTTCTTTTCAAATCTTTTAGGGTTTAGGAAACCCTAATTTGCTTCTAATTTGTTTTTATACATTGACTCACAGATTCCACATAGCATAATTGCGTAATGCATGAAACAAATATATGAACATATACAATATATATATCGGAAGGAAAATTTAAACATAGGGGGTTCATGCATCATGGGGAATGTTTTCATGCTTCAGAGTCGTTTCAAATATCTTACTTTATTTTAAGCGTACCTGATTGGCAGAAAACAACCAAAGCCTTTGAATTTTGGAGAAGTTCCTTCGCAGAAAGTCGGAATAGCATCTCCAATGCGTTGTATCACGTTCAACACAGAAAAATTAAATTGAATCAATAGCATGTAGATCAATTCAAAATAATAATAAATTAATCATAAAAAGAATGATTAAAACGTAATACTCCCCTGATTGAAGATCAAACTCTCTTTAGCGCAGCGTCAAGAGCGTGCTGATAACGTGTTGTAGGCATAATTTACTGAGCAATTATGGAGGCCATAGAGAGAGAGAGGGGTGTGGCACATAGAGAGAAGAAGAGAGAGATGTGTAATTGTGGGTGTGTGTTATCTCACCTCATTGTGCCTTTATTTATAGTAGTAGAAAGGGTAAATACCTTTCCCTTTAGGATTACAACATTTAATAGGTAATCTACTCCTAATAGGAATATAAGATACTTTCCCATATTCTCTAGGATTTACACAATCACATTCCTATTCCAATAGGACTGCAACAATTAGTTTTTAAAAGCATAGAAAAATTATTTTTTTTGCATGTGGCACAAATTTGGCAGCCATGTCAGCACAAATGTGGATCTCATATTTGCCACGTCACCAGTTAATGGTTTACATAACGGATTTTCTAACGGATGTATGAAATTGAAATAAAATGATAAGTAAAGGTATGAAGTGGAAATGTTTTAAATATGTTGTATGAGGTTGTAATCGATCCCAAATCTGAGGGAGTAAAATGTAATTTACCCTAAAGTTAAAATAATGGCTATAATTCTATATAGGGTTTAAAATTTGACTATTTTTTCAAATTTCTCTTAGCATTTAGCAACGCTAAATTTGTTATGCCACGGATGAAAATTGCATCTCAAACAGAAATAGTAAATTACTTAACAAATTAAATAATTAACAACTAATCTTGTATATATTTACAAGGTCAATTGTTACTTAAAATTAGCAAATTAGGTTTTGCAATATATTTTATTTTGAAATTATTGGGATAGAGTAGTACTTACGTGCGGACTTGTTGGGGAAGTAGCACAATATGGTAGGATGGGGAACAAGGTCTTCCTGCTTGATGGTGCTACTGTTTCCTACAGATATGAAGCCCTTATCCATTGTGTACTTTAGGTTCCCTACTATTACGCTCGCGGATGTCGCCCAGCTTCACATTTACACTACTACATTTAACAGTTTTTACGATGAAGAATATTTGGTCACGCAAAGAGAGATTTCGTCGCATAAATAATAATGTGACATTGCGAATAGATCGTGGAACGAAGCCCTTCGTCGTGGGATGGACTAGGGTACAAAGGTCTGTCTTCGCGATGTACTAATTGGGGCAAGAAAACAACATTAGTAAAAACCTCGCGCGATGAAGCGTTTCGTCCATTAAGCATTCATGCAACAAAATTGAAGCAATTTTAACATTATTTAATTGTCAAACGTTTGTCGTACATTTATCCTACGAAATATTTGGTTGCATTTAATCTTATGTGATGAAACCTTTCGTCGCGCAAAGTTTAATTTTTTTGGTTTTGGTTACATTATTTTAATTAAAAGAATAATTAAATTTAAAAAATTAAATTTTAACAATAATTAATAAGAAAAAAATGATTTATTTATAATATAAAGGAAAATGTACGTATAAGTCGAAATTTTTAATAGTAAGCAGAAAAAAAATGTACACAAAAAGGGACTAAAAGTCTATTTGGTCAGTGTTGGTGGGGTACTGGATGTCTTGCGTCTGGTCGATGGACCAGGGTGCTAGGTTTATTCTGAATGGAGAAGCTCGGAGGTCGATAGGGCATCAAAACCTGGTAGCAGACGGATGCCGGATGAGGTGAGGGCATGTACGACATCTGACTCTGCGTGGACGCTAGCTTACTCCTCATATTGGCCACTTCTTGTATCAATGTCAGGACCTCGCCCTTTAATTACGTGGATGAAGAGGCCCTAGTATCTCGCTAATGGACATTCCCTATCCCCCGACAATACTTCCTCAGCCTCTGATCGAGAGTTTGATCTGACACACCCCGATCGACGGAGGTCGAAGCATGTTGGTTGTCATCGTGAGGTGACGTAACCATAAGGGTAAGTGATGTGAAAAAATGACTAAATTAAAACTGAACTAGAACTAATTTAAACTAAACAGCGAAAAAATGCGCAGTCGTGGGAAAAACCCACTACAATTATTCAGAGCATAATAGACAGTACGACTATAGTGAAGTAGTCAAAGTAGCTAAAGTACACTTATTACACAATAGTGGATAAGTTCATACTGTTAAACAAAGTTAATGTCAGAACTGCCGAAGGTCCCTCGAATGCCACGAAGATTGTAGCTATCTAGGTCCTGGAGGGGGCGAAAAAACAAAGTTGAGTGGGTCATCGAAACAATGTTTGTAAGAAAAACCTTTATTTTCGAACATAGTAACCCTTCGCTGTAAAATAAGTGTTTCCTTAAAACATACTACGTAAGTATGTAAACAACAGTACAACAACAATATAACCAGAAATATGCCAAGTCATGATATATCAAACGTAATAATATAATCATGTGATAATCAAATATAATCAATTGCTCATCTATCTATGCTAGCACATGAGTCGGAGTTGCATAATGCAAACCTGTATGACAAGACTGGGTGTAATTAATACGTTCTAGTACTACGATTAAGCGAACACTGGCTCCGAGGAGCAGTCACATACAAGTCGGAATTGCCTAGTGCAATTTGTACGACAGGACTGGCACCTAACTTGGATCCAAGGCGAGCGAATGGTGTGTGGTGTGATAAAAGCTTAGCATACAAAATTAAACCCTCTCTTATGTAGTTGTAGTATGAATAAGTAGGGATCGTTCTAGGCCGGGGATTAGGAGGGACGGCTAATCTACTCAAATTTGACTCAAAAACACACAACTAAACTTTAAAACACTAAACTAGACTCTAAAGACTCAAAACAGACTAGAATGACTCAAAACAGCACAAACAAGCAAACTGACTCAAAATACACACTAAAGGGGTTATTTGGACGAATTTCTAATTTAACTTGACTCAAAACACTAAAGGAGACAGATTTGGACGAAAATTAAAGTAAAACAAACACTTTGACACGAAATATAAAAGGGGGATTGGTTTTGACGAGTTTAAAGTAGAACAAACAAATTAAAGACTCTAAACAACTTTGGCACGAAATTGGGTGTTTTAAATGGGTGAAAGGCTAGCTAGAGGGTCCTTCTCCACACATGACACATACACATACGAATCGATTTCCAGTTATTCTTTCTATAAACGATGAATGATAATGCCCCTAGTTAACCGTGAACAGTACTAATTAACCATCAGATTTTCCTAAATTCATTGAATTGGACTCAACGTCGCAACCAAATTATTCTAATCAAGTTCCCTACACGAACAGCATGATAGAGATACATATCAAAGATCATTAAGTTCTGTGAAAATCATAAGCATTGACAAGGCATTCGTAACTATGAACAACATGATACTCCTGCCAGGAATTTACTTAACGCGATCGTGACCAGCGACCTCCACTACTTATAAATATAAGTTCATAATTATTAGGTGAAATTCCCTTATATTTTAGCATCAAATTCATGCATGCAAACTAAGTGTGCACCCTCAATCAACATACAAGAATAAGTTCTGAATCAAACAGTTAAGCAAATTGCATTCATGATTTATGAAACAATAACTGGAAGTAATCAATTCATATGCAATATATGTTCATGGCTTTGAATTCGCCCCTAACTAAAACGAGATTAGTTCCTCATGTTTGCAATTAAACAAAGATAACTTAAATTAAACATTGAAATCTAAAGATAGAATACACCTAGAAAACGCTCCACACTCCAAAGGTTTGAGTGGCAGGCACGGCTCCAAGGGCTTCTTCTCATTCCTTCCTTGCTGCGGCACAATGAGGGGTTCAGAATTTTAACTCTTGTGTGTGTGTGGTGAATGGTGGTGATTGAATGTTGCGGCATTCAGTAGTATTTATAGGTTGGGGAAGGACACGGCCTAGGTAGCTTGGGAGAAGGATTGGCACTCCAAATCCACAAGGAAAAAGGTTAAATCCAAGCAGATTCCAGAAGGGATAAGGAATGGGACATGCGGTAGAAACTTAAGCTTCTAGAAGGAATAAGTGCGGCACTCTTTTAGGAACATGATTAGGCCTTCTAGAATTCTAGTTTTCAAGTGTCCCAATGCAATTAGGGGTCCTCTTTGTAGCTGGAAACTAGGTAGAATAGGATTAGGATAAGGTTAGGATAAGATAAGATAATTTGGATAAGATAAGATAAGGTTTTGGATAATGTTAGGGATAATGCTCCTTGTTTCTTGCTGTCTCCTTATCTTCTTTGTCTTGACTTTATTTTCTCCAACTCTTTAGCACATTCCTAGCCTCTCTTGGTCTTCAAATTCATCCATCCACCTTGCTCTATTCATGTGCTATCCATTCCAAGCCCAAAACTGCTCCAAAATGCACTAAAATGCACTTTCTTGCCAACTTTGCCATTTGAACCTGAAAACACACGAAAATAGCTTAAAACACTATAATAAGCATAAACTAACTAAGTAAATGCAAAGAAACAAGCTAACTAAGTCGCATAAATATGCTCCTATCAGTGTGGATGTGAACATACAAGTGAAGGACTGGCCCTGGCCCTGGCCCTGGCCCTGGACGGAGTACTAACACTAGGGTGCAATAATGATGAGCATGTGCAAATATGTATGAATGTCATGACAGTAATATCCTAACCATATAGCAGCATTTATCATAATAACAATACTTGGCAATATAAGCGTAAAAATGAAGTAAATACGCACTTATGGAAACTATAACTATGTATAGATATAAAAACAAACTGCCTACTCACAAATATGTCATCGGATCATAGTCCCCGTGTCTTGCCTGACCCCTCAAGTCCTCGGGATATGTTTCCTCTATATGTGAAATAACTATTTTTAAATTAATTAAAACACATTTATGGAAACTTAAATAAAAACCCCTCATAGTTTGCTCAAACCTAGGGTTTAAATATATGAAATCTATCTACTCGATGTCACGGACCTACACAAATTGACAGAAAGCCAATTGGAGGCTGGAAGTGCTGGCATGCACCACCTAGAGCACGGTCATACGCGCCACCACGCGCAGGCAGAGGCTGACAGAGGTCCTAACGGCAGTTAAGAATATTCCGTTAAAGTGATGGAATATTATGTTAAATAGTAACGTCGTTAGCTGACGCCGTTAGGATATTCCGTCAGAGTTGACGAAATATTCCGTCGTCTTCTCCAGCGGTCCTCTCCAATCGCCGCCGTCTGAACTCGCCGGATTCTGGAAAAAGATGCCGGCTTCTAGGAAAATTTTCCAAACTTCATAACTTGCTCATTTCTCAACCATTTGTCACAAAATTTTTATGGAAATGAAGCTTATGAAGAGTAGAACAAGATTATGCCTTCAAAAGTCCAAAAAAAGACGGAGGTGGCCTGAAAATGGCTCGAAAGGTTTGGGTTAAACTCGAACTTCTCGAAATCGGGTTGTTTCATGTCAAAGCTTCCTCAAACTTGTCCTAGGAGCCTCGGGGAGTTGTAAGAGAGCTTCCATGACCTTCAAAACACCTTGACTCGACCTGAAACTCGTCGAACCAAAACTCACTGAGTCGAACCGTTCGAGCTCGACATCCAAAACTCGGTCATCTCTAGAACCATGGGTATGGTTATTTTCATGGAGTCGAGATGAACACGAATATGTGGTTTTCAGGTCTTGATGGTGAAGTTTGATAGAGTTGCAGAGTAAAAGAGTGAGAGAGTGCCTTCGGGGAGAGAGAATGAAGAGAGAGTGAGGGTCAGTTCCTGATTGGTGAGGGAAGTAATGGTGATGACCTGATTGGTGAGAAGAAAAAAGAGTTTAAATTAATTGGTTGAAAGTGAAGTCGGGGGAAAAGGAATGAAGAAGAGGAAATAGGGGAAAATGATTAGCTGTTTGTGTAAGGGTGAGGGAACACGAATCCCCTTTTTGTGGAATGGTTTGACCTTCAGATTTGGTACAAAATCTGATTTCTTACAGCTTTTCAGACACTGTAAATTCGTACGTGCGTGTACAAATTATCTGTGGTTAACGTACTTTAACGGAGAGTAACTTTTTCGTTACTAGTCCAATTCAAGTTTAACACACGCTCACACGTTCATAGTGACGAGTACAATTTAAGTACGAAACCAGGAAAAAGAAATAACAGTCGAAAACAACATCCACGTCAGATTACACTTTTCCCAAAAAGGGTAAAAACGTCAAATTACACAAACAGAATGGGAAATACAGTGAAAATTAGGGATGAGTCGTCACATGATCCAAGGTCTCTATTAGGATAAGAAACCCTGCATCGTCAGGCAGACCCACGACCCTTATAGACGTCGATCTCGAGGAATTTTGAACCCTCCTGAAATAAAAAAAAGATTAGAAAAATGTTAGTGCACAACAAAAGAAATTATAATTTGTCACACTTAAATATTGGAATATTAAGCACTTTATTACCTGTCGTCGTGCTTCCATCGTTTATGAGAAGGGCCTTGAACCCGAATGGTGGAGAAGAGTCTTCTTGTCCCCGTTGATCTTGTTGGCCTTTGCCTTCTTCTATTATTTACAAAATGAATGTAGTTGTAATATTTAAAGAAAATATAACAAAAATTAATTAACATTTGTAGGAATTAAAAAAATATAATTAATTAAGTCGTATTAAAATACGTACCACATAGGAGTCCTCCTGAAAATGGCCGCAAAGCCATTCCCAATCCAACAGGCACTCCTCTAACTCTTGTGGCCAACCCTCGAGGAGAGCGACCTACAGATAATCAAACACCGCAAAATGTTTGTGGAGGTCGCTCTTCCACTGTTTGTAGCGATCAGTGAAGAGCCTGATTAGGTAGGTGGCCATGGACGCGTTTATGTTGTCGAAATTGTAGTTTGTCTACAATTTAACAAATATTATATTAAAATAATATTGAATATAACATACATTTATTAATAAAAATATATATACGGAATATGAAAACAGATACAAGATAGTTGGATACTTACCGACAAATAACTGCACACATTCGCCTTCACCTTCCCCAACATCACTCGCCAAGATTTCGAATGCATAGTGCAAAAGGTCTGAATGACGTGCATAAAACCGTGGACCAATGTGCTATGCTGATCCGGCGTAGGTGTGGCCCGATGTTGCTCGTCGTATCCAATCGTGATACGATCGTTGTTCACCCGGGTGATCTTTGCCGTCTTCAACTGTCGGCAAGGACCCAGGTGTTTTTCTTAGCTAAAAAAAAATATTAATAGCATCAAGCATATACTAAAAATTTTACAAAAAATTAAGAACGTCAAACATATACTATAATTATAACATTTTCCAAATCTTACAAACAGTAATAAACAATATTTCATATCCAACCAACATTTGCAACAATTGAATCACACAATTTGGCACCAAACACGCAATTGGAGCATGCAACAAATTTTTTTGAACAGAAAATATTTTACAACTGAAAAAATAAGGAAATCAACAGACTGTTTTTTTTTTATTTTTTATTATTTTTTTATATATAATTATTTTACCTGGTTGCAAGCCATCGCCCTCGGATGTGGATGCCGATGTCATGTTGGCGTGTGCGGGGGCGTCAGTGAGTACGCGAGCGCTAAGGGGAAGAGCTACCGAAGACGTTGATGACACCGACGCCAGTGCAACTCGGGGACCAAATAGATCAACCCGAGGACGCGGTGTAGGGTCCAACTGTGGTGGAGCAGTCGCACTAGTAGTAGCAGGTGGGAAAGGCAGCAGAGGTGCAGTCATCACGGCCCTATGGCTAGAAATAAGATGAGACATCTACACAAATGTAAAAAGAAATAAAAAAGAAATCATTAAATTACAGAAATTAAATATCCAAAAAATTATCCCAAGTAAAAAATTAAGAAATTCTCCTTACATTTATAAGGAGAACTAAATCTTAAATAGAAAAATGTAAGCATTAACAATATTGTTGTTTACACTACTAGATTAGACGAAGCGCCTGTAGCTCAGTGGATAGAGCGTCTGTTTCCTAAGCAGAAAGTCGAAGGTTAGACCCCTTCCTGGCGCGAATTCACAATATATGTTCGCTTTTTGTAGTTTTCTGGTGCCTCTAAATTCCTAGGCAGTGGCAGAGCGACAGCCGAGAAATAATCACCTGCCGGTAGCCAACCCATGCGCTGCTTTCCTTTTTGTTGCTAATTCTCTATTTGATTATTTATTCAATTCCATAAGCAACTGTAAGCTTCAATTGTTTTGTTGCAGAATTGCAGTGCAGAAAGTCCGGAGCTTGAAGACTCAACAATGAAGGACTTTCAGGCCAATGGGAACACCCTCTCTCTTGCTCTCTTCACTCAAGTCACCAACTCCAAGTACTCTCTCTCTCTCTCTCTCTCTCTCTCTCTCTAAACTAGCTTGACTGGGTAGTGCTCTCTCATGCAAAATTCTCCAACCCCAATTCTGTTCCCCTGGATTTTCCCACCAAAACCTTGTCAAACTTTAGAGCAAAATTGGGCTTTTCATTATCCAATTCCATTAGGAAAGATTGTTTCCTTTTCGGAATCAGTGACGGTTAATTAGTCAAAGTGTTAATCTGATTTCATTCCTAAAAGAACATAATAATGAAAGATGTATTAATTTCTAACAGAATTGAAAGTGAACTCAGCAATTTGAACGGAATTTGGTTATGTGATATCAAATTATCGACGCTATGTGAGTGCCTAATAGAGTGATTATCTTGCAGGGAGCTGCTTGATTTGATGCAATCAGGGAAAACCCAGAAGTTGCATTCCTGAATGCTTCGCTTGTATAATTCAGTATACTTCAACCGTTGCTTGTTTTTTTCCTTCGATGTTGTGTTCTGCTGACATGCTTATCGCTGCATTTCGCTAATGCTACCTTTGTTCACTTGGAATCAGATCCCGGATGTTTTCCCTTTATTTGCAGCTGCACATAAGACTCTTGTATCCAAGTCCAGAGAGTCATTGACAACACGCACTCTTCATTCTGAGCTTGTTTACAATTACTCAGGATCCAAGCATGTAAGTTTCTACCAATTAACCAATGTGCACAATTATCCATCCATTGCTGCGAAGATGTAACCCCTAGCTTTGATTGTTGCTTAGATCACAGAGTCCTTGAAAAGATGTGGGATTTCTGAAAGCTCGACCTATGTGCTTGCCACTCGTTTCAATGCTTCTTCTGATGAGGTAAGATCACTGTCTCATGAAAGGCCTGGTAGATCAAGCGTTACATTGCTTCAGTATATCCGAAGATTGTTAGCCCTTCCGACTTTAATCATGTTCATGTTATAATAGATAGAACAAAAGCAGTAGAGAAACTTGTCAACGGGAAAGAGATTGACTTGGAGGAGTTAGCAGGGAGAGCAGATCAAGCCCAAATACAAAAGGTATACATGTATATTGATCTCTTTTTTCAGTGGCAATGAGTTCTCTTGTGATGGCGTTTCTAGTTAGTGATCAAAAAGCTTTTTTTTTTCTTTTTTTTTTTTTTTTTTTGACCCCAGCACTATAAGATAACAAGCGTGGAGCTAGGAATATCGTCACTTGATGATGCTATTACATGCCGGATTGCTTCTCGTGATGCCTGTGAGAAGAGCAGGTTGAAACTTGTTTATGTTCTACCCTTTTCCCCCTGGTTTTCTGGTTTTCTTGTGCCCAACTACTTTGATAGATTATATCTCTGTCTAGAATGAGGTTGATGTTCTGGGAATCGAGGTCCGAACTGCAAAGCTATGTTTGTAAGGTGGTGTAGGAAACAGAAACAATGTAGCTTATTATTTCTGTTTGGGCAAATTCAACTGTCTGTTTTAATATGTAGATTACTTATAGGCAAAGCCGAAATTTGGAAGACGTGATTATGCAACTGATGGCTCCATTGTACCGGTTCTACTTGAAACGAGTCGATAAGATTCGTTATCACAAGCCTCTCATGATTTGGTGTAGGCTTGTTCAGTTCCCAAAATCCATCCAAGAACGAGTTCTATTCTACAGATGGAGATTATAGCTCGACAGACTGCTAATTATAAGATGCAAAGCTAATCTCCCCCCGAATGTCAGCAGTTAGTCCATCTGTGTTCTTGGTTATGTAGCTAATGAAATTTGTGGGTTCTTGTTTTTCATGTGCCCTATAAACTGAAAGGCATGATGTCTTCTTACTCAACACTCTTCACTTTTTACTCATTCATTTACTTTGCTAATCATGGAAATCAAACTTAGAAACAATCGTTCGGTGTCGAGAAATTAGATTGGATAACTCGCTAGATTTATTACGTAAGTGAATAAGTGGACGCCAAGTTCAAAATTTTATCAAAGTTGCCGATTAGATAAATTAGTCATAAAGGAAATTATCTCCTTCCAATCCCTACAGAAAATGGATGGCCACACTTCCAAGTTTATGATTCTTTATCATAATAGTAACGCATTACAATACATTCTCTCACCATTTAAAGAGGTGCCCTCGTCTTTTTTGGCAAACAAATAATACGTAGAGATATTTAGTGATGTCTTTACTTGTTTGAAATGAGTATTTTGACAATTTTGGGTTCTAAACCATATTGAACAGAAAAGAATGGCCAGGGGTGAACATTGGAGTTGTGCCCTAAAAGACAATTTCTTAAGTTTGAATATTATGCAACGATTTCATATTAATTAATAATAGGAAGAGATGGAAATCATGGTGGTAGATTTGTTAGCTTCGCCAACCGAAACATCCGTAGCCTCTTCAATGGTAGCTTTAAGAATTTTGGCGGTAAGATGAAGCTTCATATCTTGAACCCAGTTCAGGTAGTTTCTTCCAGATACTTCCAGAGCGGTAAAGCCGAGTTTATTCAAATTCAACATATCCCTGCAATCAGTGGCAAAGTTACAGAGGAGCAAGGAGGGGCAGCCGCCCCTCTCTCGCCGGAAATGAAGCCCAGGAGTGAGTAGCTGCCCCTCTGGTCCATCGGAAAATTTGCAGGTGAAGGTTATGTTTTATGCTACTGCTGCGTGCGGTTGCTTTTCTTTCTGAAAAGTTCAGCCCAAAACGAAAGGAAGACCTAACTAGACGACGTCGTTTGATTTAATGAAAAAAAAAAAAAATATATATATATATATAATACAATATGGGGACCACCCCATTAACCCCAGAGTGGTTTTTCCAATTCCCTCACCCAAATCAGTTATTCTGCCCAGATTACCCCATTCCTTTCCAGCCTTCAAGCCAAGCCTTAGCCAGCGGCTTCCAATTCCAAACCAAGTCAGCAGCTTTTGCTTCAAAGCCGGATTTTAAAGCCAATTTTTAAGTTAAATTTCTAGTTTTTTTAATTTAAATTCCTAATTGATAATTTAATATGAAATTGTATTTAATTGATATGGAATTATAGCTTATGGTATTGATTATTAATTATTGATATGAATTATATGATTATTGATGAATGAAATGGTTTATTATTGATGAATTGAATTAATGATTATTGAATAGCTTATATGATTATTAAATAATTTATGTGATTATTGATATTGATTAATTAAATTGTTAGTTTAATTAGTTATTAGTTATATAGTAGACTGTAGTATAAAATTAAGAGTCTAAGATTTTTTTTTTAATTATACAGTTGCGTAATGGAACAAAACTATAAGAAAGAGTGTTATAAATATTCTAAAACACTAGCAAAATGGAAATCCATTGTTGAGTGACAGCTTGATTTTTTACATTGAAAAAGATGTTTTTGCTTTTATTAATAATTAACCTATCATGCCACGTTTTTATGACTTGAAACTTCGCCTGCAAAATTGTAACTATATTTTTTTGTATTGATACATTATAAACGACATTGATATTGTCTAACATGTAAAAGGATTTGGTTGGTTATATTTTTTTATTAACGCTTTTAAATTTTGCCCCTCCCCTCATTTATTCTTGGCTTTGCCACTGCCTGCAATGGAGAGAGCAAGAATGTGGTTAGTCATATGGAAAATCAAAAAGAGCCATGGACATACTTTTACAACATTCGGGTTATGTGGACACGTATTGTCTTAATTTTAACATGAAAATTTCAGGTTTCATGGTATATATTTTGAATTGAAAACTTTGGGAAACTACATGCTCGAGTTTAGTATGAACTTTCGGTTCATAAAAGGGGTACCTGCAAGAACACATAATACAATATACAACTAAAGTGTAGTGAGTTTGGGGTTTGCTTCAGAAACCCAAGTGTGAGTAGTTTTGAGATTGCGAAAGAATGTCAACAGTTCAAAGAAAAAAAAATATAAATATTGATTCATTAATGCCAAAAAATGGACTTTAGGCCAATAATTTTGAATTTTTGTCGAATTAATGGACTGTTGGTCACTTAAATTAATTCAATAGATTAAGACCATTTAGGGTCGATCGTGGAAGCAAATAATGATGATGTTCGCTTAATATTAGCTTTGGCTGGCTTTCAGGTCATGCACTTACGCAAATATAGCCTAGGACCCTCCAAAAATATTTGGGTGTGGCTAAGAAGTAGGGGTACTGAAAATTGGCGCTGGGTCGAAAAAAGGTCATACCCTAGCATAGAATTGATGGTTGCTGGTACACGGCCCTACAACAAAGTTGCAGGCCTTGGATTGGGCTTGGGGTAGGTTGCAAAGTAGCCTAGCTTGCGGGTGCAAGATAATTGGCTTTTGGAAGGCGACGCGAGGCGCAGGCTGAGGCTGCAGGCCCTGCTCGAAAGGCCCAAGCACTCATGCCTGGATCATGAGGAATGTTTTCATGTATCATATTAGTTGAAAATATCAAACATAGATTTGAAGTGAACCTGATTGGCATAAAACAAAATTGAGCCTTTGAATTTGTAGAAGAACCATTCCACGAACCTTAAGTTCCTTAACATCGGTTTCCTTAATGTTAAGCTAAAGCGTGTTGATAACGTGTTGTTGTAGGTGTGGAGCCTAAAATAAACCCAAAAATCCTAAAGGTGACAGGTGGACTTTTGTTCAAAAAAGACAAGATTGCCCTCATTAAATGGACAGGCTTCTCAAATACTCTCACTCGTATCTCAGCACCCCTGAAGGTCCAAGCAGCTGAATGCGACTGCCACAGCTCACCTGCCCATGACAAGGAAAAGTCAAGGCATTAAAGATAAGGATTAATTACCAAATCCTATCTTTAATTCATTCCCAATTGAAAATTGACTCCATTCAAGTAAGTAATCCCTATTTAAATCAATTAGGGATATTTACACCATTATCTTAAGATATTATTTCCTATTTAATATCTTGAGAATATTCTCTCCATAAACCTTGGCCAATAGGATGCCACCATTTGTAGGGTAAAACCCTAATACCATGGTCGGCCCCTTCTCCTATAAATATCTCCATCTCTACCAAATTTTGGTAAGCTTTTGCTACCCCTAAAAGCCCTAAACACATACTATTTTCAGAGAAACTAACTTAGGCATCAGAGGTAATTGGCCTAACCCTTCACCTCATGGGCACGTGAGACTTAGGTCTTTGATCAAAGGTGCTGATTGTTTTGCAAATGCATTTTCGTCAAGGCAAGAGATGACGGAAATTTCCATCCACAGTAGGCCTATATAATTGAGGAAATATAGGGCAGAGAGTTGACGTAATTTTGAGGAATGTTTGATCTCATCCAATTCTGCCTTTATTTATGACAGTGAGAAGGTAAATTCCTTACTCCTAATATGTTACAACTTAAATAAGACAATATAAACATAAAAGATAGTAGAATTCCATAACAATTTCTTAAAATTTTTACAAGAGTTTACATGATCACATTACTAAATAATTAAGATTGGAACACTTATATCATTTTTTTTATGTGAGAAGTATTTTCCCACCACACCCAATCACTTCCTTGGCCAAGAAGCAACCACCACATCAAATTAATGCTATAAGCGGAAAGCAAAGCAAATATAACAACAAGGCAAAATCAACCCAGTCAGCAACCTAACTGTGCCATCACTCCTACCATTTCACAACCTTCATACTTCGCATTTTTTTAAATTCTCACCTGGTCGATTTCATTTCTCAAATTCTCCAAAAATTCACTCTTACTCATCTCTCCGCGATAAATCAGATTTCGAATTTCCAAAAATTCATGGGAACCATTCAGAGGCCGACTACAATGCAGAGGCCGACTACAAGCCACAACAAACCGTTACTTCGAAACCCAAATCCAAAATCCTAGACTCCACCGTCGACGACGTCGACTCCAGGCTCAAAGCCCTTAAACTTAAGTACGCCCCTCATTCCTCCTCATTTTCAACTGCCTTCACCGTGCAAGACCCG
Source organism: Cotoneaster glaucophyllus (assembly GCA_036320875.1). Lineage (NCBI taxonomy): Eukaryota > Viridiplantae > Streptophyta > Magnoliopsida > Rosales > Rosaceae > Cotoneaster > Cotoneaster glaucophyllus. Next base: position 23,647,565 of record CM070059.1, on the reverse strand, counting down.
AACGCTGTCAAGCTTTACCTCCATGTCGACGACAACACTCCCAAGGCCAAGTGGCTTGTCTCCAAAAGACTGTCTACTCCTTTGTCAAGACCTCTAATATTGATGACAACCCTGTTTACGATGAAGACGGAAAGATGGACCCCGATGAGGAGTGGTTTCTGAAAGTTGGCTCGAAAGTCCGAGCTAGGGTTTCTACTGACCTGCAATTGAAGATGTTCGACAATCAGTGTCGTGTCGATTTTGTGTCCAAGAGCATTTGGTCTTTGAAATTTTACATCGATGAGCAGTACCGGAGGTTCGTGACAGAGTTTTCAGACTACTAGTTCGAGAATGTGTACAGACTCGAGGCCACGGAGGAGAACAAGCTCAAGGTTTACAACAAGGATTTTCTTGGGTAAGTTAAGCCAAAGGTGACTGAAGATTCAGCATGAGACTATAATGATTACGAGAAAAGCCCAAAGTTAGCCATGTCAGGGCGACCCGACCACGACTTGATGGAGGAGTTCGAGGAGGTTTCCAGTGGAGGTGTCTAGAGCTTAACTTTTGGCTCATTGGACAATAGCTACTTGGTGAACAAGAGTGGTGTTCAGGTCTACTGGAATTTCAACCATGGTATTCATGGGAGTTTGTGGAAATTCGATACCGGAGGTTTGAGTTTGGGGAAATCGACACCAAAGAAGGCTTTGTAATGAGGGCTAAGACTAATATGCTACTTATGAGTCCATCCAATGAAGGTAAGCCTCAATCTAATGGGCTTCAACAGCTCGACAATTAGACGGGCAAGATTGTCTCAGAATGGAAGTTTCAAAAGGATGGAATAGATATTACAATGAGGGATATCACTAATGGCACTAAAGGGTCACAATTGGATCCTTCTGAATCGACCTTTTTGGGTTTGGATGATAATAGGCTTGTCAATGGGATATGTGTGACTGTGTTGGGATGGTCCAGAACATTGTTAAAGCGAATACCCCGGTCCTGCATTGGACCCAAGGGCATCAGTTTTCTCGAGGGACCAATTTTCAGTGATTTTCTGCCACTAGAGACGGGTCCATTGTTGTTGGGGGTTTGGAAGGAAAGATAAGGTTGTATTCCAAGACCTCCATGAGGCGGGCAAAGACTGTTTTTCTGGGTCTCGGTTCTTCCATTACGCTTATTGATGTAACTTATGATGAGAAATTGGTGTTAGGCACCATTGATACGTATTTGGTACTAATTTGCACTCTGTTCAAAGATGGAAATACCAAGACTGGATTTAGCGGTTGGGCTGGAAACAAGATACTGGCCCCCAGGCTTTTGAAGCTCACCCATTTGGACTCATATTTGGCTGGCACAGACAATAATCTTCTATGGGAACGGATGCCTCTTGGAAGTCAGAAATCTCCATGGTGGTATTTTCGGGGTTATCCTCTCAAGCAAAATTTGTCTCACTATTCTTACAACGTGAAAGATACTCAGCAATGGCTTGAGGAGAAGTTGGGCAAACGTGGGACCTATAATCTTTGGAACCACAATGGCAACACATACCAAGATCAGTAAAAGCTTGATTGGTTTGAGCTTTGCCTTTATTCTTGAAGATTAATGATTGGTCTGTAGTGTGATTTCTCACTCTTTTGGGCCTTTATTTACAATGATAAGAAAGAGAAATCTTGCTCTCCAAGTAATATAAGTACAACAAGGAATGATCTAAAAAAAATCTCATAGAATCCTACACATAATCTACTAAGGTTTACACAATCACACTCCTAACGAAGTTAGAACTACAACAACCTTAAATTTAGTGAACGTTATTTAATAACCACATATTGACTAAAATGTGAGGGAATATTTTTCTTTCATGGGTGGCGAGGTGGACATGGTATATTTGTGTATGGAATTTTCTACCTTGTTGTAAACCCATAAGTGTGGCTTGGCCCACTTCACGCCTCTGCTTAGAGTAGAATATTGTGAGATATGTAATTTAAAAAACAGTGAGCTTAGCATCTCTAAAGGAGGAGTCAAAAAGTCCACCTCAACAATAATGGTAAAAAAAAAAGATAGCATTAGTGTTTTCCAACTGAAATGCCAATTCCTATGTGGCATGATGTGGATTGATAGCAAAGGTGGTTGCTGTCAAATTTGACAGTAACTTCAATCTATTTTTGGTTTTAAAAATACTTATTACAATTATGAAAAGTAAATAATAGTCTAAAGTGGAGAACAAAATAAAATAAAATAAATCAAAGGCTGCATAAGCTTTCAAAATTAAAAGACATCTCTTTTGGAGATGGTTAAAGAGAATCTTTGTCACGCCCCGACCCGGAATGTTCACTAGGACTCCGAATCGAGCTATGTTGGCCGACACTTGGGCGGTGACGAAGCCATAAGGTATGATGATGTAGAAAATGTGAATCAATTTAAACCTAAAGGCGCCTAAAAATATAAGTGAGTGTGAGTGGGAATGGACCCATTTCACACGCAATGTCAGAGCATAAGTAAAGTACAGTAGTGTGGGTAAGAATCATACTCTCAAAGGCATTTCTCTTTCTAAAAATAGTAACCCCTCACCGTAAAACCATTTCTAGGAAAACATAAAGCATACATACGTATATATAGAAAACAAAAGCCCACTCACCTAGAATCCACGCTACGATTCCCTAGCACAAACATCGAGAAGTCCCGAACGATCGACGCATAGAACAATTATCAAGTCACATCTTATATTTCCGATCCGCAACTTCCAAAGATACACATTATGCTTCTAGAATAACATACTAAAGTTTCGTTACGATCCAACGGTTGGATCCTCGCCAATTGTTAAAAACCAAGTGGCGGTTAACGTTTTATTTTATGAACTTACAAATTCAATTCGGGAAGATCCGTATGTCAGATTCCTGATCCATAAATTCCTATGATCCTTAAATATTACATATTATAATGTATTAAAGTTTGGTGACGATCCAACGGTCGGATCATCGATTCATATATTAACCAAACCACGTATCATAATGAATTTAGATTCAAACAATCAACCTACGTCATACCACTATCAAAACTGAATTTAGGACATCTAACATAGCCTAAAAATAGAATTGACGACCCACTGGCCACGCGCCCCGACTTGCCGGAAAATCCAACGATTTCCAAAAATTACCAAATTTCACAGAAATGAAGATCTCAACGAGAGGAACAACTTTCATACCTATGACTAAGGCCAATTTGGCCAAGAAAATCCCCAATTTAGCTCGAACCGTACGAAACCCTTGTTTTTGGGTGTCTTTGATCCGACTCTAAAACAACTTCGTCCCTCCCAAACTTGTTTGGGCTTTGTTCCTGAGGTTGAGGGAAATGTAGTGGTGGTGGTGATGGGCGGAGTTAGCTTCAGATTATGAAGAATCAAGGCCAAACCCGTGCGCCACACCCGTAAGGCTTTCTCTCAAAATTTCCCGGATTTTATCAAATTTTCGAAGGAAAATGGGGAAAGGATCGATTGGTCTCGAGGTAAGGGTCATTTTGACACCAACCCCCCCCCCTGGGTCAAAGGTGGCCGGAGTTGGAAGATAGGACCGAGTCGGGTCATGGGTCATGGTGAACCCGGCCGGTCCTCTCCTCTTTTTCTTCTCTCATTTCTCTCCTTTCTTCTTCTCCCAATTGGTTACTTCCTTTCTCTCTCCTCTCCTCATTCCTCCACTTCTCTCCCTTATCTCTTCTTATCTTTTCATCACAGCCGTCCATTTCCCCTTCCTTTAATCCGGGCCACACACGTGGCACACCAGATTTCACATAAAAGACTCCAGATTTTTCTAAATAATCAATTTACTAAAATGCCCCCAACTTCAAACGTTAATATCTCATTCGTTATAACTCCAAATCATGAACCGTTTGCGCCCACTCGTCCGTAGCGATGAGTACTATAAGGATATACTAAGAAAATAAATCTTATGTGACACGACACAGCAGTTAACAAAGGTCAATACATTTGCCTCAAAAGGGCATTTTCGTAAATTCACTTATTAAAATTATAATTTTTGGGGACGGGTCGTCACAATCTTCCCTCTTAAGAAAATTTCATCCCCGAAATTTCAAAATAACTTGTTAAATGTAAAATACTCGAAAATAGAAAGAACATATCTATATAAATATTTACAAGGAAGAAATTGAGTTAGAGCGGTTGCATAAAAGAGAGTGCCATTCCGTCGCGATCGGGTTGCAATTATTCCTCTTTCATGCCTCCAAGCTCATACCTTCTTCCTTCCTCAACAATATAGTAATATAATATCCGTACAAACCGTAAAATTGAAAGTACTAATTATGACATAATAACATAAGGTCAAAATATACGCATAATAAAATATCAAAAATAGATACATATATATAAAAATGTACAATTCAAATACTTGTATCAAGTTTAAAACCAAGAGTGGAAATAACTCACCGAACATTTGCAATAGCATAAATACTCATATAAATAGAATAACCTCATAGAAAAATGCTTGCACGAAAAAAAATCAAAACTCAAAATGAAAATGGACCTCGCCAAACATTTATCATGTCACGAACTTCGAGAATAAGTCTGAACCATAGCTAACTAGTAAGTGTTGCCGTAGATAAGCCGTCTCGTCCACTAGCTTAGTGAACCCAACAATTAAGTCATTGATATTACAGTCTGTAGCTTGTAACGCCGATAACTCATCGTTGTCTCAATAAGCTAGTGAGAAGTTCCTAGGATGCCAAAATATTGTTTTGCTCCTCATATGCAAATAAATCCAGATCGTTTGATTTATGCTTTGATCACGATACCGTAATATCTCAGAATGTACCAATCCAGCTGCTAGAAGTGCTTCTATATCCGTGTACTCCCCAAATCATCAAGTCCTAGAATGACGTAATAAAAAGATGCGTAGAGACGAACATATATCGTAAAATATTCATTTCATCACTATTCACTAACGTTATTCACCAAATCAAGGATATAACCTTTGAAATCTAGAATTAGAGAATCCATATCTTTATCGACATCATTCGAACGACAATTGCAGTCTCAATCGTATATGGAGAGTGACGCCAAAATTACCAAGCTTTATACCTTCACCAATATTATGCTGAAAACTATTCAATCCTTAAAGCCACATGAAATTTCTTTTTGGTAAGTCTAGTAAATTCACTAGGAGATTGTACTCCAATAGTTCCTGCTAGTATCGATATAAAACTGGCGCACACATTCGCCAAGTCAACCTATCGTGAATTACTCGTTGATTGAGAGAGAAACCATGTCAAGAAGACTAAAAGAACACTTGAGAATCCGAGAACCAAAACAAGGTCATCAAATTCAAAGTTCAAGATATCCAGATTGATTGTTTGCCATTACCCTACCAAAACAACTTTCGAGATATTCAATCACCAATGATAACGATCTATTCAACGGAGTATTTGACAGGTGATTGAAGAATCAATGATCACAATTAGCTTCCAACATCTACATAATGGTTTTAAACAATCTACCTATCTTCAGAATAATGCGAACTGCAGTAGGGTAGACACGTACCCAAAATTGATCAAAATGTCTTTTCAGCACAAATAAGTGAATTTGGAGTCACAGTAGTTAACAAAGGTCAATACATTTGCCTCAAAAGCGCATTTTCGTAAATTCACTTATTAAAATTATAATTTTTGGGGACGGATCGTCACACTAGGTCGGTAGAAAAATTAACCCCACCCCGACACGTGAGTAAAAGTTAAAAAAAAAAAAAAAAAAACTTCTCTTATTCCAATAATCTGAAAAAACTTACAAGTGTACAAAAATAAATAAAACCCTTACATTCCTTGCCTAACACAACCTCAGCTCATTTAGCACCTGCCTTGCCAAATAACTCATATGTAAAATAAAAGGGTGAGGTGAGCAACAACCATCGTTGCCCAGAGTAGAATATGTAATATGGCAGTTAAGCAATGTCATTTACACAGGCTAGAAAATATGAGAATAATATCAAAGCTTTAGCCACAATTCCATATCACATCATCCCTTTACGTTTCCATTACATCCTTCATCAAATGTAACTCACCATGTGACCCCTAATGGCCATTCTACCCTAATGTTGTGCAGTTTATATTTATCCCTTGGATTAATGCAACACTAAAGTTGACATGCTCCATGAAAGATCTCAATAAACTTGTGAATAGCATCATTGTTCGAACATGTGACAATGAGATCATGAACATATACCAAAACATATAGTGGGTATGTAGAGGAGTGGTAAACAAACAAAGATGCATCTAAGTGCGGGGTACTTGTTTGAGGCCATAAAGAGACTTGTGAAGGTGACAAATATACTGGGAGTGTTTGGAATCAACAAAGCTAAGCGGTTGTTTCATATAAACTTTCTCGTGAAGAATTCCATTCAGGAAAGCATTCTGGACGTCAAGTTACTGCAATGGCCAATTTTGTGAAACCATTAAGGTAAGAATGGTAGGATAGTACCTGGTTTAACAGCGGGGCTAAAGGTCTAATCGTAGCTAAGCCTAACTTCTTGATTGAACCCTTTCGTGACGAGACGAGCCTTGTGGCGGTTAATAGAGCCATTGGCTTTTTGTTTAACACGAAATAACCATTTGCATGCCACAATATTCATATGAGGATAGCAAAGAAGAGAGACAAGGTTTGATTCTAGAGAAGTGCATCATATTCCTCCTTCATCACTTGGTACCAATGCGAGAATTTAGATGCTTGAGTGTAGCTGGTAGGTTCAATGGACAGAAGATCCTCACGGGCCGATGTTAATCCGTGGGGAAGTGGATGTCTCGTAGAGTCGTAGGTGAGCACATTGATACTGCCAAATTTACCGGGAGGGGTAGAGTCTGGAGAATTGACAAGTCGTTGGGGGGGGGGGAGGGGAGGAAGATGTTGATGACAGGTCCAGCTATGGCATACGAAATATTTATCCTCTAACCTATAAGCTCACAACATACATATAAATGGTGCAGTAAGCAATATTTGATATGAAACTATTGTAGTTATTTTTTTTCATATGTTCCTTTTTCTTTTGATAAATTAAATAAAAATATGTAATTTATGTGATTAAAAATTAAAATATAACTCTTTTTTAAGTCATGTGTAGCGCGTCGTGATTAGGGGTGGGCATTGTGCGGTTTCACCCTCAAACCGAAACTAGAACCGAGAAATATCAACGGTTCGGTGCGGTTTCGCTTAAATTTATTACTGAAACCGTACGTTTCGATTCACACCAGTTTCGGTTCGGTCTATGCTATTTACGGTTCCGAAAACTAAATCATTTGAATACTAAATCAAAATTTAATTGTTTTCGTAGTGAATTTAGATGCTTGCATTCAATTATGACTTCTAAAATGGTTATACAAAGTTACAAACAACATATATCCTTTTCAAATACTAAATCAAAATGTAAATGTCCTTGACACCAAGCAAGCAAAAACTGAAACACAATTCAAATGTACATATACATTCATAATACAAATATGTATCCACGCATACAAATATATCCACTATGCAGTAAGAATTAAGGGTGGGCAAAAGGGCCCTAGGCTCGCGGGTAGGGGCGGGTACTAGCAGTTCGGGGTGGGTCCATATTATTTTATATACAAAACGGGGGGATGGGGACCGGGGCGAGTCCAAGTAAACGGCAGAGCAGGGCGGATCCAATTTTCTGAAGGCACGGGCCCCCCGCTCAGACCGTATCTAATGAACTAAGATTGAATCTCATCTCAATTCACCTTCTTTAAGACTCCCAAACTCAGACTGAATCTCATCTCTCTGTCATCCCTCTCGTATCTATTTCTCCTCCCTCTTGATCTCTTTCTCCCAGAGTCTAGAATAACTCTCATCCCTCTCGATCTCGGTCTCTCTGTCAAACTCGAAAGGACGAATGACAAACTCAATCTCTCTCTGTCGAACTCGAGGGGACGAACGACGAAAGATGGCGGGCTCAATCAGATCGGAGAAGACGAACATTGAGAGGCTTTAAATCAGAGAAGATGGTGGGCTTAAGCAAATCGGAGAAGACGAAGTTGAACAACTGGGCTAATTCTACGGCGCTCAAATAGATTAGAGAAGACGAAGGTGAACAAATCAGAGCTGACCACCCAATCTGGTTCGACTTGCCCGATTCTGTGGCGCTATTAACTCGATCGATTTAGTCGAGCTTCCTTGCTCCGCCGTTGACAGCTTACCTGAATTCGTCAAGTCCACCTCTGAGCTACCAATCAACAAAGCCTCCTACCTCAAAAAAGCCTACAACTTGCTCAAGCATGCAGTCACACATTTCGTCCAACACTCAGGCGTTAACTGGGTCGTCCACGACTTGTTCTCAACCATCGATTCCCTTATGTGTTGAGGAAGATGACCTCAACGAGGTCGTCCCTCATCTTCTCTGTTGGCTAAAAAAAATTAATTGGACCTGTGGATCCGGCTCATTTCTACCCTTTTCAAATGAGCCTGGTTAGGCCCGGTTCCAAATTATGAAATCTCCTTACCCGGCTCAGCCCGCCCCGTTACTATTTATAACAGGTAGGTCCGGTTCCTCCAAATTGGGGCTCGGCCCGGCCCGTGCCCACCCCTAGTAAGAATGTTAGTACAAATACAATAATTTAAGACAAAAAGGAACTTACCAAGGGAATTGGATCCGCTTCAAACCTTAGTGTCCGGAGCCTAAGGATCAATCCATCTCAGCCGTTAATTGGTCTGAAAAAGAAATCAGAGCTGTTGGTTTGTGTGTGGTGAGCCAAGAAAATGAGTTAATGGAGACCGTTGGATTCAATTTGTGCGGCCCAGATTAGTTGATCCTTAGGCTCCAGACACTAAGGTCCGGAGCAGATCTAATTCCCTTACCAAAAGATTAAAAAAAAACCCAGGAAAAAGGGGAAAAAAAAGTAGCAAGAGACCCTTTACCATAGTGGTGGAAATGTGTTGAGTCCTTGCATGACGGTGTGAGTTCAAACCCCGCTAATGGCTAATCTAATATATAATCTAACAAAATCTATCGTTTGACAAAAAAGAAAAAAAAAAAAAAAAGATCTTAAGATCATTCTATCCAAGAAAAATATGAATCGAAACTTGGATGTCAAATTTGGAAATCTATGAGAGAAAATGACTTCCTTTTCAAAATACGTGCCTGATCTCAATAGGTGAACCATGCAAGTTAAAGACTTAATTGAAAAATGTTCCCATGCAGTTGCATTAGGCAAAACCAGTTTGATTTTCACCACTTATTTAGTGACACATGTATACAACTATTAAATTTAGTTAATTATTTATATTCACAGTTCAATTCGGTATTAAGCAGTTCTACCAACATAAGAATCGAAACTGGTATGAACGGTTCGATCCGGTTCTTAAACTTAAGTTGACTATTTTTTGTCAACACAGTTTTTATGCCCACCCCTAATCGTGACTAGAAAAAAAAACTTTTCACATACGCGAAAACGCATGCACAAGGACTAGTAGATTATAATATAGGTGGATTTCCATGAATATGTCAAATAGAAACAAAACAACGTCTGCTAGCATAATTAAGTGAATTTTCAACCGTCGTTTGGAGGTTCAGGTGTTAATCATGAGTCCTTATTACAAAAAAACTAAAAAAATGTCAAATTAGATGACCCTACTCGTTTTAGCGGACCAATTAGACAATATTTAATGTTTTAAATCAAATCTGTGAAAAAGGTTCCTTCGGATAATCCACTAATTTAGTGATGTTCCAGTTCACAATAGCTAATTAAAAACGTGTAAGACGCCATCCCTATTAATTTAATCAGGTAAACAAAAGCTCACGTGTTTTATAACTCACAGGTGACCAATTGTTTACCGCTTTAAGTACACGTGGGCGTCTTCTGTAGGGCCTTCAGAATTTATTAGCACACATGCTGTATTTTATGAGCGTGTAAAAATACAACTTGGGATGTTATTTGTCATAATATAAGTTATTGGATATTTGAAAAAAAATTTCAACTACTTGTGTTATAATATTTGGTGTATTTGTTCAAGTTCTCGGCACACAAAATTTCTCGTATTTTATTGTCATTTTTGTTTTTCTTTTACTTCTTATCGCAACGACGAAGAGTTGGATTGGTACGTGTGAGTCACGCTTATTTATCATAGTAAATATCCAAAAAATTCCTATTTGAAAGTATGAGAGGGTAAGCAACTAGACAATTTCCATAAACAGGAAAAAGAGTGAAGAAAGTACAGCTAGAAAGTCCAACCGATAAAAGTTTAATAGGACTTTCGATACACAAAAATTATTTGTAGAAAAAAAAATGTGATTTTCCATTAAAATTGATCACATCATTGGTAATTAAAAGAACAAATGAACTTGTTTTAGTCACATACAAGCCACAATTGTTTCTAATAAAACAATCAAAGAATACAATTTTTATTATTGTACTCAAATGCTATATATGAACATTTCCTGAATCCGAAGAATTATCAGTAGCATCCAGCATCATCATCCACTGTTGGAAGTCCTCTTCCAGTAACTCATTTTTCTTCATAATCCCCGTCGTTTCAACTTCCCCCGAAAATTCGACATTTTTATTCCTTTGCTCTGTAACTACTTGTTGCTGTTGCTGTTGTGGTTGTGATGAATTACTTTCTTGGGTCACCAATGTTGTGTCCGGAAACGGAAAATTGAGCTTCGCTCTTGGCCCCCGAAACTCGATTGCAGCTTTATCGTAAGCCCGGGCCGCCTCCTCAGCCGTTGTGAAAGTGCCTAGCCAGACCCGAGTCGCCCGTCTCGGGTCTCGAATCTCGGCAGCCCATTTACCCCAAGGCCGCTGCCTCACTCCCCTGTAGTTCTTCTTCACCCTCTTCTTCGGCCCTTTTTTGTTATTACTACCTCCCTTTTCCTCCTGGGCTGCTGGCGGGAACAAAGTACACCCGAGACACCCCTTGATTTTGCACACGTGGCAGGTGTCCAAATCGGACGGCACCAAGAGAGTGTTGCTGGAGCAACTAGTACTTGTAGTATAGCGGGGAGAGAAAGTGGCAGCGCGTTGTAGAGGGGGGAGGAGAGAATTCAAGTCCACAGAGGCGGCTGTGGCGGTTCCAGCGACAACGTTTCGAAGCGCAGAGACGATTACCGTGTATTCTTGATCTTGGGTGAGGCGGGGAGGCGGCGGCGAAGGCTGAAACGGAGGAGGGGCCGAGTGGGCTGGCTGGGAGTCGGAGAGCTTGAATCGCTTGTATGAAGGTTGCATGGTGTTTTCTAGAGAGAGAAGGTTGAGAATGTTGGTGGTGGTGGGAAAAGCGTTGAATTTTTGAGCTGGGGAGAGAGTGGTGGGGGTGGGGGTTTATATATGCTTGGGAGGATGACGTGGACGACAGTTGTCTAACACCGTTCACACACGGATTGGTCGCGCACGTGGGAATTTTTGTGATGTTATGGCGCGTAGCAGTGGACTGTCGCTTGGGATTCGAAACGGCGGGAGACACACGCGCCGTTTTGACTGCGGAAGGTGACGTGCGAGTTTGTTCGTTTAAGCCTTTAAGGATAGGGTTGGACACGTGGCGCTATCTAAAAGTGGAAAGTACCAACAGAAGATGTATGAAGAAGTTACGCATGTGATTACGTCATCATTACATGACAAACAATTTCTTGACCTGTTCTTAAATATTCAGTCAACATATGTTGTGAAAGGTACGTGGTGAATTTTCAAGCCTAATACATGGATAATACGATGGAGTAGTGTAAAGCACGTGTAACCATTTGGCTCACACGTGGACGACCTTGCTTTGATACGACGAAGAAAAGGTTTTACCATAATACCAATTGGTAGTATAGGAGTTGCCCAACTTACTTATAAGCTCATTCAAGGTCCTTTCTCCAATCAATGTGAGATTCATTTTCAACATGTAAGAACTATTTGTTTTAAGAGAGCAACTGAACTATGCAATTATATTATCATTGTGGTGTCTTCTTTTAATAATATACAACATCATAGAAAGATACATTACACATGGACTTATATTGATCGATATATAATGTTATTGGGATAATGTAATCTTTGTGTAAATTTTATGTTTTACTCGGCTGCAAAAAGAGTATCTCACATACTACAACTAATTAACACATCTTTAATAAAATCAAGAGCTCCTCGTGAGTCGTAGCAACATAAATTGCAAACCGAACAAGCAAAGGTATTTGCAAATGATTCTAGTAGTTGCAAAAGCTCGAATTTCGTTAATAATATGGGCTACAGTGTGCCAAAACGTCATGTGTATTCAATCAAATAAGATGAACATAAAATTTTCAATGAATGTGAATATATTAGTAGGTTATTGACATGGTTCATCTGTACAAATTAATCAGAGTCACTAGATTATATGGTAGATTTTAGCAATGTCTCATGAACTTAAGGCCTTATCTTACTTTTTTTTCCCTTAAATTGCCACATAATCTTTTAAGATGCATCAATTTAAGTGCTGCAGCTAACAAAGAAAATTTAACATATAAACGCAAATTGAAGAGTTATAAAAGATTAAGCCGCTGAAATCAAATTAAAAGTTCGAAGAGCAAATTGGAAGATCATTATTAACTTGGGAGACGTTACTAAATTTTTCCATGTACTAGTTTGTAAGTCTGGCAATTTCCGCAACTCATTAACATGAATGACATGAAAGATAACAGGTTTTGGGTCAACTTCTAACAAGTCGAGTCGTTATCATATTACCCGTTAAAAACTTGTTAACAAGTGAGGTTGTTCTCCAATCACTCATTAAGAACCCGAAGAAATCGTTTACCAGATTTATACATTAGACATGAAAATTTCAATACCCCTTAACCGGACACAAAATGAAACGACTTGTTAATAAATTAAATCGTTATTAGATCATCTGTTAAAAACTCGCTAAGAAAACGAATTTGACACAATACACCCGGTTAAAATAACAAATATGATATAAAAACGATACGAATGCGATAAACACGATTCGCTTATCAGGTCTGTGTTGGCATTGAGTGTAAATTCACACCATAGATGCAACTGGCAATTGTACAACCCGATGCAGTGCTATGAAGTACAAATATGTCTTTATTGTAGAACCTAGTATTGGTCATTGATGTTGAACTTCGGACTTTCCAATAAAAAAACACGGTCGTCAGTATCATGAGCTGTGGCATTGCAGTACACACGGTCACAACATCTCCACTCTAATTGGTTCCAAACCCCAAAGGCTGGAGTAGGACCCCCGACCAAATATCAACCTAGCTATTTGTGCATTGATGGTCTTAAACTTTAACTAACGGACGTTAAGTGCTAGATTATACAATTCTAATTTTTTTTTAAAAAAAACTAATGAAAAGGGTTTGAAAACTTTGAGTTTTAACGATAAGGACAAAATAAAGGGTAGAGTGAATAGTACCAAGTTTGACTTTTTAGTGTAAAAATATGATTTTTCGTTAAAACTCCCTTTAAAAAATTATTTTCACAACCGGTTTGAATTTTCTGCGCAAGCACTCTTGTTTGTTTTGTTCATTCATTCTCCTTTGATTATTATTATTATTTTTTAATTTAAAGACTAGAAAAAAAAATTAAATAAAGGTCTACATTGGAGATAATGGGTGTGGGAAAATAATTTCCTCCTTTTGACTTGATTGCCTTAAAACGAGAGTGACTTCAATCAGTTACACCACTATCATAACTTCACACGCTAATAAATCAATATTGTATGTAAGTTTCATCCCACATGACAATGTAGTAATATTTAACTCGAAATGCTCCAGTGACTTCATACCCGTTTCACAACAACCCACTCACCTGACTCAATGTCACAAAAAAATTCTGAATATAGATGGCAAATGAAGGATAGAAACATCCCTTCCACCATTTTTGTTCTCTTCCTATCTCTCCTCCCTTTTAAAAGAGATATGAAGTACTACTGTCTAATTGTAGCAGTAAAAGACTGTTCATAAGCTACTGATCTAGTAATATTTCTCTTCCAATGTTAAATTCGACTCCCTCCTTTCACTTTCCAAACATTATGCAGTGGGACATATATATATATATATAAAATAAATAAATAAACAAATAAACTAAAAACTGACTGCGTCTGGACTCAAAGAAAATGGTTGATGTAGACATTTAGGTCGGAATCAAACCACATATCCAATTTATTTTGCAGAAAATTCACATTCTAAATTGAATAGAGATCTTCGAGATGTACTACTTGTTAAATCATTATGTGCACTTTTTTCGTTTGAGAATTGTCTTGTATGTGTTATTTTGTGCTAGTTTATTTAGTATGTATATAGAGCTTTTCTGTTACTATGAAAGGGAACCGAACGCTTGATCCCACATAGGGATAGACAATGGTTATGGTAGGCGGGTAACCGCATTTATTTACTCATAACCGTTTAAGTCCATACTTGCATAACCGTTTACCTGTTGGGTAATTGGATAAACAGTTATACCTATACCTATAACCGTTTGTAAATAGTTAACCGTACCTATAACCACATATTTGCCCTTTTTTTACCCGTCTACATGTTTTTTTTATCCCTTTATATATACATTTAAGATGCATTTGCGTATTTCAATATTTTAAATCCTCATACCATTTCAATATAGAGAGATTATGATATATATATATATATATATATATATATATATATATATATATATATATATATATATATATATACAGGGACCTTATGCAAAGGGATCCTCATTTTTAGAAAAAAAATGGAGATTATGTGTGGGGCCCACTCCACATCGAATTTCAACGATCTGAACCGTCTATTTTTCAAGCTCCACCTCATAGATCATCCTTGCAAAATATTAGGCAAATCGGAAATGTTTAAGGCATCTAATTGGGTTCAAAGAAATTAACGAATACTTTGTTATATAAGAAATAATGAAATTTTATCGTGATAATTAAATAGGCAAATGGTTTCGGATTGAATTGAATTTTTGCAAGGATGATCTATGAGGTGTAACTTGAAAAATAGACGGTTCGGATCGTTGAAATTCGATGTGGAGTAGGCCCCACACCTAATCCCCATTTTTTTCTAAAAATGGGGATCCCTTTGCATAAGGTCTTCCTATATATATATATATATATATATATATATATATATATATAATTGGGTAAATTACACAAAACTATCTCAATTTTGGGTCGAACCACAATTTCATACATCATAATTTAAACATTACAATGTCATACCTCAACTTATGAATTCGTTGCAATGTCAGACTTCCCGTGAAATTTTCTGTCAATTTGACTATTAAATAATGGCGTGGAAAGAGCGGTGTGGAGCCAAAAATAATCACAAGGCGACACGTGGATTTTTGGATAAAAAAGGCAAAAATACCCTTGAGGCATATCGGGATTCCTACACACGAGCAGCAGGCAATCATCCCTCAACCAAGTCAAAAGTGCCCAAAATAGGTAACAATTCAAAACCTATTTCATCAATCCTCATCAAATCCTCTCCACAAGGTAACTCCCAAATCATTCCTCTTTTATTATATTAATTAGCTAATCAATTAGGAAATTATTCTATTAATTAGCTAATTAATTGATTTATTATTCAATTATCCCTAATTAGCTACAAATCATGAACATCACCCAAAATACCAACCAAGTGGCCGGTCCTCCTCATCCTAAAAGGGGCCGACCACCCCCTATAAATACTACCTCATTCTCTCCAAAACTCAATTCGAACTTTCTTGCAAAATTCTCTAAATTCTCCAACACTTTTCTCTCAAAATTCTAACTTTGGCATCGGAGGTTCTTCGGCCAAAGCCCCCCCATTCATCATGGACGCGTGAGGCTCTTGGCCTTGACCTAAGGTGTTAATTGTTTTGTAGGTGCAATTTTGTCCAAGAAGGAGAAGGCGGAAATTTGGATCCACAAATTAGTGCTTTCATTGAGAGGAAGAAATCCACACTCGTAGAAGACTCTCGCATAAAAAGGTTTTTTCTCTATTTTCTAGTCCACTTGTATTTTTTCATACGTTCTTATTATTAGAATTTTTTATATGCAAAGATTCATTGATAAAACGTAAAAGAGAAGTATAATGGCTAGAAATTTAGAAAATTCAACAAGTGAAAATTCCAATATTCAAGAGATGGGACCGCGGCGATCCACGAGGCTAAATGTGACAATAAGTGGAGCGACACCACCACTATGAGGCTTCACCATGCAACCATCGTGGTGGCTACTACGGCAACCACCCGCGGCAAGGTCCATGGCACCAAAGCTACGGCCCAAGCCATGTCATTCTAAGCCCAAGGAAAACCGGCCCGTGCCGCCCAAATCCAACTCGAGCCCAATGCGTTGCCGAGCCAAGCCCAAGCCTCACACTCACGTGCGCCACACGTCGAGCAGCCCACTTCCGCCGAGCAGTCTGTTCCTGCCGAGCAGCTTACTTTCGTGGCCTAGCCTGCTCCCACCGAGCAGCCCACTCCCGTGTCCCAGCCTGCTTCCCCCAGTAGCCTACTCTCATGGCCCAGCCTGCTCTCTTGGCTTCTCGAGCAGCCCAAGCCGGCCCACGACTATCTCAACCATCTGGACCTACCATCGAGCTGGGGGCATTTTCACCACACTTCTATGCGGATTTGACATTTCCCAATTCAAATCTCGCGCCCGGAGCCTACCACACTTCCACTGCTTAAGGAGGCATATTCCTTACAAGCTCTTCCAATCAAAATGGCGAACAACACTTGTCTCGACAAGTCATAGAGTTGACGAGCACCCTTGCACAACAGACGACCTTGATGAATCAGCTCTTGCAGCACACCGAGATGCAACGTGCCCTGACAAGGTGTCCCGAAGTAGGACGAGGGCAGACGAAGAACCTCTCCAGCAGCATCCCGGCAAGCAGCCACCAGTCACGAACCGAGCGTTCTAACGGAGTACATTCTCGACTAGGCCCCCGAGATAGCGTATACTCCCGTCTTAGCGAGTGGAGGAGCGTGCACTCTCAGTTAGGCCCACGAACAAATATACACTCACGGTTGGGGCCACACTCCGATAATCAACATGAGCAACCATCCAGGCGAAGTGTTTATTCGAGGCAAGGCCCGCAAGGAGCATCATTCACCTCACGTCAGAGCAGGCATCACAACGAACGAAGAGAAGCAGACGCTCAATCCGGCTCAAATTCAACCAGCAGCCTGCGAGTTACCCGCTCGCATGCCAGGAACATACCATAGCCACCGCAGTCCTGGCATAAACGAGTCGAACACATAGTAGAGTAGCCCAGACCAGCAGGTCACAATCGAGGGCAGCCGAGAGCTCTGCCACCCTAATAAAGGCAAATTCAGGAAGAAGTAGAAAGGCTCTTGACCGAGCGGTTGCGCGATTTGCTGCATAATGAAACTATTGACAATGCTCTCCGATGAGACATGACCAACATAAGCGAGTCATCTTTCAATGACAAGATCAAGCAGACGAGACTACCACACATAGATTGCCGGATATAAAGACTACTTATGTTCCGACAAACGCAGCAACTCAGCCTAATAGCGCGCCGGGGGCAGACGAGTACCAGAAAGACACACCAGCCCAACTACCAAGAACCGGGGGCATGCCTTGTTCTCAACACTCCAGAAAATTCCACCTGTTGCGCACAACCTGGCCCAAGCCAGTCCAGCTCTGCTTTCATAGCCGTGCCTACCTGCTCCACAGCTCCATGCAACCATTGATCTATCATCATGGCTCATAACTGTGCCAATCTGGCACCATGGCTCTCAGCCATGCAGATCTTGCCATGTGCCTCGCGTCAACTAAACCTCAAAAGAGCACACTACGAAACACCTAATGATGGCACAATAATTCTGGGAGCAACTCACTATGCTTACACCCTTACGCGGGTTCCACAAGCAGTTCGAAGTCTCAAGCAGATCGCCAAACATGACCTCGCAGGCTAAGGATTATTTCGGTTGTCTAGCAGACCAGCTTTCCTCAGCTGCACTCACGATAACAACTTCCATGCTCTCCAGTGCGAGAGGGTAAACCAATCCCCGACACCCATCTGGGTAAGCTCTCTAGTGCGAGAGGGTAAACTAATTCCCCGACACCCATATGAGCCTGCTCTCCAGTGTTAGAGGATAAACTAATTACTCTACAGTGCGAGAGGGTAAACCAATTCCCCGACACCCAAAAGGGTCTGCTCTCCAGTGTGAGAGGATAAACTAATTGCGGTAAACCAATTCCCCGACACCCAAAAGGGTCTGCTCTCCAGTGCGAGAGGATAAACTAATTGCTCTCTAATGCGAAAGGATAAACTAATTGCTCTCCAGTGCGAGAGGGTAAACCAATTCCCCGACACCCATATGGGTCTAATCTCCAGTGCGAGAGGATAAACTAATTGCCTCTAGTGCGAGAGGGTAAACCAATTCCCCGACAACTATATGGGTCTAATCTCCAGTGCGAGAGGATAAACTAATTGCTCTCTAGTGCGAGAGGGTAAACCAATTTCCCGACACCCAAAAGGGTCTGCTCTCCAGTGCGAGAGGATAAACTAATTACTCTCTAGTGCGAGAGGGTAAACCAATTCCCCGACACCCATATGGGTCTGCTCTCCAGTGCGAGAGGATAAACTAATTGCTCTCCAGTGCGAGAGGGTAAACTAATTCCCCGACACCCATCTGGGTAAGCTTTCCAATGCGAAAAGGCCACATAGCTCAAAAGATCGAATGCTAGAAGATCAACTAGGCAGCAAATGGTCAGGGGGCAACAACCACTTTTGTACTTAACAGTTTGCTCATCCGACACTTCATCTTCAGCAGCTCCGATCTTGGCAACTCCATCCTTGACTGCTCTATCTATGGCAGCAATGAAATCAAACTCAAGCAGTTTCCTTATTTTTGGCAAGCAGCCCAGACATGGCAGCCCAAACTACGCCACTTCCTCGGCCCATGCCGAGCTAATCCTTGGCTTCAATCAAGCCGAGCAGCACAAGCAATGGCCCCTGCCACACCACTTCCTTGGCCCATGCCAAGCCGACTCCTGGCCCCTGCCAGCCGACGTGCCGCACCACCCCGACGGATGCCCCGTGGTAGCATCTCCCAAGAAGAAGATAAGGAGAATTAATTTTTTCTTACATCGGTGTGGCGCGAAGAAGACAAAGAAATCAACGGAAGACGGTTCTTTGCACGGGCAAGCAAAGAAGAGTGCTAGGGGAGGGGGAACAAATATCCTCTAGCTTTCTCTCTTTCTTGTAGGGATAAATAATTGCCCTCCGAAGTTGATTTAGTCCCCTACTTAAGGTAGGCTTAAATAGGCTTTGGAGGCGATTTATTTCCCTTTCTTAGAAGAATCTAATTCCAAGTCCAAGAGAGAATCAACATCAAAGTTGAAGATCTCTACACCTGCTGCCCTTTCCTGCGAGTAGCCCAACAGGTGTGGGGGCATTTGTGGAGCCAAAAATAATCACAAGGCGACACGTGGATTTTTGGATTAAAAAAGGGCAAAATTACCCTTGAGGCATATCAGGATTCCTACACGCGAGCAGCGGGCAATCATCCCTCAACCAAGTCAAAAGTGCCCTAAATAGGTAACAATTCAAAACCTATTTCATCCATCCTTATCAAATCCTCTCCACAAGGTAACTCCTAAATCATTCCTCTTT
The DNA here is from genome assembly GCA_036320875.1 of Cotoneaster glaucophyllus. Taxonomy (NCBI): domain Eukaryota; kingdom Viridiplantae; phylum Streptophyta; class Magnoliopsida; order Rosales; family Rosaceae; genus Cotoneaster; species Cotoneaster glaucophyllus. The sequence goes on along the minus strand of CM070059.1, from coordinate 23,627,979 downwards.
TATTATATTAATTAGCTAATCAATTAGGAAATTATTCTATTAATTAGCTAATTAATTGATTTATTATTCAATTATCCCTAATTAGCTACAAATCATGAACCTCACCCAAAATACCAACCAAGTGGCCGGTCCTCCTCATCCTAAAGGGGCCGGCCACCCCTTATAAATACTACCTCATTCTCTCCAAAACTCAATTCGAACTCTCTTGCAAAATTCTCTAAATTCTCCAAACGCTTTTCTCTCAAAATTCTAACTTTGGCATCAGAGGTTCTTCGGCCAAAGCCCCCCATTCATCATGGGCACGTGAGGCTCTTGGCCTTGACCTAAGGTGTTAATTGTTTTTGTAGTTGCAATTTTGTTCAAGAAGGAGAAGGCGGAAATTTGCATCCACAAGCGGAGCCCACTCTTTTTAATAAAAATTTAATTGATTATTAAGAAATTAAGAAATTTTTTTGTTTGAAAAAAAATTAAAATTAATTAAAAAAAAGGTTTGTTTTATACACACCCCACAATGTTATGAATTCACCCCACATCCAAAAAATTCTTCAAAAATTCCAAGTTTGTCCCGCATATTTCTGAAGCCATCCCACCCCAAAAACAAAATTAAATAGCAAAATGATCCAGGACAAGGAGGGCATTCCTCCGGACCAGCAGCGCCTGATCTTTGCCGACAAATAGCTTTAAGACGGCTGAACCTTAGTTGACTACCACATCCAGAAAGAGTCGATTCTTCAACTGGTACTGAGGCTCCGTGGAGGGATTATCCAGCCTTCTTTGATGGCTTTGGCTCGCAAGTACAATCAGGAGAAGCTGATTTGCAGAAAGTGCTAGGCTCGTCTATAGTGGCGAAGCCAGGAAATGTCAAGGGGAGGGGCAAAATTTGAAAGCGTAAAAGGTTTTAAAAAAATGTAGTCTGATAGGAGCATATTTATGCGACTGTGTTAGCCAATTTCTTTGCATTTAGTGAGTTAGTTTCTATTTATTAGAGTGATTTAAGCTATTTTCGTGTGTTTGTAGGTCTAATTGGCAAAGGTGACAAAAAAGGGCAATTTGGAGCAGTTTTGGATTTGGATTGGATAACATGTGTGGGGAGCACAAGGGATGGACGTTTTTGGTGTTCAAATGATGCTAGAAATGAGCAAAAACCTGGAGCAATTGAAGATTGGGGCTTGGAAGACAAGGAATAAAAAATTAAAGGGAAACCTTATCCAATCTTATCTTATCCAACCTTATCCTTAACAAACCTTATCTAATCATATCCTATCCTAATCCTACCTTACCTTATCTCCAGCTGCAAGGGGGATTCCTTATCATATTTCAACAATACATATATGATTTCTAGGAGTCCTAAAACAATGCTAAGAAGATAATTCTTTTCCTCCAAGGATTATGCCTTGCAGCTGCCTATATATATGGACCCTTGCCGCAGGTTTTCAGTCAGAAAAATATAGAGAAAAATAGAGGTGTGCCGCAGCTTTGGAAGGAGAGGAGGAGCCAAATTTGCCATCTAGAGGAGAAGCTGAATCTGCCATTGCTGGAGCTTTTCTGGGTTCTTTCTATCCTTAGTTTTAGTTTCAAGGTTTATTCTAGATTGGTTTTCAATTATTATGAACATGTGTAACTAAACTTTTTTTTAGCTAGAGGTGAATTCAAAGCCATGACCATATGTTTCGTATGAATTGATTACATCCAGTTATTGTTTCATAAAACATGAATGTGATGTACTTATCTGTTTTATTAAGAACTTGTTCTTGTGTGTTGATTAAGGATGCATACTTAGTTTGCATGCAGGGATTTGATGCTAGAATATAAGGGAATTTCACTTAATCGTTATGAGCTTAGATTTACAAGTAGTAAAAGTCACTAGTCATGATTGTGTCACTACTACAATATTAGCTTTAAGTGTCGGATGATGGTGGCGGTTAATAAGCCATAATGTCGGATAAAAGATATCTGACACATAATTTAGCTACTGTCAGATAAAAGTGAATTTCTGTTGGATATAACTGACAGAAATTCCTGGTGGATATTTACTGTCGGATTAAACCGACATAAAATTACTATAACCGCCAGTACTTGTGAATTTTTTTTAAAAAAAAATATTTTTTTTTATATCCTGTCGGTTTTGAAGTTAATGGTGGCAGTTATAACCAACAGAAAATGACTATTTTATTATTTTAGTATTCTGACAGTTATTATTTCAGTATTCTGGCGGTCATAACCGACAGAAACTGATTATCTTATTATTTTTACGCCAAAAGTTTGTTGTTCGTTCAGATTCCTTCTGCTTCATCTTCAATCTTCATCTTCAATCTTCAATCTTCAATCCTTTTCTTCTCTTCATCTTCAATCTTTTTGTTCTCTTCATCTCACAGTAAGTTTTTCATTTCTTTTGCTTCCATACTTTTCATCTTCTATTTCTTTCTCCATCAAGCACTTAATCTGTTTCTTCTCTTCATCTCACACTAAGTTTTTCATTTCTTTTATTTCTATGGTTTTCATCTTCTATTTCTTTCTTCATCAAGCACTTTGTGGCTTATTTTTATTTTCTAATTTGATTTTGCAGGGGCTTTATTTAGTTGGCTGACTACGTAAAGAGTAGATCGATGACATAATTCTTCAATAGTTCAGGTTTTATTACTAAACTTCTTCATGTTTAAATTGTTTGTTTAACACACAAGATTATGTATTTAGAGATTTTAATTTAATTAGTAAGATAAATTAGGAATATTTGTGTTCCATTAGTTTATTTTATTTACTTAAATTGTTATGAAGAAATTGAGATAAATATTATTTGTAAATATTTATGTTAAATTGACAATATTTAATATACCATAAATTGGTAATATTTAGTAATATAGGTATATATTATGTTAATTAATTAAATATTTCACTCTAATTGCTATGAGGATATACAAAACTTAAATTTAATAAATAATCAAGAGTGCAAATAAACATATTTTTGTTAACCTTTTATTATTTTTTTAATTTGTTTTAATGTGATAGGTGTTGGAAATTAAATTGCAATTGTGATAGTTCGAGGTTGAAAGATAGGGATTGACATTTTCTAATAGTTATGCCTACATGATAGGGATTGAAAGACTGTAGGCATCTTAGTTTCAACGTAATATTTGCTTTCGTACAGTGGTAAAACATGGAAAAGAGTTGGTTGACAATATCGCAAAATTTGGAAGCGTATACAGATGGAATTAATTTGTTTTTGGATCAAGCAACTGCGAATAGTGTTGGCCCTGATAAGTTTAGATGTCCTTGCAAAAGATGTTGTAATTGATATACTTTTATTAGAAAAACTATTGTCGAACATCTTGTGTTGTTCATAGTTCATAGTTACGTAAATTCTTGGCAGGAGTATCATGCAGTTCTTAGTTACGAATGCCTTGTCAATGCTTATGATTTTCACAGAACTTAATGATCTTTGATATGTATCTCTATCATGTTGTTCATAGTTAGGGAACTTGAGAAGAATAATTTGGTTGCGTCGCTGAGTCCAATTCAATGAACTTAGGAAAATCTGAGAGTTAATTTGTGCAGTTCACGATTAATTTGGGGCATTGTCATTCATGGTTTATAGGAATAATAACTGGAAATCGATTTGTATGCATATGTTTCATGTGTGGAGAAGAATCCTCTAGCTAGCCTTTCACCCAATTTTCATACCAACTTAATTAGTTTGCTGCAATTTAATTGTTTTAGTTCAAAATTCGTCCAAAAACCTCCCCCCTTATTGTTTTGTGTCAGTTTAGTCTAGTTTTCAGTTTTTAAGTATAATTTGTGTTGATTAGCATCCCTCCTAATCTCCGATCTAGAACGATCCCTACTTGCTCATACTACAATTGCCTAAATAGGGTTTAATTTGTGTGTTAGTTTCTACCACATCATAGTCAGTTTTTTAGATAGTAGACAATATTAATGTCGTTCATAATTTATCAATACAAACAAGTTACATGAAAACGTTGCATAATAGGCTTATTATTAGTAGAAACAAAAACATATTTCTTAATGTAAACAACCAAGCTATCACTCAACCATTGGTCTCCTATTTTGTTACGCAATGGTGTTTTGACAATATTCATAGCAAAAAACGCTCTCCACCCAAGCTAATGTAAGAAGTTTATATACTAACTTGTAGCTTTCACACCTCCTAGTCTTCACCAATTCATTTGAAAAAATCACTAATTTCTTTTAATGATGAAAACTCACAATGCATCTTCAAATCATGAATATAACTATCATGTTGAATTAGAAGATTATGAGGTTCACATGATTAAAATCTTGAGGATAAAGTTGGGAGAAATGATCTACTTTTTGTTAGTCAAAAGATGCAAAATTATTCACTGGGTTCAAGCATGTCATACAAAAGAAGCAATTCAATATTTACCTCATTGAAGCGATCATTCCATTCTTCAATTTGCATATAAAGGAAAATAGAGGTCCACACGATATTAATTGAAATTCGTGAGTCTTGGAGCTTCATGCTTTAATTTTCTGAGTACGAAATGCAAGTCCATCATGTTAGGAACATTAATATCATTTTTCTCATAGTTATTTTGTTCGTCAGGAAACAAGTCCTCAAAATCATTGTCTCTCAAGGATTAAAAGAAAATAAGATGAAATAATTTTAAATTCTGAAAATAATAACAAGAACTAAAAAGGAACAATAACAAACATCAACCTATTGTTGCTCTTTAGTCTAAACAAATGAGATAGAGGGAAGAGAATTGAAATGGTGGGCTGGTTTCTTTAGGCAATAATATTTAATAAACTAAACCAACGGTAGTGTGGTTGGAAAGGAAGCCCACCTCAATAAATTAAAAATTAAAAAAGAAACTAAAAGGAACCAACCAATCCACACCGTTTCATTAAAAGGAACATAGCTTTACAAACAATAGCATATGACGATGTCGTTTGGTTTTTAAACAACAATAGGTCGTCTTCTTCCTTGAAAACATTAAAACCTAGCAGATCATTGCAGCGCCCCAGCCCAAACACCAGCAGGTTTAGAAGAGCGGAGGGGTGGAATCCTCACTCTTAATGGAGATTTTCAACGACCGGAGGGGCGGCCGCCACTCCTTGTGCCTCTGTAGCTTCGTCACTGCTCGTCTACATCCAAGGGTAGTGAACTGCAGGAAGAAGAGATGTGGCCACAACAACCAGTTGAGGCCCAAGAAGAAGATCAAGTAGTGTCAGCTGAATATTTTGTTACTTTGGTCTAGAATGGAGTTTGAATTTTTGTAATTTAGTTAACGTCATTTGCATTGTATTGGAGTTGAAGTACTGCAGTTTATATTAACATTTTGATGGATCTTGGGTTAGTTTTGATCTCTTGGTTTATATTTGTTTTATCGTTAAAAAAAATAAAATAAAAAATCAACAAGCACTAGTTGTCATGACAATTGATGCCAGATATCAATTACAGAGAATTCATACAACAAGAAGATGAACTTTTGATAATGTGGCGCCATGGTAAGTGGATGGGTGTGAGGTAGTTGGCTGCCAGTAAATAATTAGATGATTGGATTTTCTTTTTCTCACCATAATTCAAATAGGGGTAAAAAAGGATGTTCACGTGACAAGTTTTAAGTGTGGGGTGTCTTCATAAGATTGTGGGGTGTTAATAGAATTACCCTAAAAAAATCCCTCTCTTCTCTCCTCGCTTCTCTCTCTCCCTTGTCTTTCTCCTAGCTTCTTGATGGCCTAGTACACACTACCAGTGTAAGATTCCCATTTTTTTTCAAGTTAAAACGAGTACAAACTAGATCACAAAACCTCACTCATAGTGAATTTCTGCCCAGGACGATCGAATCAGTGGGATTATCGAAGCCGGAACATTCCGGAACGGTGCCGTGATAACTCATATATTTCATACATTTATACCATCCATTCCAAGTGTCTTTGTGATATTTTTTTAGTTAAATTGGTTGCGTTTTACTTTCTTTTGTGTTAATGTGCAGTTAATTGTATTTTAGAGCACAGTTGAGGACAAATAAGGCAAAATAGTGCTGAAAGTGGAGAATTGAATAAGGATTCAGATGTAGAGAGACATTCAAAGTGTACAATTAAATATGGCCCTTTAAGAGACCAATAACATCAAAAAAATATCTGAAATAAATGCTCCATTACTAGGACGTCTTGGCATTCTATAACAGCCTCTTTAACCTTATAAAACCGAGAGTTTCAGCCACTTTAACTTAAGCTTCCCCTTGGGGACGCCCATAGCTCTATCTCTTCTCTTTCTTTGGCCTTTCTTCTAGAAACAAAGTCCTTTCTCCATTCACCATCCCCAGCCACCAAAGAAACCACGCAGCCGCGCTGTACTTGGACAAGTTCAACATCAGAATTGCTTCAAGGGGGTTTCTTCTCTGAACTTTAATTTCACTCATGTTGTTCTTGATATTTATATATTCTGTAATCATGTTGTGTAATTAGGTTCATAGCTGGGGATTTCGATGTAGCCTTGCAAATCTACTCTATGTTATTAAGTTGAAGTATTCAAATTACCAATCTGTGTTCTTGTTTCATTCACTGATTTTATAGTATAATTTGTTTGTAAATCTTAATGTTTGATCACCTTTAGGGCTTATGAATTATTTGATAAAGCTTATAGTACACATCATGCTTAATCTTTATGGACATGTGAATGAATGAAGAAACTGCTATGCATACATCCTGCCATGTGATTTCTTTGGTTCTTTGAAGTTTTCTTGTTCTTAATGGATTCTTAATTGGCAATCTAAGTTGAACATCACAACTAAGTTCATATTAGGAGTACTTGATCACAAGCACACATCAAATGGATGATCATAAATAAGTAAAACGATCCCTAGTTGCAGATTGGAGAGTTGAATACGTTTTGACGTAATTTTCATTGAATTGGCTTGTAATGGTGAAATCGGTATCCCTAGTTCCGTTCCCATTGTTTCTGAATCAATCTATCATTCATCTTTATCTTGTCTTGCATTTTAAGTTACTTTAGCTTCCAAAACAAAAATCTAAATTCAGTTTTCATTTTCATTGTTATTAAGGGTTCACATAAAGCTAGTAATTTGTAAAGTTCTAATCAGTCCCTGTGGTTCGACATCCTTACTTGTGCCATTATACTATCCTTATATTTGCACTTGAGAGGAAAACAACATGCCATTTCGGGATACAAATTTGCTCGAATCAAATCGTTAATTTCAGCCGACAAGACGCCGTGGCTGGTAGTGTGGAGTCCTAGAGAGTGATGCTGAAGCCGTAGTGACGAGGCGGAGGGTGACGGATTGGAGGCAATGGCAACCACGAATCTTTAAACTTCCACGCCACAGATGCAATGGATGTGTAATCACAATTCGCAACCCAAAAATCTGGAGAAAGCGAAGAGAGAAAACGAACCCGAAAGAGAGGAGCAACCAGGCATGGCCAGCTCCGCTGCAATCGACGGTGTCCCCACGATGGCGCTCCACTGGGTGCTGCAGCAGGTCCAGCAGGCAGCTGAAAAATCAGCGCGTGAAGCCCAAAACATCTGAGTGGTGGCGATGAGCAAGACGAAGCCAGTCTCCCTGCTCCGCCAAGTGTACAACGCCGACCATCGTTGTTTCGGTGAAAACTACGTCCAAGAAATCGTCGAGAAAGCTCCTCAGGTATAAAACTTCCGCCTCTCTCTCTAAAGAGTTTTGGGCAACCTATTTGTACTGAAAGAATTGAAATTTTTGTGATCATTTGGGCGTTGCAGCTTCTGGAGGACATTGAGTGGCATTTCTTTCGGCATTTGCAGAGCAATAAAGTAAAATCTCTTCCAAGTATGATTATTTTATCTTTCTCCAATTATGGTGGTTGTGATTTTGCTTGAATTTCATAGCTTTAAGCTTTTTTCGGTAAATCCATTTCTAAGAATGGGGTGAAGTTGAGGGTGGGTTGGGGGTGGTTCGGAGGGGATGAAGCTACAAAGGAGAGGGATTTTGTTTAATTAATTTTAAATTTTTCAAACAAAAATTCCTTAATTTATTCTAAGAAATGGGCCTCACTCGTACCGCGTCACCATTTAACGGCCAAACTGATAGAAAATTAAAACATTGCAATAAATTTATAAGTTGAGGTATGAAATTGCAATGTTTAAAACATGAGATATGATATTGTAGTTCGACCCAAAGTTGAGATAGTTTTGTGTAATTTACCCTATATAATTTATACATGTAAATAAGTCAGGAGAATCACTTTGATACGAGCATCAAGTCTCAACAATGTGTATGTTCCAATGGCAGGCTTACCCACCTTACCCTTTCCGTCTCTTGCTAAATTGAGATGAAATGATGAATTACACAACAGACAAGTTTAAAGTATTGGGGTTTACAATAAAATTGATCATTTTTGTCATTAATACGCAAACTTAATAATGCAGCATGTCATTGAATTTAAGTATGCAAAAAATAATATGTATCACATGTACTATATGAACTAATGAATTACTTCAAAATTAAACTTTGTAGTGTCTATGAAGCATCAATAAAATGACAAGTGATAGTCATAAATCCTCTCTTTTGATTAATAGAATAGAACCGACTGTTTCGCCTGAGATGAGAGAGAAAGGGCGGCGAGGAGAGATATGAGCAACGGGAGTTTGAGATTTGTTGAATAATTTTAATGTTTTTGAAGTTTTTTTTAAATTATATATATATATATATATATATATTAGAATAAACGGTTAAACGGGTACTCATTTATAACCGCAGGTAATACCCTATAACACCCACTTAAGTTTAAAGGGAAAATTATTTATTTAAACGGCTACCCATAACTGTAAATCATAACCGTAACCGTTAATTTTAAATGAGCGGGTAACCGTGATTATCCATACGCGTGGGTATTGTGCCCATCCCTAATCTCACCTAACCAACAATTTTTTCCAATTGACCTCACCACTTGGGCTAGCCCCAAGTTAATTTGTTACATGCTTAATTAGTTATCAATTTGGTTTGGTCGGATTGATAACTAAGCACATAATAAACTTGTAATTGTATTGCCAATTGCCATCTAGGAAATTTATTTTCCTTGCAATTTATGCATGCAGTTGCTGAAAGAAAATAATTTAAAAAGTTTTCTGACATGTATACAGTTGAAACTGTACTGGAAACATGTTTTATGTTTTGTTTTCTTTTCCAAATGATCTAATGCTCTTTTTCAAATGATCTGATGCACATACATGATGTTTCTTGATTCCATTCGGTCCAAAGGGTTTAGGGCAAAAGCATAAAGCTCGCTTCACGTCAATTTCGACATTGGTATCACAGCAGCTAACACGTTTTCGAAGAGCATTCACACTCTGCAGTAGGCCTGGCAAACGGGTCGTGTCTGTCGTGTTCGTGTCGTTTTCGTGTAACACCTGTTATCTTAACGGGTCGTGTCGTGTCACACCCGTTATCTTAACGGGTCCTTAACAGGTCGGGTCACTTTACCCAACGGGTAAAGTGACCCGACCCGTTATGACCCGTTAAGAAAAATATTTTTTTTTCCTTATATTTGCACATACCACACATTGCCACATAAATATTACTTCAAAACATTAAAACACATTTTTCGTTTAAGTACTACATCTACACTCGAAAATAAAAGCCTAATAAAAAAAAAATCCATACACTACTAATCTATTACAAATATTAAATGTGCAAGGATATTACAAATATTACTTCAAAACATTATATATATATATATATAATTATATTATATAGTTATTATAGTTTTTAGGGATATAAAATTGTTAAATTAATATATATAATTATTATAGTTTATTCATACTTTCATTGAGTATAACATAAGATTTTGATGTATCCACTATTGTAAATATTTTAAATTGAAGATCGAGTTCATTCATTGTATTCATATAGGGTCAAGGAGTGTAGTTGTACAAAATCATCAAAATCGGAGTTAAAATAACCGTTAAATCGTGATTTTTCGTTTATAACCGTCGAAAAGTTTTGTCCCGTTACTTGATCTCTTAATGTTTGTTTTTTTTTCAATTTTTGGCGTATGTGATCTCGAAGTATATACAAACATGTTTGACGGTTGGATCGTTGAAACTAGTTTCGTAGAATGCGTATCCCATCAAAACAATAGATTCACTAATACTTAAGAGTTTATTCATATTTTCATTAAGTATAACATAAGATTTTGTGTTATCCACTATTGTAAATATTTTAAATTGAAGATCGGGTTCATTCATTGTATTCATATAGGGTCAAGGAGTGTAGCTGTTAAAAATAATCAAAATCGGAGCTAAAATAACCGTTAAATTGTGATTTTTCGTTTATAACCGTCGAAAAGTTTTGTCCGTTACTTGATCTCTTAATGTTTGTTTTTTTCAATTTTTGGCGTATGTGATCTCGAAGTATATACAAACATGTTTGACGGTTGGATCGTTGAAATTAGTTTCGTAGAATGCGTATCCCATCAAAACAATAGATTCACTAATACTTAAGAGTTTATTCATACTTTCATTAAGTATAACATAAGATTTTGTGGTATCCACTATTGTAAATATTTTAAATTGAAGATCGAGTTCATTCATTGTATTCATATAGGGTCAAGGAGTGTAGCTGTAAAAAATCATCAAAATCGGAGTTAAAATAACCGTTAAATCGTGATTTTTCGTTTATAACCGTCGAAAAGTTTTGTCCTGTTACTTTATCTCTTAATGTTTGTTTTTTTTCAATTTTTGGCGTATGTGATCTCGAAGTATATACAAACATGTTTGACGGTTGGATCGTTGAAACTAGTTTCGTAGAATGCGTATCCCATCAAAACAATAGATTCACTAATACTTAAGAATTTATTTATACTTTCATTAAGTATAACATAAGATTTTGTGGTATCCACTAGTGTAAATATTTAAAATTGAAGATCGAGTTCATTCATTGTATTCATATAGGGTCAAGGAGTGTAGCTGTAAAAAATTATCAAAATCGGAGTTAAAGTAACCGTTAAATCGTGATTTTTCGTTTATAATCGTCGAAAAGTTTTGTCCCATTACTTGATCTCTGAATGTTTTTTTTTTGCAATTTTTGGCGTATGCGATCTCGAAATATATACAAACATGTTTGACGGTTGGATCGTTGAAATTAGTTTCGTAGGATGCGTATCCCATCTTTCCCTCTCTTTTTTGTTTCCTTTTCTTATCATTTTCTTTTTTCCCTCCCTTTTTTTTTTTTTTTTTTTTTGAAAACTTTTTCCCTCCCTTTTTCTTCAAAGGGCGGATGCTACACCTACACTACACGGTACACCCATCTTTCCCTCTCTTTTTTGTTTCCTTTTCTTATCATTTTCTTTTTTCCCTCCCTTTTTTTTTTGAAAACTTTTTCCCTCCATTTTTCTTCAAATGGCGGATGCATATTAAATATTATAGTTTTTAGGGGTATAAAATTTAATATATATATATATATATATATATATATATAAAATTATTATAGTTAATATTTTGGGGGTATAATTATTAAAGTATATATAATTATTATAGTTTTTAGGGGTATAAAATTGTTAAATTAATATATATATATATATTATTATTATAGTATTTTTTTAGGGTTATAAAATTATTAAATTAATATTCTGCTTATCGTGTATCGTGTTACCCACGTGTATACCCGAACCAACCCGTTATCTTAACAGGTGCTTATCGGGTTACCCGATAACGACCCGATTCGTTATCGTGTCGACCCGAACACCTGTTAATTTCGTGTCGTGTCGTGTCGGGTTATCGGGTCGTGTCAGGAATTGTCAGGCCTACTCTGCAGTTGTCAGGCCTACTCTGCAGTGCACTGAAATACTTGAGAATTAGCACTGAATAAATTTAAATCAGCAGGTGTCCTTTTTGTTGTTAACATTCTCCAGAAGTCGAAAGATGTCTCCTTGGAACCCAAGCATCCAAGTCAAACATTCTCCAGAAGGGTTTATATCACAAATGGTCCCTGAAATTGAAAATCGATCAATGTAGTCCCTGAATTTTAACTCGTGAATCAATGTCGTCCTTCTGTTAGTGTTCCGTCCAAATTAACACTAAAAAAAGGTTAGAGAACCAATTTTTCATGGTAAAATGACCAAAAAAGGTTAGAGAACCACTTTTTTTTGTTTTTATTTTAGTTTTAGCACCAAATCCTTGAAAAAATGGAGAGAAAAGTGAAGATGGAAAAAAGAAAAGAGAGGTAGTAAGTAAAATTATAAGTAACAAGGTTATTTTTGATCATTTTACCATGAAAAATTGGTTCTCTAACCTTTTTTTAAAGTTAATTTGGACGGAACAATAACAAAAGAACGACATTGATTCGCGAGTTAAAATTCAGGGACTACATTGATCGATTTTTAATTTCAGGGACCATCATGATTGATAGGGTCAATTTCAGGGACCATTTGTGATATAAACCCTTCTCCAGAATTCGAAATGTGGAAGTTTGAAGGTATAAGTTGGCCTCTTCGGACCAATCTTGACGATGATTTTCTCATCTATGGCAGTTACATAGACATCTGCATCGGCTGCTAGAATGCGCAAGGCAATGTCGGGTTTGATCCCATTTCTCGATCTGATTGCAGTGAGTTTAGAGATCGACTTTCAAGCCCCGGTCAAAGAAGTGATAGTAAAACTGTTACCACAATAATCAGATAACAAATTTAAGCATGTACCGTAAGATCAATTATAAATAAGGGAATAGAAATAACTCAAATGTTAATCAATCAGTGCTTTCTCTGCCACAAGTCTCACATTTTTTTTATATTTATATAGATTGGAAAGGTAGTTCATCATAAAGAAAGATGGCAAATTTCTAGCTTGTGAAAAACGTAAAACTAACACCATTGTTGACATACTTCAATACAAGCGGGCTTTATCACTTTATGTGGACCGAGTTTTATTAGAGAATATGTCAACAATGGTGTGAGTTTGGTTTGCCTAGCGTTACTCAAAGCTAGATGACAGAGTAAGAGCTTACAATTGATGGGATTCCTCGATGGGTGAGAATGTAGGCATATCCCTGAATCGCCTTATCAGATGGAAACGGCCACATGTTGTGGAGAACCTGTTTAATGATTGTCAATGAAAGTTACACTATTTCCTGGCTTCACGCCAATCATCCCCGAAGCACCGCCATTGGAGTCCTTCAGCCGCCAAAGCTCCCCTTGGACTGCAGCCTGAAGTATCCCTTTAGTTGTGAAATCAAATGCTGTGACATCTCCTCCGGCACTCTCCACCCATCCCACTAACGCTCCACGATGCACATCCTGATCAGGGTTCATATTTCCATCACTTCCATAAGAAAAGGAATTCCAAAGTTCACCTAATGTAAAATTTGGACTTGTATTTGTCGCATACAACTTGGTAAATTCAGGAGCATATCCTTGACAAAATCAAATCTCCAACTTCTGAATCCGATATCAGTCTTTAACCAATTCATCCAATCCGAGAGCTCTTTCTGGACCCTAGTGTTTTTGTGGTCAATGTCAGGAGCGGTGACAAAGTCCTCTCCAGTGTCAGGGTAGAAATAATCCGTGTCATTGCTGCAAATAAGAGACGGGCCCTAATCAAGACGATTATCGTCAGTTCCTCCTTCGAAGATGCACCATATTCCTCTCTCGTCTTGCTTCTCTGCAGTTCTGTGGGTTATAACCATATCTGCCACAGACTGTATTCCATTGCCGCAGTATGTGCTTACCAGTGACTTCAATTCATCTTTGTTTATATATTTTGTATTGAGATCATAGAGCCTTCCCAGAATGTATCTGTAGAAAGGAAAGATATGAGTTGAAGCCTCAGTACAAGAATTGTCATATAACACTAAAACTTAAAACAAAATCTGGTCTGGACTAATGACAAGGTTCTAAAGAGAGTTTAGGACAGATACATACCATCATTTGAAATAGCATGAGAGGGTGGAGGAAGCCAAGCATTTGTGATTCCGGAACTAGCTAGGTCTTGTACAGACTGCTTTAAAATGTTGTACCATCCTCCTTTCTTGCTTGATTCCCAATTGAACCTCTGATCACCATCTACCTGAAAACACATTACTCTCTGACGGAGGGAGGGAGAGTGACAGAGAGAGAGGTTAAGTATTCATATAAATAGCTGAAATAGAATCTGAGAAGCAGCCTGAAATAGAATCTGAGAAGCAGTGAAGTTGGATATGAGAGTGATGGAAAGAAGGAAACAGATGAGGGAAACGGACCCAGCGTTCATCTCCTATGAGCTTGAAGCCTTGAATTGTTTTGTGAATGTTCTATTTCAATATATATAAGCAAGACACAGGGTTTGAAAACTTGACTGTTAAAAGAAAGAACTCATCTTCTTTCTTTTTTGATTACCTTCCTCGCATATGTATAAGACCAAATCCATTCGATTTCTAAAAAGGAAGGTAGTGTGTTCACTACTTTTGCACATAAAAAGTAGATGAGTTCTTTCTTTTATCAGTAGTTTCGAGGAATGGATTTGGTCTTATACATATGAAGGATTCCTTGAATCGAATGGATTTGGTCTTATACATATGCGAGGAAGGTAATCAAAAAAGAAAGAAGATGAGTTCTTTCTTTTAACAGTCAAGTTTTCAAACCCTGTGTCTTGCTCGCACATCAAATTCCAAATCTAATCAAAAGTAGATGAGTTCTTCCTCGCACATCAAAACTACTGATATGAAGGATTCCTTGAATTGTTTTGCACATCAAATTCCAACCATGTAAAGCGGTAGTGTGTTCACTGATTCAGATTCGAGTCTACTCTGAACTCCATTTTTCTTTTAACTACTAAGAAGGGACAATGCATGTTCACACACCATCAATTGAACCAGTTTAGTTAAAAATTTAGGTGTCTAATGTTCTCAATCGATAAGAATTCTTAACATGCTCTTGAATCAAACCAGAACATTAACACTAACCTGACTTGGGCCAAATGGTTGCTTCCAGAGAAATTCTACACGTAAATTGAATTAACTTTCTTGTACTAACCTCATTGGGGCCTTAATGAATCGAATTTTCTTTTTCGGTTGAGGACTAGTATTTGTTTTTCCTCAATAATAAGCATATAATAACCTGTAATACAGAAATTGTAGTTAGTTTTCATTCCAACAAGGGCTCATGCTTTTTCTCCCACACGCAGTAGTCATTTCCAGAAGTTGCAATTTGGTAGGTTCCCAACATCATACCTTGGACCAATCTTAGCTATGATTTTCTCATATATGGAAGCTACATAAGATCTGCAGCAGAAGCTAGAATACGCAGGACACTGTCAGGTCTGATCCGGTTCCTTGACCTGATTGCAACGAGTTTACTGATCTCCTCTTTCATGCCCCAGTTGAAGAAGCGGGCATAAAACTGTCACGAGGACAATCAGGTAAACAAATTTTAATGCCTAAATTCTAATGTAGCTAAAGTAATCAGTTAAAGACTAGTTCACTAGGGCAACATAAGACCCAAATCCTAAGAAAGTCAACTTTTTCTGTTTAAACAGCTTTGTGCTCTAATAACTACAAGAATCCGAACTCCATAACCTCCTAAATTCTCATATTTTATATCTGCTAAACGAGCACAAGCAAAGCGCTTACCAAGATGTCAACTTTCTTACTTGAGAGAAGGTAAATCAAATTTAGAAACTTACAATTGAGGAGATTCCCGGATGAGTAAGACCGTATGCATATTCCTGCATGACTTTACCTTGATGGAAATGGCCACATGTTCTGTGTGGAATCTGTATCATGATTGTTTACAAGTCACACTTTCCTGGTGACAAGCCAATCATTCCCGGTGCCCCTCCATTCGAGTTCTTCATCCCCCATAGTTCCCCTTGTACTGCAGCATGAAGTATCTAACTGTTTAAACATCTCCTCCAGCACCCTCTACACATCCCACAAGCGCTTGCCCATCGGCACCCTGATTGTACTCGGGTTTTCCATCACTTCCGTAAGCAAGGGAAGTATCTAACTGTAACAATTCAGATGGATTGGATTGGATTGGAGGTGTAAAAACGTTACTCATATCCCACTCCATCATCAACAGTCAATGCATTGGAAGCCAAGCTCAGGCATTATATTTGCATTGGCGTCAGTTTTGTTTTTGGTGGTTGCGTGCGTCTGCTATTTTTAACACCACCCCACCAGTTAAGTCGATAGAGAGAGAATTTGATCCACCTCTCTCTCAAAACCTAATACCAGCCTATTTGAGAGCGAATCTCTAAAAAGCACTTATGCTCACATACACTTTGTATTTCACGAATGATCGCTTATACTCATAAATGCATTTATTAATTTCACGAAGCGGATTGAAAGTTTTAAGAAGCACTTCGAAGTGCTTCCACCAAACCTCGCCGAAACCATTTGCTGTTTCCAAAAATTGCTTTAAGCCTTCTAAGGACCAACCAATTTGGGATTGTTGTGCTTTTTCAATAAATTGCTTCTGCTATGCTTTTAGAAATAATCAAATGCAAAATAAAGCAGTTAAGCGTTTGATGAACTGTATTTTTAAAGCTGTTTTGAGTATAAAAAGCAATGCAAAAGTAGTGTCTAGAAGGATAGATAATGTCATTGTTTAAACTTAATAAGCTTGTTATAGGAATTAAAAATATTATAAAGGCTCAATTCCCTTTTTTTTTTATTAAAGCAGTTTTTAAAAGCAAACTACAGGCTACTTTTAAAAGTTGATGTGTGGAGGCCATTGCTTTTAAAATAAGCACCCGAACATCTCAACTTTAAAGTGAGACAGTTTTTGATAAAATAAGCACCGAATTTTTTGAATGTGACTGAAGGTTTTCTTATCAATCAAAATGTAGTGGGAAACGCAAGAAGTTGAAGAATTGTGCATAAAAAGCAAGCATGTGGAATTGGGACATCACAACAATCTTTAATCTTTATGGGAAAACAAACAAATTACGCAACAGAAACTGAAGACGGCACAGATGTGGAGAAAAGAAGAAGAGAGAAATAAGAGTTGGAAGCACTACCACACAGGAGGGAGGTCTTGAATCAAATCACATAGCATACCATAGAAATTTTCTGTTTTCTATATTGTGAATACCTTTCATTTCTCGATACAAAGGCCAAGTCGACACAAGTGATTATCCAGAGAAGAATTATACAAGAATTGCCTTCTATTTATACACCGGAAAGGTTAACAAACACTCCACCGGGAAAGGAAAACAAATATATCACGAGACATGCTCCACGTTCCTACCTCCATACGACTACACATTAGAATCATCATAGAAAATTTGTAAATGGAAGAAATTATCAAAGCCCTTCCTACAGATAATGACCATTTTAGAGTGCAGCGATAAACCATGTCAAAAGTAGTCTCCTCATCATACTAGCACATCCACCAAAAAAAAAAAAAAAAAAAAAAACTTGGGAAAATCTTCCGCCTAATCATCGTCCTCTGAATCTGTAAACATGCAGAAAACAATCTTCAGAAAAAGGGAGAAAAATCCAATCTAAAAATCACTAAAGAGACATCACTTTTCACTTCTAAATCGTGTTGCGTCGTGCGTTAACGTAGATGTTATATACGGTTGGTTTACAAATAATCACAAAATGGTTATTCCAAGTACAATGAATATTCTCACAATACAGCGACAGAATTTGAAATGTGGCCATCAAACCAAAATCCTTAGCTTAGATTATGAGAAGAGCTTTCACCAATACTTGGTCTGGGACTCTGGGGAGAGCAAAACGTATCAGCCATAGGACAATGACAGAACCCAACTTCCCAGTTTTTTACATGCATGCTCACATTGGGTTGTTTAATATCGTGTTCCTTTTCTAATGTAATCAACTATATTGTTTTACATTAGGTCAGGAAAGAAAAGTTGGCAAAAGTAGCATTGCCTAGCTATATCCCCATTTGTTGACAAGCTATTTGCAGCATGAGCCGAGAACCACCAGGCCGTTTGGGACAAGCCATACCAAACTACTATAGATGAAGTGAAAATTAAATTACTAGGACTAGTAGCACTCATGAATATTTTAATTCATAGCCTTAGCCACCAACCCTGGATCAGTTCCCTGGACCCTGATCAAATTTCCTTAAACTACCCCATGTAGTAACAACTAAAAGAAACTCTAAGCAGCCAATGAATTATAATATAGGTAATGTACGCCCCAGATTTACCATGTTCAAAAAAGACTAGTAACATGTGGACTTTTTATTTTAAGTGGTGTTATTAAATATCAAGCCACACACTTATTATCAAAGTGTCTTTTACGGAAGAAACTGACTAAATGCTTCCAGCCATTACTGGATTAATGAGAAAGAGAGGCAGACAAAGTATACTTTCTAAAATATCATAATGTGCTTCACAAAATAAATTCCATAAGCCGTATACGACTTTGTAAAAATTAAACTTTCAAGCAGAATATATGGTTTACCTGATCTAATATCTTCTCCAACTTTTCCTCTATTGTTCAGCTGTCTCCTTATCATTGAGCAAATCATAACCCACCAGTATATGTGGAACACAAAAAGCGTTAGTAACATTGTATTGAATGCATAATACAGAGCTTTGGGGGAGGGCTTCGATAGATCCAAGCAGTCACGAAGATCATAGCTGGAAAATATCAACCATAAGAACAGATAAGTTGGAGGAGCCACCATACATGTAAATGCGGTTTAATAAATGATTTTCCAAGAAAGCAGACCTTGATGCGCTTATGACCCAGAAGGGGAAGAATATTAACCGCAGTATGACCCACGAAACAGCAAAAAATCCAAAGAACACACTTGCCGCGAGCTCCTTCTCAGAATACTTGAAAACCTTGGCAGTTTCCATAAATACGTCACTTCCGTCGTGCAGGGCAAGAATGATTGAGCCAATCCGAAAAAAGCTGAAAGTGGACAATAACACGAAAGAAAGTAATTGCATGAGGTCCTTCACATCACAAAAAAAATAAAAAAATAAAAAAAACACAGCTAAAAAGTTGTTCTTTGCGGTACTGACATTAGTACTTGCAGAAAACCTGAAATATACCTTGTTATGTATGAGATCCCAATTAGAAGAACAGTAATTACATGGTGAGACATCATCACTGAGAAATCCTTCCTTCGAGTCTCCCATGTGAGGAGGGCAGCAACGCTGTAGCTGTAGAATCCCAACTGACACATATAGAAAAGCTTTAGGGGAAGCCTGAAATGAGAGATGATAGAGTCAGAATAGACAATTTTGGCCTGCTACATCTGTAAAACTCAACTCACATAGATCTCAAGTTTTACATATTCAAGTCATTCCAAACAATCATGCAAAATTAAAGACATGACTAACCTATTTTCAGCAATTTAAAAAAGAAAATGGTTATCTAACCAGTAGTGAGAGTTTTAGGACTATTAAGCCCAACCGTATGAATCACTCACCCCAGCTCTTGGTTTGGCCAGCCTTTAAAGTACTCTTTTGTTTCTCTGAACCAAGGCTCATGGTAGCCTATGCTGAGAATGCATGCTTCAACAGTGGCATAGTACGTTAGCTTCCACATTGACTCCGAACATTTTACAATCTTTGCCCGCGTGGCCATATCAAGCTTCAATGGAGCAGATCCCTTCCTCAACAACCAGACAGAAATTTTCTGAAAAGCAGAAAGGAA
This sequence comes from Cotoneaster glaucophyllus, assembly GCA_036320875.1. Taxonomy (NCBI): domain Eukaryota; kingdom Viridiplantae; phylum Streptophyta; class Magnoliopsida; order Rosales; family Rosaceae; genus Cotoneaster; species Cotoneaster glaucophyllus. Next base: position 23,608,393 of record CM070059.1, on the reverse strand, counting down.
AAGCATAAATATTGTAGTATGAGGGATATAGTTTTAAGGTAAGATAAGGTTATAGTTTAACCTAAGATCTCAACACTTTTGAACTACATATATATTTTTTTTCTACATGAACACTGTTGCTAATTTCACAATCAAATTAAGCAAGTGTTCCAGGTAGTATCATACTGTTTGCCTAAGGCTGACACTTTGTTCATATATTTCAATTTGAATCTCACTTTTTTTGCATTCATTTATGAATATGTGAAAACATATAAATGTGGTAAAGCTGCATTCTAGCTACAGATGATGTGGTGGGGGGTGGGCGGCTATAGTTTAAGCCTTCAAGGTAAGATAATGTTTAGAGGGGCACACATGAAGTTACAACGAGCATGTTGCTCTGTTACCATGGTGCAAAATAAATGTCAGAATAAAAGGAAGATCGTTTTTTTCATAGCTCAAGAATAGAGTACATTGTTTTATATCCCTACAGAACACGAAAACATTAGTTCTCCTAGGATATGCTGTAGAACTCAGTCTTGACTCTAGAATGAAATTAAGCACCAAACATTGGGATGAAGCCAATATAACAGTGTGTAAACAGCCTATATTACCAACACTTGGAAAACCAGTTAACAATTCCATGGAATCATCTATTTCACCTTAAACATCTACAAGTTAAGGGTCTAACACCAGCACCCCCTTCAGATGCTACACCAAAACTTCCAGTACAAAACCTTGAACGGCCAGCCATCAGCAAGTTAATATGTAACTAGTCAACCTATACTCCAAAGGACCAAATCTAACAACTCAGCGCAAATCTCAACTTTTCCTGAAATCAGGACAAGGTTAAGCTACTACCAAGTTTAAGGGCTATGAAAATCACCATTTCCAGATGCCTGACCAGAAACTTGCACTATCAGAACCTTGAACATTCCATCATCAAACCAATTTCATAATAAACCTCACAACCAATATCGCGGATTTAATAAATCCTCTAAACCTCAAATTCTTCGAAAATCAGAACAAGATTTCCCCCACAAACGACCACTAACTATATAATCCTCAAACAGGGCAGTTTTTTTTGTGCTTCCAAATCACTGAAATTACTACACTAACTCAATTCAAGCAGATCACCATAATAAAAAAACATATCTGCTCTGCTCACCCACTAAAAGACCACTATGTTAAGATTCCTTCTCAACCATTAAAAGACCGACTTCGATTCTTCAAATGCGTAGCTTAGAAACTGAAAGTCACTCCTAAATGCCTTTACTTGCCATCAATGGTGTCCAATAAACAAAAGCGCCAATCTAACTAGGATAGCAGTTTAAAACTTAAAAAAACAATTCTTCAACAAAAAAAGAAAAAAAAGAAAAGAAAATGCTAGTAAAAGACAAGAAAGTAAAGCAGGACAAGATATAGCGATAATACAATTCAAGATTATCGTTTTCTTTCTCTTTTTCCACAATTTTCTTAGAAGCCAAACTGAACCCCACCAACTTTCATAGAAAATTCAACAGAAACCCAAAGCATAAGCTACTTGAAATGGCAACAAAGAACTCGAAATCTTACGCGAAAGATGAATCTGTCAAAGAAGAGGCGAGCAACGAAAAATCCGAAAGCGAAGTAGACGGCGATGAGGAAATCCCATGAGTCCGGTGCCACATTGTGGCTCCAGAACGATTCCATGGGCGGTGTCTTGGAACCAGGGCTCGGCCGAAGAGCATCAATCAGCGGATCAAATTCCAGTACAGCTTCCGACCTCAATGGATTCGATCAATCAGCAACCGCATTGCAACAATTGCACGCGATTTTCTTCCATTTCCCAATCTTGGGGATCTGTATTTGCACTAATTATCTCTCGATGCGGGAACGAAAGTGGGGCTTTTGCTGGTTAGGGAAGGAGTGTGCGAGCACGTAAGGGGGAGAGAGGTGAATGGCGATGGATCTTGTGCTTTATTTTTCTTGTATATTTTCAGCGTCCGGTATCATTTTGTAAAGGGTTTTATCACGGCTGTTACTGAAATTTTACCTTTCAAATAAAGTGGTCTCGGAAAAAAAAAAATTGAGAAAATTAAAGCATTTTCAAGGAATATGTCAAATTTAAAATTTCAAAATGATATTTGTTGGTCTATGTGACAGCCGATATATTAAATAATAGTATCACTGTGACAGCCCGTTCCGAATTTGTAAATTTTTTTTATCCTCGGAATTGTGAAAGTACGAAATTGCCCTCGAGCGTTGGGTTGAATTCTCATTTTGGGCTAAGTTCCAAGGCCCAAATTATTGGTTTTGGGCCAATAGAATTGTTTCCTAGTTTATGGCAACCTATTAGTTTAGAATTAGTTAGGGTTTGTAGTAACCTTAGTTTAGGGCCAATTAGGACTTAGAGTTTGATTGTTTTTGGTGATGTGTTAGTGTGAGGACCACACACATATCCCTTAGACCTCTCTCTCTCTCCCGTGACTTTCTCTCCTCTCTCTCTCTCTCTCGGACTCGAGCTCTCTCTCACTCTCTCTCTGCAAGTGTACGGACAAGGTTCGTTGACCCTCGAAAAACTCACAGATCGAGCAAACCAAAGGCACCATTCTAATCCTGGCGAGTCCACGAGCACAACCATAGCCTTAGCTGGTTGTGGCTCCTCCGAGAACCCCGTAAACCCGAGAGCTCCGTCGAGGGTACAGTGACCCCGACGTGATTACAGAAGTTTCAAGGCGTACTGAGACTCAAAAAGGTATTCCCTTCTCTTTTCTAGTCTTTTGGGTTACTTTTAGTTGAATTTGGATGTCGGAAAACCCTGGAAATCGGATCCCCGAGTTGGTCACTGTTCACCAACTTTTTAATGGAAGTTTTTCTTTGAATTTCAAGCTCACAGGGAGCTTAAGGACCTTCTCACGATGCTCGGAGTGCATCGTTGGTGAAATTTGGATCTCGGGAAGCCCAGATACGACGAGTTGCAGAGGTCACCGGATTTTCGTGCCTCCTCCGGCGTGATTTCGTGGAATTTGAAGCTTCAAATAGGTATAACGTGATTCTCTATATCCTAAGCTTCATTTTGGTGGTAATTTCGTAGAAAATGGTTGAAAAACGAGTGAGAATAGTGAGTTTAAAGTTTTACCCAATTTCCGACGACGGCGACGGTCGCCGGAGTTCGAAGGTAGGAGACGAGCGAATATTTCGTCAAGTTTGACGGAATATTCTAACGCCGTCAGTTAACTTTGACAGATTCCGTTAGTTTTAACGGAATATTCCCTAACGGCGTCACAGTTTTCGTCCCCTGTGCCAGGCACGTGCCGCGTGTGGGAGGCGCGTCTGGCTGTGCCTTGGCCGGCGCGTGAGGGCGCATGGGGTCTCCAAAAATTATTTTAAAAATATGGGGATGTTCCTGAGGTTGTGTAGATCAATTTGGTATATTCACACACCTCAATTGAGCAATGTGTGAGAAGTTATTTTCCTAGTTTCGTTTATGTGCTTTAAAATAACGTATTTATAGTTGTTTCTCACATAGGCGAGACCTATCCGGAGGACGAGCGTAGCCAGGCTAGGCACGGAGGCTACGATCCATCTACTTACCAGTGAGTGGGCTTTTGGTTTTCCGTATATACCTATATACTAAGTATTTTTCCCAGAATATGCATTTAAATGATTTTATCAAAGAATTGCCATGCCATTAAATTGTTATTATCGAACATGCATTATGAATTGTATGCGCATGATTGTTGGTGTTGCGGGCGCTCAGGTAAGTTCCATGTAAGATTATGTGTGGTTAATAAGAAGTTGAGTTATGAAAAGTATGATGAGATGCATCGAGGGCTCATTAACCTGCACCCCGGTGTTAGTGCTCCCGCCCAGAGTTAGGGGCATAGTCTTTCACGTGATGTTCACCTCCCGCACCACACGCTCATCTTGGATCCAAGTTAGGTGCACAGTCTTGTCGTATAGACCACTTTCAGTGGGTTCGACTCATATGTGACCCGCGATTATTCGCACAGTCTTGATAGGAGCATATTTATGCGACTTAGTTAGCTGGTTTTCGTGCATTTATGTTGTTATTTCTTAGTTAATTTAGTATTTCAAGCCATTTTCGTGTGTTTGTAGGTCCCAAGGGTTAAAGAGGCAAGAAAGTGCATTTTGGAGACTTTTGGAGCAGTTTTGGGCATGGAATGGATAGCATATGCTTGGAGCAAAGTAGATGGACGAAATTGAAGACCTAAAGAAGCTAGGAATCTGCCAAAGAGAGGAAGAAAATAAATTCAAGTCAAGGAAGGAAAAGGAATCCAAGAAGAAGAAGGATTGACTAAGTCAAAGTTTCCTTATTTTGACCTTTGACTTTCCTAATCCTAAATTATCAAGGAATCAGCCACAAGAAGGGTTCCTAAACACTTTGGGACATCTAAATCCCAACTCTAAGAGGGAGCCGCACCTTCCCTTGAGGTTACTCTTCCTTGCCGCACAAGGATCTTCCTTCCCACTCCATTTAGGACATGAAGCACCCAAATCTGCAAGGAATCCTTCCTTGCCGTGCAAGGAAGTTGGTTTCTCCTTTCCCTCCTAGGTTGTCGCTTAACCTTTTCCCTTTCCCTTTAGATTTCTAACTTTTAATTACCTTTTCCTTGTGGATTTGGACATCAAATCTGTCCCAAAATTAATTCCAGCCGTGCCTTACCTTAACCCTATAAATAAAGAGCCTTGCCACACCATTCCACCACCCATCCTTCACCATAACTCACCTACATCCATCCACCATCATAATTCAGACCATTCCTCACAAAAACAACCTTGTGCCGCAGAAAAGGAGAATGAATGAGACCCTTGGACGTGTTGCCATTCAAGCTTTGGATTGTTGGAGCGTTTCTAGGTGTAATCCATCCTTTGTTTTCAATGTTTAAATTTAATTATCTTTGTTTTGCGAACATGAGGAGCTAAACTTGTTTTAGCTAGAGGAGAATTCAAAGCCATGAATATATTTGCAATATGAATTGATTACTTCTAGTTGTGATTTCATAAATTGTGAATGCAATTTACTTAACTGTTTGATTCAGAACTTATTCTTGTATGTTGATTAAGAAGGCCCGCTTGGTTTGCATGCATGAATTTGATGCTAGAATATAAGGGAGTTTCACCTAATCGTTATGAACTTATATTCATGAGTAGTGGAGGTTGCTAGTCACAATCGCGTTAAGTGAATTCCTGGCATAAGTATCATGTTGTTCATAGTTACGAGTGCTTTGTCAGTGCTTATGATTTTTATAGAACGTAATGATCTTTGATTGTATCTCTATTATGCTGTTCATGTAGGGAACTTTTGAAGAATAATTTGGTTGCCGATGCGTTATCCATCCAATTCAATGACTTAAGGAAAATCTGAGGGTTAATTAGTGCTGTTCACGGTTAATCTAGGGCGTTGAGGTTCATGGTTTATTGGAAGAAAAACTGGAAATTTATTTGTATGCAAGTGTGTCACGTGTGGAAATTTATCTAGGGCGTCGAGGTTCATGGTTCGTTGCTAGCCAATCATCCATAAATTCACCAATTTCGTGAAACCTTGTTTAACTCTACAATCTGCTTGTTTTTAGTTTAAATTCGTCAAAAACCCAACCCCTTTTACTTTATTGTGTCAATTAGGTTAGAATCTGTCCAAACTTGTGTTTTTAAGTGTTTTGAGTCATAGTTAAGTCCAAATTCGTCCAAAGTAATCCCTAGTGTCTAGTTTGAGTCAATTTGCTTGTTTTAAGCTGTTTTGAGTCTTTTAAGTTTGTTTTGATTCTAGTTAAGTGTTTTTAAGTTTGTTTTTGTGTTCTTGAGTCAGTTTACAGTAGATTAGCAATCCCTCCTAATCCCCGGCCTAGAACGATCCCTGCTTACATCTTTACTACAATTGTCAACAAGAGGGTTTAATTTGTGTGCTAAGCTTTTATCACATCAAGTCTTCACGTGATTGTAGCACTAGAGCGTATTGTTTTACACCCAGTCTTATCGTATAAACCACTATAGGTGGGTTCGACTCGTGTGCAGGCATGACTTATGAGCTAGAGTTCAGCTGACGAGCTGTTGCAGTTATTATTGCATTTGAATTACTTACCTGATGATTTTTTTGGCATGGCATGGCATATTCATGATTTATTCATATATTGTGACGATGATGTTTTCAGTTGAGTTTAGTATTTGTATATACTATTTTCTGGGAAAGTATACAGGTTTTACGGCGAGGGGATATAGCTGTTGTTTATGAAATGATTTTTGAAAAGCTTTGTTTTTGCCCACTCACGCTTTTGTTTTGCGCCCCTCTAGGTTTTAGGTTGCTTTTGTTGGTGGCTCACGAGGATACATCGGACTTCTGACAGACCATCACCTATGTAGGACCACCTTCGGGTGTTGTTAAATTAAGTACTTCTTATGCATTGACTGCACCTAGACTTTTATGCTCTGAATGTGTATTCACACTTACTTCCGTTCTAGTACTCATTTCAGTTTGGTTTTTATTCTTTCGTAAATTATTCTATAATATTGTTTCCGCACTGTGCACATGGCTACGTCACCCTCACGTGACGGCCAGCATGCCTCGATCTCGGTCGGGGTGTGTCAGTTTGGTATTAGAGCCTAGGTTTCGCAGTCCTGCATATTTTGTGAGTAATCTAATCATTGTGATGTCTTCTGTCAGAATTATACCGCCTCGTAGAGATCCACGTTCTTCAGCTGAGCCTTGTTTCCCTGATGTTGCTCAGTTAGGGGAAGCTATAGCTAATGCCATTCAGGCTTCACTCCGCCCTCCACAGAGGACTCCGTTAGAGACAGTGTATAATCTGAAGTTGCCTACTTTTAAGGGTAATGAGGGTCATGAAGGGTCCGAGCGTTGGCTCGAGCATATGGAGAAGACTTTTCAGGTTATGCAGAGTCAAGGCAGCCTCCCTGCTAAAAGGTGGGTCGAGACAACTTCTTGGTTTTAGGGTAGAGAGCCTACATCCTGGTGGAATCAGGAGACTTATGGGTGGCCACTGGAGGAAAAAGCAAACTGGGAGAATTTTAAACTATCGTTTTATAAGAGATTCATTCCTCCAGTTTATCTTCACTAGAAGAAACAGGAGTTCACTAACCTAAAATAGGGGAAGCTGACCGTTAATGAATATTACAGAAAATTCACTGATTTGTCCCGCTACGATCCGGAAGTTGCTGCTAATCCAGTCGAGATGCTTCGCCGCTCTATGGCAACCATTCTACCCTGTACTACATATAAGGAGTTCTATGATGTTTTGTTGAGGATTGAGGATTCTGATAAAATGCCTAGTGAGAGTGAAGAATAAGAAGAAAGAGGCAGTAATCTGAAGAAGTATGATAAAGGCAAAAGACAGGCATCACAGGGACCTCGACAGACTAGAGCGTATTGTTTTACACCCAGTCTTATCGTATAGACGACTACATGTGGGTTCGACTAGTGTGCAGGCATGACTTATGAGCTAGAGTTCAGCTGACGTTGCAGTTATTATTGCATTTGAATTACTTACCTGATGATTTTTTTGGCATGGCATGGCATATTCATGATTTATTCATATATTGTGACGATGATGTTTTCAGTTGAGTTTATTATTTGTATATACTATTTTTTGGGAAAGTATACAGGTTTTATGGCGAGGGGATATAACTGTTGTTTATGAAATGATTCTTGAAAAGCTTTGTTTTTGCCCACTCACGCTTTTGTTTTGCGCCCCTCCAGGTTTTAGGTTGTTTTTGTTGGTGGCTCACGAGGATACATCGGACTTCTGACAGACCATCACCTATGTAGGACCACCTTCGGGTGTTGTTAAATTAAGTACTTCTTATGCATTGACTGCACCTAGACTTTTATGCTTTGAATGTGTATTCACACTTACTTCTGTTCTAGTACTCATTTCAGTTTGGTTTTTATTCTTTCGTAAATTCTTCTATAATATTGCTTCTGCACTGTGCACATGGCTACGTCACCCTCACGTGACAGCCAGCATGCCTCGATCTCGGTCGGGGTGTGTCAATCACTCTATAAATTTTTTAATCTCTTGTGGAGTTCAATTATTGAGATAAACAATCAAATACTTGTAACACAAAATAACATTTATTAAAAATTATTAAATGGATTTGACAGCTGTTATCATATTTGTTAGCAGAAGGCCTTAACTTCAAATGATTCAGCGCTGACACACCCCGACCGAGATCGATGCATGCTGGCCGTCACGTGAGGGTGACATAGCCATGTGCACAGTGCGGAAGCATTATAAAGAAAGATTTACGAATGAATAAAGACCAACTTCAAGAGTGTTTGAACAAAAATAAGTGTGAATACACATTCAGAGCATGAAAGTCTAGGTGCAGTCAAGCATAAGAAGTACTTAATTAAACAACACCCGAAGGCGGTCCTACATAGGTGATGGTCTGTTAGAACGTCTGATGTGTCCTCGTGAGCCACCAACAAAGCTACCTAATACCTGGAGGGGAGCAAAACAAAAGCGTGAGTAGGCAAAAACAAAGTTTTTCAAAATTCCTTTCATAAACAACCTTTATATCCCCTCGCCGTAAAACCTGTATACTTTCCTAGAAAATAGTATGTACATATACTAAATCTCATATGAAAATCATCATCGCCGAATAATGCAACAAATCATGAATATGCCATGCCATACTAATCAAATCATCAGGTAAGTAATTCGAATGCAATAATAACTGCAACAGCTCGTCAGCTGAACTCTAGCTCATAAATCATGCCTGCACACGAGTCGAACCCACTTATAGTGGTCTATACGATAGGACTGGGTGTAAATAATATGCTCTAGTGCTACAATTACGTGAAGACTGTACGAATGATTGCGGGTCACCTACGAGTCGAATCCACTGAAAGTGGTCTATACGACAGGACTGTGCCCCGAACTTGGATCCAAGATGAGCGTGTGGTGCGGGAGGTGAACATCACGTGAAAGACTATGCCCCTAACCCTGGACGTGAGCACTAACACCGGGGTGCAGCTTAATGAGCTCTCGATACATCTCATCATACCTTTCATAACTCAACCTTTTATTCCCCACACATAATCTTACCTGGTACTTACCTGAGCGCCCGCAGCACCAACAATCATGCACATATAATTCATAATTCATAATCACAAGTATGTATGCATTAGTATGGTAAATAGATGGATCGTAGCCCCCGTGCCTAGCCTGGCTACGCTCGTCCTCCGGATAGGTCTCGCCTATGTGAGAAACAACTATAAATACGTTATTTTAAGGCACATAAACGAAACTAGGAAATAACTTCTCATACATTGCTCAAATGAGGTGTGTGAATATACCAAAATGATCTACACAACCTCAGGAACATCCCCATAATTTTAGAATTAATTTTTAACCCCCACGCGCCCTGACGCGCCGGCCAAGGCACTGCCAGACGCGCCACCCACGCGCAGGCGTGCCTGGCACACAGACGGAAACTGTGACGCCGTTAGGGAATATTCCTTTAAAAACTGAGAATATGCCGTTAAAGTTACATGATGTCGTCAGGTTCCGTTAAGAATATTACGTCAAGTTGATGGAATATTCCCCTTTCTTCTCCGGCGGTTTGCCGGTGCAGTCCCCGGAAACTGGAAAAAATTTCAAAACTTCATATCTCTCTCATTTTTCAACCATTCTTCATGAAACTTGAACCAAATGAAAGCTTAGAACGAGAAGAACAAAACCTTACCAATTTTTGGACCTAAAACTCGCGGGATCTCGCCGGAAAATCCTCGATAATCTGGCCAAAAGTTGAGACTTGCAGAACTTTACTTCCCCGACGTCCAAAACGTTCCGTTTTTCTTCTCTGAGCTTCGTGAAGACCTGCTAAAGCTTCCAATGGTCTTAAAAACTTCTAAAAACCTCGCACTTACGAGTGCATGAACAATAGCTCAAATCAGAGGTTATGGTTTCTCGGGTTTTTTTACAGGTTCCACGACCAACCAAGGACACCACTCGACTTGTAAGAACACGAGGAGCACAATGGTGTACTTCAGAGCTTCGATCTACAAGGTTTCGAGTTGGTTTGGGGTTTGTTTGTACAAGTGTACGGAAATGGTAGAAAATCCGAGAGGGAGAAGTAGAGAGAGAGAGTCAACGGGTTTGGTTTTGGGTGAAGTGTGTGTCTGTGGTCCTCACACAGCCAACCAAGCACACTAAAACAACCACAAGATTTAAGTTTTAGTTGGTTTAGAACCAACTTACAACAAACCAACCAAAACCCTAACAATAATTGGTTTCCACTAGTTTGGAACTACAACCATTGGTCCAAAACCTAAACTTTTGGGCCTTTAAACTTAGTCCAACAATAAAATATATCCCAACGCTCGAGGGTAGTTTCGTACTTTCATAAATTCGAGGATAACAAAATTATATAATCCGGGACGGGCTGTCACAATCTACCCCCTTAAGAAATTTCGTCCTCGAAATTCAACATCAAAATACAGCACTGATATTCATAAAACAAGCGAGGATACATATCTCTCATCCAATCCTCAGTCTCCCAAGTAGCCTCTTCCACTGAATGGTTCCTCCACAGAACCTTTACCATACGAATAATCTTGTTCCTTAACACTTTGTCCTTCCAATCCAATATCGTTACTGGCTCCTCTTCATAAGTCAAATCCGGACTGATCTCTAAGGGTTGAGGAGGTATAACATGCGAAGGATCCCGAAACATAATGACGAAGAATAGAGACATGGAACACATTATGCACCTTAGATAACTCAGAAGGCAACTCAAGCCTATAAGCAACGTCACCAACTCGCTCGATGATCTGGTAAGGTCCGATGTACCTAGGGCTTGGCTTACCCTTTTTCCCGAACCTTACAACTCCTTTCCAAGGCGACAACTTCAAGATTACCCAATCACCGACCTTATACACTTTGTTAGTGGCATGTCTATCAGCAAGGCTCTTCTGTCGATCCTGGGCCGCTTTCAAATTAGCTTTAATCACCTGAACATTCTGAGTAGTCTCCTCTACTATCTCAGGGCCCACCAATGGCCTCTCACCCACTTCTGACAAACACAACGGTGTACGGCAAGCTCTACCATAAAGTGCCTCAAATGGTATCATCCCGATGCTAGAATGGTAGCTGTTATTATAGGCAAACTCCATCAAATCCAACTTTGCATGCCAATCATCACCATACTGAAGTACCGAAGATCTTAGCATATCTTCCAAAGTCTGAATCGTCCTCTCTGACTGACCATCTGTCTGAGGATGGTACGCTGTGCTGTAAAGTAAATCTGCGCCAAAAGCTTCCTGGAATGCTCTCCAAAACTTAGAAGTAAACCTAGGATTCCGGTCCGAGATAATACTCACTGGCACTCCGTGGTACTTCACAATCTTCAACAATAACAACTCAACTAATTTGTTCAGAGAATACTTTTCCTTCACTGGAATGAAGTGTGCTGACTTAGTAAGTCGATCCACAATTACCCAAACTCCATCTTAACCATTTCGTGTACGAGGAAGCTTGTACACAAAGTCCATAGTGATGTTTTCCCATTTCCACTGGGGAACGGGAAGTGGTTGCATCAAACCAAATGGCTTCTTCCTTTCAGCTTTGACCTGCTGACAAATCACACACCTACTAACATACTCAGCAATTTCTCTTTTCATACCTGGCCAATAGTAAAACGGTCTAATGGTATGATACATTTTAGTGCCTCCAAGATGCATGGCATATGCAGAAATGTGTGCCTCATCAAGAATTTCTTTCTTTAATTCCTCAACATTTGGCACGTACATTCTTTTATCTTGTATAAGCATGCCATCGGTCTCACGGACTCTTAGATCTTTTTTCTTACCTTCAGAAATTGCAAAAATTAACTCCTGAACTTCCTCACTACTTCCTTGAGCTTCAAGTATGCGATCAATCAAAATGGGCCTAATCTGGAAGCTAGCAAGTAAGGCTTCTTCTCGAGCTTTGACCAAGGCTTCTTCTTTCTCTTCAAGTCCCAATCTCACTCTAGTGGACCTCAAATCTGCAAGAAGAGGAACACGAGATGCGTACAATGCATAAACTCGACCTTGGGACTTTCTACTTAGTGCATCAGCCACTACGTTTGCACGACCATGGTGATACTCAATCGTGCAATCATAATCACTAAAAAATTCTATCCATCTTCGCTGCCGAAGGTTAAGATCTTTCTGAGTGAAAATGTACTGTAGGCTTTTATGGTCTGTAAAGATCTTACACTTTTCACCATAGAGATAATGTCTCCAAATCTTCAGAGCGAAAATGATGGCTGCTAGTTCCAAATCATGTGTAGGATAATTCCTTTCATGAGGCTTTAACTATTTAGAAGCATAAGCAATTACCCCACTATGTTGCATCAAATCACATCCCAAGCCATTCAAAGAAGCATCGCTGTAAATCTCAAAATTACCATTGTCGTCCGGAAGTGTTAGAACAGGAGCATGAGTGAGACAGTACTTAAGCTGCTGGAAACTCTGTTCACAATTCTCATCCCACTCAAACTTAACTTCCTTCCTAGTCAACCTCGTCAGTGGTAAAACAATCACTGAGAAATCCTTAACAAACCGTCGATAGTAACCTGCTAAGCCCAGGAAACTCCGTACCTCGGTGACGGTTCCCAACTCTCCACAGCTGCAATCTTCTGAAGGTCCACCCGAATTCCTTGAGCTGATACAACATGACCCAAGAATGCTACTTCCTTTAACCAAAATTGGCATTTACTGAACTTGGCATAAAGACGATGTTTCCTTAACTTCTTCAACACCAAGGAGAGGTGTCGCACATGTTCTTCCTTAGTTCTAGAGTATACAAGTATATCATCGATGAAGACAATGACAAACTTGTCGAGATAATCCTGGAATACTTTGTTCATCAAGCCCATGAAAGTTGCTGGTGCATTTGTTAATCCGAACGACATTACAAGGAACTCATAATGGCCATAATGAGTCCTAAAAGCCGTTTTAGGGATATCATCACTCCTAATCTTCAGCTGATAATACCCAGACCTCAAATCAATCTTCGAGAACACACAAGCACCTCGAAGTTGGTCAAAAAGATCATCTATGCGCAACAATGGATAACGATTTTTAATCGTTACCCGATTCAATTGCCGATGATCAATGCATAGTCTCAAGGTCCCATCTTTCTTTCGAACAAACAGAACTGGGGCTCCCCAGTGTGAAACACTCGGCTGAATGAAACCTTTATCCACTAATTCCTGCAACTGGGTTTTCAATTCTCTTAACTCCGTAGGAGCCATTCTATATGGAGTTAGAGATATAGGATCCGTACCTGGAAGTAAATCAATGGAAAACTCCACATCTCTATCAGGCGATAATCCAGGCAAATCATCAGGAAAGACATCCGAAAAATGCCTAACCACTCGAACTTCCTCCACACTACTTGGAGTAGTGTCATTCAGCACCACGTGAGCTAAGTACCCTTGGCACCCTTTATTCAACAACTTCTTTGCCCTTAAGGCAGAAATAACCCCCATGTCTCACTCCACTATGTTCACCTATGAACGTAACTCCGGGTAACCCTGGGCGACGAAAAGTCACCGTTTTCTCACGACAGTGAATGTTGGCATAGTTATAATGTAACCAGTCTGCTCCCAAAATCACATCAAAATCCGCAAGATCTAATGGGAGAAGATTAGCTGGCATAACCACATCTTCAATCAACACAGGACAACCCGGGTAAACAGAGTTAACAGAACACTTTTCTCCTCTAGGCATTGAAAATTCTAACTCATAACCCAGAGGTATAGATTGAGGTTGAGTCAACTGAGCAAATGTATGAGAAATAACAGAATGGGTAGCTCCACAGTCAATTAAGACTCTAGCAAAATGACCAAGGACATTAGACGTACCCATTATTAAATAGGATGGTTCTTGGCGTCCTGCAAAGTAATGTTGTTGATACGCCCCTAGGCCTGCCGTCGTCCTTCTCTGCCTCTACCAGCATGAACACCTCGGCTCTACGTACTTCACCCTTGACCTACCTGATTGTGTTGTCTCGACGATCCAGCACTACTAGCAGGAACATCGACCTGCTGGGGCTGTCCTCCAGACTGCCACTGTGATCCGCCGGCTGAATACTGACCCATGCCAATTTGCTGATAGGGTATATATCCTCTTGGGTACTGGCCATAACCACTCAGCTAATAAGGATCCTGGGGGCACTGGTACTGCCCTGGAGCATAAGGAATGAGATCCCTCTGGTAATGGTACGCACCACCACTATGTCCTGAAAACTGCTGGGTCTGAACTGGCGGTGGTAAGGAAGGCTGCTGTGGCTGCTGAAGTCTTTGTGGGTTTTGAGGACAATACTTCGCCAGATGTTTTGTCTGACCACATGTATAACATCCGCTGCTACATCGACGACACTCTCCAAAATGTCTATTATTGCACCTACGACATAAAGGTGCGCCTGAACCACCTGAACCACCTGCCTCTCTCGGCCTCTGGAAACGAGATCCTCTAGTGGATCTACCACCTCTCCTCTGTCCGGTGGCACTGAAACCCCCACTGAAAGAACTAGAACTAGTCCCACTTTTCTTAAAACTCTGCGTATGGCGAGGCCCCTGAGATGACTGTCCTTTGCCCTTATCAAACTTCTTTAGATTACTGCCCCTTTCTTCTTCTTCTTCACTCTCACTCGGCATTTTATCAGAGTCCTCAATCCTCAATAAAACATCGTAGAACTCTTGATAAGTAGCACATGGTAGTATAGTTGTCATAGAGCGCCACTTCTTCTTTGTACCCAACTTAAAGCGGCGAAGTATCTCAACGGGATTAGCAGCAATCTCCGCATTTCAGATTTGTGAATTCCTGTTTCTTCTAGTCAAGGTATGCTGAAGGAATGAATTTCTTATAGAACGACCGTCTAAAATTCTCCCAGTTTGCTTTTTCCTCAGGTGACCACCCGTAAGTCTCCTGATTCCACATGGATGCAAGCTCTCTACCCAAAAACCAAGAAGTGGTCTCGACCCATCTTTCAGCAGGAAGACTGCCTTGACTCTGCATCACCTGAAAAGTCTTCTCCACATGCTCGAGCCAACGCTCGGACCCTTCGTGGCCCTCATTACCCATAAAAGTAGGCAACTTTAGATTATACACCATCTCCAACGGAGTCCTCTGGGGAGGGCGAAGAGAAGCCTGAATGGCATTAGCGATAACCTCCCCTAACTGAGCAAGATCGGGGAAGCTAGGCTCAACAGAAGAACGTGGATCTCTACGAGGCGGCATAATTCTGATAGAAGACATCATAATGATTAGATTACTCACAACATATGCAGAACTGTGAAACCTAGGCTCTAATACCAAACTGACACACCCCGACCGAGATCGAGGCATGCTGGTGATAGGAGCATATTTATGCGACTAAGTTAGCTTGTTTTCGTGCATTTACGTTGATTGTTCTTAGTTAAATTAGTATTTTAAGCTATTTTCGTGTGTTTATAGGTCCCAAGGGGTAAAATATCAAGAAAGTGCATTTTGGAGCCTTTTGGAGCAGTTTTGGGCATGTTTTGGATAGCTTATGCTTGGAGCAATGTAGATGGACGAAATTGAAGGCCAAAGCATGCTAGGAATCAGCCAAGGAGAGGAAGAAAATTAATTCAAGTCAAAGGAGGAAAAGGAATCCACGAAGAAGAAGGGTTGACTAAGTCAAAGTTTCCTTACTTTGACCTTTGGCTTTCTTAATCCTATTTTATCAAGGTTTCAACCACAAAGAGGGAATCCTAGACATTTTGGGACACCTAATTCCTTGCTCTAGAAGGGAGCTGCACCTCCCTATCCACTTATACATCCTTGCCGCACAAGGGAAGGATCTTTCCCTTTCTTTTCCCAACCAGTCCCATCTCTCCCTTACCTTCTCCTTTCTTGCCTCACAAGTCTCACTTTCCCTTTTAATTTAGGACCCTAAAACAGCAAGGAAACCCTTTTCCTTGCCTTGTAAGACCTTTCCCTTTATTTCCAACCCTTGCCGCATTTAACTTTCACTTTCCTTTAATTTTTTGTTGCAGCCGCAATTCTCTTCCCTTTTCCCCTTAGGTTTTCTGACTTAGTTCCTATTTCCCATTAGGTTTTGGTTAAATTTATGTTACCTAAATTGTTTCCTAGCCTTAAAATCCCAAGCTCTATATATACTCAACCTTGCCGCACCCTTTACCAATCATTCAATCATCCATTCATTCATTCACACACATTCAGCCACAAACCTCTCTTTGCCGCAGCTCACTCACTCCTTAAACTTCCATCCCTTCATCCAAACACATCCAAACTCAACCTAAGTCACTTGTGCCGCAGCAAGAAGGAGAAGAAGGAAGCCTTTGACGTTTCAAGCTTGAAGATTGGATCATTCTAGGTGTACTTCGTTCTTAATTTCAATGTTTACTTTAATATTCTCTGATTTTGTTGTGACTATGAGTGGCTAAACCCCTACTTAGTTAGGGGGGAGTTCGAAGCCATGAACATGCTTGAGATATGAATTGATTTATTCCAATTGTGATTTGATGAATCGTGAATGCAATTCAATTAACTTTTTTATTCATAACTTGTTCTTGTATGTTGATTAAGGATGCATACTTAGTTTTCATGCAGGAATTTGATGCTAGAATATAAGGGAGTTTCACCTAATCGTTATGAACTTATATTCACAAGTAGTGAAGGTTGCTTGTCACAATCGCGTTAATTGGATTCCTGGCAAACATATCATGCATTCATAGTTACGAATGCCTTGTCAACACTTATGATTTTCATGGAACTTAATGATCTCTAACTGTATCTCTTCTATGCACTCATGTAGGGGACCGTTGGAGAATAATTTGGGTTGTCGTATGCACTCATCCAATTCAATGACATAAGGAAAATCTGAGGGTTAATTAGTGCACTCACGGTTAATCTGGGGTGTTGAGGTTCATGGTTCATTGAAAAGCAATTGGAGATCGATTTATGTACAAGTGTGTCATGTGTGGAGAAGGACCCTCTAGCTAGCGCCCATCAACCATCAAAGTTTTCAAATTCGTTTTCAAATCTGTTTTGTCTTTAACTTACTTGTTTTACTTTCAAATTCGTCCAAATCAAAACCCCCCTTTTACTTTCTTGTTTTAAAGTGTTTAAAACCTGTTTTGTTAGTGTTTCCAAGTGTTTTGAGTCAAGTAAAAACCAATTTTCGTCCAAAACCATCCCTAGTGTCTAGAATCTGTCCACAAAGTGTTTTTAAGCCGTTTTAAGTGTTTTTTAACTTGTTTTGAGTCTTGTGATCCTTTTCAAACGTTTTTAACTTTGTTTTTGTGTTTTTGAGTCAGTGTAGAGTCGATTAGCAATCCCTCCTAATCCCCGGTCCAGAACGATCCCTACTTGCATACTTACTACAATTGACAACAAGAGGGTTTAATTTGAGTGCTTAACTTTTATCACATCAAATTTTGGCGCCGTTGCCGGGGATTAGCAACTTTGCTAATCCCCCGTTGTTTCTTTTTGTTTCTTTTTTGTCTATTTTCGTTTTAGTTTCTGACCTTGTTTTATTTTCTTGTTTTTAGGTACTAGTTTATGACTCGAAGTTCTCAACCTGTTCGTAAGCACATCTTTGACTTTGACGACGATTTTGAGAGGACTTTGAGAAGGAGGAGGAATCAACAAGAGTCTAACCCACCTAGCCCTGAACCTGAGCTTGAAGAACAAGTAGTAGAGGAGGAAGAAATCCCCACGGCACAGGTTGTGGAGGAAGCACAAGTCATGGCAGCAGATAATCGAACCATCAAAGAGCTTTCTACCTCGGGTGTGGACAATGCCATGTCCCTATGCATCCAATACCCCACGGTAGCCCAAGGGAAGACAGAGGAGTTTAAGTTGAAATCAAGCTTGTTGCATCACATCTCGAAGTACCATGGGCTGTCCATGGAGGATCCAAATAAGCACCTAAAGGAGTTTGAAGTTGTTTGTTCGAGTATGACTCCCGTTAATGTTGATGGCAGCATATTGAAGATGAAGGCCTTTCCATTCTCATTCTTGGACAAAGCTAAAGATTGGTTGTATGAACTAGCACCTGGGACGGTTACATCTTGGGAAAGTATGAAACGAGCATTTTTGGAGAAGTTTTTCCCAACTTCAAGAGTCATTCTCTTGAGGAAACGGATTAGTAGCATCCAACAAAATGAAGGTGAATCGTTTCCAGCTGATTATGAACGTTTTAAAACTCTTGTAGCTTCATGTCCACAACACCAAATGAAGGAGGAGCTGCTCATTCAATATTCCTACGAAGGACTCCTCCCCATTGAACGCCAAATGCTAGATGCCTTAGCGGGTGGTGCGTTGGTTGACAAAACTCCGGTGGCTGCCAAAACCCTAATTGCGAACCGAGCTCATAATGCACAACAATATGAAGGTGTTGGACAGATAGAGGGCCCACGGCAACACCAAGTTAATGAGGTAAGTGCAATTTCTAAAATTCAATCTCAATTAGCTAATCTTACCTCTCTTGTATCTCAGGTTGTAATTGGATCAAAACCACAAGAAAACCAAGTTTGTGGCGTGTGCTCCATCCAAGGGCATCCATCCGAGACATGCCCACAGTTGATTGAAAATGGAGGATGGGAATCTGCCAATGCTATTGGATTCCAAGGCTAAAACCAAACCAAGTACGATCCATACTCGAATACGTACAACCCTGGATGGAGAGAGTACCCTAATATGAAGTGGAGAGATCCCCAACAACCTTCACAACAAGGGGGATTTCGGCAAAACCCCCTGGGTTTCCACGGCCCTATGTCCCTCAACAAACTCAACAACCTCAACCACCTCCGGTCCAAAATAACTCAGGTTCGTCTTTTGATAATGCTCAAGTTATTCAGTTACTCACCACCTTGTCGCAGGGAGTGCAAAATTAAGCTAAAGAGGTGGATGAATTGAAGAAACAAATGAGACAAATGGCTGAATTCATGGGGCAATTCAGTAGAGAACAAGGTAAGTTACCTAGTTTGACGAATGTGAATCCGAAGGGAGGATTCGAATCTGCCAAAGCCATCACCTTGCGTAGTGGAAAAGAAGTTGGAATCGAATCTGACACTCCCAAATCTGCCCAGAAAGAAGATGACAAGCTGCAAGAAGAGGAGGGGAGCACTAGCACACCCACGGCAAGGGTGAAAAACCCTTTGCCGCAGGCACCTACCAACCTTAACTCGGCCAAACAAGGTTTAGTCTCAAATTTAGTTAATACTAACTTGCCCGATGTTCCTTTTCCTCGTAGGTTCATGCAATCAAAGAAGGATGAGAACGAGAAGGACATTCTTGAAACATTCCGGAAAGTGCAAAAAAACATTCTGCTCCTTGATGCCATTAAACAAATCCCGAAGTATGCCAAGTTTCTCAAGGAGCTGTGCACAACCAAAAGAAGAATGGCGAACAAAGAGGTAGTTAAGGTAAGTGAAAACGTTTCAGCCATCTTGCAACGTAAATTGCCTACTAAATGCAAAGATCCGGGCAGTTTTACGATTCCTTGTGTGATTGGCACCACTCGCTTTGAACATGCAATGCTAGACTTAGGTGCATCTATAAATGTCATGCCATACTCTATTTATGCATCTATGAACTTGGGTGAATTGAAAAAGGATGGTGTGATTATACAATTGGCTGATTGTTCTGACGCTTATCCGAAAGGAGTATTGGAGGATGTTTTAGTGCAGGTGAACCATTTGATCTTCCCGGCTGATTTTTACGTTCTAGACATGGAAGATTCAGCCCATTCCACATCTCTGCCGATTCTCCTTGGTAGACCCTTCATGAAGACAGCCCGAACAAAGATCGATGTGTTCAAGCGAACTTTAACGATGGAATTCGATGGGGAAGTTATCGATTTTAATATTTCTGAAACTATGAGATATCCCGTTGATGATCATTCATTCTTCTCTATTGATGTTATTGATTCTTTGGCGCAAGCGTATCTTGAGGAATTGAACGAGGACGCCCTTGAAACAACCATTACGAAGGGCATAGAACTCAAAAACCAAGACAGTGGAGCCTTGCAACTCCACGGCCACAGCCTAGACTCCATTGCCGTGCCCTTCAATGAAGAAGTTGTAGAAGTTGTGGCTGCCCTTGAGTCACTACCACAACAATATGGTAAGGTTCCGCTCTCAATTTCAAGTTCAGTTTTACTACCTTCTGTTATTCAGGCACCTTCTCTTGAACTTAAGCCGTTGCTGGACCATTTAAAGTATGTGTTTTTGGGCCAAGATGAGACGTTGCCCGTCATTGTCTCTTCAAGACTCACGGCACAAGAGGAAGAGAAGCTTGTGAGGGTGTTACGAGAGTACCAAACAGCCATAGGGTGGACCTTGGCCGATATTAGGGGAATTAGCCCCACCACTTGCATGCACCGCATACTTCTTGAGGAGGGGGCTAAACCATCTAGAGAGGCTCAACGCCGTATCAACCCTCCAATGATGGAAGTTGTGAAGAAGGAAATAATCAAGCTCTTAGATTGTGGAGTGATCTACCCTATCTCCGATAGCCGTTGGGTTTCACCAATTCAAGTCGTTCCCAAGAAGTTTGGAGTTACTGTTGTCAAGAATGAAGAGAATGAGCTTGTGCCTACACGAATTCAAACTGGATGGCGAGTGTGCATCGACTATAGGAAGCTTAACGCCACAACAAGGAAAGATCACTTCCCTTTGCCATTCATCGACCAAATGCTTGAAAGGTTAGCCGGTCATGCTTTTTATTGTTTTCTTGATGGATATTCTGGATATAACCAAATTGTGATAGCCCCGGATGACCAAGAAAAGTCCACCTTCACGTGTCCCTTTGGAACTTTTGCTTATCGTCGCATGCCATTCGGTTTATGCAACGCACCTGCCACTTTCCAAAGATGTATGGTAAGTATATTCTCCGATTTTGTTGAGAAAACTATTGAGGTATTTATGGATGATTTCAGTGTGTTTGGGGATTGTTTTGATAATTGTTTGGATAATCTAACCTTGATCTTTCAACGATGTGTTGAAACAAACCTTGTTCTCAATTGGGAAAAGTGTCATTTTATGGTAAAACAAGGTATAGTTTTGGGGCACATCATATCTGAACAAGGTATTGAAGTTGATAAGTCCAAAATAGATCTTGTACGTCACTTACCCTCTCCCACTTCGGTGAGGGAGGTTCGTTCTTTTCTTGGCCATGCAGGATTCTATAGGCGATTTATCAAGGATTTCTCTAAAATTGCCCAACCCTTGTGTCGTTTACTCCAAAAAGAAGTAGCCTTCGAGTTCAATCATGAGTGTGAGACGGCATTCAAAACCCTCAAGGAGAAGCTTACTTCGGCCCCCATCATCATGCCACCCGATTGGAACCTTCCTTTCGAGCTTATGTGCGATGCATCCGACTATGCGCTTGGAGCTGTTTTGGGACAAAGAAAGGACAAGCAGCCGCATGTTATATACTATGCTTCTCGGACTCCGAATGATGCCCAATTGAACTACTCCACAACGAAAAAAGAACTTCTTGCTGTTGTCTTTGCTTTAGATAAGTTTCGTTCTGATTTAATTGGCACTAAAGTGATTGTTTATTCTGATCATGCAGCTTTGAAGTACTTACTAATGAAGAAGGAAGCAAAACCTAGGCTTATTCCTTGGATGCTTCTTCTTCACGAGTTTGACATCGAGATTCGAGACAAGAAAGGAAGTGAGAATGTGGTGGCTGACCACCTAAGCCGAATGCTCCATGATGACCATGCCGTGCCTATCCCTGAAACCTTCCCCGATGAGCAACTGCTGTCCATTGAGGTAAGTGAACCATGGTATGCCGATTTGGTTAATTTCTTAGTGTCTAAACAAGTTCCGAGCACTCTAAGCAAGCACCAATGTGATAAACTCATAAAAGATGCACGTTTTTATGTGTGGGATGATCCCTATTTGTGGAAGTATTGCTCTGACCAGATTTTGCGTAGGTGTGTGCATGATGGTGAGATTCATTCGATTTTACAATTCTGTCACACTTATGCTTGTGGTGGGCATTTTGGCACCCAAAGAACGGCCTTAAAGGTTCTTGAATGTGGTTTTTATTGGCCCACTTTGTTTAAAGATGCTAGAACTTTTTGTCTAACCTGTGATCGTTGTCAAAGAACGGGCAATATAGGTACCAAGGACCAAATGCCGCAGCAACATTTCTCAGTTGTGGAAATTTTTGACGTTTAGGGTATTGATTTCATGGGTCCCTTCCCTCCCTCTTTTGGTTTCACTTATATCCTGCTAGCTGTTGATTATGTTTCAAAATGGGTGGAAGCAAAAGCCACCCGTACTAATGATTCTAAGGTGGTTGCAGATTTTGTAAAAACTAACATTTTTGCTAAATTTAGGATGCCCCGAGTTCTAATCAGTGATGGCGGTTCCCACTTTTGCAATCGAACCATTGAGGCTTTGCTAAAGAAGTACAACGTTACGCATAAGGTTTCAACACCTTATCATCCTCAAACCAATAGGCAAGCCGAGGTTTCAAATAGGGAGATCAAGCAAATACTAGAGAAAACCGTGGGGCCATCCAGAAGGGATTGGAGCTTATGCTTGGACGATGCATAGTGGGCATATCGTACGGCCTACAAAACTCCACTTGGCATGTCACCTTTTCGGCTCATCTATGGTAAGCCATGTCATTGGCCCGTCGAGTTAGAACACAAGGTGCATTGGGCTGTGAAGACTTTCAACATGGACATAGATGCGGCTGGGGTTCATAGAAAGCTCCAATTGAATGAACTCGAGGAGATTAGGCACGAGGCCGTACAAGAATGCTCAAATTTACAAGGACAAGACGAAGGCTTACCATGACAAGATGCTTCGTACCAAAACATTCTCAAAAGGGCAGCGAGTGTTACTTTTTTATTCTCGACTTCGTTTATTCCCCGGTAAGCTACGTTCTAAGTGGATTGGACCTTTTGTTGTTACTAATGTTTTTCCTTATGGTGCAGTCCAAATCCAAAGCTTGAAAACCGGCCAAGAATTCAAGGTGAATGGGCATCGTTTGAAGCCCTATTATGACTTGTTCGAGGAGCATGTGGTGGAGGAGACATCCCTCCTTGCCGTGGGCTCTAAGGATGTTTGAAGGATGGGATTCGTCCGGCTGCACGACGTTAAAGCAAGCGCTTCTTGGGAGGCAACCCATGCATTCAATAAAGAGCTTTTGGACGATCCGGCATTATAACCAGGTGTTTATGTTCCAAAACTCTACTTTTTTACTTTGCAATTCGTGTCTTATTTGCTGTTTGTTTGTTTTCTTTTGTGTGAGTTTATGTTTGAAACATTGAGGACAATGTTTGATTTAAGTGTGGGGGAGGGGGGGTAAACAAGCTGTTTTTGCATGATTTTCGTGGGTTTTATTCACCTATCACTTACAATGTTGTTTTTCACTGTTTTTATGTGTTTTTAGTGTGTTTTGACATAAAAATCCGAAAATTTGATAACAATTTGAAAAAATTGTTTTGAAAAACCCAAAAAGAGTTGTTTTTGTGTGTTTGTTTGTGTTTTCGGGTACCTTCCAACCCAATGATGAGGATTTGGTTTTTAATTGCATGACTGTTAAGGAAAGTTGTAAACATGGATGGAAGTTTGATATACCTTTGGTTTATGCTTGGTTGTCGTTGTTGTTTATGAATTCACATTTGATTACAAAAGAAAAAATCAGTTTTTGTAACATGCTTGAAGGAAGGAACTCAAATTAACGCTACAACCCTGTGAGACTTGAGCCTAAACGTTCTTTGGAGAGTTAAAAATCTGTGCATTTGTTGTTTTCTAAAGTCGTTGCATGATCTCATTATTCTTTGCTTGGTTACTACTTAGAAGGCGTTTCATCATTTTAGTTCCAAATACTAGAACTCATATCCGTTACATTCAAAGCATGGTATTGAGTGCATAACACATAAACAAGATGAAGATGTGTAGTGAACCAAGAGCCAAAAAGCCATCCCCGTGAAATTATGTTTAGGTTTAACCCCGTTGAGCCGTGTTTAGCCTATTTCTTCGTTAACCCACATCATCCTCACCTAGCCTAGAATAGGACCATCCATACCCTTGTTCTTGAAGCATAGTAAAGCATGACTTAGAGGGAATTCTTTTTGAGTAATTGTATGCAGAAAATAAGTGTGGGGGAAGGGATTTTTGGTGTATTTGAGTACAAAAAGAAGAAAAATTCGTATGAAAAGAAAAGAGAAAAAGAAAAATTGTGAAAAGAATGAAAAAGAGTTGAAAAATATGTGAAAAAGAGTTCTAAAGTGTTGGATGTTGAAGAAAGGGTCCAAAAAGTTGAATTAGGCCCTAAAGTGTTGCATGAATCTTCCCTTGTGTTTAAAAGTTGATTTCTGCATTCTGAATGAATTCTAAGTGTCAATTTCATTACTTTGCTTACTATTGCTTAAAGAACGTTTGTTTATCCTTACCTTTCTTTGTTAACCAATACCCGTAGCCCCGTTACAACCCTTAACTTCGATCTTGGGTGTTGTGTGTTTCAATTTGTGGAGTTTGGAATTGGTATGAGCATATGGTGTCCCTGGTTCTCGCGTCTAAGTAGTAGCATTCCATTCATGAGATCATATTCAAACATGCTTAATAACTCCAGAAAATGCTTTCTTTGTTATAAACATATGTGAGTGTTCGTCTACATGTTTACATCAATCTTCTCACATATAACTAGTGTAGAGTGTGTAGTCAGAAATTTTGTGTGAAAAAGAGAATATCTTGTAAGGAATTGGGTGAATTCTCTAAGGCATGTTACTACATTCAAATCATTGTTTTAATTGATTAAATGCGAGCTAGTAAATGGCGACTGTGATTAAGTATGTGCTCGAGTGTAAGGATGACTAAAATCTATGTGAATAATGATCTTTGGCATGTCATGTGCGTTGGAAATCCCTGAGGCAACGTTGGAAGGTTTAGATTGTTTTGGTTACTTTGTGTTGTTTTATTTGTTTCGTTTTGCTCGAGGACTAGCAAAAGCTAAGTGTGGGGGAATTTGATAGGAGCATATTTATGCGACTTAGTTAGCTTGTTTTCGTGCATTTATGTTGATTGTTCTTAGTTAAATTAGTATTTTAAGATATTTTCGTGTGTTTATGGGTCCCAAGGGGTAAAGTATCAAGAAAGTGCATTTTGGAGCCTTTTGGAGCAGTTTTGGGCATGTTTTGGATAGCTTATGCTTGGAGCAATGTAGATGGACGAAATTGAAGGCCAAAGCATGCTAGGAATCAGCCAAGGAGAGGAAGAAAATTAATTCAAGTCAAAGGAGGAAAAGGAATCCAAGAAGAAGAAGGGTTGACTAAGTCAAAGTTTCCTTACTTTGACCTTTGACTTTCTTAATCCTATTTTATCAAGGTTTCAACCATAAAGAGGGAATCCTAGACATTTTGGGACACCTAATTCCTTGCTCTAGAAGGGAGCCGCACCTCCCTCTCCACTTATACATCCTTGCAGCACAAAGGGAAGGATCTTTCCCTTTCTTTTCCCAACCAGCCGCACCTCTCCCTTACCTTCTCCTTTCTTGCCGCACAAGTCTCACTTTCCCTTTTAATTTAGGACCCTAAAACAGCAAGGAAACCCTTTTCCTTGCCTTGTAAGACCTTTCCCTTTATTTCCAACCCTTGCCGCATTTAACTTTCACTTTCCTTTAATTTTCTGTTGCAGCCGCAATTCTCTTCCCTTTTCCCCTTAGGTTTCCGACTTAGTTCCTATTTCCCTTTAGGTTTTGGTTAAATTTATGTTACCTAAATAGTTTCCTAGCCTTAAAATCCCAAGCTCTATATATACTCAACCTTGCCGCACCCTTTACCAATCATTCAATCATCCATTCATTCATTCACACACATTCAGCCACAAACCTTTCTTTGCCGCAGCTCACTCACTCCTTAAACTTCCATCCCTTCATCCAAACACATCCAAACTCAACCTAAGTCACTTGTGCCGCATCAAGGTGGAGAAGAAGGAAGCCTTTGACGTTTCAAGCTTGAAGATTGGATCATTCTAGGTGTACTTCGTTCTTACTTTCAATGTTTACTTTAATATTCTCTAATTTTGTTGTGACTATGAGTGGCTAAACCCCTACTTAGTTAGGGGGGAGTTCGAAGCTATGAACATGCTTGAGATATGAATTCATTTCTTCCAATTGTGATTTGATGAATCGTGAATGCAATTCAATTAACTGTTTTATTCATAACTTGTTCTTGTATGTTGATTAAGGATGCATACTTAGTTTTCATGCAGGAATTTGATGCTAGAATATAAGGGAGTTTCACCTAATCGTTATGAACTTATATTCACAAGTAGTGAAGGTTGCTTGTCACAATCGCGTTAATTGGATTCCTGGCAAACGTATCATGCATTCATAGTTACGAATGCCTTGTCAACACTTATGATTTTCATGGAACTTAATGATCTCTAACTGTATCTCTTCTATGCACTCATGTAGGGGACTGTTGGAGAATAATTTGGGTTGTCGTATGCACTCATCCAATTCAATGACATAAGGAAAATCTGAGGGTTAATTAGTGCACTCACAGTTAATCTGGGGTGTTGAGGTTCATGGTTCATTGAAAAGTAATTGGAGATCGATTTATGTACAAGTGTGTCATGTGTGGAGAAGGACCCTCTAGCTAGCCCATTCAACCATCAAAGTTTTCAAATTCGTTTTCAAATCTGTTTTGTCTTTAACTTACTTGTTTTACTTTCAAATTCGTCCAAATCAAAACCCCCCTTTTACTTTCTTGTTTTAAAGTGTTTAAAACCTGTTTTGTTTGTGTTTCCAAGTGTTTTGAGTCAAGTAAAAACCAATTTTCGTCCAAAACCATCCCTAGTGTCTAGAATTTGTCCACAAAGTGTTTTTAACTTGTTTTGAGTCTTGTGAACCTTTTCAAACGTTTTTAACTTTGTTTTTGTGTTTTTGAGTCAGTTTAGAGTCGATTAGCAATCCCTCCTAATCCCCGGTCCAGAACGATCCCTACTTGCATACTTACTACAATTGACAACAAGAAGGTTTAATTTGAGTGCTTAACTTTTATCACATCAGCTGGCCGTCACGTGAGGTTGACGTAGCCATGTGCACAGTGCGAAAGCATTATAAAGAAAGATTTAGAATGAATAAAGACCAACTTCAAGAATGTTAGAACAAAAATAAGTGTGAATACACATTCAAAGCATGAAAGTCTAGATGCAGTCAAGCATAAGAAGTACTTAATTAAGCAACACCCGAAAGTGGTCCTGCATAGGTGATGGTCTGTCAGAACGTCCGATGTGTCCTCGTGAGCCACCAACAAAGCTACCTAATACTTGAAGGGGCGCAAAACAAAAGCGTGAGTGGGCAAAAACAAAGTTTTTCAAAATTCCTTTCATAAACAACCTTTATATCCCCTTGCCGTAAAACCTGTATACTTTCCCAGGAAATAGTATGTACATATACTAAATCTCATATGAAAATCATCATCGCCAAATAATGCAACAAATCATGAATATGCCATGCCATACTAATCAAATCATTAGGTAAGTAATTCGAATGCAATAATAACTGCAACAGCTCGTCAGCTGAACTCTAGCTCATAAATCATGCCTGCACACATGTCGAACCCACTTATAGTGCTCTATACGACAGGACTGGGTGTAAATAATACGCTCTAGTACTACAATCACGTGAAGACTGTGCGAATGATCGCGGGTCACCTACGAGTCGAACCCACTGAAAGTGGTCTATATGACAAGATTGTGCACCTAACTTGGATCCAAGATGAGCGTGTGGTGCGGGAGGTGAACATCACGTGAAAGACTATGCCCCTAACCCTGGGCGGGAGGACTAACACCGGGGTGCAGGATAATGAGCTCTCGATACATCTCATCATACTTTTCATAACTCAACCTTTTATTCACAACACATAATCTTACCTGGTACTTACCTGAGCGCCCGCCACACCAACAATCATGTGCA
Source organism: Cotoneaster glaucophyllus (assembly GCA_036320875.1). Lineage (NCBI taxonomy): Eukaryota > Viridiplantae > Streptophyta > Magnoliopsida > Rosales > Rosaceae > Cotoneaster > Cotoneaster glaucophyllus. The sequence goes on along the minus strand of CM070059.1, from coordinate 23,580,468 downwards.
TATAATTCATAATTCATAATCACAAGTATGTATGCATTGGCATGGTAATTCATTTATAAAAGCATTTGAAATGAAATTCTGGGAAAAATACGTAGTATATAGGTAAATACGGAAAACAAAAGCCCACTCACTGGTAAGTAGATGGATAGTAGCCCCCGTGCCTAGCCTGGCTACGCTCGTCCTCCGGATAGGTCTCGCCTATGTGAGAAACAACTATAAATACGTTATTTTAAAGCACATAAATGAAACTAGGAAATAACTTCTCATACATTGCTCAAATGAGGTGTTTGAATATACCAAAATGATCTACAACCTCAGGAACATCCCCATATTTTTAGAATTAATTTTTAACCCCCCACTCGCCCTCACGCGCCGGCCAAGGCACGGCCAGACTCGCCACCCACGCGCAGGCACGTGCCTGGCACACGGACGGAAACTGTGACGCCTTTAGGGAATATTCCGTTAAAAACTGAGAATATGCCTTTAAAGTTACCTGACGCCGTTAGGTTCCGTTAAGAATATTCCATCAAGTTGACGAAATATTCCCCTTTCTTCTCCAGCGTTCCTCTAGTGCCGTCGCTGTCACCGGAAACTGGAAAAAATTTCAAAACTTCATATCTCTCTCATTTTTCAACCATTCTTCATGAAACTTGAACCAAATGAAAGCTTAGAACGAGAAGAACAAAACCTTACCAATTTTTGGACCTAAAACTCGCGAGATCTCACCGGAAAACCCTCGATAATCCGGCCAAAAGTTGAGACTTGTAGATTCTACTTCCCGACGTCCAAAACGTTCCTTTTTTCTTCTCCGAGCTTCGTGAAGACCTTCTAAAGCTTCCTATGGTCTTAAAAACTTCTAAAAACCTCGCACTTACGAGTGCATGAACAATAGCTCAAATCGGAGGTTATGGTTTCTCGGGTTTTTTTTACGGTTCCACGACCAACCAAGGACACCACTCGACTCGTAAGAACACGAGGAGCACAATGGTGTACTTCAGAGCTTCGATCTACAAGGTTTCGAGTTGGTTTGGGGTTTGTCCGTACAAGTGTACGGAAATGGTAGAAAATCCGAGAGGGAGGAGAGAGAGAGAAAGTCAACGGGTTTGGTTTTGGGTGAAGTGTGTGTGTGTGGTCCTCACACAGCCAACCAAGCACACTAAAACAACAACAAGATTTAAGTTTTAGTTGGTTTAGAACCAACTTACAACAAACCAACCAAAACCCTAACAATAATTGGTTCCCACTAGTTTGGAACTACAACCATTAGTCCAAAACCCAAACTTTTGGGCCTTTAAACTTAGTCCAACAATAAAATATAACCCAACGCTCGAGAGTAGTTTCGTACTTTCATAAATTCGAGGATAACAAAATTATATAATCTGGGACGGGCTGTCACAGAGCCATGTAAGAAACTAAAGGCTCAATGAAAAGAGTTTGCTGCCATTTTTTATTGTTATATGCCCTACAATTTTTCTATTGGTTTAAGATTAAACATTACCCTTTAAAGGGTCGATTAAAGTGATTTAATCAATTATCACCTCAATAATTTTCCATTTAATTAATTTTCATGTCATTAATATAAATCCATTTATATAGAGGCGTAAGGTAGCTTTAAGCTTGGCGACTAACTGCCTATAATGTAGGAATATAATTTCATCAATCTCCATTAAATGATTTTTTAATAAATAAGATAAAAACACTTAATTTAACTAATTTCTTATTATGAGAATTAAAAAAAGAAGATGTACTCATCAATTTACTCCCTGAACTTGTGACCATTGGCCCATTTCCCCCCTCGACTTTAATTTTGGCCAATTTCCCCCCTCAACTCTCATAATTAGTCAATTTTCACCCTACTGTTAATTTTTTTTAATTTTTCATCTATTCTTCCATTAAGTAGGTATCTGCATGACTGCCTTTGAAGAGCAAAAAAAGTCAATTTGCACCCTACTATCATTTTTCGTAAAGTAGGTTTCCCTGCACCTTACCAGAGGTAGACGAGGCCGACGGAGGAGGAGACGGGGTGTGGGCAGCTGCAAACTGTAAAAAGCAACATATCAAATGGACTGGGCTACAAACAGCGGAGGAGGGAGGCGTTGGCGGCAGTCACGGGCTTGGCTTGGAGAAAAGGAAGAAGAAGAGAAAGTTCGAAGAAAAGGAAGAAGATAGAAGGTGTAGGGAAAATGACTTTTTTGCCTTTTAAAGGCAATCATGTGGATACCTACTTAACGGAATAATAGATGGAAAATTAAAAAAAAAAATAACAGTAGGGTGTAAATTGACTAATTATGAGAGTTGAGAGGGGAAATTGGCCAAAATTAAAGTTGAGGGGGGAAACTGACTAATTATGAGAGTTGAGGGGGGAAATTAGCCAAAATTAAAGTTGAGGGGGGAAATTGGCCAATCCTTATAAGTTCAGAGGGTAAATTGATTAATACCTCAAAAAAGAAAGAGAACTTTCTATTAAAAACGTCTCAATGCAAAAAGTCATAATACATATCTAATCTACTTATTAATAAAATTCTGATTGTCAACCAAAACTCTAGGAAATTACTATTTTGTTGTTTTTTTACAGTAACTTCACAGCTAGGTTAGTATAGCATGCCCTATTTACAAATTGAAAATAAAATAAAGCAAAAAGTAAAAAGTATACCCACGTAAGAAGAAACCGCTCATCATTATCCCAATTTTCATACCTATTTTTTTTAGAATTTTAAAAACTAATTCCACTTCATAATAAAAAAAAAAAAAAATGAAATGAAATTGTACACACACAGTGCGTGTGGACATCTGCTAGTTTCTTTGAAGAAAACTTCATTAACTTATTAAAAATTTATGCATATATACATAAAAAAACTATACTTAAACTTATGGTATATTTGAGAATAAAAGTATCGACTTTTGATACGTTGAGATTCTATTTGTACTGAGAAACCAAATGTACCAGTCAAAATGTATCATAAAACCAAACGTGCCCTGTCACATCCCAGTTCGGCTCCGCCGTAGCACAATATTATCCGCTTTAGGGTCAAGCCCTCAAGATTTTGTTTCTAGGAACTCACACAAGAACTTCCCAATTGGTCACCCATCATGGGACCGCTCTTGCCCGAACTCGCTTAACTTTCGGAGTTCCGATGGAATCTGAAGCCAGTGAGTTCCCGAAAGGCCTCGTGCTAAAGGGACGGGAGCATGCACATATAAGGCACATCACCCCCTCTCCGTTGGTCGGTGTGGGATCTCACAATTCACCCCCCTTAGGGGCCCGACGTCCTCGTCGGCACACTCGTACCGAACAGCAGAATGGCTTTGATATTGTTCTGTCACATCCCAGTCCGGCTCTGCCGTAACACGATATTGTTCGCTTTGGGCCATGCTCACGGTTTTGTTTCTGGGAACTCACACGAAAACTTCTCAGTGGGTCACCCATCCTGGGACCGCTCTCGCCCAAACTCGCTTAACTTTGGAGTTTTGATGGAATCTGAAGCCAGTGAGTTCCCAAAAGGCCTCATGCTAATGGGAGAGGAGCATGCACATATAAGACACATCACCCATGCTCCGTTAGTCGGTGTGGGATCTCACATGCCCATTGTTAGGTCATCTTTTTGGTATGTTTAGATTCCAAATGTACCACGAAACCAAATGTACGAAATTCAAACGTGCGTATGCTATGTTTTGGGGTATTTTCATTTAAATAATCAAATGTACCTGACAATTATTTTTACAAATATTCTAACTCAACTCAATTCAAGAAAATAAGAGTTATAATAAATAATAAAATAATCTTCGGCAGCACCATAATAAGATGAATAATGCATAGATATGAGATAATAGGAAAAGCAAAAAATAGAAATAAAACGAAATGCCCAGTGAAGAAGTTGTGAAAACCTAAACTTCTAAAAAACTGAAATTGATCACCAAAATTTTAGGAATATGTTTAATCAAATTTTCAAAAGAAGCTTAAGTTTAGTCTTAAGAAATTCAAAGTTGAGGCGCCTGTATCAAAACACTACTAAAAGTTTTATCAATTTTCTGCAAATGAATGTAATCTTTCCGTTAACTTTCTGTAAATATTTTATATTTTTTACAAACTAATACACCAACACCTAACTTTTCTCATTCCTCTCACTTCGTCTCTCTCTCCATTGAAGAAAGCTCGAAAGCTTCAAAGTTGTTGCAAATCTAATAACAGTTTTCCATCATTCACTAATCGTTAACCGAAAAAAAATATCAGAAGTGTTCTAATTTCAACCTTAAATTTCTTATTTTCATTTTTTTCTTCGAAAAAGGAATATGGAGTTTGATGGTGTTGTAGGAATGTTTGTTGAAAGGCTTGGCACTTAAAGGATTAGAGACTCTCCGCCGACTGAGAGATGGGATAAATAATCAGTTGAAATAGAAGAACTTGTTGTTTAACCAAACTGTGAAGACTCTTAAACGAATACTGGTTTTACAGGTCTGGTGCTGTTTAACTAAACTATACCATCTTTTGCAGTTGCTTCTGGAGAACTTTGTTTAACCAAACTGAAATTGTTTGTTGGCTGTCGACCCAAATCTGTTTAACCAAACAATATTTGTGCTGACAATTAGTAAGGCAGTTAGCATTTTTCTTAAGTGTGAGAGGTTCACTTAGAGCGTTGATTTGTGTGTTGAGTTGAAGATCCTCTCTACGTTCCAAATCCTCTTATATTTATAGGGATGATTCCTTGATGGCCAAGGGTGCTGAATAGTAGAATCCTACTAGGACAGTGATTCCTTTGTAAACATCTGGTTGCTCTGACTATTATCCTAACAAATAATTCATCTACTGAAGCTTTACCCCTATCAAGTCTCGGTATCTTCGTAAATAGCAAGACTATAAATCTAGTCTTTATACGTGATTAATTCATCCCTTATCCAGCCATGACTATCAATCCTCAAATAGTCTTACCTAGAGGTGGGCACGGATCTATCTAAACTCAAAATTGGAGGGATTGGACCAAACCCGTTTGGAAATTAAACAAGGTGAGGTGGGGTAGATTGTAGAATTTTAAAAAAATAGAACCGGACCAAACCCGACCTTTTCGAAACCGGCCGATTTCTAAGGCCCACAAGTCTTTTTAACTATTGCACCGCCTCTTTTTTGTCAAAGTGGAATAGGAACACTTGAGGGATTGAAGACTCAGACCTGATGGCATCAAGGTCCCTTCTTGATTGTATCGATCCACCAGCTCAAGATCATTTCTTGATTGTATTGATTCGGTTCTTGCACTAGACACCCATCTGGTGGGTCTTCTTGGTATGGCTGTGGAGGGCGTTGTCCACATCAGCGACCTCTTGCCAGTGTTCTGACCGAGATTCCCACGGTTGAACTCGAGGTAGCGGCAGCCTCAGGTGTCGACAATAATGGACGTGGCGTCCTCACACCAGCAATCTGGGCGGAAGGGCATGGGGCAAGGGTTAAAGGAATGATGGGTGGATCATGATATGCACTGGGAATGTGAGTGTCTGAGTGATGCGTCTCGAAGTGATGATGATCATCATTTCAATCTTCTATCTGCACGCCATTTATTTGGAGATTATGAATATTGGTTTAGAATTTTCCCAGTGAATGACGGCGATCTTCCGTTGTTTTGATCCTAGTAAGTTCATTTACATCCAATTCTTAATTGTCCTTTTAATATTATGTGATTTTTCTGCCAATCATTAACTACTTAAGCATTTATCCTTAATAACACAAACCTATGGTGCCAACTGCTCAACCAGTTAACTTTTCTGCCCAATTGAATAGCCATGGTTGCTCAACCAGTTGATTTTTCTGCCCAATTGAATAGCCATGGTTGCTCATTAATCAAGACTTGACATCATTTCTTCTTTACAAGACTTGTTGCTATGAAATTAACAAATACATCAAATTAAAGGTTTGTAAACATCTCTTGCATAAAATAATCATCGAGAGATTGAGAATCTCAGACTGAGAAAGAGACAGTGTGTACGCGTTGCAAAATGGTCCAGGCCAAGGGCCCCGTTTCCCCAATTTTTTTTAACCCGGCCCTCCCCTCCCTATATGGTGTTTAGAATTTTTGAACCCACACCGTATCCTCCCCAAACTGTCTGGACCCGTTCCCAACTCGCGGGTTTAGGGCCCGTTTGCCTACACTTAGTCTTACCTTATCTAGGACTCTACCAAGTCATAATACGATTTTGACTGTTGCACTGAATTCGACGGTACAATAGTACCATGAGAAAGCCATCGAAGTCAAGGAGAAATTAAAAAAGTCACAATTTGTGAAAGTCGTGGTTGGCATTTCCACATTGAGCGGTGAAACTGTCATTGCGTTGGATTGATGAAAGGCTCGACTCACTTGGGAATAGGCTTAAACCGGGGATTCTAAAACTTCAAGGACACTCAAGCTTCTCGACAACAATAGGATGAGGATGGATGATGTTTGGGAATACCGGCTCCCCCTTTTCATAGTCAAATCGATCATTCTTCAAATCTGGTCACATTAAGTTGGCATCAAATCCATAGGGAGATTCCAAATTGACTTTGGTCCCACTTAAGCTTTCTTCAAACTATTGATGCAATAAGGTTTTGTCTCCACTAATTGACTTTCTTCTTATTAGGTGTTGTGTTCATTTCAAGTGCAAATATAAGGATAGTATAATGGCACAAGTATGGGTGTCGAACCACAGAGACTGATTAGAACTCTACAAATTTGACACAACCCGACCGAGATCGAGGCATGCTGGCCGTCACGTGAGGGTGACGTAGCCATGTGCACAGTGCGGAAGCAATAATAAAGATAGAATTACGAATGAATAAAAACCAAACTTCAGGGAGTGCTAGAACGGAAATAAGTGTGAATACACATTCAGAGCATAAATAGTCTAGGTGCAGTCAAGCATAAGAAGTATTTAATTAATTAGCACCCAAAGGTGGTCCTACATAGGTGATGATCTGTCAGAATCTCCGTAGTATCCTCGTGAGCCACCAACAAGCTACCTAAAACCTGGAGGGGCGCAAAACAAAAGTGTGAGTGGGCAAAAACAAAGTTTTTGAAAATCATTTCATAAACAACAGTTATATCCCCTCACCGTAAAACCTGTATACTTTCCCAGAAAATAGTATATACATATACTATATCTCAACCAAAATCATCATCGTCAAAACATGTAAACAAATCATGAATATGCCATGCCATGCAACTAAATCATCAGGTAAGTAATTCAAATGCAACAACAACTGCAATATCTCATCAGCTGAACTCTAGCTCATAAATCATGCCTGCACACGAGTCGAACCCACCTATAGTGATCTATACGATAGGACTGGGTGTAAAAAATTACGCTTTAGTATTACAATCACGTGAAGACTGTGCGAATAATCGCGGGTCACCTACGAGTCGAACCCACTGAAAGTGGTCTATACGACAGGACTATGCACCTAACTTGGATCCAAGATGAGCGTGTGGTGCGGGAGGTGAACATCACGTGAAAGACTTTGCCCCTAACCTTGGGCGGGAACACTAACACTGAGGTGCAGGTTAATGAGCTCTCGATGCATCTCATCATACTTTTCATAACTCAACTTCTTATTAACAACACATAATCTTACCTGGAACTTACCTGAGAATCCGCCGCACCAACAATCATGCATAAACAATTCATAATGCATATTCAATAGTATGAAATATATTGGCATGGCAATTCTTTGATAAAGTCATTTAAAATGCATTTCTGGGAAAAATACTTAGTATATAGGTATATACGGAAAACCAAAAGCCCATTCACTGGTATGTAGACGGATCGTAGCCCCCGTGCCTAGCCTGGCTACGCTCGTCCTTCCGATAGGTCTCGCCTATGTGAGAAACAACTATAAATACGTTATTTTAAAGCACATAAACGAAACTAGGAAATAACTTCTCATACAATGCTCAATTGGGGTGTTTGAATATACCAAAATGATCTACACAACCTCAGGAACATCCCCATATTTTTAGAATAATTTTTCGAGGTCTCATCCGCCGTCACGCGCAGGCAAGGGCACGGCCAGACGCACCCCCACGCGCAGGCAACCCTGACGGAATTCCTAACAGTTAGGAATATTCCGTTAAAACTAATAGAATCTGTTAAAGTTACCTGACGCCGTTAGAATATTCCGTCAGACTTGACGAAATATTTGCTCGTCTTCTTCCTCAGGACTCCGGCGACCGTCGCTGTCATCGGAAAACTGGAAAATTTTCAAACCTACTATTCTACCTCATTTCTGCACCATTTTTCACGTAATTTATACCAAAATGAAGCTTAGGACCTAAGGAATAACGTTATACCAGTTCTGAGTCCTAAAACCCTCGTGATCTCGCCGGAGCAAGCTCGAATGTCCGGCTACCTCTGCAACTCTTCGTATCTGGGCTTCCTAACGTCCAAATCTTCTCAACGATGCACTCCGAGCATCGTGGGAAGATCCTAAAGCTCCATGTGAGCTTGAAATTCAAAGATAAACATCCATTAAAAAGTTGGTGAACAGTGCTAGAATCGGAGATTTGATTTATGGGGTTTTCCGACATCCAAACTCAACCAAAAGTAACCCAAAACATTAAGAAAGAGGATGAGATACCTTTTTGAGTCTCAAAACATCTTGAAACTTCTGTAATCACGTCACGTCAAGGTCACTATACCCTTGACGGAGCTCTCGGGTTCTCGGGGTTTTCTTGGGTTTTTCACACAACCAAGAACATGATCGTGTTCAGGGGTTCACAAGGATCGCGAAGATGGTGTTTGGAGACTCGATCTGTGAGAGTTCGAGGGTCAATGGTGATGATCCGTACGGTTTGCAGAGAGAGAGAGTAAGAGAAAGTCCGAGAGTAAGAGAGAGTGAAGAGAGATAAAGGTTTCATATTAGTGTGTGTGTGTGGTCCTCACACAGCCAGCCAACACACCCAAAAATCTACACTTAGAATTGGTCCTCAACCAATTTTACTACCATCTAACTCACAAATAAACCCTAACCCTAACTCTACACTAAAAGGTTCCCAAAAACTTGGAAATAGGGTAATTGGTCCAAAATAAAGCTTTGGGCCTTTGAACTTAGCCCAAGAATAATATTTCAATCCAACGATCAAGGGTAAAATTGTACTTTCACAACTTCGAGGGAAATAAATGTACAAATTCGGGACGGGCTGTCATAATCTACCCCCCTTAAGAAATTTCGTCCTCGAAATTCAAACAACAATAATTACAAAACAATTGCTAATAACCATAAAACAAGCGTGGGTACAAATCTCTCATTCTATCCTCTGTTTCCCACTTTGCTTCTTCCACTGAATGGCTTACCCTTTATAAGGTCCGATGTACCTAGGGCTTAGCTTACCCTTCTTCCCGAACCTTACAACTCATTTCCAAGGCGACAACTTCAAGAATACCCAATCACCGACCTTATACACTCTGTCAGTGGCATGTCTATCAGCAAGGCTCTTCTGTCGGTCTTGGGCCGCTTTCAGGTTAGTTTTAATCACCTGAACATTCTGAGTAGTCTCCTCTACTATCTCAGGGCTCACCAATGGTCTTTCACCAACTTCCGACCAACACAACGGTGTACGGCAAGCTCTACCATATAGTGCCTCAAATGGTGCCATTCGAATACTCGAATGGTAGCTGTTATTATAGGCAAACTCCATTAAATCCAACTTTGCATGCCAGTCATCACCAAACTGAAGTACTGAAGATCTTAACATATCTTCCAAAGTCTGAATCATCCTCTCCGACTGACCATCTGTCTGAGGATGGTACGCTGTCCTGTAAAGTAAATCTGCACCAAGAGCCTCCTGAAAAGCTATCCAGAACTTAGAAGTAAACCTAGGATCCCGATTCGAGATAATACTCACTGGTACGCCATGGTACTTCATAATCTTGATCAAGAACAACTCAGCTAATTTGTTCAGAGAATAGTTTTCCCTCACTGGAATGAAGTGTGCTGACTTGGTAAGTCGATCGACAATCACCCAAATTCCTTCATAACCATTCCGTGTATGAGGAAGCTTGTACACAAAATCCACAGTGATATTTTCCCATTTCCACTGTGGAACGGGAAGCGGTTGCATCAAACCAAATGGCTTCTTCCTTTCGGCTTTGACCTGCTGACAAACTGCACACCTACTAACATACTCAGCAATTTCTCTTTTCATACCTGGCCAATAGTAAAATGGTCTGATGGTATGATACATCTTAGTGCCTCCTGGATGCATGGCATATGCTGAAATGTGTGCCTCATCAAGAATTTCTTTCTTTAATCCCTCAATATTTGTACATCCGTTTGTCTTGCATAAGCATGCCATCAGTCTCACGTACTCTAAGATCCTTTTTCTTACCTTCAGAAATTGCAAAAATTAATTCCTGAACTTCCTTATTATTTCCTTGAGCTTCGAGTATACGGTCAATCAAAATAGGCCTAACTTGGAAACTAGCAAGTAAGGTTTCCTCTCGTGCTTCCACCAAGGCTTCTTCTTTTTCTTCTAATCCCAACTTCACTCCAGTGGACCTCAAATCTGCAAGCAGAGGAACATGAGATGCGTACAATGCATTAACTCGACCTTGGGACTTCCTACTCAGTACATCAGCCACTACGTTTGCACGACCAGGGTGATACTCAATCGTGCAATCATAATCACTGAGTAATTCTATCCATCTCCGCTGCCGAAGGTTAAGATCTTTCTGAGTGAAAATGTAATATAGGCTTTTGTGGTCCGTAAAGATCTTACACTTCTCACCATAGAGATAATGTCTCCAAATCTTCAAGGCGAAAATGGTGGCTGCTAGTTCCAAATCATGTGTAGGATAATTCCTTTCATGTGGCTTCAACTGTCTCGAAGCATAAGCAATTACCCTACCATGTTGCATCAAAACACATCCCAAGCCATTCAAAGAAACATCGCTATAAATCTCAAAATTACCACTGTCGTCCGGAAGTGTCAGAACAGGTGCATGAGTGGGACAATACTTAAGCTGCTGGAAACTTTGTTCACAATTCTCATCCTACTCGAACTTAACTTCCTTCCTAGTCAACCTTGTAAGTGGTAAGGCAATCACTGAGAAATCCTTAACAAACTGTCGATATTAACCTACTAAGCCCAGGAAACTCCGTACCTCGGTGACGGTTCGTGGTTGCTCCCAACTCTCCACAACTGCAATCTTCTGAGGGTCCACCCGAATTCCTTGAGCTGATATGACATGACCCAAGAATGCTACTTCCTTTAACCAAAATTGGCATTTAATGAACTTGGCATAAAGGCGATGTTTCCTCAACTTCTTCAACACCAAAGAGAGATGTCGCGCATGCTCTTCCTTAGTTCGAGAGTATACTAGTATATCATCAATAAAGACAATGGCGAACCTGTCAAGATAATCTTGGAATACTTTGTTCATCAAGCCCATGAAAGCTGCTGGTGCATTTTTTAATCCGAACGGCATCACAAGGAACTCATAATGACCATAACGAGTCCTAAAAGTCGGGATCCCCCTGATAATGGTACGCATCACCTCGACCTGTCGGAACATAACCACTAGGTCCTGAAAACTGCTGGGTCTGAACTGGCGGTGGTAAGGAAGGCTGCTGTGGCTGCTGAAGTCTCTGCGGATTCTGAGGACAATACTTAGCCAGATGCCCCATCTGACCACATGTATAACACCCGCTGCTACCTCGACGGCACTCTCCAAAATGTCGATTGTTGCATCTACGGCACAAAGGTGCGCCTGTACCACCTGAACCATCTGCCTCTCTTGGCCTCTGAAAGCGAGGTCCTCCAGTGAACCTACCACCTCTCCTCTGACCGGTGGCACTGAAACCCCACCAGAAGAACTAGAACTAGTTTCACTTTTCTTAAAACTCTGAGTCTGTCGAGGCCCCTGAGATAACTGTCATTTGCCCTTATCATTCTTCTTCAAATTACTACCTCTTTCTTCTTCTTCTTCACTCTCACTAGGCATTTTATCAGAATCCTCAATCCTCAACAAAACATCATAGAACTCCTGATAAGTAGCACAGGGTAGGAAAGTTGCCATAGAACGCCACTTCTTCTTAGTACCTAACTTAAAGCGGCGAAGCATCTCAACTGGATTAGCAGCAACTTCCGGATCGTAATGGGACAAATCAGTGAACTTTCTATAATACTAATTAGCGGTCAGCTTCCCCTGTTTCAGGTTAGTGAACTTCTGTTTCTTCTAGTCAAGATACGCTGGAGGAATGAATCTCTTGTAGAACGACCGTCTAAAATTCTCCCAGTTTGCTTTTTCCTCAGGTGACCACCCGTAAGTCTCATGATTCCACCAGGATGCAGGCTCTCTACCCAAAAACCAAAAAGTTGTCTCGAACCACCTTTCAGCAGGGAGGCTGCCTTGATTATGCATAACCTGAAAAGTCTTCTCCACATGCACGAGCCAACGGTTGGACCCTTCATGTCCTTCATTTCCCATAAAAGTAGGCAGTTTCAGATTATACACCGTCTCTAACGGAGTCCTCTGTGGAGGGCGAAGTGAAGCCTGAATGGCATTAGCGATAGCTTCCCCTAACTGAGCAACATCGGGGAAACTAGGCTCAACTAAAGAACGTGGATCTCTACGAGGCGGCATAATTCTGATAGAAGACATCACAATGATTAGATTACTCACAACATATGCAGGACTGCGAAACCTAGGCTCTGATACCAAACTGACACACCCCGACCGAGATCGAGGCATGCTGGCCGTCACGTGAGGGTGACGTAGCCATGTGCACAGTGCGGAAGGAATAATAAAGATAGAATTACGAATGAATAAAAACCAAACTTCAGGGAGTGCTAGAACGGAAATAAGTGTGAATACACATTCAGAGCATAAATAGTCTAGGTGCAGTCAAGCATAAGAAGTATTTAATTAATTAGCACCCAAAGGTGGTCCTACATAGGTGATGATCTGTCAGAATCTCCGTAGTATCCTCGTGAGCCACCAACAAGCTACCTAAAACCTGGAGGGGCGCAAAACAAAAGCGTGAGTGGGCAAAAACAAAGTTTTTGAAAATCATTTCATAAGCAACAGTTATATCCCCTCGCCGTAAAACCTATATACTTTCCCAGAAAATAGTATATATGTATACAATATCTCAACCAAAATCATCATCGTCAAAACATGTAAACAAATCATGAATATGCCATGCCATGCAACTAAATCAGCAGGTAAGTAATTCAAATGCAATAACAACTGCAATATCTCATCAGCTGAACTCTAGCTCATAAATCATGCCTGCACACGAGTCGAACCCACCTATAGTGGTCTATACGACAGGACTGGGTGTAAAACAATACGCTCTAGTGCTACAATCACGTGAAGACAGTGCGAATAATCGCTGGTCACCTCCGAGTCGAACCCACTGAAAGTGGTCTATACGACAGAACTATGCACCTAACTTGGATCCAAGATGAGCGTGTCGTGCGGGAGGTTAACATCACGTGAAAGACTTTGCCCCTAACCCTGGGCGGGAGCACTAACACCGGGGTGCAGGTTAATGAGCTCTCGATGCATCTCATCATACTTTTCATGACTCAACTTCTTATTAACAACACATAATCTTACCTGGAACTTACCTGAGCGTCCGCAGCAGCTACAATCATGCATAAACAATTCATAATGCATATTCAATAGTATGAAATATATTGGCATGGCAATTCTTTGATAAAGTCATTTAAAATGCATTTATGGGGAAAATACTTAGTATATAGGTATATACGGAAAACCAAACGCCTACTCACTGGTATGTAGACGGATCGTAGCTCCCGTGCCTAGCCTGGCTACGCTCGTCCTCTGGATAGGTCTCGCCTATGTGAGAAACAACTATAAATACGTTATTTTAAAGCACATAAACGAAACTAGGAAATAACTTCTCATACAATGCTCAATTGGGGTGTTTTGAATATACCAAAATGATCTACACAACCTCAGGAACATCCCCATATTTTTAGAATAATTTTTTGAGGTCCCACGTGCCGTCATGCGCCGGCAAGGGCACGGCCAGACGCGCCCCCACGTGCGGCCAACCCTGACGGAATTCCTAACTGCCGTTAGGAATATTCTGTTAAAACTAACGGAATCTGTTAAAGTTACCTAACGCCGTTAGAATATTCCGTCAGACTTGACGGAATATTCGCTTGCTTCTTCCTCAGGACTCCGGCGACCGTCGCTGTCACCGGAAACCTGGAAAAACTTCAAACCTACTATTCTACCTCATTTCTGCACTATTTTTCACATAATTTATTGATAGGAGCATATTTATGCGACTTAGTTAGCTTGTTTTCTTGCATTTAATTAGCTAAACTATGTTAATTATAGTGTTTAAAGTCAGTTTCGTCCAATTTCAGGTTCTAAGTGTCAAAGTGGCAAAAAGAAGCAATTTGGAGCATTCTATAGCATTTTTGGGCCAAGATTGGATAGTGCAAACATGGAGGCTTAAGGATGGACGAATTTGAAGAAAGGAATGCTTGGAATCAGCCAAGAAAGGTGGAGAATTAAAATCAAGTTCAGAAAGATAAGATAGAAGCAAGAAATAAGGAACATTATCTCTAACCTTATCACCTTATCCTATCTTATCCTTGCCTTATCTTATCTTTCCATACTTTTAGCCAAATAAGGGGGTTAATATCTGATTCTTATCTCCTAAAATTAGGGATTCTAGAAGCCTAAAAACGTGCTAAAACCTGAATTAAAACATGTGCTTCACATTCCCTATATTTCTGGCGCCTAGACCATGTTCTAGAAGTCCTCAGCCTTGCCGCACCCTTATCCTCTGATTCCTTGAGATTTCCTACTCCTAAACTACCTTGGAAACCCTCCCAGCCGTGCCTTAATGTTCTCCTATAAATACATATGCTTGCCACACTCATTCACCACCATTCACAGCCCCAAATTCACTCCTACATATTCCTGCCGCAAATCCCTTAACTTTCAGCCTTCCATCCATCTTCCACACCCTTTGCCGCACCCACCACCCATCCACACCACCTTCATACATCCATACACACCACCAGCCACTTGTGCCGCAGCATAGCAAGGAGGAAGGAGAGGAGAAACAGCCTTGGAGCGTGCTTGCACCCAATCTGAGTTCTGGGCGTTCTAGGTGTTTTCTACCTTATGTTTTCAATGTTTAATTTAATTTCTCTTGTCCTTGCTGTAATTATGAGAGGCTAAACTCGTTTTTAGCTAGAGGCTACTTTGAAACCATGATTTTATATGCGTTTTGAGTTGATAAGTTTCAGTTACAGATTCTTGAGTTATGAATGCAATTGGCTTAACTGTTTAAACTAGAACTTATTTGTGTTTGTTTATTAAGGGTGCACACTTAATTTGCATGCATAAATCTGATGCTAGGATATAAGTGAGTTTCACATAATCGTTACAAACTTATGTTCAAAAGTAGTAAAGGTTGCTGGATCAATCGTGTTAAGTTCAATTCTTGGTGTGAGTAACATGATGTCATAGTTATGAATGCCTCGTCAATGCTTATGATTCTCAATGCACTGAATGATCTCTGATTGTGTCTCTATTATGATGTCATGTAGGGAAATTGATGAGAATAATTTGGTTGTAGATGCGTTGTCCGTCCAATTCAATGAAATTAGGAGAATCTGAGGGTTAATTAGTGATTGACACGGTTAATCTGGGGCATTGTCATTCTTAATTCAATGAAAACGTAACTGGAAGTTGATTCATATGCATATAATTCATGTGTGGATATGGAAACCTCTAGCTAGTTCACCATCCATCCCTAAAACCCAAATTCGTCAGAATCTGTCTAGCTTATTATTTCTGTTTGTTTTAGCTTAAAATCAATCTAAAACCAATCCCCCTTCACTTGTTTGAGTTTAATTAGTTAAAATCTGTCTTAGTTTATGTTTTTGTGTGTTTTGAGTCAAGTTTACATCAAATTTCGTCCAAGGTTGTGTCTAGAGTCTAGAATCTGTCCAATTGGTGTTTTTAAGCAGTTTTGAGTGTTTTGAGTTTGTTTTGAGTCTTGTGAACCTGTTTTGAGTCCCTTAAGTCTATTTGAACGTTTTTAAGTTGTTTTTGTCTATTTGAGTCAATTTGTGTTAGATTAGCAATCCCTCCTAATCCCCGGCCAAGAACGATCCCTACTTATACATATACTACAATTGATAAAAAGAGGGTTTAATTTGTGTGCTTAACTATATTCACATCATTTATACCAAAATGAAGCTTAGGACCTAAGGAATAATGTTATACCTATTTTGAGTCCTAAAACCCTCGAGATCTCGCCAGAGCAAGCTCGAATGTCTGGCCACCTGTGCAATTCTTCGTATTGGGGCTTCCCGACGTCCAAATCTTCTAAACGATGCACTCCGAGCATCGTGGGAAGGTCCTAAAGCTCCTTTTGAGCTTGAAATTCAAAGATAAACCTCCATTAAAAAGTTGGTGAACAGTCCTAGAATCGGAGATTTGATTTATGAGGTTTTCCGACGTCCAAACTTAACCAAAAGTAACCCAAAACATTAGGAAAGATGAGGAGATACCTTTTTGAGTCTCAAAACGTCTTGAAACGTCAGGGTCACTGTACCCTTGACAGAGCTCTCGGTTTCTCAGGGTTTGGATCGCGAAGATGGTGTTTGGAGACTCGATCTGTGAGAGTTCGAGGGTCAATGGTGATGATCCGTACAGTTTGCAGAGAGAGAGAGAGAGTAAGAAAGAGTCCGAGAGTAAGAGAGAGAGAAGAGAGAGAAAGGTTTCAGATGAGTGTGTGTGTGTGTGGTCCTCACACAGCCAGCCAACACACCCAAAAATCTACACTTAAGTTCTAATTGGTCCTCAACCAGTTTTACTACCATCTAACTCACAAATAAACCCTAACCCTAACTCTACACTAAAAGGTTCCCAAGAACTGTGAAATAGGGTAATTGGTCCAAAATAAAGCTTTGGGCCTTTGAACTTAGCCCAAGAATAAGATTTCAATCCAACGCTCATGGGTAAAATTGTACTTTCACAACTTCAAGGGAAACAAATGTACAAATTCGGGACGGGTTGTCACAATTTATTGTAAGATCCCACATCGCCCAGGGGTGTGGATCATGTAAGCCTTATATGTATATTCCCATCTCTACCTAGCACGAGGCTTTTTGGGAGCTCACTGGCTTCGGGTTCCGTTGGAACTTCGAAGTTAAGTGAGTAGCGCTCGAGAGCAATCCCATGATGGGTGACCCACTGGGAAGTTCTCGTGTGAGTTCCCAGAAATAAAACCGTGAGGGCGTGGTCGGGGCCCAAAGCGGACAATATCTTGCTACGGTGGAGTCGAGCCCGGGTTGTGGTGGGTGCCCGGGCCGGGATGTGACAAAATTACTAGCTTTATGAGAATCCTAACTAAACAATGAAACTAACAAATTGATTTTGGATTTTGATTTGAGAAGTAAAGTAACTTAAAATGCAAGAGAATGTAAATATGAATAATAGAATGATTAAAAAACGATGGGAATGGAACTAGGGATACCGATTTCACCATTACAAGCCAATTCCATGAAAATTAAGTCAAAACGCATTCAACTCTATAATCTTTAACTAACGTTCGTTTTACTCATTTATGATCATCCATTTGATGTGTGGTTGTGATCAAGTACTCCTAATCTGCAACCTAGTTGTGATGTTCAACTTAGATTACCAAATAAGAATCCATTAAAAACAAGAAAACTTTGAAGAACCAAAGAAATCACATGGCAGGATGTATGCATAGCAGTTTCTTCAATCATTCACATGTCTACCAAGATTAAGCATGATGTGTACTATAACCTTGATTAAATAATTCATAAGCAGCCCTAATGGTGATCAAACATTAAGATTATCATACAAATTAAACTATAAAATTAGTGAATGAAACAAGAACACAGATTGGTAGTTTGAATACTTTAACTTAATAACATAGAGTAGTTTTGCAAGGCTACATCGAATTCCCCAGCTATGAACTTAATTACACAACATGATTACAAAATATATAAATATCAAGAACAAAATGAGTGAAATTAAAGTTCATAGAAGAAACCCCCTTGAAGCAATTCTGATGTGGAACTTCTCCAAGAACAGTGCGGCTGCGTGGTTTCTTCGGTGGCAACAGATGATGAAGGGAATAGGGTTTTGTTTTTGGAAGAAAGGCTAAAGAAAGAGAAGAGAGAGAGCTATGGGCGACCTTAAAGGGGGCTTTGCGTAAAAGTGATCTAAAACCTTAGTATTTATATTCTAAATGAGGCTGCAGCTGATTGAAAGGTGATCCCAACCATGAAGCCAAGGTTTTGAACGTTTTTCCTTATTTGGCTCCTCCAAATCAGGCTAGATATTCTAATTCCTTTCCCATTCTGTTCTTGGTCTTCTAACCAGCCAAATTCGCCTTTGATTCTTTATTTGGGCTTCAAAACAGGTAACAACTTTATTTGGGCTCCAAAACAGGCCACTCAACTTCTCTCCAGCTCCAAAAATGGAATGTTTTCACTTCTTTTGCCTTCAAATTGATCCTAAAGTACATGTAACTACACACTAACACAAAATAAGGTAAAATACAACCAGTTTAACTAAAAAACATCACAAAGAGACTAGAAATGGATGGTATAAATGCATGAAATATATGAGTTATCATTAGGGGTCGTGTTCGGCATAGAATTTAATCTCGTCTACCTAATCTCGATGAATAGTGATGTCAATAAGTAGTTTGTCTCTTCATGGTTCCGCTTAATTCTCTCATGGTAATTGTTCGCTGTATCTTGTTTGAGACTAAGTGGACCGATCTCATGTTTTAAAATAATCTCAAGTTGTTTAGTGTGTTCGGCAAACTTATGTCATATAAAAGACTTTGGTAACACATTATATGGGGATATAACCTAAGCATTTTGTTGTCTTCTTCCTCGACCATCTTCTCTGACACTTTGTAATTGGTTGGCTAATTTGCAACAGCCGTTGCCGTTAATTTTTTATCGTCGAGATTTATTTTGACCTCTGGACATATAGCATTGTCTAGCGTGATGGTAGTAAGAGGCTCCTATGCCGATTATGCATTGGAGAGGTCAATTCTAGTTGGTTTGCTAATGTTTTTGCCATCAATGCGTTTTTTAACGACAAGAATCTTTTCAATGTTCATTTCACTTCATCGAGAAGGCTAATGAAATGACCTCATTTGGCGAAAGAATCAAAGACTCTTCGCCGACTAAGACCTAAGAGAGATAATTAGTCGAAATAGGAGAACTTGTTATTTAACCAAACTGTGAAGACTCTTAAACCAAAACTGATTGTACAACTCGAGTATTGTTTAACCAAACTGTCACCTTCATTAATTTCCTCTGGAAAACTCGGCTTAACCAAATTGCAATTCTCTATCGGCTGTCAAACTAAATCTGTTTTACCAATACTATTGTGTTAATAATAAGTAATGCAGTTAGAATTTTTTCTTAAAAGTGTGAGATGGTTCTCGTAGAACATTGATTTGTGTGTTAAGTTGAAGGTTATCTCTATGTTGCAAATCCTCTTATATTTATAAGGATGATTCCTTAATGGCCAAGCCTACTGAATAAGGATGATTCCTCAGTAAACATTTAGATGCTCTTAGTTTTATCCTGACAAATCAATCATTTGCTAAAACTTTATCCATATTGAGTCGTGGCCTATTCGTAAGGAACTAGGACTTTGAACCTAGTATTTATACGTAATAAATTCATCCCTCGTATAGTCATGAATTTCAATCCTCAAATAGTCCTACCTTATATAGGACTTGACCAAGTCACAATCCAATCTTGACCTTGGCATAGTTCCATTTCTTCTAAAACTTGGTCGAACTCTCAACATTTCACCACTGGGCCGAGTATCTCACATTTAGGCCATCTCCAACCAATACAGCCAGAGGGCCATACGGCAGCAAATAGCCCCAAATGACACTAAAACCGTCTCCAACCGAAGGCTAGGCCAAAGGGCTCGTGGGCCCTACCGAGCCATAAAAGGAGAATCGGGGCAACTGGCTGGCCCAATCTAGTCAGCCCCGATCGGTCCAGCAATTTGAATCGCAACGGCTACTTGCTAACATCAGCTAGTAGTTTTTTTCTTTACAAAGTTAAAAAAAAAAAAAAAAAATTCTATTTTTTTCTTATAACTACCTAAGCAATTAAACATTAAATAACATTGAGAAACATTAAACAACATTAAACAAGAATTCTGCAATGTTACTTACAGATAGACACGTGACACTCGAAATTCGAGACGAAAAATTATTGAGATTCCAACTCGAAAAATTCTTGACATTCCATCTTGAAAAATTATTGAGGTAGTTTAATTTAAGTAACCATATTAATTCAATTAAAATAATAAATTATATTTGGCCTTATGGCCCTTTGGCCCTCTCGGTTGGAGATGCTTTTTTGTCACAGGACTATGTTTGGCCTATGGCCCTGTGGCCCCTCGGTTGGAGATGGTAAGAAATATGGCCTATCACTGTTCATTAAAATATTAGGCCATCTCCAACCGAAGGAGGGCTAGAGGGCTCGTTTTAGCCCTATAGCCTTCCAAGAATTAATATTTTAATGATCAGTGCCAGACCATATTTCTTACCATCTCCAACCAAGGGGCCAGAGGGTCATAAGTCAAACATAGCCCTGTGACAAAAAACCATCTCCAACCGAGGGGGTCAAAGGGCTATAGGACCAAATATAATTTATTATTTCAATTGAATTAATATGATTACTTAAATTAAACTACCTTAATAATTTTTTGAGATATTTATGACTTAGCAACAAAACTCTCGGTTATTCGAAGGTCAAAATCCATGTGTAGCTATCTGATAGGTACTAGTGACGTGGAACGAAAACACCCCGTCTTCCTCTACCTTACAATAAAACACGAAGGTACCCCAATTTATATGTTTTTGTATTAACATTTTTTCACAAAAATACACTTAGCAGGGGGGAG
Organism: Cotoneaster glaucophyllus; assembly: GCA_036320875.1. Lineage (NCBI taxonomy): Eukaryota > Viridiplantae > Streptophyta > Magnoliopsida > Rosales > Rosaceae > Cotoneaster > Cotoneaster glaucophyllus. The sequence continues at coordinate 23,559,525 of CM070059.1, read as the reverse complement.
AAAGGGAGAGAGAGAGAGGGTGATGGTTTGGAGTTGCTCATCTGCCATGGATATGGTGGCTTGGAGAGGGCTGATATATACTGGGTTCTTACTGCATTTCGTGTTCATCTGCCAGCTCCTCCTCTTGCAACCTCTGGTTTCAGCTCTGGGTATGTTGGAAATGAACCAGGAGAAGACCCTTGGAGATGATGAGGCAAATCTTGGGGATGCAGATGAGAACCTTGAGGATGAGGAAAAGAATCTTGAGGATGAGAACTTTGGGGACGAGGATGAAAACTTTGAAGCCGAAGATGAGAACCTAGGAGATGAGGAAGAAATCCCGGAGGACGAGACTCTAGAGGAAGAGGAACCGATGAAGGAGGAAGATCCCAATTCGATGGGCCCTTCAATCCTCGATAACATGGAAATCAGCATGGTCCATGTTTTGTCGGCCGATTTTCAGTCAACCACGTCCCAGCCGAGCTTCCTGGACGGCGATGTAGTGGCCGAAGAAGCTACACAAGTGGACTTTGTTTCTCTCACCGATCTCAAGCCAACGACTAAAGATGATAATCTCAAAGCAGCCCTGGCCGAATTGTTTCCTCGCTCTTCGGCCGCCAACCTTCGTCACCTCAAACCTTTATACATCACGGCTCACATCGATGGATACCCAGTCTCGAAAATCTTCGTCGACTGTGGGGCCACGGTCAATATAATGTCTGTGTCTGTCATGAAGGCCTTACACCGTTCCAACGACGAACTCATCCCATCAGGCATAACCATGAGCAGCTTCGTCGGGGATAAGTCTCAGACCAAAGGAGTATTACCGTTAGAAGTAAGCATCGCTGGTCGCAACCACATGACCGCTTTCTTCGTAGTTGATTCAAAGACCGAGTACAATGCACTGCTTGGTCGAGATTGGATTCACCAAACCAGTTGTATTCCTTCTTTGTTATACCAAGTGCTCGTCTTTTGGGATGGTAAATCAATTGTCGTACATCCGGCCGACCATCAGCCCTTCGAGGCCAACATGGTCCAAGCGCGTTACTACGACGATCATGTCGGTTACATTACTCTACAGGGATTAAATGAAGAAGGACGACCGACTCGCATCTCTGTTCAGAAAGCCGTCGAGGTTGGCGCCGAAACTGTTTCTCAAGATTCGGCGAGACTCGGACTGGCTAACTTTACCACCGATCCTGATGTCTGACACAAGTCAAACCCGACGCCAAGCCGCGGTTTCATCGATTATGGAACGACTGCTGGCTCATTGGCATAATCTATCCAAACAGTCTCATTCAGGTATTAATCTCGTGGAGTTCCTGGCCGAGGACGATAGCGGCCCTATGATCTCTTTTGACAATATTTTGGCTACTCCGGCCGATCTTGAAGATACTCGGCCTCAAGTTAAGGATCCATTGGAGGAAGTGAATGTGGGGACGGCTGATGACCCTCGGCCATTATTTATTAGTGCTTTACTTCCCCACCCTATGAAAGAGGAGCTTTGCAAATTACTTCACGAATTTAAAGATTGTTTCGCATGGAGTTGTCATGAAATGCCGGGACTTGATCGAACGCTCGTTGAACATGAATTACGTATCAAGCCTGGTTGTAAGCCCTTTCGGCAACCACCCCGCCGATTCTCGACCGAAGTCCAACTCGGTATTAAAGACGAAATTGTTCGCCTCTTAAATGCCGGGTTCATTCGGACAGCTCGATACGTCGAATGGCTCTCAAATATCGTCCCTGCACTCAAGAAAAACGGCGCTCTCCGCATATGCATCGATTTTCGCAATCTAAATCTGGTAACACCCAAGGATGAGTATACAATGCCGATCTTAGATTTGCTCATCGACGCCGCGACCAATCATGCTATATTTTCCTTCATGGATGGACATGCCGGTTATAACCAGATCTTCATTGCCTAGGCCGATGTTCATAAGACTGCCTTTCGTTGCCCGGGGGCACTCGGCACTTATGAATGGGTAGTCATGCCGTTCGGCCTTAAAAATGCTAGTGCTACATATCAACGCGCCATGAACGCCATCTTTCATGATCTGATTGGCACGACCGTTGAAGTATATATTGATGATGTGGTAGTCAAATCCAAGAGCCGCCGAACGCATCTTGACGATCTTCGGCAGGCTTTCCTTCGTATGCGCCGACATCATCTCAAGATGAACCCTGCTAAATGCGCATTCGGTGTGTCGGCCGGCAAATTTTTAGGTTTTCTTGTCCATCATCGAGGCATTGAAGTAGATGAGAACAAGGCTCGAGCAATTTTGAATGCTCCACCACCAACCACCAAAAAGCAACTCCAGTCGTTGCTCGGCCAAATAAATTTTCTCCGCCGATTCATAGCAAATTCAGCAGGAAAAATGAAGGCCTTCTCCACACTGCTGAAACTTAAGGATTCAGACAAGTTCGAGTGGCGTGAAGAACACCAGGCGGCTTTCACGCAAATCAAGGTTTCCCTTACGAAACCACCCGTCCTCGTTTCCCCTCGGCGCGATAAGCCTCTAAAACTTTACATATCTACGGCCGAGGAATCCATTGGCTGCCTCCTCGCTCAAGATAATGACGCCGGCCGCTAGCAGGCCGTTTTCTATCTCAGCCGGAGGCTTACCTCGCCAGAGATCAATTACTCCCCCGTCGAGAAACTCTGCCTGGCTCTCTTTTTCGCCGCATCCAAACTCCGGCACTACATGCTACCGACGGTCACTCATGTCATCGCTTAAACTGACGTTATCCGATACATGCTCACTCGGCATGATAAAAGCACACGACAATTTCTGGACGCTGTACTTTGATGGCTCCAGCACCTCCACATCGGCCGGCGTCGGCATCGTCATCCAATCGCCACAACGGCATCGTTGGTATTTCTCGCTCAAACTCGACTTTGAATGCACTAACAATCAGGCCGAATATGAGGCCCTTGTCATCGGCCTCGGCATTCTTCACGAATTACGAGCACCTCGCGTATTTGTTCTCGGCGATTCCGAACTTGTCATTAACCAGCTCAATGGCACTTTCCGTTGCATGAGTTGCACTCTGGCACCGTATCACATGGTTGCCAGCTACCTAGCCGAGTCATTCGACGGTATTACATTTAGCCACGTGTCTCGCGATCGAAACACCGTCGCTGATGAACTCGCCCAGCTGGCCTCCAGAGCACAACTCTTGGGGGGCGAGATAGGCCGGATGATACCCACATTACACCAGTTATATCCGGCCTTGGTCAATCAACAAGTCCTCCATCGCGACCAAGTAATTCAAACACGCGTAATGTCTTTACCATCGTTATTGAAACGGGAAGAATCAGTGGTTGTTTGTGTGGTCGAGGCATTACCAGACGATTGGAGAAGACCACTTATGCAATACCTCGACAATCCGAACGGCAAGCATGATCGAAAGACAAGGGTGCATGCCACAAACTACGTCGTCTATCAGAATGGGCTATACTGGAAAGGTGAAGATGGCCTTCTGCTGTTATGCCTCGGACCATAGGAGGTCGTCCAAGCAATCGCAGAAGTGCACGAAGGGATATGCGGAGCCCATCAATCAGGCCGAAAGATGCGATGGCTGTTACGCCGCCACGGGTATTTCTGGCCGAGCATGCTGAAGGATTGCATTGAGTTTGCCCGAGGATGTGTACAGTGTCAAATCCACGGCCCCATACAAAGAGTACCAGCCGAGACACTACATTCAGTAACTAAACCATGGCCGTTTAGAGGCTGGGCCATGGACGTGATTGGCAAGATCACGCTGTCTTCCGGGGCAGCAAAACATGCATGGATATTAGTAGCGACGGACTACTTTACCAAATGGGTCGAGGCAAAATCGTATGCCGAATTGACATCCAGAGAAGTTTGTAATTTCGTGGAAGAAAACATCGTGACAAGATTCGGCGTGCCAGAGACGATCATAACAGACAATGGCACGATTTTCACATCCGACAGGTTCAAGGAATACACGAGTGGGTTGAATATCTGACTCGAACAGTCGACGCCGTACTACCCGCAGGCGAATGGACAGGCCGAGGCGAGTAACAAGGTTTTGATCGGCATTCTTGAAAAAATGGTGAAGGAAAAGCCTAGTATGTGGCATCTAAAGCTAAATGAAGCTTTGTGGGCGTATCGAACCTCACCACGATCGGCGACTGGAACAACGCCGTACGCCTTGACTTATGAGCAAGACGCGATGCTGCCAGTCGAGTTGAGTGTAAATTCACTACGAATAATCGAGCAGAGTAGTCTGTTCAGTGCCGAATATAGCCAAGCCATGAGACAAGAGCTAGAAGATTTGGAGGAAGTTCGACTCGATGCTTGTAACCTATTAGCAGCGCAAAAGAAAATTGTCGAACGAGCTTATAATTAGCGGGTTAAACAGAAAACATTCGGTGAAGGTGATTTGGTTTGGCAGACTATATTACCAGTTGGAATTAAAGATCCTAGGTTCGGCAAATGGTCGCCGAATTGGGAGGGACCATTCATTGTTCATAAAGTTCTCGGCAAGGGGGCATATCGTCTCAAGGACCGAACAGGTTTAATTCATAAGCTACCAATTAATGGGAAGTTTTTAAAGAAATATTATCCGGTTACTTGGGAAATGCAAGAATAATGTACATCTTCGGCAAATAGGCGAATCGTATCAAAGACAAACAATCTCCAGAGATCCAACAAGATGCAAAATCGGATAAAGTTTTTCATTAATAATTGCAAAAGAGTACAAGATTACAATTAAAGCCCTAAGGCGAAGAAGGGAGGACAGTCTCGAGAAAAGCTTTCAGCTCCAGCCACCTTACTTTGCCCATGATAACGTCTGCCTGCCGAATCCCCTTATCCATCTTCAGCTGTTCGACTCGCTTCCCGTTAGTTGCGTATTCGGTCAAACAAGATTTGTTCGACTAAAATTCTTTCGCGAGTTCAGAGGCGAACGCCGACCGCCGATCTTGAAGCTCGGCGATTTGGCGATCAAGTTCGGCCAGCTGCTCCTTCTTGGCCACCAGCACCTCGACTTTCAGACGGAGGGTTTCTTGCACGGCCGAGACGGCCTTCCATTCGCTCTCGGCCCAAATTGCTCTTGCAAAGACTCCGAAGTGCTCCCGGGCTCGCTCTAGAAGGGTAGACGCCCGAGTGACGGTAGCATTATCTAAACGACCATCAGTCGCAAGATCGTTCAGACATGCCCCGACAGAGTCAAGGCCCTTACGCTCCAAGATTTGAGAGGTTGACAGCGGCAGCAGGTCTTGCAACTTGACGAGCGCGTCTGGATCGACCGGGTCGTGCGCCGCTGCGGTCGAAGAACCGGCGTGCTTCTTAGTCGTACCAGCGATAAGAGCGTCGAACTCGGCCTCCCAGGAAGGCTGCATGAAAGGTCAAGTATTAGCACAAGTTAAGCCGAAAAGATGAAGAAAATAGGAGATGATAGACCTGACAAGAGGAAACCTCGGCGGATGGAGGTTGTCTAGTGTCTGAGATTGCTTGAACCCAGGGAACTTAAAGGCCGAGCCCAGTGTCTGAGATTGCTCCTCAATTCACACGGCCGATGGAGGTTGTCTACATTCGACGGCCACTGAGGCGGCCAAGAAATATAAACGATGCCCCTCGGCGCGTAGAATTTTCGGTGAAAAGAATGAGAAGGCACCTAGCATTTAATATACCCTCGATTCAGAATTTTGAAGATGGACAAGACAGAACTAAAATTAAGAAGCAGAGAGCCTTACATAAGCGGACGTGACCTCCTGATGAGGGATGCTGAGATCGACATCCTGTGGATGCACCGGGGTCTCCGCCGTCGCCTCTGGCTCTGCAGGAGGAGTCGTCTCCAGGACCGTCACCCCCGCCCTAACCGGAGTAGAGGCATTCACCTCGGCCGCGACAGTGATATTCGCCCCAGCTCGAGTAATAACCGGAGCAACCTCAGCCACAGCCGGGGCAGCGATATTCGCCTCAATCACAGCAGGATCAGGTAGTCGAACGACCTTGCTGAGTGGTTGGGAAGAGGGGACCGAAAGCGTCGAGGGACGAGCGCGGCGAGGACGATGCGCCAGTGAAATCTCCTTGCTGGCATCGTCCTACAACAACAAAACGATCGTATTAGCATTGGGCTAAAATTAAGACAGAATACTTGGATTCATTCTAAAACGTTCATACCTCTTCCAAGACAATCGCTGTTCGTTTTGGGGTTTGTGGGGATTGTCTCTCGGCCGCCAACTTCGAATGGCCCCAGCAGGTTCCCCGACTGGTGCAGCAACGGGTGGTTCGACCACCTCAAGAATGGTCGGGGCAGCAGCTGGCTCAACCACTCCCAGAACAGGTGACGCTTGGGAAGGTTGGCTGATGGGAGTTGGTCGCTCCTGGGTAACACGAGCAGGGGGGAGGTCGTCAGAGATAGTCGCCTCGGTCGTTTGACTAGTGATCAAGTGAACCTCCCGTTCCCCCTTCTTCGCTAGCGTCTTGATGCGCTTTTGAGATCGGGGAGTTTCATTGACCGGCTCGTCCTCCCGGCGTGGCCTTTTGTTCGGCGGATTGGGCACAACAGCATCGGCCTTCTTAGAAAGAGCCGTCTTTTTCTTCGCCGCAGCCGCATCGATCACGACCGACTGTTTGAGTATTCGGCCACCTGAGAAAGGGAAATATATTAGACCAAATAATTGAGAAGTAAAATTAGAGTCGCGTGGTCGTTTGAAATACAAAATAAAAGATGGTCAGATACCTTGAATCTTTTCCTTAGGGGGAGGGACGGCAGTTTTCTTGGGGCGGTCGCCGAAGATTGCGACAATGATATCGTCGATCGGGGCCCCGAAGAAGTCCTGGGTGTATGCTTCCCACTAGTCCCCAAAAGTATTGGTGCTGAGGGTCTCAGGAACATACGGTCGAAGACGAAATTGTTCGCACCTCTCTTGGAATTCCTTCTCAGTATCTCGACACTCCTTCTCGGACGAACCAGTGAGCCGTCCTCTGCTAAGAAGGGAACGGGAGCGAAGTAGAGGCACCGGGCAGCCTTGGAGGTAACCAAGTTGCCTGGCGGTGAATTGGGGATGATATACTTCCCAGCTTGCCCAGCGAGCATCGCAGCCGAGGGGAAGGTTGAAGGAAATTTTGTGAAAAACATGTTCATTTGAGCAACATCTATGGCATGCAATTAACAATTAAAGGCGGAATCATGCTTGTATGCACTCAAAACAAAACATTACCCATGAAATTCAAAGCCTAGTAGAAATGGTGAACCAAGACTCAACTCAAGATCTAAGAAAAAGAGTTGAGAAACTTTATACCTTTGAAGTACCTCTTTGCATAGCAAAGGTTAATCACCCATGTGAGGGCCTTCTTCCTTTGTCACCTTGCTCCTTGGCTCCATGGATGAAGGTGGAAGAACTTTGCTTCTTGGATGTGGATGGTTGAAAGGATTCTCCAAGTTCTCAAAATAGAGAACCTCTAATTTTTCCACACCAAGGAGGGACTTGAAGAAGAGATTAATGATCTAGGAAGATTTAGATGCTAGTAAAAACTTACTAGGGTGGCCGGCCTCTTAGAGAGAAAAGGAAAGCTTGTGTTCTCATCTTTTCTCCAAAGAAAACCCTAATGAAGAAAAGGCTATAAAGTCATATTTATACCTACCTTCATTGGAGTGGCAAACTTGTAATAACTCCAAAACCCACTCCATTATCAATATGGCCGGCCTCCTATGGTCTTTGGGCTGTTTGGGCCCTCTTGAATCTTTATTCATTAAGTTGTCATACAACTCAAGTTAATGGTCTTGACATTCGAAGCCCATTGGGCCTTGAGGCCCATAACTAACGCAAGGTCTAAAACGAACTTATTCGTTTGATCAATTAACATGTTAATTAATCCTAGCCATAAATAATTAAACCATTTAATTATCCTTACTCATCTCCGTTATTTCTTCAATCTCTACCTTACACGGTGTACGATCCATTAGGTTCTTCTTAGCGAGGCAGTGAGCGATTGTTACTCTTAACGATCGATTATGAATTGAAACATACTTTCAATTCTCCCTTAAAATGATTATGCATCTTTAGGGCTTCCACAAACCATGAGTGACACCTAGTAGTATGTCATGGCTACCCAAGCTAATCAGAAGAGGTGGAGAACCTATTCAGTTTAGGATTACAATGCAATACTTTCTCTCTCTAATACAATACTCTTGACTACATTGTTTGGTTTGATAGTTTATTCATGTCTACTATCCAATGTGATTTATTTACTTATATGATTACCTTGAATGTGATTTGGAACGACTTCCTCAATCTCATTCATACTCTGGCCAGAGATTCTTAATCATAATATAGAGTATTCTCCCCCAAACAGTTTGAAGGTTAGAGATCCATTGTTGCGCATTCACTTGCCTCCATGGCTAAGTGGCTTAACCCCAACTATGCCGTGGACACCCTCTGACGGAGTGACTTTGACATAGTCAAAGATCAAGGACCTAACCACAAGACAACTGTGATGCCTCAGGTCAAATGACTACTTTGCATTATCCTAACTATGAGTTCTCATATGACATGAATATGAGAACCCCTCGTTGATCGTGTTCAGTGGACTCATTCTCTATTGAGCACCTACATGCTTGTCTTGGTGTCATTCACACCAATGACTCGAGACCTGTTACTCTCCCTAAGAGAAGACATAGCACGTACTGATCTTATCGGACTGTCAATGCCCAATTGGCAATCCTATGATCAGGAACGTTTAGGATATGTATACAAAAGAGAATGGTCTCATGAATCTAACTTCTTTAGATTACATTCTCCTAATAGCATATTCCTTGGACTTATCGTTTAAGCACATAACATTTATATGAGACAGCTTGAAACAATAATCTTTGCCCTTTATATTAAACTAGATTAGTTTAACATGTGAAATGTCCGTAAAGTATCATCATATGATTGGTTTTAGGGCACATTTCCAACAATCTCCCACTTGCACTAGAGCCTATCAGCTTGGTTATCAGTGATGATACCTCTTCTGAATTCATTTCAAAAATGGCTGAGTAGTAGGCCTAGACAATGGATATCTATATGTTATCCATAGAGGCAACCTTGAGAATAACGACGTCACCATTATACATGATTCTCAATCATGTGGTTTAGTCTCTCACTTGAGTTCGGATCTTGATGAGACCTTGATTCCCTGGCTTGAGCTATCGCCCCATTAGTGTTGTAGTGTCTGTACACTAGAGACACTTTCTGGTTGGAACCGAATAGAGAGTTCATAAATGAACTTTCCCATCCAAACAACATTGTTGTAAACTTCTATATGGCGATATATATTTTGCATTCATGGTAGAACACACTAAAGTCATTACTTGTAATGTTTCCACCCAAATATCTCTTTAGTCATAATAAAGAGATATCCTATTATCTCTTCATTCACAATGAAGAGACATCCAATGATGGATACTATATTAGATTCATAATCTAATACATTTACGCTTCCATTGCGTCACTTTAATTCTTCCTCATTCTTGAGGAATATATCCTTTAGTATTTCTTAAATACTTAAGGACCAACTTGACAGTTGCCATGGTTCTGATCCTGGGCTTGTACTGATATCATCTTGTACCGTTCTAGGTACATCTCATATCAGTGTTTTTCATACAATATGAAATACGTAAATCGCCTTTATGCGTATGCATAAAGGATTCTAGTTACGCATTATGTTTCTTTGGGAGTCAAAGGGTATGTTCCCTTTGAGAAGAGCAACTTCCTAGTCTTACTAGAGTTGTCCTTCTGATTGAAGTTTATCATCATATAAGAAACTTCCTAGCATCTTTTGTCTACCATTAGGTCTCGATATAATCCAATTATATCTTGAAATCGATCATTATAGATTTCCATCCTATGTATGTAGACTATGTCTCCCATATACATTCTATCATTATAGAACGTTTAAAGTCATAACTTTAACGAAGAAGAATTCCTTTCATTTCCAAAATTAATATATCAAATATATGTTCTAATTTAGGAATATGATTAACTCCCACTAATCTTTTGTAAACCTAGTAAACAAAAGATTCATTTACATCTATATGAGAAATCAAACAATTTGATCTTTCTCTCATAAGATGCTTATAGCTCCCACTAGCTTGCTAAGATTCATGATGGATGGATCTCTACAACTTACAAGTATTATGATTCCTTGTTTTAGACATATATTATCAAGACTATCTTGATAATGGTTTCGGAAACCCATATTACGTCTAAACATTGAATCACTATTTAGTTGTACCTAGCAATCTTCGAATTAATAGAAACCAAGACTACATCAAGGATGATTTCTTCCAAGTCAACCAATCTTGTTGATTGTAGTCACCTTAAGCTACCAATTAGCCATGAAGGTTTCATTATTTCGGTTCAAATGGTATTATACCATTTCCTTGAGTATATATCATATATATACTCAATGTAGTCATAAGGATTTTCATTCTTATTTCTTTAGAATTAAGAGGTGTAACTCTATGACATAGTCATAAAGTTCAAACCATTCAACTAAGACGGTTTATAAATCCTTCTCGACTACCTTGGAGCTAGTGGTTTGGGAACTAGGTTGTTATATTTGTTGATTGTCATCTTGTCTCTCAAAGAACCTATTCTTTGAATTCTATCTCTCGTTCATTTGCTCTATGTTAGGCAAATCCTAGTGTAGGATTATAATGAACTACCCAACAAACAACATTTGTTAGTTGGTTCATAGAAATGATATCCAAAAGTTAATTTAAGGATATCCCACAAGATTGTTCTATAACAAATATTGCTTATTAGCACATAACCTCAAGCCTTAACACGATTAAGACTTGTCTTTCTTTCCAACTACATCATATGGAGTTATGAAACGTTTTGGAAGATTTTCTAATTGACAATCACATTGACTTAGAAATATATATCCTATATATGGGTAATTGATAACATCCAACGAACTAAATCTTATTCAAGTTCGTTTTTCTCCCATTGGAGAAATTCATTATCTTATGATGCTTCTTTCCTTGATATCTATCAATGAAACTTTTCTAAAGTGTTACCTTTATTCTTGAATTCTTTGAAACCTTTTGCAAAGTATTTGGACTTGTGTTTATTCAAAATAAACTATAGTCCAACCAAGAGCGATCTTCGGTGAATGTCAAACAACATGAGTAGTATTATGTCGTGAACATGTGCCACTAACATGTAAGTGAATTAACCTCAATAACTTTGTGATTCTTTCTTCTTTCCAAAAGAATAAAGATTCGAACATTTCGCCTCTATACAATTTTAACAAGAAGGCATCGGATCCGGATCTAACGATCCAAAGCATCCATATATGACCAACTCGTAATTTATGTTTTAGAGGTGTCACAACTCAGAGGGATTAGTCACTACCTTGCAACCTTTTGGGTTTTAAGCATCGCTATGTTCTAAACAGTTAACACTACCATATTATCTCTACTATGGAGACGATCAATCAGATTACAATAATCCAATCATTTATAAGGAACAATTGTTTTGTCAAACAAAACATTCAACCATCACTTAACATTATAGTGACGGAATTAAGTTCCTTTTTTCAAATTGGAATGTAAAGACAATCTTTGTTTTTCCAATTTCTTTGATAGTTCATATAAGGAAGTAAGTACTATCTGCTTTCGCAGAGATCAATATTTGATTCACGTTCCGAATGTGAAGCACTTTCTCTTTTCTCATTAATCTTCTACTTCTTGTTAGCAACACTTTTACAACGATTGTAAAACATAGTTACTAATACAGAATCAAACATTCAAGTAGAAGAACCAACTGTTTTGAACTTATTCAAGAACAATTTCCAACACCTTTTAAAGGTGTGTTCTTGACACTTGCAAGACATATCTTGCAAATACCCTTTCCAATGTCCATCCTTTCATAAAGAAAGTTTGTTCCCTTGGAGTTTTTTTAGCTTTCTTCATTTGACTTCTCCATTGACTACAATAGTCATGGTCCCTAAACTCCCACTATCTCTCTTGAAACTTATTTCAATCGTGTTATACACATCAAACGATTTGGAGAGCATGTGGATATTGTTCACTATATAGTTTACAATAAACTTAGTGAACCATTTGGATAGGGACACAAAAGTGAAGTCCTTGCCTAGTTTCCGTCTCTAGAAGTGGTTTAACACTTCAACACTCAATGATTCGAAATCATCATAAGTCCATGTTGATGGACTATTTTTGTCAACCAACCATTATGTTCTAAACATAAATACAAACTATTAAGAGTTGTTCAAGGCAACTCTCGTTTCTTCATACAACAATTTGTAAGTGAAGAATCATGGCACATAAAGTGTCCATGCCCTTGTGCTTATTTTTCAAGTTCCTTGTTCATGTAACAAAGAAACAAGCACTAGTGTTTGCGTTAACTAAGGGTTGTTCAAAGCAACTCTTATTTCTTTATACAACAATTTGTAATTGAAGAATTATGACATTAAAAAGTGTTGTCCTCTTTATGATAGACTTTTCTAACATGTTCTTCCAATGATACATTATCAATAGGAAGATTGTGAGGATGAGACTACTTAGGTACATTAACAAGCCATTATAGACAATCTATGGGATTGTAGTACCAAGTCCGGAAACTAAAGCCTTCGGCTTTTCTTTGTCAAGTTTTGGATAGCGTTTGCAAATATATCGGTAAACAAATACATAACTAATATAAATTGATTGATTTTAAGCTATTTGATCCGGGTCTTTAAATCAAATAGCACCACCCACTATTTTGGCAAATTCCATATCCCTCATCGGAATTCGAGAGTTTTGGAGGAAACTCTTAGTAGGGTATGGGAGGCTCACTATTACCAAGCCCACCTCACAATGATATGATGTTGGCTAGCATCAATAATAATGAGAGAGTACGCTTACTCATTTGCATCTCTTGCAAGTACCCATCTTATTTGGCCTCTAGAGAATGAAACCTCACAATGATATGATGTTGGCTCCATTGCACTTAGTTAAGTCATTCCCACCATGCAAGTTCGGGTAGGGGTTCAAGAACAACCTCACAATGATATGATGTTGATCATTCTCGTTGCCTACCTTCACAACATCATGTATGCATATAGAACTCCTCTTGAGTGTAAGCACGCACTTTGTACTCCCCCATGATAGGTTGAAGTCGGTGTACGAGTCACAAACGATCGGAGCCTACCACGGTGGAAGGCCACGAAAGAGTGTTCAAAGCACTCTCACGCTTGTCAACTTAATAATGGTTTGTTGAGGGTTTTAGGTCTCATCATATATAAGCATGCATTTTAATCATATTAAAACAATTTGGTCCTATTACAACTATTGGTCCATGTGATTGATTTAGTAGTATATGATACTCCCACTATGTTTGTAAAACGGTTTTTAAAGCAAGAATATATGGTACTACTAACATAAGCTTTGCATTCATTGATGGACTATATAGTTGCCTTAGGGCCTTAGGATGACTATGAACCTTTGATTTGATCCAACACGAGCCTAGTGTTGGATCTAGGTCTAGGGATGGTGATTGATTTTAGTTACGCGTTTAATCACATTAAGGCGTGTTTTCTTATTGGGTGTTGGACCCTCTACTCCAATTTCATGCATATCAAATAAAACAAGAAATGAGTACTTCAAAGTAAAGAAGAGCTTATGCTCTTTTACAACATTTGATCAAAACAAATTACTTTAAAGTAAAGAAGAGCTTATGCTCTTTTACAACATTTGATCATATCAAATTACAACCAAAATCTAATCTACACATTCCCATGGTTCAAACAAATTTGAGACGGCCTTTCACATAGCTCAATTATCGTAGGCTTAGGTTCATAATCACCCTTTCTTTAATTAATTAACGCTTTAACTAATTAAACTTGAATGCAACATTGTCATTTGGTTTTTGTATCCATAGAATTGATTTAATAGGAGCTCAATGAAATGAAAATCCAATTCTCATTTAAAGAGACAAAACCATTTTGTTCTCAACTAATTTGGGCCAAAAAGCAATAACCTCAACCATTGGGCTATATTGCAAAAACACAAACTTTTGAGGTCACTTTGTAAAAACACAAAAGTCCACTACTTCATGTAATTACAACTAGAACCCAAAAATTTCAACAAATACAAAAACTTCATTAGAGGAGCAAAACAATTTGTCCTTTAGTGATTTTGGGCCTTTACGTAAAAACGTAAACTTTCGGGTCAAAGTACAAATACACAAAAGTATCAAAACTTTATGTAATTGCATAAAAGCCCCAAAAGTACCCTACTTTAATAGGGTGGCCGGCCAAGTCAAGTGAGAGAGTGATGTGTGTGTGAGTTGATTTTAGATTGAAAGGTGATGGAAAGGTGTAAGTGATTGGTATGGTGTGAATAGTGAAAAGGTATGGGTGTGTAAGAAAAGTACATACCTAGTGATGATTAAAATCATACCATCATTTCATAAACAAAACTTTATGTCAACAACCAAAAACTTTTAATCAAAATACCCAACCTTTTTGTTCTTGCCAAGAACATAACAAGAACAATGAAGAACATCCATGAAAACCCATAAGAGTTCCATGAACATTTTTCATCCAAAGACATCCCAAAAACTCTCAAACTTAATGGAAATAACATATTACCATACTAGGGGTACTTAGGGGTTCCTAATGTCACTTTAAAACATTTTTAACAAGACAAACATGAACCCAAAAATCCACCCTTTGGATTTGGCCGAATTTCCCAAAAAACATGGCACCAAATTTTAGCTCCAAAATTCATGCTCATATGAACTACATCTACAACATTTGAGATGGCAAATTTTCTAGCAAAATTTACATTCAAAGAAGCAAGAATAAAGCTTGTAACAATTACAACAATTAAATCAAAGACTATGAACTACAAAACCCAAAAGGATTCACCAACTACTAGACCTAGGCTCTTGATACCACTTGAAGGAAATTTTGTGAAAAACATGTTCATTTGAGCAACATCTATGGCATGCAATTAACAATTAAAGGCGGAATCATGCTTGTATGCACTCAAAACAAAACATTACCCATGAAATTCAAAGCCTAGTAGAAATGGTGAACCAAGACTCAACTCAAGATCTAAGAAAAAGAGTTGAGAAACTTTATACCTTTGAAGTACCTCTTTGCATAGCAAAGGTTAATCACCCATGTGAGGGCCTTCTTCCTTTGTCACCTTGCTCCTTGGCTCCATGGATGAAGGTGGAAGAACTTTGCTTCTTGGATGTGGATGGTTGAAAGGATTCTCCAAGTTCTCAAAATAGAGAACCTCTAATTTTTCCACACCAAGGAGGGACTTGAAGAAGAGATTAATGATCTAGGAAGATTTAGATGCTAGTAAAAACTTCCTAGGGTGGCCGGCCTCTTAGAGAGAAAAGGAGAGCTTGTGTTCTCATCTTTTCTCCAAAGAAAACCCTAATGAAGAAAAGGCTATAAAGTCATATTTATACCTACCTTCATTGGAGTGGCAAACTTGTAATAACTCCAAAACCCACTCCATTATCAATATGGCCGGCCTCCTATGGTCTTTGGGCTGTTTGGGCCCTCTTGAATCTTTATTCATTAAGTTGTCATACAACTCAAGTTAATGGTCTTGACATTCGAAGCCCATTGGGCCTTGAGGCCCATAACTAACCCGAGGTCTAAAACGAACTTATTCGTTTGATCAATTAACATGTTAATTAATCCTAGCCATAAATAATTAAACCATTTAATTATCCTTACTCATCTCCGTTATTTCTTCAATCTCTACCTTACACGGTGTACGATCCATTAGGTTCTTCTTAGCGAGGCAGTGGGCGATTGTTACTCTTAACGATCGATTATGAATTGAAACATACTTTCAATTCTCCCTTAAAATGATTATGCATCTTTAGGGCTTCCACAAACCATGAGTGACACCTAGCAGTATGTCATGGCTACCCAAGCTAATCAGAAGAGGTGGAGAACCTATTCAGTTTAGGATTACAATGCAATACGGTCTCTCTCTAATACAATACTCTTGACTACATTGTTTGGTTTGATAGTTTATTCATGTCTACTATCCAATGTGATTCATTTACTTATATGATTACCTTGAATGTGATTTGGAACGACTTCCTCAATCTCATTCATACTCTGGCCAGAGATTCTTAATCATATTATAGAGTATTCTCCCTCAAACAGTTTGAAGGTTAGAGATCCCTTGTTGCGCATTCACTTGCCTCCATGGCTAAGTGGCTTAACCCCAACTATGCCGTGGACACCCTCTGACGGAGTGACTTTGACATAGTCAAAGATCAAGGACCTAACCACAAGACAATTGTGATGCCTCAGGTCAAATGACTACTTTGCATTATCCTAACTATGAGTTCTCATATGACATGAATATGAGAACCCCTCGTTGATCGTGTTCAGTGGACTCATTCTCTATTGAGCACCTACATGCTTGTCTTGGTGTCATTCACACCAATGACTCGAGACCTGTCACTCTCCCTAAGAGAAGACATAGCACGTACTGATCTTATCGGACTGTCAATGCCCAATTGGCAATCCTATGATCAGGAACGTTTAGGATATGTATACAAAAGAGAATGGTCTCATGAATCTAACTTCTTTAGATTACATTCTCCTAATAGCATATTCCTTGGACTTATCGTTTAAGCACATAACATTTATATGAGACAGCTTGAAACAATAATCTTTGCCCTTTATATTAAACTAGATTAGTTTAACATGTGAAATGTCCGTAAAGTATCATCATATGATTGGTTTTAGGGCACATTTCCAACAAAGGTCGCGTGACAGCACGAACGAACCCCAATTTTGTCGAAGGGAGCCATCCTCGTCTTCACTCCAAACTGAAGTTGGAAGATTGATGGAGAAAGGATAACTGCGACGTTGACATACAAGGAACTCATCGTCGGAGAGGTCTTCAAGCCCAAAAAGGTACTTAAAGACTTCCTCAACCTGATGAGGGGGCGTCGGCCGGGAGGCCAGTTGAAGACCGAGCGCCTTGATAGGAAGGAAATCGGGAATCTCCGGCCGAAGTGCGGTAAAGTAGGTCTGCAGCCAGAGTTGAAACACCCAAAGAGGTCCACTCTGGTGCGGGTCGATCTTGTGGATAGTTGTTTCGGCCAGGCAACGCAATAGGCTGGCAAGAATGGCCAGGCTCAGCGCCAGGACGTGACCACTAGCCAGGGCCTCGGCCACAGGCATATTCTCGACCAAGCATTTGATCGATTTGGTACAACAAATGAACTTGTTGTACCAGTAGAACAAAAAAGCCTCATGTTCCCCGTTGCGGGGTCTTTCCTCCCCTCGACCAGCGAAATGAATGATGAGGGTGCTATAGTTGAAGAAGTTCTTATGCAATTTTTGAACTTCCTCTTTCGAAGGCTCCTGACCGCTTCGGCTCAGTGTCTCAACAGCCCGAGCGTCGAACAAGGCTTTAAGATCCAAGTTCGACGAACACCCAAAGAGGGCAACATCAATTGGGAGACCGGATGGTGAAGTCCCAAGGATAGCCGAGATGTCGAGGACGTTGGGGCCAATAGGTCCAAGGGGGAGCACCATGGTGTTGGTGGCCGAGCACCAGAAGCTCAAGGCCACCATGAGAAGATCCTTATCCATAGCGATCTCCACTGTCGAGAGTCTGATGGCGTCGAAGATTCCGAGAGCTTTCCACTCTTTGCCGAAGAATTTTTCCATACGGTTAACCCAGGCTGCCTAGGTCGCAGTAGTTGAGGGCCAAGCTCCTTGGGGTTTCGACATCTCCCATGTCGACCACTCAAAACCTTGGCACAGGGGTGCCAGGCATTGGTCCTTCAGAAGGTTGGTGATGGTCGTGGGCACTGGTTTCTTGAACAGTGGTCCAAGAATTTGATGGGACATGCTGGAGTCGTCCTCGAAGCGAATGGCCTTAATGGCGCAGTGATCTATGATTTCTTTTTGAGTGTTGCACTCTTCGGAGAGCTTGGAAATGAACGAGGCCATCGTTGATAAAGTGAAGGTTTGAGGAAGAAAGCAAAGGGATTCTGGAGAATTTTGAAAGCGTAAAATGGAAATGAAAGAAAAGGGGGGTATTTATAGGCGTTTGGCAGGAAGATCAAATCGGTTCGTTTTTTGAAATTTGAAACGGACCAATTAAGAAGACTGCGCGCCATGATTTGTTTCAGAAAATCCAGATGAAAGGACCGAGAATCTCGTAGACTGACGGCGTATCGCGTGGTTTAAGGGCACACGATTGCGAGTGACGATGATAATTAATGCAACACGACGCTTCGATGGTTGCGTGCGTCCAGATGGATGATTGCGAACTGTTGGGGTGATCGATGACCGACGCGTGGCGATTTCGGGGAGGATTCGAGGGAAACATCATTGCTCATAAATGAGTGTGGCGTTATCCTCTTAGACAGCTCATCAGGCGTTTCAAGAAGAGTAATGTCATTTCGCTTCTTCAAGGTCGAGGCTCGACCATAGGCGATAGGTCGACGACCTCAGAAGCGAGGGGGCAGTGTTTGGGCTCAAAATGACAATTGGGCCGAACTCAGATCATTCTCGGCCCAGGGTCTGGGCGAAGGTAGTGGGTCGGTACTATGGGCCGCGAATTGAAGGAGTAGATAGGCTTAACGCGTCATAGAGGTCGAGACCCATTAGGAGATGGATTCCCGGGATAAATTGAATCAAGCTCGCAATGGGGGAAGTTTCAGAATCCTAGTTTGAGTAGGATCGGCCGAGATAAGATTGGATCAGTATTGGCCGAAGTTGAGTTGAACTAGGACTGGGAGTTCTATCCAAGGAGGATTCGGAGGGTTTGCACTACTATAAATAGGGAGAGGGAGCATAATATTAAGCCTCTCCAATTCAACACACAAATCTGCCTTGCGCAAACCCTCTCAACCTTTGAGATTTTTTATTTTCTTGTCCGCCAACACATCTTCAGTTTGGATAAACAGCACTGTGGAGGCAACCGGTAAACATCTTCAGTTTGGATAAACAGCACTGTTGCCGTAGAATCAGCCGACCGCGGAGCACCTTCAGTTTGGATAAACAGCACTGCGTCGGGGCCGATTGGTTATCTATCCAAGTCTCGGCCGAGAAGGATTTTCGAATCCTTATTGGCAGAGGTCATCTCATCAACCTTCTCGGCGAAGTGAGGTGTTACAGGTTACTACATTCGGCACATTGAAAGCCGAATTTGATATTGAACTTCGCAGAACTAGCAGCCTTGTCTTCAGGCTCTAGAACCCAAAGGCCGAGGCGTGTTCCTTCCTCGGCCGCAGTCGCAAGATTCAGAAGTCAGCCGCGCACACAACGCAACATCAACATTTTACTCACTGGCCGAGTTCGGCCGTCGAGTTGGCACGCCCCGCATTCGACCGAAGAACGTAGTTAGCTCATAGATTATTCGGCCTGCGCGCCACGTAGGCTTGGTAGTTTTTAGGATCAACAACCATACATCGCAATTAAGTTAATTACAATGGCGTGTTCTCAACTCTCATATGAATTAAATTAAAAAAAAATACGAGAGATAATATTTCATTGATCATTTGGAACAAATACATAAATGCCAATTGGGTACATTGCTCCAAGTGATCGAGAAAATGATATGAAGTAATTTGCTCAAAAATACGACTGCTATAGTAAACTTCTAAACGGTTTTCACATGTATGAAAACAACAAACACTACTCATAATAATAATATGTCAAAAAAGGATAGACGTACCAAATATGTACCGGTAACTAGGCTATCATCAAAATAGAAAGGCCACATGAAGTCATCTTGTAGCTGTGAGGTTATGTAAAGTCATCATTTGTAGAAGAGACTATATAACTCATCGTTCAAGGCGAAAGTACATCTAGCCAGCTGTAGTACAACTACAACTCAACTAAACTATCCTATGCCAAGAAGGGGACCCACCGGTCAGATCATCCATCCACGGCTGCCTGCAACCTCATCGCACAACCAAATCTAAAGCTTGGTGTGGCGAAGCTGCCATATTTGACCCGCCTAAAGCGGCATAACCGAAAGGGCAAGTCGCCAAAGGTGGTGCAAGCTCCAAATCCCAATGCCCGGGACGGTGCACCCGTCAAATTTATATTGTACTAATAAAAACTAGCAGATGAGTACACATTGTGTGTGTGAACAATTTTATTTTATTTTATGTTTTTGATTAAGGAGTGATTAGTTTTTAAATTTTTTAAAAAGAGTATGAGATAATAATGATGAGACATTTTCTTTTAATAAGTGCATATTTTTTCTTAATATTACATAAATACTGTTTTGTCCTCCTTATGTAAATATTGTGTATCAAAAGTGAGGGTAAAATATGAAAAATAGGTATATGATTGTCATTTTCTCAAAAAAAAAAGGATAAAAGAGGAAAAATAGGGATATGATTGTTATTTTCTCAAAAGATACAAAATTACTATTTTGTCTACCTTATGTAAATATTGTGTATAAAAAATGAGGGCAAAATAGAAAAAAAAAAGGCAAAAAGTGGTAAAAAGTTGACAAGTAGGGTTTTCTTAATGATAGTATAGATTAGGCTAAACTACATTTTACACCCTCTATGTTTGAGGTGAAATTCAAAATGAGCCATGAAGTTCTATTTTTCTCACATTCCAACCCGATGTATTAAAATTTTATCAATTTATATCTTTTGTTTCTTTAAGCATCTAATCATTTATTAAATTGATGAGTTTTTATTTCAACACGATGCAAATATGACTAACATGTTAGCCCATGTAAAAATCTCACGCTCACTATTTCATCAAAAATCAATTCGATCAAAGACGTAAACTAATAGAGTCTCAATATCTTATGGCGTACAATGAAAAAAAATTAATGCTTGATGACATATTTTAAAAATAAACCTAAAGTGTAAAATGAGAAGAAAAAAAGGTGGTGTCCAAGTGGTCGTTGTTGAGCGTTGCCGCATCGGGGTCGTCCTGAGAAGGCGTCAGAGATGTTTCTTGTTTGACTCGGATGAAACTCAAAGGTGGTGTCCAAGTGGTCGTTGTTGAGCGTTGCCGCATCGGGGTCGTCCAGAGAAGGCGTCAGAGATGTTTCTTGTTTGACTCGGATGAAACTCTCTCTCTCTCTCTCTCTCTCTCTCTCTCTCTCTATGTTGATTGACGGTTGTGTTACTTAGCAGTGAAGGGCCTTACAGAAGCATCAAAGACCCATATAAAAGTCTTGTACCTAATACAAGATGGGTTTGTCATGGTTGTTCTTGATTTGATTGCATTTCCAACTTTCCATTGATCAAATTTTGGTATTGTTGTTTGTTGAACAACTTCTGGTTGACTGAAATTATGATTGGTAACGTAACTGTTAGCAACCATAGATACATGTTGGAATTTGTTTAAAATTTCTTGTTCGGATAAACCATCTATATTCCATTCATAGAGTTTATCTACCGACACTGAGAATTGACTTTGGAAATTTCTTTCTTCAAACTGAATATCTGGAGGTGTTGGCCTTGGATACCAATTCTTGATAAGACTAGTTGGATTTATTTTGCCTTTGTTTGTTATTCTTTTTAATTCGAAATTTTGGAAAGTTTCATCCAATTTTTCAATCGCATTACTGTCTTCTGATTTTGAGTTTTCAGGAGTTGTCTCTGATTGTGATTCTTGGTGTCTTACTACACTAATATTGTTTTGTTTCCTTTTTAATTCTTTCAACATTTGGTCAATTTTTCACTAGTAGAGTTTGTTTTTAGAGCTATTTTACTGGATGAGGCACTTGGGAAGTTTACTAGAGGTTTTTCTTTGGGTATGATTTTTTGTTGTGGTAGCTTGTCTATTTTACTTTCAATTTTATTTAATTGTTTTCCTATGACATTAGGCTTTGATTTGTGAAATTATTTTGTTTTATGACTGGTTTAATCCCTGCATCTTCTTTAGGGATTTTATAAGGCGTGGCTGTTACTTGTGTATTTGAGGCGGTGATTTTCTTTTATGATTCATAATATTCTTCAACAAAATCGAAGAAGAATATATCAATCTTGTGTTTATTCATAAAGTTTTTCTATTTTTCGTAAATATCTAAATTTAGATCTTGGGTGTAACTCTTTCTAAATCGTTAGCTTCTTGGTATATTTTCTTCTGCTTTGATGTCATCCGTTAATGATTTCCAATGTATTTTAAGTGGTTTGCTTAAAACTAATAATTGTTGGTTTACTTCGAAATTTGTTGTTGTTGGTGAAGTTGGTTCTTCTTGAGTTTGGGTAGTTTTGGTTTGGGCTTAGTTTTCGTAACAAGGGTGAGCAACTTGGGAGTTTGTCCTAACTGATTTGAATCTCATATTTATTAAATCATTAATTAATTCTTGATCACGATCTAATATGTCTGTTGAAGTAGATCCTGAAAAAGAATTTTTAACCAGTTCTTTGGACCTAGTTGATGTTGGAAATGTGCCCTAAAACCAATCATATGATGATACTTTACGGACATTTCACATGTTAAACTAATCTAGTTTAATATAAAGGGCAAAGATTATTGTTTAAAGCTGTCTCATATAAATGTTATGTGCTTAAACGATAAGTCCAAGGAATATGCTATTGGGAGAATGTAATCTAAAGAAGTTAGATTGATGAGACCATTCTCTTTCGTATACATATCCTAAACGTTCCTAATCATAGGATTGTCAATTGGGCATGGACAGTCCGTTAAGATCAGTACGTGCTATGTCTTCTCTTAGGGAGAATGACTGGTCTCGAGTTATTGGTGTGACTGACACCAAGACAAGCATGTAGGTGCTCGATAAAGAATGAGTCCACTGAACGCGATCAACGAGGAGTTCTCATATTCATGTCATATGAGAACTCATGGTTGGGATAATGCAAAGTAGTCCTTTGACCTGAGGCATCACAGTTGTCTTGTGGTTAGGTCCTTGATCTTTGACTATGTCAAAGTCACTCCATCAGAGGGTGTCCACGACATAGTGGGGTTAAGCCACTTAGCCATGGAGGCAAGTGAATGCGCAACAAGGGAACTCTAACTTTCAAACCGTTTGAGGGAGAATACTCTATGATATGATTAAGAATCTCTGGCCAGAGTGTGAACGAGATTTAGGAAGTCGTTCCAAATCACATTCAACATAATCATATAAGAAAATGAATCACATTGGATAGTAGACATGAATAAACTATCAAACCAAACAATGTGGTCAAGAGTATTGTACTAGAGAAAGACCGTATTGCATTATAATCCTAAACTGAATAGGTTCTCCACCTCTTCTGATTAGCTTGGGTAGCCATGATACACTGCTAGGTGTCACTCATGGTTTGTGGAAGCCCTAAAGATGTATAATCATTTAAGGGAGAATTGAAAGTATGTTTCAATTCACAATCGATCGTTAAGAGTAACAATCGCCCACTGCCTTGCTAAAAGGAACCTAATGGATCGCACACCGTGTAAGGTAATGATTGAAGGATATAATGAAGATGAGTAAGGACAATTAAATAGTTTAATTGTATGTGGCAAGGATTAATTAAAAGTTAATTAATCTAGAACGAAAGGTTCGTTTTAGGCCTTAAGTTAGTTTTGGGTTTCGGGACACAAAAGGGTTTTGGTCCACTAGGCACATAAGGTTTAAGTTGTGTGACAACTAAAACAAAATGAGAAATTAACCCACTAACAATAGGGAGGCCGGCCATGATTAGAGAGGGAGTGGGTTTTGGACTTATTACAAGTTTGCCACTCCAATGAAGGGAGGTATAAATATGACTTTATAGCTTTTTCTTCATTAGGGTTTTCTTTGAGGAAAGATGAGAGTTTTTGGCTCTCTCTTTCTCTCTAGGAAGGCCGGCCACCATGGGGGAGTTTACTAGCATCTAACTCCTCCATGGCCACTCATCTTCTTCCTCAACCATCCTTGGTGTCGAAACTTAGAGGTCTCCAACTTTGGTGACTTTTGGAGAAACCTATTCTTCAATCCACATCCAAGAAGGCATGGATCCAAGAAGCAAAGTTCTTCCACCTTCATCCATGGAGCCAAGGAGCAAGGTGACAAAGGAAGAAGGCCCTCACATGGGTGATTAACCTTTGCTAAGCAAAGAGGTACTTCAAAGGTATAAAGTTTCTCAACTCTTTTTCATAGATCTTGAGTTGAGTCTTGGTTCACCATTTTTACTAGGCTTTGAATTTCATGGGTAATGTTTTGTTTTGAGTGCATACAAGCATGATTCTGCCTTTAATTGTTAATTGCATGCCATAGATGTTGCTCAAATGAACATGTTTTTCACAAATTTTCCTTCAGTTGATTGACTTAATTCAAGAAGTTGGACACTCGACTTTCGAGCTAGAGTCTTGAAATTGATTTTAATTGTAACGTCAAAGTATTGTTCTATGGTATCTAGATTGACTAAGTTGTTTTGAATATCAACTGGCTTACTCACATTAATTAAGAACCAATCCAGTGGTAAACTGATGTCTGACCAGTTGATGGTTCTAGGTATTTTGATATTGGCATTTTCTTGACTACTTTGGATTAACAAAGTGTGTTCTCTAGGACTCTTGGCTATGGCTTGAAAGTTCATATTGGTACCTGTACACTTGTAATAGACTCTGAATTTTGGAAGATATGTTGAGAGCTTGTATTTTAGATTTTGGAGGAAAATGGTGTGTACATCTTCCAAGATAATTGGCACCTAGGTATGTTGGTCCTAGATAATTGGCAGAAGTCTTATGCATATAGGAGAAGAAGACCATTAGAATTTTGATGTGATAAAAACTTAGCACACAAATTAAACCCTATTAAGATAGCTGTAGTATAAGAAAGTAGGGATCGTGATGTGATAAAAGATTAGCACACAAATTGAACCCTCTTGTTGACAATTGTAGTATATTTATAAGTAGGGATCGTTCTAGGTCGGGGATTAGGAGGGATTGCTAATCTATTCAAAACTGACTAAAAAACACAAAAATAAACTTAAAAACACTTAACTAAACTCAAAACACTCAAAACAAACTATACAGACTCAAAACAGCACAAAACAATCAAATTGACTCAAACTAGACACTAAGGGGTGATTTGGACGAAAATTGATTTTAACTTGACTCAAAATGCTTAAAAACACAAGTTTGGACAGATTCTAATCTAATTGACACAACAAAGTAAAGGGGGATTGGTTTTAATTTAAAGTACAAACAAGTAAATCAAAGACTTAAATAGAGTTTGGCACGAAATTGGTGAATTGGATGGGTGATAGGCTAGCTAGAAGGTCCTTCTCCACACATGACACACTTGCATACAAATCGATTTCCAGTTGCTTTTCCAATAAACCATGAATCTCAACGCCCCAGATTAACCGTGAATAGCACTAATTAACCCTCAGATTTTCCTTAAGTCATTGAATTTGATGGGTAACGCATCGGCAACCAAATTATTCTTCAATAGTTCCCTACATGAACAACATAATAGAGATACAATCAAAGATCATTACCCTCTATGAAAATCATAAGCATTGACAAGGCACTTGTAACTATGAACAGCATGATACTCCTGCCAGGAATTCACTTAACACGATTGTGACTAGCAACCTCCACTACTTACGAACATAAGTTCATAACGATTAGGTGAAACCCCCTTATATTCTGGCACCAAATTCATGCATGCAAACTAAGTATGCATCCTTAATCAACATACAAGAATAAGTTATCAATCAATCAGTTAAGTAAATTGCATTCATGATTTATGAAATCACAATTGGAAGTAATCAATTCATATTGCAAATATGTTCATGGCTTTGAATTTTCCCTAGCTAAAACAAGTTTAGCTCCTCATGTTCGCAAAACAAAGATAATTGAACTTAAACATTGAAAACAAAAGATTGATTACACCTAAAAACGTTCCAGCACTCTAACTTGAATGGCAAGCACGTCCAAGGGTCCTCCTTCTTCTCCTTTGCTGCGGCACAAGGTGTGGGTAATGGTTTGAGGGTGAAATTATATGGAGGAATGGCTGAAAGTATGAATTGTGGTGAATTGATCTATGGAATGGTGCGGCAAACACTTATATTTATAGGGCTGAGAAGGACATGGCCTAATTAAATTTGGTTAATAGATTTCATCCCCAAATCCACAAGGAAAAGGTAATTTAATGTCAGAATCCAAGAGAAAATGGGAAAGGATATGCGGTAGGAAGTAAAAGGGCAAGGAGAGGCCTTGCACGGCAAGGAAGGATTTAATGAAGGGAAGGTGCAGCTCCCTTTGGGGATGAAATTTAGGTCTTCTAGAATTAGGAATTAAGTGTCCTAAATTATTTAGGAAGCCTCCTTGTAGCTGGAACCTTGGTAAGTTAGGATTAGGAAAGGTAAGGACAAAATAAGGCAATTTTGACTAGCATTCCTTTTTCTTGCTGGATTCCTTGTCCTCCTTTGTCTTGAATTTATTTTCTTCCTCTCTTTTAGCACATTCCTAGCTTCCTTTGGTCTTCAATTTCGTCATCCACTTTGCTCCAAGCATGTGCTATCCATTCCATGCCCAAAACTGCTCCAAAAGGCACCAAAATGCACTTTCTTACTTTAACTCTTTGGACCTACAAACACACGAAAATAGCTTAAAATACTAAAATAACTAGAAATTAACTATGTAAATGCCAAGGAACAACCTACTTAAGTTGCATAAATATGCTCCTATCAAATTCCCCCACACTTAGCTTTTGCTAGTCCTCGAGCAAAAAAAAAAAAAAACAAAACAAACAAAACACAATCTAGACCTTCCAACATTTGCCTCAGGGATTTCCAATGCACATGACATGTTAAAAATCATTATTCCCACAGATTTTAGTCATCTTTACCCTCGAGCACATACTTAATCACAGTCACCACTTACTAGCTCGCATTTAATCAATTTAAACAGTGTTTTGAATATAGTAACATGCCTTAGAGAATTCACTCAATTCCTCACCGGATACTCTCTTTTTTCACACAGATTTTCTGACTACACTCCCTACACTAGGTATATGTGAGAAGATTGATGTAAACATGTAGACTAGCACTCACATATGTTTATAACAAAGAAAGCATTTTCTGGAATTATTAATACATGTGTAAATATGATCTCATGAACAGAATGCTTCTACTTAGATGCGAGAACCAAGGATATGCTCATACCAATTCCAAACTCCACAAATTGAAACACACAACACTCAAGATAGAAGCCTAAGGGTTGAAACGGGGCTTAAGGGTATTGGCTAACAAAAAAAGGTTAGGGATAAACAAAAGTTCTTAAAGCAATAGCAAGCAAAGTAATGAAATTAAAACTTAGAATTCACTTTTGAATGCAAAAATCAACTTTTAAACACAAGGGAAGATTCATGCAACACTTAGGGTCAAATTCAAACTTTTGGACCCTTTCTTCAACAACCATCACTTGTGAGTTTATTCTCACTTATTTTTCAACTCTTTTTCATTCTTTTCACAACATTTCTTTTTTTCTTTCTTTTTTCTACGAATTTTTTTTTCTTTTCCAAACCCTTGCCCTTATTCTTTCCTTTGGCACTTTTACACAAAAATCCCTTCCCCCACACTTGTTTTTCTGCATAATGTCGATCAAAAGGAATTCCCTCTAAGTCATGCTCCACTATGCTTCAAGAACAAGGGTATGGATAGTCCTATTCTAGGCTAGGTAAGGATAATGTGGGCTAACAAAGAACATAGGCTAAACAAGGCTCAAAGGGGTTAAACCTACAACACATATGGAAGGGGGGTACGGCTTTTTGGCTCTAGTTTAACTAAACAACTTCATCTTGTTTATGTGTTATGCCAATCAATGTCATGCTTTGAATGAAACGGGCATGAGTTCTAGTATTTGGAACTAAAATGATGAAACGCCTTCTAAGTAGCAACCAAGCAAAGAATAATGTGATCATGCAACGACTTTAGAAAACAAAAACATCACAGATTAATAACTCTCCAAACACCATTTAGGCTCAAGTCTCTCAGGGTTGTAGCGTTAATTTGAGTTCCTTCCTTCAAGCATGTTACAAAAACTGATTTTTTCCCTTTGTGATTAAATGTGAATTCGTAAACGACAACGACAACCAAGAATAAACCCAAGAGCATATCAAACTTCCATCCATGTTTGTAACTTTCTTTAACAGTCATGCAATTAAAACCCAAATCCTCATCATTGTATTGGAAGGTACCCTAAAACACAAACAAACACACAAAAAAGACTCTTTTTGGGTTTTTCAAAACAATTTTTCGAATTTTTATCAAATTTTTGTATTTGGCTTTCAAAACACACTAAAAACACTTAAAACGGTCCCTGTTCACTTTGAATTCTTGGCCGGTCTTAAAGCTTTGGATTTGGACTGCACCAGAAGGAAAGACATTAGTAATAACAAAGGGGCCAATCCACTTAGAACGTAACTTGCCGGGAAACAAACGAAGGTGGGAATTGAAAAGTAACACTTTCTGCCTTATGGAGAATGTCTTGCTACGAATCATTTTGTCATGGAATGCCTTTGTCTTCTCCTTGTAAATGCGAGCATTTTCATAAGCCTCGTGCATAATCTCTTCAAGTTCATTCAATTGAAGCTTCCTATGAATTCCAGCCGCATCTAGGTCCATGTGGAATGTTTTGACAGCCTAATGCGCCTTGTGCTCTAATTCCACGAGAAGATGGCACAGTTTGCCATAGATGAGCCGAAATTGGGACATTGGAATGGGTGTTTTGTAAGCCGTACGATATGCCCACAGTGCATCATCCAAACGCAAGCTCCAATCTTTCCGGGTTGGCCCAAAGATCTTCTCCAAAATCTGCTTGATTTCTCTATTCGAAACCTCGGCTTGGCCACTTGTTTGAGGATGATAAGGTGTCGAAATCTTATGCGTGATGTTATACTTCTTGAGCAGCGCCTCGATGGTTCGATTGCAAAAATGAGAACCTCCATCACTTATGAGCACTCTTGGCATCCCAAATCTGGAAAAGATGTTAGTTTTAACAAAATCTGCAACCACTTTGGAATCGTTAGTTTGCGGCATTTGGTCTTTTTGACCTATGTTTCCTGTTCTTTGACAACGATCACATGTTATGCAAAAAGTTCTAGCATCCTTAAAGATAGTAGGCCAATAAAATCCACATTCTAGAACCTTAAGTGCTATCCTTTGAGTGCCAAAATGACCACCACATGCATAAGTGTGACAGAAAGTTAAAATTGAATGAAACTCACAATCATGCACACACCTACGTAGAATCTGATCAGGGTAATATTTCCACAAGTATGGGTCATCCCACACATAAAACCGTGCCTCCTTTTTGAGTTTATCACGTTGGTGTTTGTTTAGGTTGCTTTGAACTTATTTAGACATTAAATAATTCACTAAATCAGAATACCATGGCTCACTTACCTCAATGGACTCTGCTCATCTGGGAACGTTTCTGGAATGGGTAAGGACTCCTCATCATGCACCAAACGGCTCAAGTGGTTAGCCACCACGTTTTCACTCCCTTTTTTGTCCCTAATTTCGATATCGAACTCTTGGAGAAGAAGCATCCAGCAAATAAGCCTTGGTTTGGCCTCTTTCTTTGTGAGCAAATACTTCAACGCTGCATGGTCAGTATAAACAATAACTTTAGTGCCAAGCAAATAAGAACGAAACTTATCTAAAGCAAACATAACAGCAAAGAGTTCTTTGTCAGTGGTGGAGTAGTTCAATTGGGCGTCATTCAAGGCTGGGATGCATAATAGATGACATGTGGCTGTTTATTCTTCCTTTGGCCTAAAACTGCTCCAATTACATAATTTGAGGCATCGCACATGAGCTCAAAATGAAGGCTCCAATCTGGTGGAATTCAAAGGGCACATCCTTTTGAATGAGCAATTCCTTGAGGTGTTTGAAGGCCTTCTCACACTCCTCGTTGAATTCAAAGGGCACATCCTTTTGAATGAGACGACAGAGAGGTTGGGAGACTTTGGAGAAGTCCTTGATGAATCGCCTATAGAATCCTGCATGTCCAAGAAAAGAACGAACCGCTCTCACCGAAGTGGGAGAGGTTAAGTAGCGTACAAGATCTATTTTTGATTTATCAACCTCAATTCCTTTTTCAGGGATTATGTGACCCAAAACTATTCCTTGTTTTACCATGAAATGGCATTTTTCCCAATTTAAAACAAGGTTAGTTTCAATGCATCGTTTCAAGATTAAAGTGAGATTAGCCAAGCAATCATCAAACGAATCACCAAAAATACTAAAATGGGGCTGGTGCATTGGATAAACCGAATGACATTCAACGATAAGCAAACGTTGATGTGATAAAAGCCTAGCACACAAATTAAACCCTCTTTTTGACAATTGTAGTATATGTATAAGTAGGGATCATTCTAGGCCGGGGATTAGGAGGGATTGCTAATCTATTCAAAACTGACTCAAAAACACAAAACTAAACTTAGAAACACATAACTAGACTCTAAAGACTCAAAACAAATTAGAAAGACTCAAAACAGCACAAAACAAGAAAATTGACTCAAACTAGACACAAGGGATTACTTTGGACGAATTCTAACTTTAACTTGACTCAAAAGACTAAAAGACACAAAATTGGACAGATTCTAAATAAGTTAATATGACTAAGTAAAGGGGGATTGGGTTTTGACGAAATTAAACTAAAAATAAGCAGATTTAAAGCACTAAACAACTTTGGACGAAATTGGGTGAATGAATGGGTGATAGGCTAGCTAGAGGGTTCTTCTCCACACATGACACACTTGCATACAAATCAATTGGCAGTTGTTCTTCCAATAAACCATGAACCTCAATGCCCCATATTAACCGTGAACAGCACTAATTAACCCTCAGATTTTCCTTAAGTCATTGAATTTGACGGACAACGCATCGGCAACCAAATTATTCTTCAATAGTTCCTTACATGAACAACATAATAGAGATACAATCAAAGATCATTACGCTCTATGAAAATCATAAGCATTGACAAGGCATTCATAACTATGAACAACATGATACTTTTGCCAGGAATTTACTTAACGCGATTGTGACTAGCAACCTCCACTACTTATGAATATAAGTTCATAATGATTAGGTGAAACTCCCTTATATTCTAGCATCAAAGTCAAGCATGCAAACCAAGTAGGCCTCCTTAATCAACATACAAGAATAAGTTATCAATCACACAGTTAAGCAAATTGCATTCACGATTTATGAAATAATAATAACTGGAAGTAATCAATTCATATCACATATATGTTCATGGCTTTGAATTCTCCTCTAGCTAAAATGAGTTTAGCCTCTCATGTTCGCAAAACAAAGATAATTAAACTTAAACATTGAAAACAAAAGATGGATTACACCTAAAAATGTTCCAGCAATCCAAGCTTGAATGGCAAGCACGTCCGAGGGTCCTCCTTCTCCTTCTTTGCTGCGGCACAAGGGTTGTGATGATGGATGAGTGGTCAATTGTGGTGGTGGATGGATATAGGTGTGTTATGGTGAAGGATGAATGGTTAAAGGCTGCGGCAAAGTGCAATATTTATAGGCTAGGGAAGAGCACGACTTATTTAATTTTGGGAAAGGTTTTTACTCCAAATCCTAAGGGAAAAAGGGTAATTAAATTCAAAATCCCAAAGGAAAAGGGGAAAGGGGGTGCGGCAGGAAGAAAAGGGAAAGGACATTGCCTTGCAAGGGAAGGAAAGGGATTTCTAGAAGGATTTGTGCGGCACCCTATAGGAATTGGTTTAAACCTTCTAAAATCAGGTAATTAAATGTCCTACAATATTTAGGGATCCTCCTTGCAGCTGGAACTTAGGTGGATTAGGATTAGGAAAGGTTTAAGGACAAAACAAGGAAGTTTGGCTAACATTCCTTCTTTCTTGCTGGATTTCCTTATCTTCTTTGTCTTGAATTTATTTCCTTTATCTCTTTAGCACATTCCTAGCCTCCTTTGGTCTTCAATTTCATCCATCCACCTTGCTCCATGCATGCGCTATCCATTGCAAGCCCAAAATTGCTCCAAAAGGCACCAAAATGCACTTTCTTGCCTCTTTAGCCCTTTGAACCTACGAACACACGAAAATAGCTTAAACTACTAAAATAACTAGAAACTAGCTACACAAATGTCGAGAAACAAGCTAACTAAGTCGCATAAATATGCTCCTATCAAACGTACCAAATGGGCAAGTGAAAGTGGTATTTTCTTGATCTTCCGGTGCTATGACAATCTGATTATAACCTGAATAACCATCAAGAAAACAATAAAATGCATGACCAGCTAACCTTTCAAGCATTTGATCAATGAACGGCAAAGGGAAGTGATCCTTCCTTGTGGTGGCGTTGAGCTTCCTCTAATCGATGCAAACTCTTCAACCGATTTGGATACGGGTAGGCACAAGCTCATTCTCTTCGTTCTTTACCACAGTGACTCCGGATTTCTTTGGAACAACTTGGACCGGAGAAACCCAACGACTATCAGAGATTGGATAGATCACTCCACAATCAAGTAGCTTGATAATCTCTTTTTTCACGACTTCCATCATTGGAGGGTTGAGTCGGCGTTGAGCCTCTCAAGATGGTTTAGCCCCTTCTTCCAAAAGTATACGATGCATGCATGTGGTAGGGTTTATTCCCTTGATGTCGGCCAAAGTCCATCCTATGGCTGTTTTGTATTCCTTCAACACCCTCACCAACTTCTCCTCTTCTTGTGTCGTGAGTGAGGAAGAGACTATGACGGGCAAAGTCTCTTGGTCTCCGAAGAAAACATACTTCAAATGGCTTGGTAACGGTTTAAGTTCGAGGGAGGGTGCCTGAATCACTGAAGGCAACAACTTATTAGTAGAAACGGGAATTGAAATTAGGTCGGAAGGCTTACCAACATGTTTTGGCAATGATTCAAGGGAAGCAACCATTTCAGCCAATTCTTCATTAGGGGGCACGGCATGGATCTCCTCATGCATGTCGTGGGTGATTTTGATTCCTGCCCCTTCGTTTTTGAATTCCACTCATTTTGTAATGGTTGTTTCAAGGGCATCCTCGCTTAGGTCTTCAAAGTATTCCTGAGCCAATGAATCGATTATATCAATAGAAAAACAAGAATGATCATCATTAGGATACCTCATGGCTTCAGAAATATTGAAATCAATAACATCGCCATCAAATTCCATTGTCAACGTCCCTTTGAACACATCGATCTTGGTGCGGGCTGTTTTCTTGAATGGCCTTCCAAGTAGGATTGGCAATGGAGGTGAGCGGTCCGAATCTTCCATTTCAAGCACATAGAAGTCAGCGGGAAAGATTAAGTGATTAACCTGCACCAAAACATCTTCCAAAACTCCTTTTGGATATGCATTAGAACGATCGGCTAATTGAATAATCACTCCATCATTTTTCAGCTCTCCTAAGTTCATAGATGCATAAATAGAATAAGGCATGACATTTATTGATGCACTTAAGTCTAACATGGCATGTTCAAACCGAGTATTGCCAATAACACAAGGAATTGTAAAACTACAAGGATCTTTGCATTTAGGGGGCAATTTTCGTTGCAAGACGGCTAAAACATTCTCACCTACCCATACCACCTCCTTGTTCGAAATCCTCTTCCTTGTTGTGTAAAGTTCTTTCAAGAATTTGGCATATTTTGGAACTTGTTTGATTGCATCAAGAAGCAGGATATTGACTTGTACCTTCCTAAACGTCTCAAGAATGTCCTTGTCACTCTCTTCCTTCTTTGATTGCATGAATCTGCGAGGGAAAGGTACATTGGGTGGAATAGGGTTAGAATTAATAGAAATTGGACCCATCTTACTTGTGTTGGACGAATTAGGGGGTTTAGGGTGCTGCGGCAAGGATTGCTCAATCCTTGCCGTGGCCTTGTCTTGTTCCTCCTCCTCGAATGGTAGTTTCTCGTCCTCCTTTTGGCTTGATTTGGATGGTTTTGGGTCTGTTCCAACTTCTCTTCCACTTCTCAACGTGATGGCCTTTGCAGATTCAAATCCTCCCTTCGGGTTGACAACAGTTGAACTAGGCAATTTGCCTTGCTCTCTGAATTGGCCCATGAATTCCGCCATTTTTGCCCCATTTGCTTCTCCAATTCATCCACCTTTTTCGCTTGATTTTGCATTGCTTGGGTTTGATTTTGGACTCCCTGCGCCAAAGTGGTTAATAATTGAACAATTTGATCATTATCCATGGACGAACATGTTTTTGGTTGGGCAGATTGTGGTTGGGGTTGTGTTGGTGCGTATGGCCTTGGAAACATCCCAGGGGGTGGTGGCCGAAATCCTCCTTGTTGTTGAGGTTGTTGAGACTCCCTCCACTTCATGTTTGGATGATCTCTCTTGCCCGGATTGTAAGTGTTGGCGTATGGATCATATTTGGGCTGATTTTGGCCTTGAAACCCAATGGCGTTGGCGCTTTCCCATCTTCCATTCTCGATCAATTGAGGGCTTTTTTCAGATTGGTGTCCTTGTATAGAGCACACGCCACATATTGTGTTTCCTTGCACTTTTAGTCGTTCAACAACCTGTGACACAAGAATAGTGAGATTAGCCAATTGAGATTGAATTTCAGATATTGCACTTACCTCATTCACATGTTGCTGCCGTGGGGGCTCCCTTTGTTCAACACCTTCGTATTGTTATGCATTCAAGGCTTGGTTTGCAATTAAGGAGCAACCAGTGTTTTGTCAACCAACGCACCACCTGCTGAGGCATCTAGCATTTGTCTTTCAATTGCAAGAAGTCCTTCGTAGAAATATTGAATGAGAAGCTCTTCTTTCATTTGATGTGAGGGCATGATGCAACAAGAGTCTTGAAACGCTCATAATACGCTGGAAAGGATTCTCCTTGATTTTGTTGAATGCCACTAATCTGCTTCCTCAAAAGAATGACTTTTGACGTTCGAAAGAAGTTCTCTAAGAATGCTCTTTTCATACTCTCCCAAGAAGTGACGGTCCCAGGTTCCAATTCGTACAACCAATCTTTAGCCTTTTCAAAGAGAGAGAATGGAAAAGCTTTCATCTTCAATATGCTTCCATCGACGTTGACTGGGGTCATGCTTGAACAAACCACTTCGAATTCTTTTAAATGCTTGTTTGGATCCTCCATGGATAGCCATGGTACTTTGGAACGTGATGCAGCAAACTAGACTTCAATTCAAACTCATCGGTCTTGCCTTGAGCTGTCGTGGGGTATTGAATGCATAGGGCCACAACATTGTCCACTCTTGAAGCGGAAAGTTCCTTGATTGTTCGGTTGTCTGCAGCCATGACTTGTTCTTCCTCCAAGACCTGAGCCGTAACCTCTTCTTCTTCTTCTACTTCTTCTTCTTCAAGCTCGGGTTCAGGGCTAGGTGGGTTAGATTCTTGCTGATTCCTCTTTCTTCTTAAAGTTCGTTCAAAATCGTCGTCAAAATCAAAGATGTGCTCACGAACAGGTTGAGAACTTCGAGTCATAAACTAGTACCTATAAAACAAGAAAACAAAAATAAAGTTAGAAACTAAACAAAATATACGAAAAGAAAACAAGGGGGATTAGCAAAGTTGCTAATCCCCGGCAACGGCCCCAAAAATTTGATGTGATAAAAGCTTAGCACACAAATTAAACCCTCTTGTTGACAATTGTAGTATATGTATAAGTAGGGATCGTTCTAGGCCGGGGATTAGGAGGGATTGCTAATCTATTCAAAACTGACTCAAAAACACAAAAATAAACTCAAAACAAACTAAAAAGACTCAAAACAGCACAAAACAATCAAATTGACTCAAACTAGACACTAAGGGGTGATTTGGACGAAAATTGATTTTAACTTGACTCAAAACACTTAAAAACACAAGTTGGACAAATTCTAATCTAATTGACACAACAAAGTAAAGGGGGATTGGTTTTCGACGAATTTAAAGTAAAAACAAGTAAATCAAAGACTTAAACAGAGTTTGGCACGAAATTGGTGAATTGGATGGGTGATAGGCTAGCGAGAAGGTCCTTCTCCACACATGACACACTTGCATACAAATTGATTTCCAGTTGCTTTTCCAATAAACCATCAATCTTAGCGCCCCAGATTAATGGTGAACAACACTAATTAACCCACAGATTTTCCTTAAGTCATTGAATTGGATGGGTAACGCATCGGCAACCAAATTATTCTTCAATAGTTCCCTACATGAACATCATAATAGAGATACAATCAAAGATCATTACACTCTATGAAAATCGTAAGCATTGACAAGGCATTCGTAACTATGAACAACATGATACTCCAGCCAGGAATTCACTTAACACGATTGTGACTAGCAACCTCCACTAGTTACGAATATAAGTTCATAATGATTAGGTGAAACTCCCTTATATTCTAGCACCAAATTCATGCATGCAAACTAAGTATGCATCCTTAATCAACATACAAGAAAAAGTTATCAATCAAGCAGTTAAGTAAATTGCATTCATGATTTATGAAATCACAACTGGAAGTAATCAATTCATATTGCAAATATGTTCATTGATAGGAGCATATTTATGCGACTTAGTTAGCTTGTTTTCTTGCATTTACGTAGTTATTTATTACTTATTAGAGTGTTTTAAGTCATTTTCGTGTGTTTTCAGGTTCGAATGGCAAAGATGGCAAAAAGAGGCAATTTGGTGCATTTTAGAGCAGTTTTGGGCTTGGAATGAATATCTTATATATGGAGCAAGGTGGATGGACTAAATTGAAGACCAAGAGAGGTTAGGAATATGCTAAAGAGTTGGAGACATTAATTCAAGACAAATAAGATAAGGAGACAGCAAGAAAGAAAGAGCATTATCCCAAACATTATCCAAAACCTTATCTTATCTTATCCAAACAACCTTATCTTATCCTAACCTTATCCTAATCTACCTTAAATCCAGCTGAAAGGAGGATCCCTAGAGGCATTAGGACACCTAAATATATGGTTCTGGAAGCCCTTATCTACTCCTAAAAGTGTGCCACACCCGTTCTTCCAGAAACCTAAAAATCTGGCGCCTGGTTCCCTTGTTCTAAAAGCCATATCTCCTGATGTAAAGACCAATCCTTTTCCTACCAGGAATCTTCCCTAAAGTGTCGTTTTCCTTAGTGGTTTAGGCTGCAAAATCATTTTCCAAAACACCTTAGGCCGTGCCTTTCAGCCATATAAATACACACTGTCGCAGCCTCATTCAAGCACCACCTCTCATTCATACACTCTCATATGCCATCACATACACACCCCTCATTGTGCCGCTGCTGCAAGGAAGGAAGGAGAAGAAGTCTAGGAGCCGTGTTTGCCATTCATCTTGGATTGCTGAAGCGTTTTCTAGGTGTTTTCTATCTTTAGATTTCAATGTTTAATTTAAGTTTTTTTTTGTTTAATTGCGAACATGAGGAGCTAAACTCGTTTTAGCTAGGGGCGATTTCAAAGCCATGAACATATATTGCATATGAATTGATTACTTCCATTTATTGTTTCATAAATCGTGAATGCAATTTACTTAACTGCTTGATTGATAACTTATTCTTGTGTGTTGATTAAGGAGGCCTACTTAGTTTGCATGCATGAATTTGATGCTAAAATATAAGAGATTTTCACCTAATAGTTATGAACTTATATTTATAAGTAGTGGAGGTCGCTAGTCACGATCGTGTTAAGTAAATTCCTGGCAAGAGTATCATGCTGTTCATAGTTACGAATGCCTTGTCAATGCTTATGATTTTCACAGAACTTAATGATCTTTGATATGTATCTATATCATGCTGTTTTAATAGGGAATTTGAGAAGAATAATTTGGTTGCGATGCGATGTCCAATTCAATGAACTTAGGAAAATCTTATGGTTAATTAGTCCTGTTCACGGTTAACTTGGGGCATTGTCATTCATGGTTTATAGGAAGAATAACTGGAAATCAATTTGTATGCGTATGTGTCATGTGTGGAGGAGGACCCTCTAGCTAGCCATTCACCGATTAATTCACCCTAATTTTGTGCAATCAGTTTTAGAGTCTTTTAATCTGCTTGTTTTTAGTTTAATTTCGTCAAAAACAATCCCCCTTTATTGTTAAGTGTCTAGTTAGTTTAGAATTGGTTTAAACTTGTTTATTTTAAGTGTTTTGAGTCAAAGTAAATCAATTTTCGTCCAAATCACCCATAAGTTCTTGTTTAGAGGTAGTTTGTGTGTTTTGTGCTGTTTTGAGTCATTTTAGTTAGTTTTGAGTAGTTTGAGTCAGTTTTGAGTCTTTAGAGTCTAATTAGGTGTTTTTAAGTCTAATTTAGTGTTTTTGAGTCTAATTTGTGTAGATTAGCATCCCTCCTAATCCCCGGCCTAGAACGATCCCTACTTACATATATACTACAATTGTCGAAAAAAGGGTTTAATTTGTGTGCTAAGCTTTTATCACATCAAATTTTGGCAATACTAAATGCAAAGATCCAGGTAGTTTCACAATCCCTTGTGTTATTGGCAATACTAAATTCGAGCATGCCATGTTAGACTTAGGTGCATCTATTAATGTTATGCCCTACTCGATTTATGCATCTATGAACCTAGGAGAGCTGAAAAATGATGGAATTATTATTCAATTAGCCGATCTTTCTAATGCATATCCGAAAGGAGTTTTGGAAGATGTTTTGGTGCAGGTTAATCATTTAATCTTCCCGTCTGATTTCTATGTGCTTGAGATGGAAGATTCGGCTCATTCCACTCCATTGCCGATCCTACTTGGTAAACCCTTCATGAAAACAGCCCGCACCAAGATTGATGTGTTCAAAGGGACATTGAGAATGGAATTTGATGGCGACGTTATTAATTTCAATATTTCTGAAGCCATAAGGTATCGTATTGATGATCATTCTTGTTTTTCTATTGATATGCTTGATTCGTTGGCGCATGAATACCTTGAAGACCTAAATGAGGATGTCCTTGAAACGGTCATTACAAAAGGAATGAGACTCAAACAGGAAGGGGCAAGATCTGAACACTCTCATGGCAAGAAAGAGGAGATCCTTGCAGTGCCCAGTTATGAAGAGGTGGCCGAGATGGTGGCTGCATTTGAATCATTGCCCAACCATGTTGGTAAGCCTTCAAACCCATTCAATTCCTATTTCGACTAATAAGTTGTTACCCTCAGTGATTCAGGCACCCTCCCTCGAACTTAAACCGTTACCAAGCCATTTAAAGTACGTATTCTTGGGAGACCAAGAGACTTTGCAGGTCATAGTTTCTTCCACACTCACAGCAATAGAGGAGGAGAAATTGGTGAGGGTGTTGAAGGAGTACAAAACAGCCATTGGATGGACCTTGGCCGACATCAAGGGTATAAGTCCTACAACATGCATGCATCGCATACTTTTGGAGGAGGGGGCTACACCATCTCGAGAGGCTCAACGCCGACTCAACCCTCCAATGATGGAAGTTATGAAAAATGAGATTATCAAGCTTCTCGATTGTGGAGTGATCTACCCAATTTCGGATAGTCGTTGGGTTTCGCCAATTCAAGTTGTTCCAAAGAAATCGGGAGTCACAGTGGTGAAGAATGAAGAGAATGAACTTCTGCCCACCTGTATCCAAACCGGTTGGAGAGTTTGCATCGATTATAGGAAGCTCAACGCCGCCACAAGGAATGACCACTTCCCTCTGCCGTTCATTGATCAAATGCTTGAAAGGTTAGCCGGTCATTCGTTTTATTGCTTTCTTGATGGTTATTCGGGATATAATCAGATTGTCATAGCATTGGATGATCAAGAAAAGACCACTTTCACTTGTCCATTTGGTACGTTTGCCTATCGTCGAATGCCTTTCGGTTTATGCAATGCACCAGCCACGTTTCAAAGATGCATGGTAAGTATATTTTCAGATTTTGTGGAGAAGATCATTGAAGTCTTTATGGACGATTTTAGTGTGTTTGGGGACTCATTTGATGATTGTTTAGCTAATCTTAGTTTAATCTTGAAACGATGCATTGAAACTACCCTTGTTTTAAATTGGGAAAAATGTCACTTCATGGTTAAACAAGGCATAGTTTTAGGTCACATAATTTTAGAAAGGGGAATTGCGGTTGATAAATCGAAAATAGATCTTGTACGCTACTTACCCTCTCCCACTTCGGTGAGAGAGGTTCGTTCTTTTCTTGGACATGCATGATTCTATAGGCGATTCATCAAAGATTTTTCAAAGATTTCCCAACCTCTCTGCCGTCTCCTTCAAAAAGATGTGCCCTTTGAATTCAACGAGGAATGTGATAAGGCCTTCAAGCACCTAAAAGAGATGCTAACTTCGGCCCCTATCATAGTGCCACCAGATTGGAGCCTTCCTTTCGAGCTTATGTGCGATGCCTCAGATTATGCAATAGGAGCTGTTTTAGGCCAAAGGAAGAACAAACAGCCGCATGTCATCTATTATGCATCCCGGACCTTGAACGATGCTCAATTGAACTACTCTACCACTGAAAAAGAACTCCTTGCTGTTGTGTTTGCTTTAGATAAGTTTCGTTCTTATTTAATTGGCACTAAAGTTATCGTTTATTCTGACCATGCAGCGTTGAAGTACTTACTCACGAAGAAAGAGGCCAAGCCAAGGCTCATTTGCTGGATGCTCCTTCTCCAAGAGTTCGACATCGATATTCGGGACAGGAAAAGAAGTGAAAATGTGGTGGCTGACCACTTGAGCCGTTTGGTGCACAATGAGGAATCAATTCCTATCCCAGAGATGTTCCCAGATGAGCAATTGCTGTCCATTGAGGTAAGTAAGCCATGGTATGCTGATTTGGTGAATTACTCAGTGACTAAACAAGTTCCAAGCACCCTAAACAAGCACCAACGTGATAAAATAAAAAATAATGCACGATTTTATGTGTGGGACGACCCATACTTGTGGAAATATTGCCCTGATCAGATTCTACGTAGGTGTGTGCACAATTATGAGTTTAATTCCATTTTAACATTCTGTCACACAGATGCATGTGGGGGTCATTTTGGCACTCAAAGGACAACACTTAAAGTTCTAGAATGTGGATTTTATTGGCCTACTATATTTAAGGATGCTAGAACTTTTTGATTAACCTGTGATCGTTGTCAAAGAACAGGGAATATAGGCCCAAGAGACCAAATGTCGCAGACCCCAATCCCCTATGTCGAAATTTTTGATATTTGGGGCATCAATTTCTTGGGTCTTTTTCCTTCATCTCACGGTTTCAATTACATTTTACTTGCGGTTGATTATGTGTCGAAATGGGTGGAAGCAAAAGCCACCCACACTAATGATTCCAAAGTGGTTGCAGATTTTGTCAAAATTAACATATTTGCCAGATTTGGAATGCCAAGAGTACTTATAAGTGATGGAGGATCCCATTTTTGCAATCGAACCATCGACGCGCTGCTCAAGAAGTATAATGTCACACATAAGGTTTCGACACCTTATCATCCTCAAACAAGTGGCCAAGCCGAGGTTTCTAATCGAGAAATCAAGCACATTTTGGAGAAGACAGTTGGGCCAACTCGGAAAGATTGGAGCTTGCGTTTGGATGATGCATTGTGGGCATATCGTACAGCCTACAAAACACCAATTGGGATGTCTCCATTTCAGGCTCATCTATGGAAAACCGTGACATCTTCCCGTGGAATTGGAGCATAGAGCACATTGGGCAGTCAAGATGTTCAATATGGACATAGATGCGGCTGGACTTCATAGGAAGCTTCAATTGAAGGAACGAGGCATATGAGAACACTCACATTTACAAGGAGAAAGCGAAAGCATTCCATGAAAGGATGATTTGTAGGGGTAGAACGTGTTACTTTTCAACTCCCGCCTTCAATTGTTTCCTTGTAAGTTGCGTTCTAAATGGGTTGGTCCTTTTGTTGTTACTAATGTCTTTCCTTATGGTGCAGTCCAAATTCAAAGTTTAAAGACAGGACAAGAATTCAAAGTGAATGGACACCGTTTGAAGCCTTACTATGAGAATTTCGAGGAGCATGTTGTGGAGGAAATACCCTCCATGCCGTGGGCCCTATCCAAGTTTAAAAAAAGAGGTATTGTCCAGCTGGAAGACGTTAAAGCAAGAGCTTCTTGGGAGGCAACCCATGCGTTCAAATAAAGAAGACCTAGGAATCTCCGGCTCCAAAACCAGATTTGCATTCCTTAACCCTACTCTTTATTGCTTTTACTTTGCCATATTTGCCATGTTTGTTAGTTGTTTGTTTGTTTGCTTGCGTGTGAGTCTATGTTTGAAACATTGAGGACAATGTTTGGTTTAAGTGTGTGGGGGGGGGGGTAAACAAAGTGTTTTTGCATGAATTTTCGTGGGATTTTATCACCCATCACTTCTAAAGTTGTTTCTCACTGTTTTTAAGTGTTTTTATTGTGTTTTGAAGTGTTTTAGTGTGTTTTGACAGAAATTTACTAAAATTTGAAAAAAAAAATTCGAAAAATGTTTGAAAAAACCCAAAAGAGTCGTTTTTGTTTGATTGTTTGTGTCTTAGGGTACCTTCCAACACAATGATGAGGATTTGGTTTTTAATTGCATGACTGCTAAAGATAGTTACAAACCTGGATGGAAGTTTGATATGCTCTTTGGTTTATGCTTAGTTGTAGTTGTAACTTATGAATTCACATCTAATCACAAAGGAAAAAAAATCAGTTTTTGGAACATGCTTGAAGGAAGGAACTAACGCTACAACCTTGAGAGACTTGAGCCTAAACCTTGTTTGGAGAGTTATTAATCCGTGATGTTTTTATTTTCTAAAGTCGTTGCATGATCTCATTGTTTGTTTGTTGGTTGCTACTTAGAATGCGTTTCATCACTATAGATCCAAATACTAGAACTCATACCCATTTCATTCAAGGCATAAAATTGATTAGCATAACAAATAAACAAGATGAAGTTGTTTAGTTAAACTAGAGCCAAAAAGCCTTACAATATGCATTTGTGTTGTAGGTTTAACTTACTTTGAGCCTTAGTTAGCCTATTTTCTTTGTTAGCCACATTAACCCTACCTAGCCTAGAATAGGACTATCCACACCCTTGTTCTTAAAGACTAGGGGAGCATGACTTAGAGGGAATTCCTTTTGATCACCAATATGCAGAAAAACAAGTGTGGGGGAAGGGTTTCTTGTGTAGAAAATGTGCGAAAGAAAGAAAGGGCACGGTGAAAAAAAAAAAGAAAAGAAAATTCGTAGAAAAAAAGAAGAAAAAAAGAAAAAAGTTGTGAAAAGTTGACAAAAAAAAAAGAGTTCAAAGTAAGTGAGAATGAGCTCACAAGTATTGGTTGTTGAAGCAAGGATCCAAAAGTTGTGTGAATCCCCCTTTGTGTTTAAAGTTGGTTTTTGCATTCAAAAGTGAATTCTAAGTTTTGATTTCATTACTTTGCTTACTATCGCTTTAAGAACTTTTGTTTGTCTTTACCTTTCCATGTTAGCCAATACCCTAGCCCCATACAACCCTATACTTCTATCTTGAGTGTTGATGTGATATAAGCTTAGCACACAAATTAAACCCTCTTTTTGACAATTGTAGTATATGTATAAGTAGGGATCGATCTAGGCCGGGGATTAGGAGGGATTGCTAATCTACTCAAAACTGACTCAAAAACACAAAACTAAACTTAGAAACACTTAACTAGAATCTAAAGACTCAAAACAAATTAGAAAGACTCAAAAAAACACAAAACAAGCAAATTGACTCAAACTAGACACAAGGGATTACTTTGGACGAATTCTAACTTTAACTTGACTCAAAAGACTAAAAGACACAAAATTGGACATATTCTAACTAAGTTAATTGTTGGAAGTATGCCCACAAAGCCACTCATTTGATGTAATAGCTTTTGGAATACTTATTGTGTTAAACTATTGTATTGTTTAATGAAGGGCAAAGCTTATTGTTAATCATTATTTATTGGATTATATGTTTAAACAATAAGGGAATC
This sequence comes from Cotoneaster glaucophyllus, assembly GCA_036320875.1. Taxonomy (NCBI): domain Eukaryota; kingdom Viridiplantae; phylum Streptophyta; class Magnoliopsida; order Rosales; family Rosaceae; genus Cotoneaster; species Cotoneaster glaucophyllus. The sequence goes on along the minus strand of CM070059.1, from coordinate 23,515,679 downwards.
CAAGGAATGTATTTAGTCTAAGAGAGAAGTGATCTAAGTAAGTTAGATTAACGAGACCTTTCTCTTATGTTCATTCCTAAAACGTTCCTAGCCATAGGATTGCCAATTGGGCATTGACAATCCGCTAAGGTTAGTATGTGTTATGTTAACTCAAGCGTGAGTATGACTAGTCTCAAGTCATTTAGTGTTGGACACTGAGACAAACACATAGGTGCTCGAAAGGTAATCGAGTACACTGAACAACGATCAAAAGAGAGTTCGAACATACATGTCATGTAAGAACTCGTAAGTTGCAATATGCAAAGTAGTCCTTTGACCTGAGGCATCATAGATGTCTAATGGTTAGGTCCTTGATCTTTGATCATGTCAAAGGCATTCCATCGAGAGTGTCCACGGAATTGTTGGGGTCAAGCTATCTAGTCATGTAGGCATATGAATGCACAACAAGGGATCTCTAACCTTCCATGGTGGAAGGAGAATACTCTGAGATATGATACAGGAGTCTTTGGCCAAAGCATACGAATATGACTTAGGAAATATGTTTCAAGTCATATTCAAATGAATCATATAGAGAAGTATCACATTGGATAGTAGACATGAAATAAACTATCACTTAAACAATGTGATCAAGAGTATTGTATTAGAGAAGGACCGTATTGCATTGTAATTGTAACTGGATAGGTTCTCCAACCACTTCTACTTAGCTTGGGTAGCCATGACATACTACTAGGTGTCACTCATGGTTTGTGGAAGCCCTGAGGATTAACTAACACTAATCTTCATCAAAGGGAGAATTGAAATGTAGTTTCAATTCGCAATCGATCGTTAAGAGTAACAATCGCCCACTGCCTCGCTAATTGGAACCTAATGGATCGTACACCGAGTAAGGATGAAAGTGAAGAAATATAAATGAGATGGATAAGCAATTAAATAGTTTAATTGAGAATGGTCAAGATTAATTAATTAGTTAATTAATCTTACGAAAGGTTCGTATTGGGCTTTTAAGTTGGTTTTGGGTTTCGGGGCCCAAAAGGGTTTTTGGTCCACAAGGCCCATTGAGTTTAGGTTGTGTGACAACTAAAACTAAATGGAAATTAACCCAAAAACAAAGTCAAAACCGGCCTAGGGTGAGTGGTACCCAACTTGGGTTAATTGCAAGTGTGCCACTCACATGTGAGGTGGTATAAAGGCAACTTTATAGCCATAACCTCATTAGGGTTTTCTAGAGAGAAAGAAGAGAAACATTTTCTCTCCTTTTCTCATCTAGAGGCCGGCCACTTAGGGAGAGTTTTACTAGCATCAAAATCTCTCTAAGTCATCCATCTTCTCTTCACACCACATCCTTGGTGTGGAGACTTAGAGACACTAAATCTTTAGTGTTCTTGGAGATCCTTTCCTTACATCTTCAAGGAGCAAGAGGAGCATTCAAAAGGAAGAAAATCACAAGGAAGATTCAAGGAGCTAGGAGGTGACTTGAAGGCCCTCCACTTGGGTGAATCCCTTGTGTAAACAAGGATGAGCTTCAAGGGTAATGAATCTCAAAACCTTCCTTCTCTTTAATGTTGTTAAAGAGTCTTATGGTTCACCATTCACTAGGCTTTGAAAGTCATGGGTTTTAGAATTGTTTTTTAATGCATGCCTACTTTAAAGTGTTATTAGTTTGCATATGTGTTCAAATGTTCTCACATGTTCTTAGCTAGGACAAAATTTTTCCTTCATTAATATGACTAAGTAAAGGGGGATTGGGTTTTGACGAAATTAAACTAAAAACAAGCAGATTTAAAACACTACACAACTTTGGACGAAATTGGGTGAATGAATGGGTGATAGGCTAGCTAGAGGGTCCTTCTCCACACATGGCACACTTGCATACAAATCGATTTCCAGTTGTTCTTCCAATAAACCATGAACCTCAATGCCCCAGATTAATCGTGAACAACACTAATTAACCTTCAGATTTTCCTTAAGTCATTGAATTGGACGGACAACGCATCGGCAACCAAATTATTCTTCAATAGTTCCCTACATGAACAACATAATAGAGATACAATCAAATATCATTACGCTCTATGAAAATCATAAGCATTGACAAGGCATTCGTAACTATGAACAACATGATACTCCTGCCAGGAATTTACTTAAAGTGATTGTGACTAGCAACCTCCACTACTTATGAATATAAGTTCATAACGATTAGGTGAAACTCCCTTATATTCTAGCATCAAATTCAAGCAGGCAAACCAAGTAGGCCTCCTTAATCAACATACAAGAATAAGTTCTCAATCACACAGTTCAGAAAATTGCATTCACGATTTATGAAATAATAACTGGAAGTAATTAATTCATATCACATATATGTTCATGGCTTTGAATTCTCCTCTAGCTAAAACGAGTTTAGCCACTCATGTTCGCAAAACAAAGATAATTAAACTTAAACATTGAAAACAAAAGATGGATTACACCTAAAAACGTTCCAGCAATCCAAGCTTGAATGGCAAGCACGTCGAAGGGTCTTTCTTCTCCTTCTTTCCTGTGGCACAAGGGTTGTGATGATGGATGAGTGGTCAATTGTGGTGGTGGATGGATATAGGTGAGTTATGGTGAAGGATGGATGAAAGTGTGTATTATGGTGAATGGATGTGTGGAATGGTAAGGGATGCTGCGGCAAGGCCTTATATTTATAAGGAAAGGTAGGGCACGACTGGAAATAAATTGATCAAGGAAAAGAAGAAATAAATGTTAGAATCCTAGGGAGAAAGGGAAAGGATGTGCGGCAACCCTAGAAAGAAAGGGAATGTGTCTTCCTTGCGAGGCAAGGAAGGAAGTCTAGGTGGAAAGGTGCGGCAACCTTTGGGAATGAAATTTAAGTTTTCTAGAATCAGGAATTAAGTGTCCTAAATTATTTAGGAAGCCTCTTTGCAGCTGGAACTTAGGTGAATTAGGATTAGGAAAGGTTTGGGACAAAATAAGGAAGTTTGGCTAATTTTCCTCTTTCTTGCTGGATTCCTTGTCTTCTTTTGTCTTGAATTTATTTCCTTCATTTCTTTGGCACATTCCTAGCCTCTTTAGGTCTTCAATTTCGTCCATCTACCTTGCTCCATGCATATGCTATCCATTCCATGCCCAAAACTGCTCCAAAATGCATCAAAGTGCACTTTCTTCCCACTTTAACTCTTTGGACCTACAAACACACGAAAGTAGCTTAAAATACTAAATTAACTAGGAACTAACAACATAAATGCAAGAAAACAAGCTAACTAAGTCGCATAAATATGCTCCTATCAAATTCCCCCACACTTAGCTTTTGCTAGTCCTCGAGCAAAACGAAACAAACAAACAACCAAAACAAACAAAACCCAACCTAGACCTTCCAACATTTGCCTCAGGGATTTCCAACGCAACATGACATGTTAAAAATATTTACTCACATAGGTTTTAGCCATCCCTACCCTCGAGCACATACTTAATCACAGTCACCACTTACTAGCTCGCATTTAATCAATTAAAACAATGTTTTGAATGTAGTAACATGCCTTAGAGAATTCACTCAATTCCTTACCGAATACTCTCTATTTTCACATAGATTTTCTGGCTACACTCCCTACACTAGGTATATGTGAGAAGATTGATGTAAACATGTAGACTAGCACTCACATATGTTTATAACAAAGAAAGCATTTTCTGGAATTATTAATACATGTGTATATAAATATGATCTCATGAACGGAATACTACTACTTAGACGCGAGAACCAATGACACCATATGCTCATACCAATTCCAAACTCCACATATTGAAACACATAGCACTCAAGATAGAAGTTAAGGGTTGTAACGGGGTTAGGGGTATTGGCTAACAAAGAAAGGTTAGGGATAAACAAAAGTTCTTAAAGCGATAGTAAAGCAAAGTAATGAAATTGACACTTAGAATTCACTTTTGAATGCAAAAATCAACTTTAAACACAAAGGGAAGATTCACACAATACTTAGGGTCAAATTCAAACTCTTGGACCTTTTTTTCAACAACCAACACTTGTGAGTTTATTCTCACTTATTTTTCAACTCTTTTTCATTCTTTTCACAACTTTTTTTTTTCTACGAATTTTTCTTTTTCCTTTTTATTCTACCCATGCCATTTCTTTCCTTGGGACAAAAACACACAAAAATCCCTTCCCCCACACTTGTTTTTCTGCATAATGTCGATCAAAAGGAATTCCTCTAAGTTATGCTCTACTATGCTTCAAGAACAAGGGTATGGATGGTCCTACTCTAGGCTAGGTAGGGATAATGTGGGTTAACAAAGAACATGGGCTAATTAAGGCTCAAAGGTGTTAAACCTACAATACATATGCAAGGGGTACGGCTTTTTGGCTTTGGTTTAACTAAACAACTTCATCTTGTTTATGTGTTATGCAAATCAATGTCATGCTTTGAATGAAACGGGTATGAGTTCTAGTATTTGGAACTAAAATGATGAAACGCCTTCTAAGTAGTAACCAAGCAAAGAATAATGAGATCATGCAACGACTTTAGAAAACAAAAACATCACAGATTAATAACTCTCCAAATAAAGTTTTAGGCTCAAGTCTCTCAGGGTTGTAGCGTTAGTTTGAGTTCCTTCCTTCAAGCATGTTACAAAAACTGATTTTTTCCTTTGTGTTTACATGTGAATTCATAAACGACAACTACAACCAAGCATAAACCAAAGAGCATATCAAACTTTCATCCATGTTTGTAATTTTCTTTAACAGTCATGCAATTAAAAACCAAATCCTCATCATTGTGTTGGAAGGTACCCTAAGACACAAACAAACACACAAAAACAACTCTTTTTGGGTTTTTCAAAACAATTTTTCAAATTTTTATCAAATTTTCGTAATTTTTTGTCTTCAAAACACACTAAAAACACTTCAAAACAGTGAGAAACAACATTAGAAGTGATAGGTGATAAATTTCCACGAAAATTATGCAAAAACAACTTGTTTACCCCCCCCCCCCACACATAAGCAAACAAACAAACAACGAACAAACATGACAAACATGGCAGAATAAAAACAATAAAGAGAAGGGTTTAGGAAAACAAATCTGGATGTGAAGCCGGAAGTTCCTAGGTCTTCTTTATTTGCATGGGTTGCCTCCCAAGAAGCGCTTGCTTTAACGTCTTCCAGCTGGACGATACATCCTCTTAAGCTTCATTGGCCCCCACGACATGGAGGAGTACTGCCTTTACGACATTCTCCTCAAAATTCTCGTGCATTGGATCGATGAATGGGAGGGGATAGTGAGCCTTCCTAATTGGTGCGTTGTGTTCCCTAAAGTCCATCTTAAATTCTCCCACCATCGGGGATTTGATTGGGTATCTGCACCAAAGAAAGGAACCACCTATTAATTTTAATGGGAATTGGATTTGGAGTAGGTGACTTACCTATGTGTTGTGATAAAGTGGCAGTACTTTTAACATTCTTCCACATGGTGCTCTCGGCCAGTTTGGGTGTGTTGATGGCAGTGGTCGTGTGGTCCTTGTGCTCCACTCCAATTCCCTCGTCGTTGGTGGTTCTAGATGCATCCTTCTTGATTGAACATTCCTGCCCTATATTTTTACTTTCATTAATGACAAAACAAGAACGAACATCATTAGGATTCTCAACAGATTCAGAAACATTAAATTTAATCATATCGCCACCAAACTCCATGGTTAACGCTCATTTGGCCACATCAATCTTGGTTTGGGTTGTTTTCATGAAAGGGCGTCCAAGTAAAAGTGGCAATGGAGGAGAATAGGCTGAATCTTCCATCTTAAAAACATAGAAATCGGCTGGAAAGATTAAATGATCTACCTGCACCAAAATATCTTCCAAAACTTCTTTCGGATATGCATTAGATCGATCGGCTAATCGAATAATAACTCCATCATTTTCAGCTCTCCTAAGTTCATAGATGCATAAACAGAATATGGCTTGACATTAATTGATGCGCCTAAGTCTAACATGGCATGCTCAAACCTAGTATTGCCAATCACACAAGGGATTGTAAAACTACCGGGATCCTTGCATTTAGGGGGCAGTTTTCTTCGCAAAACGGCTGAAACATTCTCACTTACCCTTACCACTTCCTTGTTCGAAATCCTCTTCCTTTTTGTGCACAGCTCTTTTAAGAATTTAACATACTTCGGAACTTGTTTGATTGCATCAAGGAGCGGGATATTGACTTGCACCTTTCTAAATGTCTTAAGAACGTCCTTGTCGCTCTCTTCTTTCTTTGATTGCATGAATCTGCGAGGGAAAGGTACATTAGATGGAATAGGGTTAGAATTAACCAAAATTGGACCTAACTTACCTCTATGGGACGGTTTAGGGCCTATAGGGGGCTACGACAAGGATTTCTCAACCCTTGTCGTGGCCTTGCGTGGCCTTGTCTTGTTCCTCCTCTTCGAATTACAGCTTCTCGTCCTCTTTTTGGCTTGATTTGGATGGTTTTGGGTCAGTTCCAACTCCCTTGCCACTTCTCAATGTGATGGCCTTGGCGGTTTCAAATCCTCCCCTTGGATTCATAATGGTTGAACTAGGCAGTTTACCTTGTTCTCTAAATTGCCCCATGAACTTCGCTACCTGCCCCATTTGTTTCTTCCATTCATCCACCTCTTTAGCTTGATTTTGCACTCCCTGTGTCAAAGAGGTGAGTAATTGAATAACCTTATCATTATCCAAAGACATACCTGAATTGGTTTGGGCAAATTGTGGTTGGGATTGTTGACACACTCCGACCGAGATCGAGCCATACTGGCCGTCATGTGAGGATGACGTAGCTATGTGCACAGTGCGGAAGCATTAATAAGAAGAAGTACGAATAAATAAAAACCGAATTCGAGGAGTGTTAATACACAATCAGAGCTTAGTAGTCTAGGTGCAGTCGAACATAAGGAGTATTTAAATATTTAACACCCGAAGGTGGTCCTACATGGGTGATGTCTGTCAGAATCACTGCTGCAGCCTCGGATGCCACCAACAAAGCTACCTAATACCTGGAGGGGCGCAAAACAAAAGCGTGAGTGGGCAAAAACAAAGTCTTTCGAAAAACATTTCAAAAATCACATTTATAACCCCTCGCCGGAAAACCTGTATACTTTCCCAGAAAATAGTATAAACATATACTTAAACTCATCTGAAGTCATCATCGTACTAAATGCATAATTCCAATCATGAATAAGCTATAATATGCCATTAATTCATGAATATGCCACAGTATGCCATAATATGCCATGCCATTATAATCTACTCATCAGGTAAGTATATCACATGCTATAATCACTGCAACAACTCGTCAGCTGATCTCTAGCTCATACATCATGCCTGCACACGAGTCGAACCCACTTATAGTGGTCTATACGACAGGACTAGGTGTGAAATAGTACGCTCTAGTGCTACAATCACGTGAAGACTGTGCGAAAGATCGTGGGTTTGAGTCAAACCCACTTCTATGATCGCGGGTCACCTACGAGTCGAACCCACTGTAAGTGGTCTATACGACAGGACTGTGCACCTAGCTTGGATCCAAGATGAGCGTATGGTGCGGGAGGTGAACATCACGTGAAAGACTGGCCCCTATCTCTGGGCGGGAGCACTAACACCGGGGTGCAGGTTTATGAGCTGTCAATGCATCTCCTCATACTCTTCATAACTCAACTCGTATTTAACCACACATAATCTTACCTGATACTTACCTGAGTGTCCATAGGACCAACAATCATGCGCATACAAATTCATGATGCATAACCACTCCATAATGCATAACTATGTCATGATGCATAACCATTTCATAATGCATAACCACTTCATAATGCATAATCTGATGTATATAGGTATTAGCATGGCATTTCATTTATAAAAGCATTTTGAATGCACTTTCTGGGAAAACACGTAGTATATAGGTATATACGGAAAACAAAAGCCCACTCACCTGGAGTCCGCGCTACGGCTCCCTAACGTAAACATCGAGGCGTCCAAAAACATTCAGCGCCTAAAACAAATATCAAACTACAACTTAGAACTCTTAACCATAGGATTCGTAATTCACATAAAACATATCCTCAAGGATATTCTAGAATCATTTAAGACCTTTAATCAAAAGTCAACCGTCGATCGTTGATCGACGGTAAGGTCCTCAGCCCCACAAACTTGATCCGGAAGATCTGTAACTCAAATCTCCGATCCGTAACTTCCTAAGATATACATTATGCTCCTAGAGCAACATACTAAAATTTCGTTACGATCCAACGGTCGGATCTCCGCCAATTGCCAAAACCAAGTGGCGGTTCACATTTTATTTTATGAACTTACAAACTCAATTCGGGAAGATCCGTATGTCGGATTTCCAAACCGTAAGTTCCTACCTTCTTCAATTATTATGTACTACTACGTACCAAAGTTTGGTGACGATCCAACGGTCGGATCGTCAGTTCATATTTTCACCTAACCACGAATCGTAACGAATTTAAGTTCAAACGACCAATCTACACTAACCAATTGTCAAAACTGAACCTAGGATGTTAAACACAGCCTAAGAATGACATTGGCAGCCCACTGGCCGCATGCTGCCGAGGGTGGCGGTCGGTCACCCTGGCTCACCGGAAAATTCAACTATTTTTTAAAAATTCTCAAAAATTGCAGAATTGAAGATCTTAAAGAGAGGAACAACTTTCATACCTTCGGCCAAAGCCAATTTGGCCTAGAAACACCTCAATTTCGCCAAAATCCGTAAGAACCCTAGAAATTAGGTGTGCTTCAATTCGTCCTCAAATCAAACCTGAAGCCTCTGTCTTCTTCCTCTGGTTGGGCAGTTTCTGCCCAATCCTTCTTCTTCCTCTTTTCTTTCCACCAGTCACACACACACACATAAATAACCTCACAAACATAATATTTTATTTCCTTTCCATTCGAGCCATCCATTTCCTCCTTCATTAAATCTGGGCCTTCCACTTTCATAAAAGAAATTCCAGATTTTACTAAAATAATAAATTCCGAAATGCCCAAACTTCCAACGTTAATAACTTTTTCGTTATAGCTCCAAATCATGAATCGTCTGCGTCCACGTGTCCGTAGCGATGAGTACTTCGAGGATTTGCCAAGAAAACACATCTTAGGTGGCACGACACAACGATTAACCTCGAACCATGCATGTGTCTCAAAGGGCATTTTTGTAAAATCCTTTATTAAAAATTTAAAACTCTTAAAATCAGGGACGGGCTGTCACAATTGTATTGGTGTGTATGGCCTTGGAAACATCCCAGGGGATGGCTATCGAAATCCTCCTTGTTATTGAGGTTGTTGAGGCTCCCTCCACTTCATATTTGGATGATCTCTCCAGCCCGGATTGTAGGTGTTCGCGTATGGATCATATTTGGGCTGATTTTGGCTTTGAAACCTAATGGCGTTGGCACTTTCCCATCCACCATTCTCTATCAATTGAGGGCATTTTTCAGATTGGTGTCCTTGCATAGAACACACGCCACAGATTGTGGTTCCTTGTACTTTTGGTCCTTAAACCCTAAAGAACTTCTCTAAGAATGCTCTCTTCATGCTTTCCCATGAAGTGACGGTCCCAGGTGCTAAGTCGTACAACCAATCCTTAGCTTTTTCCAAAAGAGAGAATAGAAAAGCTTTCATCTTCAATATGCTTCCATCGACATTGACTAGGGTCATGCTTGAACAAACAACTTTGAACTCCTTCAAGTGCTTGTTTGGATCCTCCATGGACAGCCCCTGATACTTTGGAATGTGATGCAACAAACTGGACTTCAACTCGAACTCCTCGGTCTTGCCTTAAGCTGCCGTGGGGTATTGGATGGATAGGGGCACGACATTGTCCACTTCCGAGGCGGAAAGTTCCTTGATTGTTCGATTGTCCGCTGCCATGACTTGTTCTTCCTCGAACACATGAGCCGTGACCTCTTCTTCCTCTTCTACTTCTTGTTCTTCAAGCTCGGGTTCAGGGCTAGGTGGATTAGATTCTTGCTCATTCCTCTTCCTTCTCAAAGTCCGTTCAAAATCGTCGTCAAAGTAAAAAATGTGCTCACGAACAGGTTGAGAGCTTTGAGTCATAAACTAGTACCTAAAACAAGAAAACAAAACGAAATCAGAAACTAAAACAAAAACACACGAAAAAGAAACAAAAAGAAACAAAGGGGGATTAGCAACTTTGCACACGGCGCCAAAAATTTGATGTGATAAAAGCTTAGCACACAAATTAAACCCTCTTTTTGACAATTGTAGTATATGTAAGTAGGGATCGTTCTAGGCCAGGGATTAGGAGGGATTGCTAATCGACTCAAAACTGACTCAAAAACACAAAACTAAACTTAGAAAAACTTAACTAGACTCTAAAGTCTCAAAACAAATTAGAAAGACTCAAAACAACACAAAACAAGCAAATTGACTCAACTAGACACAAGGGATTACTTTGGACGAATTCTAACTTTAACTTGACTCAAAAGACTAAAAGACACAAAATTGGACAGATTCTAAATAAGTTAATATGACTAAGTAAAGGGGGATTGGGTTTTGACGAAATTAAACTAAAAACAAGCAGATTTAAAACACTAAACAACTTTGGACAAAATTGGGTGAATGAATGGGTGATAGGCTAGCTAGATGGTCCTTCTCCACACACGACACACTTGCATACAAATCGATTTCCAGGTGTTCTTCCAATAAACCATGAACCTCAATGCCTTAGATTAACCATGAACAACACTAATTAACCCTCAGATTTTCCTTAAGTCATTGAATTGGAGGGGGATTAAGTCATTGATAAAAGCTTAGCACACAAATTAAACCCTCTTTTTGACAATTGTAGTATATATGTAAGTAAGGATCATTCTAGGCCGGGGATTAGGAGGGATTGCTAATCTACTCAAATTAAACTTAAAAACACTAAACTAGACTCTAACGACTCAAAACAAACTAGAAAGACTCAAAACAAGCAAATTGACTCAAACTAGACACTAGGGATTTGGACGAATTCTAACTTTAACTTGACTCAAAATACTAAAAGACACAAACTTAGACAGATTCTAACTAACAGACATGACAAAGTCAAGAGAGGGATTGGTTTTTGACGAATTTAAAGTAGAAACAAGCAGATTTAAAACACTAAACAAGTTTGGACGAAATTGGGTGAATGAATGGGTGATTGACTAGCTAGAGGGTCATTCTCCACACATGACACATACGCATACAAATCAATTTCCAGTTATTCTTCCTATAAACCATGAAAGACAATGCCCCAAGTTAACCGTGAACAACACTAATTAACCATCAGATTTTCCTAAGTTCATTGAATTGGACATCGCATCGCAACCAAATTATTCTAATCAAGTTCCCTACACGAACAACATAATAGAGATACATATAAAAGATCATTAAGTTCTGTGAAAATCATAAGCATTGACAAGGCATTCGTAACTATGAACAACATGATACTCCTGCCAGGAATTTTACTTTAAGCGATCGTGACTAGCGACCTCCACTACTTATAAATATAAGTTCATAACTATTAGGTGAAATTCCCTTATATTTTAGCATCAAATTCATGCATGCAAACTAAGTATGCATCCTTAATCAACATACAAGAATAAGTTCTGAATTAAACAGTTAAGCAAATTACATTCACGATTTATGAAACAATAACTGAAGGTAATCAATTCATATTAAACATATATGTTCATGGCTTTGAATTCTCCTCTAGCTAAAACAAAATTAGTTCCACATGTTTATAAAAATTAACAACCAATCTAAAAGAAACAATGAACTAAAACTAAGGATAGAATACACCTAGAAACGCTCCAAGTTTCTCCTTCCTTGTGCTGCGGCAGATTGGGTTTAATTTCTCTGAATTTGTCTATCTCAGCTCTCCCCTTTCAATTAGTGCGGCATATATGTATTTATAGGGCTAGGGGCACGCCTAGGTTGTCAAGGAAAAGGATAGGTACATCCAAGTTGTGTAGGAAAAGGATTACACATTCCACAAAGGAAAAGGCTAAATACATGGCAGATTCCTAGGGGGAAAGGGTTAGCTTGTGCGGCACCTTTTAGGAATAGGATTAGGCCTTTATTTGCAGGATCTTAGGGCTTCTAGAACCAGGTAATAAGTGATTTAATATGATAAGGATTCCCTTTTGTAGCTGGAAATTAGGTAGGATAGGATTAGGATAAGGTTAGGATAAGATAAGGTAGTTTGGATAATGTTTGGATAATGCTCCTTGTTTCTTGCTGATTCCTTATCTTCTTTATATTGAATTAATTTTTCCTTCTCTTCAGCATATTCCTAGCCTCTCTTGAACTCCAAATTCGTCCATCCACCTTGCTCCATGCATGTGCTATCCATTCCAAGCCCAAAACTGCTCCAAAATGCTCCAAATTGTACTTTCTTGCCAACTTTGTCATTTGAACCGGAAAATACACGAAAATAACTTAAAACACTTTAATAAATAGAAACTAGCTACATAAATGCAAGAAAAAAAAGCTAACTAAGTGGCATAAATATGCTCCTATCACAGACACAAAACTGACTCTAGGGAGATATTTGGACGAATTTAAGACTAGTAAGACTCAAAACACTAAACTAACATAACACAATTACAGGGGGGATTGATTTGGACGAAATTAACTAAACTAAACAGATTGCAAAACAAAGTAAATTAAGAACAAATTGAGTGATTTAATGGGTAAAAGGCTAGCTAGAGGGTCTTTCTCCACACATGACACATATGCAACACAAACCAATTTCCAGTTATTGTTTCTCGAAGTCATGAATGACAATGCCCCAAGTTAACCTTGAACTGCACCAATTAACCATCAGATTCTCCTAAGTTCATTGAATTGGACTCTGCGCCATCAACCAAATTATTCTTATCAAGTTCCCTACATGAACTGCATAATAGAGATACATATCAAAGATCATTAAGCTCTGTAAAAATCATAAGTATTGACAAGGCATTCATAACTATCAACTTATTCTTATCAAATTCATGCATGCAAACTAAGCGGGCCCTCTTAATCAACATACAAGAATAAGTTCTAAATCAAACAGTTAAGCAAATTGCAGTCACGATTTATGAAATAATAACTTAAGGTAATCAATTCATGTCACATATATGTTCATGGCGTTGAAATCTCCCCTAGCTAAAATAAACTTAGTTCCACATGATTGTAAAAATTAACAACGAAATCAACATAATTGTAAAACTTAAATAAGGATAGAAGACAGCCCTAAGACGCTACAGCACTCCAAAGGGCTTGGGCACAGGCACGGCACAAAGGCTTCTCCTCTCCTTCCTTCCCTTGCTGCGGCACACCTTTGTATTTTCTGAATTTTGGTTCTTGTGTGTGTTGTCAAATATGCGGCACAATCAGGGGGTATTTATAGAGCATGGGTGCGGCACAAGTCTGTTGGAAGTATGCCCACAAAGCCACTCATTTGATGTAATAGCTTTTGGAATACTTATTGTGTTAAACTATTGTATTGTTTAATGAAGGGCAAAGCTTATTGTTAATCATTCTTTATTGGATTATATGTTTAAGCAATAAGGGAATCCAAGGAATGTATTTAGTCTAAGAGAGAAGTGATCTAAGTAAGTTAGATTAACGAGACCTTTCTCTTATGTTCATTCCTAAAACGTTCCTAGCCATAGGATTGCCAATTGGGCATTGACAATCCGCTAAGGTTAGTATGTGTTATGTTAACTCAAGCGTGAGTATGACTAGTCTCAAGTCATTTAGTGTTGGACACTGAGACAAACACATAGGTGCTCGAAAGGTAATCGAGTACACTGAACAACGATCAAAAGAGAGTTCGAACATACATGTCATGTAAGAACTCGTAAGTTGCAATATGCAAAGTAGTCCTTTGACCTGAGGCATCATAGATGTCTAATGGTTAGGTCCTTGATCTTTGATCATGTCAAAGGCATTCCATCGAGAGTGTCCACGGAATTGTTGGGGTCAAGCTATCTAGTCATGTAGGCATATGAATGCACAACAAGGGATCTCTAACCTTCCATGGTGGAAGGAGAATACTCTGAGATATGATTCAGGAGTCTTTGGCCAAAGCATACGAATATGACTTAGGAAATATGTTTCAAGTCATATTCAAATGAATCATATAGAGAAGTATCACATTGGATAGTAGACATGAAATAAACTATCACTTAAACAATGTGATCAAGAGTATTGTATTAGAGAAGGACCGTATTGCATTGTAATTGTAACTGGATAGGTTCTCCAACCACTTCTACTTAGCTTGGGTAGCCATGACATACTACTAGGTGTCACTCATGGTTTGTGGAAGCCCTGAGGATTAACTAACACTAATCTTCATCAAAGGGAGAATTGAAATGTAGTTTCAATTCGCAATCGATCGTTAAGAGTAACAATCGCCCACTGCCTCGCTAATTGGAACCTAATGGATCGTACACCGAGTAAGGATGAAAGTGAAGAAATATAAATGAGATGGATAAGCAATTAAATAGTTTAATTGAGAATGGTCAAGATTAATTAATTAGTTAATTAATCTTACGAAAGGTTCGTATTGGGCTTTTAAGTTGGTTTTGGGTTTCGGGGCCCAAAAGGGTTTTTGGTCCACAAGGCCCATTGAGTTTAGGTTGTGTGACAACTAAAACTAAATGGAAATTAACCCAAAAACAAAGTCAAAACCGGCCTAGGGTGAGTGGTACCCAACTTGGGTTAATTGCAAGTGTGCCACTCACATGTGAGGTGGTATAAAGACAACTTTATAGCCATAACCTCATTAGGGTTTTCTAGAGAGAAAGAAGAGAAACATTTTCTCTCCTTTTTCACAAAAGAGGCCGGCCACTTAGAGAGGGTTTCACTAGCATCAAAATCTCTCTAAGTCATCCATCTTCTCTTCACACTACATCCTTGGTGTGGAGACTTAGAGACACTAAATCTTTAGTGTTCTTGGAGATCCTTTCCTTACATCTTCAAGGAGCAAGAGGAGCATTCAAAAGGAAGAAAATCACAAGGAAGATTCAAGGAGCTCGGAGGTGACTTGAAGGCCCTCCACTTGGGTGAATCCCTTGTGTAAACAAGGATGAGCTTCAAGGGTAATGAATCTCAAAACCTTCCTTCTCTTTAATGTTGTTAAAGAGTCTTATGGTTCACCATTCACTAGGCTTTGAAAGTCATGGGTTTTAGAATTGTTTTTGAATGCATGCCTACTTTAAAGTGTTATTAGTTTGCATATGTGTTCAAATGTTCTCACATGTTCTTAGCTAGGACAAAATTTTTCCTTCAAAGTCATGGTTGGAAAGGGATAGGTATGGTACAAATTCTGGTAGAGAAAGGATTGCACAATCCACTCCAACCAAGGAGAGGACCTACGGCAGATTCTAGAGTTTCTAGAAGGGGACAGTGCGGCATAGATTTAGGGGAGGGAATGTGGCTTCTAGAAATCAGGTTCTAGATGTCCTCATGTAATTAGGAGTCCCTCTTTGTAGCTGAAAACAAGGTAGGATGATAGGAGCATATTTATGCGACTTAAGTAGGTTGTTCCTTGGCATTTACATAGTTAATTTCTAGTTATTTTAGTATTTTAAGCTATTTTCGTGTGTTTGTAGGTCCAAAGAGTTAAAGTGGCAAGAAAGTGCATTTTGGTGCCTTTTGGAGCAGTTTTGGGGCATGGAATGGATAGCACATGCTTGGAGCAAAGTGGATGGACGAAATTGAAGACCAAATGAAGCTAGGAATGTGCTAAAAGAGAGGAAGAAAATAAATTCAAGACAAAGGAGGACAAGGAATCCAGCAAGAAAAAGGAATGCTAGTCAAAATTGCCTTATTTTGTCCTTACCCTTTGATGTGATAAAAACTAGCACACAAATTAAACCCTCTTTTTGACAATTGTAGTAAAGATGTAAGTAGGGATCATTCTAGGCCGGGGATTACGAGGGATTGGTAATCTGCTTAAAACTGACTCAAAAACACAAAAGAAACTTAAAAACAGAAAACTAGACTCTAAGACACTCAACTAGACTTATATGACTCAAAACAAGCTAAACAAACACAAAACAATCAAAACAATAAAAAAGACTCAAAACAGAAACTAAGAATGATTTTGGACGAAAATTGAATTGGTTTTGACTTAAAACACTCAAAGACACAATTTAAAACATATTCTAACCTAATTGACTTAACAAAGTAAAGGGGGATTGGTTTTGGACGAATTTAAGTAAAAAAAACAAAACAGATTTTAAAATTAAAACAACTTTAAACGAATTTGGGGAATGAATGGGTGATGGGCTAGCTAGAGGGTCCTTCTCCACACATGACATATATGCACATGAATCAATTTCCAGTTACTCTTTCATTGAACCATGAATGACAGTGGCCCAGATTAACCGTGTCATCACTAATTAACCCTTGGACGTGTTTTGCTGTTCAAGCTTTGGATCGTTGGAGTGTTCTAGGTGTAATTCTTTCTTTGTTTTCAATGTTTAAGTTAATTTCCCTTTGTTTTGCTGTGAACATGAGTGGCTAGACCCCTTTTTGGCTAGGGGTGATTTCAAAGCCATGATTATGGGTGCAATATGAATTGATAAGTTTCAGTTACGAATTCTTGAGTTGTGAATGCAATTGGCTTAACTGTTTGATTGATAACTTATTTGTGTTTGTTGATTGAGGGTCGACACTTAATTGGCATGCATGAATTTGATGCTAGAGTATAAGGGAGTTTCACATAATCGTTACAAACTTATATTCATAAGTGGTGAAGGTCGCTGGTCACGATCACGTTAAGTTCAATTCCTAGCATGAGTGACATGATGTCATAGTTGCAAGTGCTTTGTCAATGCTTATGATTTTCATTAAACGTAATGATCTTTGATTGTATCTTTATTATGATGTCATGTAGGGAACTTTCGAAGAATGCTTTGGGTTGTCGAATGATGTCATCCAATCCAATAACACAAGGAAAATCTGAGGATTAACTAGTGATGTCACGGTTAATTTGGGGCATTGTCGTTCATAATTCAATGAAGGAGTAACTGGAAATCGATTCGTTTGCATACATATCATGTGTGGAGAAAGAGCCTCTAGCTAGCCCATCATCCATCCAACTTCCCAAAAACGTTTTCAAACTTGTTTTACTTTAAAATCTGTTTTAACTTGCTTTACTTTTAAATTCGTTCAAAACAAAACCCCCCCTTTACTTTCTTGTTTCAAATTGTTTTAAACTTGTTTTGTTTGTGTTTTAAGTGTTTTGAGTCAAGCCAAAACCTTATTTTCGTCCAAAATTGTGTTTAGAGTCAGAAACTGCCTAGTTTGTGTTTTTAGGCAGTTTTGAGTGTTTTTAACCTATTTTGAGTCTTGTGAACTTGTTTTAAGTCTTTTGAACGTATTCAAACGTTTTTAAGTTTGTTTTCGAGTCTTTGAGTCAGTTTAAAGTCGATTGGCAATCCCTCCTAATCCCCGGCCTAGAACGATCCCTACTTGCATCTATACTACAATTCACACCAAGAGGGTTTAATTTGTGTGCTTAACTAATATCACATCAGTTAGGATAAGATAAGGTAGTTTGGATATAAGATAAGATAAGGTTTTGGATAATGTTTGGGATAATGTTCCATGTTTCTTGCTCTTTCCTTATCTTCTTTGTCTTGAATTTGTTTCTCCAGATTTGTAGCATGTTCCTAGCCTCTTTTGAACTTCAAATTCGTCCATCCACCTTGCTAAGCTATCCATTCCAAGCCCAAAACTGCTCTAAAATGCTCCAAAATGCACTTTATTGCCACTTTTGCCATTTGACCCTACAAACACACGAAAATAGCTTAAAACACTATAATAAATGTAAACTAACTACATAAATGCAGGAAAACAAGCTAACTAAGTCGCATAAATATGCTCCTATCAATAAGATACGGTAGTTTGGATAAGGATAAGATAAGGTTTTGGATAATGTTTGGGATAATGTTCCATGTTTCTTGCTGTCTCCTTATCTTCTTTGTCTTGAATTTGTTTCTTCAGATTTGTAGCATGTTCCTAGCCTCTTTTGAACTTCAAATTCGTCCATCCACCTTGCTCCATAAGTAAGCTATCCATTCCAAGCCCAAAACTGCTCCAAAATGCTCTAAAATGCACTTTCTTGCCACTTGCCATTTGAACCTACAAACACACGAAAATAGCTTAAAACACTAAAATAAATATAATTTAGCTAAGTAAATGCAAGAAAACAAGCTAACCAAGTCGCATAAATATGCTCCTATCAAATTCCCCCACACTTAGCTTTTGCTAGTCCTCGAGCAAAACAGAACAAACAAAACATAACCTAGACCTTCCAACGTTCGCCTCAGGGACTTCCAATGAAACATAACATATTAAAGATCACCACTCCCACAGATGTTAGTTATCCTTACCCTCAAGCTATACTTAATCACAGTCGCCACTTACTAGCTCGCATTTAATCAATTAAAACAATGTTTTAAATGTAGTAACAGGCCTTAGAGAATTCACTCAATTCCTCACCGAATATACTCTCTTATTTTCGCACAGATTTTCTGACTACACTCCCTATACTAGGTATATGTGAGAAGACTGATGTAAACTTGTAGACTAGCACTCACATGTGTTTATAACAAAGAAGGCACTTTCTGGAATTATTAATACATGTGTGTATATATGATCTCATGAATGGAATGCCACTACTTAAACGCGAGCACCAGGGATACCATATGCTCGTACCAATTCCAACCTCCACATATTGAAACAAATAACACTCAAGATAGAAGTTTAGGGTTGTAACGGGGCTAGGGGTATTGGCTAACAAGGAAAGGTAAAGATAAACAAAAGTTCTTAAAGCGATAGTAAGCAAGTTATGAAATTGACACTTAGAATTCACTTTTCATGGCAGAAACTAACTTTAAACACGAGGGGACGATTCATGCAACATTTAGGGCCAGATTTCACACATTTAGACCCTTTCTTCAACTATCACCACTTAGAGCTCATTTTGACTTCTTTTCAACTCTTTTCCTTTCTTTTCTTTTTCTTTTTCCACAAATTTTTCTTCTCTTTTTTTTTTTCTTTTTTTTTTTTTTTTTTTTTTTTTTTTTCCAAGCACTTTTCTTTGGCAGACAAATCATAGTAATTCATAGATTTCCAACGAAAACTTTCTCCCACACTTGTTTTTCTGCATAATGTCGTTCAAAAGGAATTCCATCTAAGTCATGCTCAACTATTCTTTAAGAACAAGGGTATGGATAATCCTATACTAGGCTAGGTAGGGAAAACATAGGCTAACAACAAAAATAGGCTAAACAAGGCTCAACGGGGTTAAACCTACAAAACATAATGCAAGGGATAAGGCTTTTTGGCTCTAGTTTTAACTAACAACTTCATCTTGTTATATGTTATGCCAATCAATTTTATGCTTTGAATAAAACGGGCATGAGTTCTAGTATTTGGATCTATAATGATGAAACGCCTTCTAAGTAGCAACCAAGCAAAGAAATAATGAGATCATGCAACGACTTTAGGAAACAAGAACTTCACAGATTAATAGGTCCAAAGTATTTGGATCTATAATAATGATGAAACGCCTTCTTAGTTAAATTAGTATTTTAAGCTATTTTCGTGTGTTTATAGGTCCAAAGGGTTAAAGTGGCAAGGAAGTGCATTTTGGTGCCTTTTGGAGCAGTTTTGGGCATGGAATGGATAGCATATGCTTGGAGCAAAGTAGATTGATGAAATTGAAGACCAAAGCAAGTTAGGAATCCGCCAAAGAGAGGAAGAAAATAAATTCAAGCCAAGGAAGGAAAAGGAATCCAAGAAGAAAAATGATTGACTAAGTCAAAGTTTCCTTATTTTGACCTTTGACTTTCCTAATCCAAAACCACAAAGGATTCAGCCACAAGAAGGGTTCCTAAACACTTTAGGACACTTAAATATTGCTTCTAGAAGACTTAATCCCAGCCACATAAGGTTGCCGCACTCGTCTTTCCCATTCACCTTCCTTGCCGCACAAGGAACCATTCCCCATTCAAATTAGGACCCAGCCACATATTCCCTTACCCTTTTCCCTTGGGATTTTGATTTGTTACCCTTTTCTTAGAGGATTTGGAGTCCTAAAACATTGCCAAAAATTATTCCAGCCGTGCCCTATATTTCTCTATAAATACAAGGCCTTGCCGCATCCTTTTGACATCCACTCACCACCATATACACTTCCAACCATTATTCCCTACAAATCACCTTTCATACAACCCTTTCAACCTTGTGCCGCAACAAAGGAGAAGAAGGAAGGCCCTTGGACGTGCTTGCCATTCAAGTTGGATTGCTGGAACGTTTCTAGGTGTAATCCATCCTCTGTTTCCAATGTTTAATTTATTTTCTCTTTGTTTTGCGAACATGAGGAGCTAAACTCGTTTTAGCTAGGGGGAATTTCAAAGCCATGAATATATTTGCAATATGAGTATCATGTTGTTCATAGTTACGAGTGCCTTGTCAATGCATATAATTTTCATAGAACGTAATGATATTTGATTGTATATCTATTACGCTGTTCATGTAAAGGACTTTTGAAGAATAATTTGGTTGCCGATGCGTTATCCATCCAATTCAATGACATAAGGAAAATCTGAGGGTTAATTAGTGTTGTTCACGGTTAATCTGGGGTGTTGAGGTTTATGGTTTATTGAAAGAACAACTGGAGATCGATTTATGTGCAAGTGTGTCATGTGTGGAGAAAGACCTTCTAGCTAGCCCATCAACCATCCAAAACAACCAATTTCGTGCCAAAATCTGTTTAGTTTTACAATCTATCTATTTTATTTCAAATTCGTCCAAAACCAATCCCCCTTTACTTTGTTTTGTCAAATTTGTTAAAATCTGTCCAATTGTGCGTTTTTAAGTGTTTTGAGTCAAGTTAAAATCAATTTTCGTCCAAAATCTTTCCTAGTGTCCAGTTTAAGTCTTTTCGGTTGTTTCAAGCTGTTTTGAGTCCTTTGAGTCTATTTAAACGTTTTTAAGTTTGTTTTTGTGTTTTTAAGTCAGTTTAGAGTAGATTAGCAATCCCTCCTAATCCCCGGTCCAGAACGATCCCTACTTGCATCTATACTACAATTGTCAAAAAGAGGGTTTAATTTGTGTGCTTAACTTTTATCACATCATAGAGCCCACGGCATGGAGGGGTACATTCTCCATGACATGCTCCTCGAAACGCTTACGCAATGAATCTTTGAACGGTAGGGGATAGTGATCCTTCTTGATTTTGTCGTTTTGCTTCCTAACGTGAACCCTCCCACTAGCTTGGATTTGAGTAGGTCCCTGCACCAAAGAAGGTAACACCCTATTAGTTGAAATGGGAATTGAAATTGGAATAGGTGGCTTACCCATGTTCTGCGATGAAGTGGCAGCATTGTGAACAAATACACAATGGGTGCTCTCGGCCAGATTGGGCCTTTCAAGGGTTGTGGCCGTGTATTCCTTGTGGTCTACTCCAATTCCCTCTTCGTTGGTGGTTTGAAATACATCCTTCTTAATTGGTGTTGAATGTTCATGCCTTATATTTTTTATGACATCAATGGCAAGACAAGAACGAACATCATTAGTTTGCTCAACAAATTCAGAAACTTTAAAATTAATCATATCACCACCAAACTCCATAGTTAATGCTCCCTTGGCCATGTCAATCTTGGTGTGGGCTGTTTTCATGAAAGATCATCCAAGTTGATGTGAAAGAAAACTAACACGCAAATTAAACCCTATTAAGATAGCTGTAGTATAAGAAAGTAGGGATCGTTCTAGGCTGGGGACTAACTAGGGCTGCTAATCTACACAAATATGACTAAAAAAACACAAAACTAAACTTAAAACACTTAACTAGGCACTTATGACTCAAAACAGGCTAAACAGACTCAAAACAGCACAATACTATCAAATAGACACTAAACTGACTCTAAGGACTTATTTGGACGAATTTAAGACTAACAAGACTCAAAAAACTCAAAAGAACTAAATTGGAACAGATTCTAACTAAACTAATGCAACAAAATAAAGGGGGATTGGTTTTGGACGAAATTAACTAAACTAGACAGATTGCAAAAACTAAACCGATTAGACACAAAATTGGGTGTATTGAATGGGTAAAGGGCTTAGCTAGAGGGTTCTTCTCCACACATAACACATATGCAACACAAACCAATTTCCAGTTATTATTTCTTTAAACCATGAATGACAATGCCCCAAGTTAACAGTGAACTGCACTAATTAACCATCAGATTTTCCTAAGTTCATTGAATTGGACGGACAACGCATCATGATGTGATATAAATTAAGCAAGTAGGGATCGTTCTAGGCCGGGGAGTAGGAGGGATTGCTAATCTATACAAAACTGACTTAAAAACACAAAAAGAAACTTAAAAACAGAAAACTAAACTTAAAGACACTTAACTAGACTCTAAAGACTCAAAACAAATTTAAAAGACTCAAAACAGCACAAAACAACCAAATAGACTCAAACTGGACACTAGGATGACTTTGGACGAAAATTGATTTCAACTTGACTCAAAGCACCTAAAAACACAAGTTTGGACATATTCTAACCTAATTGACACAATAAAGCAAATGGGGATTGGGTTTTGACGAATTTAAAGTAAAAACAAGTAAATCAAAGACTTAAACAGATTTTAGCACGAAATTGATGAATTGGATGGGTCATAGGCTAGCTAGAGGGTTCTTCTCCACGCATGACACACTTGCATACAAATCGATTTCCAGTTGCTTTTTCGATAAAACATGAACCTCAATGCCCCAGATTAACCGTGAACTGCACTAATTAACCCTAAGATTTTCCTTAAGTCGTTGAATTGGACGGACAACGCATCGACAACCAAATTATTCTTCACCAGTTCCCTACATGAACTGCATAATAGACATAGAAGCAAAAATCATTAAGCCTTGTGAAAATCATAAGCATTGACAAGGCATTCGTAACTATGAACTGCATGATACTTATGCCAGGAATTCACTTAACACGATTGTGACTAGCAACCTCCACTACTTATGAATATAAGTTCATAATGATTAGGTGAAACTCCCTTATATTCTCGCATCAAATTCATGCATGAAAACTAAGCGGGCCCTCTTAATCGACATACAAGAATAAGTTATCAATCAAACAGTTAAGTAAATTGCATTCATGATTTATGAAATCACAACTGGATGTAATCAATTCATATTGCAAATATGTTCATGGCTGATAGGATTAAAAACACACCACAAAGTAGCACACAAATATCCTATTGATTTTCCTTATTAACACTAAGATTTGTCAATTGTAGCATATGAAAATAAGGGTCTTTCCCGCAGAAGATTGTTTTATCTAACTACTTAAAATGTCACAAAAATTGGGTTGCTGTCCCTACTGACCAGCCACTGAAAAATAATTATTAGACTGACTTACACTTATCTAAAGTCTACGAAATTTTATATGCAGATACTAAACACACAGAGATATACTCACACAAATTTTTGGGATTTTTGGAGTTGATTTGATATTTAAATTAAATCAAACAAAAACAAGACAGAAACAAATTTTAAATAGTAAAAATAGATTGTAGTTCACAAGTTAAGAAAACGAGTTAGGGGAAGTGCTATCCACCACCAAATAATCATGCAAACATGTTATGTTTCATTCAAATTCCTTTTATTTCCGGATGAAGATGCTCAAGTTGGCTCAATGTTAGAACTCAACCTATTACTCTTTCTTATGTAGTATGTTAAGAGAATGGCGTTTTCAACTTAACTTAGTCCCTAGCATGCAATCTAGAATGGCGTGTTCATAGATTTAACAAGTAGAAATCATTAAGAACGAAAAGAGTTTGAGTCATCACAAGGCATCGTAAGTACTGGTGTTGTCTTACTTATCCTAGAAATTGGTCCACATGTTAATCGCAATTAACAAGTACTACTCTAGAACATATGTAGGTTCTCATTCGACAAGGGCAGGCACACACATATTCATAGCATTAGAATCCTAAATATGCTCACTAAGTATGCATCCATAGAAAACACATAAAGAATTCATCAATGAGATAAGTAGTGAGCCAATTTTCATCCATTCATAAAAGTAATTCAAACAAAATGTCATAACAAACTTGCAATCATATTCGGGGCTTCAAAACAGCCCCTAACTACTAAAAATTTAGTTATACATAATTCTTAAATTAAAACCAAAGATAGACATGAGTTTGAGAAGATAGAACCAAAAGTATCGAGTCTCCTCTTCTCTCCTTCCTCTCTCTCTGCTGCCTTCCTCTATGCTGCCTTCCTGCTGCCTTTCCTTTGTGCCGCTGCAACTGCAGCTTTCTTTTTCTTTTTTTTTCTAATTTTTTTCTTTTCTTTTTCTTTTGCTTCCCTCTGCAACCTGCAGGCTTTCTCCCTATTTAACTTGCTGCCCATTTTCTTCTTCTTAATTCACCCACTAATAGCCATTTAGTGTTGACAATAAGCGAGATGAAACGGTAAAAGAATTGTAACTCTTTAGGTAGCCTTTATGCCCATTACTCCCACTTAATCCTCATCTTCAATTTCATTTCCTCTGATATTTGAATAGGGGTCAGCTGGCTTGTACTTTACTGCATCAGTTTTGGCTGCTAGATTGATTAGGTTTATTGCTTTCATTTCAGTTACAAACTGCTCAGCCTCTTGTCAACCTTTCAGTGTTAAAACAGCTATAACTTCTTCTAGAAAAATGATATTAACAATCCGCGAAATGCTCCAGAAAATAGACATCCGTAGCTTTCCAACCATATAAAGCTCATTCTCTAATTCATTCTGAGATGTCCGCAACTTGCTTCCAAAGTCAGCTGACCTGCACAGGCAGTTTTGACGAATTTGTTACTTAAAATCCCATTTGTGCTATTTTTATTTTATTTGCTTGAAAAATCCTACAAAACACAATAACAAAGTAAATAGCTCAAAAATATAAGGAACTAACTAAGGAAAGACAAGTGAATTCGATGTAAAATATATATAAATATGAGCTTATCAAATACCCCCACACTTAGCTTTTGCTAGTCCTCGAGCAAAATAAAGAAAACATGAAAAACATTAGCTTCCCCCTATGTGACCCTCATAGAATTTCATTCAAGAAAACAAATCATCAAGAACCTTAGCTAGCACCAAACGAGCTAATCCAAACTCATATTCCTATTCAAATGTTAGCAGTAACCTTTTAATCATCCTTGAAGTGTAGTGTGTGTAATAGCCATGCTAATGCAATTTCAAGTTTTTTTTTTTGTAAAACACCACATGCTAACTTGTGACCTTCTCATGGGACATACACTCAATCACACATATGTTTAGTTTAACGTGTTTCGCTCAAAGAATCAAATGTGAAAGATCTACCATAAGCTTGCATAAAGATCACATCTCCAAAATCATAATTGCAAAACTTAAATCAAGAGGACTTTTATTGGTTGTAATGAGGCTTAGGGAGAGGGTTATTGAAATGAAAGGATAGGTAAACACAAGTTCCAAGCTACATTGCAAGCAATTCTCTTGTTGAGATTTATAAGAACTCAAGCTCTCCAGCCACACTACTAACACCTCCAACCACACCCCTAAACTGAAACTTAAAAATTTGCTTTGTATACAATTTTTCTTTTTCTTCTTTTTTTTTTTTTTTTTAAAGCATTATTTAAATACAAACATGAAATACCCCCACACTTAATCTTTTGCCAAACTCCTTCCAAAATCCTTCACAAACATTTCTCATAAGACAATCTCACATTGCTCACTAGCTTGCTTGGAAAGGGTAAGGAAAAATGTTTAAGGTATAAGGGTAGACATATCTGGTGATAAGAAATAAAAAAAGCTCAACATATACGGCTCAAATTGGCAATCTAATGATATCATTTTTCTTTAGGAAACATGCTTATTTGGGCCATGGTGATAAACCTAATGCCTCTATAATTTTCAAGTTCATGCAATCAATGACAAACATTTCGAAAGATCGTTACGCAAGTTCTAGAGATGTAAGTCACATAAGTTCATCACACATGAAAGAATATGAGTGTATGAAAAATGCACACACTTTCAATAGGCTCAAAAACTCACATAGGATGTATATGGTCACAATATTGACATGCGAAGCTTTAAGTCATGCTTTAGTCTCACATCAACAAGGCTATGTGCATTTGGTTTTTCAAAGATGATTAAACATGTACAAAACTAACAAGAGAATCAGGAATTTCACACAACACATGCTTACTAAGTTCTTGATCACTGTGGTTCAAATTCAATCCAATTATATCATTGGGTCGAGAAACTAACAAAAATCTACTTCAAAACAATAAAGAAAATAAGACAATATTTTTGGATTTTCAAATCTTGCAAATTTTTTTTATAAATTTTTTTTTTTTTTTTTTTTTTTTTGGGTTTTTGTTAGGGTAAACAAAACTAATTAAGAAAACAAAAGAAACAACACGGACACAAATCAAACCAATTCTTAGTCGAAGGTACGAAAATTTTCAATTTGATCATTTTTTCAATCATTACCCCCAAACTTAAACTGGACATTGTCCCCAATGTCAGAAAACACAATAATGCATAAAATAAAAATAAAATAAAATAAAATAAAATAAATAAAATAACAAGAATAAAAAAAATGAAGCATTTGGACTGAAAACTTCCCCAATTTGCAATAAAAGCAAGAGATGACCCCCAAACTTCAATTTTGCAATCAACTTCAAGGGTGGACATGACCAAATGTTCCTACAAAGAAAAGAAATAATTCAGTTTAGCACTCAAGAAAATTCAAAAAAAACAAACGGAAAATTGAAAATGACAGAAAAAGACAATGAATAGAAATATTGGGTTGCCTCCCAATAAGCGCTTGCTCTTACGTCCGCAGCCGGACGGTACCAAGAGTAATCATCCAAGGGAAGCTGGTTCTTGGAGGGGTACAACCTCCACATCATGCTCCGCAAAAGACTCGTAATATGGCTTGAGTCTATGTCCATTCACTTTGAACACGTTTCCGCCCTTTGCACTTTGGATTTCCACTGCACCATGAGGAAAAATATTAGTTATAACAAATGGACCAACCCATCGAGAACGAAGCTTACCTGGAAATAACCGAAGGCGAGAATTAAATAGAAGAACTTTCTGTCCAATGACAAAGCTCTTCCTTAAGATCATCTTGTCATGAAATGCCTTTGATTTCTCCTTGTAAATTCGACAAGACTCGTATGCATCATTCCGGATTTCGTCTAACTCATTCAATTGAAGCTTCCTCTGCTTTCCAGCAACACTCATGTCCATGTTGTAGGCTTTGATCGCCCAATAAGCTTTGTACTCTAACTCTACTGGAAGACGGCATGGTTTCCCATAAACTAACCGAAATGGGGACATTCCAATAGGAGTCTTATAGGCAGTCCTATAAGCCCACAATGCATCGTTCAAGCGCATGCTCCAATCCTTCCTACTAGGACTCACAGTTTTCTCCAAAATTTGCTTCACCTCACGGTTGGATACTTCTGCTTGACCACTAGTTTGCGGATGATAAGGTGTAGACACCTTATGTGTGACATTGTACTTCCTAAGCAACGCTTCAAATGTTCTATTGCAAAAGTGACTCCCTCCATCGCTGATGATTGCTCTAGGTGTTCCAAATCTTGCAAAGATGTTAGTCTTAATAAAATCTTAAACAACTTTTGAATCATTAGTTTTGGTGGCTTTCGCTTCCACCCATTTAGAAACATAATCAACAGCCAATAAAATGTAAAGAAAACCCACACATCAAAGATCTCAACAATCAAAATAGGAGTTTGTGGCATTTGATTTCTGGCGCCCAAGTTACCTGTTCGTTGACAACGATCACATGTGGCACAAAACTCGTACGCATCCTTAAACAAACTAGGCCAATAAAAACCACTCTCTAGCACCTTAAAGGATGTCCTCTTTGCTCCAAAATGGCCGCCACATGCATAAGAATGACAAAAAGTTAGAATAGATTTAAACTCAGATTCGGGGACACACCTTCTAATCAGTTGATCAGGGCAAAATTTCCACAAATAAGGATCATCCCACTCGTAGTATTTGGCAATTTTGACAAGCTTATCTTTCTGAGCACGTGTAAAATCATCCGGAATCTTTTTGGTGACCTTGTAATTGATAATATCTGCATACCAAGGGTCAGTAGCCTTTAATGAAAACAATTGCTCATCCGGAAAACTCTCACGTAAAGGGATGAGATCTTCCTCTGTGTTTGAATGCACAAGTCTGCTAAGATGATCTGCTACAACATTCTCACTCCCTTTCTTATCCTTGATCTCCAAGTCAAACTCTTGAAGCAGAAGTATCCATCGAATGAGTCGTGGTTTTGCATCTTGTTTTGTGAGTAGATACTTCAAAGCTGCATGGTCAGAAAACACAATAACTTTAGTTCCAATCAAATAAGATCTAAATTTTTCTAAAGCAAATACAACAGCTAAAAGCTCCTTCTCTGTTGTTGAATAATTCAACTGTGCATCATTGAGTGGTCGAGATGCATAATAGATGACATGTGGCACTCTGTTGACACGCTGCCCTAGAACTGCACCGACGGCATAGTCTGAAGCATCGCACATCAACTCAAAAGGTAAACTCCAATCTGGTGGCATGATCACAGGAGCTGTGGATAACAACTCCTTAAGCTTGTTGAATGCTACCACACACTCTTCATTCATATCAAATGTTACATCCTTTTGAAGCAAACGGCACAAGGGTCTAGAAATCATTGAGAAGTCCTTCATAAACCTACGGTAAAAACCTGCATGTCCAAGAAAAGAACGAACCTCCCTGACAGTAGTAGGGAGGGGTAAAGAACTAACAAGTTATACTTTAGATTTATCAACTTCAATTCCATTTTCAGTTATGATATGTCCTAGAACTAATCCATGTGAAACCATGAAATGACATTTTTCCCAATTTAAGACCAGATTAGTTTCTTGACAACGTTTTAAAACTAAGGACAGATTATATAGACATGTATCAAAAGAATCACCATAAACTGAAAAATCATCCATGAACACTTCAATTATTTTCTCAATCATATCAGAAAAGATACTTACCATACACCTTTGAAATGTAGCGGGGGCATTGCAAAGTCCAAACGGCATCCTCCGATATGCAAATGTGCCAAATGGACATGTGAAAGTCGTCTTTTCTTGATCCTCCAGAGCAACTGCAATCTGATTATATCCAGAATAGCCATCAAGAAAGCAATAATGAGAATGACCAGCTAATCTTTCTAACATTTGGTCAATGAATGGGACTGGAAAGTGTCCTTGCGTGTGGTGCTGTTTATCTTCCGATAGTCAGTACAAACTCTCCAACTATTTTGCACACATGTAGGCACTAGCTCACTAGCTTCATTCTTAACAACTGTGACTCCGGATCGCTTAGGAACTACTTGAACAGGGCTCACCCACTTCTTGTCTGAGATAGGATATATGATGCCAACGTCAAGAAGTTTGATAACCTCTTTCTTGACGACCTCCATCATGAGTGGGTTCAAACGGCGTTGAGCTTCCCTTGTTGGTTTTGCACCTTCCTCCAGAAGAATCCTATGCATACATGTCGCTGGATTTATACCTTTGATATCTGCAATGCTCCAAGCTATGGCAGTTTTGTGATCCTTCAGTACCCGGATCAGTTTATCCCCCTCGTCTGCTGTGAGTTGTGACGATATGATGACTGGTAATGTTTCATCCTCTCCCAAAAATGCATACTTCAAATGTTCAGGAATCGGTTTGAGCTCCAATTGGGTGCCTGAATCACAGAAGGAAGAGTTTTTTCGTTAGAAGTAGGAAGAGAAATAAAATAGGAAGAAGACTTACCACGAATTGGTGAAAGAGACTCAAGGGCTGCCACTGTCTGGATTAATTCTTCATCAATGTGCTCAAAATAATTAAGTTTTCCACGTGTAATGCTATGCACTAAGGCCTTCTCTAAATTATCTTGTCCCACACCTTCATTAAAACAATCCTGCACAAAATAGTCAAACACGTCAATAGACAAACAAGATTCAAAATCACTAGGGTACTTCATAGCATTGAAGATTCTGAACTTGACACTTTCTCCATCAATTTCCATGGTTAAGGTACCATCATAGACATCAATCTTTGTACGCGCCATTCTAAGGAATGGTCTTCCCAATATAAGAGGAAGTGCAGTAGGCATAGGGTCATGTTCCATCTCAAGAACAAAAAAGTCAGCGGGAAAAATGAGCTCATTCACTTGCACAAGTACATCCTCCAATAGGCCTTTGGGATATCTATTTGAACGATCTGCCAACTGGATTACTACTTTTGTTTCCTTCAAATCTCCAAGGTTCAATGATTCATACACTGAATATGGCATCAGATTGATGGATGCCCCCAAATCACACAAAGCTCTCCCAAACTCTTTCCCTCCAATTACACATGGAATGGTAAAACTACCGGCATCCTTCAACTTCGGTGGCAACTTTCTCTGCAAAACAGCTGATACTTCCTCGCTTAATGCCACAGTTTCTGGATCATTGAATCTTCTCTTGTTTGTACAAAGCTCTTTAAGGAACTTTGCATACTTGGGCACTTGTTTTATGGCATCTAAAAGAGGTAAGTTCACTTGGACTTTCCGGAAAGTATCCAAGATTTCCTTATTAGTTTGCTCTTTCTTAGACTTCATAAACCTACGAGGGAAAGGAACAGGGACACATGAGTTAAACGAATTTTGAACTTCTTTACTTACCTTATCAGAATCTTTTTTGTTCAATTCTGTAGCTTTAGGAGACTTTTCAGTTTCTGTTGAAGCCTCATCTTGCTCAAGATTTTGTGTTTGTAGCTCCCCTTGCTCATTTGTATCTTTTCTAGTCCTCTTTTGCATCCTTGGCTGCTCAAAAACTTCTTTTCCACTCCTTAAAGTCACAACATTCATTTGCTCCGCATTTGGATTCACCACAGTTTGGCTAGGCAACCTTCCTGGTTGGTGTTGTTGCCCCATCAAACTTGCTAACTGACTCATTTGGCGCTCAAGGTTTTCAATTGCTTTATCTGTTTTCTGCTGATGAGATTGAGTAGAGTTAGCTAAAGAAGCAATTAAATCCTCAAGAGACTTACTTGGAGCTTGTTGTTGTTGAGGCTGAAATGGTGTCTGCGATCTTGCTTGAAAGAAACCAGGTGGATATAGTTGTTTGGAACAGATTGTTGACCGTTGTCTTGATTGTTCCACTTTAAGTGTGGATGATCACGCCAACCCGCATTATAGTTGTTGGAATATGGATCATACTTTTGCCTTTGTTGCCCCTGAAACCCTCCTAACGCATTAGCTTGCTCAAGACCACCTTGATCCATCAACAAAAGGCACATGTCTGTGGCATGTCCCATCATTGAACATACACCGCACACCTGTTTCGGAGCCACCATAACCTGTTTCACAAGATTAGTCAAGTTAGTTAATTGTAACTCAATACTAGAATTAGCACTTACCTCGTTAACTTTCTTAAGAGGTAGCTCATCTCTCCCTCCAAATTGTCGTGTGTTGCCAGCAATGTTCTTTAGCAATGCCTTAGCATTAGTTGGTGTCTTGTCCATGAATGCTCCTCCACTTGCTGCATTAAGCATTACACGATCAGTACCACACAATCCCTCATAAAAGTATTGTATTAAAAGATGCTCTGAAATTTGATGATTAGGACAAGATGCAACCAAATGTGTGAACCGCTCATAGTAATCTCCAAAGGGCTCTCCATGTTGTTGTCGGATTGCACATATGTCTTTCCTTATGCTTGCTTCACCTGGTTCCACGTGTTCATTGATCCCGGAGGTAAATTGTAAAGCCACTCCTTTGCTTTAGCTTCTAATGTAAATGGGAATGCCCTCAACTTGACTTGCTCATCATCCACATTTGCTGGTCTCATTCCTGAGCATACCATGTGAAACTCCATGAGATGCTTGTTGGAATCCTCTGTTGAAAAGCCATGGAACTTAGGCAAGTAGTGAATCATGCCGGACTTGAGCTCAAATCCTCCTTCTGCATTTGGATATGTGATGCACAATGGTTGTTGATCTGTATTTGGCGTTGCCAACTCCCTCAAAGTACGGTTATCGGCCATGCCTTCTTGTGGTTCTTCCTCATCTTCCGAACTCAAATGTGGTGGAGAAGATGGTGGTAAAGACACCGAGGCACGCTTCTGCTTGATTTCTCTCTGAATCTTTCGAAGTGTTCGTTCAAGCTCAGGATCGTAGGAAGCTAGATCAATGCTCTTGGACCTTCGAGTATGCATATACTACAAAGAGTACCTAAAATAAAAACAAAAACAAAGACACAAATTAGACAAGAAAAGAAAACAATAGAAAAATAAGTAATTAGAAATAACAATCCCCGGCGACACGGCGCCAAAAATTTGATAGGATTAAAAACACACCACAAAGTAGCACACAAATATCCTATTGATTTTCCTTATTAACACTAAGATTTGTCAATTGTAGCATATGAAAATAAGGGTCTTTCCCGCAGAAGATTGTTTTATCTAACTACTTAAAATGTCACAAAAATTGGGTTGCTGTCCCTACTGACCAGCCACTGAAAAATAATTATTAGACTGACTTACACTTATCTAAAGTCTACGAAATTTTATATGCAGATACTAGACACACAGAGATATACTCGTACAAATTTTTGGGATTTTTGGAGTTGATTTGATATTTAAATTAAATCAAACAAAAACAAGACAGAAACAAATTTTAAATAGTAAAAATAGATTGTAGTTCACAAGTTAAGAAAACGAGTTAGGGGAAGTGCTATCCACCACCAAATAATCATGCAAACATGTTATGTTTCATTCAAATTCCTTTTATTTCCGGATGAAGATGCTCAAGTTGGCTCAATGTTAGAACTCAACCTATTACTCTTTCTTATGTAGTATGTTAAGAGAATGGCGTTTTCAACTTAACTTAGTCCCTAGCATGCAATCTAGAATGGCGTGTTCATAGATTTAACAAGTAGAAATCATTAAGAACGAAAAGAGTTTGAGTCATCACAAGGCATCGTAAGTACTGGTGTTGTCTTACTTATCCTAGAAATTGGTCCACATGTTAATCGCAATTAACAAGTACTACTCTAGAACATATGTAGGTCCTCATTCGACAAGGGCAGGCACACACATATTCATAGCATTAGAATCCTAAATATGCTCACTAAGTATGCATCCATAGAAAACACATAAAGAATTCATCAATGAGATAAGTAGTGAGCCAATTTTCATCCATTCATAAAAGTAATTCAAACAAAATGTCATAACAAACTTGCAATCATATTCGGGGCTTCAAAACAGCCCCTAACTACTAAAAATTTAGTTATACATAATTCTTAAATTAAAACCAAAGATAGACATGAGTTTGAGAAGATAGAACCAAAAGTATCGAGTCTCCTCTTCTCTCCTTCCTCTATCTCTGCTGCCTTCCTCTATGCTGCCTTCCTGCTGCCTTTCCTTTGTGCCGCTGCAACTGCAGCTTTCTTTTTCTTTTTTTTTCTAATTTTTTTCTTTTCTTTTTCTTTTGCTTCCCTCTGCAACCTGCAGGCTTTCTCCCTATTTAACTTGCTGCCCATTTTCTTCTTCTTAATTCACCCACTAATAGCCATTTAGTGTTGACAATAAGCGAGATGAAACGGTAAAAGAATTGTAACTCTTTAGGTAGCCTTTATGCCCATTACTCCCACTTAATCCTCATCTTCAATTTCATTTCCTCTGATATTTGAATAGGGGTCAGCTGGCTTGTACTTTACTGCATCAGTTTTGGCTGCTAGATTGATTAGGTTTATTGCTTTCATTTCAGTTACAAACTGCTCAGCCTCTTGTCAACCTTTCAGTGTTAAAACAGCTATAACTTCTTCTAGAAAAATGATATTAACAATCCGCGAAATGCTCCAGAAAATAGACATCCGTAGCTTTCCAACCATATAAAGCTCATTCTCTAATTCATTCTGAGATGTCCGCAACTTGCTTCCAAAGTCAGCTGACCTGCACAGGCAGTTTTGACGAATTTGTTACTTAAAATCCCATTTGTGCTATTTTTATTTTATTTGCTTGAAAAATCCTACAAAACACAATAACAAAGTAAATAGCTCAAAAATATAAGGAACTAACTAAGGAAAGACAAGTGAATTCGATGTAAAATATATATAAATATGAGCTTATCAATGGCTTTGAATTCTCCTCTAGCTAAAATGAGTTTAGCTCCTCATGTTCGCAAAACAAAGATAATTAAATTTAAACATTGAAAACAAAGAATAGAGTACACCTAGAAACGCTTCAACAATCCAACATCTTGAATGGTTGGCACGTCCAAGGGTCTCCTTCCTTCTCCTTTGCTGCGGCACAAGGGTGGCTAATGGATTTAGGTGTGAATTGTGGTGGTGGATGGATGT
Organism: Cotoneaster glaucophyllus; assembly: GCA_036320875.1. Taxonomy (NCBI): domain Eukaryota; kingdom Viridiplantae; phylum Streptophyta; class Magnoliopsida; order Rosales; family Rosaceae; genus Cotoneaster; species Cotoneaster glaucophyllus. The sequence continues at coordinate 23,481,220 of CM070059.1, read as the reverse complement.
GGATGTCCCAAAGGCTGCGGCAGATTGAGTTATTTATAGGGCAAGGGAGGGCCATGACTTTATTAAATTTGGAATTAGATTTGCACACCAAATCCAGAAGGAAAAAGGTAAGCAATCAGAATCCCAAAGGGAAAAGGGAAACAAGGATATGCGGCCGGAATTTAAAAGGGAATGAGGATGCCTTGCAAGGCAAGGAAAGTGATTTCTGGAAGGATTTGTGCGGCACCCTATAGGAATGGGTTTAAACCTTCTAAAATCAGGTAATTAAATGTCCTACAATATTTAGGGATCCTCCTTGCAGCTAGAACTTAGGTGGATTATTAGGAAAGGTTTAAGCCAAAATAAGGAAACTTGGCTTAACATTCCTTCTTTCTTGCTGAGCTTCGTTTTCTTTTTCTTCTTGAATTTATTTCCGTTATCTCTTTATCACATTCCTAGCCTCTTTAGGTCTTCAATTTTGTCCATCCACTTTGCTCCATGCATGTGTTATCCATTCCAAGCCCAAAACAGCTCCAAAATGCACCAAAATGCACTTTCTTGCCTCTTTAGTACTTTGGACCTACAAACACACGAAAATAGCTTAAAATACTAAAATAAATAGAAACTAACTACTTAAATGCCAAGAAACAAGCTAGCTAAGTCGCACAAATATGCTCCTATCACATCACAACCAAATTATTCTTCTCAAGTTCCCTACATGAACTGCATAATAGAAATACTATCAAAGATTATTAAGTTCTTTGAAAATCATAAGCATTGACAAGTCATTCGTAACTATGACATCATGATACTCATGCCAGGAACTTAACTTAACTCGATCGTGACTAGTGACCTCCACTACTTATGAATATAAGTTCATAACGATTAGGTGAAACTCCCTTATATTCTAGCATCAAATTCACGCATGAAAACTAAGCGGGCCCTCTTAATCAACATACAAGAATAAGTTATCAATCAAACAGTTAAGTAAATTGCATTCACGATTTATGAAATCACAACTAGATGTAATCAATTCATATTGCAAATATGTTCATGGCTTTGAATTCTCCTCTAGCTAAAATGAGTTTAGCTCCTTATGTTCGCAAAACAAAGATAATTAAATTTAAACATTGAAAACAAAGAATAGAGTACACCTAGAAACGCTTCAACAATCCAACGTCTTGAATGGCAGGCACGTCCAAGGGTCTCCTTCCTTCTCCTTTGCTGCGGCACAAGGGTGGTTAATGGATTTAGGTGTGAATTGTGGTGGTGGATGGATGTAGGTGAGCTATGGTGAAGGGTGAATGTCCCAAAGGCTGCGGCAGATTGAGTTATTTATAGGGCAAGGGAGGGCCATGACTTTATTAAATTTGGAATTAGATTTGCACACCAAATCCACAAGGAAAAGGGTAAGTAATCAGAATCCCAAAGGGAAAAGGGAAACAAGGATATGCAGCAGGAATTTAAAAGGGAATGAGGATGCCTTGCAAGGCAAGGAAAGTGATTTCTGGAAGGATTTGTGCGGCACCCTATAGGAATGGGTTTAAACCTTCTAAAATCAGGTAATTAAATGAAGAAGGAGCTGCTCATTCAATACTTCTACGAAGGACTCCTCCCCGTTGAACGCAAAATGCTAGATGCCTCAGCGGGTGGTGCGTTGGTTGACAAGACTCCGGTGGCTGCCAAAACCCTAATTGCGAACCGAGCTCATAATGCACAACAATATGAAGGTGTTGGACAGAGAGAGGGCCCACGACACCACCATGTTAATGAGGTAAGTGCAATTTCTGAAATTCAATCTCAATTAGCTAATCTTACCTCTCTTGTGTCTCAGGTTGTAATTGGGTCAAAACCACAAGAAAACCAAGTTTGTGGCGTGTGCTCCATCCAAGGTCACCCATCCGAGACATGCCCTCAATTGATCGAAAATGGAGGATGGGAATCTGCCAATGCTATTGGATTTCAAGGCCAAAACCAAACCAAGTACGATCCATACTCGAATACGTACAACCCCGGTTGGAGAGAGCATCCTAACATGAAATGGAGAGAGCCCCAACAACCTGCACAACAAGGGGGATTTCGGGAAAACCCCCCTGGGTTTCCACGACCCTATCAACAACCTCAACCACCTCCGGTCCAAAATAACTTAGGTTCGTCTTTTGATAATGCTCAAGTTATTCAGTTACTCACCACTTTGTCGCAGGGAGTGCAAAATCAAGCTAAAGAGGTGGATGAATTGAAGAGACAAATGGGACAAATGGCTGAATTCATGGGGCAATTTAGTAGAGAACAAGGGAAGTTACCTAGTTCAACGAATGTGAATCCGAATGGAGGCTTCGAATCTGCCAAAGCCATCACCCTAAGAAGTGGAAAAGAAGTTGGATCTGACCCCAACCATCCAAATCCAATCAAAAGGAGGACGAAAAGATGCAATCTGAGGAGGAGGAACAAGGAAAAGCCACGGCAAGGATTGAGCCATCCTTGCCGCAACCACCTACACATCCTCATTCGGCCACCAAAGGTAAGTTGGTTTCCAATTCCGTTACTTCTAACCCCATTCCACCCAATGCACCTTTTCCTTGCAGGTTTGCGCAATCAAAGAAGGACGAGAGTGATAAAGACATCCTTGACACATTCCGGAAGGTGCAAGTCAACATTCCGCTTCTAGACGCAATTAAACAAGTCCCCAAGTATGCTAAGTTCTTGAAGGAGCTGTGCACTACAAGAAAGAGGACTTCGAACAAAGAGGTGGTAAGAGTAAGTGAGAATGTCTCAGCCGTCTTGCAACGAAAATTGCCTCCTAAGTGCAAAGATCCCGGCAGTTTTACAATTCCATGCGTTATAGGCAATACTCGTTTTGAACATACCATGCTAGATCTAGGTGCATCAATAAAAGTCATGCCTTATTCAATTTATGCATCTATGAACTTGGGCGAATTGAAAAATGATGGAGTGATTATTCAATTGGCCGATAGATCTAACGCTTATCCAAAAGGTGTTTTGGAGGATGTTTAGTGCAGGTGAATCACCTAATCTTTCCGGCAGACTTCTACGTGCTGGAAATGGAAGACTCGGACCGTTCCCCTCCATTACCACTCCTACTTGGCCGACCATTCATGAAGACTGCCCGTACAAAGATAGACGTCTTGAAAGGAACATTGACCATGGAATTTGATGGGGAAGTGATTGATTTCAATATTTCTGATGCTATGAGATATCCTCATGATGATCACTCTTGTCTCTCTATTGATGTAATTGACTCTTTGGCGCAGGAATTCCTTGATGATTGGAATGAGGATGCACTTGAAAAGACCCTCACGCAAGGCATTGGACTCAAAAACGAATGATGGTGTTATTATTCAATTAGCCGATCGATCTAATGCGTATCCGAAAGGAGTTTTGGAAGATGTTTTGGTGCAGGTAGACCATTTGATTTTTCCTGCAGATTTTTATGTGCTTGACATGGAGGATTCAGCCCACTCTCCACCATCGCCAATCTTACTTGGACGACCTTTCATGAAAACAGCCCACACCAAGATTGACGTGGCCAAGGGAGCGTTAACTATGGAATTTGGTGGTGATATGATTAACTTCAAAGTTTCTAAATCCATTGAGAATACTAATGATGTTCGTTCTTGTTTTGCCATTCATAAAATTAAACATGTAGGGCAAGAACATTTAGCACCAATCAAGAAGGACGCATTTCAAACCACCAATGAAATTGGAATTGGAGTAAAGCACACGGCCACAGCCCTCAAACCACCAAATCTGGCCGAGAGCACCCCCTTTGAAGTTGTGGACTGTGCTGCCACTTCACCACAACCCATTGGTAAGCCACCTACTCCAATTCCAATTCCCATTTCAAATAATAGGTTGCTACCTTCTTTGGTGCAGGTACCTAATCAAATGCAAGGTGGTGGGAGAGTTCACATTGACTTAAAGAAGCGAAACACCAAAAACAGGAAGGATCATTATCCCCTTCCATTCATGGATCCAATGCACGAGTATTTTGAGGAGTCTGACTTGAAGAATATACCACTTCATGTCGTGTGCCCCATTCCAACTTAAATGGCAGATTCGTCTGGCTAGAAGACGTTAAAGCAAGCGCTTCTTGGAAGGCAACCCATGCATTCGACAAAGGAAAACCTAGGAATCGCTCCACATCCAGATTTGCGTTCCTAAACCCTTCTCTTTGCTGCATTTATTTTGCCATGTTTAGTGTGTTTGTTTGTTGTTTGTTTGTTTGTTTATGTTTGAAACATTGAGGACAATGTTTGATTTAAGTTTGGGGGGGGTAAACAAGCTATTTTTGCATAATTTTCGTGGGATTTATTCACCTATCACTTCTAATGTTTTTTTTCACTGTTTTTAGTGTGTTTTGAAAGAAAAATCCGAAAATTTGATAAAAATTCGAAAAAATTGTTTTGAAAAACCCAAAAAGAGTTGTTTTTGTGTGTTTGTTTGTGGCTTAGGGTACCTTCCCACACAATGATGAGGATTTGGTTTTTAATTGCATGACTGTTAAAGAAAGTTATAAACATGGATGGAAGTTTGATATGCTCTTTGGTTTATGCTTGGTTGTCGTTGTCGTTTACGAATTCATATTTATTCACAAAGAAAAAAATCAGTTTTTGTAACATGCTTGAAGGAAGGAACTCAAAACAACGCTACAACCCTGAGAGTCTTGAGCCTAAAACGTTATTTGGAGAGTTATTAATCTGTGATTTCTTGTTTTCTAAAGTCGTTGCATGATCTCATTATTCTTTGCTTGGTTGCTACATTGAAGGCGTTTCATCAATCTAGTTCCAAATACTAGAACTCATGCCCGTTCCATTCAAAGCATGACATTGACTTGCATAACACATGAACAAGATGAAGTTTTGTAGTGAACCAGAGCCAAAAAGCCGAATCCCTTCCATATGTGTTTAAGTTTAACCCCGTTGAGTCTTGTTTAGCCTATGTTCTTTGTTAACCCACATCATCCCCACCAAGCCTAGAATAGGACCATCCATACCCTTGTTCTTGAAGCATAGTAGAGCATAACTTAGAGGGAGTTCCTTTTGAGTGATAGTATGCAGAAAACAAGTGTGGGGGAAAGGATTTGTATGTGTGTGTGTGCCAAAGTTAAAAAGAGGCATAGGTAGAAAAGAAAAAGAAAACAAATTTCGTGGAAAAGAAAAGAGAAAAAGAAAAGTTGTGAAAAGAAAAAAAAGGAAAGTGGTGAAAAGAATGAAAAAGAGTTGAAAAATAAGTGAGAGTAAGCTCACAAGTTTTAGTTGTTGAAGAAAGGGTCCAAAAAGTTGAATCCGGCCCTAAATGTTGTGTGATTCTTCCCCTTGTGTTTAAAAGTTGATTTTTGCATTCAAAAGTGAATTCTAAGTGTTAATTTCATTACTTTGCGTGCTATTGCTTTAAGAACTTTTGTTTATCCTCAACCTTTCTTTCTTAGCCAATACTCCTAGCCCCGTTACAACCTTTAACTTCAATCTTGGGTGTTGTGTGTTTCAATTGTGAAGTTTGGAATTGGTATGAGCATATGGTGTCCCTGGTTCTCGCGTCTAAGTAGTAGCATTCCGTTCATGAGATCATATTCATGTTTGATTAATGACTCCAGAAAATGCTTTCTTTGTTATAAACATATGTGAGTGCTAGTCTACATGTTTACATCAATCTTCTCACATATGCCTAGTGTAGGGTGTGTAGTCAAAAAATCTGTGTGAAAATAGAGAGTACCTTGTAAGGAATTGAGTAAATTCTCTAAGGCATGTTACTACATTCAAATCATTTTTTTAATTGATTAAATGCGAACTAGTAAGGGGCGACTGTGATTAAGTATGTGCTCAAGGGAAAGGATGACTAAAATCTGTGGAAATACATGTCATGTTGCTTGGAAATCCCTGAGGCAAATGTTGGAAGGTTTAGATTGTGTTTTGTTTACTTTTGTTCGTTTTGTTTGTTTCGTTTTTTGAGGACTAGCAAAAGCTAAGTGTGGGGGAATTTGATAGGAGCATATTTATGCGACTTAGTTAGCTTGTTTTCGTGCATTTATGTTGTTAGTTCTTAGTTAATTTAGTATTTCAAGCCATTTTCGTGTGTTTGTAGGTCCAAAGGGTTAAAGTGGCAAGGGAGTGCATTTTGGTGCCTTTTGGAGCAGTTTTGGGCATGGAATGGATAACATATGCTTGGAGCAAAGTAGATGGACGAAATTGAAGACCAAAGCAAGCTAGGAATCTGCCAAAGAGAGGAAGAAAATAAATTCAAGTCAAGGGGTGATTTCATTTTAGCTAGGGGTGATTTCAAAGCCATGAACATATATTGCACATGAATTGATTACCTTCAGTTATTGTTTCATAAATCGTGAATGCAATATGCTTAACTGCTTGATTGATAACTTATTCTTGTATGTTGATTAAGGAGGCCTACTTAGTTTGCATGCATGAATTTGATGCTAGAATATAAGGGAGTTTCACATAATCGTTACGAACTTATATTCACAAGTAGTGAAGGTCGCTGGTCACGATCGCGTTAAGTTAAATTCCTAGCAGGAGTATCATGATGTCATAGTGAACTTAACACGATCGCGTAATGAGAATCATAAGCATTGACGAGGCATTCATAACTATGACATCATGTTACTCACACCAAGAATTGAACTTAACACGATTGTTCCAGCAACCTTCACTACTTGTGAACATAAGTTTGTAACGATTATGTGAAACTCACTTATATCCTAGCATCAGATTTATGCATGCAAACTAAGTAGGGAGTGTAGTCAGAAAGTGCCTTCTTTGATTATAAACATATGTTCGTACTACTTAGACGCGAGAACCAGGGATACCATATGCTCGTACTAATTCCAACCTCCACATATTGAAACACATAACACTCAAAATAGAAGTATATGGTTGTAACGGGGCTAGGGGTATTGGCTGACAAAGAAAGGTAAAGTTAAACAAAAGTTCTTAAAGCGATAGTAAGCAAGTAATGAAATTGAAACTTAGAATTCACTCTTGATAGCAGAAACTAACTTTAAACTCAAGGGGCAGATTCATGCAACATTTAGGGCCGGATTTCACATATTTAGACTCTTTCTTCAACAATCAACACTTAGAGCTCATTTTCACTACTTTTCAACTCTTTTTCTTTCTTTTCTACACACTTTTCTTTTCTTTTTTCTTTTTCCACGAATTTTCTTCCTTTTTTTCTTTTTCGAGCTCTTTGCTTTGGCACACAAATCATACTAATTCATAGATTTCCAACGAAAACTTTCCCCCACACTTGTTTTTCTGCATAATATCGATCAAAAGGAATTCCCTCTAAGTCATACTTACTATTCTTTAAGAACAAGGGTATGGATAGTCCTATTCTAGGCTAGGTATTGATAACGTAGGCTAACAACAAAATAGGCTAAATAAGGCTCAACGGGGTTAAACCTACAAAACATAATGCGAGGGATAAGGCTTTTTGGCTCTAGTTTTAACTAACAACTTCATCATGTTATATGTTATGCTAATCAATTTTATGCTTTAAATGAAACGGGCATGAGTTCTAGTATTTGGAACTATCGTGATGAAATGCCTACTAAGTAGCAACCAAGCAAAGAAATAATGAGATCATGCAACGACTTTAGAACACAAGAACTTCACAGATTAATAACTCTCCAAACAAAGCATAGGCTCAAGTCTCTCAGGGTTGTAGCGTTAGTTTGAGTTCCTTCCATCAAGCATGTTACAAAAACTTTTTTTTTTTCCTTTGTGATTAAATGTGAATTCGTAAATTACAACTACAACTAAGCATAAACCAATGAGATATCAAAATTCCATCCATGTTGAAGGAAAATTTGTGAAAACATGTTCATTTGAGCAACATCTATGGCATGCAATTAACAATTAAAGGCGGAATCATGCTTGTATGCACTCAAAACAAAACATTACCCATGAAATTCAAAGCCTAGTAGAAATGGTGAACCAAGACTCAACTCAAGATCTAAGATAAAGAGTTGAGTAACTTTATACCTTTGAAGTACCTCTTTGCTTAGCAAAGGTTAATCACCCATGTGAGGGCCTTCTTCCTTTGTCACCTTGCTCCTTGGCTCCATGGATGAAGGTGGAAGAACTTTGCTTCTTGGATCCATGCCTTCTTGGATGTGGATGGAGGAATAGGTTTCTCCAAAAGTCACCAAAGTTGGAGACCTCTAAGTTTCGACACCAAGGATGGTTGAGGAAGAAGATGAGTGGCCATGGAGGAGTTAGATGCTAGTAAACTCCCCCATGGTGGCCGGCCTCCCTAGAGAGAAAGGGAGAGCCAAAAAACTCTCATCTTTCCTCAAAGAAAACCCTAATGAAGAAAAAGCTATAAAGTCATATTTATACCTACCTTCATTGGAGTGGCAAACTTGTAATAAGTCTAAAACTCACTCCTTTATCAATATGGCTGGCCTCCTATGGTCTTTGGGCTGTTTGGGCCCTCTTGAATCTTTATTCATTAAGTTGTCATACAACTCAAGTTAATGGTCTTGACATTCGAAGCCCATTGCGCCTTGAGGCCCATAACTAACCCGAGGTCTAAAACGAACTTATTCGTTTGATTAATTAACTTTTAATTAATCCTTGCCATATACAATTAAACTATTTAATTGTCCTTACTCATCTTCATTATATCCTTCAATCATTACCTTACACGGTGTGCGATCCATTAGGTTCCTCTTAGCGAGGCAGTGGGCGATTGTTACTCTTAACGATCGATTATGAATTGAAAACGTACTTTCAATTCTCCCTTAAACGATTATACATCTTTAGGGCTTCCACAAACCATGAGTGACACCTAGCAGTGTATCATGGTTACCCAAGCTAATCAGAAGAGGTGGAGAACCTATTCAGTTTAGGATTACAATGCAATACGGTCTTTCTCTAATACAATACTCTTGACCACATTGTTTGGTTTGATAGTTTATTCATGTCTACTATCCAACGTGATTCATTTACTTATATGATTACCTTGAATGTGATTTGGAACGACTTCCTCAATCTCATTCATACTCTGGCCAGAGATTCTTAATCATATCATAGAGTATTCTCCCTCAAACAGTTTGAAGGTTAGAGATCCCTTGTTGCGCATTCACTTGCCTCCATGGCTAAGTGGCTTAACCCCAACTATGCCGTGGACACCCTCCTGATGGAGTGACTTTGACATAGTCAAAGATCAAGGACCTAACCACAAGACAACTGTGATGCCTCAGGTCAAATGACTACTTTGCATTATCCCAACCATGAGTTCACATATGACATGAATATGAGAACTCTTCGTTGATCGCGTTCAGTGGACTCATTCTCTATCGAGCACCTACATGCTTGTCTTGGTGTCATTCACACCAATGACTCGAGACCTGTCACTCTCCCTAAGAGAAGACATAGCACGTACTGATCTTAACGGACTGTCAATGCCCAATTGGCAATCCTATGATCAGGAACATTTAGGATATGTATATGGTCTCATGAATCTAACTTCTTTAGATTACATTCTCCTAATAGCATATTCCTTGGACTTATCGTTTAAGCACATAACATTATATGAGACAGCTTGAAACAATAATCTTTGCCCTTTATATTAAACTAGATTAGTTTAACATGTGAAATGTCCGTAAAGTATCATCATATGATTGGTTTTAGGGCACATTTCCAACACATGTTTGTAACTTTCTTTAACAGTTATGCAATTAAAAACCAAATCCTCATCATTGTGTTGAAAGGTACCCTAAGACACAAACAATCAAACAAAAACGACTCTAAAACGACTCTTTTTAGGTTTTTTCAAACATTTTTCGATTTTTTTTCAAAATTTTCGGATTTTTCTTAAATGACACATAAAAACACAATAAAACACTTAAAAACAGTGAGTAACAACTTTAGAAGTGATAGGTGATAAAATCCCACGAAAATTCAATGAAAAACACTTTATTTACCCCCCCCCCCACACTTAAACCAAACATTTTCCTCAATGTTTCAAACATAGACTCACACGCAAACAAGCAAACAAACAACTAACAAACATGACATGTAAGGCAAAGTAAAAGCAATAAAGAGTAGGGTTTAGGAACGCAAATCTGGTTTTGGGGCCGGAGATTCCTAGGTTTTCTTTATTTGAACGCATGGGTTGCCTCCCAAGAAGCGCTTGCTTTAACGTCTTCTAGCCGGACGATACCTCCTTTTAATCCTCCCTAGGGCCCACAGCATGGAATTGATCTTTGAATGGAAGATGATACTTGAAATGATCCGGTAATGGTTTAAACTCAAGAGTGGGTGCCTGAATCATTAACAACATGTTAGTATAAAATGTAATTGAAATTCGGGGAGGTGGCTTACATGTGTACTCCGACAAGAACTCAAGGACCTGTTGGAAGTATGCCCACAAAGCCACTCATTTGATGTAATAGCTTTTGGAATACTTATTGTATTAAACTTTTATATGTTTAATAAAGGGCAAAGCTTATTGTTAATCACTATTTATTGTATCATGTGTTTAAGCAATAAGGGAATCCAAGGAATGTATTTGATCTAAGAGATAAGTAATTTAAGTAAGTTAAATTAACGAGACCTTTCTCTTATGTTCATTCCTAAAACGTTCCTAGCCATAGGATTGCCAATTGGGCATTGACAGTCCGTTAAGGTTAGTGTGTGTTTGTCTACTCAAGCGTGAGTATGACTAGTCTCAAGTCATTTGGTGTTAGACACTAAGACAAACACATAGGTGCTCAAAGGTAATCGAGTACACTGAACAACGATCAAACGAGAGTTCGAACATACATGTCATGTAAGAACTCGTTAGTTACAATATGCAAAGTAGTCCTTTGACCTGAGGCATCATTGATGTCTAATGGTTAGGTCCTTGATCTTTGATCATGTCAAAGGCATTCCATTGTGAGTGTCCAAGGCATTGTTGGGGTCAAGCTATCTAATCATGTAGACATGTGAATGCACAACAAGGGATCTCTAACCTTCCATGGTGGAAGGAGAATACTCTAAGATATGATTCGAGAGTCTTTGGCCAAAGCATATGAATATGACTTAGGAAGTTTGTTCCAAATCATATTCAAATTGAATCATATAGAAAGGTATCACATTGGATAGTAGACATGAAACAAACTATCACTCAAACAATGTGATAAAGAGTATTGTATTAGAGAAGGACCGTATTGCATTGTAGTTGTAACTGGATAGGTTCTCCAACCACTTCCACTTAGCTTGGGTAACCATGAAATGCTGCTAGGTGTCACTCATGGTTTGTGGAAGCCCTGAAGATTAGCAAACACTAATCAAAAGGGAGAATTGAAATGTTGTTTCAATTCACAATCGATCGTTAAGAGTAACAATCGCCCATTGCCTCGCTAATTGGAACCTAATGGATCGTACACCGAGTAAGGATGAAAGTGAAGAAATAAAATGAGATGGATATGCAATTAAAAGGTTTAATTGAATTATGGTCAAGATTAATTAATTAGTTAATTAATTATACGAAATGTTCGTATTGGGCTTTTAAGTTGGTTTTGGGTTTCAAGGCCCAAAAGTGTTTTGGTCCACAAGGCCGATTATGTTTAAGTTGTATGACAACTAAAACAAAATGGGCAATTAGCCCAATACCAAAAGGGGGCCGGCCATAAGGGTGAGGGGTAGTAGGTTATGCTTTATTG